>CM067842.1:759372996-760654871 GCA_034509565.1 Triticum monococcum
TAACGAGATTGTACAAGGTATCGGGATACCAATGATCGAATCTCGGGCAAGTACAATACCGTTGGACAAAGGGAATTGAATACGGGATTGATTGAATCCTCGACATCGTGGTTCATCCGATGAGATCATCGTGGAACATGTGGGAGCCAACATGGGTATCCAGATCCCGCTGTTGGTTATTGGCCGGAGAGTTGTCTCGGTCATGTCTGCATGGTTCCCGAACCCGTAGGGTCTACACACTTAAGGTTCGATGACGCTAGGGTTATTAGGAAGACTTGTATGTGATTACCAAATGTTTTTCGGAGTCCCGGATGAGATCCCGGACGTCACGAGGAGTTCCAGAATGGTCCGGAGGTAAAGATTTATATATGGAAAGTTGTTGTTCGGGTTCTGGGAAAAGTTCAGTTTTTTCCGGTATTGTACTAGGAAGCTTCCGGAGGATTCTGGAGGGGTCCGGAGGTCCGGAAAATGTTCCACCACGTCCAATACAGCAGCATGGGCTGTAAGGGGGCGCCCTAACCTTAATGGTCCAAGGGCACCAGCCCCCCCCCCAAGGCCCATGCGCATGGGAGAGGGGAAACCCTAAGGGGGAGGGCCTCCACTTGACTTGGGAGGCACTCCTCCCCCCCTTGGCCGCCGCCCCAACCCTAGATGGGATCTAAGGGGGGCCGGCCCCCTCTCTCCTCACCTATAAATAGTGGAGGGGTGGGAGGGCGGCCACACCCTTGAACCTGGCGCAGCCCCTCCCCTCCAATACCTCTCCTCCTCCGCGTGAGCTTCGCGAAACCCTGCCGGAGAACTGCCACTCCATCACCACCTCGCCGTCGTGCTGCTATTGGACTCTCTTCCTCAACCTCTCCCTCCTCCTTGCTAGATCTAGGCTGGGAGATGTCTCCGTTCCGTACGTGTGTTGAACGCGGAGGTGCCGTTCGTTCGGCGCTAGGATCATCGGTGATTTGGATCATGACGAGTACGACTCCATCAACCCCGTTCACTTGAACGCTTCCGCTTAGCGATCTACAAGGGTATGTAGATGCACTCTCCTTCCCCTCATTGCTAGATTACTCCATAGATTGATCTTGGTGATGCGTAGAAAATTTTCAATTTCTGCTACGATCCCCAACAGTGGCATCATGAGCTAGGTCTATGCATAGTTTCTGTGCACGAGTAGAACACAAGTTGTTGTGGGCATCGATTTTGTCAATTTACTTGTCGTTACTAGTCTTATCTTGACTTGGCGGCATCGTGGGATGAAGCGGCCCGGACCGACCTTACACGTACTCTTATGTGAGACTGGTTCCACCGACTGACATGCACTAGTTGCATAAGGTGGCTAGCGGGTGTCTGTTTCTCCCACTTTAGTCGGATCGGATTCGATGAAAAGGGTCCTTATGAAGGGTAAATAGAAATTGGCATATCACGTTGTGGTTTTGGCGTAGGTAAGAAACGTTCTTTCTAGAAACCTATAGCAGCCACGTAAAAACATGCAACAACAATTAGAGGACGTCTAACTTGTTTTTGCAGCATATGCCTTGTGATATGATATGGCCAAAAGGATGTGATGAATGATATATGTGATGTATGAGATTGATCATGTTCTTGTAATAGGAATCATGACTTGCATGTCGATGAGTATGACAACTGGCAGGAGCCATATGAGTTGTCTTAATTTATTTATGACCTGCGTGTCAACATAAATGTCATGTAATTACTTTACTTTATTGCTAAAGCGTTAGCCATAGTAGTAGAAGTAATAGATGATGAGACAACTTCAAGAACACACGATGATGGAGATCATGATGATGGAGATCATGGTGTCATGCCGGTGACAATGATGATCATTGAGCCCCGAAGATGGAGATCAAAAGGAGCAAAATGATATTGGCCATATCATGTCACTATTTGATTGCATGTGATGTTTATCATGTTTTACATCTTATTGTTAGGGAACGCAGTAATTTCAAAAATTTTCCTACGCACACGCAAGATCATGGTGATGCACAGCAACGAGAGGGGAGAGTGTTGTCTACGTACCAACGCAGACCGACTGCGGAAGCGATCACACAACGTAGAGGAAGTAGCCGTACGTCTTCTTCCCGATCCGACCGATCCAAGCACCGTTACTCCGGCACCTCCGAGTTCTTAGCACACATTCAGCTCGATGACGTTCCTCGGGCTCCGATCCAGCAAAGCGTCGAGGAAGAGTTCCATCAGCACGACGGCGTGGTGACGATCTTGATGTACTACCGACGCAGGGCTTCGCCTAAGCACTGTAACGGTATGATCGAGGTGGAATTTGGTGGCAGGGGGCACCGCACACGGCTAAGGAACGATCTCAAGGATCAACTTGTGTGTCTTGGGGTGCCCCCTGCCTCCGTATATAAAGGTTGGAGGGAGGGGGGCTGGCCGGCCAAAGAGGTGTAGGCGCAGGAGGAGTCCTACTCCTACCGGGAGTAGGACTCCCCCCTCCAATCCTAGTCCAACTAGGAAACCTTCAAAGGGGAGAGAGAGAGAGGTGGCCGGCCCCTCTCCTAGTCCTAATAGGACTAGGGAGAGGGGGGGAGGCGCAGCCCTATGTGGGCTGCCCTCTCACCTTTCCACTAAGGCCCATGTTGGCCCATTTGGCTCCCGGGGGGTTCCGGTAACCCTCCCGGTAATCTGGTAAAATCCCGATTTCACCCGGAACACTTCCGATGTCCAAACATAGGCTTCCAATATATCAATCTTTACGTCTCGACCATTTCGAGACTCCTCGTCATGTCCGTGATCACATCCGGGACTCCGAACAACCTTCGGTACATCAAAATGCATAAACTCATAATAACTGTCATCGTAACGTTAAGCGTGCGGACCCTACGGTTCGAGAACAATGTAGACATGACCGAGACACGTCTCCGGTCAATAACCAATAGCGGGACCTGGATGCCCATATTGGCTCCTACATATTCTACGAAGATCTTTATCGGTCAGACCGCATAACAACATACGTTGTTCCCTTTGTCATCGGTATGTTACTTGCCCGAGATTCGATCGTCGGTATCCAATACCTAGTTCAATCTCGTTACCGGCAAGTCTCTTTACTTGTTCCGTAATACATCATCTCACAACTAACATATTAGTTGCAGTGCTTGCAAGGCTTATGTGATGTGCATTACCGAGAGGGCCCAGAGATACCTCTCCGACAATCGGAGTGACAAACCCTAATCTCGAAATACGCCAACCCAACATCTACCATTGGAGACACCTGTAGTACTCCTTTATAATCACCCAGTTACGTTGTGACGTTTGGTAGTACCCAAAGTGTTCCTCCGGTAAACGGGAGTTGCATATTCTCATAGTTATAGGAACATGTATAAGTCATGAAGAAAGCAATAGCAACATACTAAACGATCGGGTGCTAAGCTAATGGAATGGGTCATGTCAATCAGATCATTCTACTAATGATGTGACCTCGTTAATCAAATAACAACTCCTTGTTCATGGTTAGGAAACATAACCATCTTTGATTAACGAGCTAGTCAAGTAGAGGCATACTAGTGACACTCTGTTTGTCTATGTATTCACACATGTATTATGTTTCCGGTTAATACAATTCTAGCATGAATAATAAACATTTATCATGATATAAGGAAATAGATAATAACTTTATTATTGCCTCTAGGGCATATTTCCTTCAGTCTCCCACTTGCACTAGAGTCAATAATCTAGTTCACATCGCCATGTGATTTAGCAGCAATGGTTCACATCACCATGTGATTAACACCCATAGTTCACATCGTCATGTGACCAACACTCAAAGGGATTACTAGAGTCAGTAACCTAGTTCACATATCTATGTGATTAACACCCAAAGAGTACTAAGGTGTGATCATGTTTTGCTTGTGAGATAATTTTAGTCAACGGGTCTGTCACATTCAGATCCGTAAGTATTTTGCAAAATTCTATGTCTATAATGCTCTACATGGAGCTACTCTAGCTAATTGCTCCCACTTTCAATATGTATCCAGATTGAGACTTTAGATTCATCTGGATCAGTGTCAAAAACTTGCATCGACGTAACCCTTTACGACGAACCTTTTTGTCACGTCCATAATCGAGAAACATATCCTTATTTCACTAAGGATAATTCTGACCGCTGTCCAGTGATCTACTCCTAGATCACTATTGTACTCCCTTGCCAAATCAGTGCAGGGTATACAATAAATCTGGTACACAGCATGGCATACTTTATAGAACCTATGAATGAGGCATAGGGAATGACTTTCATTCTCTTTCTATCTTCTGCCGTGGTCGGGCTTTGAGTCTTTACTCAACTTCACACCTTGTAACACAGGCAAGAAACTTTTTCTTTGACTGTTCCATTTTGAACTACTTCCAAATCTTGTCAAGGTATGTACTTATTGAAAAACTTATCAAGCGTCTTGATCTATCTCTATAGATCTTGAAGCTCAATATGTAAGCAGCTTTACCGAAGTCTTTCTTTGAAAAACTCCTTTCAAACACTCCTTTTATGCTTTACAGAATAATTCTACATTATTTCCGATCAAAAATATGTCATTCACATATACTTATCAGAAATGCTGTAGTGCTCCCACTCACTTTCTTGTAAATACAGGCTTCACCGCAAGTCTGTATAAAACTATATGCTTTGATCAACTTATCAAAGCGTATATTCCAACTCCGAGATGCTTGCACCAGTCCACAGATGGATCGCTGGTGCTTGCACATTTTGTTAGCATCTTTTGGATTGACAAAACCTTCTGTTGCATCATATACAACTCTTCTTTAATAAATCCATTAAGGAATGCAGTTTTGTTCATCCATTTGCCAGATTTCATAAAATGCGGCAATTGCTAACATGATTCGGACAGATTTTAAGCATAGATACGAGTGAGAAAATCTCATCGTAGTCAACACCTTGAACTTGTCGAAAACCTTTTGCGACAATTCTAGCTTTGTAGATAGTAACACTACTATCAGCATCCGTCTTCCTCTTGAAGATCCATTTATTTTCTATTGCTTGCCGATCATCAGGCAAGTCAACCAAAGTCCATACTTTGTTCTCATACATGGATCATATCTCAGATTTCATGGCTTCAAGCCACTTTGCGGAATCTGGGCTCACCATCGCCTCTTCATAGTTCGTAGGATCATCATGATCTAGTAGCATGACTTCCAGAACAGGATTACCGTACCACTCTGGCACGGATCTTACTCTGGTTGATCTACGAGGTTCAGTAGTGTCTTGTTCTGAAGTTTCATGATCATCATCATTAGCTTCCTCACTAACTGGTGTAGGTGTCACAGAAACATTTCTCTGTGATGTACAACTTTCCAATAAGGGAGCAGGTACAGTTACCTCATCAAGTTCTACTTTCCTCCCACTCACTTCTTTCGAGAGAAACTACTTCTCCAGAAGGTTTCCGAATTTAGCAACAAAAGTCTTGCCTTCGGATTTGTGATAGAAGGTGTATCCAATAGTTTCCTTTGGATATCCTATGAAGATGCACTTCTCCGATTTGAGTTTTGAGCTTATCAGGATGAAACTTTTTCATATAAGCATCGCAACCCCAAACTTTAAGAAACGACAACTTTGGTTTCTTGCCAAACCATAGTTCATAAGGCGTCGTCTCGACGGATATAGATGGTGCCCCTTTCTTACGTGAATGCAGCTGTCTCTAATGCATGACCCCAAAAACAATAGTGGTAAATCGGTAAGAAACATCATATATTGCACTATATCCAATAAAGTACGGTTATGACGTTCGGACACACCATTATGCTGTGGTGTTCCAGGTGGCGTGAGTAGTGAAACTATTTCACATTGTTTTTAACTGAAGACCAAACTCGTAACTCAAATACTCTTCTCTATGATCAGATCATAGAAACTTTATTTTCTTGTTACGATGATTTTTCGCTTCACTCTAAATTTCTTTGAACTTTTCAAATGTTTCAGACTTATGTTTCATCAAGTAGATATACTCATATCTGCTCAAATCATCTGTGAAGATCAGAAAATAATGATACCTGTCGTGAGCCTCAATATTCATCGGACCACATACATCAGTATGTATGATTTCCAACAAATCTTTTCTCGCTCCATTGTTCCGGAGAACGGCGTTTTTAGTCATCTTGCCCAAAAGGCATGGTTCGCAAGCATCAAGTGATTCATAATCAAGTGATTCCGAAAGCCAATCAGCATGGAGTTTCTTCATGCGCTTTATACCAATATGACCTAAACAGCAGTGCCACTAATAAGTTGCACTATCATTATTAACTTTGTATCTTTTGGTTTCAATATTATGAATATGTGTATTATTAAGATCGAGATCCAATGAACTATTTTCATTGGGTGTGTAACCATATAAGGTTTTATTCATGTAAACAGAACAACAATTTATTCTTTTTCTTAAATGAATAACTGTATTACAATAAACATGATCAAATCATATTCATGCTCAACACAAACACCAAATAACACTTATTTAGGTTCAACACTAATCCCGAAAGTATAGGGGAGTGTGCGATGATGATCATATCAATCTTGGAACTATTTCCAACACACATCGTCACTTCACCCTTAACTAGTCTCTGTTTATTCTGCAACTCCCGTTTCGAGTTACTAATCTTAGCAACTGAACTAGTATCAAATACTGAGGGTTTGCTATAAACACTAGTAAAGTACACATCAATAACATGTATATCAAATATACTTATGTTCACTTTGCCATCCTTCTTATCCGCCAATCACTTGGGGTAGTTCCGCTTCCAGTGACCAGTCCCTTTGCAGTAGAAGCACTTAGTCTCAGGCTTAGGATCAGACTTGGGCTTCTTCACTTGAGCAGCAACTTGCTTGCCGTTCTTCTTGAAGTTCCCCTTCTTCCCTTTGCCCTTTTCTTGAAACTAGTGGTCTTGTCAACCATCAACACTTGATGTTTTTCTTGATTTCTACCTTCGTTGATTTCAGCATCACGAAGAGCTTGGGAGTTGTTTCTGTTATCCCTTGCATATTATAGTTCATCGCGAAGTTCTACTAACTTGGTGATGGTGACTAGAGAATTCTGTCAATCACTATCTTATCTGGAAGATTAACTCCCACTTGATTCAAGCGATTGTAGTACCCAGACGATCTGAGCACATGCTCACTAGTTGAGCGATTCTCCTCCATCTTTTAGCTATAGAACTTGCTGGAGACTTCATGTCTCTCAACTCGGGTATTTGCTTGAAATATTAACTTCAACTCCTGGAACATCTCATATGGTCCATGACGTTCAAAACGTCTTTGAAGTCCCGATTCTAAGCCATTAAGCATGGTGCACTAACCTATCAAGTAGTCATCATATTGAGCTAGCCAAACGTTCATAACGTCTGCATCTGCTCCTGCAATAGGTCTGTCACCTAGCGGTGCATCAAGGACATAATTCTTCTGTGCAGCAATGAGGATAAACCTCAGATCACGGATCGAATCCGCATCATTGCTACTAACATCTTTCAACACAATTTTCTCTAGGAACATATCAAAAATAAACACAGGGAAGCAACAACGCGAGCTATTGATCTACAACATAATTTGCAAAATACTACCAGGACTAAGTTCATGATAAATTTAAGTTCAATTTAATCATATTACTTAAGAACTCCCACTTAGATAGACATCCCTCTAATCCTCTAAGTGATCACGTGATCCAAATCAACTAAACCATAACCGATCATCACGTGAGATGGAGTAGTTTTCAATGGTGAACATCGTCATGTTGATCATATCTACTATATGATTCACGCTCGACCTTTCGGTCTCCGTGTTCCGAGGCCATATCTGTATATGCTTGGCTCGTCAAGTATAACCTGAGTATTCCGCGTGTGCAACTGTTTTGCACCCGTTGTATTTGAACGTAGAGCCTATCACACCCGATCATCACGTGGTGTCTCAGCACGAAGAACTTTTGCAACGGTGCATACTCAGGGACAACACTTCTTGATAATTTAGTGAGAGATCATCTTATAATGCTACCGTCAATCAAAGCAAGATAAGATGCATAAAAGGATAAACATCACATGCAATCAATATAAGTGATATGATATGGCCATCATCATCTTGTGCTTTGTGATCTCCATCTCCGAAGCACCGTCATGATCACCATCGTCACCGGTGTGACACCTTGATCTCCATCGTAGCATCGTTGTCGTCTCGCCAATCTTATGCTTCCACGACTATCACTACCGCTTAGCAATAAAGTAAAGCATTACATCGCGATTGCATTGCATACAATAAAGCGACAACCATATGGCTCCTGCCAGTTGCCGATAACTCGGTTACAAAACATGATCATCTCATACAATAAAATCAGCATCATGCCTTGACCATATCACATCACAACATGCCCTGCAAAAACAAGTTAGACGTCCTCTACTTTGTTGTTGCAAGTTTTACGTGGCTGCTACGGGCTTAAGTAAGAACTCATCTCACCTACGCATCAAAACCACAACGATAGTTCGTCAAATAGACTCCGTTTTAACCTTCTCAAGGACCGGGCGTAGCCACACTTGGTTCAACTAAAGTTGGAGAGACAGTCTTCCGCAAGCCATCTATGTGCAAAGCACGTCGAGAGAACCGGTCTCGCGTAGGAGTACGCGTAAGGTTGGTCCGGATCGTCTCGTCCAACAATACCGCCGAACCAAAGTATGACATGCTGGTAGGCAGTATGACTTGTATCGCCCACAACTCACTTGTGTTCTACTCGTGCAAATAACATCAAACCATAAAAACCTAGGCTCGGATGCCACTGTTAGGGAACGCAGTAATTTCAAAAAATTTCCTACGCACATGCAAGATCATGGTGATGCACAGCAACGAGAGGGGAGAGTGTTGTCTACGTACCAACGCAGACCGACTGCGGAAGCGATCACACAACGTAGAGGAAGTAGTCGTACGTCTTCTTCCCGATCCGACCGATCCAAGCACCGTTACTCCGGCACCTCTGAGTTCTTAGCACACGTTCAGCTCGATGACGTTCCTCGGGCTCCGATCCAGCAAAGCGTCGAGGAAGAGTTCTGTCAGCACGACGGCGTGGTGACGATCTTGATGTACTACCGACGCAGGGCTTCGCCTAAGCACTGTAACGGTATGATCGAGGTGGAATTTGGTGGCAGGGGGCACCGCACACGGCTAAGGAACGATCTCAAGGATCAACTTCTGTGTCTTGGGGTGCCCCCTGCCTCCGTATATAAAGGTTGGAGGGAGGGGGGCTGGCCGGCCAAAGAGGTGTAGGCGCAGGAGGAGTCCTACTCCTACCGGGAGTAGGACTCCCCCCTCCAATCCTAGTCCAACTAGGAAACCTTCAAAGGGGAGAGAGAGAGAGGTGGCCGGCCCCTCTCCTAGTCCTAATAGGACTAGGGAGAGGGGGGGAGGCGCAGCCCTATGTGGGCTGCCCTCTCACCTTTCCACTAAGGCCCATGTTGGCCCATTTGGCTCCCGGGGGGTTCCGGTAACCCTCCCGGTAATCCGGTAAAATCCCGATTTCACCCGGAACACTTCCAATGTCCAAACATAGGCTTCCAATATATCAATCTTTACGTCTCGACCATTTCGAGACTCCTCGTCATGTCCATGATCACATCCGGGACTCCGAACAACCTTCGGTACATCAAAATGCATAAACTCATAATAACTGTCATCGTAACGTTAAGCGTGCGGACCCTACGGTTCGAGAACAATGTAGACATGACCGAGACACGTCTCCGGTCAATAACCAATAGCGGGACCTGGATGCCCATATTGGCTCCTACATATTCTACGAAGATCTTTATCGGTCAGACCGCATAACAACATACGTTGTTCCCTTTGTCATCGGTATGTTACTTGCCCGAGATTCGATCGTCGGTATCCAATACCTAGTTCAATCTCGTTACCGGCAAGTCTCTTTACTCGTTCCGTAATACATCATCTCACAACTAACATATTAGTTGCAGTGCTTGCAAGGCTTATGTGATGTGCATTGCTGAGAGGGCCCAGAGATACCTCTCCGACAATCGGAGTGACAAACCCTAATCTCGAAATACGCCAACCCAACATCTACCATTGGAGACACCTGTAGTACTCCTTTATAATCACCCAGTTACGTTGTGACGTTTGGTAGTACCCAAAGTGTTCCTCCGGTAAACGGGAGTTGCATAATCTCATAGTTATAGGAACATGTATAAGTCATGAAGAAAGCAATAGCAACATACTAAACGATCGGGTGCTAAGCTAATGGAATGGGTCATGTCAATCAGATCATTCTACTAATGATGTGACCTCGTTAATCAAATAACAACTCCTTGTTCATGGTCCGGAAACATAACCATCTTTGATTAACGAGCTAGTCAAGTAGAGGCATACTAGTGACACTCTGTTTGTCTATGTATTCACACATGTATTATGTTTCCGGTTAATACAATTCTAGCATGAATAATAAACATTTATCATGATATAAGGAAATAAATAATAACTTTATTATTGCCTCTAGGGCATATTTCCTTCACTTATTTGCTTAGAACGACGGTAGCTTAAATAAGATGATCCCTCTCTAAAATTTCCAGAAAAGTGTTCCCCCTAACCGTGCACCGTTGCGAAGGTTCGTTGTTTCGAAGCACCAGGTGATGATCGGGTGTGATAGATTCTAACGTTCGAATACAACGGGTGTTGACGAGCCTAGCATGTACAGACATGGCCTCGGGACACATGCGAAACACTTAGGTTGACTTGATGAGCCTAGCATGTACAGACATGGTCTCGGAACATGGAAGACCGAAAGGTCAAACATGAGTCGTATAGAAGATACGATCAACATGAGATGTTCACCGTTGATGACTAGTCCGTCTCACGTGATGATCGGACACGGCCTAGTCGATTCGGATCATGTTTCACTTAGATGACTAGAGGGATGTCTATCTGAGTGGGAGTTCATTAAATTAATTTGATTAGATGAACTCAATTATCATGAACATAGTCTAAATTGTCTTCGCAAATATGTTGTAGATAAATAGCTCATGTTGTAGCTCCCTGTTTCAATACGTTCCTAGAGAAAGATTAAGTTGAAAGATATTGTAAGCAATGATGCGGACTAGGTCGGTAGTCCAAGGAGTGTCCTCACTGCTACACAGAAGGATTACGTCTTTGATGCACCACTCGAGGTGCAAACCCCTACAATGTCGTCTGTGGATGTTGTGAACACCTGACAGACACATTCTGATGACTACCTGATAGTTTAGTCCACCACACTTTACGGCTTAGAATCGAGATTCCATTGACGTTTTGAGCGCCATAGAACATATGAGATGTTCCAAGAGCTGAAATTGGGATTTCAGGCTCATGCCCGTGTTGAGAGGTGTGAGACCTCTGACAAGTTCTTTTGCCAACAAGATGGAGGAGACTAGCTCAGCTAGTGAGCATGTGCTCAGAATGTCTGGGTGCTACAATCACTTAAATCAAGTGGGAGTTAAACTTCCAGATAAGATAGTGATTGATAGAGTTCTCTAGCCACTATCACTAAGCTACTAGATCTTCGTGATGAACTATGACATGCAAGGGATGGAGTTGATCCCGGAGCTGTTTGCGGTGCTTAAGACCGCAAAAGGTAGAAATCAAGAAGGAGCATCAAGTGTTGACAGTTTAACAAGACCACTGGTTTCAAGAAGGGCAAGGGCTAGAAGGGAAACTTCATGGATGGCAAACCAGTTGCCGCTCCAGTGAAGGATCCCAAGGTTGAACCCTAACCTGAGACTAAGTGCTTCTATTGTAAGGGGAACGGTCACTAGTAGCGGAATTACCCCAAATGCATGGTAGATAAGAAGGCTAGCAACTTCAACAAAGTATATACGTGTTATTAATGTGTACCTCACTAGTACTCCTGGTAGCACCGGGGTATTGGATACCGGTTCAGTTGCTATTATTGGTGACTTGAAGCAAAATCTACAGACTAAACGGAGACTGGCTAAGGGCGAGGTGACGATGTGTGTAGGAAGTGTTTCCAAAGTTGATGAGATCACCATCGCACGCTCCATCTGCCTTCGGGATTAGTATTGAACCTAGATAAATGTTATCAGGTGTCTACGTTGATGTAACGCCCCGAGACCGATGTGCCAGGTGTCATCCAGTTATTCGCTGTTGTTGCCTTGTCATTGCTTGCGTGTCATGCATTGCATATCATGTCATCATGTGCATTTCATTTGCATACATGTTCGTCTCATGCATCCAAGCATTTTTCCCGTTGTCCGTTTTGCAATCCGGCGCTTCGTTCTCCTCCGGTGGTCATTTCTACCTTTCTATCATGTGTGGGGATTAAACATGTCCGGATTGGACCGAGACTTGTCATGCGGCCTTGGTTTACTACCGGTAGACCGCCTGTCAAGTTTCGTATCATTTGGACTTCGTTTGATACTCCAACGGTTAACTGAGGGACCGAAAAGGCCTTGTGTGTGTTGCAGCCCAACACCCTTCCAATTTGGCCCAAAACCCACCTAAACCTCCTCCATCATCTCGGTCATTCGATCATGATCGCGTGGCCGAAAACTGCACCTCTTTTGGACTCTTCTTATTTTCTCGACGTTACTCTCAAATTCTTTTCCAAGTTTGACGTAAGAATGATTCATCATCACTCATATGTATTTCTCCAAGATCTTTCAAATTCTTTTCATTGTTGGCTCAACCTCTTCATTTTGATTCTTCCAGGGTGTCTAAATAATTCATGGTGGTGTTTCTCATCGTCATTCTCTGCATTCGAAGACCGAAGAAGAGTTTTTCCTCCATTTCTTGCTCCATTCTCTTCAAGATTCATGGTTCTAGCTTGTTGCCACTCTCTCGGCTGTTTTCGATTGTGAGAATTCTTTTCACCCATCCGGAGTAATTCAAGAGCCTTCTCAGTTTATTTATCCGGAGTCCTTCAATTCAGGTTTATTCATTCTCAGCTCTCAGCTCTAGTTCCCTAAATCTTGCCGGTGCATCGTTCAAGTGAGCTCTAATCAGTCTATGATCTATTCGTTCTCTTGTATCTAAATTCTCTCAAGCATCTTCATTCATTTGCTAATCCTTCCCGGTGTTTCTTCATGGTTTATTCGTTCTTTTTCATTCCTTACGGTGGTTCGTTCAAGAGTTTTCTCTTCCTTCGTTATCATATCAATTTATTCTTTATTTCAATCCTATCGATGGTTCATAGAAGACCTTCCCAAGTTTTCTCCATATCTATCTTAATCCTTTCTACAAGAATAAGTAGTATGTCAAATACGCTGCTTTTCATCAATTTTATTGGTGAAGGATAAGTATAATGTAATTCTTATTCTTGTTTCATCCAAGTGATTAATTTCCTATTCCGGAGGCTTATCAAATTCCTGATTTCAATTGTTTCATCTTCTCTTTTTCCCGGAGTTCCCAACCTTTTTCAATTACATCTCCACGGAGATTCATTTAAATCATTGCAAGGCTTCAACCTTATTCTTTTCATCCACCATTTCGTTTGATCATTTTTTTTCTACCGGAGTTTTCACGAAGGTTCGACATGGTGGTTCATCAAGGATTTATTTCCTTCTCGAAGCGTTCATCAAGATTCTTTTCTAAGGAGCTTAAGTTTCTTCATCTTGCAATCCGGGGTGCAATTTTTTCTTCCATATCATTGAAGGTGGTATTATGTCATTCTTGATAATTTGAGTTCATGTTTCGTGATTCACATATTGTCATGAATGAGATACTTTAAATCCATCAATCTCGTCATTGGAGTTATCTTGGGTTATTTTCCCCCTAAAGCCTTCTCTAAGGATTGTTACTATCTATGGTGTTCATAAATGATCCAAGTACTTCATTCATCCTCCTGGTGATATAAGTTTCTCGTCTCCTCGTTCATATCAATCCAATTCTTCTTCCCATGAGTGGTAGGTTGTCACCTCATAATTTGAGATGTATTCCATAAGACCATAACAAGCTTATTCTTTTCGTTGTTGGTTTTCCAACAACTCTGTTCTAGCTTTGGCTGTAAGCGTGCTCTCGTTTTTCCCTTCGTTCATTCCATTCTTACTTTTGTTCCGGTGGCATTGTGTTGTTGCTCTCTGCAACCCATCTTCTTGTTTTGTCAGGATCGTGTTCTTTTCGTCCTTATCCTTTTAACCGGAGTGTTGTGTCCTCTTTTCAAGTATCCTCTCATCTTGTCTACTTCAATTCCTTCCATTTACAGTCGGAGTGCTTTCCAAATTATACCATTCTTAATCCTTCCCTATCTTATTTTAACCGGAGTGGTTTCAATATATATCTTGCCCTTCAACCTCAAGGTTTTTCACAATGTTCCTTGTTCTTTTTTTCTAACGGAGGTTTTCAACATTGTTCATCTCCGTTGCATTCTTTCTTTCCATTTGACCAACCTCTCAAGGTTCATGATTTCACTCGTTTGTCCAAGAAGCAATTTAGTTTTACCTCTTCTCTTTCTTTTCCGTTGTCCCTCCGGTGCCATTTTTAGATCTCGGGACGAGATCCTCTCGTAGTGGTGGAGTGTTGTAACGCCCCGAGACTGATGTGCCAGGTGTCGTCTAGTTATTCGCTGTTGTTGCCTTGTCATTGCTTGCGTGTCATGCATTGCATATCATGTCATCATGTGCATTTCATTTGCATACATGTTCGTCTCATGCATCCGAGCATTTTTCCCGTTGTCCGTTTTGCAATCCGGCGCTTCGTTCTCCTCCGGTGGTCATTTCTACCTTTCTCTCATGTGTGGGGATTAAACATTTCCTGATTGGACCGAGACTTGTCATGCGGCCTTGGTTTACTACCGGTAGACCGCCTTGATACTCCAACGGTTAACTGAGGGACCGAAATGGCCTTGTGTGTGTTGCAGCCCAACACCCTTCCAATTTGGCCCAAAACCAAGCTTAACCTCCTCCATCATCTCGGTCGTTCGATCACAATCGCGTGGCCGAAAACCGCACCTCTTTTGGACTCTCCTAGCTCCCTCTACCTATAAATATGTCCTTCCCTCCGAACTTCGCGGTCTAACCCTAACCTTCCTCTACCTCGCGCCCGGACAAAACTCCCGCCCCCGGACATGTCCAGCCGCCGCCCCAGCCAATCCTGCGGTGCCCCGTCATCCCGCCGGACCTCCTCTCTCCTCCCCGTCGCCGAAACACGTCGGCCCAGATCCGGCCCGCGGGGGGCCGAAACGGGCTAGGTCCCGCGCCGCCGCCTCCCCGCACCACGCCTTCGCCGCCATCGCCAAGCTCCGCCGCGGTGCGCTCGCCGGCGCCGCCCGCGGCCACCGCGCCGCCCCTTCGTGCTCGCCGCAGTCGGCAGCGGCTCGCCGGCCGCCTTCCGCGCCCCTGCCGCGCCCTCCATCACCGATCCTCCCCGCGGCGCCCGCCTCTGGCCGGTGCTCGCCGGAGCCCGTCACCGGTCATCGCCAGAATGGCCGCCCCTCGCCAGAGTTCAAGAACTCGCCGGAGTTCCGAGTGGGATCAGATCCACCCACTCGTCCATCCAAACGCAACGTCACCGTCCCGGATGTCGACATCTGGCTCCGTCCGATCCCGTTGACTTTCTCGGAGGGTATAATTTTCACTAACTCCCCGAAATTCCCAGATCCATATGTCCATGTTCATCGCATCGTAACTTTGCATCCGTAGCTCCGATTCATGCATATAGCATAACAAAATGGTCGTCTCAGAGAGCACATCATTTCATCTCATTGCATCATTTTCATTTGAGTTCATCTTGATGCCCGAAATGCTGTTAGAAGAGTGCTATTTGAGATGATTGTCAGATCTGCTGCTCTAATTAGATATTTGTCATTTTTGCCATGATTAATGTGTGCATGATATGCCCCTGAGCTCTTCATGAGTTTTGTTATATGCTTTGCCATATTTCAAGAGGTGCAACCCATGTATTTTTGTGATGTGTGTGGTGACTAGCACAAGCTTGCAAAGTGGTGCACTTGTCAATGCTGATTTCAGGGACTTAGCATTTCCACTAAGTCCTTGGTCTGTTTATCGCATGATGCCATATGTTCATGTTGTTTCCTAGTGATCCATGCCTCTTTCGAGGATGATCAGTAAGGATGATTTGTTAATCTTGTAGTGCTCTATCCATCCATGTCTTTGTTTGCCATTAAGGAGCACCCTAGCTTGAGTCAATCGAGCTCTATTTTTGTCATTTCGTGAATCTGGGCAGATTGTCTACTTGTTAGCGATTTTGCCGATGATGTTGTAGTTGATCCGTGCATGCTATGATATTGTTCTTGCCATGTCTAGCTTGCATAATGTGTATTCTTGATGGTGTATGCTTAGATTGTCAAGAAATGCTCTGTAGTTAGTGCATCGAGCTCGTAAACATGCCTACTTCATATCAGTTTCAGCATGTCCCAGTTTTCACTAAGTCTGAGAACTGATTATGTTTTTGCCATGTTCACATGCTTGCAAATGTATTTTCTGATCCCTTTTGGCTTAAGGTCACTAAGGGACTTTTGTTAAGCTCTTTGAGTAGCTCCATGCGATGCTTTACTTTGCCTTGTTCAGGTCCTGTAGCATATAGTTTTGATGTTCCAAAGAGTGCTACCTGATCTGAAATTCCAGACTAGTGTTAATTTCACTAAGTCTGAAATCTGTTTGCCATTTGCACTTTTGCCATGCTTGTTTGAACCTGTTAGTGGATGAATTGGCTGTAGCTCAGTGTTCCCCTTTTGTTAAGCTTCATTAATGGATCCCTGCCATGTATTTGGTTGCCATGTTCGAGTGCTGTAGCACGTTCATCTTGTTGCATTTAGATGGCTACTTGCTGTAAATCGCAGACCGGTGCCATATTTGAATTGCTTGCCATTCCCAAACCGTAACTCCGATTCCGGCGTTCCTTATATCGTTTTCAAGCGATTTCATCTTACCTTTCCAGTGGCACACTA
Organism: Triticum monococcum; assembly: GCA_034509565.1. Taxonomy (NCBI): domain Eukaryota; kingdom Viridiplantae; phylum Streptophyta; class Magnoliopsida; order Poales; family Poaceae; genus Triticum; species Triticum monococcum. The sequence continues at coordinate 759,389,901 of CM067842.1, forward strand.
GGATTTCCAGGTTGAGGCCAGGTTCATTCATCTCTTGTCAAATCATGCATATGCATCGCATACCGCATCCCGCATATCATACCATGTTCATGTGTTGTGTGTTTACTATGTTGTGCGCTTCTTTCCGGTGTTTGCTTCTTCGGGTTGGTTCCGGTAACATCGCGTTTGTGAGGACCCGTTCGTCTACGTCCGTTTGTCTCCTTCATGCACTCGTTCTTCTTCCTTGCGGGATTTCAGGCAAGATGACCATACCCTCGAAATCACTTCTATCTTTGCTTGCTTAGTTGCTCGCTCTTTTGCTATGCCTATGTTGCGATACCTACCACTTGCTTATCATGCCTCCTAAATTGTTGAACCCAGCCTCTAACCCACCTTGTCCTAGCAAACCGTTGTTTGGCTATGTTACCGCTTTGCTCAGCCCCTCTTATAGCGTTGTTAGTTGCAGGTGAAGATTGGAGCTTGTTCCATGTTGGAACATGGATATATTTTGTTGGGATATCACAATATATCTTATTTAATTAATGCATCTATATACTCAGAAAAGGATGGAAGGCTCGGCCTTATGCCTGGTGTTTTGTTCCACTCTTGCCGCCCTAATTTCTGTCATATCGGTGTTATGTTCCCGGATTTTGCGTTCCTTACGCGGTTGGGTTATAATGGGAACCCCTTGGCAGTTCGCTTTGAATAAAACTCCTCCAGCAAGGCCCAACCTTGGTTTTACCATTCGCCACCTAGCCTTTTTCCCTTGGGAGTCGCGCATCCCGAGCGTCATCTTTATTTTAACCCCCCCGGGCCAGTGCTTGTCTAAGTGTTGGTCCAAACTAGAGCCACTTGCGGCGCCACCTCGGGGAAACTTGAGGGCTGGTTTTAGCTGTACGTAGTGTTCATCCGGTGTTGCCCTAAGAACGAGATATGTGCAGCTCCTATCAGGATGTCGGCGCATCGGGTGGTCTTGCTGGACTTGTTTTACCATTGTCGAGGATGTCTTGAAGAACCGGGATACCGAGTCTGATCGGAATGTCTCGGGAGGAGGTCTATTCCTTCGTTGACCGTGAGAGCTTGTCATGGGCTAAGTTGGGACACCCCTGCAGGGATTTTAACTTTCGAAAGCCGTGCCCGCGGTTATGGGTAGATGGGAATTTGTTAATGTCCGGTTGTAGAAAACCTGAAGTTGACCTTAATTAAAATGCATCAACCACGTGTGTAACCGTGATGGTCTCTTTCCGGCGGAGTCCGGGAAGTGAACACGGTTGTTGGAGTTATGTTTGACGTAGGTTGTTCTAGGATCACTTCTTGATCATAGTTTCTCGATCGTGCTTTGTCGTCTCTTCTCGCTCTCTTTTGCGAACAGGTTAGCCACCATATATGCTAGTCGCTTACTGCAGCTCCACATATTACCTTTACCTTACCCATAAGCTTAAATAGTCTTGATCGCGAGGGTGCGAGATTGCTGAGTCCCCGTGGCTCACAGATACTTCCAAAACCAGCTTGCAGGTGCCGTTGAACCGTGCAGATGACGCAACCAAGCTCAAGGAGGAGCTCGATGAAGATCTTGTCCTTTGTGTTGTTTTGTTCTAGTTGGTCAGTAGTGGAGCCCAGTTGGGGTCGATAGGGGACCTTGTCGCATTTGGGGTTCTTCCTTTATTTTGGTTCCGTAGTCGGACCTTGATTGTATCTGGTTGATGTAATGCTTTATTCATGTAATTGTGTGAAGTGGCGATTGTAAGCCAACTCCTTATCTCTTTCCCTTATGTATTACATGGGTTGTGTGAAGATTACCTCACTTGCAACATTGCTTTCAATGCGGTTATGCCTCTAAGTCGTGCTTCGACACGTGGGAGATATAGCCGCATCGAGGGCGTTTCAAGTTGGTAATCAGAGCCTTCCCCGACCTTAGGAGCCCCATTGCTTGATCGTTTTTAGCAGCCGAGTTGTGTCTAGAAAAATGTTTTGAGTCATTTAGGAATTATATATCGGAGAGTTAGGAATTCTTTTTTACTTCCCAGTCTCCTCATCGCTCTGGTAAGGCATCCTGACGTAGAGTTTTGACTCTTCTCTCCTCAAATTTCACTAAATTTTTTTTAGGATCACGCGGGTATCTTGGAATCGTTCCGATGGTTTTATGACGAGAACATTGTCTTGGTGCCTCCTGTCAGGGGTTTGTGGAAGTGTCCCGAGGAGTTGAGCTCTAAGGTGTTGTCGTCATAATTTTATCGTTGCAGTTCTGGAATACCTGAGTTTAGTACGCCGACATCGAAAATCTCTTGTATGCAGTTCGTTGGTGAGATAACCACGACGCCACCCAGTACTGGGGTGGGAGTTCAGGAGTATCGCCATAACTTGTATAACGGATGCTTTTCGAAGGTTGAGGTAGATGATTTCCGAAGGTTTCTTGGTTATGTGTTGAAGGTTGGATACAGCTGGATGTAGGATTTGCTAGTTTGGGTGAGATATTATGCTTCCCCTGTATCCCCAACACCTGATTGCATAACTGGAAAATTTCGGGAGTTTCATAAGTGGGAATTCAAGTAGCTCTTAAGATATCTTTCCGACAGATGTAAGATATGAAATTGGGGTTCGACGTCTAGTGGTCCGCCTATTCACGGTTGGTTTTACAGTGGTCTCATTGTGTCTTAAAGAGTCCTTGGCTATGCCGACTCGGGGACGCTTCGTATGTCATGTGCACTGCCTTGTACATGATAGTGCTATACGATCGAGCCCGTGTAGGCCCCACCATGAAATCTTCAGACGAAATCTCTATCATATGTTTGTTCCGGCTTATTTTGCAAGCCAATCCATTATTTTGTTTTGAGTTGTGGTATTCGAGTTGCTTCGAAGTCAAATGTTGATTCCATACCTTCCCCAAATGGTGTTCTCATACTCCAATGTGAATACCAACCCTTCTTGATCATCAGGAGTGTCATGTCAATCCTTTTCAACCGGTGTTGTTTCTTTTCAAGTGGATCCGATCATTTCAACATTCGCAAGATCAACTCAAGTCTTCTCAACGGTGTTTGTTTCATCCGTCTCCAAGTTGCCTTTGTTTTTTCCCGCCCACCCACCCCTTTTTCCTCAAGGTCTCAGATTTCTTAATCAAGTATCCTTTGATTCTCAGGAAGATACTAACGGAGCTTCTAGTTTATCATTCCTTGTTCTTTTATCTTCTCCGGTGGATTCAAATAAAGCTTTTGGTGTTGATCATATCCCTTTTTCCTCGTTTCAAATACCTTCTCTTGCCGGTGCTCCTCATATACATTCATTTCTCGCTATTCAATTGTTATGGAGTGCTCAAGATATCTCGAAGATTCGTGTTTCCACTCTGCATTCATTCAAGATCTTTCGAGGTTGTTATCTCATTCAAGTAATTTAATTCAACCGGTGAAACCTCCCTTTTAAATCATTTCAACGATGTTTCTTTTGAGTGGGCCCTAACCCACAGGTCTTTTTCCAGGATCTTACCTGACTCTTCTTATTTTCCCGACGTTACTCTCAAATTCTTTTCCAAGTTTGACGTAAGAATGATTCATCATCACTCATATGTATTTCTCCTAGATCTTTCAAATTCTTTTCATTGTTGGCTCAACCCCTTCGTTTTGATTCTTCCGGGGTGTCTAAATAATTCATGGTGGTGTTTCTCATCGTCATTCTCAACATTTGAAGACCGAAGAAGAGTTTTTCCTCCATTTCTTGCTCCATTCTCTTCAAGATTCGTGGTTCTAGCTTGTTGCCACTCTCTCGGTTGTTTTCGATTGTGAGAATTCTTTTCACCCATCCGGAGTAATTCAAGAGCCTTCTCAGTTTATTTATCCCGAGTCCTTCAATTCAGGTTTATTCATTCTCAACTTTGAGCTCTAGTTCCCTAAATCTTACTGGTGCATTGTTCAAGTGAGCTCTAATCAGTCTGTGATCTATTCATTCTCTTGTATCTAAATTCTCTCAAGCATCTTCATTCATTTGCTAATCCTTCCCGGTGTTTCTTCATGGTTTATTCGTTCTTTTTCAATTCTTACGGTGGTTCATTCCAGAGTTTTCTCTTCCTTCGTTATCATATCAATTTATTTGTTATTTCAATCCTACCGGTGGTTCATAGAAGACCTTCCCAAGTTTGCTCCATATCTATCTTAATCCTTTCTACAAGAATAAGTAGTATGTCAAATACGCTGCTTTTCATCAATTTTATTGGTGAATGATAAGTATAATGTAATTCTCATTCTTGTTTCATCCAAGTGATTAATTTCCTATTCCGGAGGCTTATCAAATTCCTGATTTCAATTGTTTCATCTTCTCTTTTTCCCGGAGTTCCCAACCTTTTTCAATTACATCTCCACGGAGATTCATTTAAATCATTGCAAGGCTTCAACCTTATTCTTTTCATCCACCATTTCGTTTGATCATTCTTTTTTTCTACCGGAGTTTTCACGAAGGCTCGACATGGTGGTTCATCAAGGATTTATTTCCTTCTCGAAGCGTTCATCAAGATTCTTTTCTAAGGAGCTTAAGTTTCTTCATCTTGCAATCCGGAGTGCAATTTTTTTTTCCATATCATTGAAGGTGGTATTATGTCATTCTTGATAATTTGAGTTCATGTTTCATGATTCACATGTTGTCATGAATGAGATACTTTAAATCCATCAATCTCGTCATTGGAGTTATCTTGGGTTATTTTCCCCCTAAAGCCTTCTCTAAGGATTGTTACTATCTATGGTGTTCATAAATGATCCAAGTACTTCATTCATCCTCCTGGTGATATAAGTTTCTCGTCTCCTCGTTGATATCAATCCAATTCTTCTTCCCGTGAGTGGCAGGTTGTCACCTCATAATTCGAGATGTATTCCATAAGACCATAACAAGCTTATTCTTTTTGTTGTTGGTTTTCCAACAACTCTGTTCTAGCTTTCGCTGTAAGCGTGCTCTCGTTTTTCCCTTCATTCATTCCATTCTTACTTTTGTTCCGGAGGCATTGTGTTGTTGCTCTCTGCAACCCATCTTCTTGTTTTGTCAGGATCGTGTTCTTTTCGTCCTTATCCTTTTAACCGGAGTGTTGTGTCCTCTTTTCAAGTATCCTCTCATCTTGTCTACTTCAATTCCTTCCATTTACAGTCGGAGTGCTTTCCAAATTATACCATCCTTAATCCTTCCCTATCTTATTTTAACCGGAGTGGTTTCAATATATATCTTGCCCTTCAACCTCAAGGTTTTTCACAATGTTCCTTGTTCTTTTTTTCTAACGGAGGTTTTCAACATTGTTCATCTCCGTTGCATTCTTTCTTTCCATTTGACCAACCTCTCAAGGTTCGTGATTTCACTCGTTTGTCCAAGAAGCAATTTAGTTTTACCTCTTCTCTTTCTTTTCCGTTGTCCCTCCAGTGCCATTTTTAGATCTCGGGACGAGATCCTCTCGTAGTGGTGGAGTTTTGTAACGCCCCGAGACCGATGTGCCAGGTGTCGTCCAGTTATTCGCTGTTGTTGCCTTGTCATTGCTTGTGTGTCATGCATTGCATATCATTTCATCATGTGCATTTCATTTGCATACATGTTCGTCTCATGCATCCGAGCATTTTCCCGTTGTCCGTTTTGCAATCCGATGCTTCATTCTCCTCCGATGGTCATTTCTACCTTTCTCTCATGTGTGGGGATTAAACATTTCCGTATTGGACCGAGACTTGTCATGCGGCCTTGGTTTACTACCGGTAGACCGCCTGTCAAGTTTCGTTTCATTTGGACTTCGTTTGATACTCCAACGGTTAACTGAGGGACCGAAAAGGCCTTGTGTGTGTTGCAGCCCAACACTCTTCCAATTTGGCCCAAAACCCACCTAAACCTCCTCCATCATCTCACTCGTTTGATCACGATCGCGTGGCCGAAAACCGCACCTCTTTTGGACTCTCCTAGCTCCCTCTACCTATAAATATGTCCTTCCCTCCGAAATTCGCGGTCTAACCCTAACCTTCCTCTACCTCACGCCCGGACAAAACTCCCGCCCCCTGACATGTCCAGCCGCCGCCCCAGCCAATCCCGTGGTGCCACGTCATCCCGCCGGACCTCCTCTCTCGTCCCCGCCGCTGAAGCCCGCCGGCCTAGATCCGGCCCGTGCGGGGCCGAACCGGGCCAGATCCCGCGCCGCCGCTTGCCCGTACGCCGCCTCCCCGCACCACGCCTTCGCCGCCATTGCCAAGCCCCACCGCGGTGCGCTCGCCGGCGCCGCCCGCGGCCACCTCGCCGCCCCTTCGTGAAGCATAAGTGAATATACTAGGCATGTTATGAGATGCAGTATGAATGAGATCCAACTTGTGTGAATAGAAACTGCTTGTGGTAGAAAGTGACAAAGCTATAGGATCAAAGGGGCCGTAAAAAGGAAGTTTTATTTACCACACGAAGAACTGCTAGACATAGTGGAAGAGGAGGCCGAGCAGTTTGATCGTCCGTGCCCTAACTTGGCGACGGAGGACACCTACGGCGATGGCGGAGAAGATGATGTCCGCGGTCGGCGTGAAGACGGCGTCGGAGAGGTTGCGGCAGCGAAGCACTTCGTCGCCGGCGTCGTCGAGGGCTAGCGGTGGCGCTAGGGTTCGTGCGAGAGTGGAAGAAGAGATAATGACTGCGGTGAGGCGTGTATTTATAGGTACAGGGGCGACTCAGTGTTATTACACAGGTGCCCCTAGCGATTCACATCTGAGGAACACGTGGCCATCATGCAGCATGTCAGAGGTTGTTCCACGTCCCACGCACGCCTGGATTGTTGGATGGTTGTTCCCACTTCTCCGGGTTTCAGGTGAAGGAATGAGCATTGAAAACAGACTTGATGTTTGTCTCTGTATCTTCTGCTGACAAGGACGCAGAGAAGACATTCGAAAGTTTCAATAGAATGCATATGACTTGGAGAGATGGAGTTTGAGATAGAAAGCATAGAGAGGTTAGGGTCCGATCACATTCACTTAGTTCAAAAGACTCAACACGAAGACATAGCTATAAGTGAATGCTGTAGAGGACAGAACACTAGTATATATATATATTCAACATAGTGAAGATAATCATGAAGACATGTTGAAATTGAAGCCAAACCAAATGTGAAGACATAGCAAATGTAACTCCACGAGTGAAACACTTCAAACAGAACATTTGGTGGTGGCGTTACCCACCGTATAGGAAGTATTAGACCCAGACACGGCGCACAATTATCGTGGCGCTCCGAAGTCAAATTCCACATTAATGTATTCACACTTAGAATGTATGTCTTCATTGATTGAAGATATACTTTACTTCGTGTGTTGCACATTTAAGTCATCAATATGCATAAGTGTTAGGATGTGTGCCTGATCACAGGACATTTGAGGATTCCAAGATATTTAGCTCACACCGTAACTTGCAAAATCTCTTCTCATCCAAGGGCTTGGTGAAGATATCTGCCAATTGCTCTTCAGTGTTGACGTGTATGATATCAATATCTTCCTTCACAACATGATCTCTGAGAAAGTGATGGCGAATTTCAATGTGCTTTGTCTTCGAGTGCTGAACTGGGTTGTTGGCAATCTTGATGGCGCTTTCGTTGTCGCAGTAGAGTGGCACTTGCTTCAGATGAATGCCATAGTCCTTGAGTGTTTGCTTCATCCACAGAAGTTGAGCGCAGCAAGATCCAGTAGCAATGTATTCAGATTCAGCAGTGGAGAGAGATACACAGTTCTGCTTCTTTGAAGACCAACAGACAAGTGATCGTCCCATAAAATGACATATGCCTGATGTAGACTTGCGATCCACTTTGTCTCCAGCATAATCAGCATCTGAGAATCCAACCAGATCAAACTCTGAGCCCTTTGGATACCATAATCCTAGAGTTGGGGTATGAGCCAAATATCGAAGAATTCGCTTCACAGCTAAGTGATGCGACTCCTTTGGTGCCGCTTGAAATCGAGCACACATGCAAACACTAAGCATAATATCTGGCCTAGATGCACATAGATAAAGCAAAGAACCAATCATGGAGCGGTATAAATTTGATCGAACTCTTTACCATTGTCGTCAGGACCCAGATGATGTTTGGCTGGCATTGGCGTCGTGAAGCCTTTGAAGTCTTGCATACCGAACTTCTTCAGGCAATCTTTGAGATACTTCTCTTGAGATATGAAGATGCCATTGCGTTGCTGTCGTATTTGAAGACCGAGGAAGAACTTCAGCTCTCCCATCATGGACATCTGATATTGCTCTTGCATCATATATCCAAACTCTTCATTGTAGTTCTGATTTGTGCATCCGAAGATGATGTCATCCACATATATTTGGCACACAAACAGTTCACCATCATATGTCTTCATGAAGAGAGTGGGGTCGAGGGAACCAGATATGAAGCCTTTGCTTTTCAGGAAGTATTTGACTGTGTCATACCAAGCCCGAGGATGTTTTGGATCTTCAAAGCCAAGCGGTTGTGCAACATACACTTCTTCTTCAATCTTGCCATTGAGAAAGGTGCTCTTCACATCCATTTGATATAGAAGTATGTTATGATGATTTGCATAGGCCAGCAGTATGCATATGACTTCAAGTCTAGCCACAGGAGCAAATGTTTCATCGAAGTCAATGCCTTCCACTTGAGTATATCATTGAGCAATGAGATGAGCTTTGTTTCTGACAACTTGACCATGCTCATCTTGCTTGTTGCGGTATATCCATTTGGTGCCTATTATGTTGTGCTTCCGAGGATCAGGACGCTTAGCCAGTTCCCATACATTATTCAGCTCAAACTATTGAATCTCTTCTTGCATAGCTTGAATCCATTCAGGTTCCATGAAGGCTTCTTCAACTTTCTTGGGTTCTGTTATTGAGACGAATGCGAAGTGCCCACAGAAATTTGCTAGCTGAGTTGCCCTTGAACGAGTGAGCGGACCAGGTGCATTGATGCTATCGATTATTCTCTCAATCTGCACTTCATTGGCAACACGAGGATGTACAGGGCGAAGATTTTGCTCTTGCTAATCATTGTCGTTGTTAGAGGGATTGTCTTCAGACTGAGCATTGTCTGCAGGTTGATCAGGTGCTGAGATGATAAGTTCCTCTTCAGGTTGAGCTTCAGAGGGTATGATTTTCTCCAGTTCCCATTAGCTTGATTGATTCGCTGGATGGAACTTCATCTAGCACATTTGGCAGGTGTTCTCTTTGTGAACCGTTAGTCTCATCAAATCGCACATCCACTGTTTCAACCACTTTATAATGAAAGAGATTGAAAACTCTGTAGGAGTGCGAATCCTTTCCATATCCAAGCATAAAACCCTCATGTGCTTTTGGTGCAAATTTTGAAGTGTGATGTGGATCCTTGATCCAGCACCTGGCGCCAAATACTCTGAAGTAACTGACATTTGGCTTCTTGCCAGTAAGGAGCTCATAAGATGTCTTGTTCAGAAGCTTGTGAAGATAAACACGATTGATTGTATGGCATGCAGTATCAATGGCTTCAGGCCAGAATTTTCTTGGAGTCTTGTATTCATCAAGCATTGTTCGGGCCATCTCAATGAGTGTTCTGTTCTTGCGTTCGACGACGCCATTCTGCTGTGGCGTGTACGGAGCTGAGTATTCATGTGTGATGCCCAAAGTATCAAGATATCTATCCAGGCCAGTGTTCTTGAATTCAGTGCCATTGTCACTTCTGATGTGCTTTATCATGGCGCCATAGTTGTTCATTGCTTGATTGGCGAAGCGTCTGAAGACATCCTGCACTTCAGTCTTGTAGAGGATTAGGTGCACCCAAGTATATCTAGAATAATCATCAACAATGACAAAGCCATAGAGACAAGTAGTAGTAGTAAGAGTTGAGTAATGAGTGGGACCGAAAAGACCCATGTGGAGCAGTTCGAAGGGTCGGGTGGTTGTCATGATTGTCTTCGAGGGATGTTTGGCCCTCGTCATCTTTCCTGCTTCACAGGCACCGCATAAGTGATCTTTCTTGAACTTGACGCCCTCGATGCCTATGACATGCTTCTTCTTTGCAAGGGTGTGGAGGTTCTTCATGCCAGCATGCCCTAGCCTCCGATGCCAGAGCCAGCATTCTGAAGCTTTTGCTAGAAGACATACGACAAGCTGTGGTCCTGCTGAGAAATCTACCACGTACAAATCATCTTTCTGATACCCTTCAAACACTAGAGACTTCTCAGATTCCATTAGAACAAGGCAGCGATATTTTCCAAACATTACAATCATGTTCAAATCACAAAGCATTGAGACAGACATTAAGTTGAAGCCAAGGGATTCAACAAGCATGACTTTATCCATGTGTTGGTCCTTTGAGATTGCAACTCTACCTAGACCCAATACCTTACTTTTACCAGTGTCAACAAATGTGATGTGACTCTTGTCGGATGGACGCAAGGTTGAGTCCATAAGAAGGCTTCTTTTGCCAGTCATGTGATTGGTACATCCACTATCAATAATCCATTCTAAAGACGCTAGTGTCGTACCCTACAGTGCAGTTAGGGGGATACGTTTCATGAAGAGAATTGTGAAGCAAAAACATTTGACGAACCAGTGGGTTATGAAAGCTTAGATCCAGATTAGGACTAATAGGGAGAGTAGCAAGCGATTCAGGAACGAAGTACATAGTAAGACCATCCAGGCATTTGATCTTGCGCCCTACAAGATGTTTAAGGTCCCCAGCAATAGCGTCAGACGATTTTGGTTTTCTGCTGGAGACCTTTCCCTGCAAAAGAGAGTTAAGCTTTCTTAGCCACCCACATCTTCAAGGGTGGCTTAGAAGCAATAAGTCCAAGTCCAGCATCTGAGAACTTTGGCTTTGGATCCCTAGCAAACAGTCTTGCAGGTGGACAATAGTACTCGTAAGAATAAGCAGAATAGTTCTTGGTCTTATGAACATGGCGGCTTGACGAACCACGCTCATATTCATAAGCCTGAGTATGGTTTCCCTGCAAAACATTTGCATTAGTGTGACTCGGGTGAGTCCTATGTCTGTGTGAAGCCTTTGGACCGTATGAAACCTGTGGTCTGGGGTTTGTCTTCTTCACCTGTGGTGTCATGATGACATTCACAGGAAGATTCTCCAGACACTTTTTCGGTACCCAGATCTTCTTCATAGGCGGTCCATTCCTGCAGTTAGTACCAATGTACCTGGCAAACACTTCATGATTTTGATTCTTAAACAGCTTATAGTTTGCATCAAAGGATTCATCAATGACAATAGGGTTAGCACAAGTGAAGCCAGATAGAGTGGATGGATATGCTGAAGATTCCTTTGCAGCAACCCATGTGGTTTTGGGGTATTGCTCAGGTTTCCAGTAAGAGCCATCAGCATTCATTTTCCTTACGAACCCAAAACCCTCTTTCCTCGGGTTTCGGTTCAGGATCTGCCTTTTGAGGACATCACATAGTGTCTGATGCCCTTTAAGACTTTTGTACATCCCTGTTTCAAGCAATGTCTTCAACCTATCATTCTCATCAGCAATAGCAGTAGTATCCTCGGCAGAGGGGTTAGTTCCCACATCAACAGTTGAAGATATTGCAACAGTAGCAGCAGTAGAACATTTAGCAACAGAAGTAGCATTATCATGCTCAATGCATTTAAGGCATGGTGGTTCAAATCCTTCCTAAGCGGAACTGATCTGTTCGGCGCGAAGTGACTCGTTTTCCTTTTGAGATCTTCATGAGCCGCTCTCAATTTCTCAAGATCTTGCTTCCTTTCAAGATAATCATTGGAAAGCTTTTCATGAGTTGTTGAGAGCGTTTCATGACGACTTTCAAGTTCCTCATACTTAATGTGAAGATTTTTTATGTCTTCAATTAAGGACTCAGATCGAGTCATTTCAACGCCTAACAGATCATCGCTTTTGTCTAATAGTTTTTGAATATGTTCCATAGCTTTCTGTTGTTCGGTTGCAATTTTAGCAAGTGTTTTGTAGCTGGCTCTTGAACCACACTTAGTCATCTTCACTAGATGTTTGATAGTGAGTAGTGCGTGTGTTTACCTTGGCACCGCGTGCCATGAAGTAGTAGGTAGGAGCGGAGTAGTCCTTGTCATTTGCATCGGTGTCGGTGATGAAGTCATTGCCTTCAGTGTTGAAGATGGACTTGGCAACGTATGCTGTAGCCAGACTTGTAATGCTAGAATCGGACTCCTCCTCAGACTCCACCTCCGCCTCCTCAGAAGCGGACTCCTCCTCTGAATCCAATTCCTTGCCAACAAACGCACGTGCCTTGCCAGATGAGCTCTTCTTGTGTGATGAAGACTTTGAGGAAGACTTGGAAGAGGACTTTGAGTATTTCTTCTTCTTCTTGTCATCAGAGTCATATTCCTTGCTCTTCTTCTTCTTTTTGTTCTCATTGTCCCACTGCGGACACTCAGAGATGAAGTGGCCAGGTTTCTTGCACTTGTGACATGTTTTCTTCTTGTAGTCATGAGCAGAAGCTTCATCATTCCTTGAGCTTGATCGTGAAGACTTTCTGAAACCTTTCTTCTTGGTGAATTTTTGGAACTTCTTCACAAGCATAGCAAGTTCCCTTCCAATGTCTTTAGGATCATCAGAACTGCTGTCAGATTCTTCTTCAGATGAGGAGACAGCTTTTGCCTTCAAGGCACGAGTTCGCCCATAGTTTGGACCGTAGATATCTCTTTTTTCAGAAAGTTGAAACTCATGTGTGTTGAGCCTCTCAAGTATGTCAGACGGATCGAGTGTCTTGAAATCAGGACGTTCTTGAATCATCAGGGCTAGGGTGTCAAACGAACTGTCAGGTGATCTCAGTAGTGTCTTGACGACTTCATGCTTGGTGATCTCAGTAGCGCCAAGGGCTTGAAGCTCATTTGTGATGTTAGTGAGTCGATCAAACATGAGCTGGACATTCTCATTGTCATTTCTCTTGAAGCGGTTGAAGAGGTTGCGAAGGACACTGATTCTCTGATCTCTCTAGGTTGAGACGCCTTCGTTGACCTTGGAGAGGCAGTCCCAGACTAGCTTAGATGTTTCCAAAGCACTCACGCGGCCATACTGTCCTTTGGTCTGATGACCACATATGATATTCTTGGCAGTAGAGTCCAGTTGAATGAACTTCTTGACATCAGCAGTAGTGACACCTTCTCCAGCCTTGGGAACCCCGTTCTTGACGACATACCATAGGTCGACGTCAATGGCTTCAAGATGCATGCGCATCTTATTCTTCCAGTAGGGATATTCAGTTCCATCGAAGATGGGGCACGCAGCGGAGACTTTAATTATCCCTGGAGTCGACATAGCTAAAACTCCAGGTGGTTAAACTGAATCACACAGAACAAGGGAGTACCTTGCTCTGATACCAATTGAAAGTGCGTTATATCGACTAGAGGGGGGGTGAATAGGCGATTTTTATGAAAGTCTTCAAAACATGGAAGTTATGAAGACAAACAATGGAAATAAACCTATTACCATGCAGCGGAATGTAGACTACACTAGGCAAACCATAGTCAAGTATTCAATGGAGTGAACGCACAATGACTAGTAGCAGCAATGTAGTAAGGATCAGGTAGGAAGATATCTTGAAGCCAAACAGAACACGCAGTCACTCAGTGAAGACAAAAGATAGTGCAATCATACAATGACTTCACAAGGACCAATAGTAAGTAAAGGGAAGGGGAGGATGAAACCCGTGACTCATTGAAGACAATGATTTGTTGGACCAGTTCCAGTTGCTGTGACAACTGTACGTCTGGTTAGGGCGGCTAGGTATTTAAACCTGAGGACACACAGTCCCGGACAACCAGTCCTGAACCGCAGCTCAGGACACCCAGTCCTCACCGTATTCCCCTTGAGCTAAGGTCACACAGACCTCGCCCAATCACTCTGGTAAGTCTTCAAGGTAGACTCCCAAACCTTCACAGACTTCGTTCACCGACAATCCACAATGTCTCTTGGATGCTCATAACCGACAGTCCTCAAGTGTAATAAGTATTTAGATCACACAGACAACAAGACTTAAGTGATGCCTAACACTCTTTAGCTTTGGGTGGTTAGGGCTTTATCCTCGCAAGGAATTCTCTCTCAAAGGCTTCGAGGTGGGTTGCTCTCAAACGACAAAAGCCATACTCTAACTCTGAGGAGCCAACCGTTTATGGTTGTAGGGGGTGGGCTATTTATAGCCACTAGGCAACCCGACCTGATTTTTCCGAAATGACCCTGGGTCACTAAGGAACTGACACGTGTTCCAACGGTCAGATTTCAAACTCATGCGGCAACTTTACTTGGGCTACAAGCAAAGCTGACTTGTCCGACTCTGGACAAGTTTCGCTCTCATAGTCTTCACTCGAAGACATAGGTTTTGGTTAAGCATCACTTCAGTCATTCTGACTGGTTCACTTGGACCCGACTTAACAGTACGGTGGTTCCTATTACTCAACAAAGAAGAAACAGAACTACAAAAGATCTAAGTCTTCGAGCTCCATAGGCTTCATGCGATGTCTTCTCTTGTCATAGTCTTCAATGAGAATATCTTCATATACCACCTTTGACATCAATGTCTTCATACATTTTTAGGGGTCATCTCTGGTAGGAAAACCGAATCAATGAGGGACTTCTACCTATGTTATCCTGGAATTCTCACAAACACATCAGTCCCTCAACTAGGTTTGTCGTCAATACTCCAAAACCAACTAGGGGTGGCACTAGATGCACTTACACCAGGGAGCCCCGCAACATCACCGACATCATCGTGTTCGTCGTCGGGCGCCGGAGATCGTCGTCGCCGATTCGTAGTCCTCAGCGCATCCCCGAGCTCTCTGGTGACTCCTTTGGATCCGCTGTGAGCCACTGCATCGATCCCCCTCTCCCCTAGCTCGTTTCCTTCCTCTAACGCCGATGCCCATCGGAGCCGAGAGCTCTTCACCGCCGTTCATGTCGCCGCCTGGCCACTATCACCTAGGGCCGCGACCGAGTACACCACCGTGCTCAGTGCAACGCCAGGACCCCCAAACCATCACCTGTTGCTTCTGCCGTGCACCGAAGCAACGAAACCGCCAACTTCCGAGCTCCGACCGCTGCCTTTGAGCTCGCCGCGGTCGTCTCTAGCCACCCTAGCTCCCGCCGTCTGCTCCATCAGCTGCGCGTGAGTACCAGCTCTTCATAGAGCCTCCCCACGCCCAAAACCATCGCCCGGGGGCAATTTTTGAAGCCCTCCACCGTCTCTGGCCTCGCCGGCGACGAGCCCCGGGTCAACTCCGGCGGAGTTGACCCCGTTTTCACCAGGGTTTGACTTCCCCCTCACCCACCAACCTATGGGTCCAGGCCCCCTATTTAATTAGTGTTAGGTTTAGTTAGTGTTAATCAACTTAGTTAAGTCGATTAGATACTGACATGTGGGCCTAGGCCTACTGACACTTTTAGTTAAGTTTAGTTTAACCACTAACTAGCTCTGTTAACCACTGGGTCACTGACCAGTGGGCCGCACTGGTCAGTTTTGACCTGGACCGCTTTGTTGACCGCTGATGTCAGTGTGATGTCATGCTGACGCAGTAAATCATTTACTGGATTTTGTTTAATTCTAAATAACCAGAAAATCCGGAAAATGGTTTCAACTTCCAAAAATCATAGAAATTCAACCGTAGCTCAGAATGAAATAATTTATATGTGAAAAATGATTAGAAAAATATGAAGAATTTGTTTATGCCATGAGCATGCATGTTTGAACAAGTTAACCTCACTGAATAGGACAAATGATGATTAGGGCAATTTATGAAATCACATTTGGAGTTGGAATTTGATGTTGTTTGAGTTCCACTTCAATTAACTTGGCTAGATATTGAATTAGGTGAATTCAGTACCTTAACATGTCATGTCATTCATGTGAATGTGCATTGCATTGATTGTGTTCCTTCTTTGCTAGTCGGTGGTTGTTTCCCCGTCAGTAGACGTATGTTCCGACAATGAGTTCGATGACACTGATGAAGAGCTATACCATCTTCAGAAGTGCCAGGCAAGCAAAACCCCCTTGTTCATTCCAATACAATCCCACTCTCTTTTACTGCATTAGGACAACAATGATTCAACTGTTACATGCCGCGGTAGTTGAACCCCTTTCCTCTGCATGACCTGTCATTGCCACAGTAAATAGATGAAACCCACTAGCATGAGTAGGAGTTGTTTGAGCCCTGATGTGCCTACTCATTCATGCTTGTTTGTCATGCCTTCTATTGCTTAGAGTTGTGTCAGGTCTGATTCATCGAGGATGAATTGGAAAGTTGTGAACATGTCCTACTGTTGAGAGCTAAGTGTGTGAACACGATTTGGTAAAGGTAGCGGTGAGAGGCCATGTAGGAGTACATGGTGGGTTGTCTCATTGCAGCCGTCCTCAGGAGCTGAGTTCTGTGTTTGTGATCCATGAACATTAACTACCACGCATTGGAATGCTTAAGTGCCCCTCTCGACTTATTAACCAACTTGATATCTGTCCAGGAGTTGCAACTAGTTTCTGGTGTTTGTAGGTAGTGTTAGTAGTCTTCCAAGAGGCACCCGGTATAGGTGGGCTTGGGACAGACTAGGCACCGTGGCCGGGTATACCAAGTGCCGCCTGCTTGGTGGGCTTGGAACCCTGTACACATCGTTTGGGGCGGTGAGCGACACCTCGGCCGGATCTCCTTGTGGATGGAACCCGAATAGGCGATAAACCTAGACTAGAGACTTGTGTGGTTAGTCAGGTCGTAGCCGACTCCCTCGCCAAGCTTCCGCTTAAAGGTTGCCGAGATACACGACATGTACATGGTGTTAAGTGGCGAGAGCGTGTGTGAAGAAGTACACCCCTGCAGGGTTAACATCATCTATTCGAATAGCCGTGTCCGCGGTAAAGGACTTCTGGGTTGCCTGTACAATTCATAGACAAGTGAAAGTGGATACTCTAAAACTCGCAAGATAAGCGCGAGTGTTATGAATGGCGTTCTCGTAGGGAGACGGGAGCAGATCCATAGTGGTGTATTGATATGGTGAATATGTGGACTCGTGTGTGCCACCTCAAAAGAGTTGCTTGCAGTCGTAGTTCAGGTTAGCCACTGAGTCAAAGCTGGCTTGCTGCAGTTAAACTCCACCACCCCTTTGTTGATACCGATGCATATGTAGATAGTTCTGATGTAAGTCTTCCTGGGTACATTTGTACTCACGTTTGCTTAATTTATGTTTTTGCAAAGAGACTTCAGTCTTGCTAGTAGTTCCGCGTGGACTTCGACGTTTAGCTTGTTACCTTAGCTACGGTCTTGTGCCCTCGGCAGGGTCTTGTAGATAGTCAGGCTTCTCAGCCTTTTCATTTGTAGTTGTCTGTACTTAGACAAGTTAAGCTTCCGCATGTGCTTGTTGCTTGAATGACTTGAATGCTGAGTCATCAGACCCATGTTTGTAATATCTAGCTCTTCGGAGCCTAATGAATAAATACTCTGAGTCGTAGAGTCTTGTTGTGATGCCATGTTGTATTTGCACATATCGAGCATATTGTGTGTATGATTTTCAAATGCTTGGTATGTGTGGGATCCGACAACCTAGTTGTCTATCCCTTGTGGCCTCTCTTATGGGGAAATGCCGTCTAGTGCTTCCACTGAGCCATGGTAGTCTGCTACAGCCCGGTTTACCGGAGTCCTGTTAGCCCAGTTTCTACTGCTCCGGAACACTTAGACTGGCCGACATGTGTCCTTCTTTGATCCTGTGTCTGTCCCTTCGGGGAAATGTCACGCGGTGTCTTTCGGAGTCCTGTTAGCCTGCTACAGCCCGAATTCACTCATTGATGACTGACACGTTCGTTGCTGGGTCATGTATGCATGTCCCTGTAAGTTAGTGCCACTTTGGGTTCTCGACTAGTCATGTCGGCCCGGGTTCTCTGTCATATGGATGCTAGCGACACTATCATATACGTGAGCCAAAAGGCGCAAACGGTCCCGGGCCAGGTAAGGTGGCACCCGTGGGAATACCGTGCGTGAGGCTGCAAAGTGATATGATGTGTTACATGCTAGATCGATGTGGCTTAGGATCGGGGTCCTGATAGCTTTGGTATCAGAGCCTGACTACCTGTAGGATTTCCAAGCCAAACTGGTCGAAGTCGAGTCTAGAAATGCTTTAGTTATATTAGGGAATTGATTGTGGAAGGGAACGTATGGCTCTTTTACTCCTTTACCCTATGACCTTCTGATCTGAGTCATCCTCTTCTCTTCTAAGGGGTTAAGGAACTAGGCTTCTCATCTTTCTATCAGGATCACGTGTTACTAATCCGTAGACTTATAGGATTGTTGGTTAAGCCTTAGTTTTGCTCCTACTACTTCTGTGTGTTAACAGTTGGTCTCGGAACCTTGTTATTGTGATGTTGAGTGGTTATGCCACCATTTTGCAGGATGTCTCAAATATTTTTGAGCATTTACAGCCGTTATGTTGCCCGAGTCATCCCAGGTTTCTAAATAGTCTGATATGTGTTTGTCACAGTAGGTCGCGTTTTTGTCATGCATGTACATCCATGACGATTTTATGACAGAATCAAGATAGTCATACCTGTGCTGTCGTAGAAGTGTTCCATGACATTACCAAAATTATCATCACGGAAGTGTCCACTTCCATGACGATAAATCGCGCATCACAAGAGTGCTTTCGTCAAGGGTGACCGACACGTGGCATCCACCGTAATGGAACGCCGTTAAGCTACCAGGTCCGATTTTGGATCCGATAACCCGTTAACAGCCCTGACCAACGGGAAATTTCCACGTGTAAAATTCTGATTGACCAAACGAAACACGTGTTGCCTCACCGTTGGGACAGATGTCATCCACTCATTGGACAAGAGGCGCCTACGATAGGTCGACACGTGGCACGACCCAACAGTGGCCCATTCCGGTGAAAAAGGTCGGCCCAGTAAAAATTAGCAGGCCGGCCCATATAAGGCCTACTTGTGTCAGGTCCATTTAAGCCCACGGCCCATACGAGATGTGCCAATTCGGCCCGTCAACGGCCCGTTAAAGATTTGACACCATTGCAGCCCATCGTCAGTTCGAGCCCGTTAACAGCCCGCTATATATTTGGGCTCAATATCAGCCCGATGAGATTTCGGCCTGTTAACGGCCCATTTAATGGATGGGCCAATTTTTAGGATGTACATCTTTTGGCCTTTTAGCGACCCATTTAAATGTTGGGCTAATTTCCAGCCCGGTGTGTCTTTCAGCCTGTTGACGGCCCACAAAACTGATGGGCCATTTGTAGTCGGACCTGAGTTTCGGCCATTTAGAGGCCCATTTAAGTGTTGGGCCAATTTCTGGCCCAATGTCACTTTCAGCCTGTTGATGGCCCATAAATCAGTTGGGCCATTTGTAGTCGGACCTGAGTTTTGGCCTTTTAGCGACCCATTTAAGTGTTGGGCCAATTCCCGGCCCTGTGTGCCTTTCGGCTTGTTAACGAACAATAAATGAGTTGGGCCATTTGTAGTCGTACCTTAGTTTTGGTCTTTTAACGGCCCATGCCCTTCATGGTCCAATACCAGCCCGGTTTCTCTTTCGGCCTGCTAAAGGCCCACAACACAGTTGGGCCATTTACAATATGACCTGACTTCCGGCCCCTTAGCGTCCCATGCTCTTCATGGTCCAGTACAAGCCCGCTGTCTCTTTCGGCCTGCTAAAGGCCTACAATATAGTTGGGCCATATGTAACACACTAGCATTGCTATCATTGGCCAAATCAGATAATAGGAAAGCAACATTGACACAACGAATGTTTGGGCAACTAGCCTACACCAAATTAACACAATATGGCACAACTATCATCAGCCAGGTAAGGTAATACGAAACCAACATTGACACAATGAATGAATGGGCAACCAGAGAAGCACTATAATTCAGTAATGTGCGTGATATGAGATAGTACATTCATGCAGCTCAGTATGCAAAACTACCAGGCAGTTTTCCTTACAAAAATCAACATTGGCGCCTTTAACATTTTGCTACAACTAATTTTAGATCAGATAAAGGTTAGATTCACGCTGATTAACAAAATACATGCTGATGTAAAAATATAGTGATATACAACTGGTACTTACATCAGCATTGGAGCACAGAGAATTCCCGCAAGATATTTTCCTCGAATACGATCCCAATGGAGGAAGTCTTGTATCGTTTAACCTTATTTTCTAAAAGAGAGATGGGTAAGAAACATGTAGGAAATGTGATCAGAATGCTATAAAATTTCATGATGCGAGGATACGCACACGCTTCTTAGAATGGAGTTGATATTCTTTTGCTGGACTGGAGCGGACTAGTTCTTTGGCCAATGGAATCTGCTTATTATCAGTGGCAGTTGGGTTTCTCTGTGCTGGACCAGTATCTATGAAAAATGGAGTTGGTTTATTATCTCCTGGCACTTGGATCTTTTGCAAAGCCCTGGTTTGTAACCCTTCAGATTCTAACATAGCTGTCTTCCCCTTGCATGCCTTATATAGAAGAATGGTGATTCAGTTATAAAACATGCTACAACAGAGATGGAGTAGGTACTGAAGAATAGAAAGGCAAGACATATTGACATGTATTCCCTCCATCCGGAAATAAATGGATGGGTCTAGGCGTATTTCAGTTCTAGATACATCCAGTTTTATCCATTTCTGCGACATTTAATCCGGACGGAGGGAGTATGATGTAAGAGCTAGGGATACGACATGACAACACAGTAAAAAACACTAAAAAACCCACTGCAGAACCAAAGTATTCAAACCCACTGATATGAGATAGTACACTCATGCAGCTCAGGATGCAAAACTACCAGGCAGTTTTCCTTGCAAAAATCAACATTGTGGCCTTTAATCATACATTTTCCTACAACTAAAGTCAGATCAGATAAAGGTTGGATTCACGCCGATTAACAAAATACATGCTGATGTAAAAATATAGTGATATACAATAGGTACTTACATCTACATTGGAGCACAGAGAATTCCTGCAAGAATCTTTCCTCATAAACGATACCATTGCATAAATTCTTGTGACACCCCAAAAATTTGGCCTTGTTTTAATGAATTAAAATTTTGCCAGGAATTAAAACTTTGAATTTCTGAGCTCCTTTTTGATTTTTTTAAAATCTTTTCCTTCCCTGTTATGATGAGTTTTTCCAAAGAGAAAACTTTTCAAATATGTTATTGGACTTGTTTAACCTATCAAGAAAAACTTTTCTTTTATCAGTATAACTAATTAAATAATTAAATTGCTTAATCTTTATTTTCTTGAAAATGGTTTTCCAGGGTTAAATGGCCATTTTTGAACTACAACCATTGGATAAATTCACTTAAAATTCCAACCAAAATTTGGAGATGTCATGTGATGTTATTAAATAACTTGTGTGCAAAAATATCTTTATTTTATGAAATATTTTGAGCTCTACACCCATTTTTCTTCTCTGGTCCAGTGGGTAAGTTTGCACTACAACCCATTTAAATAATAACTTCTAGCCTCCACCAAAATTATGGGATGATGGTAATAGCCTATGATTCAACTTTATGCAAAAACCCAGTGATGTTACTTGCAAATTTTGAGTGAATCAACCTCATTTTCATTCTGGACCAACTTGATGGTTTGTACATCAACCATATTTTTGCTTGCTCTTTAGCCCTTGATTCTTTCTCCTACTTGAAGTCCTCCTTGTTAAATCCTTAAGTCCAGGAGCATGCACCCTTTTGATCAATTTTGGTTCATGAAATAATGCCATTTATTTCCTGTCCAGAATTGAGATTCTGCAAAACTTGCACTAGCAAGCTTGTGCTTTCCCCCAGCTAACCTCACCACCTTCTGATTCATCTAAGGAGACCTTGATCTGGAGATTTTGGCCACCCCAAGTACTGCCTAGATGCCCTTAGCATTTTATCAAACACCCTGTGGGCATGATCAGTTTTGACATGAGATTTAGTTCGCACTGTGAACTTGCACCTCTGACCAAACAAGCATGTCCACTAGACTCCCAGTTACTCCTAACCTCGATCTGCTAAACCCCAACCTCACCTTTGACCTGTAGCATGCACTGGCATTCCGTCGAGCACCTTCCGTGCGTGCACTGGACGCGCCCAGAGCGCGCGTATTGCACGATGCCGCGCCCGAGCCGACACGCTGGCCCCCCTGGCTTTGGCCCACTCTGCAGCGCCACGCCACTCACTACCCTCTCACCGCTACGCGCCAAGCCGCCCCTCGCCACGCCCGGCAGGCCAAGAGCTAGCCGCCACGGCCGCCGATAGCCCCCTGCTCCGTTCAGCGCCGCCGAGCCGCCCCCGCTCGCCACCTGCCTCCTGGAGCAGTACCGCTCGTCCGCTAGCTCCTGCCGTCATCCCCAGCCTCGCCATGTTGGCCTGCACGCTACACAGAGGCGGTCCGTGGGCGTTCTTATCCGGCCGTCGCAGAACCTACCTCTACAAGCTATAAAGCGAGGCCCCCGAGCTTCCCCGAGCACGTAGGCAACCTCAGGCCACCCCATTGCCGCTCCCCTAGCTCGCAATCGACCCGGGGAGATCATCTTCCCCACCTCCGGCACCAGCGGCCGCCGCCATGGCTCCCGCTCTCCCAGCGCCACCAGGGCCTCCCCCTCCCACTTCTCTTCACCAAGAACACCTTCTCCCTTCCGTGGATCTTCTCCATTACTCGATTTCGATCGGGGCTCACCGCGGGAGAATTTTCACTCCACCCCCGAAGCCTCCTCCGCCGCGAAGCTCGCCGCCGGCAGCTCCCTCCGCCCCCACTGGCCTGGAAACCACCGGGAGGACCGCACTGGAGTGGCGGATCCATCCCCTCCCTCGGTGCCCCGCGAAGAACCGCCAGTCGCCGGCGACGATCGCCGGAGTCCCGCCCCCTCTCGGGCAGAGGAAGGAGAGGGAAAGGTGGACTAGTCAAACATGACTAGTGGGCCCCCTGGACCCACCGTCACTGACACCCCGCGCCGTCCATGATGGATAAGTGGAAGCGTAAAGCTCCCTAGTGCGTTTTCCCTGCACCGAAAGTGTATTCCCGTCTGAAACGTTTTCTTTTCTGTTTTATTTTTTTTAAAACAAATTTGACTAGAACTTTGACTGGCTATAACTTTTTAAATATAACTCCAAATGAATTAATTCTTTTTCCTACCTTCCTCAAATATTGTCTAGTTTATTTTAAGATTTATTTCAAAATTTTCCAAATAACTTTTTTGTACTGTTTTTGAAATATGTGTTATTTGCATAGTTTTGGAAATAGGATTTTTGGGAGAGAAGGAAGCTTTCAAAAAAATTTGGAGAGCACCCCCACCTCTCCACACCATTAAAGGCAAGCATTTTGAACCCCGGAATAATAGTTTTTGGTGTGCTAGTTGACACGTTTATAACACCACCTTATTTTAGAGGACTTGTTATTTCATGTGACATGATCATTTGCATGGAAGCATATTAGTGATTTCCTTGCTGTTGGAAATGAATATTATTGTGCTGGTAATCATCCTCATGTGCCTTGCATGCATGCCGGAAAGGAATCCGGGAAAGCCTCGGCCTTGGGTAGGCATGAGCTTGTCGCCGGTCCCCGTCGGGGCGGTTATGTCCGGTATGGCATGGTAAGGTATACTGAGTAGTGATTTTGTTGGTTGAAATATATTTGATATATATGTCATGCAGGGAACTTATAAACCTCCTGAGTCGACCGTAGACCGAGTCTTGTTTCCAGTAACACCCATACTTGCTATGTACTACCACTTGTCCCTGCCGCAGGTAGGGTATGGTTCAGTAAGTCGTCAACCCCTTTCAAGCACACACCGTACAGAGAGGCCATGGTGGAAGATATCTGTTGTAGCCGGTAGGCATGCCACCTGGTCCAGGGGCATGGGTGTTTCCGGTTGAGACCGAGAGGGGAGGCCACCCCTTAGAGCGCGCGATATAAATTTGATCCCATGCCACGCGAGGTTGTAGCCTCCCCACTTAGAGTTTTGCTTCACAAGTGTCGTGGGTGGTTCCAGACACCGGTAAGTTAAGCTGGTGTGTGCAAGTTAGGCGTGTTTTCAACTAAAAGGCCGTAGACGGAATTAGTCTTGATGGACTAAAGGAATCCGTCACTCGTGGATAAAGAGTACACCCTCTGCAGTGATTAAAACCTATTCGAATAGCCGTGTCCATGGTTAAGGATTACAGTCTGGGATGGGTCAAGTGTTGGTCTTAGTGTCGGTCATTGGAGGAGAAATTGTTAAACCAAACTTGGATACCGACTGGTGACTTGTGAGAGCCATGATTATTATTTTATGATGGACTAACCCATTGCATTAATTGTATTATCGAGTATCCCTGGGATGGTTCTACCTCCTGGATATTCACTGTGATTATTTTCTTTTAAAGCCCTTTATGTGGTGTCGCTCAGACGCCCGACTGTGGCATTTCGTCTTAAGCCCTTTGTGTGGTGTCGCTCAGACGCTCGACTGTGGAATTTCTTTTAAAGCCCTTTATGTGGTGTCGCTCAGACGCCCGACTGTGGCATTTCTTTTAAAGCCCTTTATGTGGTGTCGCGCAGATGCCTGACTGTGGCATTTCTTTTAAAGCCCTTTATGTGGTGTCGCTCAGACGCCCGACTGTGGCATTTCTTTTAAAGCCCTTTATGTGGTGTCGCTCAGACGCCCGACTGTGGCATTTCTTTTAAAGCCCTTTATGTGGTGTCGCTCAGACGCCTGACTGTGGCATTTCTTTTAAAGCCCTTTATGTGGTGTCGCTCAGATGCCCGACTGTGGCATTTCTTTTAAAGCCCTTTATGTGGTGTCGCTCAGACGCCCAACTGTGGCATTTTATTCCCACTCTTTTACTACTTACTCTTGTTGCATATAAAATAACCTGCTTGCATGCGTAAAAGATATTTTATTTGTGACTGACGATGTGATCGTAGAATATTTCAGTGCATGATTATCATTTATATTATCCCAGTGTTCATAATGTTTGCGAGTACATTCAAAGTACTCACTGGCTTGTCCCTGGCTATTGTCTTGGCCAGATTTCTGCATGGAGAGGAGCGTTGCGGTGACAGCCCCGGAAATTAAGCAACGGTGATAGCAGCCTCGCGAAGATAGGAGTTAACTTGGTCAGCTGTTCCCGTGGGAAATGGAGTCCCATAGACACTGATATCTCACAAACCGCTTCCGCCATCGACCATTAGAAAACCATTTGTTGTACCCACAGGCCAGAATGGCCTTGTACTACATATGTTGTATTTTGCTTGGAATTTCTGTATCAAGTGGAGCCTCATCAGCTAACAGTAATACTGGGGCTGATGAGCACGACGGTCTTTTCTGGAAATTTTATGTCTGGAAAACCCGGTCGTGACAGACTTGGTATCAGAGCCAGGTTGACCATTGGCTAATCCTATCCTAGCCAGGTCAATAAACCTAAGTAAACCAACCCACCAGACTTTGACCAAACCCCAGTCAAGCTTCCCTAGCAAGATAGCCACACCGTGACCCGACACCCTTATCGGCAGTCGGTGCCCAACCTATCCATCTAACCTGTCGCTCATGCGCCAGTGACCAGCCCCTAAATAGTCCTTTTTCGCAAGCGTGCGAAGGAAGACTCCGTCCCCTTTTCCTATAAAAAGGGCACGCTAGCCCCAACCCAGCACAGCAGCCGCTACCCCAAACCGAGCCACAATGCCTGGACCCGTCGTGCACAATGAGACCACAGCAACCAACCTTGGAGACTTTGTGACCATACTCGCAAACCTCACCCGTCGTGCCTATGCGTTAGAAGAGCCCCCAGAATATGTTGTGTACCAAGGACCCGTGAGTGGTGAGAGCCGTCAATTCTGGGCCACTGTGCACATTTATGGTAGGGGACTGGAGCCCGAGCGCCCCTACAGGTTCACCGGAAGGACGAGTTCCTTTGAGCCACAAGCCATCCAACTAGCTGCTCGAGAAGCTATAGTTCATCTCTGGCACTTGTCGCCCAGAGTTAACTGTCGCTCGTTCCACTACTACCCCAGACGTGAAGGGTATGGTAGACCACCCCAAGTTGTTAACGGAGATCACGAGACGGATCCTGCATTGTTGCACCTAGTGCACTATGTAAGTGCACTAGAGGGACTGTGCGATCAAATCACTGTTGATCTAATCGCAGCTCGTGGAGAGCTGATTCGTCGAGCCCCGGCAAGAGGAGAGAACGAGCCCAACGCCGACAACCCAGTCGTGCTGTTTGGACACCCGATCGAGACCCTGAGGACTACCCCAGCCATCGGCCAAGGTGCTGCGATAACCCCAGAAGTGCTTCGTCGCATATTGGGAGCACACTCCAACGGGGTTGTGGCCAACAATTCCCGAGATGGTCATCATCGCTACCCCGAGCCTGCAGCCCCTCAGACCACTCCAGTTAATTCAGATGACGAGACCCGTGGAGGATCCTCAAGGCACGCCCGCTTGGATGTAAACGAGGTAGACTAAGTCACCCGAGTCGTATCGAGTCCCAGTGTACCCTCGCCTTGTAATCGTATGACCTTGTAATTAAACGCCGCCTGTTGTCGTGCCTCTATTTTAAATAGTAACCTTATCTGGATACGCCAGTATGCAGTATAAGATTTCTATCCCGGACACAGTCACCAAGAATCACCCCGTCAACCCCCACAGTAACACATCACTGTAGTGAAATATGTGAATCTGTGGCTTGACCCCGACCCTTGGAGCAGAGCTGAAAATTTTCTTTACCATTCACCACGGTAAAAATGACCCAGCTCCAGTGCTATAAAAGGCCACCGCGTGACCGTGCCAAGCACCCCTCATCTGGTGCATCATCCTCACCACCATTTCTTTCCATGCCGAGTCCTAGCATTTACCTAAGGACCCCAGATGCAACCCCGGGTAGTTTTGTCAAGTTATTGTGGGATTTTACCTGCAGTACCATGGGCGCTACCCAGCAACCCTAGTACGAGCTGTTCAAATCGAGGATCACCTCTTCCACCTCAAGATATTGGGCAGCAGTGCACATCCCTCCCGTAAACTCAAACCAAGACCCCACAGAGGTCTCCTTCGTGGGGAAGTCTATGCCAACCCCACATATGGCCGTGGAAGCTGCTGCATATGAGGCACTTGCTCGCCTTCGATTCGCAGTGCCCTATGCCAGCGAGCGAGGATACTATTAGTTTCCGAGCCGTGCAGAACCCGGAGGAGTGACATCTTTTCCTGGTGGACGAATTGAGAGAGACCCATTCCTGGCCAACCTTGTCCAGTACGTCATCGCTCAAGAGCGTTTAACCCAACGTGTGATGGGTTATCTCCAGAGCCACGCAGATTTAAATCCTCAGATTGCCATCGGCAGAGCACTAAGGCCCGACCGGGAGAGACACGTGCATCGACTGGTCAATCCACTTTCTCCGATAGAAGAGGAGTGTATCCCAGTACCAGAGACGTTTTCTAGGGACCCCGTCCAATTACCGTTTCCATTTTAGGCGTCACTGCGGTGTTCACTATTGCAACATTTATTTATATGTGTGACTTATGCTTAATGCCCTGAGTTTGTACGACAAGTTAATTAATTGGCTTCTACTAATGGATGTAGTTTTTGTTGTGGTTTATGCTCTTTTAAATTAACTGCTTTCCTCGCAAAATCCTGAAGTGAGATTTCCTTTTCCTGAGTTGTCACATCTACACTTTCTCGCAGCGTGGATTTATTAATTTCACACAGCACCACGGCAGCAGACTCACAACCATAATCATTCGAACACATACACTGTTTACAAAACTTTGCAACGGTGTTACATCCAGCTAATCACCCCCTAACAATGGTCAGCACCCGGCACACCCCATCTACTCCTCGTGATCACCACCACCGCGGAGAGCCAACACCCGAGCAGCAGCGTCGCGACGATCGTCGAGGATCATCGCGCACAGGAGCACAGAGAGCCCCAGTAATGTCGCGAGCCCTCCAAATATCAGGATCGCAAACCACTCTGGCATTGCCGCCGCCATTAGAGCCTCACCCGAGCTTCTGTAAGCAGTAATGGAAGGAGGAGGAGAAGTGAGGCCAGGTGTGAGGAAGAAGAGAGGAGAACACCCCGGCCGTTTTATAGCTCGAGCTCGGTGTACGGTGGGCAAAGTCCACCAACGCCGCTCGTCGCCGATCGCTGGTGTTTGGAGACGAATCCGCAAGCAGTGCCGACAGCGCGCTGGCCCGCGAGGTGAGTGCACGCCGCACCGGCAGCTAGCACGCCGCGCACTACCGTAGTACGGCCTAGATGCCCTACGCGCAAAACGTCGCCGGTGGAGAGAGCGCGGGGAAGCGCGCGAGAGAGAGGAAGAAGAGAGAACCAGAGGGAGAAGAAGAGGCTGACAGTGGGCCTCGGGTCCACCTGTCGGCCAGGGAGAGCACTGTGCTCTCGGGTACGACCAGCGTATAATTAAATTTAGAAGTTATTCTAAATCTATATCCAACATAGAAATCTCACGTTTTTGTCCCGAACCGTAGGTTGTTCCACGCAGCACCAGTATCCACACTGTGGTTTTACACCACTTATTGCCCTCTCACTATAGCCACATTTTTACTGCTTAAAGTTTTTCTTAAAACAGCTTTTGACAAATCTCGAGGACGAGATTTTTCTTAAGGGGGGTAGTGTCGTGACACCCCAAAAATTTTGCCTTGTTTTAATGAATTAAAATTTTGCCAGGAATTAAAACTTTGAATTTCTGAGCTCCTTTTTGATTTTTTTTAAATCTTTTCCTTCCCTGTTATGATGAGTTTTTCCAAAGAGAAAACTTTTCAAATATGTTATTGGACTTGTTTAACCTATCAAGAAAAACTTTTCTTTTATCAGTATAACTAATTAAATAATTAAATTGCTTAATCTTTATTTTCTTGAAAATGGTTTTCCAGGGTTAAATGGCCATTTTTGAACTACAACCATTGGATAAATTCACTTAAAATTCCAACCAAAATTTGGAGATGTCATGTGATGTTATTAACTAACTTGTGTGCAAAAACATCTTTATTTTATGAAATATTTTGAGCTCTACACCCATTTTTCTTCTCTGGTC
This sequence comes from Triticum monococcum, assembly GCA_034509565.1. NCBI lineage: Eukaryota > Viridiplantae > Streptophyta > Magnoliopsida > Poales > Poaceae > Triticum > Triticum monococcum. The sequence continues at coordinate 759,418,849 of CM067842.1, forward strand.
AAGTTGGTAAGTTTGCACTACAACCCATTTAAATAATAACTTCTAGCCTCCACCAAAATTATGGGATGATGGTAATAGCCTATGATTCAACTTTATGCAAAAACCCAGTGATGTTACTTGCAAATTTGAGTGAATCAACCTCATTGTCATTCTGGACCAACTTGATGGTTTGTATAGCAACCATATTTTTGCTTGCTCTTTAGCCCTTGATTCTTTCTCCTACTTGTATTCCTCCTTGTTAAATCCTTAAGTCCAGGAGCATGCACCCTTTTGATCATTTTTGGTTCATGAAATAATGCCATTTATTTCCTGTCCAGAATTGAGATTCTGCAAAACTTGCACTAGCAAGCTTGTGCTTTCCCCCAACTAACCTCACCACCTTCTCATTCATTTAAGGAGACCTTGATCTGGAGATTTTGGCCACCCCAAGTACTGCCTAGATGCCCTTAGCATTTTATCAAACACCCTGTGGGTATGATCAGTTTTGACATGAGATTTAGTTTGCACTGTGAACTTGCACCTCTGACCTAACAAGCATGTCCACTAGACTCCCAGTTACTCCTAACCTCGATCTGCTAAACCCCAACCTCACCTGTGACCTATAGCATGCACTGGCATTCCGTCGAGAACATTCCGTGCGTGCACTGGACGCGCCCAGAGCACGCGTATTGCACGATGTCGCGCCCGAGCCGACACGCTGGCCCCCTGGCTTTGGCCCACTCTGCAGCGCCATGCCACTCGCTACCCTCTCACTGCTACGCTCCAAGCCGCCCCTCGCCACGCCCGGCAGGCCAAGAGCTATCCGCCACGGCCGCCGACAGCCCCCGGCTCCGTTCAGCGCCGCCGAGCCGCCCCCGCTCGCCACCTGCCTCCTGGAGCAGTGCCGCTCGTCCGCTAGCTCCTGCCGTCATCCCCAGCCTCGCCACGTTGCCCTGCACGCTACAGAGAGGCGGTCCGCTGGCGTTCTTATCCGGCCGTCGCGGAACCTACCTCGACGAGCTATAAAGGGAGGCCCCCGAGCTTCCCCGAGCACGCAGGCAACCTCAGGCCACCCCATTGGCGCTCCCCTAGCTCGCAATCGACCCGGGGAGATCATCTTCCCCACCTCCGGCAGCAGCGGCCGCCGCCATGGCTCCCGCTCTCCCAGTGCCACCAGGGCCTCCCCCTCCCACTTCTCTTCACCAAGAACACCTTCTCCCTTCCGTGGATCTTCTCCATTACTCGATTTCGATCGGGGCTCACTGCGGGAGAATTTTCACTCCACCCCCGAAGCCTCCTCCACCGCGAAGCTCGCCGCCGGCAGCTCCCTCCGTCCCCACCGACCTGGAAACCACCGGGAGGACCGCACTGGAGTGGCGGATCCATCCCCGCCCTCGGTGCCCCGCGAAGAACCGCCAGTCGCCGGCGACGATCGCCGGAGTCCCGCCCCCTCTCGGGCAGAGGAAGGAGAGGGAAAGGTGGACTAGTCAAACCTGACTAGTTGGCCCCCTGGACCCACCGTCAGTGACACCCCGCGCCGTCCATGCTGGATAAGTGGAAGCGTAAAGCTCCCCAGTGCGTTTTCCCTGCACCGAAAGCGTATTCCCCTCTGAAACGTTTTCTTTTCTGTTTTATTTTTAAAAAAACAAATTTGACCATAACTTTGACTGGCTATAACTTTTTAAATATAACTCCAAATGAATTAATTCTTTTTCCTACCTTCCTCAAATATTGTCTAGTTTATTTTAAGATTTATTTCAAAATTTTCCAAATAACTTTTTTGTACTGTTTTTGAAATATGTTTTATTTGCATATTTTTGGAAATAGGATTTTTGGGAGAGAAGGAAGCTTTCAAAAAAAATTTGGAGAGCACCGCCACCTCTCCACACCATTAAAGGCAAGCATTTTGAACCCCGGAATAATATTTTTTGGTGTGCTAGTTGACACGTTTATAACACCACCTTATTTCAGAGGACTTGTTATTTCATGTGACATGATCATTTGCATGGAAGCATATTAGTGATTTCCTTGCTGTTGGAAATGAATATTATTGTGCTGGTAATCATCCTCATGTAACTTGCATGCATGCTGGAAAGGAATCCGGGAAAGCCTCGGCCTTGGGTAGGCGTGAGCTTGTCGCCGGTCCCCGTCGGGACGGTTATGTCCGGTATGGCATGGTAAGGTATACTGAGTAGTGATTTTGTTGGTTGAAATATATTTGATATATATGTCATGCAGGGAACTTATAAACCTCCTGAGTCGACCGTAGACCGAGTCTTGTTTCCAGTAACCCCCATACTTGCTATGTACTACCACTTGTCCCTGCCGCAGGTAGGGTATGGTTCAGTAAGTCGTCAACCCCCTTCAAGCACACACCGTACCTAGAGGCCATGGTGGAAGATATCGGTTGTAGCCGGTAGGCATGCCACCTGGTCCGGGGGCATGGGTGTTTCCGGTTGAGATCGAGAGGGGAGGCCACCCCTTAGAGCGCGCGATATAAATTTGATCCCATGCCACGTGAGGTTGTAGCCTCCCCACTTAGAGTTTTCCTTAACAAGTGTCGTGGGTGGTTCCAGACACCGGTAAGTTAAGCTGGTGTGTGCAAGTTAGGCGTGTTTTCAACTAAAAGGCCGTAGACGGAATTAGTCTTGATGGACTAAAGGAATCCGTCACTCGTGGATAAAGAGTACACCCTCTGCAGAGATTAAAACCTATTCGAATAGCCATGTCCATGGTTAAGGATTACAGTCTGGGATGGGTCAAGTGTTGGTCTTAGTGTCGGTCTTCGGAGGAGAAATTGATAAACCAAACTTGGATACGCACTGGTGACTTGTGAGAGCCATGATTATTATTTTATGATGGACTAACCCGTTGCATTAATTGTATTATCGAGTATCCCTGGGATGGTTCTACCTCCTGGATATTCACTATGATTATTTTCTTTTAAAGCCCTTTATGTGGTGTCGCTCAGACGCCCGACTGTGGCATTTCTTCTTAAGCCCTTTGTGTGGTGTCGCTCAGACGCCCGACTGTGGCATTTCTTTTAAAGCCCTTTATGTGGTGTCGCTCAGACGCCCGACTGTGGCATTTCTTTTAAAGCCCTTTATGTGGTGTCGCTCAGACGCCTGACTGTGGCATTACTTTTAAAGCCCTTTATGTGGTGTCGCTCAGACGCCCGACTGTGGCATTTCTTTTAAATCCCTTTATGTGTCGGTCAGACGCCCGACTGTGGCATTTCTTTTAAAGCCCTTTATGTGGTGTCGCTCAGACGCCCGACTGTGGCATTTCTTTTAAAGCCCTTTATGTGGTGTCGCTCAGACGCCCGACTGTGGCATTTTATTCCCACTCTTTTACTACTTACTCTTGTTGCATATAAAATAACCTGCTTGCATGCATAAAAGATATTTTATTTATGACTGACGATGTGATCGTAGAATATTTTAGTGCATGATTATCTTTATATTATCCCAGTGTTCATAATGTTTGCGAGTACATTCAAAGTACTCACTGGCTTGTCCCTGGCTATTGTCTTGGCCAGATTTCTGCATGGAGAGGAGCGTTGCGGTGACAGCCCCAGAAATTAAGCAATGGTGATAGCAGCCTCGCGAAGATAGGAGTTAACTTAGTTAGCTGTTCCCGTGGGAAATGGAGTCCCATAGACACTAATGTCTCAGAAACCGCTTCCGCCATCGACCATTAGAAAACCATTTGTTGTACCCACAGGCCAGAATGGCTTTGTACTACATATGTTGTATTTTGCTTGGAACTTCTGTATCAAGTGGAGCCTCATCAGCTAACAGTAATCCTGGGGCTGATGAGCATGACGGTCTTTTCTGGAAATTTTATGTCTGGAAAACCCGGTCGTGACAATTCTTCTATCTGTTAAGCTTATTTTCTAAAAGAGAGATGGGTAAGAAACATGTAGAAAATATGATCAGCATGCTATAAAATTTCATGATGCAAGGATACGCACACGCTTCTTAGAATTGAGTTGACATATTTTTGCTGGACTGGAGCGGACTAGTTCTTTGGCCACTGGAATCTGCTTATTATCAGTAGGAGTTGGGTTTCTCTATGCTGGAGCTGTATCTATAAAAACTGAAGTTGGTTTATTATCTCCTGGCATTTTGATCTTTTGCAAAGGCCTTGTTTGTAACCCTTCAGATTCTAACATAGTCGTCTTCCCCTTGCATGCCTTGTATAGAAGAATGGTGCTTTAATTATAAAACATGCGATAGCGGAGAGAGGGAATAGGTACTGAAGAATAGAAAGGCATGACATATTGACATGTATTCCCTCCATCCAGAAAAAATGGATGGGTCTAGGCATATTTCAGTTCTAGATACATCCTTTTTTATCCATTTCGGCAACATGTAATCCGGACGAAGGGAGTATGGTGTAAGAGCTAGGGATACGACAGGACAACACAGCAAAAAAACACTAGTTGAATGTAAAACTGTATGCTAGCGGAATACATACAGAAATAACTAAGGAAACATATATGTGTATGATTGGGAAAATAAGATGGCACTGCAACAGAGCACTAGAGCAACACTTCAATGTAAAAAACATGGTATGGTAGACAGATGAAGTACATACTGATGAATAACAATGCATAAGATATTCAGAAGCATGATGTCCAAATTAAGCAGAAGGCATTGCGATACAGTAGAATGACAGAACTTGAATTTGAAAATATGTTATCATGAATGGAATAGGTGCTGAAAAACAGGAAGGCATGCCATATTTACATGCATGATCAGCATGCTAAGCACATGGCATTGCAACAGATACACTCCAGGACATTATATGCATGTTGTACCCATATCACAGGCCAAGTTAGAGCAAGGACCTTGTGGGGTGAAGAGGATTCATCATCTTTCTGCAAGTCTTCTGAAGAACTGCCTTTACATGTTCCATCATATTGGGTATCATTGAGATCAAGTTTATTGGCCTTTACATTGCTCGGTGAGGTTCTTGTGGATATATCAGTGTGTGCAATTATATCTGACATGCATGGAAGACAACTAGTAGTTAGATTTATGTAATGAGTGCCTATAGGAGACGACATAAATAGTAGGACTGTGGTTAACTAGCAGCAACAGGTCTCATAAACTAAAGGGAGAACACAGATGAAAGCTACAGAATATGTATCGTTTGTACTCAAGATTAACTAGATGACACACAAAAGTATTAAAGACCAACATAGGTAATACTAGAAGTGGTATAATACTATAATCATCAGCCCGTGGGATAGCATTGGCTGATGGATGATAACCTAAAGAACAAGTATCTTAGCTGAACTATGGAACAATGTTAACTCCTGAACAAGACCCATAAGAGATCAGCATGTGTTTACAGTGAAATGTGATGATCTATTTTCCATGCTTAGATGAATAACAAAGCAAAAAATGTTGCACACAAGTAAGATGAGGGGACAACCTATCTGGCTGCCATCCATATGAGTGACCATCATGTGCTGACTTGTCGATGGCCCTGTAGTTGTTGTGGCTGTCCATGTCAGGCATGCACATTCGATGCAGGGAGCTGTTGAGTGGGGACTATAGCTCCCTTCTGGTGTATGCTTCCCTTGTTGGAGCAGCTGCGGTGAGTCGGAAGACGATGTGTCTGAAGATGCAGATAACGCATAATGTTAAGAATGACATATCTCTTTGATATGAAGAAATACACTAAGAGATCAACAGCAAGGTACGAGAGTGGTCACACGTCTGTTGACTGAAGACTAAATTGGGGTCACACGATTTTATTTTATTTTGGTACCGTCTGATCTACGCCGGATGGCTGGCTGTCTTGTGCCTCCCGGCTGACACTGTTCGGAATCTTCCCCGAAGAGCCAGTGACAAACGACAGAGCAACCTACCTCCGCCGTCCGTGGCCCCGGCCAAAACCCCGCTCCCCGCCCCACCGCACTGCCATGGTTGCGCCGCCCCTGGGCCAATCCACAAAGACTCCCCGTCATCCAGATCCGGCGGCGGCAGTACCTTCAACCCACACAACTCAAAAAGATAGCCATCTAAGTGCTGCTTCCGCAGTGAACTTGCGGCCCCACACCCTTACATTAGACACCAGCCAACCGGCAGCGTAGGAGCTCCGCCGCCTCGAGGGGTGCTGCTTCCCATTGGGAATCGATTGGCCCAGAATAATAATTCAGACAACTGATGCCTAAATAAAGTGATTTGAGATGAGGGTGCGACCTACCTGGCGGCATGGTGAAGTAGGCAGGTCCAACTGTCGAGTCGGTGAGGCCGGCGTGGTTGCGGTGGCGACCGGCGGCAGGGAAAGAGCGATGTCGCGACAGTCGACGGCTACGCGGAAGCAGCGCCAGGGCTCTGGACGGATCCGAACTTGGAGCCGCTCCGGCGCCATGAACAATGGCGGGGGTGAATCGGCTCTAGTATGGTTCACGCGGCCGTATTCGAGGCAGCACCAGCAGCACTGAATAAGAGGCACACGAACTAGTGCATGACGGCAAATGGACAGCATCTCCGGCATTAGGGAGGAGGGCGGCTGTGAAATTGGTGCGGTGGGGGCGCCATGGAGGTGGGGGTGAGGTTTCGCGGCTCGGGAGAAGGGTGCTTCCCGGGGAGAAGGTGATTTGGCGCCGATGAGGTATGAATGGGGGCGGGCAGGCGGGGGGGGGGGGGGGGATTGGGAGGGGAGTGGAACCATGTCTTACGGAAGCATTTGTCTGAAATGTGAGGGGGGGTTACAGTTCTACCCTTGCCTATAGGCTTCTCAGCTTGGGTCTGTGTACTGAGGGTCGGTGATAGTAGTGTAACTTTGCTTCTCCCCAAATAGTGGGTGGGAGTGATTTCGGGCGAGGAGGGCGTGTTTTGAACTATAGTGGGCGCGAGCGATTTCGGGCGAGGAGAGCGTGTTTTGAAATAGTGGGCGCGAGCTATTTTGGGCAAGGAGAGCGTGTTTTGCCGACCATGGTTTATGAATTATTCGGCACATGTCATTTCGGTCGAGGAGAAGGCGCGCTTGGATGAAGTTACGAACCTACCCTCGATGTACAACGGGCCAATTGATGCGTGTCCCACATAGGACGGTAATTTCGCGTCTCCCATTTATTTGCTCGGGCGAATTCCACCGAGCAGAGAGGATGTTTAATGGTTCGTTCAAATTTTGGGAGAACGAGCATCCACTTCTAACTTACCAAGTCGATTCGGATCAAATTTTGAAATATTAGCTTGCCACTTCTTCATTAGATGGACATATGATGCTCGGGAGTAATGTGTTTTTATATGCTCGTTGCTAGCGATTTACTATATGACAAATAGTTGACCCACTCAAAAATGCGAATCAAACCCAAAATGAAATATCTCAATTCAATGAAATAGCTCGTTCAGTAGGTCAAAATAGTGAACTAAATCCAAAATTGAGCACCTCAATTAAGTAGCATGTTGTACAATATTATAGTACTCCATGAACATGTCGAAAGTCAAATTAATGAACTTGTTTGATATACGCATATATCCGTTCATTTGTGGATTGCAGACAACATGTTCTCCAATTTAAATATTTGAATGCAAGTTTATATCGAAACATGGTTTATATCAGTCTTTGATGCAAAAAACGCTGTTGGAAATATGCCCTAGAGGCAATAATCCAGAACTCTTTGAGTGTTTATCACATAGTGATGTGAACTAGATCATTGAGTCTAGTAGACTCTTGGATGTTGGTCACATGGCGATGTGACCTGTGAGTGTTAATCAGATGGCGATGTGAACTAGATTATTGACTCTAGTGGAAGTGGGAGACTATTGGAAATATGCCCTAGAGGCAATAATAAATTGGTTATTATTATATTTCATTGTTCATGATAACCGTTTGTTATCCATGCTAGAATTGTATTGATAGGAAACTCAGATGCATGTGTGGATACATAGACAACACCATGTCCCTAGTAAGCCTCTAGTTGACTAGCTCGTTGATCAATAAGATGGTTACGGTTTCCTGACCATGGACATTGGATGTCGTTGATAACGGGGTCACATCATTAGGAGAATGCTGTGATGGACAAGACCCAATCCTAAGCCTAGCACAAAGATCGTGTAGTTCGTATGATAAAGCTTTTCTAATGTAAAGTATCATTTCCTTAGACCATGAGATTGTGCATCTCCCGGATACCGTAGGAGTGCTTTGGGTGTGCCAAACGTCACAACGTAACTGGGTGGCTATAAAGGTTCACTACAGGTATCTCCGAAATTGTCTGTTGGGTTGGCACGAATCGAGACTGGGATTTGTCACTCCGTGTAATGGAGAGGTATCTCTGGGCCCACTCGGTAGGACATCATCATAATGTGCACAATGTGAGCAAGGAGTTGATCACGGGATGATGTGTTACGGAACGAGGAAAGAGACTTGCCGGTAATGAGATTGTACAAGGTATCGGGATACCAACGATCGAATCTCGGGCAAGTACAATACCACTGGACAAAGGGAATTGAATACGAGATTGATTGAATCCTCGACATCATGGTTCATCCGATGAGATCATCGTGGAACATGTGGGAGCCAACATGGGTATCCAGATCCCGCTATTGGTTATTGGCCAGAGAGTTGTCTCGGTCATGTCTGCATGGTTCCCAAACCCGTAGGGTCTACACACTTAAGGTTCGATGACGCTAGGGTTATTAGGAAGACTTGTATGTGATTACCAAATGTTTTTCAGAGTCCCGGATGAGATCCCGGACGTCACGAGGAGTTCCGGAATGGTCCAGAGGTAAAGATTTATATATGGAAAGTTGTTGTTCGGGTTCTGGGAAAAGTTCAGTTTTTTCCGGTATTGTACCGGGAAGCTTCCGGAAGCTTCCGGAGGATTCTGGAGGGGTCCGGAGGTCCGGAAAATGTTCCACCACGTCCAATACAGCAGCATGGGCTGTAAGGGGGCGCCCTCACCTTAATGGGCCAAGGGCACCAGCCCCCCAAGGCCCATGCGCATGGGAGAGGGGAAACCCTAAGGGGGAGGGCCTCCACTTGACTTGGGAGGCACTCCTCCCCCCTTGGCCGCCGCCCCAACCCTAGATGGGATCTAAGGGGGGCCGGCCCCCTCTCTCCTCACCTGTAAATAGTGGAGGGGTGGGAGGGAAGCCACACCCTTGAACCTGGCGCAGCCCCTCCCCTCCAATACCTCTCCTCCTCCGCGTGAGCTTGGCGAAGCCCTGCCGGAGAACTGCCACTCCATCACCACCACGCTGTCGTGCTGCTATTGGAATCTCTTCCTCAACCTCTCCCTCCTCCTTGCTAGATCAAGGCATGGGAGACGTCTCCGTTCCGTACGTGTGTTGAACGCGGAGGTGCCGTCCGTTCAGCGCTAGGATCATCGGTGATTTGGATCACGACGAGTACGACTCCATCAACCCCGTTCACTTGAACGCTTCCGCTTAGCGATCTACCAGGGTATGTAGATGCACTCTCCTTCCCCTCGTTGCTAGATTACTCCATAGATTGATCTTGGTGATGCATAGAAAATTTTAAATTTCTGCTACGATCCCCAATAGTGGCATCATGAGCTAGGTCTATGCATAGTTTCTGTGCACGAGTAGAACACAAGTTGCTGTGGGCGTCGATTTTGTCAATTTACTTGTCTTTACTAGTCTTATCTTGACTTGGCGGCATCGTGGGATGAAGCGGCCCGGACCGACCTTACACGTAATCTTACATGAGACTGGTTCCACCGACTGACATGCACTAGTTGCATAAGGTGGCTAGCGGGTGTCTGTTTCTCCCACTTTAGTCGGATCGGATTCGATGAAAAGGGTCCTTATGAAGGGTAAATAGAAATTGGCATATCACGTTGTGGTTTTGGCGTAGGTAAGAAACTTTCTTGCTAGAAACCTATAGCAGCCACGTAAAAACTTGCAACAACAATTAGAGGACGTCTAACTTGTTTTTGCAGCATATGCCTTGTGATATGATATGGCCAAAAGGATGTGATGAATGATATATGTGATGTATGGGATTGATCATGTTCTTGTAATAGGAATCACGACTTGCATGTCGATGAGTATGACAACCGGCAGGAGCCATATGAGTTGTCTTAATTTATTTATGACCTGCGTGTCAACATAAATGTCATGTAATTACTTTACTTTATTGCTAAAGCGTTAGCCATAGTAGTATAAGTAATAGATGACAAAACAACTTCAAGAACACACGATGATGGAGATCATGATGATGGAGATCATGGTGTCATGCCGGTGTCAATGATGATCATTGAGCCCCGAAGATGGAGATCAACAGGAGCAAAATGATATTGGCCATATCATGTCACTATTTGATTGCATGTGATGTTTATCATGATTTACATCTTATTTGCTTAGAACGATGGTAGCTTAAATAAGATGATCCCTCTCTAAAATATCAAGAAAATTGTTCCCCCTAACTGTGCACCGTTGCGAAGGTTCGTTGTTTCAAAGCACCACGTGATGATCGGGTGTGATAGATTCTAACGTTCGAATACAACGGGTGTTGACGAGCCTAGCATGTACAGACATGGCCTCGGGACACATGCGAAACACTTAGGTTGACTTGATGAGCCTAGCATGTACAGACATGGTCTCGGAACACGGAAGACCGAAAGGTCGAACATGAGTCATATAGAAGATACGATCAACATGAGTTGTTCACCGTTGATGACTAGTCCATCTCACGTGATGATCGGACATGGCCTAGTCGATTCGGATCATGTTTCACTTAGATGACTAGAGGGATGTCTTTCTGAGTGGGAGTTCATTAAATTAATTTGATTAGATGAACTCAATTATCATGAACATAGTCTAAATTGTCTTCGCAAATATGTTGTAGATAAATAGCTCATGTTGTAGCTCCCTGTTTCAATACATTCCTAGAGAAAGATTAAGTTGAAAGATAGTGTAAGCAATGATGCGGACTAGGTCCGTAGTCCAAGGAGTGTCCTCACTGCTACACAGAAGGATTACGTCTTTGATGCACCACTCGATGTGCAAACCCCTACAACGTCGTCTGTGGATGTTGTGAACACCTGAATGACACATTCTGATGACTACCTGATAATTTAGTGTACCATACTTTACGGCTTAGAATCGAGATTCCAATGATGTTCCAAGAGCTGAAATTGGGATTTCAGGCTCATGCCCGTGTTGAGAGGTGTGAGACCTCTGACAAGTTCTTTTGCCAACAAGATGGAGGAGAATAGCTCAGCTAGTGAGCATGTGCTCAGAATGTCTGGGTGCTACAATCACTTAAATCAAGTGGGAGTTAAACTTCCAGATAAGATAGTGATTGATAGAGTTCTCTAGCCACTATCACTAAGCTACTAGATCTTCATGATGAACTATGACATGCAAGTGATGGAGTTGATCCCGGAGCTGTTCGCGGTGCTTAAGACCGCAAAAGGTAGAAATCAAGAAGGTGCATCAAGTGTTGACGGTTAACAAGACCACTGGTTTCAAGAAGGGCAAGGGCTAGAAGGGAAACTTCATGGATGGCAAACCAGTTGCCACTCTAGTGAAGGATCCCAAGGTTGAACCCTAACCCGAGACTAAGTGCTTCTATTGTAAGGGGAACGGTCACTGGTAGCGGAATTACCCCAAATGCATGGTAGATAAGAAGGCTAGCAACTTCAACAAAGTATATACGTGTTATTAATGTGTACCTCACTAGTACTCCTGGTAGCACCGGGGTATTGGATACCGGTTCAGTTGCTATTATTGGTGACTTGAAGCAAAATCTACAGACTAAACGGAGACTGGCTAAGGGCAAGGTGACGATGTGTGTTGGAAGTGTTTCCAAAGTTGATGAGATCACCATCGCACGCTCCATCTGCCTTCGGGATTAGTATTGAACCTAGATAAATGTTATCAGGTGTCTACATTGATGTAACGCCCCGAGACCGATGTGCCAGGTGTCATCCAGTTATTCGCTGTTGTTGCCTTGTCATTGCTTGCGTGTCATGCATTGCATATCATGTCATCATGTGCATTTCATTTGCATACATGTTCGTCTCATGCATCCGAGCATTTTTCCCGTTGTCCGTTTTGTAATCCGGCGCTTCGTTCTCCTCCGGTGGTCATTTCTACCTTTCTCTCATGTGTGGGGATTAAACATTTCCGGATTGGACCGAGACTTGTCATGCGGCCTTGGTTTACTACCGGTAGACCACCTGTCAAGTTTCGTATCATTTGGACTTCGTTTGATACTCCAACGGTTAACTGAGGGGCCGAAAAGGCCTTGTGTGTGTTTCAGCCCAACACCCTTCCAATTTAGCCCAAAACCCACCTAAACCTCCTCCATCATCTCGGTCGTTCGATCACGATCGCGTGGCCGAAAACTGCACCTCTTTTGGACTCTTCTTATTTTCCCGACGTTACTCTCAAATTCTTTTCCAAGTTTGACGTAAGAATGATTCATCATCACTCATATGTATTTCTCCAAGATCTTTCAAATTCTTTTCATTGTTGGCTCAACCTCTTCGTTTTGATTCTTCCGTGGTGTCTAAATAATTCACGGTGGTGTTTCTCATCGTCATTCTCTGCATTTGAAGACCGAAGAAGAGTTTTTCCTCCATTTCTTGCTCCATTCTCTTCAAGATTCGTGGTTCTAGCTTGTTGCCACTCTCTCGGTTGTTTTCGATTGTGAGAATTCTTTTCACCCATCCGGAGTAATTCAACAGCCTTCTCAGTTTATTTATCCGGAGTCCTTCAATTCAGGTTTATTCATTCTCGGCTTTCAGCTCTAGTTCCCTAAATCTTACCGGTGCATCGTTCAAGTGAGCTCTAATCATTCTGTGATCTATTCGTTCTCTTGTATCTAAATTCTCTCAAGCATCTTCATTCATTTGCTAATCCTTCCCGGTGTTTCTTCATGGTTTATTCGTTCTTTTTCAATTCTTATGGTGGTTCGTTCAAGAGTTTTCTCTTCCTTCGTTATCATATCAATTTATTCGTTATTTCAATCCTACCGGTGGTTCATAGAAGACCTTCCCAAGTTTGCTCCATATCTATCTTAATCCTTTCTACAAGAATACGTAGTATGTCAAATACGCTGCTTTTCATCAATTTTATTGGTGAAGGATAAGTATAATGTAATTCTTATTCTTGTTTCATCCAAGTGATTAATTTCCTATTCCGGAGGCTTATCAAATTCCTGATTTCAATTGTTTCATCTTCTCTTTTTCCCGGAGTTCCCAACCTTTTTCAATTACATCTCCACGGAGATTAATTTAAATCATTGCAAGGCTTCAACCTTATTCTTTTCATCCACCATTTCGTTTGATCATTCTTTTTTTCTACCGGAGTTTTCACGAAGGTTCGACATGGTGGTTCATCAAGGATTTATTTCCTTCTCGAAGCGTTCATCAAGATTCTTTTCTAAGGAGCTTAAGTTTCTTCATCTTGCAATCCGGAGTGCAATTTTTTCTTCCATATCATTGAAGGTGGTATTATGTCATTCTTGATAATTTGAGTTCATGTTTCATGATTCACATGTTGTCATGAATGAGATACTTTAAATCCATCAATCTCGTCATTGGAGTTATCTTGGGTTATTTTCCCCCTAAAGCCTTCTCTAAGGATTGTTACTATCTATGGTGTTTATAAATGATCCAAGTACTTCATTCATCCTCCTGGTAATATAAGTTTCTCGTCTCCTCGTTCATATCAATCCAATTCTTCTTCCCGTGAGTGGCAGGTTGTCACCTCATAATTTGAGATGTATTCCGTAAGACCATAACAAGCTTATTCTTTTCGTTGTTGGTTTTCCAACAACTCTGTTCTAGCTTTGGCTATAAGCGTGCTCTCATTTTCCCTTCATTCATTCCATTCTTACTTTTGTTCCGGAGGCATTGTGTTGTTGCTCTCTGCAACCCATCTTCTTGTTTTGTCAGGATCGTGTTCTTTTCGTCCTTATCCTTTTAACCGGAGTGTTGTGTCCTCTTTTCAAGTATTGTCTCATCTTGTCTACTTCAATTCCATTGATTTACAGTCGGAGTGCTTTCCAAATTATACCATCCTTAATCCTTCCCTATCTTATTTTAACCGGAGTGGTTTCAATATATATCTTGCCCTTCAACCTTAAGGTTTTTCACAATGTTCCTTGTTCTTTTTTTCTAATGGAGGTTTTCAACATTGTTCATCTCCATTGCATTCTTTCTTTCCATTTGACCAACCTCTCAAGGTTCGTAATTTCACTCGTTTGTCCAAGAAGCAATTTAGTTTTACCTCTTCTCTTTCTTTTCCGTTGTCCCTCCGGTGCCATTTTTAGATCTCGGGACAAGATCCTCTCGTAGTGGTGGAGTGTTGTAACGCCCCGAGACCGATGTGCCAGGTGTCGTCCAGTTATTCGCTGTTGTTGCCTTGTCATTGCTTGCGTGTCATGCATTGCATATCATGTCATCATGTGCATTTCATTTGCATACATGTTCGTCTCATGCATCCGAGCATTTTTCCCGTTGTCCGTTTTGCAATCTGGCGCTTCGTTCTCCTCCGGTAGTCATTTCTACCTTTCTCTCATGTGCGGGATTAAACATTTCCGGATTGGTCCGAGACTTGTCATGCGGCCTTGGTTTACTACCGGTAGACCGCGTGTCAAGTTTCGTATCATTTGGACTTCGTTTGATACTCCAACGGTTAACTTAGGGACCGAAAAGGCCTTGTGTGTGTTGCAGCCCAACACCCTTCCAATTTGGCCCAAAACCCACCTTAACCTCCTCCATCATCTCAGCCGTTCGATCACGATCGCGTGGCCGAAAACCGCACCTCTTTTGGACTCTCCTAGCTCCCTCTACCTATAAATATGTCCTTCCCTCCGAAATTCGCGGTCTAACCCTAACCTTCCTCTACCTCGCGCCCGGACAAAACTCCCACCCCCGGACATGTCCAGCCGCCGCCCCAGCCAATCCCGCGGTGCCACGTCATCCCGCCGGACCTCCTCTCTCCTCCCCGCCGCCGAAGCCCGCCGGCCCAGATCCGGCCCACGCGGGGCCGAACCGGGCCAGATCCCGCGCCGCCGCCTGCCCGTACGCCGCCCCCCCGCACCATGCCTTCGCCGCCATTGCCAAGCTCCGCCGCGGTGCGCTCGCCGGCGCCGCCCGCGGCCACCTCGCCGCCCCTTCGTGCTCGCCGCAGTCGGCAGCGGCTGGTTGGCCGCCTTCCGCACCCCTGCCGCGCCCTCCGTCACCGATCCTCCCCGCGGCGCCCGCCTCTGGCCGGTGCTCGCCGGAGCCCGTCACCGGTCATAGCAGGAATGGACGCCCCTTGCCGGAGTTCAAGAACTCGCCGGAGTTCCGAGTGGGATCAGATCCACCCACTCGTCCATCCAAACGCAACGTCCCCGTCCCGGATCTCGTCATCCCGCTCCGTCTGATCCCGTCGACTTTCTCGGAGGGTATAATTTTCACTAACTCCCCGAAATTCCCAGATCCATATGTCCATGTTCATCGCATCGTAACTTTGCATCCGTACCTCCGATTCATGCATATAGCATATCAAAATGTTCGTCTCAGAGAGCACATCATTTCATCTCATTGCATCATTTTCATTTGAGTTCATCTTGATGCCCGAAATGCGGTTAGAAGAGTGCTATTTGAGATGATTGTCGGATCTGCTGCTCCAATTAGATATTTGTCATTTTTGCCATGATTAATGTGTGTATGATATGGCCCTGAGCTCTTCATGAGTTTTGTTATATGCTTCGCCATATTTCCAGAGGTGCAACCCATGTATTTTTGTGATGTGTGTGGTGACTAGCACAAGCTTGCAAAGTGGTGCACTTGTTAATGCTGATTTCAGGGAGATAGCATTTCCACTAAGTCCTTGGTCTGTTTATCGCATGATGCCATATGTTCATGTTGTTTCCTAGTGATCCGTTCCTCTTTGGAGGATGATCAGTAAGGATGATTTGCTAATCTTGTAGTGCTCTATCCATCCATGTCTTTGTTTGCCATTATGGAGCACCCTAGCTTGAGTCAATCGAGCTCTATTTTTGTCATTTCGTGAATCTGGGCAGATTGTCTACTTGTTAGCGATTTTGCCGATGATGTTGTAGTTGATCCGTGCATGCTATGATATTGTTCTTGCCATGTCTAGCTTGCATAATGTGTATTCTTGATGGTGTATGCTTAGATTGTCATGAAATGCTCTGTAGTGAGTGCATCGAGCTCATAAACATGCCTACTTGATATCTGTTTCAGCATGTCCCAGTTTTCACTAAGTCTGAGAACTGATTATGTTTTTGCCATGTTCACATGCTTGCAAATGTATTTTCTGATCCCTTTTGGCTTAAGGTCACTAAGGGACTTTTGTTAAGCTCTTTGAGTAGCTCCATGCGATGCTTTACTTTGCCATGTTCAGGTCCTGTAGCATATAGTTTTGATGTTCCAAAGAGTGCTACCCGATCTGAAATTCCAGACTAGTGTTAATTTCACTAAGTCTGAAATCTGTTTGCCGTTTGCACTTTTGCCATGCTTGGTTGAACCAGTTAATGGATGAATTGGCTGTAGCTCAGTGTTCCCCTTTTGTTAAGCTTCATTAATGGATCCCTGCCATGTATTTGGTTGCCATGTTCGAGTGCTGTAGCATGTTCATCTTGTTGCATTTAGATTGCTACTTGCTGTAAATCGCAGACCGGTGCCATATTTGAATTGCTTGCCATTTCCAAACCGTAAATCCGATTCCGGCGTTCCTTATATCGTTTTCAAGCAATTTCATCTCACCTTTCTAGTGGCACACTTGGATTTCCAGGTTGAGGCCAGGTTCATTCATCTCTTGTCAAATCATGCATATGCATCGCATACCGCATCCTGCATATCATACCATGTTCATGTGTTGTGTGTTTACTATGTTGTGCGCTTCTTTCTGGTGTTTGCTTCTTCGGGTTGGTTCCGGTAACATCACGTTTGTGAGGACCCATTCGTCTACGTCCGTTTGTCTCCTTCATGGACTCGTTCTTCTTCCTTGCGCGATTTCAGGCAAGATGACCATACCCTCGAAATCACTTCTATCTTTGCTTGCTTAGTTGCTCGCTCTTTTTCTATGCCTATGCTGCGATACCTACCACTTGCTTATCATGCCTCCGAAATTTTTGAACCAAGCCTCTAACCCACCTTATCCTAGCAAACCGTTGTTTGGCTATGTTACCGCTTTGCTCAGCCCCTCTTATAGCGTTGTTAGTTGCAGGTGAAGATTGGAGCTTGTTCCGTGTTGGAACATGGATATATTTTGTTGGGATATCACAATATATCTTATCTTATTTAATTAATGCATCTATATACTCGGTAAAGGGTGGAAGGCTCGGCCTTATGCCTGGTGTTTTGTACCACTCTTGCCACCCTAGTTTCCGTCATATCGGTGTTATGTTCCCGGATTTTGCGTTCCTTACGCGGTTGGGTTATAATGGGAACCACTTGACAGTTCGCTTTGAATAAAACTCCTCCAGCAAGGCCCAACCTTGGTTTTACCATTCGCCACCTAGCCTTTTTCCCTTGGGAGTCGCGCATCCCGAGGGTCATCTTTATTTTAACCCCCCCGGGCCAGTGCTTGTCTAAGTGTTGGTCCAAACTAGAGCCACTTGCGGCGCCACCTCGGGGAAACTTGAGAGCTGGTTTTAGCTGTACGTAGTGTTCATCCGGTGTTGCCTTGAGAACGAGATATGTGCAGCTCCTATCAGGATGTCGGTGCATCGGGCGGTCTTGCTGGACTTGTTTTACCATTGTCGAGGATGTCTTCAAGAACCGGGATACCGAGTCTGATCGGAATGTCTCGGGAGGAGGTCTATTCCTTCGTTGACCGTGAGAGCTTGTCATGGGCTAAGTTGGGACACCCCTGCAGGGATTTGAACTTTCGAAAGCCGTGCCCGCGGTTATGGGCAGATGGGAATTTGTTAATGTCCGGTTGTAGAAAACCTGAAGTTGACCTTAATTAAAATGCATCAACCGCGTGCGTAACCGTGATGGTCTCTTTCCGGCGGAGTCCGGGATGTGAACACGGTTGTTGGAGTTATGTTTGACGTAGGTTGTTCTAGGATCACTTCTTGATCATAGTTTCTCGATCGTGCTTTGTCGTCTCTTCTCGCTCTCTTTTGCGAACAGGTTAGCCACCATATATGCTAGTCGATTGCTGCAGCTCCACATATTACCTTTACCTTACCCATAAGCTTAAATAGTCTTGATCGCGAGGGTGCGAGATTGCTGAGTCCCCGTGGCTCACAGATACTTCCAAAACCAGCTTGCAGGTGCCGTTGAACCGTGTAGATGACGCAACCAAGCTCAAGGAGGAGCTCGATGAAGATCTTGTCCTTTGTGTTGTTTCGTTCTAGTTGGTCAGTAGTGAAGCCCAGTTGGGGTCGATCGGGGACCTTGTCGCATTTGGGGTTCTTCCTTTATTTTGGTTCCATAGTCGGACCTTGATTGTATCTGGTTGATGTAATGCTTTATTCATGTAATTGTGTGAAGTGGCGATTGTAAGCCAACTCCTTATCTCTTTCCCTTATGTATTACATGGGTTGTGTGAAGATTACCACAGTTGCGACATTGCTTTCAATGCGGTTATGCCTCTAAGTCGTGCTTCGACACGTGGGAGATATAGCCGCATCGAGGGTGTTTCAAGTTGGTAATCAGAGCCTTCCCCAACCTTAGGAGCCCCATTGCTTGATTGTTTTTAGCAGCCGAGTTATGTCTAGAAAAATGTTTTGAGTCATTTAGGAATTATATATCGGAGAGTTAGGAATTCTTTTTTACTTCCCAGTCTCCTCATCGCTCTGGTAAGGCATCCTGACGTAGAGTTTTGACTCTTCTCTCCTCAAATTTAA
This sequence comes from Triticum monococcum, assembly GCA_034509565.1. NCBI lineage: Eukaryota > Viridiplantae > Streptophyta > Magnoliopsida > Poales > Poaceae > Triticum > Triticum monococcum. The sequence continues at coordinate 759,437,638 of CM067842.1, forward strand.
CTAAAATTTTTTTAGGATCACGCGGGTATCTTGGAATCGTTCCAATGGTTTTATGACGAGAACATTGTCTTGGTGCCTCCTGTCAGGGGTTTTGTGGAAGTGTCCCGGGGAGTTGAGCTCTGAGGTGTTGTCGTCATAATTTTATCGTTGCAGTTCTGGAATACCTGAGTTTAGTACGCCGACATCGAAAATCTCTTTTACGCAGTTCGTTGGTGAGATAACCTCGACGCCAACCAGTACTGGGGCGGGAGTTCAGGAGTATCACCATAACTTGTATAACGGATGCTTTTCGAAGGTTGAGGTAGATGATTTCCGAAGGTTTCTTGGTTATGTGTTGAAGGATGGATACGGCTGGATGTAGGATTTGCTAGTTTGGGTGAGATATTATGCTTCCCCTGTATCCCCAACACCTGATTGCATAACTGGAAAATTTCGGGAGTTTCATAAGTGGGAATTCAAGTAGCTCTTAAGATATCTTTCCGACAGATGTATGATATGAAATTGGGGTTCGACGTCTAGTGGTCTGCCTATTCACGGTTGGTTTTACAGTGGTCTCATTGTGTCTTAAAGAGTCCTTGGCTATGCCGACTCGGGGACGCTTTGTATGTCATGTGCACTGCCTTGTACATGATGGTGCTGTACGATCGAGCCCGTGTAGGCCCCACGACGAAAACTTCGGACGAAATCTCTATCATATGTTTGTTCCGGCTTATTTTGCAAGCCAATCCATTATTTTGTTTTGAGTTGTGGTATTCGAGTTGCTTCGAAGTCAAATGTTCATTCCATACCTTCCCCAAATGGTGTTCTCATACTCCGATGTGAATACCAACCCTTCTTGATCATCAGGAGTGTCATGTCAATCCTTTTCAACCGGTGTTGTTTCTTTTCAAGTGGATCCGATCATTTCACCATTCGCCAGATCAACTCAATTCTTCTCAACGGTGTTTGTTTCATCCGTCTCGAAGTTGCCTTTGTTTTTTCCCGCCCACCCACCCCTTTTTCCTCAAGGACTCAGATTTCTTAATCAAGTATCCTTTGATTCTCAGGAAGATACTAACGGAGCTTCTAGTTTATCATCCTGCCGGACCTCCTCTCTCCTCCCCGCCACCGAAGCCTGGCGGCCCAGATCCGGCCCGCGCGGGGCCGAACCCCCGCACCACGCCTTCGCCGCCATTGCCAAGCTCCGCCACGGTGCGCTCGCCGGCGCCGCCCGCGGCCACCTCGCCGCCCCTTCATGCTCGCCGCAGTCGGCAGCGGCTCGTTGGCCGCCTTCCTCGCCCCTGCCGCGCCCTCCGTCACCGATCCTCCCCGCGGCGCCCGCCTCTGGCCGGTGCTCGCCGGAGCCCGTCATCGGTCATCGCCGGAATGGCCGCCCCTCGCCGGAGTTCAAGAACTCGCCGGAGTTCCGAGTGGGATCAGATCCAACCACTCGTCCATCCAAACGCAACGTCCCCGTCCCGGATCTCGTCATCCCGCTCCGTCCGATCCCGTTGACTTTCTCGGAGGGTATAATTTTCACTAAATCCCCGAAATTCCCAGATCCATATGTCCATGTACATCGCATCATAACTTTGCATCCGTAGCTCTGATTCATGCATATAGCATATCAAAATGTTCGTCTCAGAGAGCACATGATTTCATCTCATTGCATCATTTTCATTTGAGTTCATCTTGAAGTCCGAAATGCTGTTAGAAGAGTGCTATTTGAGATGATTGTCGGATCTGCTGCTCCAATTAGATATTTGTCATTTTTGCCATGATTAATGTGTGCATGATATGCCCCTGAGCTCTTCATGAGTTTTGTTATATGCTTTGCCATATTTCCAGAGGTGCAACCCATGTATTTTTGTGATGTGTGTGGTGACTAGCACAAGCTTGCAAAGTGGTGCACTTGTTAATGCTGATTTCAGGGACTTAGCATTTCCACTAAGTCCTTGGTCTGTTTATCGCATGATGCCATATGTTCATGTTGTTTCCTAGTCATCCATGCCTCTTTGGAGGATGATCAGTAAGGATGATTTGTTAATCTTGTAGTGCTCTATCCATCTATGTCTTTGTTTGCCATTATGGAGCACCCTAGCTTGAGACAATCGAGCTCTATTTTTGTCATTTCGTGAATCTGGGCAGATTGTCTACTTGTTAGCGATTTTGCCGATGATGTTCTAGTTGATCCGTGCATGCTATGATATTGTTCTTGCCATGTCTAGCTTGCATAATGTGTATTCTTGATGGTGTATGCTTCGATTGTCATGAAATGCTCTGTAGTGAGTGCATCGAGCTCGTAAACATGCCTACTTGATATCAGTTTCAGCATGCCCAGTTTTCACTAAGTCTGAGAACTGATTATGTTTTTGCCATGTTCACATGCTTGCAAATGTATTTTCTGATCCCTTTTGGCTTAAGGTCACTAAGGGACTTTTGTTAAGCTCTTTGAGTAGCTCCATGCGATGCTTTAATTTTCCATGTTCAGGTATTGTAGCATATAGTTTTGATGTTCCAAAGAGTGCTACCTGATCTGAAATTCCAGACTAGTGTTAATTTCACTAAGTCTGAAATCTGTTTGCCGTTTGCACTTTTGCCATGCTTGTTTGAACCTGTTAATGGATGAATTGGCTGTAGCTCAGTGTTCCCCTTTTGTTAAGCTTCATTAATGGATCCCTGCCATGTATTTGGTTGCCATGTTCGAGTGCTGTAGCATGTTCATCTTGTTGCATTTAGATGGCTACTTGCTGTAAATCGCAGACCGGTGCCATATTTGAATTGCTTGCCATTTCCAAACCGTAAATCCGATTCCGGCGTTCCTTATATCGTTTTCAAGCGATTTCATCTCAACTTTCTAGTGGCACACTTGGATTTCTAGGTTGAGGCCAGGTTCATTCATCTCTTGTCAAATCATGCATATGCATCGCATACCGCATCCCGCATATCATACCATGTTCATGTGCTGTGTGTTTACTATGTTGTGCGCTTCTTTCCGGTGTTTGCTTCTACCGGTTGGTTCCGGTAACATCACGCAACCAAGCTCAAGGAGGAGCTCGATGAAGATCTTGTCCTTTGTGTTGTTTCGTTCTAGTTGGTCAGTAGTGGAGCCCAGTTGGGGTCGATCGGGGACCTTGTCACATTTGGGGTTCTTCCTTTATTTTGGTTCCGTAGTCGGACCTTGATTGTATCTGCTTGATGTAATGCTTTATTCATGTAATTGTGTGAAGTGGCGATTGTAAGCCAACTCCTTATCTCTTTCCCTTATGTATTACATGGGTTGTGTGAAGATTACCTCACTTGCGACATTGCTTTCAATGCGGTTATGCCTCTAAGTCGTGCTTCGACACATGGGAGATATAGCCGCATCGAGGGCGTTTCAAGTTGGTAATCAGAGCCTTCCCCGACCTTAGGAGCCCCATTGCTTGATCGTTTTTAGCGGCCGAGTTGTGTCTAGAAAAATGTTTTGAGTCATTTAGGAATTATATATCGGAGATTTAGGAATTCTTTTTTACTTCCCAGTCTCCTCATCGCTCTGGTAAGGCATCCTCACATCGAGTTTTGACTCTTCTCTCCTCAAATTTCACTAAATTTTTTTTTAGGATCACACGGGTATCTTGGAATCGTTTCGATGGTTTTATGACAAGAACATTGTCTTGGTGCCTCCTGTCGGGGGTTTTGTGGAAGTGTCCTGGGGAGTTGAGCTCTGAGGTGTTGTCATCATAATTTTATCGTTGCAGTTCTGGAATACTTGAGTTTAGTACACAGACATCGAAAATCTCTTTTATGCAGTTCGTTGGCGAGATAACCTAGACGCCACGCAGTACTGGGGCGGGAGTTCAGGAGTATCGCCATAACTTGTATAACGGATGCTTTTCGAAGGTTGAGGTAGATGATTTCCGAAGGTTTCTTGGTTATGTGTTGAAGGATGGATACAGCTGGATGTAGGATTTGCTAGTTTGGGTGAGATATTATGCTTCCCTTGTATCCCCAACACCTGATTGCATAACTGGAAAATTTCGGGAGTTTCATAAGTGGGAATTCAAGTAGCTCTTAAGATATCTTTCCGACAGATGTATGATATGAAATTGGGGTTCGATGTCTAGTGGTCCGCCTATTCATGGTTGGTTATACAGTGGTCTCGTTGTGTCTTAAAGAGTCCTTGGCTATGCCGACTCGGGGACGCTTCGTATGTCATGTGCACTGCCTTGTACATGATGGTGCTGTACGATCGAGCCCGTGTAGGCCCCATTGCGAAAACTTCGGACGAAATCTCTATCATATGTTTGTTCCGGCTTATTTTGCAAGCCAATCCATTGTTTTGTTTTGAGTTGTGGTATTCTAGTTGCTTTGAAGTCAAATGTTGATTCCATACCTTCCCCAAATGGTGTTCTCATACTCCGATGTGAATACCAACTCTTCTTGATCATCAGGAGTGTCATGTCAATCCTTTTCAACCGGTGTTGTTTCTTTTCAAGTGGATCCGATCATTTCAACATTCGCAAGATCAACTCAAGTCTTCTCAACGGTGTTTGTTTCATCCGTCTCCAAGTTGCCTTTGTTTTTTCCCACCCACCCACCCCTTTTTCCTCAAGGACTCAGATTTCTTAATCAAGTATCCTTTGATTCTCAGGAAGATACTAACGGAGCTTCTAGTTTATCATTCCTTGTTCTCTCATCTTCTCCGGTGGATTCAAATCAAGCTTTTGGTGTTGATCACATCCCTTTTTCCTCGTTTCAAATACCTTCTCTTGCCGGTGCTCCTCATATACATTCATTTCTCACTATTCAATTGTTACGGAGTGCTCAAGATATCTCGAAGATTCGTGTTTCCACTCTGCATTCATTCAAGATCTTTCGAGGTTGTTATCTCATTCAAGTAATTTCATTCAACCGGTGCAACCTCCCTTTTAAATCATTTCAACGGTGTTTCTTTTGAGTGGGCCCTAACCCATAGGTCTTTTTCCAGGATCTTACCTGACTCTTCTTATTTTCCCGGCGTTACTCTCAAATTCTTTTCCAAGTTTGACGTAAGAATGATTCATCATCACTCATATGTATTTCTCCAAAATCTTTCAAATTCTTTTCATTGTTGGCTGAACCTCTTTGTTTTGATTCTTCTAGGGTGTCTAAATAATTCATGGTGGTGTTTCTCATCGTCATTCTCTGCATTTGAAGACCGAAGAAGAGTTTTTCCTCCATTTCTTGCTCCATTCTCTTCAAGATTCGTGGTTCTAGCATGTTGCCACTCTCTCGGTTGTTTTCGATTGTGAGAATTCTTTTCACCCATCTGGAGTAATTCAAGAGCCTTCTCAGTTTATTTATCCGGAGTCCTTCAATTCAGGTTTATTCATTCTCAGCTTTCAGCTCTAGTTCCCTAAATCTTACCGGTGCATCGTTCAAGTGAGCTCTAATCAGGCTGTGATCTATTCGTTCTCTTGTATCTAAATTCTCTCAAGCATCTTCATTCATTTGCTAATACTTCCCGGTGTTTCTTCATGGTTTATTCGTTCTTTTTCAATTCTTACGGTGGTTCGTTCAAGAGTTTTCTCTTCCTTCGTTATCATATCAATTTATTTGTTATTTCAATCCTACCGGTGGTTCATAGAAGACCTTCCCAAGTTTGCTCCATATCTATCTTAATCCTTTCTACAAGAACAAGTAGTATGTCAAATACGCTGCTTTTCATCAATTTTATTGGTGAAGGATAAGTATAATGTAATTCTTATTCTTGTTTCATCCAAGTGATTAATTTCCTATTCCAGAGGCTTATCAAATTCCTCATTTCAATTGTTTCATCTTCTCTTTTTCCCGGAGTTCCCAACCTTTTTCAGTTACATCTACATGGAGATTCATTTAAATCATTGCAAGGCTTCAACCTTATTCTTTTCATCCACCATTTCGTTTGATCATTCTTTTTTTCTACCGGAGTTTTCATGAAGGCTCGACATGGTGGTTCATCAAGGATTTATTTCCTTCTCGAAGCGTTCATCAAGATTCTTTTCTAAGGAGCTTAAGTTTCTTCATCTTGCAATCCGGAGTGCAATTTTTTCTTCCATATCATTGAAGGTGGTATTATGTCATTCTTGATAATTTGAGTTCATGTTTCATGATTCACATGTTGTCATGAATGAGATATTTTAAATCCATCAATCTCGTCATTGGAGTTATCTTGCGTTATTTTCCCCCTAAAGCCTTCTCTAAGGATTGTTACTATCTATGGTGTTCATAAATGATCCAAGTACTTCATTCATCCTCCCGCTGATATAAGTTTCTCGTCTCCTCGTTCATATCAATCCAATTCTTCTTCCCGTGAGTGGCAGGTTGTCACCTCATAATTTGCGATGTATTCCATAAGACCATAACAAGCTTATTCTTTTCGTTGTTGGTTTTCCAACAACTCTGTTCTAGCGTTGGTTGTAAGCGTGCTCTCGTTTTTCCCTTCGTTCATTCCATTCTTACTTTTGTTCCGGAGGCATTGTGTTGTTGCTCTCTGCAACCCATCTTCTTGTTTTGTCAGGATCGTGTTCTTTTCGTCCTTATCCTTTTAACCGGAGTGTTGTGTCCTCTTTTCAAGTATCCCCTCATCTTGTCTACTTCAATTCCATCCATTTACAGTCGGAGTGCTTTCCAAATTATACCATCCTTAATCCTTCCCTATCTTATTTTAACCGAAGTGGTTTCAATATATATCTTGCCCTTCAACCCCAAGGTTTTTCACAATGTTCCTTGTTCTTTTTTTCTAATGGAGGTATTCAACATTGTTCATCTCCGATGCATTCTTTCTTTCCATTTGACCAACCTCTCAAGGTTCGTGATTTCACTCGTTTGTCCAAGAAGCAATTTAGTTTTACCTCTTCTCTTTCTTTTCCGTTGTCCCTCCGGTGCCATTTTTAGATCTCGGGACGAGATCCTCTCATAGTGGTGGAGTGTTGTAACACCCCGAGACCGATGTGCCAGGTGTCGTCCAGTTATTCATTTTTGTTGCCTTGTCATTGCTTGTGTGTCATGCATTGCATATCATGTCATCATGTGCATTTCATTTGCATACATGTTTGTCTCATGCATCCGAGCCTCTTTCTCGTTGTCCGTTTTGCAATCCGGCGCTTCGTTCTCCTCCGGTGGTCATTTCTACCTTTCTCTCATGTGTGGGGATTAAACATTTCTAGATTGGACTGAGACTTGTCATGCGGCCTTGGTTTACTACCGGTAGACCTCCTGTCAAGTTTCGTATCATTTGGACTTCGTTTGATACTCGAACGGTTAACCGAGGGACCGAAAAGGCCTTGTGTGTGTTGCTGCCCAACAAACTTCCAATTTGGCCCAAAACCCACATAAACCTCCGCCATCATCTCGGTCGTTCGATCACGATCGCGTGGCCGAAAACCGCACCTCTTTTGGACTCTCCTAGCTCCCTCTACCTATAAATATGTCCCTCCCCCGAAAATCGCGGTCTAACCCTAACCTTCCTCTACCTCGCGCACGGACAAAACTCCCACTCCCGGACATGTCCAACCACCGCCCCAGCCAATCCCGCAGTGCCATGTCATCCCGCCGGACCTCCTCTCTCCTCCCCGCCGCCGAAGCCCGCTGGCCCAGATCCGGCCCGCGCGGGGCCGAACCGGGCCAGATCCCACACCGCCGCCTGCCCGTACACCACCTCCCCGCACCACGCCTTCGCCGCCATCGCCAAGCTCCGCCGCGGTGCGCTCGCCGGCGCCGCCCGCGGCCACCACGCCACCCCTTCGTGCTCGCTGCAGTCGGCAGCGGCTCGCCGGCCACCTTCCGCGCCCCTGCCGCGCCCTCGGTCACCGATCCTCCCCGCGGCGCCCGCCTCTTGCCGGTGCTCGACGGAGCCCGTCACCGGTCATCGCCGGAATGGCCGCCCCTCGCCGGAGTTCAAGAACTCGCCGGAGTTCCGAGTGGGATCAGATCCACCCACTCGTCCATCCAAACGCAACGGCACCATCCCGGATCTCGTCATCCCGCTCCGTCCGATCCCGTTGACTTTCTCGGAGGGTATAATTTTCACTAAGTCCCCGAAATTCCCAGATCCATATGTCCATGTTGATTGCATCATAACTTTGCATACGTAGCTCCGATTCATGCATATAGCATATCAAAATGTTCGTCTCAGAGAGCACATCATTTCATCTCATTGCATCATTTTCATTTGAGTTCATCTTGATGCCCGAAATGCTGTTAGAAGAGTGCTATTTGAGATGATTGTCAGATCTGCTCCTCCAATTATATATTTGTCGTTTTTGCCATGATTAATCTGTGCATGATATGCCCCTGAGCTCTTCATGAGTTTTGTTATATGCTTTGCCATATTTCCAGAGGTGCAACCCATGTATTTTTGTGATGTGTGTGGTGACTAGCACAAGCTTTCAAAGTGGTGCACTTGTTAATGCTGATTTCAGGGACTTAGCATTTCCACTAAGTCCTTGGTCTGTTTATCGCATGATGCCATATGTTCATGTTGTTTCCTAGTGATCCGTGCCTCTTTGGAGGATGATCAGTAAGGATGATTTGTTAATCTTGTAGTGCTCTATCCATCCATGTCTTTGTTTGCCATTATGGAGCACCCTAGCTTCAGTCAATCGAGCTCTATTTTTGTCATTTCGTGAATCTGGGCAGATTGTCTACTTGTTAGCGATTTTGCCGATGATGTTGTAGTTGATCTGTGCATGCTATGATATTGTTCTTACCATGTCTAGCTTGCATAATATGTATTCTTGATGGTGTATGCTTAGATTGTCATGAAATGCTCTGTAGTGAGTGCATCGAGCTCGTAAACATGCCTACTTGATATCTGTTTCAGCATGTCCCAGTTTTCACTAAGTCCGAGAACTGATTATGTTTTTGCCATGTTCACATGCTTGCAAATGTATTTTCTGATCCCTTTTGGCTTAAGGTCACTAAGGGACTTTTGTTAAGCTCCTTGAGTAGCTCCATGCGATGATTTACTTTGCCATGTTCAGGTCCCGTAGCATATAGTTTTGATGTTCCAAAGAGTGCTACCTGATCTGAAATTCCAGACTAGTGTTAATTTCACTAAGTCTGAAATCTGTTTGCCGTTTGCACTTTTGCCATGCTTGTTTGAACCTATTAATGGATGAATTGGCCATAGCTCAGTGTTCCTCTTTTGTTAAGCTTCATTAATGGATCCCTGCCATGTATTTTGTTTCCATGTTCGAGTGCTGTAGCATGTTCATCTTGTTGCATTTAGATGGCTACTTGCTGTAAATCGCAGACCGGTGCCATATTTGAATTGCTTGCCATTTCCAAACCGTAACTCCGATTTTGGCGTTCCTTATATCATTTTCAAGCGATATCATCTCACCTTTCCTGTGTCACACTTGGATTTCCAGGTTGAGCCTAGGTTCATTCATCTCTTGTCAAATCATGCATATGCATCGCATACCGCATCCCGCATATCATACCATGTTCATGTGTTGTGTGTTTACTATGTTGTGCGCTTCTTTCCGGTGTTTGCTTCTTCGGGTTGGTTCCGGTAACATCACATTTGTGAGGACCCATTCGTCTACGTCCGTTTGTCTCCTTCATGGACTCGTTCTTCTTCCTTGCGGGATTTCAGGCAAGATGACCATACCCTCGAAATCACTTCTATCTTTGCTTGCTTAGTTGCTCGCTCTTTTGCTATGCCTATGCTGCGATACCTACCACTTGCTTATCATGCCTCCTAAATTGTTGAACCAAGCCTCTAACCCAAATTCTCCTAGCAAACCGTTGTTTGGCTATTTTACCGCTTTGATCAGCCCCTCTTATAGCGTTGTTAGTTGCAGGTGAAGATTGGAGCACGTTCCGTGTTGGAACATGGATATATTTTGTTGGGATATCACAATATATCTTATTTAATTAATGCATCTATATACTCGGTAAAGGGTGGAAGGCTCGGCCTTATGCCTGGTGTTTTGTTCCACTCTTGCCGCCCTAGTTTCCGTCATATCGGTGTTATGTTCCCGGATGTTGCGTTCCTTACACGGTTGGGTTATAATGGGAACCCCTTGACAGTTTGCTTTGAATAAAACTCCTCCAGCAAGGCCCAACCGTTGTTTTACCATTCGCCACCTAGCCTTTTTCCCTTGGGAGTCGCGCATCCCGAGGGTCATCTTTATTTTAACCCCCCCGGGCCAGTGCTTGTGTAAGTGTTGGTCCAAACTAGAGCCACTTGCGGGGCCACCTCAGGGAAACTTGAGGGCTGGTTTTCGCTGTACGTAGTGTTCATCCGGTGTTGCCCTAAGAACGAGATATGTGTAGCTCCTATCAGGATGTCGGCGCATCGGGCGGTCTTGCTAGACTTGTTTTACCATTGTCGAGGATGTCTTGAAGAACCAGGATACCGAGTCTGATCGGAATGTCTCGGGAGGAGGTCTATTCCTTCGTTGACCGTGAGAGCTTGTCATGGGCTAAGTTGGGACACCCCTGCAGGGATTTGAACTTTCGAAAGCCGTGCCCGCGGTTATGGGCAGATGGGAATTTGTTAATGTTGGGTTGTAGAAAACCTGAAGTTGACCTTAATTAAAATGCATCAACCGCGTGTGTAACCGTGATGGTCTCTTTCCGGTGGAGTCCGGGAAGTGAACACGGTTGTTGGAGTTATGTTTGATGTAGGTTGTTCTAGGAAATTTCGGGAGTTTCATAAGTGGGAGTTCAAGTAGCTCTTAAGATATCTTTCCGACAGATGTATGATATGAAATTCGGGTTCGACGTCTAGTGGTCCGCCTATTCACGGTTGGTTTTACAGTGGTCTCATTGTGTCTTAAAGAGTCCTTGGCTATGCCGACTCGGCGACGCTTCGTATGTCATGTGCACTACCTTGTACATGATGGTGCTGTACGATCGAGCCCGTGTAGGCCCCACCAAGAAAACTTTGGACGAAATCTCTATCATATGTTTGTTCCGGCTTATTTTGCAAGCCAATCCATTGTTTTGTTTTGAGTTGTGGTATTCGAGTTGCTTCGAAGTCAAATGTTGATTCCATACCTTCCCCAAATGGTGTTCTCATACTCCGATGTGAATACCAACCCTTCTTGATCATCAGGAGTGTCATGTCAATCCTTTTCAACCGGTGTTGTTTCTTTTCAAGTGGATCCGATCATTTCAACATTCGCAAGATCAACTCAAGTCTTCTCAACGGTGTTTGTTTCATCCGTCTCCAAGTTGCCTTTGTTTTTTCCCGCCCACCCACCCCTTTTTCCTCAAGGACTCAGATTTCTTAATCAAGTATCCTTTGATTCTCAGGAAGATACTAACGGAGCTTCTAGTTTATCATTCCTTGTTCTTTTACCTTCTCCGGTGGATTCAAATAAAGCTTTTGGTGTTGATCATATCCCTTTTTCCTCGTTTCAAATACCTTCTCTTGCCGGTGCTCCTCATATACATTCATTTCTCGCTATTCAATTGTTACGGAGTGCTCAAGATATCTCGAAGATTCGTGTTTCCACTCTGCATTCATTCAAGATCTTTCGAGGTTGTTATCTCATTCAAGTAATTTAATTCAACCGGTGCAACCTCCCTTTTAAATCATTTCAACGGTGTTTCTTTTGAGTGGGCGCTAACCCACAAGTCTTTTTCCAGGATCTTACCTGACTCTTCTTATTTTGCCGGCGTTACTCTCAAATTCTTTTCCAAGTTTGACGTAAGAATCATTCATCATCACTCATATGTATTTCTCCAAGATCTTTCAAACTCTTTTCATTGTTGGCTCAACCTCTTCGTTTTGATTCTTCCGGGGTGTCTAAATAATTCATGGTGGTGTTTCTCATCGTCATTCTCTGCATTTGAAGACCGAAGAAGAGTTTTTCCTCCATTTCTTGCTCCATTCTCTTCAAGATTCATGGTTCTAGCTTGTTGCCACTCTCTCAGTTGTTTTTGATTGTGAGAATTCTTTTCACCCATCTGGAGTAATTCAAGAGCCTTCTCAGTTTATTTATCCGGAGTCATTCAATTCAGGTTTATTCATTCTCAGCTTTCAGCTCTAGTTCCCTAAATCTTACCGGTGCATCGTTCAAGTGAGCTCTAATCAGTCTGTGATCTATTCGTTCTCTTGTATCTAAATTCTCTCAAGCATCTTCATTCATTTGCTAATCCTTCCCGGTGTTTCTTCATGGTTTATTCGTTCTTTTTCAATTGTTACGGTGGTTCGTTCAAGAGTTTTCTCTTCCTTCGTTATCATATCAATTTATTCGTTATTTCAATCCTACTAGTGGTTCATAGAAGACCTTCCCAAGTTTGCTCCATATCTATCTTAATCCTTTCTACAAGAATAAGTAGTATGTCAAATACGCTGCTTTTCATCAATTTTATTGGTGAAGGATAAGTATAATGTAATTCTTATTCTTGTTTCATCCAAGTGATTAATTTCCTATTCCGGAGGCTTATCAAATTCCTGATTTCAATTGTTTCATCTTCTCTTTTTCCCGGAGTTCCCAACCTTTTTCAATTACATCTCCATGGAGATTCATTTAAATCATTGCAAGGCTTCAACCTTATTATTTTCATCCACCATTTCATTTGATCATTCTTTTTTTTCTACCGGAGTTTTCACGAAGGCTCGACATGGTGGTTCATCCAGTATTTTTTTCCTTCTCGAAGCGTTCATCAAGATTCTTTTCTAAGGAGCTTAAGTTTCTTCATCTTGCAATCCGGAGTGCAATTTTTTCTTCCATATCATTGAAGGTGGTATTATGTCATTCTTGATAATTTGAGTTCATGTTTCATGATTCACATGTTGTCATGAATGAGATACTTTAAATCCATCAATCTTGTCATTGGAGTTATCTTGGGTTATTTTCCCCCTAAAGCCTTCTCTAAGGATTGTTACTATCTATGGTGTTCATAAATGATCCAAGTACTTCATTCATCCTCCTGGTGATATAAGTTTCTCGTCTCCTCGTTCATATCAATCCAATTCTTCTTCCCGTGAGTGGTAGGTTGTCACCTCATAATTTGAGATGTGTTCCATAAGACCATAACAAGCTTATTCTTTTCGTTGTTGGTTTTCCAACAACTCTGTTCTAGCTTTGGCTATAAGCGTTCTCTCATTTTTCCCTTCGTTCATTCCATTCTTACTTTTGTTCCGGAGGCATTGTGTTGTTGCTCTCTGCAACCCATCTTCTTGTTTTGTCAGGATCGTGTTCTTTTCATCCTTATCCTTTTAACCGGAGTGTTGTGTCCTCTTTTCAAGTATCCTCTCATCTTGTCTTCTTCAATTCCTTCCATTTACAGTCGGAGTGCTTTCCAAATTATACCATCCTTAATCCTTCCCTATCTTATTTTAACCGGAGTGGTTTCAATATATATCTTGCCCTTCAACCTCAAGGTTTTTCACAATGTTCCTTGATACTCCAACGGTTAACCGAGGGACCGAAAAGGCCTTGTGTGTGTTGTAGCCCAACGCCCTTCCAATTTGGCCCAAAACCCACCTAAACCTCCTCCATCATCTCGGTTGTTCGATCACGATCGCGTGGCCGAAAACCGCACCTCTTTTGAACTCTCCTAGCTCCCTCTACCTATAAATATGTCCCTCCCCCCGAAATTCGCGGTCTAACCCTAACCTTCCTCTACCTCGCGCCCGGACAAAACTCCCACCCCCGGACATGTCCAGCCGCCGCCCCAGCCAATCCCGTGGTGCCACGTCATCCCGCTGGACCTCCTCTCTCCTCCCCGCCGCCGAAGGCCGCCGGCCCAGATCCGGCCCGCGGTGGGCCGAATCGGGCCAGAACTCGCGCCGCCGCCTGCCCGTACACCGCCTCCCCGCACCACGCCATCGCCAAGCTCCACCGTGGTGCGCTCGCCGGCGCCGCCCGCGGCCACCGCGCCGCCCCTTCGTGCTCGCCGCAGTCGGCCGCGGCTCGCCGGCCGCCTTCCGCGCCCCTGCCGTGCCCTCCGTCACCGATCCTCCCCGCGGCGCCCGCCTCTGGCCGGTGCTCGCCGGAGCCCGTCACCGGTCATCGCCGGAATGGCCGCCCCTCGCCGGAGTTCAAGAACTCGCCGGAGTTTCGAGTGGGATCAGATCCACCCACTCGTCCATCCAAACGCAATGTCACCGTCCCGGATCTCGTCATCCCGCTCCGTCCGACCCCGTTGACTTTCTCGGAGGGTATAATTTTCACTAAATCCCCGAAATTCCCAGATCCATATGTCCATGTTCATCGCATCGTAACTTTGCATCCGTAGCTCCGATTCATGCATATAGCATATCAAAATGTTCGTCTCAGAGAGCACATCATTTCATCTCATTGCATCATTTTCATTTGAGTTCATCTTGATGCCCGAAATGCTGTTAGAAGAGTGCTATTTGAGATGATTGTCAGATCTGCTGCTCCAATTAGATATTTGTCATTTTTGCCGTGATTAATGTGTGCATGATATGCCCCTGAGATCTTCATGAGTTTTGTTATATGCTTTGCCATATTTCCAGAGGTGCAACCCATGTATTTTTGTGATGTGTGTGGTGACTAGCAAAAGCTTGCAAAGTGGTGCACTTGTTAATGCTGATTTCAGGGACTTAGCATTTCCACTAAGTCCTTGGTCTGTTTATCGCATGATGCCATATGTTCATGTTGTTTCCTAGTCATCCGTGCCTCTTTGGAGGATGATCAGTAAGGATGATTTGTTAATCTTGTAGTGCTCTATCCATCCATGTCTTTGTTTGCTATTATGGAGCACCCTAGCTTGAGTCAATCGAGCTCTATATTTGTCATTTCTTGAATCTGGGCAGATTGTCTACTTGTTAGCGATTTTGCCGATGATGTTGTAGTTGATCCGTGCAAGATATGATATTGTTCTTGTCATGTCTAGCTTGCATAATGTGTATTTTTGATGGTGTATGCTTAGATTGTCATGAAATGCTCTGTAGTGAGTGCATCGAGCTCGTAAACATGCCTACTTGATATCTGTTTCAGCATGTCCCAGTTTTCACTAAGTCTGAGAACTGATTATGTTTTTGCCATGTTCACATGCTTGCAAATGTATTTTCTGATCCCTTTTGGCTTAAGGTCACTAAGGGACTTTTGTTAAGCTCTTTGAGTAGCTCCATGCGATTCTTTACTTTGCCATGTTCAGGTCCTGTAGCATATAGTTTTGATGTTCCAAAGAGTGCTACCTGATCTGAAATTCCAGACTAGTGTTAATTTCACTAAGTCTGAAATCTGTTTGCCGTTCGCACTTTTGCCATGCTTGTTTGAACCTGTTAATGGATGAATTGGCCATATCTCAGTGTTCCTCTTTTGTTAAGCATCATTAATGGATCCCTGCCATGTATTTGGTTGCCATGTTCGAGTGCTGTAGCATGTTCATCTTGTTGCATTTAGATGGCTACTTGCTGTAAATCGCAGACCGATGCCATATTTGAATTGCTTGCCATTTTCAAACCGTAACTCCGATTCCGGCGTTCCTTATATCGTTTTCAAGCGATTTCATCTCACCTTTCCAGTGGCACACTTGGATTTCCATGTTGAGGCCAGGTTCATTCATCTCTTGTCAAATCATGCATATGCATCGCATACCGCATCCTGCATATGATACCATGTTCATGTGTTGTGTGTTTACTATGTTGTGCGCTTCTTTCCGGTGTTTGCTTATTCGGGTTGGTTCCGGTAACATCGCGTTTGTGAGGACCCGTTCGTCTACGTCCATTTGTCTCCTTCATGGACTCGTTCTTCTTCCTTGCGGGATTTCAGGCAAGATGACCATACCCTCGAAATCACTTCTATCTTTGTTTGCTTAGTTGCTCGCTCTTTTGCTATGCCTATGCTACGATACCTACCACTTGCTTATCATGCCTCCTAAATTGTTGAACCAAGCCTCTAACCCACCTTTTCCTAGCAAACCGTTGTTTGGCTATGTTACCGCTTTGCTCAGCCCCTCTTATAGCGTTGTTAGTTGCAGGTGAAGATTGGAGCTTGTTCCGTGTTGGAACATGGATATATTTTGTTGGGATATCACAATATATCTTATTTAATTAATGCATCTATATACTCGGTAAAGGGTGGAAGGCTCGGCCTTATGCCTGGTGTTTTGTTCCACTCTTGCCGCCCTAGTTTCCGTCATATTGGTGTTATGTTCCCGGATTTTGCGTTCCTTACACGGTTGGGTTATAATGGGAACCCCTTGACAGTTCGCTTTGAATAAAACTCTTCCAGCAAGGCCCAACCTTGGTTTTACCATTCGCCACCTAGCCTTTTTCCCTTGGGAGTCGCGCATCCCGAGGGTCATCTTTATTTTAACCCTCCCGGGCCAGTGCTTGTCTAAGTGTTGAGGGCTGGTTTTAGCTGTACATAGTGTTCATCCGGTGTTGCCCTGAGAACGAGATATGTGCAGCTCCTATCAGGATGTCGGCGCATCGGGCGGTCTTGCTGGACTTGTTTTACCATTGTCGAGGACGTCTTGAAGAACCAGGATACCGAGTCTGATCGGAATGTCTCGGGAGGAGGTCTATTCCTTCGTTGACCGTGAGAGCTTGTCATGGGCTAAGTTGGGACCCCCCTGCAGGGATTTGAACTTTCGAAAGCCGTGCCTGCGGTTATGGGCAGATGGGAATTTGTTAATGTCCGGTTGTAGAAAACCTGAAGTTGACCTTAATTAAAATGCATCAACCGCGTGTGTAACCGTGATGGTCTCTTTCCGGCGGAGTCCGGGAAGTGAACACGGTTGTTGGAGTTATGTTTGACGTCTTGATCATAGTTTCTCGATCGTGCTTTGTCGTCTCTTCTCGCTCTCTTTTGCGAACAGGTTAGCCACCATATATGCTAGTAGCTTGCTGCAGCTCCACATATTACCTTTACCTTACCCATAAGCTTAAATAGTCTTGATCGCGAGGGTGCGAGATTGCTGAGTCACCGTAGCTCACAGATACTTCCAAAACCAGCTTGCAGGTGCCGTTGAACCGTGCAGATGACGCAACCAAACTCAAGGAGGAGCTCGATGAAGATCTTGTCCTTTGTGTTGTTTCGTTCTAGTTGGTCAGTAGTGGAGGCCAGTTGGGGTCGATCGGGGACCTTGTCGCATTTGGGGTTCTTCCTTTATTTTGGTTCCGTAGTCGGACCTTGATTGTATCTGGTTGATGTAATGCTTTATTCTTTTAATTGTGTGAAGTGGCGATTGTAAGCCAACTCCTTATCTCTTTCCCTTATGTATTACATGGGTTGTGTGAAGATTACCTCACTTGCGACATTGCTTTCAATACGGTTATGCCTCTAAGTCGTGCTTCGACACGTGGGAGATATAGCCGCATCGAGGGCGTTTCAAGTTGGTAATCAAAGCCTTCCCCGACCTTAGGAGCCCCATTGCTTGATCGTTTTTAGCGGCTGAGTTGTGTCTAGAAAAATGTTTTGAGTCATTTAGGAATTATATATCGGAGAGTTAGGAATTCTTTTTTACTTCCCAGTCTCCTCATCGCTCTGGTAAGGCATCCTGACTTAGAGTTTTGACTCTTCTCTCCTCAAATTTCACTAAATTTTTTTAGGATCACGCGGGTATCTTGGAATCGTTCCAATGGTTTTATGACGAGAACATTGTCTTGGTGCCTCCTGTCAGGGGTTTCGTGGAAGTGTCCCGGGGAGTTGAGCTCTGAGGTGGTGTCGTCATAATTTTATCGTTGCACTTCTGGAATACCTGAGTTTAGTACGCTGACATCAAAAATCTCTTTTATGCAGTTCGTTGGTGAGATAACCTCGACGCCACCCAAAACTGGGGCGGGAGTTCAGGAGTATCGCCATAACTTGTATAACAGATGCTTTTCGAAGGTTGAGGTAGATGATTTCCGAAGGTTTCTTGGTTATGTGTTGAAGGATGGATACAGCTGGATGTAGGATTTGCTAGTTTGGGTGAGATATTATGCTTCCCCTGTATCCCCAACACCTAATTGCATAACTGGAAAATTTCGGGAGTTTCATAAGTGGGAATTCAAGTAGCTCTTAAGATATCTTTTCGACAAATGTTTGATATGAAATTGGGGTTCGACATCTAGTGGTCCGCCTATTCACGGTTGGTTTTACAGTGGTCTCATTATGTCTTAAAGAGTCCTTGGCTATGCCGACTCGGGGACGCTTCGTATGTCATGTGCACTGCCTTGTAGATGATGGTGTTGTACGAGCGAGCCCGTGTAGGCCCCGCCACGAAAACTTCGGACGAAATCTCTATCGTATGTTTGTTCCGGCTTATTTTGCAAGCCAATCCATTGTTTTGTTTTGAGTTGTGGTATTCGAGTTGCTTCGAAGTCAAATGTTTATTCCATACCTTCCCCAAATGGTGTTCTCATACTCCGATGTGAAAACCAACCCTTCTTGATCACCAGGACTGTCATGTCAATCCTTTTCAACCGGTGTTGTTTCTTTTCAAGTGGATTCGATCATTTCAACCTTCGCAAGATCAACTCAAGTCTTCTCAACGGTGTTTGTTTCATCCGTCTCCAAGTTGCCTTTGTTTTTTCCCGCCCACCCACCCCTTTTTCCTCAAGGACTCAGATTTCTTAATCAAGTATCCTTAGATTCTCAGGAAGATACTAACGGAGCTTCTAGTTTATCATTCCTTGTTCTTTTATCTTCTCCGCTGGATTCAAATAAAGCTTTTGGTGTTGATCATATCCCTTTTTCCTCATTTCAAATACCTTCTCTTGCCGGTGCTCCTCATATACATTCATTTCTCGCTATTCAATTGTTAAGGAGTGCTCAAGATATCTCGAAGATTCGTATTTCCACTCTGCATTCATTCAACATCTTTTGAGGTTGTTATCTCATTCAAGTAATTTAGTTCAACCGATGCAACCTCCCTTTTAAATCATTTCAATGGTGTTTCTTTTGAGTGGGTTGTAACCCACAGGTCTTTTTCTAGGATCTTACCTGACTCTTCTTATTTTCCCGGCGTTACTCTCAAATTCTTTTCCAAGTTTGACGTAAGAATGATTCATCATTACTCATATGTATTTCTCCAAGATCTTACAAATTCTTTTCATTGTTGGCTCAACCTCTTCGTTTTGATTCCTCCGGGTGTCTAAATAATTCATGGTGGTGTTTCTCATCGTCATTCTCTACATTTGAAGACCGAAGAAGAGTTTTTCCTCCATTTCTTGCTCCATTCTCTTCAAGATTCGTGGTTCTAGCTTGTTGCCACTCTCTCGGTTGTTTTCGATTGTGAGAATTCTTTTCACCCATCCGGAGTAATTCAAGAGCCTTCTCAGTTTATTTATCCGGAGTCCTTCAATTCGGGTTTATTCATTCTCAGCTTTCAGCTCTAGTTCCCTAAATCTCACCGGTGCATCGTTCAAGTGAGCTCTAATCAGCCTGTGATTTATTCGTTCTCTTGTATCTAAATTCTCTCAAGCATCTTCATTCATTTGCTAATACTTCCCGGTGTTTCTTCATGGTTTATTCGTTCTTTTTCAATTCTTACGGTGGTTCGTTCAAGAGTTTTCTCTTCCTTCGTTATCATATCAATTTATTTGTTATTTCAATCCTACCGGTGGTTCATAGAAGTCCTTCCCAAGTTTGCTCCATATCTATCTTAATCCTTTCTACAAGAATAAGTAGTATGTCAAATACGCTGCTTTTCATCAATTTTATTGGTGAAGGATAAGTATAATGTAATTCTTATTCTTATTTCATCCAAGTGATTAATTTCCTATTCCGGAGGCTTATCAAATTCCTGATTTAAATTTTTTCATCTTCTCTTTTTCCCAGAGTTCCCAACCTTTTTCAATTACATCTCCATGGAGATTCATTTAAATCATTGCAAGGCTTCAACCTTATTCTTTTCATCCACCATTTCGTTTGATCATTCTTTTTTTCTACCGGAGTTTTCACAAAGGCTCGACATGGTGGTTCATCAAGGATTTATTTCCTTCTCGAAGCGTTCATCAAGATTCTTTTCTAAGGAGCTTAAGTTTCTTCATCTTGCAATCCGGAGTGCAATTTTTTCTTCCATATCATTGAAGGTGGTATTATGTCATTCTTGATAATTTGAGTTCATGTTTCATGATTCACATGTTGTCATGAATGAGATACTTTAAATCCATCAATCTCGTCATTGGAGTTATCTTGAGTTATTTTCCCCCTAAAGCCTTCTCTAAGGATTGTTACTATCTATGGTGTTCATAAATGATCCAAGTACTTCATTCATCCTCCTGGTGATATAAGTTTCTCGTCTCCTCGTTCATATCAATCCAATTCTTCTTCCCGTGAGTGGCAGGTTGTCACCTCATAATTTGAGATGTATTCCATAAGACCATAACAAGCTTATTCTTTTCGTTGTTGGTTTTCCAACAACTCTGTTCTAGCGTTGGTTGTAAGCGTGCTCTCGTTTTTCCCTTCGTTCATTCCATTCTTACTTTTGTTCCGGAGGCATTGTGTTGTTGCTCTCTGCAACCCATCTTCTTGTTTTGTCAGGACCGTGTTCTTTTCGTCCTTATCCTTTTAACCGGAGTGTTGTGTCCTCTTTTCAAGTATCCTCTCATCTTGTCTACTTCAATTCCTTCCATTTGCAGTCGAAGTGCTTTCCAAATTATACCATCCTTAATCCTTCCCTATCTTATTTTAACCGGAGTGGTTTCAATATATATCTTGCCCTTCAACCTCAAGGTTTTTCACAATGTTCCTTGTTCTTTTTTTCTAACGGAGGTTTTCAACATTCTTCATCTCCGTTGCATTCTTTCTTTCCATTTGACCAACCTCTCAAGGTTCGTGATTTCACTCGTTTGTCCAAGAAGCAATTTCGTTTTACCTCTTCTCTTTCTTTTCCGTTGTCCCTCCGGTGCCATTTTTAGATCTCAGGACGAGATCCTCTCGTAGTGGTGGAGTGTTGTAACGCCCCGAGACCGATGTGCCAGGTGTCGTCCAGTTATTCGCTGTTGTTGCCTTGTCATTGCTTGCGTGTCATGCATTGCATATCATGTCATCATGTGCATTTCATTTGCATACATGTTCGTCTCTTGCATCCGAGCATTTTTCCCGTTGTCCGTTTTGCAATCCAGCGCTTCGTTCTCCTCTGGTGGTCATTTCTACCTTTCTCTCATGTGTGGGGATTAAACATTTCCGGATTGGACCGAGACTTGTCATGCGGCCTTGGTTTACTACCGGTAGACCGCCTGTCAAGTTTCGTATCATTTGGACTTCGTTTGATACTCCAACGGTTAACCGAGGGACCGAAAAGGCCTTGTGTGTGTTGCAGCCCAACACCCTTCCAATTTGGCCCAAAACCCACCTAAACCTCCTCCATCATCTCGGTCGTTCGATCACGATCGCGTGGCCGAAAACCGCACCTCTTTTGGACTCTCCTAGCTCCCTCTACCTATAAATATGTCCCTCCCCCCAAAATTCGCGGTCTAACCCTAACCTTCCTCTACCTCACGCCCGGACAAAACTCCCACCCCCGGACATGTCCAACCGCCGCCCCAGCCAATCCCGCGGTGCCACGTAATACCGCCGGATCTCCTCTCTCCTCCCCGCCGCCGAAGCATGCCGGCCCAGATCCGGCCCGCGCGGGGCCGAATCGGGCCAGATCCCGCGCCGCCGCCTGCCCGTACGCCGCCTCCCCACACCACGCCTTCACCGCCATCGCCAAGCTCCGCCGTGGTGCACTCGCCGGCGCCGCCCGCAGCGACCTCGCCGCCCCTTCGTGCTCGCCGGACTCGGCAGGGGCGCGCCGGCCGCCTTCCGCGCCCCTGCCGCGCCCTCCGTCACCGATCCTCCCCGCGGCGCCCGCCTCTGGCCGGTGCTCGCCGGAGCCCGTCACCGGTCATCGCCGGAATGGCCGACCCTCGCCGGAGTTCAAGAACTCGCCGGAGTTCCGAGTGGGATCAGATCCACCCACTCGTCCATCCAAACGCAACGTCACCATCCCGGATCTCGTCATCCCGCTCCGTCCGATCCCGTTGACTTTCTCGGAGGGTATAATTTTCACTAAATCCCCGAAATTCCCAAATCCATATATCCATGTTCATCGCATCGTAACTTTGCATCCGTAGCTCCGATTCATGCATATAGCATATCAAAATGTTCGTCTCAGAGAGAATATCATTTAATCTCACTGCATCATTTTCAGTTGAGTTCATCTTGATGCCCGAAATGCTGTTAGAAGAGTGCTATTTGAGATGATTGTGAGATCTGCTGCTCCAATTAGATATTTGTCATTTTTGCCATGATTAATGTGTGCATGATATGCCCCCGAGCTCTTCATGAGTTTTGTTATATGCTTTGCCATATTTCCAGAGGTGCAACCCATGTATTTTTGTGATGTGTGTGGTGACTAGCACAAGCTTGCAAAGTGGTGCACTTGTTAATGTCGATTTCAGGGACTTAGCATTTCCACTAAGTCCTTGGTCTGTTTATCGCATGATGCCATATGTTCATGTTGTTTCCTAGTGATCCGTGCCTCTTTGGAGGATGATCAGTAAGGATGACTTGTTAATATTGTAGTGCTCTATGCATCCATGTCTTTGTTTGCCATTATGGAGCACCCTAGCTTGAGTCAATCGAGCTCTATTTTTGTTATTTCGTGAATCTGGGCAGATTGTCTACTTGTTAGCGATATTGCCGATGATGTTGTAGTTGATCCATGCATGCTATGATATTGTTCTTGCCATGTCTAGCTTGCATAATGTGTATTCCTGATGGTGTATGCTTAGATTTTCATGAAATGCTCTGTAGTGAGTGCATCGAGCTCGTAAACATGCCTACTTGATATCTGTTTCAGCATGTCCCAGTTTTCACTAAGTCTGAGAACTGATTATGTTTTTGCCATGTTCACATGCTTGCAAATGTATTTTCTGATCCCTTTTGGCTTAAGGACACTATGGGACTTTGGTTAAGCTCTTTGAGTAGCTCCATGCGATGCTTTACTTTGCCATGTTCAGGTCCTGTAGCATATAGTTTTGATGTTCCAAAGAGTGCTACCTGATCTGAAATTCCAGACTAGTGTTAATTTCACTAAGTCTGAAATCTGTTTGCCGTTTGCACTTTTGCCATGCTTGTTTGAACCTGTTAATGGATGAATTGGCCGTAGCTCAGTGTTCCTCTTTTGTTAAGCTTCATTAATGGATCCCTTCCATGTATTTTGTTGCCATGTTCGAGTGCTGTAGCATGTTCATCTTGTTGCATTTAGATGGCTACTTGCTGTAAATCGCAGACCGGTGCCATATTTGAATTGCTTGCCATTTCCAAACCCTAACTCCGATTCCGGCGTTCCTTATATCGTTTTCAAGCGATTTCATCTCACCTTTCCAGTGGCACACTTGGATTTCCAGGTTGAGGCCAGGTTCATTCATCTCTTGTCAAATCATGCATATGCATCGCATACCGCATCCCGCATATCATACCATGTTCATGTGTTGTGTGTTTACTATGTTGTGCGCTTCTTTCCGGTGTTTGCTTCTTCGGGTAGGTTCCGGTAACATCGCGTTTGTGAGGACCCGTTCGTCTACGCCCGTTTGTCTCCTTCATGGACTCGTTCTTCTTCCTTGCGGGATTTCAGGCAAGATGACCATACCCTCGAAATCACTTCTATCTTTGCTTGCTTAGTTGCTCGCTCTTTTGCTATGCCTATGCTTCGATACCTACCACTTGCTTATCATGCCTCCTAAATTGTTGAACCAAGCCTCTAACCCACCTTGTCCTAGCAAACCGTTGTTTGGCTATGTTACCGCTTTGCTAAGCCCCTCTTATAGCGTTGTTAGTTGCAGGTGAAGATTGGAGCTTGTTCCGTGTTGGAACATGGATATATTTTGTTGGGATATCACAATATATCTTATTTAATTAATGCATCTATATACTCGGTAAAGGGTGGAAGGCTCGGCGTTATGCCTGGTGTTTTGTTCCACTCTTGCCGCCCTAGTTTCCGTCATATCGGTGTTATGTTCCCGAATTTTGCGTTCCTTACACGGTTGGGTTATAATGGGAACCCCTTGATAGTTCGCTTTGAGTAAAACTCCTCCAGCAAGGCCCAACCTTGGTTTTACCATTCGCCACCTAGCCTTTTTCCCTTGGGAGTCACGCATCCCGAGGGTCATCTTTATTTTAACCCCCCCGGGCCAGTGCTTGTCTAAGTGTTGGTCCAAACTAGAGCCACTTGCGGCGCCACCTCGGGGAAACTTGAGGGCTGGTTTTAGCTGTACGTAGTGTTCATCCGGTGTTGCCCTGAGAACGAGATATGTGCAGCTCCTATCAGGATGTTGGCGCATCGGGCGGTCTTGCTGGACTTGTTTTACCATTGTCGAGGATGTCTTGAAGAACCGGGATACCGAGTCTGATCGGAATGTCTCGGGAGGAGGTCTATTCCTTCGTTGACCGTGAGAGCTTGTCATGGGCTAAGTTGGGACACCCCTGCAGGGATTTGAACTTTCGAAAGCCGTGCCCGCGGTTATGGGCAGATGGGAATTTGTTAATGTCCGGTTGAAGAAAACCTGGAGTTGACCTTAATTAAAATGCATCAACCGCGTGTGTAACCGTGATGGTCTCTTTCCAGCGGAGTCCGGGAAGTGAACACGGTTGTTGGAGTTATATTTGACGTAGGTTGTTCTAGGATCACTTCTTGATCATAGTTTCTCGATCGTGCTTTGTCGTCTCTTCTCGCTCTCTTTTGCGAACAGGTTAGCCACCATATATGCTAGTCGCTTGCTGCAACTCCACATATTACCTTTACCTTACCCATAAGCTTAAATAGTATTGATCGCGAGGGTGCGAGATTGCTGAGTCCCCGTGGATCACAGATACTTCCAAAACCAGCTTGCAGGTGCCGCTGAACCGTGCAGATGACGCAACCAAGCTCAAGGAGGAGCTCGATGAAGATCTTGTCCTTTGTGTTGTTTCGTTCTAGTTGGTCAGTAGTGGAGCCCAGTTGGGGTCGATCGGGGACCTTGTCGCATTTGGGGTTCTTCCTTTATTTTGGTTCCGTAGTCGGACCTTGATTGTATCTGGTTGATGTAATGCTTTATTCATGTAATTGTGTGAAGTGGTGATTGTAAGCCAACTCCTTATCTCTTTCCCTTATGTATTACATGGGTTGTGTGAAGATTACCTCACTTGCGACATTGCTTTCAATGTGGTTATGCCTCTAAGTCGTGCTTCGACAGGTGGGAGATATAGCAGCATCGAGGGCGTTTCAAGTTGGTAATCAGAGCCTTCCCTGACCTTAGGAGCCCCATTGCTTGATCGTTTTTAGCGGCCGAGTTGTGTCTAGAAAAATGTTTTGAGTCATTTAGGAATTATATATCGGAGAGTTAGGAATTCTTTTTTAGTTCCCAGTCTCCTCATCGCTCTGGTAAGGCATCCTGACGTAGAGTTTTGACTCTTCTCTACTCAAATTTCACTAAAAAAATTTCAGGATCACGCGGGTATCTTGGAATCGTTCCGATGGTTTTATGACGAGAACATTGTCTTGGTGCCTCCTGTTAGGGGTTTTGTGGAAGTGTCCCGGGGAGTTGAGCTCTGAGGTGTTGTCGTCATAATTTTATCGTTGCAGTTCTGGAATACCTGAGTTTAGTACGCCGACATCGAAAATCTCTTTTATGCAGTTCGTTGGTGAGATAACCTCGACGCCACCCAGTACTGGGGCGGGAGTTCAGGAGTATCGCCATAACTTGTATAACGGATGCTTTTCGAAGGTTGAGGTAGATGATTTCCGAAGGTTTCTTGGTTATGTGTTGAAGGATGGATACAGCTGGATGTAGGATTTGCTAGTTTGGGTGAGATATTATGCTTCCCCTGTATCCCCAACACCTGATTGCATAACTAGAAAATTTCGGGAGTTTCATAAGTGGGAGTTCAAGTAGCTCTTAAGATATCTTTTCGACAGATGTATGATATGAAATTGGGGTTCGACGTCTAGTGGTCCGCCTATTCACGGTTGGTTTTACAGTGGTCTCGTTGTGTCTTAAAGAGTCCTTGGCTGTGCTGACTCGGGGACACTTCGTATGTCATGTGCACTGCCTTGTACATAATGGTGTTGTACGATCGAGCCCGTGTAGGCCCCACCACGAAAACTTTGGACGAAATCTCTATCATATGTTTGTTCTGGCTTATATTGCAAGCCAATCCATTGTTTTGTTTTGAGTTGTGGTATTCGAGTTGCTTCGAAGTCAAATGTTGATTCCATACCTTTCCCAAATGGTGTTCTCATACTCCGATGTGAATACGAACCCTTCTTGATCATCAGGAGTGTCATGTCAATCCTTTTCAACCGGTGTTGTTTCTTTTCAAGTGGATCCGATCATTTCAACATTCGCAAGATCAACTCAAGTCTTCTCAACGGTGTTTGTTTCATCCGTCTCCAAGTTGCCTTTGTTTTTTCCCACCCACCCACACCTTTTTCCTCAAGGACTCAGATTTCTTAATCAAGTATCCTTTGATTCTCAGGAAGATACTAACGGAGCTTGTAGTTCATCATTCCTTGTTCTTTTATCTTCTCCAGTGGATTCAAATAAAGCTTTTGGTGTTGATCATACCCTTTTTCCTCGTTTCAAATACCTTCTCTTGCCGGTGCTCCTCATATACATTCATTTCTCGCTATTCAATTGTTACGGAGTGCTCAAGATATCTCAAAGATTTGTGTTTCCACTCTGCATTCATTCAAGATCTTTCGAGGTTGTTATCTCATTCAAGTAATTTATTCAACCGGTGCAACCTCCCTTTTAAATCATTTCAACGGTGTTTCTTTTGAGTGGGCCCTAACCCACTAGTCTTTTTCCAAGATCTTACCTGACTCTTCTTATTTTCCCGGCATTACTCTCAAATTCTTTTCCAAGTTTGACGTAAGAATGATTCATCATCACTCATATGTATTTATCCAAGATCTTTCAAATTCTTTTCATTGTTGGCTCAACCTCTTCGTTTTGATTCTTCCGGGGTATCTAAATAATTCATGGTGGTGTTTCTCATCATCATTCTCTGCATTTGAAGACCGAAGAAGAGTTTTTCCTCCATTTCTTGCTCCATTCTCTTCAAGATTCGTGGTTCTAGCTTGTTGCCACTCTCTCGGTTGTTTTCTGTTGTGAGAATTCATTTCACCCATCCGGCGTAATTCAAGAGCCTTCTCAGTTTATTTATCCGGAGTCCTTCAATTCAGGTTTATTCATTCTCAGCTTTCAGCTCTAGTTCCCTAAATCTTAACGGTGCATCGTTCAAGTGAGCTCTAATCAGTCTGTGATCTATTCGTTCTCTTGTATCTAAATTCTCTCAAGCATCTTCATTCATTTGCTAATCCTTCCTGGTGTTTCTTCATGGTTTATTCGTTCTTTTTCAATTCTTACGGTGGTTCGTTCAAGAGTTATCTCTTCCTTCGTTAATATATCAATTTATTCGTTATTTCAATCCTACCGGTGGTTCATAGAAGACCTTCCCAAGTTTGCTCCATATCTATCTTAATCCTTTCTACAAGAATAAGTAGTATGTCAAATACGCTGCTTTTCATCAATTTTATTGGTGAAGGATAAGTATAATGTAATTCTTATTCTTGTTTTATCCAAGTGATTAATTTCCTATTCCGGAGGCTTATCAAATTCCTGATTTCAATTGTTTCATCTTCTCTTTGTCCCGGAGTTCCCAACATTTTTCAATTACATCTCCACGGAGATTCATTTAAATCATTGCAAGGCTTCAACCTTATTCTTTCCATCCAGCATTTCGTTTGATCATTCTTTTTTTCTACCGGAGTTTTCACGAAGGCTCGACATGATGGTTCATCAAGGATTTATTTCCTTCTCAAAGCGTTCATCAAGATTCTTTTCTAAGGAGCTTAAGTTTCTTCATCTTGCAATCCGGAGTGCAATTTTTTCTTCCATATCATTGAAGGTGGTATTATGTCATTCTTGATAATTTGAGTTCATGTTTCATGATTCACATGTTGTCATGAATGAGATATTTTAAATCCATCAATCTCGTCATTGGAGTTATCTTGGGTTCTTTTCCCCCTAAAGCCTGCTCTAAGGATTGTTACTATCTGTAGGATCGAAAGTATGTCTAGAGGGGGGGTGATTAGACTACTTGACCAAATAAAAACTTAACCTTTTCCCAATTTTAGTTCTTGGCAGATTTTAGCTATTCTAGGACATGTCAAGCAATCATCAGACAATTCAAGCAAGCATGCAAAGAGTTTATGGGCAGCGGAAAGTAAAGCATGCAACTTGCGAGAATGTAAAGGGAAGGGTTTGGAGAGTTCAAACGCTATTGAAGGCACGGATGTTTTTCCCGTGGTTCGGATAGGTGGTGCTATCCTACATCCACGTTGATGGAGACTTCATCCCACGAAGGGTAACGGTTGCGCGAGTCCACACAGGGCTCCACCCAAGGGCAATGGTTGCGCGAGTCCATGAAGGGCTCCACCCACGAAGGGTCCACGAAGAAGCAACCACCCACAAAGGGTCGACGAAGAAGCAACCTTGTCTATCCCCACCATGGCCATCGCCCACGAAGTACTTGCCTCACTAGCGGTAGATCTTCACGAAGTAGGCGATCTCCTTGCCCTTACAAACTCCTTGGTTCAACTCCACAATCTTGTCGGAGGCTCCCAAGTGACACCTAGCCAATCTAGGAGACACCACTCTCCAAGAAGTAACAAATGGTGTGTAGGTAATGAACTCCTTGCTCTTGTGCTTCAAATGATAGTCTCCCCAACACTCAACTCTCTCTCATAGGATTTGGATTTGGTGGAGAGAATATTTGAGTGGAAAGCAACTTGGGAAGGCTAGAGATCAAGATTCATATGGTAGGAATGGAATGTCTTGATCTCAACACATGAGTAGGTGGTTCTCTCTCAGAACAAATGAGTTGGAATGATGTGTGTGTTCTGATGTCTCTCTCGCTTAATGTGAAGGAGGTGGAGGGGTATATATAGCCTCCACACAAAATCCAACCGTTACACAGTTTTCCAATCTCGGTGGGACCGAATCAGAAAACTCGGTCTGACCGAAAATGTAAACCTAGTGACCATTAGGAATTTCGGTGGGACTGACATGCAACTCGATAGGACCGATTCTGTAAGGGTTTGGGCATAACGTAATCTCGGTGAGACCAATTACACAAACTCGGTGAGACCGAATTTGGTAATTAGCTAACCAGAGAGTTGGTCAGGCAAACTCGGTGGGACCGATTTGCTCTTCCGGTGAGACCGAGTGGAACTCGGTGAGGCCGAAAAGTTACAAAGGGGAAACACTGAGTTTACATTGCAATCTCGGTGGGACCGATTCGCTCTTTCGGTGGGACCGAAAAGTTACGAAAGGGAAACAGAGAGTTTGCAACCCCATCTCGGTGGGACCGAGATCCCTATCGGTAGGACCGAATTGCTAGGGTTTGGCAGTGGCTAATGACAAGTGAAACTCGGTGGCGCCGGATAGAAAGAATCGGTAGGACCAAGTTTGGATTAGAGTTTTGGTCATATGTGGATATGGGAAAGTAGTTGAGGGTTTTGGAGCATATCACTACGCACATGAAGCAAGAGGCTCATTAAGCAACACCTCATCCCTCCTTAATAGTATTGGCTTTTCCTATGGACTCAATGTGATCTTGGATCACTAAAATATAAAATGAAGAGTCTTGTGCTTTTGAGCCAATCCATTGTCCTTAGCATTTTGAGGGTTCCACTTTCATATCCATGCCATGCCAATCATTGAGCTTTCCTGAAATAATCATCTTGGAATAGTATTAGCTCAATGAGCTATATGTTGTTATGAATTACCAAAACCACCTAGGGATAGTTGCACTTTCAATCTCCCCTTTTTTGGTAATTGATGACAACATATAGATCAAAGCTTCGACAAATGATAATAAGCATGAAGTATATCGTCGCTTTGAGAAGTATGTGATAAGTAAGAGCTCCCCCTAAATTTGTGCATATTTAAAATTTGCTTTGGACTGCAAATGCACAAAGAGTTAGAGTCATGGGTTACTCTTCCATGTCACATACATCTTGGTGGAGCGCTCAAAATGATAAGAATGAAATACATGCACTCATCACCAAGAATAGTGAATGATCACAAACGATAGATAGAATGATAATATTTAAGCACGCATCAAGCAAACATTAAGTGTAGCTTATGATCAAACACATGATCATCGATGTCTCACAGGCATAAGGACGTAGTATCAAGCACTCAAAAGCAGAAAAGGTTCGAAAAACCACCAAATAAAACAAGAGAGAAAAGCAACTCTCTCTCTCTCTCTCGAAGCCTATGATCTATACATCTTCTCCCCCTTTGGCAACAAGTTACCAAAAAGTTCCTAGAAAATGCATAGTGCTAAGTCGTCGCTCAGGCTTGATCTTCAGGTGGTGGTGGAGTCCGGATCACTCCAAGGACGAAGGCTTCTATAGATGTTGAAGTAGTCGCTGGAATTGGAGCTGAGGTAGATGCTGGAGCTGAGGCTGTAGCTGGTGCTGAAGTAGTGGCTCTGGTGTCAGCAACTGGCAGTGCAGACGACCTCAGACCTCGTGGCACTCTAGAAAAAGCATGAGTCGTGGTCCTGCCTCTCCTCTCATTCATGTCCTCCTGGAGCTGCTCCACTGCAGACTGAACTTCTGTTACCTTGACATCCAAGTCATAGAACTTCTGTTCCATGATCCTCTCTAGGCTCTGCTGATTCTTAGTGAGGTTGGCCAGACTTTTCTCAATTCTCAGCATGGATGCAATCAGGTAACCGAGTTGCTCTTGTTTGGTCTTCAAGAAGTACTCAGATGCCTCCGCTTGAGTAGGCATCCTGGCAGCTTTTTCCTTCTTCGCCTTCTCCTTCTTTGCAAATGCTTGGGCAGATGATGGCTCATTCTCAGTCATAACAACTTCGTTGTCCTTGAAATCTGGACGGATGGGCAGGTGTTCCTTATCCAACAAGTATATGCCCGTGCCCATCTTGGAGTTGATGATCTCCTGAATCTGAGGGGCATATCCACAGCTCCTCTTCTGATCTGCAGCTGTCCTCTTAACGGTTTCCACAATGAGACTCATGACCTTGAATTTTTGAGGCACGTCAAAGACATGAAGCAAGTTGATCGCGTGACCTCTGATCATCTTGTGATCTCCAGACTTAGGCAGAAGGGTGTGCCTAAGTATCCAATTGATCGTTGGCAATCCTACAAGCAGATAATGCACTGAGCCACACTTGAACGTGTCAAGTGCTTCATTCGGAATCTCCTTGTACATGTTGGACATGGAGTTGTGGTCCATCTTTTTCTTGGCATAGATATCCAAGTCATCTACTTGCTCCTCTTGGGCATTGATCAACTTTGCCCATTCCTCAACAGTGGATTGGTACCTCGTACCCTCAAACATCCATGTAATCCTCCCATCTGGAAAAAGTGAGCTGTGGAGTAGAACTGCATGATGAGTTCCTCGTTCCACTTTGTGAGCTTCTGCCCAACAAAGTCCTCTAGTCCACACGCTCTGAAGCTGTCCTGAACTCCTGGGTAGTACTCTTCATTCTCCTTGATGCAGGTCCAGTCGACCAATCTCATGTCACAAACGATTGGCTTCTTGTCAAGCAAAACAGTCTCATAGAAATCTTGTTGCTCCTTGGTGTGAAATCTGTAATCCACGGCAGTCCTTCTCCTAGAAGCATATGGGTCTGCTTCTCTCCACTTCCTGAGCCCTGAGTCTCTCCTGAGCTTCATATCCTCAGCCACAGGATGAGCATCGTTGTGGTCTGGGATTTTGGGCTTGAGCTTCCGAAGGACACTCTCTTCTTCTTCCTCAGCAACAGTCTCAGGCACTAGGGCCTTGTTCTTTTCTGCAGCAGGTATACTCCTTGCGTTTCTCTTTGGTGCTGTCTTAGGCTTAGATGCAGCCTTAGGTGCTTCCTTGGGCTTGGATGCAGCTCCTGACCTTATGGCATCTCCCATAAGTTTGGCTGCCTTGGGCGCTGGTGCAGCTGCCTCTTCTTCCTCCTCCTCTTCTACCATGATGGAGGCTCTCCCAAGAACTTTGGCTACAGTCTTCTTTACTCTCTCCTTCCTCTTCTCGCCCTCAGCTACAACGGGCTCAATGGGAGCAGGCTTCTCAGTGGAGGCTCTAGCCTTTGACATGGGCAGCCTGCCTGTTGGCCTCTTGATTTTCAGGCCTGGCTTTGAGCCTTGAGCTGGCTCAACTCTCTTGGAAGTGGCCTCTTCCTCTACCACATAGTCTTCATCCTCAGAGTCAGACGTTCTCTTCTTCCTTTGACGTGTGGGAGCCTTAGGCAGATTGCTGGGGGTGCTCCTGCTGCCATCATCAGAAGAACTTGAGGGGCTAGTGCCCTCACACATCACAACTTGCTGCTCAGACACATTCTGGCTGTCACATTGATCAGACATGTTGCAAACTGACTGCTAACCCTGTGAATAGATTATGGATAAGATAGAGTGGATGAGCATCACAAAAAGCAGAGATTTTTGCAAAAGATTAATTCAAAAACTTAGTTTTAGTTTTCCACAGAAAGCATCTCGGATCTATCGATTTTCAAACTCAGTGACACCGAAGCAGTTTTGGCACCAGAACTGGTGAACTCGGTCAGACCGAGTCATAGTTTGGTGGCACCGAGACTGCTAGGGTTTCATAGAATTCCAAAATCGGTCGCACCGATAAGTTATTCTCGGTCAGACCGAGTTTCACTTGTGCAATGGCAAAAGCCAAATCGGTGGGATCGAGTTTTTCAACTCGGTGGGTCCGAGATGGTTTCGGCGGAAACCTAACCCTAAAATTTTCGAATTAAGCCTAATCTACGAGTTCATTGACTGGATAGGAGTGTTTCAATCGTGGCAAGAATCATGATGATCACAATGTGCTAGGAATCGGAGTGGAGAATAGCACAAAGATCGAGTCCATACCCTAGTTCGGCGGAGACTCGCTACGGCGGCAACGG
The DNA here is from genome assembly GCA_034509565.1 of Triticum monococcum. Classification (NCBI taxonomy): domain Eukaryota; kingdom Viridiplantae; phylum Streptophyta; class Magnoliopsida; order Poales; family Poaceae; genus Triticum; species Triticum monococcum. Next base: position 759,470,454 of record CM067842.1, read on the forward strand.
CGGGGCAGAATTCCGTTGACGGCGACGAAGACCAGCGACTGGAGGCTGCTGGCGGCGAGAAGACGATCCGGAGACCTCGGGGGCAGAGCAGTCTATCGCGCGGGTGAGGGGTTTCGGAGAAATTTCCAAAATTCTGCCCGTCACTATATATAGCCTGACCCTGTCGGTGTGACCGAGTTGAACAACTCAGTGGCACCGAGATTCATAACTGCGTGCAGTTACTGAAACTCAGTGAGACCAAAAGGTTCAAATCGGTTGCACCGAGATCAAAAATCTAGATCAACTCAATGATCTTGGTAGGACCGAAAGTGGAGTATCGGTCAGACTGAGAATCATAAAGAGGTTTTGGAAGTTTAAGTCTATGACGAATCGGGGACTCCGAGCACTCCTCACACAGAGTGGTTCGAATCTGACTTGATCAAATTTTGTGATGCAGCATGAATAGAGTTTGAGACGAGAAAAGCATAGATAGCTAGAGGAGGTTCGTAGGCATTCTTTTCCATCCACTTGGCAAAAGAAGATAAAGCCAAACAATCAAAGCAACAAGTGGATGTCCTCGAATGAGTAAAATATGCAATCAGCATGCTCACACAATAAGATAGCAAATGAAATATGTGGCAAAGCATGCACAACCAATTCTAGCATCTATCAAGCAGTTTGCGATGACTAGGTCATCTATATATGAGTATATTGACTTAGGAGTCAAGTGAGAACACTTGATTGTAGGTCATACTCATCGTTTAAGCTCAAGTGGGGTTACCACTTTTACATAAAGCATTGTTTTGTTCACATCTTTAGAGTTGCTTTAGCTCAAGTCTTAGAGTAAAGCTCCCCCTAGATGTGATATCCCCCCTAAGAGGGATGAACTAACCTTGAGTTTTGTCGATGATGACTTCATGTAGATATTCAAGATGTGGATGCTCAATGTTGATGTAGATCTCTTGGAGCTATCCATTTGAGTGAATTGCACTTTCAATACATACATGGGTTAGTCCCACAAGGAACAAACAAGGATATCCATAGACATAGAGTGATGCACACACAAGATGATGTCCATGAAAACTTTTAGGTTACCTTGTCCCTTGTCTTACCAACAAGAGGGTTTGTGACTCCTTGAACTAGTGCAAGATGTGGAAGTTGATTGCACTTGTTCTTGCCAAAATGATAAGAGTGAAGTATGTTGGCGGAGTCACCCTCAAGAACTCTCTAGTTCTTCTTCTTTTGGATCCACATCATCTTGATGGGAATCCTTGGAGTTGTAGTCGTACTTGATGAAGTGGAACTTGAAGTAGTCTTGGGAATCCACTTGACTAAGGTCTTTGGAGCTTCTTCAAATGCATCAATTTCCTCTTGAAGCTTGTTCTTGCCTTTTTGCTTGTAGTCTTGTGGTGGAAGATCATCTTGAGCTTGTGTCTCCTTGAAAGAAGTATACTTCTCTTGTTGAGGGACAAACTTCGTCTTGGGGTATTGATCTTCTTCCCATTCAACTCCATTGGCATTGAACTTTCGTTCAAAACCAACACCTTGATTCTTCCGGTGCATTCCTTGCTTGCGCACAATTTCCTCGAATTGCTTACTCCCAGCAAGGCTCTTGTACACTCCTTTCTCTATAATTCCCTTCAATAAGCTATTTTCTTGCTCAAGTGTAACTTGGCTAAGAGAATCATTAGTGGAATCAAGAGAACTACTAGAAGCAACAATATTGAATTTAGCATGATCATTGTTACTACTAGAGGAAGAATCTTTCTAGTTAGACTTGACTTGAGGCATGTAAGTGGATAAGAGTAAATGCTTGGAAATGTAAGAAGAACTTTTCTTGTGGAGATCATCATTGATTTCCTTTAAGAACTCATGCTCTTGCTCAAGATTGAGCTTTTCAAAGCGTAGTTTCTCCTGAGCTCTTAAAAGTTCTCGATGATCTTCGAAGATAGTGTCATGAGCTAACTTAAGAGTTTTTAGTTCTTTAGTTAGAGCCTCAATCTTCTCCTTATCATTGTCACTCATTTTATCTTGATTAGCATGATTAATTGGTCTTTCATCATAGTATTCATCACTAGAGTTGTCACCAAGCAAATCATCACCTAACAAGTCATCTTCATCACTATTGAAATCATCATACTCGGGGTGTGTTACCTTAGGACCTTTGGCCATGAAGCATCTTCCAATTCCCTCACTTGGTGAGTCAAATATGTCGTAGGAGTTGGATGACACAAGTGCTAGACCGGCAACACCTTCATCTTGAGTATCTTCGGAGTCGGAGTGATAACTTCTCTCGGAGTGGCTGTCGGAGTCGGAGCCGGATACCCATTCACCAACATGAGCTTGATGTCTTCGTCTTGCATAGCTCCTTGATGATTTTTCCGAATCCTTGCTTCTCCGTGAGTATCTTCGTTCATAACGATCATCTCTACTCCTTCTCTCTCTTGGTGGTGATCCTTTGCTTCTTATTTTTGGAGAATCTTCTCTTCTCTTGTAGGGAGCCGTACACTCATTGGAATAGTGTCTGGGTCTTCCACAATTGTAGCAGTTTCGCTCTCGACTAGAAGATCTTTTGTCATTGTAGGACCTTGATTTGGAGCTTCTATCTTTGCTTCTACTCTTGTAGAACTTGTTGAAGTTCTTCACCATTAAGCTCAATTCTTCATTGAAGTCTTGTTTCTCACTTGATGATGTAGGGGCTTCACATGAGGCTTTATAGGCACCACTTGATTTGTTGTGAAGTTCCTCTTTATCCTTAAGTGACATTTCATGAGCAACAATTCTTCCAATCACCTCCGTTGGCTTGAGATCTTTTTAATTGGGCATCATTTGGATCAATGTGCACACAGTATCATATTTTCCATCCAAGGCTCTTAGGATCTCCTTGATGATGAATTTATCGGTCATCTCTTCACTTCCTTAGCCGGCAATCTCATTTGTGATGAGAGCAAGCCTAGAGTACATTTCAGCGACACCTTCACCATCCTTCATCTTGAACTTGCCAAGTTGGCTTTGAAGCACATCCAACTTGGATTCCTTGACGGAGTCGGTACCTTCGTGCATATCAATCAAAGTGTCCCAAATTTCCTTTGCATTCTCAAGGCGGCTGATTTTGTTGAATTCTTCGGGGCACAATCCGTTGAAGAGAATATCACAAGCTTGAGCATTCTATTGCAACATCTTCAACTCATCCGCGGTAGCTTCACGGTTTGGTTCTCTCCCATCAAAGAAGTCACCTTGCAAACCAACACACACAATAGCCCAAACAGCGGGGTTATGTCCAACAATATGCATTTTCATTTTATGCTTCCAACTAGCAAAATTAGTACCATCAAAATAAGGACCTCTATGGTGATAATTTCGCTCGCTAGACGCCATACTCTCCTAGGTTGTGAAACCAAGGCTATGACCACCAAAAGCTATGGAGATCAAGCAAATGGAGACCAAAGCTCTGATACCACTTGTAGGATCGAAAGTATGTCTAGAGGGGGGGTGATTAGGCTACTTGACCAAATAAAAACTTAACCTTTTCCCAATTTTAGTTCTTGGCAGATTTTAGCTATTCTAGGATATGTCAAGCAATCATCACACAATTCAAGCAAGCATGCAAAGAGTTTATGGGCAGCGGAAAGTAAAGCATGCAACTTGCGAGAATGTAAAGGGAAGGGTTTGGAGAGTTCAAACGCTATTGAAGACACAGATGTTTTTCCCGTGGTTCGGATAGGTGGTGCTATCCTAAATCCACGTTGATGGAGACTTCAACCCACGAAGGGTAACGGTTGCGCGAGTCCACACAGGGCTCCACCCAAGGGCAATGGCTGCGCGAGTCACGAAGGGCTCCACCCACAAAGGGTCCACGAAGAAGCAACCACCCACAAAGGGTCCACGAAGAAGCAACCTTGTCTATCCCACCATGGCTATCGCCCACGAAGGACTTGCCTCACTAGCGGTAGATCTTCACGAAGTAGGCGATCTCCTTGCCCTTACAAACTCCTTGGTTCAACTCCACAATCTTGTCGGAGGCTCCCAAGTGACACCTAGCCAATCTAGGAGACACCACTCTCCAAGAAGTAACAAATGGTGTGTAGGTAATGAACTCCTTGCTCTTGTGCTTCAAATGATAGTCTCCCCAACACTCAACTCTCTCTCATAGGATTTGGATTTGGTGGAAAGAAGATTTGAGTGGAAAGCAACTTGGGAAGGCTAGAGATCAAGATTCATATGGTAGAAATAGAATGTCTTGATCTCAACACATGAGTAGGTGGTTCTCTCTCAGAACAAATGAGTTGGAATGATGTGTGTGTTCTGATATCTCTCTCACTTAATGAGAAGGAGGTGGAGGGGTATATATAGCCTCCACACAGAATCCAACCGTTACACAGTTTTCCAATCTCGGTGGGACCAAATCAGAAAACTCGGTCTGACCGAAAATGTAAACCTAGTGACCTTTAGGAATTTCGGTGGGACTGACATGCAACTCGGTAGGACCGATTCAGTTAGGGTTTGGGCATAACGTAATCTCGGTGAGACCGATTACACAAACTCGGTGAGACCGAATTTGGTAATTAGCTAACCAGAGAGTTGGTCAGGCAAACTCGGTGGGACCGATTTGCTCTTTCGGTGAGACCGAGTGGAACTCGGTGAGACCGAAAAGTTACAAAGGGGAAACATTGAGTTTACATTGCAATCTCAGTGGGACTGATTCGCTCTTTCGGTGGGACCGAAAAGTTACGAAAGGGAAACAGAGAGTTTGCAACCCCATCTCGGTGGGACCGAGATCCCTATCGGTAGGACCGAATTGCTAGGGTTTGGAAGTGGCTAATGACAAGTGAAATTCGGTGGCGCCGGATAGAAAGACTCGGTAGGACCGAGTTTGGATTAGAGTTTTGGTCATATGTGGATATGGGAAAGTAGTTGAGGGTTTTGGAGCATATCACTAAGCACATGAAGCAAGAGGCTCATTAAGCAACACCTCATCCCTCCTTAATAGTATTGGCTTTTCCGATGGACTCAATGTGATCTTGGATCACTAAAATATAAAATGAAGAGTCTTGTGATTTTGAGCCAATCCATTGTCCTTAGCATTTTGAGGGTTCCACTTTCATATCCATGCCATGCCAATCATTGAGCTTTCCTGAAATAATCATCTTGGAATAGTATTAGCTCAATGAGCTATATATTGTTATGAATTACCAAAACCACCTAGGGATAGTTGCACTTTCACTATCTATGGTGTTCATAAATGATCCAAGTACTTCATTCATCCTCCTGGTGATATAAGTTTCTCGTCTCCTCGTTCATATCAATCCAATTCTTCTTCCCGTGAGTGGTAGGTTGTCACCTCATAATTTGAGATGTATTCCATAAGACCATAACAAGCTTATTATTTTCGTTGTTGGTTTTCCAACAACTCTGTTCTAGCTTTGGCTATAAGTGTGCTCTCGTTTTTCCCTTTGTTCATTCCATTCTTACTTTTGTTCCGGAGGCATTGTGTTGTTGCTCTCTGCAACCCATCTTCTTGTTTTCTCAGGATCGTGTTCTTTTCGTCCTTATCCTTTTAACTGGAGTGTTGTGTCCTCTTTTCAAGTATCCTCTCATCTTGTCTACTTCAATTCCTTCCATTTACAGTCGGAGTGCTTTCCAAATTATACCATCCTTAATCCTTCCCTATCTTATTTTAACCGGAGTGGTTTCAATATATATCTTGCCCTTCAACCTCAAGGTTTTTCACAATGTTCCTTGTTCTTTTTTTCTAACGGAGGTTTTCAACATTGTTCATCTCCGTTGCATTCTTTCTTTCCATTTGACCAACCTCTCAAGGTTTGTGATTTCACTCGTTTCTCCAAGAAGCAATTTAGTTTTACCTCTTCTCTTTCTTTTCCGTTGTCCCTCCGGTGTCATTTTTAGATCTCGGGACGAGATCCTCTTGTAGTGGTGGAGTGTTGTAACGCCCCGAGACCGATGTGCCAGGTGTCGTCGAGTTATTCGCTGTTGTTGCCTTGTCATTGCTTGCGTGTCATGCATTGCATATCATGTCATCATGTGCATTTCATTTGCATACATGTTCGTCTCATGCATCCGAGCATTTTTCCCGTTGTCCGTTTTGCAATCTGGCGCTTCGTTCTCCTCTGGTGGTCATTTCTACCTTTCTCTAATGTGTGGGGATTAAACATTTCCGGAATGGACCGAGACTTGTCATGCGGCCTTGGTTTACTACTGGTAGACCACCTGTAAAATTTCGTATCATTTGGACTTCGTTTGATACTCCAACGGTTAACCGAGGGACCGAAAAGGCCTTGTGTGTGTTGCAGCCCAACACCCTTCCAATTTGGCCCAAAACCCACCTAAACCTCCTCCATCATCTCGGTCGTTCGATCACGATCGCGTGGCCGAAAACCGCACCTCTTTTGGACTCTCCTAGCTCCCTCTACCTATAAATATGTCCCTCCCCCCGAACTTCGCGGTCTAACCCTAACCTTCCTCTACCTCGCGCCCGGACAAAACTCCCGCCCCCGGACATGTCCAGCCGCCGCCCCAGCCAATCCCGCGGTGCCACGTCATCCCGCCGGACCTCCTCTCTCCTCCCCGCCGCTGAAGCCCGCCGGCCCAGATCCGGCCCGCGTGGGGCCGAACCGGGCCAGATCCCGCGCCGCCGCCTGCCCGTACGCCGCCTCCCCGCACCATGCCTTCGCAGCCATCGCTAAGCTCCGCTGCGTTGCGCTCGCCGGCGACGCCCGCGGCAACCTCGCCGCCCCTTCGTGCTTGCCGCAGTCGGCAGCGGCTCGCCGGCCGCCTTCCGCGCCCCTGCCGCACCCTCCGTCACCGATCCTCCCCGCGGTGCCCGCCTCTAGCCGGTGCTCGCCGGAGCCCATCACCGGTCATCGCCGGAATGGCCGCCTCTCGCCAGAGTTCAAGAACTCGCCGGAGTTCCGAGTGGGATCAGATCCACCCACTCATCCATCCAAAAGCAACGTCACCATCCCGGATCTCATCATCCCTCTCTGTCCGATCCCGTTGACTTTCTCGGAGGGTATAATTTTGACTAAGTCCCGGAAATTCCCAGATCCATATGTCCATGTTCATCGCTTCGTAACTTTGCATCTGTAGCTCCGATTCATGCATATAGCATATCAAAATGTTCGTCTCAGAGAGAACATCATTTCATCTCAGTGCATCATTTTCATTTGAGTTCATCTTGATGCCCGAAATGCTGTTAGAAGATTGCTATTTGAGATGATTGTCAGATCTGCTGGTCCAATTAGATATTTGACATTTTTGCCGTGATTAATGTGTGCATGATATGCCGCTGAGCTCTTCATGAGTTTTGTTATATGCTTTGCCATATTTCCAGAGGTGCAACCCATGTTTTTTTGTGATGTGTGTGGTGACGAGCACAAGCTTGCAAAGTGGTGCACTTGTTAATGCTGATTTCAGGGGCTTAGCATTTCCACAAAGTCCTTGGTCTGTTTATCGCATGATGCCATATGTTCATGTTGTTTCCTAGTCATCCGTGCCTCTTTGGAGGATGATCAGTAAGGATGATTTGTTAATCTTGTAGTGCTCTATCCATCCATGTCTTTGTTTGCAATTATGGAGCAACCTAGCTTGAGTCAATCGAGCTCTATTTTTGTCATTTCGTGAATTTGGGCAGATTGTCTACTTGTTAGCGATTTTGCCGATGATGTTGTAGTTGATCCGTGCATGCTATGATATTGTTCTTGCCATGTCTAGCTTGCATAATGTGTATTCTTGATGGTGTATGCTTAGATTGTCATGAAATGCTCTGTAGTGAGTGCATCGAGCTCGTAAACATGCCTACTTGGTATCTGTTTCAGCATGTCCCAGTTTTCACTAAGTCTGAGAGCTGATTATGTTTTTGCCATGTTCACATGCTTGCAAATGTATTTTCTGATCCCTTTTGGCTTAAGGTCACTAAGGGACTTTTGTTAAGCTCTTTGAGTAGCTCCATGCGACGCTTTACTTTGCCATGTTCAGGTCCTGTAGCATATAGTTTTGATGTTCCAAAGAGTGCTACCTGATCTGAAATTCCAGACTAGTGTTAATTTCACTAAGTCTGAAATCTGTTTGCCGTTTGCACTTTTGCCATGCTTGTTTGAACCTGTTAATGGATGAATTGGCCGTAGCTCAGTGTTCCTCTTTTGTTAAGCTTCATTAATGAATCCCTGCCATGTATTTTGTTGCCATGTTCGAGTGCTGTAGCTTGTTCATCTTGTTGCATTTAGATGGCTACTTACTGTAAATCGCAGACCGGTGCCATATTTGAATTGCTTGCCATTTCTAAACCGTAACTCCAATTCTAGCGTTCCTTATATCGTTTTCAAGCGATTTCATCTCACCTTTCCAGTGACACACTTGGATTTCCAGGTTGAGGCCAGGTTCATTCATCTCTTGTCAAATCATGCATATGCATCGCATACCGCATCCCGCATATCATACCATGTTCATGTGTTGTGTGTTTACTATGTTGTGCGCTTCTTTCTGGTGTTTGCTTCTTCGGGTTGGTTCCGGTAACATCGCGTTTGTGAGGACCCGTTCGTCTACGTCCGTTTGTCTCCTTCATGGACTCGTTCTTCTTCCTTGCGGGATTTCAGGCAAGATGACCATACCCTCGAAATCACTTCTATCTTTGCTTGCTTAGTTGCTCGCTCTTTTGCTATGCCTATGCTGCAATACCTACCACATGCTTATCATGCCTCCTAAATTGTTGAACCAAGCCTCTAACCCACCTTGTCCTAGCAAACCGTTGTTTGGCTATGTTACCGCTTTGCTCAGCCCCTCTTATAGCGTTGTTAGTTGCAGGTGAAGATTGGAGCTTGTTTCGTGTTGGAACATGGATATATTTTGTTGGGATATCACAATATATCTTATTTAATTAATGCATCCATATACTCGGTAAAGGGTGGAAGGCTCGGCCTTATGCCTGGTGTTTTGTTCCACTCTTGCCGCCCTAGTTTCCGTCATATCGGTGTTATGTTCCCGGATGTTGCGTTCCTTACGCGGTTGGGTTATAATGGGAACCCCTTGACAGTTCGCTTTGAATAAAACTCCTCCAGCAAGGCCCAACCTTGGTTTTACCATTCGCCACCTAGCCTTTTTCCCTTGGGAGTCGCGCATCCCGAGGGTCATCTTTATTTTAACCCCCCCGGGCCAGTGCTTGTCTAAGTGTTGGTCCAAACAAGAGCCACTTGCGGCGCCACCTCGGGGAAACTTGAGGGCTGGTTTTAGCTGTACGTAGTGTTCATCCTGTGTTGCCCTGAGAACGAGATATGTGCAGCTCCTATCAGGATGTTGGCGCATCGCGCGGTCTTGCTGGACTTGTTTTACCATTGCCGAGGATGTCTTGAAGAACCGGGATACCGAGTCTGATCGGAATGTCTCGGGAGGAGGTCTATTCCTTCGTTGACCGTGAGAGCTTGTCATGGGCTAAGTTGGGACACCCCTGCAGGGATTTGAACTCGAAAGCCGAGCCCGCGGTTATGGGCAGATGGGAATTTGTTAATGTCCGGTTGTAGAAAACCTGAAGTTGACCTTAATTAAAATGCATCAACCGCGTGTGTAACCGTGATGGTCTCTTTCCGGCGGAGTCCGGGAGGTGAACACGGTTGTTGGAGTTATGTTTGACGTAGGTTGTTCTAGGATCACTTCTTGATCATAGTTTCTCGATCGTGCTTTGTCGTCTCTTCTCGCTCTCTTTTGCGAACAGGTTAGCCACCATATATGCTAGTCGCTTGCTGCAGCTCCACATATTACCTTTACCTTACCCATAAGCTCAAATAGTCTTGATCGCGAGGGTGCGACATTGCTGAGTCCCCGTGGCTCACAGATACTTCCAAAACCAGCTTGCAGGTGCCGTTGAACCGTGCAGATGACGCAACCAAGCTCAAGGAGGAGCTCGATGAAGATCTTGTCCTTTGTGTTGTTTCGTTCTAGTTGGTCAGTAGTGGACCGCAGTTGGGGCCGATCGGGGACCTTGTCGCATTTGGGGTTCTTCCTTTATTTTGGTTCCGTAGTCGGACCTTGATTGTATCTGGTTGATGTAATGCTTTATTCATGTAATTGTGTGAAGTGGTGATTGTAAGCCAACTCCTTATCTCTTTCCCTTATGTATTACATGGGTTGTGTCAAGATTACCTCACTTGCGACATTGCTTTCAATGCGGTTATGCCTCTAAGTCGTGCTTCGACATATCAGAGATATAGCCGCATCGAGGGCGTTTCAAGTTGGTAATCAGAGCCTTCCCCGACCTTAGGAGCCCCATTGCTTGATCGTCTTTAGCGGCCGAGTTGTGTCTAGAAAAATGTTTTGAGTCATTTAGGAATTATATATCAGAGAGTTAGGAATTCTTTTTTACTTCCCAGTCTCCTCATCGCTCTGGTAAGGCATCCTGACATAGAGTTTTGACTCTTCTCTCCTCAAATTTCACTAAATTTTTTTTAGGATCACGCGGGTATCTTGGAATCGTTCCGATGGTTTTATGACGAGAACATTGTCTTGGTGCCTCCTGTCAGGGGTTTTGTGGAAGTGTCCCGGGGAGTTGAGCTCTGAGGTGTTGTCATCATAATTTTATCGTTGCAGTTCTGGAATATCTGAGTTTAGTACGCCGACATCGAAAATCTCTTTTATGCAGTTCGTTGGTGAGATAACCTAGACGCCACCCAGTACTGGGGCGGGAGTTCTGGAGTATCGCCATACCTTGTATAACGGATGCTTTTCGAAGGTTGAGGTAGATGATTTCCGAAGGTTTCTTGGTTATGTGTTGAAGGATGGATACAGTTGGATGTAGGATTTGCTAGTTTGGGTGAGATATTATGCTTCCCCTGTATCCCCAACACCTGATTGCATAACTGGAAAATTCCGGGAGTTTCATAAGTGGGAATTCAAGTAGCTCTTAAGATATCTTTCCGACAGATGTATGATATGAAATTGGGGTTCGACGTCTAGTGGTTCGCCTATTCACGGTTGGTTTTACAGTGGTCTCGTTGTGTCTTAAAGGGTCCTTGGCTATGCCGACTCGGGGACGCTTCGTATGTCATGTGCACTGCCTTGTACATGATGTTGCTGTACGATCGAGCCCGTGTAGGCCCCACCACGAAAACTTCGGACGAAATCTCTATCATATGTTTGTTCCGACTTATTTTGCAAGCCAATCCATTGTTTTGTTTTGAGTTGTGGTATTCGAGTTGCTTCGAAGTCAAATGTTGATTCCATACCTTCCCCAAATGGTGTTCTCATACTCCGATGTGAATACCAACCCTTCTTGATCATCAGGAGTGTCATGTCAATCCTTTTCAACCGGTGTTGTTTCTTTTCAAGTGGATCCGATCATTTCAACATTCGCAAGATCAACTCAAGTCTTCTCAACAGTGTTTGTTTCATCCGTTTCCAAGTTGCCTTTGTTTTTTCCCACCCACCCACCCCTTTTTCCTCAAGGACTCAGATTTCTTAATCAAGTATCCTTTGATTCTCAGGAAGATACTAACGGAGCTTCTAGTTTATCATTCCTTGTTCTTTTATCTTCTCCGGTGGATTCAAATCAAGCTTTTGGTGTTGATCATATCCCTTTATCCTCATTTCAAATACCTTCTCTTGCCGGTGCTCCTCATATACATTCATTTCTCGCTATTCAATTGTTACGGAGTGCTCAAGATATCTCGAAGATTCGTGTTTCCACTCTGCATTCATTCAAGATCTTTCGAGGTTGTTATCTCATTCAAGTAATTTAATTCAACCGGTTCAACCTCCCTTTTAAATCATTTCAACGGTGTTTCTTTTGAGTGGGCCCTAACCCATAGGTCTTTTTCCAGGATCTTACCTGACTCTTCTTATTTTCCCGGCGTTACTCTCAAATTCTTTTCCAAGTTTGACGTAAGAATGATTCATCATCACTCATATGTATTTCTCCAAGATCTTTCAAATTCTTTTCATTGTTGGCTCAACCTCTTCGTTTTGATTCTTCCGGGGTGTCTAAATAATTCATGGTGGTGTTTCTCATCGTCATTCTCTGCATTTGAAGACCGAAGAAGTGTTTTTCCTCCATTTCTTGCTGCATTCTCTTCAAGATTCGTGGTTATAGCTTGTTGCCACTCTCTCGGTTGTTTTCGATTGTGAGAATTCTTTTCACCCATCCGGAGTAATTCAAGAGCCTTCTCAGTTTATTTATCCGGAGTCCTTCAATTCAGGTTTATTCATTCTCAGCTTTCAGTTCTAGTACCCTAAATCTTACCGGTGCATCGTTCAAGTGAGCTCTAATCAGTCTGTGATCTATTCGTTCTCTTGTATCTAAATTCTCTCAAGCATCTTCATTCATTTGCTAATACTTCCCGGTGTTTCTTCATGGTTTATTCGTTCTTTTTCAATTCTTACGGTGGTTCGTTCCAGAGTTTTCTCTTCCTTCGTTATCATATCAATTTATTCGTTATTTCAATCCTACCGGTGGTTCATAGAAGACCTTCCCAAGTTTGCTCCATATCTATCTTAATCCTTTCTACAAGAATAAGTAGTATGTCAAATACGCTGCTTTTCATCAATTTTATTGGTGAAGGATAAGTATAATGTAATTCTTATTCTTGTTTCATCCAAGTGATTAATTTCCTATTCCGGAGGTTATCAAATTCCTAATTTCAATTGTTTCATCTTCTCTTTTTCCCAGAGTTCCCAACCTTTTTGAATTACATCTCCACGGAGATTCATTTAAATCATTGCAAGGCTTCAAGCTTATTCTTTTCATCCACCATTTCGTTTGATCATTCTTTTTTTCTACCGGAGTTTTCACGAAGGCTCGACATGGTGGTTCATCAAGGATTTATTTCCTTCTCGAAGAGTTCATCAAGATTCTTTTCTAAGGAGCTTAAGTTTCTTCATCTTGCAATCCGGAGTGCAATTTTTTCTTCCATATCATTGAAGGTGGTATTATGTCATTCTTGATAATTTGAGTTCATGTTTCATGATTCACATGTTGTCTTGAATGAGATATTTTAAATCCATCAATCTCGTCATTGGAGTTATCTTGGGTTATTTTCCCCCTAAATCCTTCTCTAAGGATTGTTACTATCTATGGTGTTCATAAATGATCCAAGTACTTCATTCATCCTCCCGGTGATATAAGTTTCTCGTCTGCTCATTCATATCAATCCAATTCTCCTTCCCATGAGTGGCAGGTTGTCACCTCATAATTTGAGATGTATTCCATAAGACCATAACAAGCTTATTCTTTTCGTTGTTGGTTTTGCAACAACTCTGTTCTAGCTTTGGCAGTAAGCGTGCTCTCGTTTTTCCCTTCGTTCATTCCATTCTCACTTTTGTTCCGGAGGCATTGTGTTGTTGCTCTCTGCAACCCATCTTCTTGTTTTGTCAGGATCATGTTCTTTTCGTCCTTATCCTTTTAACCGGAGTGTTGTGTCCTCTTTTCAAGTATCCTCTCATCTTGTCTACTTCAATTCCTTCCATTTACAGTCAGAGTGCTTTCCAAATTATACCATCCTTAATCCTTGCCTATCTTATTTTAACCGGAGTGGTTTCAATATATATCTTGCCCTTCAACCTCAAGGTTTTTCACAATGTTCCTTGTTCTTTTTTTCTAACGGAGGTTTTCAACATTGTTCATCTCCGTTGCATTCTTTCTTTCCATTTGACCAACCTCTCAAGGTTCGTGATTTCACTCGTTTGTCCAAGAAGCAATTTAGTTTTACCTCTTCTCTTTCTTTTCCGTTGTCCCTCCGGTGCCATTTTTAGATCTCGGGACGAGATCCTCTCGTAGTGGTGGAGTGTTGTAACGCCCCGAGACCGATGTGCCAGGTGTCGTCCAGTTATTCGTTGTTGTTGCCTTGTCATTGCTTGCGTGTCATGCATTGCATATCATGTCATCATGTGCATATCATTTGCATACATGTTCGTCTCTTGCATCCGAGCATTTTTCCCGTTGTCCGTTTTGCAATCCGACGCTTCGTTCTCCTCTAGTGGTCATTTCTACCTTTCTCTCATGTGTGGGGATTAAACATTTCTGGATTGGACCGAGACTTGTCATGCGGCCTTGGTTTACCACCGGTAGACCGCCTGTCAAGTTTCGTATCATTTGGAATTCGTTTGATACTCCAACGTTTAACCGAGGGACCGAAAAGGCCTTGTGTGTGTTGCAGCCCAACACCCTTCCAATTTGGCCCAAAACCAACCTAAACCTCCTCCATCGTCTCGCCCATTCAATCACGATCGCGTGGCCGAAAACCGCACCTCTTTTGGACTCTCCTAGCTCCCTCTACCAATAAATATGTCCCTCCCCCCAAAATTCGTGGTCTAACCCTAACCTTCCTCTACCTCACGCCCGGACAAAACTCCCACCCCCAGACATGTCCAGCCGCCGCCCCAGCCAATCCCGTGGTGCCACGTCATCCCGCCGGACCTCCTGTCTCCTCCCCGCCGCCGAAGCCCGCCGGCCCAGATCCGGCCCGCGCGGGGCCGAACCGGGCCAGATCCCGCGCCGCCGCCTGCCCGTACGCCGCCTCCCCACACCAGGCTTTGCCGCCATCGCCAAGCTCCGCCGCGGTGCGCTCGCCGGCGCCGCCCGCGGCCACTTCGCCGCCCCTTCATGCTCGCCGTAGTTGGCAGCGGCTCGCCGGCCGCCTTCCGCGCCCCTACCGCGCCCTCCGTCACCGATCCTCCCCGCGGCGCCCGCCTCTGGTCGGTGCTCGCCGGAGCCCGTCACCGGTCATCACCGGAATGGCCGACCCTCGCCGGAGTTCAAGAACTCGCTGGAGTTCCAAGTGGGATCAGATCCACCCACTCGTCCATCCAAACGGAACGTCACCGTCCCGGATCTCGTCATCCCGCTCCATCCGATCCCGTTGACTTTCTCGCAAGGTATAATTTTCACTAAATCCCCGAAATTCCCAGATCCATATGTCCATGTTCATCACGTCGTAACTTTGCATCCGTAGCTCCGATTCATGCATATAGCATATCAAAATGTTCGTCTCAGAGAGAACATCATTTAATCTCACTGCATCATTTTCATTTGAGTTCGTCTTGATGCCCGAAATGCTGTTAGAAGAGTGCTATTTGAGATGATTGTGAGATCTACTGCTCCAATTAGATATTTGTCATTTTTGCCATGATTAATGTGTGCATGATATGCCCCGATCTCTTCATGAGTTTTGTTATATGCTTTGCCATATTTCCAGAGGTGCAACCCATGTATTTTTGTGATGTGTGTGGTGACTAGCACAAGCTTGCAAAGTGGTTTACTTGTTAATGCTGATTTCAGGGACTTAGCATTTCCACTAAGTCCTTGGTCTGTTTATCGCATGATGCCATATGTTCATGTTGTTTCCTAGTGATCCGTGCATCTTTGGAGGATGATCAGTAAGGATGATTTGTTAATATTGTAGTGCTCTATGCATCCATGTCTTTGTTTGCCATTATGGAGCAACCTAGCTTGAGACAATCGAGCTCTATTTTTGTCATTTCGTGAATCTGGGCAGATTGTCTACTTGTTAGCGATTTTGCCGATGATGTTGTAGTTGATCCGTGCATGCTATGATATTGTTCTTGCCATGTATAGCTTGCATAATGTGTATTCTTGATGGTGTATGCTTAGATTGTCATGAAATGCTCTGTAGTGAGTGCATCGAGCTCGTAAACATGACTACTTGATATCTGTTTTAGCATGTCCCAGTTTTCACTAAGTCTGAGAACTTATTATGTTTTTGCCATGTTCACATGCTTGCAAATGTATTTTCTGATACCTTTTGGCTTAAGGTCACTAAGGGACTTTTGTTAAGCTCTTTGAGTAGCTCCATGCGATGCTTTACTTTGCCATGTTCAGGTCCTGTAGCATATAGTTTTGATGTTCCAAAGAGTGCTACTTGATCTGAAATTCCAGACTAGTGTTAATTCCACTAAGTCTGAAATTTGTTTGCCGTTTGCACTTTTGCCATGCTTGTTTGAACCTGTTAATGGATGAATTTGAAGGAAATATGCCCTAGAGGCAATAATAAAGTTATTATTTATTTCCTTATATCATGATAAATGTTTATTATTCATGCTAGAATTGTATTAACCGGAAACATAATACATGTGTGAATACATAGACAAACATAGTGTCACTAGTATGCCTCTACTTGACTAGCTCATTAATCAAAGATGGTTATGTTTCCTAACCATGAACAAAGAGTTGTTATTTGATTAACGAGGTCACATCATTAGTTGAATGATCTGATTGACATGACCCATTCCATTAGCTTAGCACACGATCGTTTAGTATGTTGCTATTGCTTTTCTTCATGACTTATACATGTTCCTATGACTATGAGATTATGCAACTCCCGTTTGCCGGAGGAACACTTTGGGTACTACCAAACGTCACAACGTAACTAGGTGATTATAAAGTAGTACTACAGGTGGCTCCAAAGGTAGATGTTGGGTTGGCGTATTTCGAGATTAGGATTTGTCACTCCGATTGTCGGAGAGGTATCTCTGGGCCCTCTCGGTAATGCACATCACTTAAGCCTTGCAAGCATTGCAACTAATGAGTTAGTTGCGGGATGATGTATTACAGAACGAGTAAAGAGACTTGCAGGTAACGAGATTGAACTAGGTATTGGATACCGACGATCGAATCTCGGGCAAGTAACATACCGATGACAAAGGGAACAACGTATGTTGTTATGCGGTCTGACCGATAAGGATCTTCGTAGAATATGTAGGAGCCAATATGGGCATCCAGGTCCCGCTATTGGTTATTGACCGAAGACGTGTCTCGGTCATGTCTACATTGTTCTCGAACCATAGGGTCCGCACGCTTAACGTTACGATGACAGTTATTATGAGTTTATGCATTTTGATGTACCGAAGGTTGTTCGGAGTCCCGGATGTGATCACGAACATGACGAGGAGTCTCGAAATGGTCGAGACGTAAAGATTGATATATTGGAAGCCTATGTTTGGACATCGGAATTGTTCCGGGTGAAATCGGGATTTTACCAGATTACCGGGAGGGTTACCGGAACCCCCCGGGAGCCAAATGGGCCAACATGGGCTTTAGTGGAAAGGTGAGAGGGCTGGCCACATAGGGCTGCGCCTCCCCCCTCTCCCTAGTCCTATTAGGACTAGGAGAGTGGCCGGCCACCTCTCTCTCCCTCTCCCCCATAAGGAATCCTATTAGGAATAGGATTGGGGGGGGGGGGGAGTCCTACTCCGGTAGGAGTAGGACTCCTCCTGCGCCTCCCTCCTTTGGCCGGCCAGCCTCACCCCCTTCATCCTTTATATACTGGGGCAGGGGACACCCCAAGACACACAAGTTGATCCTTGAGATCGTTCCTTAGCCATGTGCGGTGCCCCCTGCCACCAAATTCCACCTCGATCATACCGTTACAGTGCTTAGGCGAAGCCCTGCGTCGGTAGTACATCAAGATCGTCACCACGCCGTCGTGCTGACGAAACTCTTCCTCGATGCTTTGCTGGATCGGAACCCGAGGAATGTCATCGAGCTGAACATGTGCTAAGAACTCGGAGGTGCCGGAGTACCGGTGCTTGGATCGGTCGGATCGGGAAGAAGACGTACGACTACTTCCACTATGTTGTGTCAACGCTTCCATTGCGATCTACAAGGGTATGTAGATCAGACTCTCCCCCTCGTTGCTATGCATCACCATGATCTTGCGTGTGCGTAGGAAAATTTTGAAAGTACTACGTTCCCCAACAGTGGCATCCGAGCCTAGGTTTTCATGGTTTGATGTTATTTGCACGAGTAGAACACAAGTGAGTTGTGGGCGATACAAGTCATACTGCCTACCAGCATGTCATACTTTGGTTCGGCGGTATTGTTGGACGAGACAACCCGGACCAACCTTACGCATACGCTTACGCGAGACCGGTTCCCTCGACGTGCTTTGCACATAGATGGCTTGCGGGCGACTGTCTCTCCAACTTTAGTTGAACCAAGTGTGACTACGCCCGGTCCTTGAGAAGGTTAAAACGGAGTCTATTTGACAAACTATCGTTGTGGTTTTGATGCGTAGGTGAGAGGAGTTCTTTCTTAAGCCCGTAGCAGCCACGTAAAACTTGCAACAACAAAGTAGAGGACGTCTAACTTGTTTTTGCAGGGCATGTTGTGATGTGATATGGTCAAGGCATGATGCTAAATTTTATTGTATGAGATGATCATGTTTTGTAACCGAGTTATCGGCAACTGGCAGGAGCCATATGGTTGTCGCTTTATTGTATGCAATGCAATCGCGATGTAATGCTTTACTTTATTACTAAGTGGTAGTGATAGTCGTGGAAGCATAAGATTGGTGAGATGACAACGATGCTACGATGGAGATCAAGGTGTCGCGCCGGTGACGATGGTGATCATGACGGTGCTTCGAAGATGGAGATCACAAGCACAAGATGATGATGGCCATATCATATCACTTATATTGATTACATGTGATGTTAATCTTTTTATGCATCTTATCTTGCTTTGATTGACGGTAGCATTATAAGATGATCTCTCACTAAATTATCAAGAAGGTGTTCTCCCTGAGTATGCACCGTTGCCAAAGTTCGTCGTGCCCAGACACCACATGATGATCGGGTGTGATAAGCTCTACGTCCATCTACAACGGGTGCAAGCCAGTTTTGCACACGCAGAATACTCAGGTTAAACTTGACGAGCCTAGCATATGCAGATATGGCCTCGGAACATGGAGACCGAAAGGTCGAGCGTGAATCTTATAGTAGATATGATCAACATAATGATGTTCACCATTGAAAACTACTCCATCTCACGTGATGATCGGTTATGGTTTAGTTGATTTGGATCACGTGATCACTTAGAGGATTAGAGGGATGTCTATCTAAGTGGGAGTTCTTAAGTAATATGATTAAATTGAACTTAAATTTATCATGAACTTAGTCCTAGTAGTATTTTGCAAATTATGTTGTAGATCAATAGCTCACGTTGTTGCTTCCCTATGTTTATTTTGATATGTTCCTAGAGAAAAATTGTGTTGCAAGATGTTAGTAGCAAAGATGCGGGTTGGATCCGTGATCAGAGGTTTATCCTCATTGCTGCACAGAAGAATTATGTCCTTGATGCACCGCTAGGTGAAAGACCTATTGCAGGAGCAGATGCAGACGTTATGAACGTTTGGCTAGCTCAATATGATGACTACTTGATAGTTTAGTGCACCATGCTTAATGGCTTAGAATCAGGACTTCAAAGACGTTTTGAACGTCATGGAGCATATGAGATGTTCCAGGAGTTGAAGTTAATATTTCAAGCAAATACCCGAGTTGAGAGATATGAAGTCTCCAACAAGTTCTATAGCTAAAAGATGGAGGAGAATCGCTCAACTAGTGAGCATGTGCCCAGATTGTCTGAGTACTACAATCGCTTGAATCAAGTGGGAGTTAATCTTCCAGATAAGATAGTGATTGACATTATTCTCTACTCACCATGACCAAGTTAGTAGAACTTCATGATGAACTATAGTATGCAAGGGATGACGAAAACGACTCCCGAGTTTTTCATGATGATGAAATCGATGAAGGTAGAAATCAAGAAAAACATCAAGTGTTGATGGTAGACAAGACCACTAGTTTCAAGAAAAGGGCAGAGGGAAGAAGGGGAACTTCAAAAGAACAGCAAGCAAGCTGCTGCTCAAGTGAAGAAGCCCAAGTCTGGACCTAAGCCTGAGACTGAGTGCTTCTACTTCAAAGGGACTGGTCACTGGAAGCGGAACTACCCCAAGTAATTGGCGGATAAGAAGGATGGCAAAGTGAACATAAGTATATTTGATATACATATTATTGATGTGTGCTTTACTAGTGTTTATAGAAAACCCTCAGTATTTGATACTAGTTCAGTTGCTAAGATTAGTAACTCGAAATGGGAGTTGCAGAATAAACAGAGACTAGTTAAGGGGGAAGTGATGATGTGTGTTGGAAGTGGTTCCAAGATTGATATGATCATCATCGCACACTCCCTATACTTTCGGGATTAGTGTTGAACCTGAATAAGTGTTATTTGGTGTTTGCGTTGAGCATGAATATGATTTGATCATGTTTATTGTAATACGGTTATTCATTTAAGTAAGAGAATAAATTGTTGTTCTGTTTACATGAATAAAACCTTATATGGTTACACACCCAATGAAAATAGTTCGTTGGATCTCGATCGTAGTGATACACATAATCATAATATTGAAACCAAAAGATGCAAAGTTAATAATGATAGTGCAACTTATTTGTAGCACTGCCGTTTAGGTCATATTGGTGTAAAGCGCATGAAGAAACTCCATGCTGATGGACTTTTGGAATCACTTGATTATGAATCAGTTGATGCTTGCGAACCATGCCTCATGGGCAAGATGACTAAGACTCTGTTCTTCGGAACAAAGGAGCGAGCAAAAGATTTGTTGGAAATCATACATACTGATGTATGTGGTCCGATGAATATTGAGACTCGCGACAGGTATCATTATTTTCTGAACTTCACAGATGATTTGAGCAGATATGAGTATATCTACTTGATGAAACATAAGTCTGAAACATTTGAAAAATTCAAAGAATTTCAGAGTGAAGTGGAAAATCATCGTGACAAGAAAATAAAAGTTTCTACGATATGATCGCAGAGGTAAAATATTTGAGTTACGAGTTTGGTCTTCAATTAAAATAATGTGGAATAGTTTCACAAAATCATGCCACATGGAACACCACAGCATAATGGTGTGTCCGAACGTCATAACCGTACTTTATTGGATATAGTGCAATCTATGATGTATCTTACCGTTCTACCACTATCGTTTTGGGGTTATGCATTAGAGACAGCTGCATTCACGTTAAAAAAGGGGCACCATCTATATCCGTTGAGACGACACAATCTAAACTGTGGTTTAGCAAGAAACCTAAGATGTCGTTTCTTAAAGTTTGGAGTTGCGATGCTTATGTGAAAAAGTTTCATCTCGATAAGCTCAAACTCAAATCGGAGAAATATGTCTTCATAGGATACCCAAAGGAGACAGTTGGGTACACCTTCTATCACAGATCCGAAGGCAAGACATTTGTTGCGAAGAATGGATCCTTTCTAGAGAAGGAGTTTCTCTCGAAAGAAGTGAGTGGGAGGAAAGTAGAACTTGATAAGGTAATTGTGCCTTCTCCTTTATTGGAAAGTAGTTCATCACAGAAAACTGTTCTTGTGACTCCTACACCAATTAGTGAGGAAGCTAATGATAATGATCATGAAACTTCGGATCAAGTTACTACCGAATCTCGTAGGTAAACCAGAGTGAAATCCGCACCAGAGTGGTACGGTTCTGGAGGTCATGTTACTTGACCATGACGAACCTACGAACTATGAGGAAGCGATGATGAGCCCAGATTCCGCGAAATGGTTTGAGGCCATGAAATCTGAGATATGATCCATGTATGAGAACAAAGTTTGGACTTTGGTTGACTTGCCCAATGATCGGCAAGCAATTGAGAATAAATGGATCTTCAAGAGGAAGACGGACGCTGATAGTAGTGTTACTATCTACAAAGCTAGAATTGTCGCAAAAGGTTTTCGACAAGTTCAAGGTGTTGACTATGATGAGAGCTTCTCACTCGTATCTATGCTTGAGTCTGTCCGAATCATGTTAGTAATTGCCGCATTTTATGAAATCTGGCAAACGGATAAACAAAACTGCATTCCTTAATGGATTTATTAAAGAAGAGTTGTATATGATGCAACCAGAAGTTTTTGTCAATCCAAAAGGTGCTAACAAAATGTGCAAGCTCCAGCGATCCATCTGTGGACTGGTGCAAGCATCTCGGAGTTGGAATATACGCTTTGATGAGTTGATCAAAGCATATAGTTTTATACAGACTTGCGGTGAAGCCTGTATTTACTAGAAAGTGAGTGGGAGCACTACAACATTTCTGATAAGTATATGTGAATGACATATTGTTGATCGGAAATAATGTAGAATTATTCTGTAAAGCATAAAGGAGTGTTTGAAAGGAGTTTTTCAAAGAAAGACTTCGGTGAAGCTGCTTACATATTGAGCTTCAAGATCTATAGAGATAGATCAAGACGCTTGATAAGTTTTTTCAATGAGTACATACCTTGACAAGATTTTGAAGTAGTTCAAAATGGAGCAGTCAAAGAAAGAGTTCTTGCCTGTATTATAAGGTGTGAACTTGAGTAAGACACAAAGCCCGACCACGGCAGAAGATAGAAAGAGAATGAAAGTCATTCCCTATGCCTTGGCCATAGGTTCTATAAAGTATGTCATGCTGTATACCAGATCTATTGTATACCCCGCACTGATTTGGCAAGGGAGTACAATAGTGATCTAGGAGTAGATCTCTGGACAGCGGTCAGAATTATCCTTAGTGAAATAAGGATATGTTTCTCGATTATGGACGTGAAAAAAAGGTTCGTCGTAAAGGATTACGTCGATGAAAGTTTTTGACACTGATCCAGATGATTCTAAGTCTCAATCTGGATACATATTGAAAGTGGGAGCAATTAGCTAGAGTAGCTCCATGTAGAGCATTGTAGACATAGAACTTGCAAAATACTTACGGATCTGAATGTGACAGACCCGTTGACTAAAATTATCTCACAAGCAAAACATGATCACACCTTAGTACTCTTTGGGTGTTAATCACATAGAGATGTGAACTAGATTACTGACTCTAGTAAACCCTTTGAGTGTTGGTCACATGACGATGTGAACTATGGGTGTTAATCACATGGTGATGTGAACTATTGCTGTTAAATCACATGGCGATGTGAAGTAGATTATTGACTCTAGTGCAAGTGGGAGACTGAAGCAAATATGACCTAGAGGCAATAATAAAGTTATTATTTATTTCCTTATATCATGATAAATGTTTATTATTCATGCTAGAATTGCATTAACCGGAAACATAATACATGTGTGAATACATAGACAAACATAGTGTCACTAGTATGCCTCTACTTGACTAGCTTGTTAATCAAAGATGGTTATGTTTCCTAACCATGAACAAAGAGTTGTTATTTGATTAACGAGGTCACATCATTAGTTGAATGATCTGATTGACATGACCCATTCCATTAGCTTAGCACACGATCGTTTAGTATGTTGCTATTGCTTTTCTTCATGACTTATACATGTTCCTATGACTATGAGATTATGCAACTCCCGTTTTCCGGAGGAACACTTTGGGTACTACCAAACGTCACAACGTAACTGGGTGATTATAAAGGAGTACTACAGGTGGCTCCAAAGGTAGATGTTGGGTTGGCGTATTTCGAGATTAGGATTTGTCACTCCGATTGTCGGAGAGGTATCTCTGGGCCCTGTCGGTAATGCACATCACTTAAGCCTTGCAAGAATTGCAACTAGTGAGTTAGTTGCGGGATGATGTATTACGGAACGAGTAAAGAGACTTGCCGGTAACGAGATTGAACTAGGTATTGGATACCGACGATCGAATCTCGGGCAAGTAACATACCGATGACAAAGGGAACAACGTATGTTGTTATGCGGTCTGACCGATAAAAGATCTTCGTAGAATATGTAGGAGCCAATATGGGCATCTAGGTCCCGCTATTGGTTATTGACCGGAGACGTGTCTCGGTCATGTCTACATTGTTCTCGAACCGTAGGGTCCGCACGCTTAACGTTACGATGACAGTTATTATGAGTTTATGCATTTTGATGTACCGAAGGTTGTTCGGAGTCCCGGATGTGATCACGGACATGACGAGGAGTCTCAAAATGGTCGAGACATAAAGATTGATATATTGGAAGCCTATGTTTGGACATCGGAAGTGTTCCGGGTGAAATCGGGATTTTACCGGATTACCGGGAGGGTTACCGAAACCCCCCGGGAGCCAAATGGGCCAACATGGGCCTTAGTGGAAAGGTGAGAGGGCTGCCCACATAGGGCTACACCTCCCCCCTGTCCCTAGTCTATTAGGACTAGGAGAGGGGCCGGCCACCTCTCTCTCCCTCTCCCCCTTAAGGAATCCTATTAGGAATAGGATTGGGGGGGGAGTCCTACTCACGGTAGGAGTAGGACTCCTCCTGCGCCTCCCTCCTTTGGCCGGCCAGCCTCCCCCCCTTCATCCTTTATATACGGGGGCAGGGGAGACCCCAAGACACACAAGTTGATCCTTGAGATCATTCCTTAGCCGTGTGCGGTGCCCCCTGCCACCAAATTCCACCTCGATCATATCGTTATAGTGCTTAGGCGAAGCCCTGCGTCGGTAGTACATCAAGGTCGTCACCACGCCGTCGTGCTGACGAAACTCTTCCTCGACGCTTTGCTGGATCGGAGCCCGAGGAACGTCATCGAGCTGAACGTGTGCTAAGAACTTGGAGGTGCCAGAGTAATGGTGCTTGGATCGGTCGTATCGGGAAGAAGACGTACGACTACTTCCACTATGTTGTGTCAACGCTTCCGTTGCGATCTACAAGGGTACGTAGATCAGACTCTCCCCCTCGTTGCTATGCATCACCATGATCTTGCGTGTGCGTAGGAAAATTTTGAAATTACTATGTTCCCCAACAGAATTGGCCGTAGCTCAGTGTTCCTCTTTTGTTAAGCTTCATTAATGGATCCCTACCATGTATTTTGTTGCCATATTCGAGTGCTGTAGCATGTTCATCTTATTGCATTTAGATGGCTACTTGCTGTAAATCGCAGACCGGTGCCATATTTGAATTGCTTGCCATTTCCAAACCGTAACTCCGATTCCGGCGTTCCTTATATCGTTTTCAAGCGATTTCATCTCACCTTTCAAGTGGCACACTTGGATTTCCAGGTTGAGGCCAGGTTCATTCATCTCTTGTCAAATCATGCATATGCATCGCATACCGCATCCCGCATATCATACCATGTTCATGTGTTGTGTGTTTACTATGTTGTGTGCTTCTTTCCGGTGTTTTCTTCTTCGGGTTGGTGCCGGTAACATCGCGTTTGTGAGGACCCGTTCGTCTACGCCCATTTGTCTCCTTCATGGACTCGTTCTTCTTCCTTGCGGGATTTCAGGCAAGATGACCATACCCTCGAAATCACTTCTATCTTTGCTTGCTTAGTTGCTCGCTCTTTTGCTATGCCTATGCTGCGATACTTACCACTTGCTTATCAAGCCTCCTAAATTGTTGAACCAAGCCTCTAAGCCACCTTGTCCTAGCAAACCGTTGTTTGGCTATGTTACCGCTTTGCTCAGCCCCTCTTATAGCGTTGTTAGTTGTAGGTGAAGATTGGAGCTTGTTCCGTGTTGGAACATGGATATATTTTGTTGTGATATCAAAATATATCTTATTTAATTAATGCATCTATATACTCAGTAAAGGGTGGAAGGCTCGGCCTTATGCCTGGTGTTTTGTTCCACTCTTGCCGCCCTAGTTTCCGTCATATCGGTGTTATGTTCCCGGATTTTGCATTCCTTACGTGGTTGGGTTATAATGGGAACCCCTTGATAGTTCGCTTTGAATAAAACTCCTCCAGCAAGGCCCAACCTTGGTTTTACCATTCACCACCTAGCCTTTTTCCCTTGGGAGTCGCGCATCCCGAGGGTCATCTTTATTTTAACCCCCCAGGGCCAGTGCTTGTCTAAGTGTTGGTCCAAACTAGAGCCACTTGCGGCGCCACCTCGGGGAAACTTGAGGGCTAGTTTTAGCTTTACGTAGTGTTCATCCGTTGTTGCCCTGAGAACGAGATATGTGCAGCTCCTATCAGGATGTCGGCGCATCGGGCGGTCTTGCTGGACTTGTTTTACCATTGTCGAGGATGTCTTGAAGAACCGGGATATCGAGTCTGATCGGAATGTCTCGGGAGGAGGTCTATTCCTTCGTTGACCGTGAGAGCTTGTCATGGGCTAAGTTGGGACACCCCTGCAGGGATTTGAACTTTCGAAAGTCGTGCCCGCGGTTATGGGCAGATGGGAATTTGTTAATGTCCGGTTGTAGAAAACCTGAAGTTGACCTTAATTAAAATGCATCAACCGCGTGTGTAACCGTGATGGTCTCTTTCCGGCGGAGTCCGGGAAGTGAACACGGTTGTTGGAGTTATGTTTGACGTAGGTTGTTCTAGGATCACTTATTGATCATAGTTTCTCGATCGTGCTTTGTCATCTCTTCTCGCTATCTTTTGCGAACAGGTTAGCCACCATATATGCTACTCGCTTGCTGCAGCTCCACATATTACCTTTACCTTGCCCATAAGCTTAAATAGTCTTGATCGCGAGGGTGCGAGATTGCTGAGTCCCCGTGGCTCACAGATACTTCCAAAACCAGCTTGTAGGTGCCGTTGAACCGTGCAGATGACGCAACCAAGCTCAAGGAGGAGCTCGATGAAGATC
Organism: Triticum monococcum; assembly: GCA_034509565.1. Lineage (NCBI taxonomy): Eukaryota > Viridiplantae > Streptophyta > Magnoliopsida > Poales > Poaceae > Triticum > Triticum monococcum. The sequence goes on from CM067842.1 coordinate 759,496,774, forward strand.
TTGTCCTTTGTGTTGTTTTGTTCTAGTTGGTCAGTAGTGGAGCCCAGCTGGGGTCGATCGGGGACCTTGTCACATTTGGGGTTCTTCCTTTATTTTGGTTCTGTAGTCGGACCTTGATTGTATCTGGTTGATGTAATGCTTTATTCATGTAATTGTGTGAAGTGGCGATTGTAAGCCAACTCCTTATCTCTTTCCCTTATGTATTACATGGGTTGTGTGAAGATTACCTCACTTGCGACATTGCTTTCAATGCGGTTATGCCTCTAAGTCGTGCTTCGACACGTGGGAGATATAGCCGCATCGAGGGCGTTTCAAGTTGGTAATCAGAGCCTTCCCCGACCTTAGGAGCCCCATTGCTTGATCGTTTTTAGCGGCCGAGTTGTGTCTAGAAAAATGTTTTGAGTCATTTAGGAATTAAATATCGGAGAGTTAGGAATTCTTTTTTACTTCCCAGTCTCCTCATCGCTCTGGTAAGGCATCCTGACGTAGCGTTTTGACGAGAACATTGTCTTGGTGCCTCCTGTCAGGGGTATCTTGGAATCGTTCCGATGGTTTTATGACGAGAACATTGTCTTGGTGCCTCCTGTCAGGGGTTTTGTGGAAGTGTCCCGGGGAGTTGATCTCTGAGGTGTTGTCGTCATAATTTTATCGTTGCAGTTTTGGAATACCTATGTTTAGTACGCCGACATCGAAAATCTCTTTTATGCAGTTCGTTGGGAGATAACCTCGACGCCACCCAGTACTGGGGCGGGAGTTCAGGAGTATCGCCATAACTTTTATAACGGATGCTTTTCGAAGGTTGAGGTAGATGATTTCTGAAGGTTTCTTGGTTATGTGTTGAAGGATGGATACACCTGGATGTAGGATTTGCTAGTTTGGGTGAGATATTATGCTTCCCCTGTATCCCCAACACCTGATTGCATAACTGGAAAATTTCGGGAGTTTCATAAGTGGGAATTCAAGTAGCTTTTAATATATCTTTCCGACAGATGTATGATATGAAATTGGGGTTCGACGTCTAGTGGTCCGCCTATTCACGGTTGGTTTTACAGTGGTCTCGTTGTGTCTTAAAGAGTCCTTGGCTATGCCGACTCAGGGACGCTTCGTATGTCATGTGCACTGCCTTGTACATGATGGTGTTGTACGATCGAGCCCGTGTAGGCCCCACCACGAAAACTTCGGACGAAATCTCTATCATATGTTTGTTCCGGCTTATTTTGCAAGCCAATCCATTGTTTTGTTTTAAGTTGTGGTATTCGAGTTGCTTCGAAGTCAAATGTTGATTCCATACCTTCCCCAAATGGTGTTCTCATACTCCGATGTGAATACCAACCCTTCTTGATCATCAGAAGTGTCATGTCAATCCTTTTCAACCGGTGTTGTTTCTTTTCAAGTGGATCCGATCATTTCAACATTCGCAAGATCAACTCAAGTCTTCTCAACATTCGCAAGATCAACTCAACTCAAGTCTTCCCGCCCACCCACCCCTTTTTCCTCAAGGACTCAGATTTCTTAATCAAGTATCCTTTGATTCTTAGGAAGATACTAACGGAACTTCTAGTTTATCATTCCTTGTTCTTTTATCTTCTCCGGTGGATTCAAATAAAGATTTTTGTGTTGACCATATCCCTTTTTCCTTGTTTCAAATACCTTCCCTTGCCGGTGCTCCTCATATACATTCATTTCTCGCTATTCAATTGTTACGGAGTGCTCAAGATATCTCGAAGATTCGTGTTTCCACTCTACATTCATTCAAGATCTTTCGAGGTTGTTATCTCATTCAAGTAATTTAATTCAACCGGTGCAACCTACCTTTTAAATCATTTCAACGGTGTTTCTTTTGAGTGGGCCCTAACCCAGAGGTCTTTTTCCAGGATCTTACCTGACTCTTCTTATTTTCCCGGTGTTACTCTCAAATTCTTTTCCAAGTTTGACGTAAGAATGATTCATCATCACTCCTATGTATTTCTCCAAGATCTTTCAAATTCTTTTCATTGTTGGCTCAACCTCTTCGTTTTGATTCATCCGGGGTGTCTAAATAATTCATGGTGGTGTTTCTCATCGTCATTCTCTGCATTTGAAGACCGAAGAAGAGTTTTTCCTACATTTCTTGCTCCATTCTCTTCAAGATTCGTGGTTCTAGCTTGTTGCCACTCTCTCGGTTGTTTTCGATTGTGAGAATTCTTTTCACCCATCCGGAGTAATTCAAGAGCCTTCTCAGTTTATTTATCCGGAGTCCTTCAATTCAGGTTTATTCATTCTTAGCTTTCAGCTCTAGTTCCCTAAAGCTTACCGGTGCATCGTTCAAGTGGGCTCTAATCAGTCTGTGATCTATTCGTTCTCTTGTATCTAAATTCTCTCAAGCATCTTCATTCATTTGCTAATCCTTCCCGGTGTTTCTTCATGGTTTATTCGTTCTTTTTCAATTCTTACGGTGGTTCGTTCAAGAGTTTTCTCTTCCTTCATTATCATATCAATTTATTCGTTATTTCAATCCTACCGGTGGTTCATAGAAGACATTCCCAAGTTTGCTCCATATCTAAATCCTTTCTACAAGAATAAGTCGTATGTCAAATACGCTGCTTTTCACAAATTTTATTGGTGAAGGATAAGTATAATGTAATTCTTATTCTTGTTTCATCCAAGTGATTAATTTCCTATTCCGGAGGCTTATCAAATTCCTGATTTCAATTGTTTCATCTTCTCTTTTTCCCGGAGTTCCCAACCTTTTTCAATTACATCTCCATGGAGATTCATTTAAATCATTGCAAGGCTTCAACCTTATTCTTTTCATCAACCATTTCGTTTGATCATTCTTTTTTTCTACCGGAGTTTTCACGAAGGCTCGACATGGTGGTTCATCAAGGATTTATTTCCTTCTCGAAGCGTTCATCAAGATTCTTTTCTAAGGAGCTTAAGTTTCTTCATCTTGCAATCCGGAGTGCAATTTTTTCTTCCATATCATTGAAGGTGGTATTATGTCATTCTTGATAATTTGAGTTCATGTTTCATGATTCACATGTTGTCATGAATGAGATATTTTAAATCCATCAATCTCGTCATTGGAGTTATCTTGGGTTATTTTCCCCCTAAAGCCTGCTCTAAGAATTGTTACTATCTATGGTGTTCATAAATGATCCAAGTACTTCATTCATCCTCCCGGTGATATAAGTTTCTCGTCTCCTCGTTCATATCAATCCAATTCTTCTTCCCGTGAGTGGTAGGTTGTCACCTCATAATTTGGGATGTATTCCATAAGACCATAACAAGCTTATTCTTTTCGTTGTTGGTTTTCCAACAACTCTATTCTAGCGTTGGCTGTAAGCGTGCTCTCGTTTTTCCCTTCGTTCATTCCATTCTTACTTTTGTTCCAGAGGCATTATGTTGTTGCTCTCTGTAACCCATCTTCTTGTTTTGTCAGGATCGTGTTCTTTTCGTCCTTATCCTTTTAACCGGAGTGTTGTGTCCTCTTTTCAAGTATCCTCTCATCTTGTCTACTTCAATTCCTTCCACTTACAGTCGGAGTGCTTTCCAAATTATACCATCCTTAATCCTTCCCTATCTTATTTTAACCGGAGTGGTTTCAATATATATCTTGCCCTTCAACCTCAAGGTTTTTCACAATGTTCCTTGTTCTTTTTTTCTAATGGAGGTTTTGAACATTGTTCATCTCCATTGCATTCTGTCTTTCCATTTGACCAACCTCTCAAGGTTCATGATTTCACTCGTTTGTCCATGAAGCAATTTAGTTTTACCTCTTCTCTTTCTTTTCCGTTGTCCCTCCGGTGCCATTTTTAGATCTCGGGACGAGATCCTCTCGTAGTGGTGGAGTGTTGTAACGCCCCGAGACCGATGTGCCAGGTGTCGTCTAGTTATTCGCTGTTGTTGCCTTGTCATTGCTTGCATGTCATGCATTGCATATCATGTCATCATGTGCATTTCATTTGCATACATGTTCATCTCATGAATCCGAGCATTTTTCCCGTTGTCCGTTTTGCAATCCGGTGCTTCGTTCTCCTTTGGTCGTCATTTATACCTTTCTCTCATGTGTGGGGATTAAACATTTCCGGATTGGACCGAGACTTGTCATGCGGCCTTGGTTTACTACCGGTAGACCGCCTGTCAAGTTTCGTATCATTTGGACTTCGTTTGATACTCCAACGGTTAACCGAGGGACCGAAAAGGCCTTGTGTGTGTTGCAGCCCAACACCCTTCCAATTTGGCCCAAACCCCACGTAAACCTCCTCCATCATCTTGGTCGTTCGATCACGATCGCGTGGCCGAAAACCACACCTCTTTTGGACTCTCCTAGCTCCCTCTACCTATAAATATGTCCCTCCCCCCGAAATTCATGGTCTAACCCTAACCTTCCTCTACCTCGCGCCCGGACAAAACTCCCGCCCTCGGACATGTCCAGCCGCCGCCCCAGCCAATCCCGCGGTGCCATGTCATCCTGCCGGACCTCCTCTCTCCTCCCCGCCGCCGAAGCCCGCCGGCCCAGATCCGGCCCGCGCGGGGCCGAACCGGGCCCGATCCCGCGCCGCCGCCTGCTCGTACGCCGCCTCCCCGCACCAGCCTTCGCCGCCCGCGGCCACCTCGCCGCCCCTTCGTGCTCGCCGCAGTCGGCAGTGGCTCGCCGGCCGCCTTCCGCGCCCCTGCCGCGCCCTCCGTCACCGATCCTCCCCGCGGCGCCCGCCTCTGGCCGGTGCTCGCCGGAGCCCGTCACCGGTCATCGCCGGAATGGCCGCCCCTCGCCGGAGTTCAAGAACTCGCCGGAGTTCCGACTGGGATCAGATCCACCCACTCGTCCATCCAAACGCAACGTCACCGTCCCGGATCTCGTCATCCCTCTCCATCCGATCCCATTGACTTTCTCGGAGGGTATAATTTTCACTAAGTCCCTGAAATTCCCAGATCCATATGTCCATGTTCATGGCATCGTAACTTTGCATCTGTAGCTCCGATTCATGCATGTAGCATATCAAAATGTTCGTCTCAGAGAGCACATCATTTCATCTCATTGCATCATTTTCATTTGAGTTCATCTTGATGCCCGAAATACTGTTAGAAGAGTGCTATTTGAGATGATTGTCAGATCTGCTGCTCCAATTAGATATTTGTCATTTTTGCCATGATTAATGTGTGCATGATATGCCCCTGAGCTCTTCATGAGTTTTGTTATATGCTTTGCCATATTTCCAGAGGTGCAACCCATGTATTTTTGTGATGTGTGTGGTGACTAGCACAAGCTTGCAAAGTGGTGCACTTGTTAATGCTGATTTCAGGGACTTAGCACTTCGACTAAGTCCTTGGTGTGTTTATCGCATGATGCCATATGTTCATGTTGTTTCCTAGAGATCCGTGCCTCTTTGGAGGATGATCAGTAAGGATGATTTGTTAATCTTGTAGTGCTCTATCCATCCATGTCTTTGTTTGCAATTATGGAGCACCCTAGCTTGAGTCAATCGAGCTCTATTTTTGTCATTTCGTGAATCTGGGCAGATTGTCTACTTGTTAGCGATTTTGCCGATGATGTTGTAGTTGATCCGTGCATGCTATGATATTGTTCTTGCCATGTCTAGCTTGCATAATGTGTATTCTTGATGGTGTATGATTAGATTGTCATGAAATGCTCTGTAGTGAGTGCATCGAGCTCGTAAACATGCCTACTTGATATCTGTTTCAGCATGTCCCAGTTTTCACTAAGTCTGAGAACTGATTATGTTTTTGCCATGTTCACATGCTTGCAAATGTATTTTCTGATCCCTTTTGGCTTAAGGTCACTAAGGGACTTTTGTTAAGCTCTTTGAGTAACTCCTTGCGATGCTTTACTTTGCCATGTTCAGGTCCTGTAGCATATAGTTTTGATGTTCCAAAGAGTGCTACCTGATCTGAAATTCCAGACTAGTGTTAATTTCACTAAGTCTGAAATCTGTTTGCCGTTTGCACTTTTTCCATGCTTGTTTGAACCTGTTAATGGATGAATTGGCCGTAGCTCAGTGTTCCTCTTTTGTTAAGCTTCATTAATGGATCCCTGCCATGTATTTTGTTGCCATGTTCGAGTGCTGTAGCATGTTCATCTTGTTGCATTTAGATGGCTACTTGCTGTAAATCGCAGACCGGTGCCATATTTGAATTGCTTGCCATTTCCAAACCATAACTCCAATTCTAGCGTTCCTTATATCGTTTTCAAGCGATTTCATCTCACCTTTCCAGTGACACACTTGGATTTCCAGGTTGAGGCCAGGTTCATTCATCTCTTGTCAAATCATGCATATGCATCGCATACCGCATACCGCATATCATACCATGTTCATGTGTTGTGTGTTTACTATGTTGTGCGCTTCTTTCCGGTGTTTGCTTCTTCGGGTTGGTTCCGGTAACATCGCGTTTGTGAGGACCCGTTTGTCTACGTCCGTTTGTCTCCTTCATGGACTCGTTCTTCTTCCTTGCGGGATTTCAGGCAAGATGACCATACCCTCGAAATCACTTCTATCTTTGCTTGCTTAGTTGCTTGCTCTTTTGCTATGCCTATGCTGCAATACCTACCACATGCTTATCATGCCTCCTAAATTGTTGAACCAAGCCTCTAACCCACCTTGTCCTAGCAAACCGTTGTTTGGCTATGTTACCGCTTTGCTCAGCCCCTCTTATAGCGTTGTTAGTTGCAGGTGAAGATTGGAGCTTGTTTCGTGTTGGAACATGGATATATTTTGTTGGGATATCACAATATATCTTATTTAATTAATGCACCCATATACTCGGTAAAGGGTGGAAGGCTCGGCCTTATGCCTGGTGTTTTGTTCCACTCTTGCCGCCCTAGTTTCCGTCATATCGGTGTTATGTTCCCGGATGTTGCATTCCTTACGCGGTTGGATTATAATGGGAACCCCTTGACAGTTCGCTTTGAATAAAACTCCTCCAGCAAGGCCCAACCTTGGTTTTACCATTCGCCACCTAGCCTTTTTCCCTTGGGAGTCGCGCATCCCGAGGGTCATCTTTATTTTAACCCCCCGGGCCTGTGCTTGTCTAAGTGTTGGTCCAAACTAGAGCCACTTGCGGTGCCACCTCGGGGAAACTTGAGGGCTGGTTTTAGCTGTACGTAGTGTTCATCCGGTGTTGCCCTGAGAACGAGATATGTGCAGCTCCTATCAGGATGTCGGCGCATCGGGCGGTCTTGCTGGACTTGTTTTACCATTGTCGAGGATGTCTTGAAGAACCGGGATACCGAGTCTGATCGAAATGTCTCGGGAGGAGGTCTATTCCTTCGTTGACCGTGAGAGCTTGTCATGGGCTAAGTTGGGACACCCCTGTAGGGATTTGAACTTTCAAAAGCCGTGCCCGCGGTTATGGGCAGATGGGAATTTGTTAATGTCTGGTTGTAGAAAACCTGAAGTTGACCTTAATTAAAATGCATCAACCGCATGTGTAACCGTGATGGTCTCTTTCCGGCGGAGTCCGGGAAGTGAACACGGTTGTTGGAGTTATGTTTGACGTAGGTTGTTCTAGGATCACTTCTTGATCATAGTTTCTCGATCGTGCTTTGTTGTCTCTTCTCGCTCTCTTTTGCGAACAGGTTAGCCACCATATATGCTAGTCGCTTGCTGCAGCTCCACATATTACCTTTACCTTACCCATAAGCTTAAATAGTCTTGATCGCGAGGGTGCGAGATTGCTGAGTCCCCGTGGCTCACAGATACTTCCAAAACCAGCTTGCAGGTGCCGTTGAACCGTGCAGATGATGCAACCAAGCTCAAGGAGGAGCTCGATGAAGATCTTGTCCTTTGTGTTGTTTCGTTCTAGTTGGTCAGTAGTGGAGCCCAGTTGGGGTCGATCGGGGACCTTGTCGCATTTGGGGTTCTTCCTTTATTTTGGTTCCGTAGTCGGACCTTGATTGTATCTGGTTAATGTAATGCTTTATTCATGTAATTGTGTGAAGTGGCGATTGTAAGCCAACTCCTTATCTCTTTCCCTTATGTATTACATGGGTTGTGTGAAGATTACCTCACTTGCGACATTGCTTTCAATGCGGTTATGCCTCTAAGTCATGCTTCGACACGTGGGAGATATAGCCGCATCGAGGGCGTTTCAAGTTGGTAATCAGAGCCTTCCCCGACCTTAGGAGCCCCATTGCTTGATCGTTTTTAGCGGCCGAGTTGTGTCTAGAAAAATGTTTTGAGTCATTTAGGAATTATATATCGGAGAGTTAGGAATTCTTTTTTACTTCCCAGTCTCCTCATCGCTCTGGTAAGGCATCCTGACGTAGAGTTTTGACTCTTCTCTCCTCAAATTTCACTAAATTTTTTTTAGGATCACGCGGGTATCTTGGAATCGTTCCGATGGTATACTGACGAGAACATTGTCTTGGGGCGTCCTGTCAAGTGTTTTGTGGAAGTGTCCCGGCGAGTTGAGCTCTGAGGTGTTGTCGTCATAATTTTATCATTGCAGTTCTGGAATACCTGAGTTTAGTACGCCGACATCGAAAATCTCTTTTATGCAGTTCGTTGGTGAGATAACCTCGACGCCACCCAGTACTGGGGCGGGAGTTCAGGAGTATCGCCATAACTTGTATAATGGATGCTTTTCGAAGGTTGAGGTAGATGATTTCCGAAGGTTTCTTTGTTATGTGTTGAAGGATGGATACAGCTGGATGTAGGATTTGCTAGTTTGGGTGAGATATTATGCTTCCCCTGTATCCCCAACACCTGATTGCATAACTGGAAAATTTCGGGAGTTGCATAAGTGGGAATTCAAGTAGCTCTTAAGATATCTTTCCGACAGATGTATGATATGAAATTGGGGTTCGACGTCTAGTGGTCCGCCTATTCATGGTTGGTTTTACAGTGGTCTCGTTGTGTCTTAAAGAGTCCTTGGCTATGCCGACTCGGGGATGCTTCGTATGTCATGTGCACTGCCTTGTACATGATGGTGTTGTACGATCGAGCCCGTGTAGGCCCCACCACGAAAACTTCGGACGAAATCTCTATCATATGTTTGTTCCGGCTTATTTTGCAAGCCAATCCATTGTTTTGTTTTGAGTTGTGGTATTCGAGTTGCTTCGAAGTCAAATGTTGATTCCATACCTTCCCCAAATGGTGTTCTCATACTCCGATGTGAATACCAACCCTTCTTGATCATCAGGAGTGTCATGTCAATCCTTTTCAACCAATGTTGTTTCTTTTCAAGTGGATCCGATCATTTCAACATTCGCAAGATCAACTCAAGTCTTCTATGTTGGGTAACGTAGCATAAATTCAAAAATTTTCCTACGTGTCACCAAGATCTATCTATGGAGTCATCTAGCAACGAGGGAGGAGTGGATCTACATACCCTTGTAGATCGCGCGCGGAAGCGTTCAAGAGAACGGGGTTGATGGAGTCGTACTCGTCGTGATCCAAATCACCGATGATCCTAGCGCCGAACAGACGGCACCTCCGCGTTCAACACACGTACGGAGCAGCGACGTCTCCTCCTTCTTGATCCAGCAAGGGGGGAGGAGAGGTTGATGGAGATCCAACAACACGACGGCGTGGTGGTGGAAGTAGCGGGATTCCAACAGGGCTTCGCCAAGCGCTGCGGGAGGAGCGAGATGTGTCATGGGAGGGAGAGGGAGGCGCCAGGGCTTAGGTATGGTTGCCCTCCCTTCCCCCCACTATATATTGGGCCAAGGGAGAGGGGGAGGGCGCAGCCTTGCCCTTCCTCCAAGGAAGGGTGCGGCCAGGGAGGAGTCCCTCCTCCCCACGGCACCTCGGAGGTGCCTTCCCCCTTTAGGACTCTTCCTTTCCCTCTTCTCTTGGCGCATGGGGCCCTTGGGGCTGGTGCCCTTGGCCCATATAGGCCAAGGCGCACCCCCTACAGCCCATGTGGCCCCCGGGGCAGGTGGCCCCACCCGGTGGACCCCCGGGACCCTTCCGGTCGTCCCGGTACAATACCGGTGACCCCGAAACTTGTCCCGATGGCCGAAATAGCACTTCCAATATATAATTCTTTACCTCCGGACCATTCCGGAACTCCTCGTGACGTCCGGGATCTCATCTGGGACTCCGAACAACTTTTGGGTTACCGCATACTAATATCTCTATAACCCTAGCGTCACCGAACCTTAAGTGTGTAGACCCTACGGGTTCGGGAGACATGCAGACATGACCGAGATGACTCTCCGGTCAATAAACAACAGCGGCATCTGGATACCCATGTTGGCTCCCACATGTTCCACGATGATCTCATCGGATGAACCACGATGTCAAGGACTTAATCAATCCCGTATACAATTCCCTTTGTCTAGCGGTACGATACTTGCCCGAGATTCGATCGTCGGTATCCCGATACCTTGTTCAATCTCGTTACTGGCAAGTCTCTTTTACTCGTTTCGTAACACATCATCACGTGATCAACTCCTTGATCACATTGTGCACATTATGATGATGTCCTACCGAGTGGGCCCAGAGATACCTCTCCGTTTACACGGAGTGGCAAATCTGAGTCTCGATTAGTGCCAACCCAACAGACACTTTCAGAGATACCCGTAGTGTACCTTTATAGCCACCCAGTTACGTTGTGACGTTTCGCACACCCAAAGCACTCCTACAGTATCCGGGAGTTGCACAATCTCATGGTCTAAGGAAATGATACTTGACATTAGAAAAGCTTTAGCGAACGAACTACACGATCTTTCTGCTAGGCTTAGGATTGGGTCTTGTCCATCCATCATTCTCCTAAGGATGTGATCCTGTTATCAACGACATCCAATGTCCATGGTCAGGAAACTGTAACCATCTATTGATCAACGAGCTAGTCAACTAGAGGCTTACTAGGGACATGGTGTTGTCTATGTATCCACACATGTATCTGAGTTTCCTATCAATACAATTCTAGCATGGATAATAAACGATTATCATGAATAAGGAAATATAATAATAACTAAATTATTATTGCCTCTAGGGCATATTTCCAACAGTCTCCCACTTGCACTAGAGTCAATAATCTAGTTCACATCGCCATGTGATTAACACTCACAGGTCACATCGCCAAGTGACCAACATCCAAAGAGTTTACTAGAGTCAATAATCTAGTTCACATCACTATGTGATTAACACTCAATGAGTTCTGGGTTTGATCATGTTGCTTATGAGAGAGGTTTTAGTCAACGGGTCTGAACCTTTCAGATCCATGTGTGCTTTACAAATCTCTATGTCATCTCCTAGATGTAGCTACCACGTTCTATTTGGAGCTATTCCAAATAACTGTTCTACTTGGAGCTATTCTAAATTGTTGCTCCATTATACGTATCCGGTATCTCTACTCAGAGCTATCCGGATAGGTGTTAAGCTTGCATCGACGTAACCCTTTACGACGAACTCTTTTGCCACCTCCATAATCGAGAAAATTCCTTAGTCCACTAGTTACTAAGGATAACTTTGACCGCTGTCCTGTGATCCATTCTTGGATCACTCTTGTACCCCTTGACCGACTCATGGCAAGGCACATTTTAGGTGCCGTACACAGCATAGCATACTGTAGAGCCTACGTCTTAAGCATAGGGGACGACCTTCGTCCTTTCTCTCTATTCTGCCATGGTCGAGCTTTAAGCCTTAACTTCATACCTCACAACTCAGGCAAGAACTCCTTCTTTGACTGATTTATCTTGAACACCTTCAAGATCATGTCAAGGTATGTGCTCATTTGAAAGTACCATTAAGCGTTTTGATCTATCCTTATAGATCTTGATGCTCAATGTTCAAGCAGCTTAATCCAGGCTTTCCATTGAAAAACACTTTCCAAATAACCCTATATGCTTTCTAGAAATTCTACGTCATTTCTGATCAACAATATGTCAACAACATATACTCATCAGAAATTCTATAGTGCTCCCACTCACTTCTTTGGAAATATAAGTTTCTCATAAACTTTGTACAAACCCAAAATCTTTGATCATCATCAAAGCATACATTCCAACACCGAGATGTTTACTCTAGTCCTCAGAAGGATTGCTGGAGCTTTGCATACTTATTAGCATCTTTCAGGATTGACAAAACCTTCCGGTTGTATCACATACAACCTTTCCTCAAGAAAATCGTCGAGGAAACAATGTTTGACATCCTATCTGCAATATTTCATAAATAATGCAGTAATCGCTAATATAATTCCAACAGACTCTTAGCATCGCTACGAGTGAGAAAGTCTCCTCATAGTCAACTCCTTGAACTTATCGGAAAACATCTTAATGACAAGTCGAGCTTTCTTAATGGTGACATTTACCATCATTGTCTGTCTTCCTTTTAAAATCCATCTGCACTCAATAGCCTTACGACCATCGAGCCGTTCTGCCAAAGTCTACACTTTGTTTTCATACATGGATCCTCTCTCGGATTTTATGGACTCGAGCCATTTATCGGAATCTGGGCCCACCATCGCTTCTCCATAGCTCGTAGGTTCATTGTTGTCTAGCAACATGACTTCCAAGACAGGATTACGTACCACTCTGAAGTAGTACGCATCCTTGTCATCCTACGAGGTTTGGTAGTGACTTGATCTGAAGTTTCATGATCACTATCATAAGCTTCCACTTCAATTGGTGTAGGTGCCACAGGAACAACTTCCTGTGCCCTGGCACACACTAGTTGAAGAGACAGTTCAATAACCTCATCAAGTCTCCACCATCCTCCCACTCAATTCTTTCGAGAGAAACTTTTCCTCGAGAAAGGACCCGATTCTAGAAATAATCCCTTATTGCTTTCGGATCTGAGACAGGAGGTATACCCAACTGTTTTGGGTGTCCTATGAAGATGCATTTATCCACTTTGGGTTCGAGCTTATCAGCCTAAAACTTTTTCACATAAGCGTCGCAGCCCCAAACTTTTAAGAAATGACAGCTTAGGTTTCTCTAAACCATAGTTCATACGGTGTCATCTCATCGGAATTACGTGGTGCCCTATTTAAAGTGAATGTCGTTGTCTCTAATGCCTAACCCATAAACTATCGTGGTAATTTGATAAGAGACATCATGGTATGCATCATATCCGATAGGGTGCAGTTATGATGTACGGACACACCATCACACCATGGTGTTCCTGGCTGTATTGGTTGTGAAACAACTTCCACAATGTCTTAATTCTGTGCCAAACTCGTAATTTAGATATTCCTCTCTATGATCATATCATAGATCTTTTATCCTCTTGTCACGACGATCTTTCAACTTCACCTGAAATTACTTGAACCTTTCAATAATTCAGACTCGTGATTCATCAAGTAAATGTACTCAACATCTACTCAAACCATCTGTGAAGTAAGAACATAACAATGTCCACTACATGCCTCAGCACTCATTGAACTGCACACATAAAAATTTATTACTTCCAACAAGTTGCTTTGTAGTTCCATTTTACTGAAAAACGAGGCTTTCAGTCATCTTGCCCATGTGGTATGATTTGCATGTCTCAAGTGATTCAAAATCAAGTGAGTCCAAACGGTCCATTTGCATGGAGTTTCTTCATGCATATACACCAATAGACATGGTTCGCATGTCTCAAACTTTCAAAAATGAGTGAGTCCAAAGATCCATCAACATGGAGCTTCTTCATGCGTTTTATACCGATATGACTTAAGTGGCAGTGCCACAAGTAGGTGGTACCATCATTACTATCCTATATCTTTTGGCATGAACATGTGTATCACTATGATCGAGATTCAATAAACCATTCATTTCAGGTGTAAGACCATTGAAGGTATTATTCAAATAAACAGAGTAACCATTATTCCCCTTAAATGAATAACCGTATCACGATAGACATAATCCAATCATGTCTATGCTCAACGCAAACACCAAATAACAATTATTTAGGTTTTAATACCAATCTCGATGGTAGAGGGAGCGTGCGATGCTTGATCATATCAACCCTGGAAACACTTCCAACACATATCGTCAGCTCACCTTTAGCTAGCCTCCGTTTATTCTGTAGCCTTTTGTTTCGAGTTACTAACACTTAGCAACCGAACCGGTATCTAATACCCTGGTGCTACTAGGAGTACTAGTAAAGTACACATCAACACAATGTATATCCAATATACTTCTATCGACCTTGCCAGCCTTCTCATCTACCAAGTATCTAGGGTAATTCTGCTCCAGTGGCTGTTCCCCTTATTACAGAAGCACTCAGTCTCGGGTTTGGGTTCAACCATGGGTTTCTTCACTAGAGCAGCAGCTGAATTGCCGTTTCATGAAGTATCCCTTTGTTCCCTTGCCCTTCTTGAAACTAGTGGTTTCACCAACCATCAACAATTGATGCTCCTTCTAGATTTCTACTTTCGCGGTGTCAAACATCGCGAATATCTCAAGGATCATCATATATGTCCCTTATATATCATAGTTCATCACGAAGCTCTAGCAGCTTGGTGGTAATGACTTCGGAGAAACATCACTATCTCATCTGGAAGATCAACTCCCACTCGATTCAAGCGATTGTTGTACTCAGGCAATCTGAGCACAAGTTCAACAATTGAGCTTTTCTCCCTTAGTTTGCAGGCTAAGAAAATCGTCGGAGGTCTTATAACTCTTGACGTGGGCACGAGCCTGAAATCCCAATTTCATCCCTCGAAACATATCATATGTTTCGCGATGTTTCAAAACATCTTCGGTGCCTCAACTCTAAACCGTTTAACTGAACTATCACGTAGTTATCAAAATGTGTATGTCAGATGTTCGCAACATCCACAGACAACGTTCGAGGTTCAGCACACTGAGCGGTGCATTAAGGACATAAGCCTTCTATGAAGCAATGAGGACAATCCTCAGTTTACGGACCTAGTCCGCATAATTGCTACTATCAACTTTCAACTAAATTTTCTCTAGGAACATATCTAAACAGTAGAACTGAAGCGCGAGCTATGACATAATTTGCGAAGACCTTTTGACTATGTTCAGGATAATTAAGTTCATCTTATGAACTCCCACTCAGATAGACATCCCTCTAGTCATCTAAGTGATTACATGATCCGAGTCAACTAGGCCGTGTCCTATCATCACGTGAGACGGACTAGTCATCATCGGTGAACATCTTCATGTTGATCGTATCTACCATACGACTCATGCTCGACCTTTCGGTCTCTTGTGTTCCGAGGCCATGTCTGTACATGCTAGGCTCGTCAAGTCAACCTAAGTGTTTCGCGTGTGTAAATCTGTCTTACACCCGTTGTATGTGAACGTAAGAATCTATCACACCCGATCATCACGTGGTGCTTCGAAACGACAAACTTTCACAACGGTGCACAGTTAGGGGGAACACCTTCTTGAAATTTTAGTGAGGGATCATCTTATTTACTACCATCGTTCTAAGTAAACAAGATGCAAAAACATGATAAACATCACATGCAATCAAATAATAATGACATGATATGGCCAATATCATATAGCTCCTTTGATCTCCATCTTGGGGCTCCATGATCATATTGTCACCGGCATGACACCATGATCTCCATCATCATGATCTCCATCATCGTGTCTCCATGAAGTTGTCACGTCATCTATTACTTCTACTACTACAGCTAACGGTTAGCAATAAACTAAACTAATTACATGACGTTTATGTTGACACGCAGGTCATAAATAAATTAAGACAACTCCTATGGCTCCTGCCGGTTGTCATACTCATCGACATGCAAGTCGTGATTCCTATTACAAGAACATGATCAATCTCATACATCACATATATCATTCATCACATCCTTTTGGCCATATCACATCACATAGCATACCCTGCAAAAACAAGTTAGACGTCCTCTAATTGTTGTTTGCATGTTTTACGTGGCTGCTATGGGTTTATAGCAAGAACGTTTCTTACCTACGCACAAACCACAACGTGATATGCCAATTGCTATTTACCCTTCATAAGGACCCTTTCCATTGAATCCGATCCGACCCAAGTGGGAGAGACAGACACCCGCTAGCCACCTTATGCAACTAGTGCATGTCAGTCGGTGGAACCTGTCTCACGTAAGAGTACGTGTAAGGTCGGTCCGGGCCGCTTCATCCCACGATGCCGCTGAATCAAGATAAGACTAGTAACGGCAAGAATATTGAACAAAATCAACGCCCACAACTACTTTGTGTTCTACTCGTGCACAGAAACTACGCATAGACCTAGCTCTGATACCACTGTTGGGTAGCATAGCATAAATTCAAAAAATTTCCTACGTGTCACCAAGATCTATCTATGGAGTCATCTAGCAACGAGGGAGGAGTGGATCTACATACCCTTGTAGATCGCGCGCGGAAGCGTTCAAGAGAACGGGGTTGATGGAGTCGTACTCGTCGTGATCCAAATCACCGATGATCCTAGCGCCGAACAGACGGCACCTCCGCGTTCAACACACGTACGGAGTAGCGACGTCTCCTCCTTCTTGATCCAGCAAGGGGGGAGGAGAGGTTGATGGAGATCCAACAACACGACGGCGTGGTGGTGGAAGTAGCGGGATTCCAACAGGGCTTCGCCAAGCGCTGCGGGAGGAGCGAGATGTGTCATGGGAGGGAGAGGGAGGCGCCAGGGCTTAGGTATGGTTGCCCTCCCTTCCCCACACTATAAATAGGGCCAAGGGAGAGGGGGAGGGCGCAGCCTTGCCCTTCTTCCAAGGAAGGGTGCGGCCAGGGAGGAGTCCCTCCTCCCCACGGCACCTCGGAGGTGCCTTCCCCCTTTAGGACTCTTCCTTTCCCTCTTCTCTTGGCGCATGGGCCTCTTGGGGCTGGTGCCCTTGGCCCATATAGGCCAAGGCGCACCCCCTACAGCCCATGTGGCCCCCGGGGCAGGTGGCCCCACCCGGTGGACCCCCGGGACCCTTCCGGTCGTCCCGGTACAATACCGGTGACCCCGAAACCTGTCCCGATGGCCGAAATAGCACTTCCTATATATAATTCTTTACCTCCGGACCATTCCGGAACTCCTCGTGACGTCCGGGATCTCATCTGGGACTCCGAACAACTTTCGGGTTACCGCATACTAATATCTCTATAACCCTAGCGTCACCGAACCTTAAGTGTGTAGACCCTACGGGTTCGGGAGACATGCAGACATGACCGAGATGACTCTCCGGTCAATAAACAACAGCGGCATCTGGATACCCATGTTGGCTCCCACATGTTCCACGATGATCTCATCGGATGAACCACGATGTCAAGGACTTAATCAATCCCGTATACAATTCCCTTTGTCTAGCGGTACGATACTTGCCCGAGATTCGATCGTCGGTATCCCGATACCTTGTTCAATCTCATTACCAGCAAGTCTCTTTTACTCGTTCCGTAACACATCATCCCGTGATCAACTCCTTGATCACATTGTGCACATTATGATGATGTCCTACCGAGTGGGCCCAGAGATACCTCTCCGTTTACACGGAGTGACAAATCCCAGTCTCGATTCTTGCCAACCCAACAGACACATCCGGAGATACCTGTAGTGTACCTTTGTAGCCACCCAGTTACGTTGTGACGTTTGGCACACCCAAAGCACTCATACAGTATCCGGGAGTTGCACAATCTCTTCGTCTAAGGAAATGATACTTGACATTAGAAAAGCTTTAGCGGACGAACTACACGAGCTTTGTGCTAGGCTTAGGATTGGGTCTTGTCCATCACATCATTCTCCTAATGATGTGATCCCGTTAACAACGACATCCAATGTCCATGGTCAAGAAACCGTAACAATCTATTGATCAACGAGCTAGTCAACTAGAGGCTTACTAGGGACATGGTGTTGTCTATGTATCCACACATGTATCTGAGTTTCCTATCAATACAATTCTAGCATGGATAATAAATGATTATCATGAATAAGGAAATATAATAATAACTAATTTATTATTGCCTCTAGGGCATATTTCCAACATTCTCAATGGTGTTTGTTTCATCCGTCTCCAAGTTGCCTTTGTTTTTTCCCGCCCACCCACCCCTTTTTCCTCAAGGACGCAGATTTCTTAATCAAGTATCCTTTGATTCTCAGGAAGATACTAACGGAGCTTCTAGTTTATCATTCCTTGTTCTTTTATCTTCTCCGGTGGATTCAAATAAAGCTTTTGGTGTTGATCATATCCCTTTTTCCTCATTTCAAATACCTTCTCTTGCCGGTGCTCCTCATATACATTCATTTCTCGCTATTCAATTGTTACAGAGTGCTCAAGATATCTCGAAGATTCGTGTTTCCGCTCTGCATTCATTCAAGATCTTTCGAGGTTGTTATCTCATTCAAGTAATTTAATTCAACCGGTGCAACCTCCCTTTTAAATCATTTCAACGGTGTTTCTTTTGAGTGGGCCCTAACCCACAGGTCTTTTTCCAGGATCTTACCTGACTCTTCTTATTTTCCCGGCGTTACTCTCAAATTCTTTTCCAAGTTTGACGTAAGAATGATTCATCATCACTCATATGTATTTCTCCAAGATCATTCAAATTCTTTTCATTGTTGGCTCAACCTCTTCGTTTTGATTCTTCCGCGGTGTCTAAATAATTCATGGTGGTGTTTCTTGTTGGGGAACGTAGTAATTTCAAAAAAATTCCTACGCACACGCAAGATCATGGTGATGCACAGCAACGAGGGAGAGAGTCTGATCTACGTACCCTTGTAGATCTCAACGGAAGCGTTGACACAACATAGAGGAAGTAGTCGTACGTCTTCTTCCCGGTCCGACCGATCCAAGCACCGTTACTCCGGCACCTCCATGTTCTTAGCACACGTTCAGCTCGATGACGTTCCTCGGGCTCCGATCCAGCAAAGCATCGAGGAAGAGTTCCGTCAGCATGACGGCATGGTGACGATCTTGATGTACTACCGACGCAGGGCTTCGCCTAAGCACTGTAACGGTATGATCGAGGTGGAATTTGGTGGCAGGGGGCACCGCACACGGCTAAGGAACGATCTCAAGGATCAACTTGTGTGTCTTGGGGTGTCCCCTGCCCCCGTATATAAAGGATGAAAGGGGGGAGGCTGGCCGGCCAAGGAGGGAGGCGCAGGAGGATTCCTACTCCTACCGGGAGTAGGACTCCCCCCAATCCTATTCCAACTAGGAGTCCTTTGGAAAAAGGGAGAGGGAAAGAGAGAGAGGTGGCCGGCCACCTCTCCTTGTCCTAATAGGACTAGGGGAGGGGGGAGGCGCGCAGCCCTCCTTGGCAGCCCCTTTCACCTTTCCACAATGGCCCATGTAGGCCCATTTGGCTCCCGGGGGGTTCCGGTAACCCTCCCGGTAATCCGGTAAAATCCCGATTTCACCCGGAACACTTCCGATGTCCAAACATAGGCTTCCAATATATCAATCTTTATGTATCGACCATTTTGAGACTCCACATCATGTCCGTGATCACATCCGGGACTCCGAACAACCTTCGGTACATCAAAATGCATAAACTCATAATAACTGTCATCGTAACGTTAAGCGTGCGGACCCTACGGTTCGAGAACAATGTAGACATGACCGAGACACGTCTCCGGTCAATAACCAATAGCGGGACCTGGATGCCCATAATGGCTCCTACATATTCTACGAAGATCTTTTATCGGTTAGACCGCATAACAACATACGTTGTTCCCTTTGTCATCGGTATGTTACTTGCCCGAGATTCGATCGTCGGTATCCAATACCTAGTTCAATCTCGTTACCGGCAAGTCTCTTTACTCGTTCCGTAATACATCATCCCGCAACTAACTCATTAGTTGCAATGCTTGCAAGGCTTAGTGATGTGCATTACCGAGAGGGCCCAGAGATACCTCTCCGACAATCGGAGTGACAAATCCTAATCTCGAAGTACGCCAACCCAACATTTACCTTTGGAGCCACCTGTAGTACTCCTTTATAATCACCCAGTTACATTGTGACGTTTGGTTGTACCCAAAGTGTTCCTCCGGCAAACGGGAGTTGCATAATCTCATAGTCATAGGAACATGTATAAGTCATGAAGAAAAGAAATAGCAACATACTAAACGATCGGGTGCTAAGCTAATGGAATGGGTCATGTCAATCAGATCATTCAACTAATGATGTGACCTCGTTAATCAAATAACAACTCTTTGTTCATGGTTAGGAAACATAACCATCTTTGATTAACGAGCTAGTCAAGTAGAGGCATACTAGTGACACTCTGTTGGTCTATGTATTCACACATGTATTATGTTTCCGGTTAATACAATTCTAGCATGAATAATAAACATTTATCATGATATAAGGAAATAAATAATAACTTTATTATTGCCTCTAGGGCATATTTCCTTCAGTCTCCCACTTGCACTAGAGTCAATAATCTAGATTACACAGTAATGATTCTAACATCCATGGAGCCTTGGTGCTGATCATGTTTTGCTCGTGGAAGAGGCTTAGTCAACGGGTCTGCAACATTCAGATCCGTATGTATCTTGCAAATCTCTATGTCTCCCACCTGGACTAGATCCCCGATGGAATTGAAGCGTCTCTTGATGTGTTTGGTCCATTTGTGAAATCTGGATTCCTTTGCTAAAGCAATTGCACCAGTATTGTCACAAAAGATCTTCATTGGACCCGATGCACCAGGTATGACACCTAGATCGGATATGAACTCCTTCATCCAGACTCCTTCGTTCGCTGCTTCCGAAGCAGCTATGTACTCCGCTTCACATGTAGATCCCGCTATGATGCTTTGTTTAGAACTGCACCAACTGACAGCTCCACCGTTTAAAGTAAACACGTATCCGCTTTGCGATTTAGAATCGTCCGGATCAGTGTCAAAGCTTGCATCAACGTAACCTCTTATGGTGAGCTCTTTGTCACCTCCATATACGAGAAGCATATCCTTAGTCCTTTTCAGTCATTTCAGGATGTTCTTGACCGCTGTCCAGTGATCCACTCCTGGATTACTTTGGTACCTCCCTGCTATACTTATAGCAAGGCACACATCAGGTCTGGTACACAACATTGCATACATGATAGAGCCTATGGCTGAAGCATAGGGAACATCTTTCATTTTCTCTCTATCTTCTGCAGTGGTCGGGCATTGAGTCTGACTCAACTTCACACCTTGTAACACAGGCAAGAACCCTTTCTTTGCTTGATCCATTTTGAACTTCTTCAAAATCTTGTCAAGGTATGTGCTTTGTGAAAGTCCAATTAAGCGTCTTGATCTATCTCTATAGATCTTTATGCCTAATATGTAAGCAGCTTCACCGAGGTCTTTCGTTGAAAAACTTTTATTCAAGTATCCCTTTATGCTATCCAGAAATTCTATATCATTTCCAATCAGTAATATGTCATCCACATATAATATCAGAAATGCTACAGAGCTCCCACTCACTTTCTTGTAAATACAGGCTTCTCCAAAAGTCTGTATAAAACCAAATGCTTTGATCACACTATCAAAGCGTTTATTCCAACTCCGAGATGCTTGCACCAGTCCATAAATGGATCGATGGAGTTTGCACACTTTGTTAGCTCCCTTTGGATCGACAAAACCTTCCGGTTGCATCATATACAACTCTTCTTCCAGAAATCCATTTAGGAATGCAGTTTTGACATCCATTTGCCAAATTTCATAATCATAAAATGCGGCAATTGCTAACATGATTCTGACAGACTTAAGCATCGCTACGGGTGAGAAAGTCTCATCGTAGTCAACTCCTTGAACTTGTCGAAAACCTTTTGCGACAAGTCGAGCTTTGTAGACAGTAACATTACCATCAGCGTCAGTCTTCTTCTTAAAGATCCATTTATTCTCAATTGCTTCCCGATCATCGGGCAAGTCAACCAAAGTCCATACTTTGTTCTCATACATGGATCCCATCTCAGATTTCATGGCTTCAAGCCACTTTGCGGAATCTGGGCTCACCATCGCTTCTTCATAGTTCGTAGGTTCATCATGATCTAGTAGCATGACCTCCAGAACAGGATTACCATACCACTCTGGTGCGGATCTTAATCTGGTTGATCTACGAGGTTCAGTAGTATCTTGATCTAAAATTTCATGATCATCATCATTAACTTCCTCTCTTATTGGTGTAGGTCTCACAGAAACATTTTTCTGTGATGTACTATTTCCCAATAACGGAGTAGGTACAGTTACCTCGTCAAGTTGTACTTTCCTCCCACTCACTTCTTTCGAGAGAAACTCCTTCTCAAGAAAGTTTCCGAATTTAGCAACAAAAGTCTTGCCTTCGGATCTGTGATAGAAGGTGTATCCAATAGTTTCCTTTGGATATCCTATGAAGACACATTTCTCCGATTTGGGTTTGAGCTTATCAGGTTGAAGCTTTTTCACATAAGCATCGCAGCCCCAAACTTTAAGAAACGACAACTTTGGTTTCTTGCCAAACCACAGTTCATAAGGCGTCGTCTCAACGGATTTTGATGGTGCCCTATTTAACGTGAATGCGGCCGTCTCTAAAGCATAACCCCAAAACGTTAGCGGTAAATCAGTAAGAGACATCATAGATCGCACCATATCTAGTAAAGTACGATTACGACGTTCGGACACACCATTTCGCTGTGGTGTTCCGGGTGGCGTGAGTTGCGAAACTATTCCACAATTTTTCAAATGTACACCAAACTCGTAACTCAAATATTCTCCTCCATGATCAGATCGTAGAAACCTTATTTTCTTGTTACGATGATTTTCAACTTCACTCTGAAATTCTTTGAACTTTTCAAATGTTTCAGATTTGTGTTTCATTAAGTAGATATATCCATATCTGCTTAAATCATCTGTGAAAAGTGAGAAAATAACGATATCCGCCACGAGCCTCAATAATCATCGGACCACATACATCGGTATGTATGATTTCCAACAAATATGTTGCTCTCTCCATAGTACCGGAGAACGGTGTTTTAGTCATCTTGCCCATGAGGCACGGTTCGCAAGTACCAAGCGATTCATAATCAAGTGGTTCCAAAAGCCCATCAGTATGGAGTTTCTTCATGCGCTTTACACCGATATGACCTAAACGGCAGTGCCACAAATAAGTTGCACTATCATTATCAACTCTGCATCTTTTGGTTTCAACATTATGAATATGTGTATCACTACTATCGAGATTCATCAAAAATAGACCACTTTTCAAAGGTGCATGACCATAAAAGATATTACTCATATAAATAGAACAACCATTATTCTCTGATTTAAATGAATAACCGTCTCGCATCAAACAAGATCCAGATATAATGTTCATGCTCAACGCTGGCACCAAATAACAATTATTTAGGTCTAATATTAATCCCGAAGGTAGATGTAGAGGTAGCATGCCGACCACGATCACATCGACTTTGGAACCGTTTCCCACGCGCATCGTCACCTCGTCCTTTGCTAGTGTCCGCTTATTCTGTAGTCCCTGTTTCAAGTTGCAAATATTAGCAACAGAACCAGTATCAAATACCCAGGTGCTACTGCGAGCATTAGTAAGGTACACATCAATAACATGTATATCATATATACCTTTGTTCACCTTGCCATCCTTCTTATCCGCTAAATACTTGGGGCAGTTCCGCTTCCAGTGACTAGTCTGCTTGCAGTAGAAGCACTCACTTTCAGGCTTAGGTCCAGACTTGGGTTTCTTCTCTTGAGCAGCAACTTGCTTGCCTTTCTTCTTGAAGTTCCCCTTCTTCTTCCCTTTGCCCTTTTTCTTGAAACTAGTGGTTTTGTTAACCATCAACACTTGATGCTCCTTCTTGATTTCTACCTCCGCAGCTTTTAGCATTGCGAAGAGCTCGGGAATAGTCTTGTTCATCCCTTGCATATTATAGTTCATCACAAAGCTCTGGTAGCTTGGTGGCAGTGATTGGAGAATTCTGTCAATGACGCAATCATCCGGAAGTGTAACTCCCAATTGAATCAAGTGATTATTATACCCCAGACATTTTGAGTATATCCTCACTGACAGAACTGTTCTCCTCCATCTTGCAGCTATAGAACTTATTGGAGACTTCATATCTCTCAATCCGGGCATTTCCTTGAAATATTAACTTCAACTCCTGGAACAGCTCATATGCTCCATGACGTTCAAAACGTCGTTGAAGTCCCGGATCTAAGCCGTAAAGCATGGCACACTGAACTATTGAGTAGTCATCAGCTTTGCTCTGCCAGACGTTCATAACTTCTGGTGTTGCTCTAGCAGCAGGCCTGGCACTCAGCGGTGCTTCCAGGACGTAATTCTTCTGTGCAGCAATGAGGATAATCCTCAAGTTACGGACCCACTCCGTGTAATTGCTACCATCATCTTTCAACTTTGCTTTCTCAAGGAACGCATTAAAATTCAACGGAACAACAGCACGAGCCATCTATCTACAATCAACATAATCAAGCAAGATACTATCAGGTACTAAGTTCATGATAAATTTAAGTTCAGTTAATCAAATTTACTTAAGAACTCCCACTTTAGATAGACATCCCTCTAATCCTCTAAGTGATCACGTGATCCAAATCAACTAAACCATAACCGATCATCACGTGAGATGGAGTAGTTTTCAATGGTGAACATCATTATGTTGATCATATCTACTATATGATTCACGCTCGACCTTTCGGGCTCCGTGTTCCGAGGCCATATCTGTATATGCTTGGCTCGTCAAGTATAACCTGAGTATTCCGCGTGTGCAACTGTTTTGCACCCGTTGTATTTGAACGTAGAGCCTATCACACCCGATCATCACGTGGTGTCTCAGCACGAAGAACTTTTGCAACGGTGCATACTCAGGGAGAACACTTCTTGATAATTTAGTGAGAGATCATCTTATAATGCTACCGTCAAGCAAAGCAAGATAAGATGCATAAAAAGATAAACATCACATGCAATCAATATAAGTGATATGATATGGCCATCATCATCTTGTTCTTTGTGATCTCCATCTCCGAAGCACTGTCATGATCACCATCGTCACCGGCGCGACACCTTGATCTCCATCGTAGCATCATTGTCGTCTCGCCAATCTTATGCTTCCACGACTATCACTACCGTTTTAGTAATAAAGTAAAGCATTACATCGCAATTGCATTGCATACAATAAAGCGACAACCATATGGCTCCTGGCAGTTGCCGATAACTCGGTTACAAAACATGATCATCTCATACAATAAAATCAGCATCATGCCTTGACCATATCACATCACAACATGCCCTGCAAAAACAAGTTAGACATCCTCTACTTTGTTGTTGCAAGTTTTACGTGGCTGCTACGGGCTTAAGTAAGAACTCATCTCACCTACGCATCAAAAACCACAACGATAGTTCGTCAAATAGACTCCGTTTTAACCTTCTCAAGGACCGGGCGTAGCCACACTTGGTTCAACTAAAGTTGGAGAGACAGTCTTCCGCAAGCCATTTATGTGCAAAGCACGTCGAGGGAACCGGTCTCGCGTAAGAGTACGCGTAAGGTTGGTCCGGATCGTCTCGTCCAACAATACCGCCGAACCAAAGTATGACATGCTGGTAGGCAGTATGACTTGTATCGCCCACAACTCACTTGTGTTCTACTCGTGCAAATAACATCAAACCATAAAACCTAGGCTCGGATGCCACTGTTGGGGAACGTAGTAATTTCAAAAAATTTCCTACGCACACGCAAGATCATGGTGATGCACAGCAACTTGGGAGAGAGTCTGATCTACGTACCCTTGTAGATCTCAACGGAAGCGTTGACACAACGTAGAGGAAGTAGTCGTACGTCTTCTTCCCGGTCCGACCGATCCAAGCACCGTTACTCCGGCACCTCCGAGTTCTTAGCACACGTTCAGCTCGATGACGTTCCTCGGGCTCCGATCTAGCAAAGCGTCGAGGAAGAGTTCCGTCAGCACGACAACGTGGTGACGATCTTGATGTACTATCGATGCAGGGCTTCGCCTAAGCACTGTAACGGTATGATCGAGGTGGAATTTGGTGGCAGGGGGCACCGCACACGGCTAAGGAACGATCTCAAGGATCAACTTGTGTGTCTTGGGGTGTCCCCTGCCCCCGTATATAAAACATGAAAGGGGGAGGCTGGCCGGCCAAGGAGGGAGGCGCAGGAGGAGTCCTACTCCTACTGGGAGTAGGATTCCCCCCCAATCCTATTCCAACTAGGAGTCCTTTGGAAAAAGGGAGAGGGAAAGAGAGAGAGAGGTGGCCGGCCACCTCTCCTAGTCCTAATAGGACTAGGGGAGGGGGGAGGCGCGCAACCCTCCTTGGCAGCCCCTTTCACCTTTCCACAATGGCCCATGTAGGCCCATTTGGCTCCCGGGGGGTTCCGGTAACCCTCCCGGTAATCCGGTAAAATCCCGATTTCACCCGGAACACTTCCGATGTCCAAACATAGGCCTCCAATATATCAATCTTTATGTCTCGACCATTTCGAGACTCCTCGTCATGTCCGTGATCACATCCGGGACTCCGAACAACCTTCGGTACATCAAAATGCATAAACTCATAATAACTGTCATCGTAACGTTAAGCGTGCGGACCCTACGGTTCGAGAACAATGTAGACATGACCGAGACACGTCTCCGGTCAATAACCAATAGCGGGACCTGGATGCCCATAATGGCTCCTACATATTCTACGAAGATCTTTTATCGGTCAGACCGCATAACAACATACGTTGTTCCCTTTGTCATCGGTATGTTACTTGCCCGAGATTCGATCGTCGGTATCCAATACCTAGTTCAATCTCGTTACCGGAAAGTCTCTTTACTCGTTCCATAATACATCATCCCGCAACTAAATCATTAGTTGCAATGCTTGCAAGGCTTTAAGTGATGTGCATTACCGAGAGGGCCCAGAGATACCTATCCGACAATCGGAGTGACAAATCCTAATCTCGAAATACGCCAACCCAACATTTACCTTTGGAGCCACCTGTAGTACTCCTTTATAATCACCCAGTTACGTTGTGACATTTGGTAGTACCCAAAGTGTTCCTCCGGCAAACGGGAGTTGCATAATCTCATAGTCATAGGAACATGTATAAGTCATGAAGAAAAGCAATAGCAACATACTAAACGATCGGGTGCTAAGCTAATGGAATGGGTCATGTCAATCAGATCATTCAACTAATGATGTGACCTCGTTAATCCAATAACAACTCTTTGTTCTTGGTTAGGAAACATAACCATCTTTGATTAATGAGCTAGTCAAGTAGAGGCATACTAGTGACACTCTGTTGGTCTATGTATTCACACATGTATTATGTTTCCGGTTAATACAATTCTAGCATGAATAATAAACATTTATCATGATATAAGGAAATAAATAATAACTTTATTATTGCCTCTAGGGCATATTTCCTTCATTTCTCATCGTCATTCTCTGCATTTGAAGACCGAAGAAGAGTTTTTCCTCCATTTCTTGCTCCATTCTCTTCAAGATTCATGGTTCTAGCTTGTTGCCACTCTCTCGGTTGTTTTTGATTGTGAGAATTCTTTTCACCCATGCGGAGTAATTCAAGAGCCTTCTCAGTTTATTTATCCGGAGTCCTTCAATTCAACTTTATTCATTCTCAGCTTTCAGCTCTAGTTCCCTAAATCTTACCGGTGCATCGTTCAAGTGAGCTCTAATCAGTCTGTGATCTATTCGTTCTCTTGTATCTAAATTCTCTCAAGCATCTTCATTCATTTGCTAATCCTTCCCGGTGTTTCTTCATGGTTTATTCGTTCTTTTTCAATTCTTACGGTGGTTCGTTCAAGAGTTTTCTCTTCCTTCGTTATCATATCTATTTATTCGTTATTTCAATCCTACTGGTGGTTCATAGAAGACCTTCCCAAGTTTGCTCCATATCTATCTTAATCCTTTCTACAAGAATAAGTAGTATGTCAAATACGCTGCTTTTCATCAATTTTATTGGTGAATGATAAGTATAATGTAATTCTTATTCTTGTTTCATCGCCAAGTGATTAATTTCCTATTCCGGAGGCTTATCAAATTCCTGATTTCAATTGTTTCATCTTCTCTTTTTCCCGGAGTTCCCAACCTTTTTCAATTACATCTCCACGGAGATTCATTTAAATCATTGCAAGGCTTCAACCTTATTCTTTTCATCCACCATTTCGTTTGATCATTCTTTTTTTCTACCGGAGTTTTCACGAGGGCTCGACATGGTGGTTCATCAAGGATTTATTTCCTTCTTGAAGTGTTCATCAAGATTCTTTTCTAAGGAGCTTAAGTTTCTTCCTCTTGCAATCCGGAGTGCAATTTTTTCTTCCATATCATTGAAGGTGGTATTATGTCATTCTTGATAATTTGAGTTCATGTTTCATGATTCACATGTTGTCATGAATGAGATATTATAAATCCATCAATCTCGTCATTGGAGTTATCTTGGGTTATTTTCCCCCTAAAGCCTTCTCTAAGGATTGTTACTATCTATGGTGTTCATAAATGATCCAAGTACTTCATTCATCCTCCCGGTGATATAAGTTTCGCGTCTCCTCGTTCATATCAATCCAATTCTTCTTCCCGTGAGTGGCAGGTTGTCACCTCATAATTTGAGATGTATTCCATAAGACCATAACAAGCTTATTCTTTTCATTGTTGGTTTTCCAAAAACTTTGTTCTAGCTTTGGCTGTAAGCGTGCTCTCGTTTTCCCCTTCATTCATTCCATTCTTACTTTTGTTCCGGAGGCATTGTGTTGTTGCTCTCTGCAGCCCATCTTCTTGTTTTGTCAGGATCTTCTTCTTTTCGTCCTTATCCTTTTAACCGGAGCGTTGTGTCCTCTTTTCAAGTTTCCTCTCATCTTGTCTACTTCAATTCCTTCCATTTACAGTCGGAGTGCTTTCCAAATTATACCATCCTTAATCCTTCCCTATCTTATTTTAACCGAAGTGGTTTCAATATATATCTTGCCTTTCAACCTCAAGGTTTTTCACAATGTTCCTTGTTCTTTTTTTCTAACAGAGGTTTTCAACATTGTTCATCTCCGTTGCATTCTTTCTTTCCATTTGACCAACCTCTCAAGGTTCGTGATTTCACTCGTTTGTCCAAGAAGGAATTTAGTTTTACCTCTTCTCTTTCTTTTCCGTTGTCCCTCCGGTGCCATTTTTAGATCTCGGGACGAGATCCTCTCGTAGTGGTGGAGTGTTGTAACGCCCCGAGACCGATGTACCAGGTATCGTCCAGTTATTCATTGTTGTTGCCTTGTTATTGCTTGCGTGTCACGCATTGCATATCATGTCATCATGTGCATTTCATTTGCATACATGTTCGTCTCATGCATCCAAGCATTTTTCCTGTTGTCCGTTTTGCAATCCGGCGCTTCGTTCTCCTCCGGTGGTCATTTTACCTTTCTCTCATGTGTGGGGATTAAACATTTCCGGATTGGACCGAGACTTGTCATGTGGCCTTGGTTTACTACCGGTACACCGCCTGTCAAGTTTCGTATCATTTGGACTTCGTTTGATACTCCAACGGTTAACCGAGGGACCGAAAAGGCCTTGTGTGTGTTGCAGCCCAACACCCTTCGAATTTGGCCCAAAACCCACCTAAACCTCCTCCATCATCTCAGTCGTTCGATCACGATCGCGTGGCCGAAAACGGCACCTCTTTTGGACTCTCCTAGCTCCCTCTACCTATAAATATATCCCTCCACCCGAAATTCGCGGTCTAACCCTAACCTTCCTCTACCTCGCGCCCGGACAAAACTCCCGCGCCTGGACATGTCCAGCCGCCGCCCCAGCCAATCCCGCGGTGCCATGTCATCCCGCCGGACCTCCTCTCTCCTTCCCGCCGCCAAAGCCCGCCGGCCTAGATCCGGCCTGCGCGGGGCCGAACCGGGCCAGATCCCGCACCGCCGCCTGCCCGTACGCCGCCTCCCCGCACCACGCCTTCGCCGCCATCGCCAAGCTCCGCCGCGGTGCGCTCGCCGGCACCGCCCGCGGCCACCTCGCCGCAGTCGGCAGCGGCTCTCCGGCCGCCTTCCGCGCCCCTGCCGCGCCCTCCGTCACCGATCCTCCCCGCGGCACCCGCCTCTGGCCGGTGCTCGCCGGAGCCCGTCACCGGTCATCGCCGGAATGGCCGCCCCTCGCCGGAGTTCAAGAACTCGCCGGAGTTCCTAGTGGGATCAGATCCACCCACTCGTCCATCCAAACGCAACGTCACCGTCCCGGATCTCGTCATCCCGCTCCGTCCGATCCCGTTGACTTTCTCGGAGGGTATAATTTTCACTAAGTCCCCGAAATTCCTAGATCCATATGTCCATGTTCATCGCATCGTAACTTTGCATCCGTAGCTCCGATTCATGCATATAGCATATCAAAATGTTCACCTCAAAGAGCACATCATTTCATCTCATTGCATCATTTTCATTTGAGTTCATCTTGATGCCCCAAATGCTGTTAGAAGAGTGCTATTTGAGATGATTGTCAGATCTGCTGCTCCAATTAGATATTTGTCATTTTTGCCATGATTAATGTGTGCATGATATGCCCGTGAGCTCTTCATGAGTTTTGTTATATGCTTGGCCATATTTCCAGAGGTGCAACCCATGTATTTTTGTGATGTGTGTGGTGACTAGCACAAGCTTGCAAAGTGGTGCACTTGTTAATGCTGATTTCAGGGACTTAGCATTTCCACTAAGTCCTTGGTCTGTTTATCGCATGATGCCATATGTTCATGTTGTTTCCTAGTGATCCGTGCCTCTTTGGAGGATGATCAGTAAGGATGATTTGTTAATCTTGTAGTGCTCTATCCATCCATGTCTTTGTTTGCCATTATGGAGCACCCTAGCTTGAGTCAATCGAGCTCTATTTTTGTCATTTCGTGAATCTGGGCAGATTGTCTACTTGTTAGCGATTTTGCCGATGATGTTGTAGTCGATCCGTGCATGCTATGATATTGTTCTTGCCATGTCTAGCTTGCATAATGTGTATTCTTGATGGTGTATGCTTAGATTGTCATGAAATGATCTGTAGTGAGTGCATCGAGCTCGTAAACATGCCTACTTCATATCCGTTTCAGCATGTCCCAGTTTTCACTAAGTCTGAGAACTGATTATGTTTTTGCCATGTTCACATGCTTGCAAATGTATATTCTGATCCCTTTTGGCTTAAGGTCACTAAGGGACTTTTGTTAAGCTCTTTGAGTAGCTCCATGCGATGCTTTACTTTGCCTTGTTCAGGTCCTGTAGCATATAGTTTTGATGTTCCAAAGAGTGCTACCTGATCTGAAATTCCAGACTAGTGTTAATTTCACTAAGTCTGAAATCTGTTTGCCGTTTGCACTTTTGCCATGCTTGTTTGAACCTGTTAATGGATGAATTGGCCGTAGCTCAGTGTTCCTCTTTTGTTAAGCTTCATTAATGGATCCCTTCCATGTATTTTTTTTCCATGTTCGAGTGCTGTAGCATGTTCATCTTGTTGCATTTAGATGGCTACTTGTTGTAAATCGCAGACCGGTGCCATATTTGAATTGCTTGCCATTTCCAAACCGTAACTCCGATTCCGGCGTTCCTTATATCGTTTTCAAGCGATTTCATCTCACCTTTCCAGTGGCACACTTGGATTTCCAGGTTGAGGCCAGGTTCATTCATCTCTTGTCAAATCATGCGTATGCATCGCATACCGCATCCCGCATATCATACCATGTTCATGTGTTGTGTGTTTACTATGTTGTGCGCTTCTTTCCGGTGTTTGCTTCTTCGGGTTGGTTCTGGTTACATCGCGTTTGTGAGGACCCGTTCGTCTACGTCCGGTTGTCTCCTTCATGGACTCGTTCTTCTTCCTTGCGGGATTTCAAGCAAGATGACCATACCCTCGAAATCACTTCTATCTTTGGTTGCTTAGTTGCTCGCTCTTTTGCTATGCCTATGCTGCGATACCTACCACTTGCTTATCATGCCTCCTAAATTGTTGAACCAATCCTCTAACCCACCTTGTCCTAGCAAACCGTTGTTTGGCTATGTTACTGCTTTGCTCAGCCCCTCTTATAGCGTTGTTAGTTGCAGGTTAAGATTGGAGCTTGTTCCGTGTTGGAACATGGATATATTTTGTTGGGATATCACAATATATCTTATTTAATTAATGCATCTATATACTCGGTAAAGGGTGGAAGGCTCGGCCTTATGCCTGGTGTTTTGTTCCACTTTTGCCGCCCTAGTTTCCGTCATATCGGTGTTATGTTCCCGGATGTTGCGTTCCTTACGCGGTTGGGTTATAATGGGAACCCCTTGACAGTTCGCTCTGAATAAAACTCCTCCAGCAAGGCCCAACCTTGGTTTTACCATTCACCACCTAGCCTTTTTCCCTTGGGAGTCGCGCATCCCGAGGGTCATCTTTATTTTAACCCCCCCCCCCCGGGCCAGTGCTTGTCTAAGTGTTGGTCCAAACTAGAGCCACTTGCGGCGCCACCTCGGGGAAACTTGAGGGCTGGTTTTAGCTGTACGTAGTGTTCATTCGGTGTTGCCCTGAGAACGAGATATGTGCAGCTCCTATCAGGATGTCGGCGCATCGGGCGGTTTTGCTGGACTTGTTTTACCATTGTCGAGGATGTCTTGAAGAACCGGGATACCGAGTCTGATCGGAATGTCTTGGGAGGAGGTCTATTCCTTCGTTGACCATGAGAGCTTGTCATGGGCTAAGTTGGGACACCCTTGCATGGATTTGAACTTTCGAAAGCCGTGCCCGCGGTTATGGGCAGATGGGAATTTGTTAATGTCCGGTTGTAGAAAACCTGAAGTTGACCTTAATTAAAATGCATCAACCGCGTGTGTAACCGTGATGGTCTCTTTCCGGCGGAGTCCGGGAAGTGAACACGATTGTTGGAGTTTTGTTTGACGTAGGTTGTTCTAGGATCACTTCTTGATCATAGTTTCTCGATCGTGCTTTGTCGTCTCTTCTCGCTCTCTTTTGCGAATAGGTTAGCCACCATATATGCTAGTCGCTGGCTGCAGCTCCACATATTACCTTTACCTTACCCATAAGCTTAAATAATCTTGATCGCGAGGGTGCGAGATTGCTGAGTCCCCGTGGCTCACAGATACTTCCAAAACCAGCTTGCAGGTGCCGTTGAACAGTGTAGATGACGCAACCAAGCTCAAGGAGGAGCTCGATGAAGATCTTGTCCTTTGTGTTGTTTCGTTCTAGTTGGTCAGTACTGGAGCCCAGTTGGGGTCGATCGGGGACCTTCTCGCATTTGGGGTTCTTCCTTTAGTTTGGTTCCATAGTCGGACCTTGATTGTATCTGGTTGATGTAATGCTTTATTCATGTAATTGTGTGAAGTGGCGATTGTAAGACAACTCCTTATCTCTTTCCCTTATGTATTACATGGGTTGTGTGAAGATTACCTCACTTGCGACATTACTTTCAATGCGGTTATGCCTCTAAGTCGTGCTTCGACACGTGGGAAATATAGCCGCATCGAGGGCGTTTCAAGTTGGTAATCAGAGCCTTCCCCGACCTTAGGAGCCCCATTGCTTGATCGTTTTTAGCAGCCGAGTTGTGTCTAGAAAAATGTTTTGAGTCATTTAGGAATTATATATCGGAGAGTTAGGAATTCTTTTTTACTTCCCAATCTCCTCAGCGCTCTGGTAAGGCATCCTGACGTAGAGTTTTAACTCTTCTCTCCTCAAATTTCACGAAATTTTTTTTAGGATCACGCGGGTATCTTGGAATCGTTCCGATGGTTTTATGACGAGAACATTGTCTTGGTGCCTCCTGTCAGGGGTTTTGTGGAAGTGTCCTGGGGAGTTGAGCTCTGAGGTGTTGTCGTCATAATTTTATCGTTGCAGTTCTGGAATACCTGAGTTCAGTACATCGAGATCGAAAATCTCTTTTATGCAGTTCGTTGGTGAGATAACCTCGACGCCACCCAGTACTGGGGCGGGAGTTCAGGAGTATTGCCATAACTTGTATAACGGATGCTTTTCGAAGGTTGAGGTAGATGATTTCCGAAGGTTTCTTGGTTATGTGTTGAAGGATGGATACAGCTGGATGTAGGATTTGCTAGTTTGGGTGAGATATTATGCTTCCCCTGTATCCCCAACACCTGATTGCATAACTGGAAAATTTCGCGAGTTTCATAAGTGGGAGTTCAAGTAGCTCTTAAGATATCTTTCCGACAGATGTATGATATGAAATTGGGGTTCGACGTCTAGTGGTCCGCCTATTCACGGTTGGTTTTACAGTGGTCTCGTTGTGTCTTAAAGAGTCCTTGGCTATGCCGACTGGGGGACGCTCCGTATGTCATGTGCACTGCCTTGTACATGATGGTGTTGTACGATCGAGCCCGTGTAGGCCCCACCATGAAAACTTCGGACGAAATCTCTATCATATGTTTGTTCTGGCTTATTTTGCAAGCCAATCCATTGTTTTGTTTTGAGTTGTGGTATTCAAGTTGCTTCGAAGTCAAATGTTGATTCCATACCTTCCCCAAATGGTGTTCTCATACTTCGATGTGAATACCAACCCTTCTTGATCATCAGGAGTGTCATGTCAATCCTTTTCAACCGGTGTTGTTTCTTTTCAAGTGGATCCGATCATTTCAACATTCGCAAGATCAACTCAAGTCTTCTCAACGGTGATTGTTTCATCCGTCTCCAAGTTGCCTTTGTTTTTTTCCCGCCCACCCACCCCTTTTTCCTCAAGGACTCAGATTTCTTAATCAAGTATCCTTTGATTATCAGGAAGATACTAACGGAGCTTCTAGTTTATCATTCCTTGTTCTTTTATCTTCTCTGGTGGATTCAAATCAAGCTTTTGGTGTTGATCATATCCCTTTTTCATCGTTTCAAATACCTTCTCTTGCCGGTGCTCCTCACATACATTCATTTCTCGCCATTCAATTGTTACGGAGTGCTCAAGATATCTCGAAGATTCGTGTTTCCACTCTGTATTCATTCAAGATCTTTCGAGGTTGTTATCTCATTCAAGTAATTTAATCCAACCAGTGCAACCTCCCTTTTAAATCATTTCAATGGTGTTTCTTTTAAGTGGGCCCTAACCCACAGGTCTTTTTCCAGGATCTTACCTGACTCTACTTATTTTCCCGGTGTTACTCTCAAATTCTTTTCCAAGTTTGACGTAAGAATGATTAATCATCACTCATATGTATTTCTCCAAGATCTTTCAAATTCTTTTCATTGTTGGCTCAGCCTCTTCGTTTCGATTCTTCCGGGGTGTCTAAATAATTCATGGCGGCGTTTCTCATCGTCATTCTCTGCATTTGAAGACCGAAGAAGAGTTTTTCCTCCATTTCTTGCTCCATTCTCTTCAAGATTCGTGGTTCTAGCTTGTTGCCACTCTCTTGGTTGTTTTCGATTGTGAGAATTCTTTTCACCCATCCGGAGTAATTCAAAAGCCTTCTCAGTTTATTTATCCGGAGTCCTTCAATTTAGGTTTATTCATTCTTAGCTTTCAGCTCTAGTTCCCTATATCTTACCGGTGCATCGTTCAAGTGAGCTCTAATCAGTCTGTGATCTATTCATTCTCTTGTATCTACATTCTCTCAAGCATCTTCATTCATTTGCTAATCCTTCCCGGTGTTTCTTCATGGTTTATTCGTTCCTTTTCAATTCTTACGGTGGTTCGTTCAAGAGTTTTCTCTTCCTTCGTTATCATATCAATTTATTCGTTATTTCAATCCTACCGGTGGTTCATAGAAGACCTTCCCAAGTTTGCTCCATATCTATCTTAATCCTTTCTACAAGAATAAGTAGTATGTCAAATACGCTGCTTTTCATCAATTTTATTGGTGAAGGATAAGTATAATGTAATTCTTATTCTTGTTTCATCCAAGTGATTAATATCCTATTCCGGAGGCTTATCAAATTCCTGATTTCAATTGTTTCATCTTCTCTTTTTCCCGGAGTTCCCAACCTTTTTCTATTACATCTCCACGGAGATTCATTTAAATCATTGCAAGGCTTCAACCTTATTCTTTTCATCCACCATTTTGTTTGATCATTCTTTTTTTCTACCGAAGTTTTCACGAAGGCTCGACATGGTGGTTCATCAAGGATGTATTTCCTTCTCGAAGCGTTCATCAAGATTCTTTTCTAAGGAGCTTAAATTTCTTCATCTTGCAATCCGGAGTGCAATTTTTTCTTCCATATCATTGAAGGTGGTATTATGTCATTCTTGATAATTTGAGTTGATGTTTCATGATTCACATGTTGTCATGAATGAGATATTTTAAATCCATCAATCTCGTCATTGGAGTTATCTTGGGTTATTTTCCCCCTAAAGCCTTCTCTAAGGATTGTTACTATCTATGGTGTTCATAAATGATCCAAGTACTTCATTCATCCTCCCGGTGATATAAGTTTCTCGTCTCCTCGTTCATATCAATCCAATTCTTCTTCCCGTGAGTGGCAGTTTGTCACCTCATAATTTGAGATGTATTCCATAAGACCAAAACAAGCTTATTCTTTTCGTTGTTGGTTTTCCGACAACTCTATTCTAGCTTTGGCTGTAAGTGTGCTCTCGTTTTTCCCTTCGTTCATTCCATTCTTACTTTTGTTCCGG
The DNA here is from genome assembly GCA_034509565.1 of Triticum monococcum. Taxonomy (NCBI): domain Eukaryota; kingdom Viridiplantae; phylum Streptophyta; class Magnoliopsida; order Poales; family Poaceae; genus Triticum; species Triticum monococcum. The sequence continues at coordinate 759,533,191 of CM067842.1, forward strand.
AGGCATTGTGTTGTTGCTCTCTGCAACCCATCTTCTTGTTTTGTTAGGATCGTGTTCTTTTCGTCCTTATCCTTTTAACCGGAGTGTTGTGTCCTCTTTTCAAGTATCCTCTCATCTTGTCTACTTCAATTCCTTCCATTTACAGTCGGAGTGCTTTCCAAATTATACTATCCTTAATCCTTCCCTATCTTATTTTAACCGGAGTGGTTTCAATATATATCTTACCCTTCAACCTCAAGGTTTTTCACAATGTTCCCTGTTCTTTTTTTCTAACGGAGGTTTTCAACATTGTTCATCTCCGTTGCATTCTTTCTTTCCATTTGACCAACCTCTCAAGGTTCGTGATTTCACTCGTTTGTCCAAGAAGCAATATAGTTTTACCTCTTCTCTTTCTTTTCCGTTGTCCCTCCGGTGCCATTTTTAGATCTCGGGACGAGATCCTCTCGTAGTGGTGGAGTTTTGTAACGCCCCGAGACCAATGTGCCAGGTGTCGTCCAGTTATTCGTTGTTGTTGCCTTGTCATTGCTTGCGTGTCATGCATTGCATATCATGTCATCATGTGCATTTCATTTGCATACATGTTCGTCTCATGCATCCGAGCATTTTTCCTGTTGTCCGTTTTGCAATCCGGCGCTTCGTTCTCCTCCGGTGGTCATTTCTACCTTTCTCTCATGTGTGGGGATTAAACATTTCCGGATTGGATCAAGACTTGTCATGCGGCCTTGGTTTACTACTGGTAGACCGCCTGTCAAGTTTCGTATCATTTGGACTTCGTTTGATACTCCAACGGTTAACCGAGGGACCGAAAAGGCCTTGTGTGTGTTGCAGCCCAACACCCTTCCAATTTGGCCCAAAACCCACCTAAACCTCCTCCATCATCTCGGTCGTTCGATCACGATCGCGTGGCCGAAAACCGCACCTCTTTTGGACTCTCCTAGCTCCCACTACCTATAAATATGTCCCTCACCCCGAAATTCACGGTCTAACCCTAACCTTCCTCTACCTCGCGCCCGGACAAAACTCCCGCGCCCGGACATGTCCAGCCGCCGCCCCAGCCAATCCCGCAGTGCCACGTCATCCCACCGGACGTCCTCTCTCCTCCCGCCGCCAAAGCCCGCAGGCCCAGATCCGGCCCGTGCGGGGCCGAACCGGGCCAGATCCCGCGCCGCCGCCTGCCCGTACGCCGCCTCCCCGCACCACGCCTTCGCCACCACCGCCAAGCTCCACCGCGGTGCGCTCATCGGCGCCGCCCACGGCCACCTCGCCGCCCCTTCGTGCTCGCCGCAGTCGGCAGCGGCTCGCCGGCTGCCTTCCGCGCCCCTACCGCGCCCTCCGTCACCGATCCTCCCCGCGGCGCCCGCCTCTGGCCGGTGCTCGCCGGAGCCCGTCACCGGTCATCGCCGGAATGGCCGCCCCTCGCCGGAGTTCAAGAACTCGCCGGAGTTCCGAGTGGGATCAGATCCACCCATTCGTCCATCCAAACGCAACATCACCGTCCCGGATCTCGTCATCCCGCTCCGTCCGATCCCGTTGACTTTGCATCCGTAGCTCCGATTCATGCATATAGCATATCAAAATGTTCGTCTCAGAGAGAACATCATTTCATCTCATTGCATCATTTTCATTTGAGTTCATCTTGATGCCCGAAATGCTGTTAGAAGAGTGCTATTTGAGATGATTGTCAGATCTGCTGCTCCAATTAGATATTTGTCATTTTTGCCATGATTAATGTGTGCATGATATGCCCCCGAGCTCTTCATGAGTTTTGTTGTATGCTTTTCCATATTTCCAGAGGTGCAACCCATGTATTTTTGTGATGTGTGTGGTGACTAGCACAAGCTTGCAAAGTGGTGCACTTGTTAATGCAGATTTCAGGGACTTAGCATTTCCACTAAGTCCTTGGTCTGTTTATCGCATGATGCCATATGTTTATGCTGTTTCCTAGTGATCCGTGCGTCTTCGGAGGTTGATCAGTAAGGATGATTTGTTAATCTTGTAGTGCTATATCCATCCATGTCTTTGTTTGCAATTATGGAGCACCCTAGCTTGAGTCAATCGAGCTCTATTTTTGTCATTTCGTGAATCTGGGCAGATTGTCTACTTGTTAGCGATTTTGCCGATGATGTTGTAGTTGATCCGTGCATGCTATGATATTGTTCTTGCCATGTGTAGCTTGCATAATGTGTATTCTTGATGGTGTATGCTTAGATTGTCATGAAATGCTCTGTAGTGAGTGCATCGAGCTCGTAAACATGCCTACTTGATATCTGTTTCAGCATGTCCCAGTTTTCACTAAGTCTGAGAACTGATTATGTTTTTGCCATGTTCACATGCTTGCAAATGTATTTTCTGATCCCTTTTGGCTTAAGGTCACTAAGGGACTTTTGTTAAGCTCTTTGAGTAGCTCCATGCGATGCTTTACTTTGCCATGTTCAGGTCCTATAGCATATAGTTTTGATGTTCCAAAGAGTGCTACCTGATCTGAAATTCCAGACTAGTGTTAATTTCACTAAGTCTGAAATCTGTTTGCCATTTGCACTTTTGCCATGCTTGTTTGAACCTGTTAATGGATGAATTGGCCGTAGCTCAGTGTTCCTCTTTTGTTAAGCTTCATCAATGGATCCCTGCCATGTATTTTGTTCCCATGTTCGAGTGCTGTAGCATGTTCATCTTGTTGCATTTAGATGGCTACTTGCTGTAAATCGCAGACCGGTTGTCAGGACCCTGATTCTAAGCCACATCGATCTAGCTGGTAACACCTCATATCACTTTGCGGCCTCACGCAAGGTATCCCACGGGTGTCGCCTTACCATGGCCTGGGGCCGTTTGCGCCTTTTGGCTCGCGTATATGACAGTGTCGCTAGCATCCATATGACCAAGAACCCGGGCCGACATGGCTAGTCGTGAACCCAAAGCGGCACAGACCTATGGAGACAGGCATACATGAATCACATCGAACATGTCGGTCATCAACGAGTGATTCCGGGCTGTAGCACTGGGCTAACAGGACTCCGGGGATCCCGGGCTGTAACAGGCTAGACAGGACTCCGGAGATCACCGCGTGACATTTCCCCGAAGGGACAGACATAGGGACAAAGTGAAACACATGCCGGCCATACAAGTGTCCTGAACAGTAGTGCTGGGCTAGCACGAGTATTAAAAAGCTCCAACCTCAAGGCCCGATTCTCTCGGTCCTTATCTTCGAGCATCTCAGCGGTGGTACGAGTTAATGAGTCCTCCTGAGTGGAGTCAGCATAGATAGCCTGAAGATACCCCTGCGCTCCCGGAAGTGAAGCTGGCATGTAACGGAAGTCAGTGTTCCGAAGCAGGCCAGTCCGGACTCGCAAGATGGTCATCATGGAGTAGGCAGCATCCTGCACAGCCATCTCAACGGTAACCCCGAGTCCATAGGAACAGTGAAGGGGCTTGGTAGATCCAGGATAGGAAGGAAATATCCTGATGGTGCAGAAATACTGGCTTTGATTAAAGTCGCGGAACTGCTCTTCAACAGTGTATTCGGGATACCAACGGTATCCTGTCTCGATCATGACCCGGACTAACATAGCAGTATGACCGGGCATGTCGAGGCACCTGGTCAGGCGAACCACTTGATTTTGAGAATGGTTGGCCATCTGAAAGCACAACCACAAGACAAAGACATCAGAATTCCTAGGGAAAATTGGACAGCATAACGGCTGTAAATGCTCAGAAAAAGATTTGAGACATCCACAACAGTTCACAATACTGCTCAACAGCATCATATCAAGGTTCTGATTCAAATAGCAACGTACTAAAATAGTAGAAACTGGACAGGAACTCGTAGCAATAATCCTATAAACTACTACGGATTAGTAACACGTGAACCTGATAGAAGAAGAGAGCCTAGTCCTTAACCCATGTTGAATGAGAAGAGAATGACTCAGATCAGAAGCATAGGGTAAAGGAGTAAAAGAACCTTACGTTCCCTCCCACAATCAATTCCCTTACATATAACTAACGCATTTCTAGACTCGACATCGACCAGTTTGGCTGAACGAACCTACAGGCAGTCTGGCTCTGATGCCAACGCTGTCAGGTCCCCAATTCTAAGCCACATCGATCTAGCCGGTAACACCTCATATCACTTTGCGGCCTCACGCACGGTATCCCACGGGTGTTGCCTTACCATGGCCCGGGGCCGTTTGCGCCTTTTGGCTCGCGTATATGACAGTGTCGCTAGCATCCATATGACCAAGAACCCGGGCCGACATGGCTAGTCGTGAACCCAAAGTGGCACAGACCTATGGAGACAGGCATACATGAATCACATCGAACATGTCGGTCATCAACGAGTGATTCCGGGCTGTAGCACTGGGCTTACAGGACTCCGGAGATCACCGCGTGACATTTCCCCGAAGGGACAGACATAGGGACGAAGTGAAACACATGCCGGCCAGTCAAGTGTCCTGAACAGTAGTGCTGGGCTAGCAGGACTCCGGTGAACCAGGCTGTAGCGGACTACTATGGCTCGAGGAACACTAGACTACATTTCCCCATAAGAAAGGCTGCGAAGGACAAACAACTAGATTGTCGGATCCCACGCATACCAAGCATTTCAATCATACACACAATATGCCCGATATGAGTACATACAACATGGCATCACAACAAAACTCTACAACTCAAGTACTTTATTTAAAGGCTCCAGGGAGCCATACATAACATATTCATACAGGTAGGGGTCACATGACCCAACACTCAAGTCATACAGTCATACAAGCACATGCGGAAGCAACTAGTCTGAGTACAGACTCTAGAAAGAAAGAGGGCTTCTTGAAGCCTGTCTATCTACATAGGGCCCTCCATGGCCTGGATCACCACCTGGGTGGCTAGTCACTCGTCGACGTCAAGGTGTACGTAAAACCCATCGGAGGGGGCAGTGTTGTCGTCTGAAAACAATAAATAAGCAAACATGAGTACAAAGGTACTCAGCAAGTCTTACATCAGAACCTACTATACATGCTTATTTTCAAGAAGGTGGTGGGGTTTATGCAGCAAGCCAGCTTTGACTCTTGGCTAAGCTATCCTACGGAACCTTTTAGCAAAATAATTTTCGCACACGAGTCCACTACTCACCATCACAATACTCCACCGTGGATCCTCCCTCGTATCCTGCGAGAGGGCCATCCTCGGTACTCACACTTATCTTGAGTCTTTTAGTAGTATCCATTAACTTGTCTATGAACTGTATAGGCAACCAAGTAGTCCTTTACCACGGACGCGGCTATTCGAATAGTTTTATACCCTGCAGGGGTGTACTTCGTCATACACGCTTTCACCGCTTACCGCCGTCTACACGACATGTACTCGGCAACCTTCAAGCGGAAGCCCAGCGAGGGTGTCGGCCATGGCCTACCTAAACACCTAAGCCCCTAGTCCAGGTTATCGCCTATCCAGGTTCCATCCGCAGGGAGTCCGGCAGAGGTTTCCACATACGGCCCCGAACGATGTGAACAGGGTTCCCGAGACACCAAACGGGTGACTTGGTACACCGTGCCATGGTGTATCTACCGCAACATAGCCCACCCCTAGGGTCAGCGCTACGCACGGCCGCCAACACATATCCTACAAACACCAGAAACTATTTGCAACTCCTGGACAAAGTACTAGGGTGGCTAAGAAGCCGAGAGGGTCCATTAAGGATCCCAATGTACGGTAGTAGCTGAATCTTAAATCACACATACAGATCTCAGTTCTTAGGGCGGCCTCAATGAAACAACCCACCATGTACTCCTACATGGCCTCTCATCGATACCTTTACCAAATCATGTTCAACACATCCCACATATTACTGACACAAGCATTCCACTCTAGCCCATCACCTAGATGAACCAGACTTGACACAACTCTAAGCATAGCAGGCATAGCAAGGTAGGAATCACAAAACATGGCTCAATCAACTCCTACACATGCTAGTGGGTTTCATCTAGTTACTGTGGCAATGACAGGTCATGCAGAGGATAATGGTTCAACTACCGTAGCACACTGCAGTTTGAATCGTGTTGTCTTAATGTAGTAAGCAAGAGCAGGAGCGAGAACATGGGTTGTATCGGAATGATCAATGGTTGCTTGCCTGATGGAGTGGTAACGGGATACTGCCCTTCAGTTGGATACTCGTGAATATCCTCGGAGGCAGAACCTACCACGAAGAACACAACCGAGCACAATCAACACATGACGATATGCAACAACATGATGCATGCTATTACATGGCAATATGGATGTGTCTTGGCCTAATGCAAGCTAAAACAGAAGGGTAATTGCTTATTTGAACCAAAGGTTCAAGTGTTAGCTCATTTAAATTGATCATATTAGTGCATCACCTTATATTGCATACACAGCAGGTTTAACTTGTTCTGACATGCATGAAACCAGTACCAATGGATAGCTTGGATTTTTCTGATAATTTTTCATATATAATTTGTCTCATTTGGAGTTATGGTTGAATTTCTATGAATTTTTGAAGTTTAGGCAATTTTCTGGAATTTTCTATATAAAATTAAATCCAGAAAAAAAGTTACTGCGTCAGCCTTGCATCAGCATGATGTCAGCAAGTCAAATGCGGTGCCCGGGTCAAACCCGACCAGTGGGGTCCACTGGTCAGTGACTCATTTAGTTAATTAACTGATTAATTTAGATTAACACTAAACGGGTTTAATTAGCAGGGGGACCCGCTTGTCATTGACTCAGGGGAGTCAACTGGGCCCTCCCAGTCAATGGTCAAGGTCAACACTCACCGGCGTCTAGCCGTCGGCGAGGCCAGACACGGCGGAGGAAGTGCAGTTGCACGTTCCGGCCACCAAACGGAAGGCGGAGAGCATCTACGGGCTCCTGGGAACGAGCCGCAGCTGTTGGTGGTGAGGGTTGAGCTCGGGGTGGCCGAAGACGTCGCCGGCGACGACTTTGGCGGTCGCCGGAGTTCGGGCGCCGATAGAAACGACGCCACCGTGCACGGGAGGAGCAACGGGTAGCACCTACGCGTTCTGCAGGCTCCCACAAATCTAAAGGGCATATGCACGGGGCCGATTGGCCACCGGAGCCTCGTCGGCGACGAGCTCGTGCGGCGGTGTGCTTCGGGCGTCATGGGGAGTGGTGCTACAACAAGCGCTAGGCCATGGGGTTAGGGGGAAACGACGGAGGAGCTCACTGGGAGGTCGAAGCGCAGCTCAGTGGGCCTTGGGACGACCTAGACGGCGCGAATCAAAGACGAGGTCGCCGGCGGCCAGAGGTTGAACAAGAGCTCGAAGTCGACGCTGCAGGGCTTCCGGCGGGGCGTGGTTCGGTGAGGGGGTCGAGGACGACGTTGCGGAGCTCATGGGCACAACCGAGGTGCGAGGGGGTGGCTGTGGCCGTGGTGGTTCGCGTCGGCGGCGACGGCCGTGTTCTGTGGAAGTGAGGGGGAGCCAGAGGAGGGGATGAGCACGGGGGGAGGAGGAATGAGAGGGCCAGGGGGTGCATGGCCGTCTCCGTGGCATTGGAAGGGAGTCCGGGAAGCAGGAGGTGGCGCGCAGGGGGGGAGGTGGCGCGCGCGCGTGCCGGCGAGCGTCGGGCACACGCCCGCGTCCTTCTGTCCGAGGAGGGGGACGACAGGAGGCAGCGGGGTGGGCTGGGCTGCCAGCTGGAAATGGGCCAGGTAAGTGGCCCAGTGGCCTTTCCCTCTTTATTTTTGTGTTTTTCTGTTTCTGTTATTTTGTCTTGATTTAGTTTAAATACTAAATCATTTTATAAATCCTGTAAATATTTATGGACACTTACTGAAATAATTCAGTGGCCCAAAAAATAGTTCCAACATTATTTGAGCATTTGAATTATTTAATAGTATTTAAATGCCCAAATTCAAATACTTATGATTTAAATCAATGCCCCTTTTGTTGACCTAAAATTATGTGCACCATTTTTCCCAAGGGTTCTAACCCTAGGCAAAGAGGGTGAACATTTTTGAAGGGCATTTTAGGTTCATTGAATTTATTTTTAGTAAACCCTAGTTGATTTCAGGGGGGGTGCTGGGGGTTCTGCTTTCCCCATTTCAATTTTCTGATGAAGGTAAACATGATGCACACTCTAATGCATGATCTAGCTAGGGTGTGACAACTCACCCCCACTCAATAGAATCTCGTCCCGAGATTTAGGATCATCTGGGAAGAAGGTGGGGTACTCGAGTCGAAGACGATCCTCCCTTTCCCAAGTGGCTTCTTCCTCGGAATGGTGTGACCATTGAACCTTGAGAAACTTGATATTATGATGTCGAGTGGTACGCTCGGCTTGATCAAGGATACGAACGGGGTATTCCCGATAAGAAAGGTTATCTTGTAAATCAAGCGTTTCGTGGTCCACTCCACGGATAGGATCCGCGAAGCAACGCCTGAGTTGCGAAACGTGGAAGACATTGTGAACTCTGGAAAGATGCGGAGGTAGTTCCAATTGGTAGGCAACTTCTCCTCGTTTGGCAAGAATGCGAAAGGGTCCAATGTAACGAGGAGCCAATTTGCCTTTGATACCGAAACGATGGGTTCCCTTTAACGGGGTAACCCGAAGGTAAGCCTTCTCGTCAACTTCAAATGTCATAGGCTTATGTTTACGATCATATTGACTCTTTTGGCGAGATTGGGCTGTTTTCAATTTCTCACGAATAACGCGTGCTCTTCTACTTCCTGAATCATATCCGGGCCAAAGAGTTGTCTTTCCCCGGTTTCTGACCAGTTAAGAGGCGTTCGACATTTTCGTCCATAGAGAACTTCGAAGGGAGCTTTGCCCAAACTAGCTTGATAGCTATTGTTATAAGCAAACTCCGCGAATGGAAGGCATTTCTCCCAACTCATTCCGAACGAGATAACAGAAGCTCGGAGCATATCTTCCAGAATTTGATTGACTCGCTCTACTTGACCACTTGATTGAGGATGGAAGGCGGTGCTAAAGGAGAGATGAGTTCCCATAGCATTTTGGAAACTTTCCCAAAATCGAGAGGTGAAGAGACTTCCATGGTCTGAGTTAATTTCCAATGGGACACCATGAAGAGACACTATTCGAGAGATGTATAAGTCAGCTAGCTGGCTAGCGGTGATACTCTCCCGAACGGGTAGGAAGTGGGCTACTTTGGAAAGACGGTCGATCACGACGAAGATGGCATTATTCCCCCTCTTGGTCCTGGGAAACCCAGTGATGAAATCCATACTGATTTTATCCCATTTCCATTCAGGAATAGCCAAAGGTTGAAGGGTGCCAGCAAGCCGTTGATGCTCTGCTTTAACACGACGACAAACGTCGCAATTAGCAATGTATTGAGCGATTTCTCTCTTCATCCTAGTCCACCAAAACCTCTGGCGTAGGTCTTGATACATTTTAGTACTACCGGGATGAATGGTGAGAGGGGATTCATGAGCTTCCTTAAGGATCATCTGGCGTAGATGTTGTTTCTTGGGAACCACCAGACGGTTCTCGAAGAAGACAGCACCTTGTTCATCCATGGAAAAACATTTAGCAACTCCGCTAGCAATGTTTTCCTTAATCTGGGATATGCCCTTGTCATACCGCTGAGCGGTTATGATTTGATCCATAAGGGTAGGTTTCGCCACCAGGGTGGAAAGGAACCCTTGAGGAATAATGTGAAGATTTAGCTTACGAAATTCCTCATGGAGAAGTGGTTGACTTTGTTGTAACATCAGGTTGTTACAGTAGGACTTTCGACTTAGTGCATCAGCCATGACATTGGCTTTGCCAGGGGTGTAAGTTATTCCTAAGTTGTAATCCGAGATCAACTCGACCCAACATCTCTGCCTGAGATTCAAATCTGGTTGGGTGAAGATATATTTCAAAGTTTGGTGATCGGTGAAGATCTCGCAACGATTACCGAGAAGGTAATGTCGCCAGGTTTTAAGTGCATGGACTACAGCTGCAAGCTCTAGATCATGTGTGGGATAATTTTCCTCATGTGGGTGTAATTGCCGTGAAGCATAGGCAATTACCTGACGATCTTGCATGAGTATGCAACCTAGTCCTTGTCGCGAGGCGTCGCAATAGATAATAAAGTCCTTGGAGAAATCTGGTGGTACCAGTATGGGAGCAGATGTCAGGCGTCTTTTCAGTTCCTGAAAACTAAACTCGCACTGTGGAGTCCACTCGAACTTTTTATCTTTCTTGAGGAGTTCAGTTAGAGGCTTAGCAACCTTGGAGAAATTCTCGACGAAGCGGCGGCAATAGCTCGCTAGGCCAAGGAAACTCCAAACTTGCTTGACCGATTCAGGTGGAGTCCAATCAAGGACGGCTTGAACTCGCTCGGGATTGACAGAAATACCCTTACCAGAGATTACATGGCCTAGATAGGTCACTTCTGACAACCAAAATTCACACTTGGAGAACTTGGCATAAAGGCGATGCTCTCGAAGTTTCATCAATACCAGCCTTAGATGTTCGGCATGTTCCTCTTCATTCTTGGAGTAGATGACTATGTCATCGAGGTATACTACGACGAATTTGTCCAAGTACTCCATGAAAACCGAGTTCATTAACCGGGAGAAGGTGGCCGGGGCATTGGTTAAACCGAAGAACATGACGGTGTACTCGTATTGGCCATAATGAGTAACAAAGGCCGTTTTGGGATTGTCCCTGTTTCTGATTTTGATTTGATGGTAGCCCAACCTCAAATCCATCTTGGAGAAGACTGAGGATCCAGCGAGCTGGTCATACAGGTCGTTGATCCTGGGAAGCGGGTATTTGTTCTTGATGGTGACCAGATTGACAGGTCGGTAATCCACTACCATTCGATCCGTTCCATCCTTCTTCTTGACGAAGAGGACGGGGCAAGCCCAAGGAGAGGAGCTAGGACGGATGAAACCCTTGTTCAAGGACTCATCGAGTTGGTTCTTAAGCTCGGCTAGTTCTAAGGGTGCCATCTTGTAGGGTCTTCTAGCAATTGGAATGGTTCCCGGAACAAGGTCTATCACAAACTCGACATCCCGGTCAGGTGGAACACCTGGCAGTTCTTCTGGAAACACATCCGGAAAGTCTCGGACTACCGGAACGTCCTCAAGGTCTGGAAGAGGGTTGGCATTTAGGGAGTAAAGTTGGCGCTTGGCCACTCGAGTTAAGACATTAACTGTCTTGCCCGAGGGGTGAGTAAGTTGAACGGTTCTAGTGGCACAATCGATCTTGGCATAATGAGCCGACATCCAGTCCATACCCAAGATGATGTTTATGTCGGAGGACTTGAGAGCTATTAAAGATGCAAGGAAGACAAGCCTATCGACAAGAATTTCGTTCCCATGGCTTACCCTAGAAGTTTGCCATTTGGAACCCGGAGTTTGAATTACCATGGAAGTGGGCATGTCACAGAATGTCGTGTTATGCAACCGAGCATAATTCTCGGATATGAATGAATGAGATGCTCCAGTATCGAAAAGAACAGATGCCGGATGGCAGTTAACAAGGAGCATACCAAGGACGACGTTGGGATCCTCATGAGCCTCTTCGGCTGAAACATAATTGACATGGCCACGTGCAGTGGTGGCCGGCTTGGCATAGAAAGTCTTTCCCGCGGGCTTACCACGGCCAACGGACTTTCCAGCTTGATTGGGGTTGTTCTGGGGACACTCTCGACTATAGTGACCCGGTTCTCCACACTTGAAGCATGTTACCACAGTGGGGCGTGGAGCAACATTAGCAGTGGGGCCACCATAGGGCTTGGGCGGTGCAAATTGCTGGTTGGGACGAGGCGCCTCAAAGGATGGCCTCGGGGTGAATCTGGGTGGCAGTGCGGTGCTTGGAATCCACACCCGGCGCTTCTGGGCTCCAGAGCCGGATGAAGACCCAAAATCACGGGAGTGCTTGCGTGAAGCGTCATAATCAGTTTGGCCTGTCTCAGCACTGATAGCTTTATTGACCAACTTCTGGAAGGATGTGCACTCGTGCAGACGGAGATCGTGGCGAAGCTCGGGGCTAAGTCCCTTGCGGAACCTTGCCTGCTTCTTGGCGTCAGTAGAAACCTCTTCAGGAGCATAGCGTGCCAGGTTCCCAAACTCTCGACTATATGCATCCACAGTCAGCCTTCCTTGGGTGAAGCTGCAGAACTCCTCCCTCTTGCGATCCATGAGACCTTCCGGAATGTGATGCTCACGGAAAGCCTCGCTGAACTCAGCCCAAGTAGTGATTTGACCGACCGGGCCCATAGCTTCGTAGTTTTCCCACCAGTGGCTAGCGGGGCCCTCGAGATGATAGGCAGCATAGGTAACCTTGTCGGCTTCGGCTACATTGGCAGAACGTAGCTTGTGGGTGATGCCGCGAAGCCAATCATCCGCGTCGAGGGGCTTGACAGAATGGTTAAACTTTGGTGGGTACAGCTTGATAAAGTCGTTGATTGACACCAAGTCATTTCGTGGGTGGCGTGCAGTGTTCTGCTCAATCCGCTCCAGCAGGCGGTTGGTCTCACGCTTGTTCCTTTCCGCCTCCAGCATCACTTCGGCCAGAGAAGGCGGGTGAGGCAGATTTTCACCTATAGCTGCACTGGCTTCCCCCCGCTCCGGGACAGAAGGGTTGCCGTGGGTGTTGACCATCCTAAGAGGAAACAAGACAACAGTTTAGACAAGGATGCCTCAAACTTAACAAGGAGTGCAGAATGTAGGGATAACACGGAATGGAGAGATGCTCATTCGTATGCCATGGTAATATAAAACTACCATATATACACCAACGGTCATACTCGTCATACATAGTTTAGTACAAGCCCATGCTACAGTACAACTATGAAGGTAGACGTTACCTCTCATCGGAGGCATTCCGAGTTCCTATACATTATTTGTCTACACCTCCGGAATTGATTACACACCAAGTCGTATTCCACAAGTCACGCAGGACAGTGGGGATACAACTACTACAATACTAGTGGTACTACTACTAACTCAGATAGCTCCGTAGTAGTCCTCATAGAAGTCACCTCCATAGCCTGGAAGTTCAATGTGATCATCCGGAAACAGACGGTCCTGAGGAGCCTGTGGACCATAGGGACTAGGATGAGGTCTTGGACCAACAAACGGTGGCCTGCGGGGACCACAGGGTGGGGTGATGCCTCCCACATCACGCCAATCCACCATGTCTGGCAGAGCTGATCTCACAGGATACAGATCCCTGGTATCCATACATCCAGCTTGCACCGCAGGTGCAAACCGAGTCAATGTGGCCCAATGATCAGCACGAGTATTAAAAAGCTCCAGCCTCAAGGCCCGATTCTCTCGGTCCTTATCTTCGAGCATCTCAGCGGTGGTACGAGTTAATGAGTCCTCCTGAGTGGAGTCAGCATAGATAGCCTGAAGATACCCCTGCGCTCCCGGAAGTGAAGCTGGCATGTAACGGAAGTCAGTGTTCCGAAGCAGGCCAGTCCGGATTCGCAAGATGGTCATCATGGAGTAGGCAGCATCCTGCACAGCCATCTCAACGGTAACCCCGAGTCCATAGGAATAGTGAAGGGGCTCGGTAGATCCAGGATAGGAAGGAAATATCCTGATGGTGCAGAAATACTGGCTTTGATTAAAGTCGCGGAACTGCTCTTCAACAGTTTATTCGGGATACCAACGGTATCCTGTCTCGATCATGACCCGGACTAACATAGCAGTGTGACCGGGCACGTCGAGGCACCTGGTCAGGCGAACCACTTGATTTTGAGAACGTTTGGCCATCTGAAAGCACAACCACAAGACAAAGACATCAGAATTCCTAGGGAAAATTGGACAGCATAACGACTATAAATGCTCAGAAAAAGATTTGAGACATCCACAAGAGTTCACAATACCGCTCAACAGCATCATATCAAGGTTCTGATTTAAATAGCAACGTACTAAAATAGTAGAAACTGGACTGGAACTCGTAGCAATAATCCTATAAACTACTACGGATTAGTAACACGTGAACCTGATAGAAGAAGAGAGCCTAGTCCTTAACCCACGTTGAATGAGAAGAGAATGACTCAGATCAGAAGCATAGGGTAAAGGAGTAAAAGAACCTTACGTTCCCTCCCACAATCAATTCCCTTACATATAACTAAAGCATTTCTAGACTCGACATCGACCAGTTTGGCTGAACGAACCTACAGGCAGTCCGGCTCTGATGCCAACGCTGTCAGGACCCCGATTCTAAGCCACATCGATCTAGCCGGTAACACCTCATATCACTTTGCGGCCTCACGCACGGTATCCCACGGGTGTCGCCTTACCATGGCCTTTTGGCTCACGAATATGACAGTGTCGCTAGCATCTGTATGACCGAGAACCCGGGCCGACATGGCTAGTCGTGAACCCAAAGCGGCACAGACCTATGGAGACAGGCATACATGAATCACATCGAACATGTCGGTCATCAACGAGTGATTCCGGGCTGTAGCACTGGGCTAACAGGACTCCGGGGATCCCGGGCTGTAGCAGGCTAGACAGGACTCCGGAGATCACCGCGTGACATTTCCCCGAAGGGACAGACATAGGGACGAAGTGAAACACATGCCGGCCAGTCAAGTGTCCTGAACAGTAGTGCTGGGCTAGCAGGACTCCGGTGAACCGGGCTGTAGCGGACTACTATGGCTCGAGGAACACTAGACTACATTTCCCCATAAGAAAGGCTGCGAAGGACAAACAACTAGATTGTCGGATCCCACTCATACCAAGCATTTCTATCATACACACAATATGCCCGATATGAGTACATACAACATGGCATCACAACAAAACTCTACAACTCAAGTACTTTATTTAAAGGCTCCAGGGAGCCATACATAACATATTCATACAGGTAGGGGTCACATGACCCGACACTCAAGTCATACAGTCATACAAGCACATGCGGAAGCAACTAGTCTGAGTACAGACTCTAGAAAGAAAGAGGGCTTCTCGAAGCCTGTCTATCTACATAGGGCCCTCCATGGCCTGGATCACCACCTGGGTGGCTAGTCACTCGTCGACGTCAAGGTCTACGTAAAACCCATCGGAGGGGGCAGTGTTGTCGTCTGAAAACAATAAATAAGCAAACATGAGTACAAAGGTACTCAGCAAGTCTTACATCAGAACCTACTATACATGCTTATTTTCAAGAAGGTGGTGGGGTTTATGCAGCAAGCCAGCTTTGACTCTTGGCTAAGCTATCCTACGGAACCTTTTAGCAAAATAATTTTCGCACACGAGTCCACTACTCACCATCACAATACTCCACCGTGGATCCTCCCTCGTATCCTGTGAGAGGGCCATCCTCGGTACTCACACTTATCTTGAGTCTTTTAGTAGTATCCATTAACTTGTCTATGAACTGTATAGGCAACCAAGTAGTCCTTTACCGCGGACGCGGCTATTCGAATAGTTTTATACCCTGCAGGGGTGTACTTCGTCATACACGCTTTCACCGCTTACCGCCGTCTACACGACATGTACTCGGCAACCTTCAAGCGGAAGCCCAGCGAGGGTGTTGGCCACGGCCTACCTAAACACCTAAGCCCCTAGTCCAGGTTATCGCCTATCTAGGTTCCATCCGCAGGGAGTCCGGCCGAGGTTTCCACATACGGCCCCGAACGATGTGAACAGGGTTCCCGAGACACCAAACGGGTGACTCGGTACACCGTGCCACGGTGTATCTACCGCAACATAGCCCACCCCTAGGGTCAGCGCTACGCACGGCCGCCAACACATATCCTACAAACACCAGAAACTATTTGCAACTCCTGGACAGAGTACTAGGGTGGCTAAGAAGCCGAGAGGGTCAATTAAGGATCCTAATGTACGGTAGTAGCTGAATCTTAAATCACACATACAGATCTCAGTTCTTAGGGCGGCCTCAATGAAACAACCCACCATGTACTCCTACATGGCCTCTCATCGATACCTTTACCAAATCATGTTCAACACATCCCACATATTACTGACACAAGCATTCCACTCTAGCCCATCACCTAGATGAACCAGACCTGACACAACTCTAAGCATAGTAGGCATAGCAAGGTAGGAATCACAAAACATGGCTCAATCAACTCCTACACATGCTAGTGGGTTTCATCTAGTTACTGTGGCAATGACAGGTCATGCAGAGGATAAGGGTTCAACTACCGTAGCACACTGCAGTTTGAATCGTGTTGTCTTAATGCAGTAAGCAAGAGCAGGAGCGAGAACATGGGTTGTATCGGAATCATCAATGGTTGCTTGCCTGATGGAGTGGTAACGGGATACTGCCCTTCAGTTGGATACTCGTGAATATCCTCGGAGGCAGAACCTACCACGAAGAACACAACCGAGCACAATCAACACATGACGATATGCAACAACATGATGCATGCTATGACATGGCAATATGGATGTGTCTTGGCCTAATGCAAGCTAAAACATAAGGGTAATTGCTTATTTGAACCAAAGGTTCAAGTGTTAGCTCATTTAAATTGATCATATTAGTGCATCACCTTATATTGCATACGCAGCAGGTTTAACTTGTTCTGACATGCATGAAACCAGTACCAATGGATAGCTTGGATTTTTCTGATAATTTTTCATATATAATTTGTCTCATTTGGAGTTATGGTTGAATTTCTATGAATTTTTGAAGTTTAGGAAATTTTCTGGAATTTTCTATATAAAATTAAATCCAGAAAAAAAGTTACTGCGTCAGCCTTGCGTCAGCATGATGTCAGCAAGTCAAAGGCGGTGCCCAGGTCAAACCCGACCAGTGGGGTCCACTGGTCAGTGACTCATTTAGTTAATTAACTGATTAATTTAGATTAACACTAAACGGGTTTAATTAGCAGGGGGGGCGCTTGTCATTGACTCAGGGGAGTCAACTGGGCCCACCCAGTCAATGGTCAAGGTCAACACTCGCCGGCGTCTAGCCGCCGGCGAGGCCAAATGCGGCGGAGGAACTGCAGTTGCACGTTCCGGCCACCAAACGGAAGGCGGAGAGCATCTACGGGCTCCTGGGAACGAGCCGCAGCTCTTGGTGGTGAGGGTTGAGCTCGGGGTGGCCGGAGACGTCGCCGGCGACGACTTTGGCGGTCGCCGGAGTTCGGGCGCCGATGGAAACGGCGCCACCGTGCACGGGAGGAGCAACGGGTAGCACCTACACGTTCTGCAGGCTCCCACAAATCTAACGGGCATATGCACAGAGCCGATTGGCCACCGGAGCCTCGTCGGCGACGAGCTCGTGCGGCGGTGTGCTTCGGGCGTCATGGGGAGTGGTGCTATAATGAGCGCTAGGCTGTGGGGTTAGGGGGAAACGACGGAGGAGCTCACTGGGAGGTCGAAGCGCAGCTCAGTGGGCCTGGGGACGACCTAGACGGCGCGAATCGAAGACGAGGTCGCCAGCGGCCGGAGGTTGAAGAAGAGCTCGAAGTCGACGCTGCAGGGCTTCCGGCGGGGCGTGGTTCGGTGAGGGGGTCGAGGACGGCGTTGCGGAGCTCGTGGGCACAACCGAGGGGCGAGGGGGTGGCTGTGGCCGTGGTGGTTCGCGTCGGCGGCGACGGCCGTGTTCTGTGGAAGTGAGTGGGAGCCAGAGGAGGGGATGAGCACGGGGGGAGGAGGAATGAGAGGGCCAGGGGGTGCGTGGCCGTCTCCGTGGCATTGGAAGGGAGTCCGGGAAGCAGGAGGTGGCGCGCAGGGGGGGAGGTGGCGCGCGCGCGTGCCGGCGAGCGTCGGGCACATGCCCGCGTCCTTCTGTCCGAGGAGGGGGACGACAGGAGGCAGCGGGGTGGGCTGGGCCGCTAGCTGGAAATGGGCCAGGTAAGTGGCCCAGTGGCCTTTCCCTCTTTATTTTTGTGTTTTTCTGTTTCTGTTATTTTGTTTTGATTTAGTTTAAATACTAAATCATTTTATAAAATCCTGAAAATATTTATGGACACTTACTGAAATAATTCAGTTGCCCAAAAAATAGTTCCAACATTATTTGAGCATTTGAATTATTTAATAGCATTTAAATGCCCAAATTCAAATACTTATGATTTAAATCAATGCCCCTTTTGTTGACCTAAAATTATGTGCACCATTTTTCCCAAGGGTTCTAACCCTAGGCAAAGAGGGTGAACATTTTTGAAGGGCATTTCAAGTTCATTGAATTTATTTTTAGTAAACCCTAGTTGATTTCAGGGGGGGGGTGCTGGGGGTTCTGCTTTCCCCATTTCAATTTTCTGATGAAGGTAAACATGATGCACACTCTAATGCATGATCTAGCTAGGGTGTGACACCGGTGCCATATTTGAATTGCTTGCCATTTCCAAACCGTAACTCCGATTCCGGCGTTCCTTATATCGTTTTCAAGCGATTTCATCTCACCTTTCCAGTGGCACACTTGGATTTCCAGGTTGAGGCCAGGTTCATTCATCTCTTGTCAAATCATGCATATGCATCGCATACCGCATCCCGCATATCATACCATGTTCATGTGTTGTATGTTTACTATGTTGTGCTCTTCATTCCGGTGTTTGATTCTTCGGGTTGGTTCCGGTAACATTGCGTTTGTGAGGACCAGTTCGTCTATGTCCGTTTGTCTCCTTCATGGACTCGTTCTTCTTCCTTACGGAATTTCAGGCAAGATGACCATACCCTCGAAATCACTTCTATCTTTGCTTGCTTAGTTGCTCGCTCTTTTGCTATGCCTATGCTGCGATACCTACCACTTTCTTATCATGGCTCCTAAATTGTTGAACCAAGCCTCTAACCCGCCTTGTCCTAGCAAACCGTTGTTTGGCTATGTTACCGCTTTGCTTAGCCCCTCTTATAGCGTTGTTAGTTGCAGGTGAAGATTGGAGCTTGTTCCATGTTGGAACATGGATATATTTTGTTGGGATATCACAATATATCTTATTTAATTAATGCATCTATATACTTGGTAAAGGGTGGAAGGCTCGGCCTTATGCCTGGTGTTTTGTTCCACTCTTGCCGCCCTAGTTTCCGTCATATCGGTGTTATGTTCCCGGATTTTGTGTTCCTTACGCGGTTGGGTTATAATGGGAACCCCTTGATAGTTTGCTTTGAATAAAACTCCTCCAGCAAGGCCCAACCTTGGTTTTACCATTCGCCACCTAGGCTTTTTCCCTTGGGAGTCGCGCATCCCGAGGGTCATCTTTATTTTAACCCCCCCGGGCCAGTGCTTGTCTAAGTGTTGGTCCAAACTAGAGCCACTTGCGGTGCCACCTCGGGGAAACTTGAGGGCTGGTTTTAGCTGTACGTAGTGTTCATCCGGTGTTGCCCTGAGAACGAGATATGTGCAGCTCCTATCAGGATGTCGGCGCATCGGGCGGTCTTGCTGGACTTGTTGTACCATTGTCGAGGATGTCTTGAAGAACCGGGATACCGAGTCTGATCAGAATGTCTCGGGAGGAGGTCTATTCCTTCGTTGACCATGAGAGCTTGTCATGGGCTAAGTTGGGACACCCCTGCAGGGATTTGAACATTCAAAAGACGTGCCCGCGGTTATGGGCAGATGGGAATTTGTTAATGTCCGGTTGTAGAAAACCTGAAGTTGACCTTAATTAAAATGCATCAAGCGCGTGTGTATCCGTGATGGTCTCTTTCCGGTGGAGTCCGGGAAGTGAACACGGTTGTTGGAGTTATGTTTAACGTAGGTTTTTCTAGGATCACTTCTTGATCATAGTTTCTCGACCGTGCTTTGTCGTCTCTTCTCGCTCCCTTTTGCGAACATGTTAGCCACCATATATGCTAGTCGCTTGCTGCAGCTCCACATATTACCTTTACCTTACCCAAAAGCTTAAATAGTCTTGATCGCGAGGATGCGAGATTGCTGAGTCCCCGTGGCTCACAGATACTTCCAAAACCAGCTTGCAGGTGCCGTTGAACCGTGCAGATGACGCAACCAAGCTCAAGGAGGAGCTCGATGAAGATCTTGTCCTTTGTGTTGTTTTGTTCTAGTTGGTCAGTAGTGGAGCCCAGTTGGGGTCGATCGGGGACCTTGTCGCATTTGGGGTTCTTCCTTTATTTTGGTTCCGTAGTCGGACCTTGATTGTATCTGGTTGATGTAATGCTTTATTCATGTAATTGTGTGAAGTGGCGATTGTAAGCCAACTCCTTATCTCTTTCCCTTATGTATTACATGGGTTGTGTGAAGATTACCTCACTTGCGACATTGCTTTCAATGCGGTTATGCCTCTAAGTCGTGCTTCGACACGTGGGAGATATAGCCGCATCGAGGGCGTTTCAAGTTGGTAATCAGAGCCTTCCCCAACCTTAGGAGCCCCATTGCTTGATCGTTTTTAGCGGCCGAGTTGTGTCTAGAAAAATGTTTTGAGTCATTTAGGAATTATATATCGGAGAGTTAGGAATTCTTTTTTACTTCCGAGTCTCCTCATCGCTCTGGTAAGGCATCCTGACGTAGAGTTTTGACTCTTCTCTCCTCAAATTTCACTAATTTTTTTTAGGATCACGCGGGTATCTTGCAATTGTTCCGATGGTTTTTTGACGAGAACATTGTCTTGGTGCCTCCTGTCAGGGGTTTTGTGGAAGTGTCTCGGGGAGTTGAGCTCTGAGGTGTTATCGTCATAATTTTATCGTTGGAGTTCTGGAATACCTGAGTTTAGTACGCCGACATCGAAAATCTCTTTTATGCAGTTCGTTGGTGAGATAACCTCGACGCCACCCAGTACTGGGGCGGGAGTTCAGGAGTATCGCCATAACTTGTATAACGGATGTTTTTCGAAGGTTGAGGTAGATGATTTCCGAAGGTTTCTTGGTTATGTGTTGAAGGATGGATACAGCTGGATGTAGGATTTGCTAGTTTGGGTGAGATATTATGCTTCCCCTATATCCCCAACACCTGATTGCATAACTGGAAAATTTCGGGAGTTTCATAAGTGGGAGTTCAAGTAGCTCTTAAGATATCTTTCCGACAGATGTATGATATGAAATTGGGGTTCGACGTCTAGTGGTCCGCCTATTCACGGTTGGTTTTACAGTGGTCTCGTTGTGTCTTAAAGAGTCCTTGGCTATGCCGACTTGGGGACGCTTCGTATGTCATGTGCACTGCCTTGTACATGATGGTGCTGTACGATGGAGCCGTGTAGGCCCCACCACGAAAACTTCAGACAAAAGCTCTATCATATGTTTGTTCCGGCTTATTTTGCAAGCCAATCCATTGTTTTCTTTTGAGTTGTGGTATTCGAGTTGCTTCGAAGTCAAATGTTGATTCCATACCTTCCCCAAATGTTGTTCTCATACTCCGATGTGAATACCAACCCTTCTTGATCACCAGGAGTGTCATGTTAATCCTTTTCAACCGGTGTTGTTTCTTTTCAAGTGGATCCGATCATTTCAAAATTCGCAAGATCAACTCAAGTCTTCTCAACGGTGTTTGTTTCATCCGTCTCCAAGTTGCCTTTGTTTTTTCCCGCCCACCCACCCCTTTTTCCTCAAGGACTCAGATTTCTTAATCAAGTATCCTTTGATTCTCAGGAAGATACTAACGGAGCTTCTAGTTTATCATTCCTTGTTCTTTTATCTTCTCCGGTGGATTCAAATCAAACTTTTGGTGTTGATCATATCCCTTTTTCCTCGTTTCAAATACCTTCTCTTGCCGGTGCTCCTCATATACATTCATTTCTCGCTATTCAATTGTTACGGAGTGCTCAAGATATCTCGAAGATTCGTGTTTCCACTCTGCATTCATTCAAGATCTTTCGAGGTTGTTATCTCATTCAAGTAATTTAATTCAAGCGGTGCAACCAACCTTTTAAATCATTTCAACGGTGTTTCTTTTGAGTGGGCCCTAACCCACAGGTCTTTCTCCACGATCTTACCTGACTCTTCTTATTTTCCCGGCGTTACTCTCAAATTCTTTTCCAAGTTTGACGTAAGAATGATTCATCATCACTCATATGTATTTCTCCAAGATCTTTCAAATTCTTTTCATTGTTGGCTCAACCTCTTCGTTTTGATTCTTCCGGAGTGTCTAAATAATTCATGGTGGTGTTTCTCATCGTCATTCTCTGCATTTGAAGACCGAAGAAGAGTTTTTCCTCCATGTCTTGCTCCATTCTCTTCACGATTCGTTGTTCTAGCTTGTTGCCACTCTCTCGGTTGTTTTCAATTGTGAGAATTCTTTTCACCCATCCGGGGTAATTCAAGAGCCTTCTCAGTTTATTTATCGGGAGTCCTTCAATTCAGGTTTATTCATTCTCAGCTTTCATCTCTAGTTCCCTAAATCTTACTGGTGCATTGTTCAAGTGAGCTCTAATCAGTCTGTGATCTATTCGTTCTCTTGTATCTAAATTCTCTCAAGCATCTTCATTCATTTGCTAATCCTTCCCGGTGTTTCTTCATGGTTTATTTGTTCTTTTCAATTCTTACGGTGGTTTGTTCAAGAGTTTTCTCTTCCTTCGTTATCATATCAATTTATTCGTTATTTCAATCCTACCGGTGGTTCATAGAAGACCTTCCCAAGTTTGCTCCATATCTATCTTAATCCTTTCTACAAGAATAAGTAGTATGTCAAATACGCTGCTTTTCATCAATTTTATTGGTGAAGGATAAGTATAATGTAATTCTTATTATTGTTTCATCCAAGTGATTAATTTCCTATTCCGGAGGCTTATCAAATTCCTGATTTCAATTGTTTCATCTTCTCTTTTTCCCGGAGTTCCCAACCTTTTTCAATTACATCTCTACGGAGATTCATTTAAATCATTGCAAGGCTTCAACCTTATTCTTTTCATCCACCATTTCGTTTGATCATTCTTTTTTTCTACCGGAGTTTTCACGAAGGCTCGACATGGTGGTTCATCAAGGATTTATTTCCTTCTTGAAGCGTTCATCAAGATTCTTTTCTAAGGAGCTTAAGTTTCTTCATCTTGCAATCCGGAGTGCAATTTTTTCTTCCATATCATTGAAGGTGGTATTATGTCATTCTTGATAATTTGAGTTCATGTTTCGTGATTCACATGTTGTCATGAATGAGATATTTTAAATCCATCAATCTCGTCATTGGAGTTATCTTGGATTATTTTCCCCCTAAAGCCGTCTCTAAGGATTGTTACTATCTATGGTGTTCATAAATGATCCAAGTACTTCATTCATCCTCCCGGTGATATAAGTTTCTCGTCTCCTCGTTCATATCAATCCAATTCTTCTTCCCGTGAGTGGCAGGTTGTCACCTCATAATTTGAGATGTATTCTAGAAGACCATAACAAGATTATTCTTTTCGTTGTTGGTTTTCCAACAACTCTGTTCTTGCTTTGGCTGTAAGCGTGCTTTCGTTTTTCCCTTCGTTTATTCCATTCTTACTTTTGTTCCGGAGGCATTGTGTTGTTGCTCTCTGCAACCCATCTTCTTGTTTTGTCAGGATCGTGTTCTTTTCGTCCTTATCCTTTTAACCGGAGTGTTGTGTCCTCTTTTCAAGTATCCTCTCATCTTGTCTACTTCAATTCCTTCCATTTACAGTCAGAGTGCTTTCCAAATTATACCATCCTTAATCCTTCCCTATCTTATTTTAACCGGAGTGGTTTCAATATATATCTTGCCCTTCAACCTCAAGGTTTTTCACAATGTTCCTTGTTCTTTTTTCTAACGGAGGTTTTCAACATTGTTCATCTCCGTTGCATTCTTTATTTCCATTTGACCAACCTCTCAAGGTTCGTGATTTCACTCGTTTGTCCAAGAAGCAATTTAGTTTTACCTCTTCTCTTTCTTTTCCGTTGTCCCTCCGATGCCATTTTTAGATCTCGGGACGAGATCCTCTCGTAGTGGTGGAGTGTTGTAATGCCCCGAGACCGATGTGCCAGGTGTCGTCCAGTTATTCGTTGTTGTTGCCTTGTCATTGCTTGCGTGTCATGCATTGCATATCATGTCATCATGTGCATTTCATTTGCATACATGTTCGTCTCATGCATCCGAGCATTTTTCCCGTTGTCCGTTTTGCAATCCAGCGCTTCGTCCTCCTCCGGTGGTCATTTCTACCTTTCTCTCATGTGTGGGGATTAAACATTTCTGGATTGGGCCAAGACTTGTCATGCGGCCTTGGTTTACTACCGGTAGACCGCCTATCAAGTTTCATATCATTTGGACTTCGTTTGATACTCCAACGGTTAACCGAGGGACCGAAAAGGCCTTGTGTGTGTTGCAGCCCAACACCCTTCCAATTTTGCCCAAAACCCACCTAAACCTCCTCCATCATCTCGGTCGTTGGATCACGATCGCGGGGCCGAAAACGACACCTCTTTTGGACTCTCCTAGCTCCCTCTACCTATAAATATGTCCCTCCCCCGAAATTCGCGGTCTAACCCTAACCTTCCTCTACCTCGCGCCCGGACAAAACTCCCGCGCCCGGACATCTCCAGCCGCCGCCCCAGCCAATCCTGCGGTGCCACGTCATCCCGCCAGACCTCCTCTCTCCTCCCCGCCGCCGAAGCCCGCCGGCACAGATCCGGCCCGCGCGGGGGCGAACTGGGCCAGATCCCGCGCCGCCGCCTGCCCGTACGCCGCCTCCCCGCACCACGCCTTCGCCGCCATCGCCAAGCTCCGCCGCAGTGCGCTCGCCGGCGCCGCCCGCGGCCACCTCACCGCCCCTTCGTGCTCGCCGCAGTCGGCAGCGGCTCGCCGGCCGCCATCCGCGCCCCTGCCGCGCCCTCCGTCACCGATCCTCCCCGCGGCGCCAGACTCTGGCTGGTGCTCGCCGGTGTCCGTCACCGGTCATCGCCAGAATGGCCGCCCCTCGCCGGAGTTCAAGAACTCGCCGGAGTTCCGAGTGGGATCAGATCCACCCACTCGTCCATCCAAACGCAACGTCACCGTCCCGGATCTCGTCATCCCGCTCCGTCCGATCCCGTTGACTTTCTCGGAGGGTATAATTTTCACTAAGTCCCCGAAATTCCCAGATCCATATGTCCATGTTCATCGCATCGTAACTTTGCATCCGTAGCTCCGATTCATGCATATAGCATATCAAAATGTTCGTCTCATAGAGAACATCATTTCATCTCATTGCATCATTTTCATTTGAGTTCATCTTGATGCCCGAAATGCTGTTAGAAGAGTGCTATTTGAGATGATTGTCAGACCTGCTGCTCCAATTAGATATTTGTCATTTTTGCCATGATTAATGTGTGCATGATATACCCCTGAGCTATTCATGAGTTTTGTTATATGCTTTGCCAAATTTCTAGAGGTGCAACACATGTATTTTTGTGATGTGTGTGGTGACTAGCACAAGCTTGCAAAGTGGTGCACTTGTTAATGCTGATTTCAGGGACTTAGCATTTCCACTAAGTCCTTGGTCTGTTTATCGCATGATGCCATATGTTCATGTTGTTTCCTAGTGATCCGTGCCTCTGTGGAGGATGATCAGTGAGGATGATTTGTTAATCTTGTAGTGCTCTATCCATCTATGTCTTTGTTTCCAATTATGGAGCACCCTAGCTTGAGTCAATCGAGCTCTATTTTTGTCATTTCGTGAATCTGGGCAGATTGTCTACTTGTTAGCGATTTTGCCGATGATGTTGTAGTTGATCTATGCATGCTATGATATTGTTCTTTCCATGTCTAGCTTGCATAATGTGTATTCTTGATGGTGTATGCTTAGATTGTCATGAAATGCTCTGTAGTGGGTGCATCGAGCTCGTAAACATGCCTACTTGATATCTGTTTCAGCATGTCCTAGTTTTCACTAAGTCTGAGAACTGATTATGTTTTTGCCATGTTCACATGCTTGCAAATGTATTTTCTGATCCCTTTTGGCTTAAGGTCACTAAGGGACTTTTGTTAAGCTCTTTGAGTAGCTCCATGCGATGCTTTACTTTGCCATGTTCAGGTCCTGTAGCATATAGTTTTGATGTTCCAAAGAGTGCTACCTGATCTGAAATTCCAGACTAGTGTTAATTTCACTAAGTCTGAAATCAGTTTGCCGTTTGCACTTTTGCCATGCTTGTTTGAACTTGTTAATGGATGAATTGGCCATAGCTCAATGTTCCTCTTTTGTTAAGCTTCCTTAATGGATCCCTGCCATGTATTTTGTTGCCATGTTTGAGTGCTGTAGCATGTTCATCTTTTTGCATTTAGATGGCTACTTGCTGTAAATCGCAGACCGGTGCCATATTTGAATTGCTTGCCATTTCCAAACCGTAACTCCGATTCCGGCGTTCCTTATATCGTTTTCAAGCGATTTCATCTCACCTTTCAAGTGGCACACTTGGATTTCCAAGTTGAGGCCAGGTTCATTCATCTCTTGTCAAATCATGCATATGCATCGCATACCGCATCCCGCATATCATACCATGTTCATGTGTTGTGTGTTTACTATGTTGTGCGCTTCTTTCCAGTGTTTGCTTCTTCGGGTTGGTTCTGGTAACGTCGCGTTTGTGAGGACCCGTTCTTCTACGTCCGTTTGTCTCCTTCATGGACTCGTTCTTCTTTCTTGCGGGATTTCAGGCAAGATGACCATACCCTCGAAATCACTTCTATCTCTGCTTGCTTAGTTGCTCGCTCTTTTGCTATGCCTATGCTGCGATACCTACCACTTGCTTATCATGCTTCCTAAATTGTTGAACCAAGCCTCTAACCCACCTTGTCCCTAGCAAACCGTTGTTTGGCTATGTTACCGCTTTGCTTAGCCCCTCTTATAGCGTTGTTAGTTGCAGGTGAAGATTGGAGCTTGTTCCGTGTTGGAACATGGATATATTTTGTTGGGATATCACAATATATCTTATTTAATTAATGCATCTATATACTTGGTCAAGGGTGGAAGGCTCGGTCTTATGCCTGGTGTTTTGTTCCACTCTTGCCGCCCTAGTTTCCGTCATATCGGTGTTATGTTCCCGGATTTTGCGTTCCCTACGTGGTTGGGTTATAATGGGAACCCCTTGACAGTTTGCTTTGAATAAAACTCCTCCAGCAAGGCCCAACCTTGGTTTTACCATTCGCCACATAGCCTTTTTCCCTTGGGAGTCGCACATCCCTAGGGTCATCTTTATTTTAACCCCCCCCCCCCAGGCCAGTGCTTGTCTAAGTGTTGGTACAAACTAGAGCCACTTGCGGCGCCACCTCGGGGAAACTTGAGGGCTGGTTTTAGCTATACGTAGTGTTCTTCTGGTGTTGCCCTGAGAACGAGATATGTGCAGCTCCTATCAGGATGTCGGCGCATCGGGCAGTCTAGCTGGACTTGTTTTACCATTGTCGAGGATGTCTTGAAGAACCGGGATACCGAGTCTGATTGGAATGTCTCGGGAGGAGGTCATGGGCTAAGTTGGGACACCTCTGCAGGGATTTGAACTTTCGAAAGCCGTGCCCGCGGTTACGGGCAGACGGGAATTTGTTAATGTCCGGTTGTAGAAAACCTGAAGTTGACCTTAATTAAAATGCATCAACCGCGTGTGTAACCGTGATGGTCTCTTTCCGGCGGAGTCCGGGAAGTGAACACGGTTGTTGGAGTTATGTTTGATGTAGGTTGTTCTAGGATCACTTCTTGATCATAGTTTCTCAATCGTGCTTTGTCGTCTCTTCTCGCTCTCTTTTGCGAACAGGTTAGCCACCATATATGCCAGTCGCTTGCTGCAGCTCCACATATTACCTTTACCTTACCCATAAGCTTAAATAGTCTTGACCGCGAGGGTGCGAGATTGCTGAGTCCCCGTGGCTCACAGATACTTCCAAAACCAGCTTGCGGTTGCCATTGAACCATGCAGATGACGCAACCAAGCTCAAGGAGGAGCTCAATGAAGATCTTGTCCTTTGATTTGTTTCGTTCTAGTTGGTCAGTAGTGGAGCCCAGTTGGGGTCGATCGGGGACCTTGTCGCATTTGGGGTTCTTCCTTTATTTTGGTTTCGTAGTCGGACCTTGATTGTATCTGGTTGATGTAATGCTTTATTCATGTAGTTGTGTGAAGTGGCAATTGTAAGCCAACTATGTATCTCTTTCCCTTATGTATTACATGGGTTGTGTGAAGATTACCTCACTTGCGACATTGCTTTCAATGCGGTTATGCCTCTAAGTCATGCTTCGACACGTGGGAGATATAGCCGCATCGAGGGCATTTCAGTTGAGCATGAATATGATTAGATCATGTTCATTGCAATACAGTCATTCATTTAAGTTAGAGAATAATGGTTATTCTGTTTACATGAATGATACCTTTCATGGTCATGCACCCTATGTGAATGGTTCATTGAATCTCGGTTGTAGTAATACACATGTTCACGCCAAAACATGTAGATAGTACCACTTTCTTGTGGCACTGCCGCTTAGGTCATATTGGCGTAAGATGCATGAAGAAACTCCATGTCGATGGATGTTTTGAGTCACTTGATTTTGAATCTCTTGACACATGCGAGCCATGCCTCATGGGCAGGATGACTAAGACCCTATTTTCAGGTACAATGAAACGGGCAAGTGATTTATTGGAAATCATACATGCTGATGGGTGTGATCCAATGAGAATTGAAGCGTGCGGTGGATATCACTAATGATTTGAGTAGATATAGGTATATTTACTTAATGAAGGACAAGTCTGAAACGTTTGAAAAGTTCAAGCGATTTCAGAGTGAAGTTAAGAATCATCATAACAATAAGATCATGTTCCTACGATCTGATCAAAAGGGGATTCTCTGAGTTATGAGTTTGGCAATCACTTAAGACATTGTGGAATTATTTCATAGTTGAAGCCGCCTAGAACACCACTGGGTTATGGTGTGTCCGGACGTCGTAATCGAACCCTATGAGATATGGTGCGATCTATGATGTCTCTTACCAATCTACCGTTTTCATTTTGAGGTTATGCGTTAAAGACAGCTGCATTCACTTTAGATAGGACACCATCTAAGTCCGTTGAGACGACGTCATATGAACATTGGTTTGGCAAGAAACCAAAGTTGTCGTTTCTTAATGTTTGGGGATGTGATGCTTAGGGCTTCAGCCGGAGAAGCTCGAACCCAAAGCGGACAAACACATCTTCATAGGATCCGAGGGAAAATTGTTTGTCACTAAGAACGGGTCCTTTCTCGAGAAGGAGTTTCTCTCGAAAGAATTGAGTGGGAGGAAGATAGAACTTGATGAGGTTGTTGAACCTTTACTTCAACCAGAGAGTGATGCAACACAGAAAGATGTTTTCTGTGGCACCTACATCTGTTGAATAGGAAGTTAATGATAGTGATCATGAAGCTTCGGATCAAGTTGCTATCGAACCTCGTAGGTCGATAAGGATAAGTACTACTCCTAAGTGGTACGGTAATCCTGTCTTAGATATCATGTTGTTAGACAACAATGAACCTACGAGCTATGGGGAAGCGATGGTGGGCCCGTATTCCGACAGATGGTTAGAAGCCTTGAAATCGGAGATAGGATCCATATATCAGAACAATGTATGGACTTTGGTGGACTTGCCCGATGATCGTTAAGCCATTGAGATAAGTGCATCTTTAAGAAGAAGACGGACGTGGGCGGTAATGTTACCGTCTATGAAGCTCGACTTGTGGGAAAGAGTCTTTTCACAAGTTCAAGGAGTTGACTACGATGAGAATTTCTCACCCGTAGCGATGCTTAAGTCTGTCGGAACCATGTTAGCATTAGCTGTATTTTTCGATTATGAAATCTTACAGATGGATGTCAAAACAAGTTTTCTTACCAAGTTTTCATAAGAAAAGTTGTATGTGATACAATAAAAGGTTTTGTCGATCCTAAGGATGCTAAAAGGTATGCTGGCTCCAGCAATCCTTCTATGGACCAGAGCAAGCATCTCGGAATCGGAATATATGTTTTGATGGAGTGATCAAAGCTTTTAGGTTTATACAATGTTTGCTAGAAACTTGTATTTACAAGAAAGTGAGTGGGAGCACTACAACATTTCTGATAAGTATATGTGGATGACATATTGTTGATTCGAAATGATGTAGAATTTCTGGAAAGCATAAATGGTTGTTTGAAGAGTGTTTTTCAAAGGAAGACCTGGATAAAGCTGCTTACATATTGGGCATCAAGACCTATAGAGATAGATCAAAACGCCGGATGATACTTTCAAAGAACGCACACCTTGACATGTTTTTGAAGGAGTTCAAAATAGATCAGTCAAAGAAGGGGTTCTTACCTGAGTTGTAAGGTGTGAAGTTGAGTAAGACTCGAAGGTTGACCACGGAAGAAGAAAGAGGAAGGACGAAGGTCGTCCCCTATGCTTTTGTCATAGGCTCTATACGGTATGCCATGCTGAAGTACCGCAACTAATGTGTGCCTTGCCACATCTCTGGCAAGAGGCTACAAAGGTGATCTAGGAGTGGATCACCAGATAGCAGTCAAAATTATCCTTAGAGGAATAAGGAAATGTTTCTCGGTTATGGAGGTGATAAAGAGTTCGACATAAAGAGTTATGTCGATGCAAGCTTAACACCTATCCGGATAGCTCTGAGTAGAGATACCGGATACGTATAATGGAGCAATAATTTGGAATAGCTCCAAGTGGAACGTGGTAGCAGCATCTACGATATAAAGTTTTGCGAAATACATAGGGATCTGAATATGGCAAGACCCGTTGACTACAACCTCTCTCACAAGCATAACATTATCAAACCTAGAACTCTTTGAGTGTTTATCACATAGTGATGTGAACTAGATCATTGAGTCTAGTAGACTCTTGGATGTTGGTCACATGGCGATGTGACCTATGAGTGTTAATCACATGGCGATGTGAACTAGATTATTGACTCTAGTGCAAGTGGGAGATTGTTGGAAATGTGCCCTAGAGGCAATAATAAATTGGTTATTATTATATTTCATTGTTCATGATAATCGTTTGTTATCCATGCTAGAATTGTATTGATAGGAAACTCACATACATGTGTGGATACATAGACAACACCATGTCCCTAGTAAGCCTCTAGTTGACTAGCTCGTTGATCAATAAGATGGTTACGGTTTCCTGACCATGGACATTGGATGTCGTTGATAACGGGATCACATCATTAGGAGAATGATGTGATGGACAAGACCCAATCCTAAGCCTAGCACAAAGATCGTGTAGTTCGTATGCTAAAGCTTTTCTAATGTCAAGTATCATTTCCTTAGACCATGAGATTGTGCAACTCCCAGATACCGTAAGAGTGCTTTGGGTGTGCCAAATATCACAACGTAACTGGGTGGCTATAAAGGTTCACTACAGGTATCTCCGAAAGTGTCTATTGGGTTGGCATGAATCGAGACTGGGATTTGTCACTCCGTTTAACGGAGAGGTATCTCTGGGCCCACTCGGTAGGACATCATCATAATGTGCATAATGTGACCAAGGAGTTGATCACGGGATGATGTGTTATGGAATGAGTAAAGAGACTTGCCGGTAACGAGATTGAACAAGGTATCGGGATACCGGCGATCGAATCTCGGGCAAGTACAATATCGCTGGACAAAGGGAATTGAATACGGGATTGATTGAATCCTCGACATCGTGGTTCATCCGATGAGATCATCGTGGAACATGTGGGAGCCAACATGGGTATACAGATCCCGCTGTTGGTTATTGGCCGGAGAGTTGTCTCGGTCATGTCTGCATGGTTCCCGAACCCGTAGGGTCTAGACACTTAAGGTTCGATGACGCTAGGGTTATTAGGAAGACTTGTATGTGATTACCGAATGTTGTTCGGAGTCCTGTATGAGATCCCGGACGTCACGAGGAGTTCCGGAATGGTCCAGAGGTAAAGATTTATATATGGAAAGTTGTTGTTCGGGTTCCGGGAAAAGTTCGGTTTTTTCGGTATTGTACCGGGAAGCTTCCGGAAGGTTCCGGAGGATTCCGGAGGGGTCCGGAGGTCCGGAAAATGTTCCACCACGTCCAATACAGCAGCATGGGCTGTAAGGGGGCGGCCTAACCTTAATGGGCCAAGGGCACCAGCCCCCCCAAGGCCCATGCGCATGGGAGAGGGGAAACCCTAAGGGGTAGGGCCTCCACTTGACATGGGAGGCACTCCTCCCCCCCTTGGCCGCCGCCCCAACCCTAGATGGGATCTAAGGGGGGCCGGCCCCCTCTCTCCCCACCAATAAATAGTGGAGGGGTGGGAGGGTGGCCACACCCTTGAACCTGGCGCAGCCCCTCCTCTCCAATACCTCTCCGCGTGAGCTTGGCGAAGCCCTGCCGGAGAACTGCCACTCCATCACCACCACGCCGTCGTGCTGCTGTTGGACTCTCTTACTCAACCTCTCCCTCCTCCTTGCTGGATCAAGGCGTGGGAGACGTCTCCGTTCCGTACGTGTGTTGAACGCGGAGGTGCCGTCCGTTCGGCGCTAGGATCATCGGTGATTTGGATCACGACGAGTACGACTCCATCAACCCCATTCACTTGAACGCTTCCTCTTAGCGATCTACATGGGTTTGTAGATGCACTCTCCTTCCCCTCGTTGCTAGATTACTCCATAGACTGATCTTGGTGATGCGTAGAAAATTTTAAATTTCTGCTACGATCCCCAACAAATGGGACCTCCCCCTCTCCCGGAATCCTATTCTCTCTCTCTCTCTCTCTCTCTCTCTCTCTCTCTCGCCGACAATCTTCAATTCTGTCACACGCATCCGACACGAAAACCTTGTTGGTACCTCTCCCTTTCTCTCCATCTCTCTCTCTCTCTCTCTCTTTGTGTGTGTGGGGGGGGGGTCTTTCTAGTTCGCATGCATATATACACCATCTATAGGTCTCTCTCGCACACTATGTATGATACTCTAGCTAATCCAAGCTAGATATCTTGGGTGCACTCATCGTACGCACACAAATTCCTTGGCTCTTTGCCCGTAACTCTCTCACGCACCACTATGTCGTCTCGGAGCTCTTCCCCCCTCTCTCAAACTCTCCATCCACTTGGGTCACACATACACATGCATATCTCACTCACACTCGATAGGTCCATCTAAAACTCTATCTCCCCCCTCGTTCTCTCTCCATCTCACACGTGCACACACACAATCTCATGCCCAGCTAGCCAAGTATGATGGTCTCTCACTCAATTGTAGGCACACGCAGTCCCCCTATATGTATATGACTAGCTAATCTTAGTCTCCATCACAAACATGTGCATGGTCTATCTCGATTTCTCTCGGGGCATCTTTCTATTGCGCACGCACTCCCTCGATCTCCCACCCATATAGTCCCCTCACGATCTCGACGGGATCTCTCTATCACAAACACACCCTCTCTCCCTCCCCATGCGTCCATGCCATCCATGTGTCCCCCTCGACCTTTGTTCCTTGTTTTCCAGACCTCTATTGGACATGTGCTACAGGGGTGTCTCTCTCCGTTGCAAACAATCACACACTAGCTATCTTCGTGTATCTCCTCACCTTGCTTTTCCATCTCGGAGATGCATGTGTGATATGTTCGCATAAGAAACGAAAAAACACACACACTCTCTCTAATTTATCGTTTGTTGTCACTTTCTCTTTCACACAAATACTCTTTTTGCACACTTACTCATTCTCCTTCACACACACTTGATCTGTCTCGACTGAGGCACTCTCCTCGGTCCATAGCATATAGATTTATTGAAAAGTCAAACATCACAAAGTTTGACCATGTACGTGGAGAAAAAGAATTACATCTAGTACGGCAATATACCATTAGATTCACCATGATATGTAGTTTTGTATGATGTATCTTTGGTATTGTAGATATAAATAACATTTGCGTAAACCTGATCAAAGTTTCCAAAGTTTGACTTCTAAAAAATTTACATGCACTGCATTATCGAGCAGATGGAATATCTCTTTCCCCCTCTCAGCTATCTGATGCACCACTCAGCCTTATCGGGGCTCCTCAATCTCTCTCAAACTTTATTGGTCAGTTTGGTTCGTAACCTGACCCTCATGCCTTGATGGCCAGTACTGCCTGGTGTGGACGTGAGATGTCAAATATTTCTGCCTGGCCAGGCTTGTGTGGTGCTGAAGCGTTTGGTTCATGCCTGGGCCAGGCAAAGCATCAATGTCCCATCAATCAATCCATGCATCAATTATTTAATGCTAATATCCATCCACGTTGCTGTTAGCCTCATGGCCACACGACCAGGCACGACCAGGCGTTCGAAATCGGTCGCCTCGGCCAGGCTACTTGCAGTGTCTGGAGTTCAGCCAGGCTAATTAAAGTGCAAGGGAACCCAGGCCAGGCGGGCTTTCTTTTTCATAGGGTAGCAACCAAACAAGCGTGCATGAAATCCAGCCACAACCCCAGGCCAGGCAAAAGATGCTCAGGACGCAAGCCAAACTGGCCTTATATCTCCCTGGTTCACACATACACATGTCTCGCTCGCACTATACATATAGACCCATCCAACACTCTCTGCCCTTGTTCTCTCTCCATGTGACACGCACCCCCCTAAGTACCATAATCCCTCACTCCATCATAGGCGCAAGCACTCCCCCCTCCTAAGTATGATTATCTCTTACTAGCCATCACGAACACACGTATTGTCTCCTTCCATCCATACGTCTATCTCGATATCTCTCGGGGCAACTTCTATCGCGCACACACCTTGTCACTCGATCTCCCACCCATGTAGTCCCATCACGATCTCCAAGGGATCTCTCTATGACAAACATACACTCTCTCCTCCCCATGTCTGCATTTTATCCATATGTCTCTCTCGACCTCTCTCCCTTGTTTGTCAGACCCCTCTTGGCCACGTGCGAGGGGTCTTGCTCTCTCGGGTCCAAACAACCACACAGTATCTCCTCACCTTGCCTCTGTTGTCGAAGATGCATGTGTGATATGTTTGCATAAGACACGCACACTTTTTCTCTACTTTTATCGTGTGTTGTCCATGTCTCTTTCACACACGCACACACACTTTTTTCACTCTCTGTCTCTCTAGTTAGGGACTCTATCACGTCCATAAGCATACATTACAAAAAAAGACACATCTGTGACATTTTGGGCCGAACGAAATGTTTTTCTGTCATACATATGACACTTCTATGACGATAATTGTGACAAAACCCGGTATCATCATAGATGTGGTGGGCTCCTACTTCTATGACAAAAAATCATGACAGAAAATGGGCTTTTCGTCCTGGGCGGGCCGGAGACGCAGCTGCATGACATTCTTTGGGCCGTCCATGACGGAAAAAACCATGGTAGAAGCAAGGGGGAGGAAAATTTCGAGGAGTTCCGGTTACGGTGGGAGGTCGGGGGCCGAGCGATGCGCGTTTCTCTCGTACACATATGCGCGTGTGTGTGAGGCGTTGGCTCTAACTGAACCCGAGTGAGGCGTTGGGCTCTAACTGAACCCGAGCGATTGCACTGCAGGCTACGCGTTACTGGACCCTAGCGATCGATCGATGGCTGTTAACTGAACCCGATCGAGCGATTCCTTTGCTACTACTGCTAACTAAAGCCGATCGATGGGATGAACAATGAGCGTTGCGGGGGGGGGGGGGGGGGTTTGGATGAACAGTAAGCAGTGGCGTTGCCTCTGGATGAACAGGACCCCGTGGTGTGGTGGAGGGCTGGATGAACAGTAGATGATGGAGGGGTGCCCGTGGAGGGGTGGATGAACAAGACCCCGTGGTGTGGAGGGCTGGATGAACAGTAGATGGTGGAGGGGTGGTTGAACAGGACCCCGTGGTGTGGAGGGCTGGATGAATAGTAGACGGTGGAGGGGTGCCCGTGGAGGGGTGGTTGAACAGGACCCCGTGGTGTGGAGGGCAGGATGAACAGTAGACGGTGGAGGGGTAGTTGAACAGTAGCCGGTGGAGTAGCGTGATGTCTACTACACAACCTTCTTCTTGTAGACGTTGTTGGGCCTCCAAGTGCAGAGGTTTGTAGGACAGTAGCAAATTTCCCTCAAGTGGATGACCTATGGTTTATCAATCCGTAGGAGGTGTAGGATGAAGATGGTCTCTCTCAAGCAACCCTGCAACCAAATAACAAAGAGTCTCTTGTGTCCCCAACACATCCAATACAATGGTAAATTGTATAGGTGCACTAGTTCGGTGAAGAGATGGTGATACAAGTGCAATATGGATAGTAGATAATAGTTTTTGTAATCTGAAATAATAAAAACAGCAAGGTAGCAAGTGATAAAAGTGAGCATAAACGTTATTGCAATGATGGTAAACAAGGCCTAGGGTTCATACTTTCACTAGTCCAAGTCCTCTCAACTATACTAACATAGTTGGATCATAAAACTATCCCTCAACATGCAACAAAGAGTCACTCCAAAGTCACTAATAGCGGAGAACAAACGAAGAGATTATGGTAGGGTACGAAACCACCTCAAAGTTATTCTTTCCAATCAATCCATTGCGCTATTCCTATAATTGTCACAAACAGCCATAGAGTTCGTACTAGAATAACACCTTAAGACACAAATCAACCAAAACCCTAATGTCACCTAGATACTCCAATGTCACCTCAACTATCTGTGGGTATGATTATACGATATGCATCACATAATCTCAGATTCATCTATTCAACCAACAGAAAGGACCTCAAAGAGTGCCCCAAAGTTTCTACCGGAGAATCATGACGAAAACGTGTGCCAACCCCTATGCATAGGTTCCCAATGTCACGAAACCCGCAAGTTGGTCACCTTAACATACATCAACACTAGTAGAAAAATGGTCAAACGTGAAGCACATTAGTGCTGGTTTGTATTTGAGCTGGCACTAATGTATACATTAGTGCCGGTTCCAACGGATAGCCGGGCCGCTTTCATTAGTACCGGTTCGTGCCACGAACCGGTACTAATGAGAGTGGTGGCAGGATGTTGTCAGAGTGGGGCCCCTCCAGCTTTTTTAGTACCGGTTCGTGCCACGAACCGGTACTAAAGGTCGTCCTATATAAACCCTTCGTCCACCAGCACTCTGTTCTTCCCCCTTTCCACTCTCCGGCCCTCTCCTCTGTTCTTCCCTTCTTCCTCTCGAGTTCATCACAAAATTTGCCCAAAATTTGTCAAGATTTGAAGGCCCTCATCCATTCAAATGATCACAAAGGTTAGCAACTTTGTCCTTTCATCTCTCATTGCTAGATTAGCTCTTGCATTGGTTTATATAGTGATTAATTTGTGAGTTTAGTAATTTGGGAGGATATATATATATATATGCTAGTATTTGATTTATATGCAATTTGAGGTCAAAAATAACACTTAGTTTGCATATGTAGGTGTGGTTTACTTAGTGCCTTCTAAATCTCCATCGTAGCCACCGTCGATCGCCCGCACCGTCCCGTCGCCGGCATCACCTTGTGGTGAGCCTCTTGTTCATGAAATTTTATATAAAAATTGATGTTTGTGTGATTTGGATATATAGTTACTCGTATAATTATCTTACCCGTACGTTGTTTGTTATACATATAGTGCCATGGTTTTGATATCCGTCCCCGTCGGCCCTAGTCCTTGTTATGATTCGGATGTGGTATGTATATTCTCTTTTAAAACTAGTTGCATTTCGTGTTTGTGAAAAATTATGCCCATCAAGTTGACATAGAAATTTTTTCTAGGAGGTATTTGAACCAGAAATTCCAACCGACCCTATTGCCGAGAGATTAAATTTAGTTGAAAGAGAAAACGAGTACTTGAAAGAAAAATTGAAAAGAATTGAGGGGGAGAATATGGAATTGGAGTTGCATGTTGCCGATGTCGTCGATGATCACAAGATCAAGATGGAGAAAATGCGCTTGAAGATTAGAAAGATTAGAAAATATGCCATCAATAGTGAGGCTTGGTATCATTATGCTGTTGGATCCATTGTTACCTTAGTTGCGATCTTGATCGTATTTGTTGCTGCATTTAAATGCTTTAGCTAGAGAGTTATTTGTTTGTTGCATTTAAGTGTTGTATTAACTTTATGTATGAACTTGTATTAATTTGGTCTATTCGGTGTTGTGTAATGAAGACGAGCCGGCAATGGATGTACGATGACCAATGCTCTCCCCGGTTCGTTGAGGGCGTGCGTACTTTTCTGCTTGTGGCTGAGGCAAACAAGCGGGCAGATGGTTTTATGCCTTGTCCATGTGCTCGCTGTAAGAATGGTCACAATTACTCTACGTCAAGAACCATTCACGTCCACCTGTTTAAGACCGGTTTCATGCCCCATTATAATGTTTGGACCAAGCACGGAGAAAGAGGGGTTATGATGGAAGACAATGAATAAGAAGAGGACGACGACAGCTATCCTGGCCATGGGTTCCCTGAATACAATGATACAACAATGGGGGAAGAAGCTGAGCCGGTAATGCGGGAAGAAGCTGAGCCGGCAATGCGGGAAGAAGCTGAAGAAGAGGCATCAGATGAGCCCGTTGATGATCTAGGTCGGGCCATTGCCAATGCAAAGAGAAACTGCGCAAGTGATTTGGAGAAGAAGAAGTTGCAGTGCATGTTAGAGGATCACAAAAAATTGTTGTACCCGAATTGCGTAGGTGACAAGAAAAAGATGGGCACCACACTGGAATTGCTGCAATGGAAGGCAGAGAATGGTGTATCTGACAAGGGATTTGGAAAGTTGCTGGTAATGATAAAGGATATGCTTCCAAAGGACAACGAATTGCCCGAGACTACGTACGAAGCAAAGAAGGTTGTCTGCCCTCTAGGGTTAGAGGTGCAGAAGACACATGCATGCCCTAATGATTGCATCCTCTACCGCGGTGAGTACGAGGATTTGAACGCTTGCCCGGTATGTGGTGCATTGCGCTGTAAGATCTGCCGCGATGACCCTGGTGATGTCGAGGGCCGGCGCCCCAGGAAGAAGATTCCTGCCAAGGTGATGTGGTATGCTCCTATAATACCACGGTTGAAACGTTTGTTCCAAAACAAAGAGCATGCCAAGGCGATACGATGGCACAGAGAAGACCGTAAGAAAGACAGAAAGTTGAGAGTACCCGCTGACAGGTCGCAGTGGAGAAAAATCGAAAGAAAGTACGGGAAGGAGTTTGTAGATGACGCAAGGAGCGTATGGTTTGGTCTAAGCGCAGATGGCATTAATCCTTTTGGGGAGCAGAGCAGCAACCATAGCACCTGGCCTGTGACTCTATGTTTGTATAACCTTCCTCCTTGGTTGTGCATGAAGCGGAAGTTCATTATGATGCCAGTGCTCATCCAAGGCCCTAAGCAACCCGGCAACGACATTGATGTGTACCTAAGGCCATTAGTTGAAGAACTCTTACAAATGTGGAATGGAACAGGTGTACGTGCGTGGGATGAGCACATGGGGGAAGAATTTGACCTAAAGGCGTTGCTGTTCGTGACCATCAATGATTGGCCTGCTCTCAGTAACCTTTCAGGACAGACAAACAAGGGATAACGCGCATGCACGCACTGTTTGGACGGTACTGACAGTATATATTTGGCTAATAAGAATGTGTACCTGGGACATCGTCGATTTCTTCCGAGCAGGCATCCCGTAAGAAAGAAAGGCAAGCATTTCAAAGGTGAGGCGGATTACCGGACGAAGACTCGCCACCGTACTGGTGCTGATGTACATGATATGGTCAAGGATTTGAAGGTGGTCTTTGGAAAGGGTCCTGGTGGACAACCTGTTCCGAATGAAGCTGACGGACGCGCACCCATGTGGAAGAAGAAATTTATATTTTGGGACCTGCCCTATTGGAAAGACCTCGAGGTCCGCTCCACAATCGACGTGATGCACGTGACAAAGAATCTTTGTGTGACCCTGCTTGGCTTCTTGGGCGTGTATGGGAAGACAAAAGATACACCTGAGGCACGGGAGGACCAGCAACGTATGCACGGAAAAGACGGCATACATCAGGGTCATGCAAGCTATGCTCTTACCAAAGAAGAGAAGGAAATCTTCTTTGAATGCCTGCTCAGTATTAAGGTACCGTCTGGCTTCTCGTCGAATATAAAGGGAATAATAAACATGGCAGAGAAAAAGTTCCAGAACCTAAAGTCTCATGACTGCCACGTGATTATGACGCAACTGCTTCCGGTTGCATTGAGGGGGCTTCTACCGGAAAACGTTCGATTAGCCATTGTGAAGCTATGTGCATTTCTCAATGCAATCTCTCAGAAGGTAATCGATCCACAAATCATACCAAGGTTACAGAATGATTTGGTGCAATGTCTTGTCAGTTTCGAGTTGGTGTCCCCACCATCCTTCTTCAACATCATGACGCACGTCCTAGTTCACCTATGCGAAGAGACTAACGTTTTGGGTCCTGTATTTCTACACAATATGTTCCCCTTTGAGAGGTTCATGGGAGTCTTAAAGAAATATGTTCATAACCGTGCTAGGCCAGAAGGAAGCATCTCCAAGGGCCGTCAAAATGAGGAGGTTATTGAGTTTTGTATTGATTTTATTCCTGACCTTAAGCCGATTGGTGTTCCTGAATCGCGGCATAAGGGCAGACTGGATGGAAAAGGCACGCTAGGAGGGGAACAAATAATATGTATGGACGGACATTCTCTCACTGAAGCACACTACACAGTTCTACAGAATTCCGCCTTGGTGGCTCCGTATATGGATGAACACAAGAATTTGCTATGCTCCAAACACCCGGAGCGGTCTGATGACTGGATTACACGTGAACAAACCAGGAGTTTCGCCAGCTGGTTGCAAGCACGTACCATGCATGACACCTCTATTGAAGATGACCTGTACTTGCTATCCCGGTTACCATCTTCGAATATAATGACTTTCAAAGGGTACGAGATAAATGGTAATACATTTTACACGATCGCCCAAGATAAGAAGAGCACCAACCAAAACAGTGGTGTCCGCTTTGATGCAGAAACCAAGACGAGAAAGGAAACATATTATGGTTATATACAGGACATATGGGAACTTGACTATCGACGTGGTTTGAAGGTCCCTTTGTTTCGGTGCAAATGGGTCAATATGACACGAGGCGGGGTAACGGAAGACCCGCAGTACGGAATGACAACAGTGGATCTCAACAATCTTGCATATGCAGACGAACCATTCGTCCTAGCCAATGATGTGGCACAGGTTTTCTATGAGAAGGACATGTCTACCAAGCCAAGAAAAAGAAAAGATAAGGAAGCGAATGCATCATACGATGAGTCAAAGCGGCACATAGTTCTTTCTGGGAAGAGAAACATCGTGGGAGTGGATGACAAGACAGACAAGTCAGAAGATTATGAAAAGTTTGATGAAATTGCTCCATTCACAGTGAATATTGACCCGAGCATCCCGTTAAATGATGAAGATTTTCCATGGCTACGACGCAAAGGGACACACGCGAAGAAAAAGTTTCACACCCAAAGATCTAGGATGTGATCGGCTTAACTATCATCACTTTCTTCTGTGTTTCACACCCAGGAGGGAATCTCTGTAATAGTTAGGGTAGCTAGTTATGTGTTTTGGCATTTGAAACG
Organism: Triticum monococcum; assembly: GCA_034509565.1. Classification (NCBI taxonomy): domain Eukaryota; kingdom Viridiplantae; phylum Streptophyta; class Magnoliopsida; order Poales; family Poaceae; genus Triticum; species Triticum monococcum. The sequence continues at coordinate 759,574,475 of CM067842.1, forward strand.
CGAAGAAATTTTATGTGCAAGCAAATTCTTTCATGCATTTATTGATTTTTTTGGCTAAATGACCCTGAAATTGAAAAGCATTTCAAATGAACTCAGAAAAGGATGAAAGTTGGCATGGTATCATAATTTCACCCACATAGCATGTGCAAAAAAGTAGAGAGGGTTACCGCAAAAACTGGATGCACTGAATGTACAAAATGGACAATCTGTTTCGAAGTATCAGGGTTTCGGATGAAAACTCATCCGTTACAAAGGCATTTCATTTTTAAAGAAACTTAAGCATTACCAAATTGAATATAATGATAAAACACACTAATATTAAACATAAGAAAAAAGAATCACTGGAAAATGTATTTTTAAAGTTAAGTTATTCACAAACTAGTGATTCACACAAATTTCAAATAATTCAAAATTTAAACTATTCAAATTTAAAAACTACCGGCACTAACTAAAAGTTTCTAAAAACTATGAAAAATATTCACAAAGAAACTCTAAATACAGCAAAAAACAACTATAAATAAATAAAACAAAATAAATAAAGCAGAAAAGAAAAAACTAAATGAAAAAAGCCCACCTACTGGGCCACAGCGGCCTGCATACGACTAGAAACCCAACCTGTTGTTGGGCCAGGATGCAGGCCCGCAAGCCCAATAGGCCCCACAGGGCAGAGTAGCAGAGGTAGGCCCAGAAGGCCTGCTTTAGAGAGGAGCTCGAGACAGCAGCGGCGGCGGGGCTTATAAGCAGGTGTGAGCGCCCTTCGGCTAGCGAGGTGGGACTAAGCTTCTGCGCCCCTCGCCTGGCAGCGCACCCCCTTTAGTACCGGGTCATGGCACCAACCGGTACTAAAGGGGGGGCCTTTAGTACCGGTTCGAGCCAGGAACCGGTACTAAATGGGGGTGCTTCCCCCCGCTTGGCCTGGCCAAAACAGGCCTTTAGTACCGGTTGGTGGCTCCAACCGGTACTAAAGGTGTCCCCTATATAAGAAACACTTCGAAAATTTTCAGTTTCTCATCTCCCACTTCTCTCTGCCGCCGCCCCGTCCCGCGCTGTCGCCGCCCCCGTCGCGCCGTCCCCGTCGACTCCGTGACGCCCCCGTCCTCGTCGCGTCGTCCCCGTCGACTCCGCGGCACCCCCGTCGCCGTCCCGGTCGCCGATCCCCTCGCTTCGCCGTCGCCGTCGCCTTTGGATCGACCTCGCCCTCGCCGTCGCCGTCGCCTCGACCTTGCCCGCGCGCGCTGTGAGCCCCTCCCCCGGCCCCTCTCCTCCCTCCAATCGATCATAGCGCACACCGGCGCCGGCGCCGGCACCGACCATAGCGCACAGACACGCGCGCGCGCACACACACACTACATGCAGACACACACACACACTACACACACACTAGACGCGCACACACACACAATTTTTTTGTTTTAGCTTTTAGTTTTTTCTGTTTTTCTGTTTTTCATACAAAGTTTTAGATGAATTAATTAATTAGATTAGATTAATGTCAAATACGATGTAGAAATGTTAGTTATAATATATATAATGTCAAATGTTATAGAAATGTTAGTTATATAGAAATGTTAGAAATTTTGGAAATGTTAGTTTTAGCTAGCTAGATGAATTAGATTAATTTCAAATTGTTAGACGATGATCGATGTTTTTTTAGTTTCTTATATTTTTAGTTATAAAATTTAGAATTTGCATATATGAAATCATCACAATCCATCATTTAAAAAATGTTACTTTACTTTTGCGGCATATAGTATTTTGTTGTCGACGATGCCCGGCCCGCATCCTCGCCGTCGACACGTCCGCGACGACGTCCTGCTTCAGAGGAGCCATGTCCAGGACTGGGCTCCGCCGGGCTGGCACTGGGAGGTGCTACCTTCAGGGGCGCGACGCTTGGTGAGGAACCCAGCCCCGGGTCCCGTCATCGACCCTCATCTCCTTTGGTGGCATTCGCGTGGGCCACTTTCGGTGCGGAGGGAGCCGGCCCCGCCGGAGGTGGTACGTCGTCGTGTCAGGGAGGAGGACGAGCACGTCCATCGCTACATTGCTGCTATGGACGTCAGGTTCTCCAATACCTGGCAGGTTCTTTGGGGAGATCACCCGAGCTATGATCCAGTGATGGTTCCTTCTCTTTGGGTGTCCACCGCCCGCACCTCAGGAACCGCGAGTGGCCTAGATTACTCTGTAGTATTCAATCTTTATTAGCTTGCTAGCTAGCTAGCTAGTGATGTATTCGATATTATATCTATTATTCGAGATGATGTATTCGAGATTATATCTATTATTTGAGACGATGTATTCGAGATTATATCTATTATTCAAGATTATACTAAATTGTTTTATATTTCTTTTGGCATAGTTAAATAAAAGCTATGGCGGACAATACCGACAGAGAGAGAGAATAGACCATGTTCGATATCATACGCGGGCCAGATGATGATCAGAATGAAGAAGATTTTGATGGCTCTGAATTTCTAAACAACACCGGAGAGGGTGATATGATATTCGATCGCGACGACCGAGAAGATGAAGTCATGAACTACGACGAAGAACATGTTGATCCCGAAACAACAAACACCGGCGAGGTATATATATTTATATAAGCAGGAATCTGGTGATCATCGCATGTTTTAAATGAGTTGAAGATATATTAACGAATCAATCTTTCTTCTTTCAGCCATCCGGATCGAGCAAATCTTCAGGCAAAAGGACGAAATGAGGCCCGAACAAAAAGTTGAAGGAGGGCGTAAAGTACAATATCGAGGCATTCAAACCTAATGGCGAACCATTAGCGCCTAAGAAGATTGCGGACAAGTTCGTTCGTCAGTGCGGAGTTCTTGTGAAGGACCAACTCCCGATCTCCCTTCAAGAATGGAGAAAGCCAGCAAATCCACGTCCAGATGTTACTTTTGTCGACGAGAATCAAAAAAATCTGCTTTGGGATACTCTCATGGAACATTTCATCCTACCAGATAATTTCACAGAAGCAGACGTGCGGAAAGTCAAGGACGCTGCTTTTAGGAAGATGGCGGTTGCATTCAAGAACCAAAAGAGAATGACGTGGGAGAAGTACGTCAAGGGAGGAAGGAAGACTCCAGTATTCGAGGGGATACTAGAGAATCAAAGTGCTCATTGGGACGATTTCGTGAAATTCAAGGATTCAGAATTAGCTAAGGAACGGTCGAGAATAAACAAGAAGAATGCCGAAAAAAAGGATAAGTTCCATAAGCTGGGGCCAGGTGGCTATGCGGTGGCAATGCCTAAGTGGGATAAGTCTGAGAAAGAGATGCAGGATGCAGGTGTCACTCCAGTTAGTAAGAGCTGGCCCCCCAGTTGCAGGACTTGGTTCTATGCGCATGGGGGGGAGTTGGACCCGAAGACAGGCAATGTTTCGACGAAGGCATGTCTGAACGGAGCCGACGATGTGCTACTTGTTGCAATAGAAGAGGCTCGATCGGGGGTGTTCCAGCCCAACAGAGAGAACGGCGAGCTTACGCGTGCCCTGGGAAATCCTGAACACCCGGGAAGAACACGAGGCAAGGGCGCTATTCCGTGGTATGAGGGGTTTTCGGACTGGAATGCCGACTGCAGAACCCGTGCGAGAAAGAAGATTGGAGAGGAGAAGAAGAGGAAGATGGAGGAGGAGCAAAGGAAGCTCGACTATGAACGCCTTCAAGGCCTAGAAGGAAGTCAAGCGGAATTGGCAGCTAAATTCCAGCGGCAGCAGGAGCAGATCGACTCACTTAGCCAGCAAAGGGGGTCTCAGCAGCTGCAGCAGCTAGCGGATGATCCAGCATTGGAAACCACCGCCCCATCCATGCCGAGAAGCAGTGTGGGTTCCGCCCCGGGCGATGCAGTAGTGCTGGATAGATACCCCGTGGATGACATCACGGAGAACACTAACTGCGAGCTACACTTCAAAATGAAGAACATATCCATAAAGGTGGCGGACACCGTTGCTTTTTCAAATTCCCCCGAGGCAACCTTCCATTGCAACCCGATTGCAGCGGGCTATGCTCGTGTCTTGGTTGATGAGGTGGTGGACCAATATTCGGGGCTAGAGCTTGACATTCCTGGAGGTGATGAGGAGCACACACTCGGAGATGCCAAACATCGTCTCATCCTATGTAGAAAGGATTGCATCATTTTTCGAAGGCCACCGACACCGCGTCACCCGACTCCTCATCGAAGTCCGCCACCGAGTCAGCAGACTCCCGCTCCTCCAAGTCCACCAACGCGTGAGGCCACTCCTCCTCCTCGAAGTCCGGCAAAGTGTACAGCCACTCCTCCTCCAAGTCCGACACAGCGTCAGACGTCCACTCCTCCTCCATGTCCGGCACAACCTCAGGCCACTCCTCCTCCAAGTCCGGCACAGCTTCAGGCCACTCCTCCTCGTCCAACTCAGCCCCGTCAGCCATTTCCCCGCCTCAGCAATCGCAGAAGAGACACCCCGCAGCTATGGTGTGTAGCGGTACCAGTCGAGCTCATAGTACAGGAAGTACAGGCGGAGGCAAGCGATATAAATATGGTCCTAACCTCACTACTCCTCTTCCTGTGAGGGCTTACGACAGGACCGAGGAGCAAACCAATGCCATAGTGCGGGCAGAAGTCGACGCCCATTTTGGACCAAAACCGCCACCGCTGCCAAGGGAGAAAGTGCCTGTGGAAGTAGTTGACCACTTCATTCGTATGGCTCAACCACCAGCTCCTAAGCCTGTTGACACAGACTATGAGCGCCACATCAGGAAGTTACATCGACAACGTCTACAGAAGGAGGCGAGCTCAAGCTCGAGCAAACAACAAGCAGCTGTCAAAAAATGCAGGAAAACCGTTGCCCAGCTGGGAGAACAGGCGGCGCAATCGATCCCCCCGCTTGTTGTGCCGCCAACAACACGTGACAGTACGCGTGCCCAATATTATTGTGGCCAAACAGTTTACGTTCCCGAGGTGGGCGATGTGGTAATAACCCAGGAGCATATAATGCAGGCTGAAGAACTCAAGATCACTGTTGGACAACTCCTCGAGATCGAGGACATGCCTATGATTACAGAGGAGGAAATAAAACAGAAATATGTCGGGGTCAACCTTTGGTCAAGCCAGAAGATGTCAAGAAGCTCCCAACGAGAATGTATGAATTGCATCAATGGTACATGGACATTACCAAGAGATCCGATCGAGAGTCCCTCATGGTGTATGTCAAGAAGGATCATTACTACCATGAGAAAGCTATGGCCGTTGAGTATTCTGAACTGTTTCAGTTATACAATCAAGACGCACTCGACAAATGTATCGTCGGTTGCTATTGTCTGTAAGTGATTTCTTTCTGTAATTTAAGTCTCAAGCTAGTTGTAGTGATCCTTTTGATCAATCATTACCTATAATTATCCTCACTATATTCTTTTCTGTGGTATTATGCAGGATGAAGATGTATGAAATGAGAAAAGGTGGACGCTATGGCATTGGGTTCATTGACCCAAACACCGTTAATGAATACACATGGAAAATAAACACGCATCATGAAAAGCAGGTAGAGGACAGCATGCTAGAGTTCTTCAAGTGCCTCAAATACAATGAAGATATACTACTTCCTTACAACTTCCAGTGAGTCACACTTTCTTGTACTACAAATTCTCTGTTTTTGCCTACTAGCTAGCTACATGTTTTTGCTTACATATGCCCGCTTAATTAAGACATGCAAACGTGTGTGCATGCAGATTTCACTGGATCTTGTGTATCATTAAAGTTGACGCCGGAACAGTTGAAATACTGGACTCGCTACTCAAAGCAAATAGTGACTATAACATCTTGTTTGGGATAGTCAACAGGTAATTTCAATCATTATTAACTATATATCTCGGCCTATTTATTTCGTCATTTCATGATATGAACTATTTAATAACCCCTTTATTCATTTTCTTTGTCGGCGGGCAGGGCTTGGGCAAGGTTCATCAGCGTCACGGAAGGCGAATGGAAACAACAGCTGAAATGGTTTCGACCCAAGGTAAGTAATTAAGTAGTACTAGCTAGATAGCTAGCTGCCATCTCTTTAATTATCATGCTTGATTAATTATTATCTGATCAAATTAAATTCCATTCTCGTAATAAAGGCCCTAAAGTAGGCGCAGGGGACTGATCTATGTGCATTCTGCGTTTGTGAGAACATTCGCATGATGGCATCCGAAAGGAGCAGATCTCAAAGACAGGAATGGGTACGCTTGTCAGAACACTATTCACAATTTTTACACCATTATCGATATCTAGTCACACAACTAATACACATGCATATTGATCTCCTTCTTAACAGTTCAAAGAGGTGCGGGACAAGCTCCTAGAAACGGAGCGCGTAGAAGCACTTCAAGAGGAAATAGCGGGATTTTTGCTCGACCAGGTCATAAATCCGAACGGAGAATACTATTACCCGCTACCGCCCCCATCGAACAGGTCATGAACCACTTCGAATTTTCATCGTGCTCCGAAGGCACCAATTAGGCTAATGCCACTGGCTCCGAAGGCAACATGCATATGTAGGAGAAATTGTATATAGCTATACATGTGTGTATGTGTAAATTAATATGGTGGTTTGTGAGACATTGATGATATATATATATATATATGCATAACGTGTACAATGTGTAGTACCGTAAAATACCAGCAAACGAAAAAGAATTAAAATGGAAAACACAAAATTAAATGAAAAAGAAATCATAAAACCAAAAATCCCCCAAACATTTTAGTACCGGTTGGTGTTACCAACCGGTACTAAAGGGCTCCCGGCCCCCGGAGCTGGCTCGTGCCACGTGGTTGCCCGTTAGCACCGGTTTGTGCTGAACCGGTACTAAAGGGGGGGGCTTTAGTGCTGAAATGTTAGTGCCGGTTCTGAAACCGGCACTAAAGGGCCTTACGAACCGGTGCTATTGCCCGGTTCTGCACTAGTGCAAGTGGCATGTGGTATCCCATTATTACCACAGATATCCACGACAAGACATACATCAAGTGTTCTCAAGTCTTTAAAGACTCAATCCGATAAGATAACTCCAAAGGGGAAACTCAATTCATTACAAGAGAGTAGAGGGGGGGGGGAAGAAACATCATAGGATCCAAATATAATAGCAAAGCTCACGATACATCAAAATCGTATCATCTCAAGAACACGAGAGAGAGATCAAACACATAGCTACTGGTACATACCCTCAGCCCTGAGGGAGAACTACTCCCTCCTCGTCATGGAGAGTGCCGGGATGATGAAGATGGCCACCGGAGAAGGATTGCCCCCTCTGGCAGGGTGCCAGAATGGGTCTAGATTGGTTTTCGGTGGCTACAGAGGCTTCTGGCGGCGGAACTCCTGATCTATGTTGCCTTCTGGAAGTTTTAGGTCGTGTGGGTATATATGGGTGCAGGGAGGACGTCGGAGGAGCCAACGGGGTCCCACGAGACAGGGGGGCGCGCCCTAGGGGGGGCGCCCCCCACCCTCGTGAGCACCTCGTGTCTCCCCTGACGTGGGGTCCAAGTTCATCAGGTGTGTTTCCTTCCAAAAATAATTTCTCCAGTTGATTTCGTTCCGTTTCGACTCTGTCTGATATTCCTTTTCTTCGAAACACTGAAATAGGCATACAACAACAAATCTGGCTGGGCCTCCGATTAATAGGTTAGTCCCAAAAGTAAAATAAAAGTGGATCATAAAGCCCAATATTGCCCAAAACAGTAGATAATATAGCGTGGAGCAATCAAAAATTATAGATACGTTGGAGACGTATCAAGCATCCCCAAGCATAATTCCTACTCGTCCTCGAGTAGGTAAATGATAAAAACAGAATTTTTGATGCGGAGTGCTACTTGGCATAATTTTAATGTAATTCTTCTTAATTGTGGTATGAATATTCAGATCCGAAAGATTCAAGACAAATGTTTAATATTGACAGAGAAACAATAATACTTCAAGCATACTAACTTAAGCAATCATGTCTTCTCAAAATAACATGGCCAAAGAGAGCTATCCCTACAAAATCATATAGTCTGGCTATGCTCTATCTTCACCACACAAAATATTTAAATCATGCACAACTCCGATGACTAGCCAAGCAATTGTTTCATACTTTTAATGTTCTCAAACCTTTTCAATCTTCACACAATACATGAGCGTGAGCCATGGACATAGCACTATAGGTGGAATAGAATGGTGGTTGCGGAGAAGACAAAAAGGAGAAGAAAGTCTCACATCAACTAGGCGTATCAACGGGCTATGGATATGCCCATCAATAGATATCAATGTGAGTGAGTAGGGATTGCCATGCAACGGATGCACTAGAGCTATAAATGTATGAAAGCTCAACAAAAGAAACTAGTGGGTGTGCATCCAACTCGCTTGCTCACGAAGACCTAGGGCATTTTGAGGAAGCCCATCATTTTTATATACAAGCCAAGTTCTATAACGTAAAATTCCCACTAGTATATGAAAGTGACAACATATGAGACTCTCTATATGAAGAACATGGTGCTACTTTGAAGCACAATATATGAGACTTGCTATATCATGGTGCTACTTTGAAGCACAAGTGTGGAAAAAGGATAGTAGCATTGCCCTTTTTTATTTTTTTTCTCTCTTTTTTTGGGCCTTCTTTTTTTCTTTGGCCTTTCTCTTTTTTTGGGACAATGCTCTATTGAATGATGATCATCACTCTTCTATTTATTTACAACTCAATGATTACAACTCGATACTAGAACAAAGTATGACTCTATATGAATGCCTCCGGCGGTGTACCAGGATATGCAATGAATCGAGAGTGACAAGTATGAAAGAATTATGAACGGTGGCTTTGCCACAAATACTATGTCAACTACACGATCATGCTAAGCAATATGACAATGATGGAGTGTGTCATAATAAACTGGATGGTGGAAAGTTGCATGCCAATATATCTCAGAATGGCTATGGAAATGCCATAATAGGTAGGTATGGTGGCTGTTTTGAGGAAGGTAAATGGTGGGTTTATGGTACCGGCGAAAGGTGCGCGGTACTACAGAGGCTAGCAAGGGTGGAAGGGTGAGAGTGCGTATAATCCATGGACTCAACATTAGTCATAAAGAACTCATATACTTATTGCAAAAATCTATTAGTTATCGAAACAAAGTACTACACGCATGCTCCTAGTGGGATAGATTGGTAGGAAAAGACCATTGCTCGTCCCCGACTGCCACTCATAAGGAAGACAATCAATAAATAAATCATGCTCCGACTTCATCACATAACGGTTTACCATACGTGCATGCTACGGGAATCACAAACTTCAACACCAGTATTTCTCAAATTCACAACTACTCAACTAGCATGACTCTAATATCACCATCCTAATATCTCAAAACAATCATCAAGTATCAAACTTCTCTTAGTATTCAACACACTCATAAGAGAATTTTATTATTCTTGAATACCAAGCATATTAGGATTTTAAGCAAATTACCATGCTATTTAAGACTCTCAAAATAATCTAGGTGAAGCATGAGAGTTCATCTATTTCTTCAAAATAAAACTATGACCATGCTCTAAAAGATATAAGTGAAGCACTAGAGCAAATGACAAACTACTCCGAAAGATATAAGTGAAGATCAATGAGTAGTTGAATAATTATGCAACAATGTGAAGACTCTCTAACATTTAAGAATTTCAGATCTTGGTACTTTATGCAAACAGCAAGCAAAGCAAAATAAAATGACATCTAAGAATAGCAAACATCATGTGAAGAAGCAAAAACTTAGGATCAACCGATACTAACCGATAGTTGTTGAAGAAGAAAGGTGGGATGCCAACCTGGGCATCCCCAAGCTTAGATGCTTGAGACTTCTTGAAATATTATCTTGGGGTGCCTTGGGCATCCCCAAGCTTGAGCTTTTGTGTCTCCTTAATTCCTCTCATATCACGGTCTCCCTAAATCTCAAAAGCTTCATCCACACAAAACTCAACAAGGACTCGCGAGATAAGTTAGTATAAACCATTGACAAAACCTTATCATACTCTACTGTAGCAAATCACTAAAATTATTATTCAACATTGCATACTAAATGCCTCTGCACATTTAATAGTCCTATCCTCAAATATAATCATTAAAGAAGCAAACATATGCAAACAATGCAAACATAACAGCAATCTGCCTAAACAGGATAGTCTGTAAAGAATGCTGCAACATCCATACTTCCCTAGCCCCAAAAATTATGAAATAAAATTACCACTGTAGTAAATTTATCAGAGATTAATATGCAAAAGGTCTCAACATTTTATCACATTCTGACTTTTCTAGGGAATTATTGCAACAGCGGTAAACTTTTTGTTTTCAAACAGCAACATGTAGACTTCTAAAATAGGCATAGTAAAGACTATCAATGCCACTTTTATTGGAATAAAATATGCAAAACATTGTTATAAATAACAGCATGCAGATCCTAACAAAATAAATTGACGCTCAAAGCAAAACACATATCATGCGGTGAATAAAAATATAGCTCCAAGTAAAGTTACCGATGAACGAAGACGAAAGAGGGGATGCCTTCCGGGGCATCCCCAAGCTTAGGCTCTTGCCACTCCTTATTCCATAGTCCATCGAATCCTTACCCAAAACTTGAAAACTACACAACACAAAACTTAACAGAAAACTCGTAAGCTCCGTTAGTATAAGAAAATAAATCACCACTTCACGGTACTGTAATGAACTCATTCTTTATTAATATTGGTGTAATATATAGTGTATTCCAAATTCTCTATGGTTCATACCCTCCGATACTACTCATAGATTCATCAAAATAAGCAAACAACACATAGAAAACAGAATCTGTCAAAAACAGAACAGTCTGTAGTAATCTGGATCAAACGTATACTTCTGGAACTTATACAATTCTCAAATAAATTTCTGGACCTGAGGAATTTATCTATTAATCATCTGCAAAAAGAATTAACTAAATATAACTCTCCAAATAAAAATGTCAGTAATTCTCGTCAGTGCTAAAGTTTTTTTTAGAGCATGGTCACAAAGGCTTCCCCCAAGTTTTCCCAAAGGTTCTACTTGGCACAAACAGTAATTAAAAGCATAAACCACATCTAAACAGAGGCTATATGAATTATTTATTACTAAACAGGAGCAAAAATCAAGGAACTAAAATAAAATTGGGTTTCCTCCCACAAGCGCTATCGTTTAATGCCCCTAGGTAGGCATGGTGATTTCATTGATGCTCACAGAAAGGATAAGAATGGAAACATAAAGAGAGCATCATGAAGAATATGACTAGCACATTTAAGTCTAACCCACTTCCTATGCATAGGGATTTTGTGAGAAAACAACTTGTGGGAACAATAATCAACTAGCATAGGAGGGTAAAACAAGCATAACTTCAAAGCTTTAAGCACATAGAGAGGAAACTTGATATTATTGCAATTCCTACAAGCATATGTTCCTCCCTCATAATAATTTTCAGTATCATCATGAATGAATTCAACAATATAACCAGCACCTAAAGCATTCTTTTCATGATCTACAAGCATAGAAAATTTACTACTCTCGACATAAGCAAGATTCTTCTCATGAATAATAGTGGGAGTATCATAAGAGACTCGAATACTATAAATTGCTTCCACATTAAAAGAGTAATGTTCAGAGAAGGGGTAATCATAATCATGAAAAGTTTTATAAATATAATCACTACTTTTTATAGCATAAGTATGATCACAATAATCATCATACGTAGGAGGCATGCTATCATCATTATAAACTTGCATATCGAAACTTGGGAGTCTAAAAATATCATCTTCATTAAGCGTAGAATCCCCAAGCTTGGGACAAACATTAATTGCAGAAAATATATTCTCAAAAACATCATCTTCATCAAACATAGCGTCCCCAAGCTTGGGCCTTTTCATATTATAAGCATAATCACTCTCATCATTAATAGTATGGATAGCACCAATAGTATAGAAATTATCATATTCTTCCAAGCAAGTGCCAAAAATATTTTCAAGATCATAAGAAGTATCATTACCTTTCCAATCATAATCATCACAACAGGAAATAAGCATAACGAGATCATCATCAACTGTATCATTTTCATGAGGCACAACAATAAAAGGAGCAACTTTATTTGTGAGAGATACCTTTTTACCTCTCTTCCTTTTTATTTTCTTCTTCTTCACCACATCATGTGTGGATTTAATCCTCTTTTTGGAGCTCCTTATTAATGAGATTGGTTGAATAGAGGGCTCCTCTTCGTTACCTAATTCATCATAAGAAATAATAGGAGAATATTGGGAAGTCTCTTCCCTTTCGTTAGCATTCTCTTCATCTTCTATTTGTTTTCTTTTCTTTATGTAATTGGCAATATAAGGATTTTCAATGCAATTCACCGCGAAATACATATAAATTTCCTCTAGATCAAAATGAAGAATTTTATCCAGGGCAAATTTTGGAATATCCTTAGTTCTACGTTTAATTTCTTCATAACCCAAGAGCAAAGTAAGTACATTATGATGTGCAAGGAAAATCAAGTCATCACAATTTTTGGACATGATACGCTCATGAGACAATTTGCATTGGGTACTAAAATGATCACGTTCATTGCAAAGTTCACAAGTAGGGCTAAGAAAAGATAAATTTTCAGCACATTCATCTAGCTCTTTTTGCAACAATTTGGTTTCTAAGTACTTATGCCTCTTGAAATATCTATCTTCCCTATTTGGTGTGTACTTGCAAACCTAGTCTACTCCACAAAAATTGACATTTTTATAGGAGGCATTTTCATCATAACTAGTGCAATCATCATTAGCATCATGGATATTCAAAGAATTCGTACTAACAACATTGCAATCATGCTCATCATTCAAATACTTAGTGCCAAACATTTTAGAGATCTCTTCTTCTAGCACATTAGCACAATTATCCTTTCCATCATACTCACGAAAGATATTAAAAAGATGATGCGTATGAGACAAACTCAATTCCATTTTTTTGTAGTTTTCTTTTATAAACTAAACTAGTGATAAAACAAGAAACTAAAAGACACGATTGCAAAATCTAAAGATATACCTTCTAGCGCTAACCTCCCCAGCAACTGTGCCAGATAAGAGCTTGATGTCAACTACACAAGCTTCTTCTTGTAGACGTTGTTGGGCCTCCAAGTGCAGAGGTTTGTAGGATAGTAGAAAATTTCCCTCAAGTGGATGACCTAAGGTTTATCAATCCGTAGTAGGTGTAGGATGAAGATGGTCTCTCTCAAGCAACCCTGCAACCAAATAACAAAGAGTCTCTTGTGTCCCCAACACACCCATACAATGGTAAATTGTATAGGTGCACTAGTTCGGCGAAGAGATGGTGATACAAGTGCAATATGGATAGTAGATAATAGTTTTTGTAATCTGAAATAATAAAAACAGCAAGGTAGCAAGTGATAAAAGTGAGCGTAAATGCTATTGCAATGATGGTAAATAAGGCCTAGGGTTCATACTTTCACTAGTGTAAGTCCTCTCAACTATACTAACATAGTTGGATCATAAAACTATCCCTCAACACGCAACAAAGAGTCACTCCAAATTCACTAATAGCGGAGAACAAACGAAGAGATTGTGGTAGGGCACGAAACCACCTCAAAGTTATTCTTTCCAATCAATCCATTGGGCTATTCCTATAATTTTCACAAACAGCCTTAGAGTTCGTACTAGAATAACAACTTAAGACACAAATCAACCAAAACCCTAATGTCACCTAGGTACTCCAATGTCACCTCAAGTATCCGTGGGTATGATTATACGATATGCATCACACAATCTCAGATTCATCTATTCAACCAACACAAAGGACCTCAAAGAGAGCCCCAAAGTTTCTACCAGAGAATCACGACGAAAACGTGTGCCAACCCCTATGCATAGGTTCCCAATGTCACGAAACCCGCAAGTTGGTCACCATAACATACATCAAGTGTGTCGGTGGGAACGACACCTATGGGATCACAAGAATACCTACTACGGTTGCGGGGCGTGGGGTCGTGAGAAGAGCGGATCAAACAGATAGCACACGGTTCATTTATCCAGGTTCGGGCCGCGAGGATGCGTAAAACCCTACTCCTGCTTTGGTGGATTGTATATCTGTGTTCTTGAGCTAGCTATGGGGCGTGAGGAGCTCCAAAAAGCCGAATCGCCCTCCCGGTCGCCTCGGGCCTCCTTTTATAGGAAAGGGGCTGCCACAGTGGCACACAAGAGATGGAAAGGGTACAATGATGTGAGGTTATCCCTTGCATTACATGACAAGGCGCATTTAATGCGTCTTGCCCAGGTGTCCTTGCTTTATCGGGGACGGGGGAGAGCCCTGTCTCATCTGTCGCCGCTCCCTCTCGTGTCGACACGCGCCCTGGCTAGTGGCGCCCGCGGTGCCATGTAGGCAGGCAGGCACCTGAGGTGGTGAAGTGGTGGGTCTCCATGAAGATCCGCATGCCGCCACGTAGGTGCCTGCCCAGCTGGTTGGGTCGACAGCTGCATGGGAACGGCGGTGGAGGTTTGGCTGGTGTGGGCCTAATGGTGGCCCTACGGGTGTTCTTGGCAAGGGCCTTGCCGGGGCCCGGCAAGGGTCTTGCCGTGGCGCCTGCTGTCATCCCCGGCAATGCTCTTGCCGGGGGCCTTGTGGTCTTCCTTGACTGGGATCCCGCCAAGGATCATCATCTTCTAAAGGGTGTATCTGATCTTGAATGTCTTCACAAAGATCTGCATGCCACCACGGGCATGTCTCCCGAATCCTTGCCCCATGGGGGCAGTGGACTCAAGGGTGACTCACTCCGTAGGTGTGGGGCGAGCTGCCACGGCAAGGGTCTTGCCAGGTTTGCTAAAACCGCCTCCCGGCAAGGATCTTGCTGGGGGCGGTCCACTTCGTCCCCTTTGCTCTTTCTGGTCTTGGTCTTGGCGTCGTTCTGCTTCTCATGAGCTTCGGCCTTACCTTGGCTCACCTCCCTTGCCTTGCTCAGTGTGGTGGTGCCTGTGGCTCAGACTGCTCGTGCACAGTCATAGGGGTACAAATAGTGTACCCCTCTTTTTGTACACCGACAGGAGCCCCCGGGCATGGGCCACACGTAAGCGCAATCGCGTCATTGGGCTAGGCCCAAAAACGGTGCGCGGGCAGGCGGGGCGGTTTTTACCGTGGTAAGTCTCTTCGCGCGCTGCGCTTCCCATGCTTCCCGCGTGTGGCGCGGCATGTGGAGGCATGTGTGATGTGGGCGGCATGCGTGGGGCTGAGCTCTGCATGCATGCGTCACGTCGTAGTAAAGGGGGCGGTTCGCGCCTTCCCCATAAATGGAGGGAGGCGTGGAGGCGCGGCCCATTTACTGAACGGTGCCAAGGCATGGTCTTCAAGGCGTCCACTCCCCACGATCACGGGGTGGGGAGAGGTCACCTCACCCGTCGCCTCGGTCCTGCACGCCTGCCACGTGGCTCCCATGCGCTTGGGGTGGCGAACGGTGGAGGCGGGAAACTGGGCCGCCGCGGGCTGGGGCGGCGGGTCGGTCCCAGTTCCCTTCCCCTTCCGCGTCTTGATTGGCTGAGCGGGGCCGCCGAGCCCCCACCCCCTTCCTTTATAAAGAGTGGGAGGGGGGCGGCGTCCCGCATTCTTTCATCTCCTCCTTCCTTCAGCTTCTGCTCCCCCCTTCCATCCTCCATGGAGAGAGGGAATCCTTGTCTTTCAACAGTGGCGGCGAGGGTCGTCGCTCGACAACGCGTCCCTCCTTCTCCCGCACCCGCGGTGGCAGAGCCAGCCGCAAGGGGAAGGGGGAGGGGGCGAGGCCGAGGCGCTCGGGGAAGAGGAGGACGGGGTGGCGCGCCGGCCTCGCCTCCGCCAGCAGTTCCTCCCCCCATGGAGGGCCACGTTGGGGATGACCCTTGCGAGTTCTTCGTCAGGCTGCGCCGGCCGCCTCGCCATCGCCTTCGTCTCCCGACTCCATTCGCATGGGAGATGGAGCTGGATCCACCGGAGTCGCTGCGGCTGCACATGAGGGGCTGTGGGATCAGCGGTACGCGGGTTCGCGTCGACTTCCCAGCCCCTCACGTGATGTATCTTCGTCGAGGATGGAAGAAGTTCTCCCATATCCACCGCTTGACGGAGGGTCTCACTCTCCTTTTCAAGCTGATGGAGGGTGGCCTTCTCTCTGTGAAGGTCTTCAGGTGTTTTGGGACCCGAGCAAGGTGTTGTGTGGAGAGCTCTTCTGATAGCGAAGACTCCTCCTCGGGCGAGAGTGACGAGGAGGACAGCGGCAGCGGTGATGAGGGTAGTAGGCGGCAGGATGACGGGTCCGATTAGGTGTTGGGTGCCGCTCCGTGCGGCACCGGCGACCCCATCATCCGCGTTGCCGGCTCCCTGAACTTCTCGGGGTCGTCTCCTTAGGCGGCTGCGGAAGAGGAAGAGGGCGGGCGGCAAGGTCGTCAAGTCGTAGTACGCGGGCACTGACGCCTTCGACGCATGCTGACGTCCTGGCGCCTCGTCTTCGAGCTCTGCTTCCGGTGCCGCCATCACCATCCAGCCTTTGAACGGCCACCAAGATGTTCTCTTGGTGTCTTCTGCCACCCGTAGCTCGCGTAGGCGCCCCTTTTGCCCTTTTCGCCTCCTTGACCTGCCTCCTGAGGAGAGGGACAAGAAAGGGATTACGGGCACCTTATCTCTTTTTAGTTTGTAAGCCTTCGGGCCTTAGCTGAATTTAAAACTTCTAATCCCATCATTCATGTTTTTCATTCCCTATGGACTGTACCCGAGTGGAATGTTTTTAATGAAAAAGGGATGCTTGCCGGGTCATTTGTTTGTGGGTAGAACCCACGACAAGGAGTAAATCCTTGATATCTTTAAGATAAACATTTCCTTGCCCGGCAACAGGCCTTGCCATCTCCCCACTTCGCTCGACCTTTCTCACACCTTTGGCGGAGGCAGGGATGAGGTGGGTTCAGGCTCCTTGTTTCATCCTCTCGCTGCCGCGACTACGACCAAACCTGGCCCCAGGAACGAGCCCTAGGGCCTAGAGTTAGGGGAGCATGGTAGCTTTAGGAAAAAACGAGGTTTCACATACCTCAGTCCATAAGGGAATGCATGATAAGGGATGAAGGACTTATCTGAAGCTGTAGCCCCCGGCAACTCTGGTTTGCCGTGGGTGAATCTTTGCTCTTGCAGCTCCCGGCAATACTCGCTTGCCGGGGTCTAGATGCTAGTCTGTCCCTCTTTTCTTTTTTGTCCTCAAGTGATCTGGCAAGGATACCTGTGAGTCCTGCGAACCAAAGAAGACGAAAGAACGACAAAGAGATGCACACTCGACCTCTAAGCTAGGGGTTAGTCGCCGCTAAGCACTATCAACCCTAACCAAGGACGAGACTCAACCTAGCTTGCATGCTATAACTTAGGGCGCCAGTGCTTCATTTACTTGTGCTCAGGGTCTGCGCCTAGTTTTGTACAAAGGGTTACATGCATCATCGGCAATGCTTGTACAAAAGGTGGCTTGCCGGGGGGCCCGGCAAGCCGCGCCTCACGGGTAAAACATGCGAAGATGCCCAAGGTTCCAGGAGTTACTCACCGGAACGGCTTCTTCGGTCTCCAGGCGGACTGCGCCGGGCCTGGTGACTCGTCTTACCCGATAAGGGCCTTCCCACTTTGGCGTCAACTTGTTGAAATTCTTGGCCGATAGAATGCGCCGAAGGACAAGGTCGCCTAACTCAAGGCTTCGGGCATGAACCTTGCGGCTATGGTAGCGGCACAAGGCTTGCTGGTAGCATGCTGCTCTCATAGCCGCCCGAAGACGATCTTCCTCGAGGAGGATTGCGTCATCTTGCCGCAGTTGCTCTTGCTCAAGCTCATCATAAGCGAGCACTCGAGGTGACCCATATATGAGTTCAGTGGGGAGAACTGCTTCTGCCCCGTATACCAGGGAAAAGGGTGTCTGGCCGGTGGCTCGATTTGGCGTCGTCCTAATCAACCAAAGAACCGTCGGCAACGCATCAATCCAGCGCCTTCCACTCTTGTGCAGCCTGTCAAAGGTCTTGGTCCTTAAGCCTCGCAGTACTTCAGTGTTTGCCCTCTCAGCTTGACCATTGCTTCGTGGGTGAGCAACGGAAGCGAAACATACTTTGTTGCCGAGGTCTTGGATATATTGCATGAAGGTGCGGCTTGTGAACTGTGTGTCATTGTCGGTGATGACCCTGTTGGGTACACCAAAATGGCACACTAGTTCCTTGAAGAACTTGACGGCTGACTGGGCTGTGACCTTCCTCACTGCCTCCACCTCCGGCCACTTTGTGAACTAGTCGATTGCAACGTACAAGTACTCAAAGCCCCCGACAGCGCGGGGGAAAGGGCCCAGTACGTGGAGCCCCCAGACTAAGAAGGGCCAGGATAGAGGAATGGTTTGAAGGACTTGAGCTAGCTCATGAAGCTTCTTTGAATGGGACTGACACGCTTCACACCGGGTGACTAGTGTCGTCGCATCCTGGAGGGCAGTGGGCCAGAGGAAACCTCGCCGAAATGCCTTGCTGGCAAGGGCCCTTGACCCGATGTGGGATCCACATATGCCTCCGTGTATCTTCGCCAACAGCTCCAGTCCTTCCTCCCGAGGGATACACTTCAATTTCACACCATTCGGCATCTTTCTGTACAGGACGTCATCGACGAACTGGTACATGGTAGAGCGACGGGCTACTTTTTCCGCTTCTTCCTGCTCTTCGGGAAGTTTCCCTGTTTGGAGGAATCGGATGGTATGTTGTGCCCATGCTGGAGCCTGGGGCTCGACGGCGAGGACTGAAGGCATTTCCTCCGCTATAGGAGCGGCTGTCTCGACGGCAAGAGCTTGGCGCTCCGTCGGAGCTAGCCGTCCTATGGCGAGCTCAGTGTCCCCGGCAACATCCTTGCCGGCGGCTCCAGCGAGCTTGGCGGGAAAGTACTTGCCGTGTCCTGATTTCCTCCTCTTGTTCTGCTTTGTTGATGGATTAACGGATGGCTGAGTTAGCTGGAGCACAAAGGTACCTGGTTCCACAGGTAGCTTGAGGGCAGCGCGTTTTGACAGGTAATCCGCGATATCGTTCTCTGCTCGGGGAACGTATTCAGCCTGTATACCATCGAAATGCTCTTCCAGTTTTCTCACTTCATCAACGTAGGCCTTCATCAACGGGCTCTGGTAGTCCTTGTTGACTTGCTTGACGATGAGCTGCGAGTCGCCCCTGACGATGAGCTTCTTGATTCCGAGGTCCGCCGCGATCCTAAGACCGGCAAGCAGCCCTTCGTACTCTGCCGTATTGTTTGTTGACACCTCCCTGGCGAAGTGCATCTGGATCATGTACTTGAGGTGCTCTCCGGTGGGCGCGACAAGAAGTACGCCAGCCCCGACGCCGTGTAAGGAGAAAGCTCCATCAAAGTACATGATCCAACTACAACTTGCCTCCTTGCCGGGGAGAGCAGTCTCTTGGGCTTCTTCATCAGGTGTTGCGGTCCATTCTGCAATGAACTCCGCCAGGACTCGGCTCTGAATCGTCGAAGTACTTTCAAACTTGAGGCCAAAGCTGGACAGCTCCAGTGCCCATTCCACAATTCTTCCTGTTGCATCTGGATTGTGCAATATCCGTTGCAGAGGGAGGTGAGTGACGACAGTGATCTCGTGTGCCTGGAAGTAGTGATGCAGCTTCCTCGAGGCCATAAGAAGGCCGAAGAGCAGTTTCTGCACGCCGGAGTACCTTGATCTAGCTCCCTGCAAGAGGGAACTAACAAATTAGACCGGGTGCTGCATCATTTTCTTCTTCAGTGGCACTTCAACTGCCTGTGTCGTTGCTTCATTGGTGGTGTCCGGCTCTGTCGCTGCCATTACCTCGTCGTCAACCTCTCTTTGCGCCACTAGTGCGGCGCTGACCACCTGGTTCGTTGCTGCCAGGTATAGCAGCAACGACTCCTGTGGCCTAGGCGCAACTAGTATTGGCGTGGAGGAGAGGTACTTCTTCAAATCTTGCAATGCTGCTTCAGCTTCTGGCAGCCACTCCATCGGGCCCGTCTTTTTCAGGATCTTGAAAAAGGGAAGGGCGCGCTCGGCAGACATGGAAATGAATCTGCCCATGGCGGTGACGCAACCAGCAAGCTGACACACATCCTTGATTCGCTTGGGTGCTTCATTCTGCTCTATAGCTTTGATCATGTACGGATTGGCCTCTATCCCACGCTGTGACACAAAGAACCGGAGAAGCTTGCCGGACGGGACACCAAAGATGCACTTCTCATGGTTCAGCTTGAGATTGATCTTGCGCAGGTTTGCAAATGTTTCTTGCAAATCTGGTATGAGGGTTGCCCTATCCTTGGTTTTGACCACTATGTCATCCATATAAGCTTCCATATTTCTATGGAGTTGGGGTTCAAAACCAATTTGGACCGCCCTTGCAAACGTCGAACCAGCACTCTTCAGCCCGAAAGGCATCCGTATGAAACAATACGTACCACATGGGGTGATGAATGCTTTTTTCTCTTCGTCTTCTCTTGTCATGAAGATCTGGTGGTAGCCGGAGTAGGCATCGAGGAATGACAACAGATCACACCCAGCTGTGGAGTCAACAATCTGGTTGATGCACGGCAACGGGAAGGGGTCCTTAGGATAAGCCTTATTGATATCTGTGTAATCAATACATAGCCTCCACTTCCCATTAGCCTTGCACACTACGACCGGATTGGCCAACCACGTTGGATGGAGCACTCCTCTTACCAAACCCGCTGCTTCCAGTTTCCGGATCTCCTCTGTGATGAACTCTTGTTGTTCTAAAGCTTCTTTCTGACCTTCTGCTTGATGGGCCACGCATGAGGACAGACAGCAAGGTGGTGCTCAATCACCTCCCTGGGAACGCCGGGGATGTCAGAAGCTTGCCATGCAAACACATCGACATTCGCCCACAGGAAGGTGACGAGCGTGTCTTCCTATTTGTCGTCAAGGGTGGAGCTTATGGTGAAAGCCCCTCCCGTGCCGTCCTCATCGACAGAAACCTTCTAGGTTCCCGGCGGTATTGCCCTGGGCTTCTTGTTTCCGCCGGTGGAGCTCTCTGGCACGTCGTCGACGGGAGCGCTACACTCCGAAGAGGTGCGCTTGCCGGAGTGGGTGTCCGAGGTCTCACCGGTCTTCTTCTTCTTCCCTCCTGGGGTCCCAGCGGCAAGAGCAAGTGCCCTAGTGGCGGCAGCTACTGCAAATGCTTGCTGATATAGTTGGTCAGCGCAAATCAGCGCATCTTTCTTATCGGAGGGGATGGTGATGATCGTCACAGGTGGTGGCATCTTCAGGGTGTTGTAGGCATAGTGCGACGCCGCCATGAACTTGGCCAACGCTTGGCGGCCAAGGATCCCGTTGTAGGGCAAGGAGATCTTGGCAACATCAAACACGATCCTCTCCGTCCTGTAGTTCAGATCGCTTCCAAAAGTCACGGGCAGTGTGACCTTTCCCTTAGGTTGGCTTCTTCCCGGGTTGACCCCCTGAAACGTGCCCGTCTCTTCGAGGTCTCCATCAGGAATCTGCAGTTTCTCAATCACGGCAGGCGAGATCAAGTTCAGACCGACCCCGCCATTGACTAGCATCTTTGTCACCTTGAGGTTGCGTATTGTTGGTGAAACCAACAATGGCAAGCACCTGACTGCAGTAGTGCGATCAGGGTGATCCTCAGTGTAAAAAATGATAGGTGTGCTGGACCATTTCAACGGACTTTGGGCATCAAACGATGGCTCTGCCGCTGTAATCTCTCGCACCCACTGTTTAAGCTGGCGGTGAGAAGTATGTAGCGAGGCGACGCCGTCGACGCACATGGCCTCTGTAGCTTTCTGAAACTCTTGGTCGCCGGATTCGTCGTCCTCTTCATGATCGTCGTCTTATGGCTTTTTGTCACGGCCCCGGGCGGGCCTCTCCTGTTGTTTAGCCTTGCCGCGACGGCCCGCCTGGCCGTCACGCTTCTTGCCGGACCCCTCAGCACTGTCTTCGCCCTTCTCCTTGTCCCGCCTCTCATATTCAGCCCTCTGGTTCTCAGTGAGGAGCTCAACCTGTCGGCAGTCTTGGATAACATGGCCTTTGGTGCGATGGATCTTGCAGTATCACTTGTCAGAGTTTCCTGGCTTCTCGGCAACCACCAAGGCCCGGCAGGCGACACATCCCGCAATTTCCTTGCCGGGGTCATCTGCCTTGGTTTTCTTGGTGGAGCCGGTGTCACCAGATCCCTCGACGGCAAGCACGGCTTTACCTTTGCGCTTCCTGTTGCGGCGCTGGCCCTTCTTCGCTAGTGTACTTCCTTCCCTCTTCAGCCCGGGCACATCTATCAGCAAGAACATAGAGTTCTGCTACATCTTTCACCTTGTTCATTGCCAGCTCTTCGCGCATCTTGCGGTTACGCATGTTCTGATGGAACGTGCTGATGATGGCGGTAGGGTGAACATCAGGGATATTGTACTGTATCCGGCTGAACCTCTGTATATACTTGCGGAGACTCTCGCCTCCCTTCTGGGGAATGACGTGCAGGTTGCTCGCTTGGCCATGGGCTTGGTGGCCTCCAGTAAAGGCGCCCACAAACTCATGGCACAAATCCGACCAGGAGGAAATAGAGTCTACCGGCAAGTGCATCAACCATGACATGGCGTTGGGTTTAAGAGCCAACGGAAAGTAATTCGCAAGCACCTTATCGTCGCGGGCTCCGGCAGCTTGCATCGCAATGGTGTAGAAGCTGAGGAACTCGGACGGGTGGGTCTTGCCGCTGTACTTTTCGCCCACGTCAGGCTTGAAGGTGCGGTGAGTGGGCCACTGGAACTGCCGCAGCTCACGGGTAAAAGCCGGACAGCCTACCTCATAAGGTAGGCCTCCAGGGCTCTCCGGTGCCGGGTGGTTCACAGCAGGTGCTGCTCGCCTGTCTGACTGGTGGCACGCTCCGCGCCGGCGCTCGATAGTGGTTCGAGCGTCTTCATGTTCTCGTTCCCGAAGGACTTGGCGCTGGTCATAGTGGGTCCGCGGGTCGGACGATGCTATGGAGATTTCGTCGCCCGTAACATCACGACGGGCTGGCGTCCGCGGTACCTGGCGAGGAGGAGGCGAGTGCACCGTGGCCACTGGTGCGTGGGACTCCGTCGGAGCATGGACCCGGGGGCTCCACCGGACTCGGTTCGTCTTTGTTGGCCACCGCAACAAGGCTTTGGATAGTGGCTCTCCATTCGTCGAGTTTCCCCGTAGTGGGAGGAAAATCGAGGAGCAACTGCGCGCGCGCCAGGGCTTTTGCTGGCGTTGGTGGCAACGAAACCTGCACGGATCGCAACACGCTTCGACTTCTGACCATGTCAGAAGGAGATCTATCACGACCCCGCGGTCGCATGCCATCTTCACCAGCGCCTCGGCGAGCGGGCAGGTCTTCTACCTCCCGGGAGTGGCGCTCGGGGCTCTTCCCGTGGCGATGCCCGGGGTCTTTGGTGTGATTATGCCGTTCCTCACGTGCCATTTGAGAGGAGGGCGCTGTCGGCGCCGGCGTGGGGGTCTTGGAGGCCCTCGCATCACCTTCGGGTGGGGTGGCAGCGATCTTGGAAGGCCTGGCTCCGTCTTTGGATTTGGCGGCGTGCAGCCCCGGAGGGCCTGGCTCCGTCTTTGGATTTGGCGGCGTGCAGCCCGTTACCAGGTGCACGAACATCGCCGCCTCCCAAACTCCGGCTGCTGGGATGGTGTTGGTGTTCGCGAACGGCGCCCCGGGTCCTTTCTGCGACCGGTCCGCTGCTCGCCCGCGTCGGGACGGGTTGTCCGGCTTCCGACGGGCCAACCGCCACCGTCGTCTTCTTCCTGGGCGCCATGATGATGAAGAAGCGTCGGACTAACTGCTAAAGCCGATTCTCACAACTGCGCCCCCAACCTGGCGCGCCAAAGATGTCGGTGGGAACGACACCTATGGGATCACAAGAATCCCTACTATGGTTGCGGGGCGCGGGGTCGTGAGAAGAGCGGATCAAAAAGATAGCACACGGTTCGTTTATCCAGGTTCGGGCCGCGAGGATGCATAAAACCCTACTCCTTCTTTGGTGGATTGTATATCTGTGTTCTTGAGCTAGCTATGGGGTGTGAGGAGCTCCAAAAAGCCGAATCCCCCTCCTGGTCGCCTCGTGCCTCCTTTTATAGGAAAGGGGCTGCCACAGTGGCACACAGGAGGTGGAAAGGGTACAGTGATGTGAGGTTATCCCTTGCATTACATGACAAGGCGCATTTAATGCATCTTGCCCAGGTGTCCTTAATTTATCGGGGACGGGGGAGAGCCCTGTCTCGTCCGTCGCCGCTCCCTCTCGTGTCGACACGCGCCCTGGCCAGCGGCGCCCGCGGTGCCATGTAGGCAGGCAGGCAGCTGAGGTGGCGCAGTGGTGGGTCTCCACGAAGATCCACATGCCGCCACGTAGGTGCCTGCCCAGCTGGTTGGGTCGGCAGCTGCATGCGAACGGCGGTGGAGGTTTTGCTGGTGTGGGCCTGATGGTGGCCCTACGGGTGTGGGCCTGATGGTGGCCCTACGGGTGTTCTTGGCAAGTGCCTTGCCGGGGACCGGCAAGGGTCTTGCCATAGCGCCTGCTGTCATCCCCGGCAAGGCTCTTGCCGGGGGCCTTGTGGTCTTCCTTGGTTGGGATCCCGCCAAGGATCATCATCTTCTAAAGGGTGTATCTGATCTTGAATGTCTTCAGAAAGATCTGCATGCCACCACGGGGATGTCTCCCGAATCCTTGCCCCATGGGGGTAGTGGACTCAAGGGTGAGTCACTCCGTAGGTGTGGGGTGAGCTGCCACGACAAGGGTCTTGCCGGGTTTGCTAAAACCGCCTCCCGGCAAGGATCTTGCCGGGGGGGTCCGCTTCATCCCCATTGCTCTTTGTGGTCTTGGTCTTGGCGTCGTTCTGCTTCTCCTGAGCTTCGGCCTTACCTTGGCTCACCTCCCTTGACTTGCTCAGTGTGGTGGTGCCTGTGGCTCAGACTGCCCGTGCACAGTCATAGGGGTACAAAAAGTGTACCCCTTTTTTTGTACACCGACAAAGTGGCACGTGGTATCCCAATGTCACCACAGATATCCACGGCAAGACATACATCAAGTGTTCTCAAGTCTTTAAAGACTCAATCCGATAAGATAACTCCAAAAGGAAAACTCAATTCATTACAAGAGAGTAGAGGGGGGAAGAAACATCATAGGATCCAAATATAATAGCAAAGCACACGATACATCAAGATCGTATCATCTCAAGAACACGAGAGAGAGAGAGAGAGAGAGATATCAAACACATAGCTACTGGTACATACCCTCAGCCCTGAGGGAGAACTACTCCCTCCTCGTCATGGAGAGCGCCGGGATGATGAAGATGGCCACTGGAGAAGGATTGCCCCCTCTGGCAGGGTGCCCGAACGGGTCTACATTGGTTTTCGGTGGCTATGGAGGCTTCTGGCGGCGGAACTCCCGAGATATGTTGCGTTCTGGAAGTTTTAGGTCACGTGGGTATATATGGGTGCAGGGAGGACGTCGGAGGAGCCACGGGGGTCCCATGAGACAGGGGGGCGCGCCCTGGGGGGGCGCCCCCACCCTCGTGAGCACCTCTTGTCTCCCCTAACGTGGGGTCCAAGTTCATCAGGTGTGTTTCCTTCCAAAAATAACTTCTCCAGTTGATTTCGTTCATTTTCGAGTCCGTCTGAGAATCCTTTGCTTCGAAACACTGAAATAGGCATAAAATAGCAAATCTGGGCTGGGCCTCCGGTTAATAGGTTAGTCCCAAATGTAATATAAAAGTGGATAATAAAGCCCAATATTGCCCAAAACAGTAGATAATATAGCATGGAGAAATCAAAAATTATAGATATGTTGGAGACGTATCATAGCGCGCGGTGGAGGCTGGATGAACAGGAGCCCGTGGATGAACAGTCGCAGGTGGAGGCTGGAGGAGGTTGACGGTGGATGAACAGTAGCTCGTGGAGGCTGGAGGGGTCGATGGTGGAGATGAACAGTATCCCATGGAGTCCCGTTTTGCGGTACGCCACACCCCTCCCGATGAACAGGACCCCCATTTCGACCGTAGCGCTCCAACACAAGTTCGTTTCCTCCGTTTTGCGGTACGCCACACCCCTCCCGATCAACAGGACCCCCGTTTCGACCATAGGAGGTCCATTTCCTCCATTTTGCGATACGCCAGACCCCTCCCGATGAACAGGATCCCGTTTCAAACGTGGCCGGTCGAACACAAGGCCGTTTCCTCCGTTCTGCGGTACGCCAGGCCTCGTTTCCATCGCCTGTTCCGTCCAAGCCCTCCCGATGAACACGACACATCCCGTTGCCTCCCCATGAACATGACGACGACGCTGTTTCTCCGTTCCGACCCAGCAATATACACGAGCCCTGGCCGTACGTATGCACGAGTAGGCGTTCGAGACCCTGCCCGTATGTACACATACGTGGCCGTATTTTCTTTCTTGCACCCTAGCCGCTGTATGTATGTGTACATGCTACGTGCGTCCCTCTACTACGACACGTGCACGCCTCTACTACGACACGTGCACGCCTCTACATCGACCAGTATGTACGTACACGTTCGCGACCAGAATAACGGTGCTATGTGCGCTTCAACCAGGTGGGTCCCGACTGTCAGGCACTTCCTTGCCTGTGAAGATGTAGCTGGTGGGTCCCAGCAGTCAGGGGGGCCGAAATATGGTGGCCCGTCCGGTGGGTCCCCGCTGTCAGGTGGAGGAATAATTATTTTGCACGTAATAAGGAGGCACTTCCTTGCTGCGGCCATGGACCCAGCTGTCAGCCTCTCCACGTACAGTCCACGTCCGATGGAAGCCATTCCTTGACCATGTTGACCACGTCGGGCCGACAGCACCAGGGCGGCGGACGACGGCGAGGCCTAGGAAGGGGACGACGCGGAGCCGGGGAAGATGCGGCAGCGGATGCCCACGCGTAGAGGAGTACGAGGGCACTGGTTCGCTGCGGTATGAGGCTGCCGTCGCCGCAGAGTAACAGGGGGTGTAGGTGAGTAGAGGGATGGCCTGGCCAGCGGTGGGAGTAGTAGGGTGCGGTGAGGCCTCCGCCGCATCGCAGCCGGTCACGGGAGGCAGGAGCACGAGGCATGACCGGCGCTGGTTTGGGCGGCTGCAGCAAGAAGACCAGAGGTTGAAGAAGCACTATGACCGTTTTATGGACATCGTACGGTCACTAGAGCTAGAATCGTGCATATTGACTAAGTTGACAAAGCCCTCCATCCCCGTCAACTTAGTAGGCCCACAAGTCAGCCTGCCACTATGCTGGGTCCCAGCTAATAGGGGGAGTATTCATTTTTTTGTGCGTTAAGGAGGCACTTCCTTGCATGCAAAGATATAGCTGGTGGGTCCGAGCTATCAACGGTGGTAACATTTTTTTCGTGAAATACAGAGGCCCTTTCGGTGGGTCCCTGATGTCAGGTGGAGGAATCATTATTTTGCGCGTAATAAGGAGGCATTTCCTTGCGTGCGGCCGTGGACCCAGCTATCGGCCTCTCCACGTACAGACCACTTCAGATGCATGTCGGTCGTTGACCACGTTGACCAGGCCGCGCTGAGAGCACCAGGGCGGTGGACGACGGCTAGGCCTAGGAAGGGAAGGACACAGAGGCAGGGAAGACTCGGCAGTTGTTTCCCACGTGGAGGGGAGTATGACTGTACGAGGGTTTACTGGTTCGTCTGCCATCGCCGGAGAATAACAGCAGGTGTGGGTGAGTAGAGGGATGGCTAGGCCAGCGATGGGAGTACGGTGGGGCGGTGAGGCCTGCGCGGCAGCACAGCCAGCCGCGGGGAGGAGGGAGCAGGCAGTCCCGCTGGCGCTTGTTTGAGTAGCTGGAGCAGGAAGAGCAGAGATTGAAGAAGCACGACGGCCCTTGGATGGACATCCAACAGTCACTGCTTGTGCGTCAACCTTTTTTTTAGGAAAGCCTCAAATCTGTGGAAAACAGCATATAGCCCATCTGCCATTATTTCTATTAATTTTCAGCCCATTTGCTAATTCTTAAGGTTTTTTTGGAGCCCATATTCTTTTTGTTAGCATTACAGCCCAAATTGTGGGCACGGTTAAAAAATTATACGAAATTTTGCATATTTCGGTGCGGTCCGAACTGTGTTTAATCCCAAAATTTCGACTCACATTCAAACTGATTTTAAAAATAAATGTATATCAATATAAAATCCAACAAATTCTCCACGCATAAAAATTAATGTAATTTAAAATCTTGAAATGAAAAAAAAGATATTTGAAACTAATTGCCGGTTTGATGTGTTTTAGAAATGTATAGCCCATTTCTCATTACTAATGGGCCATTTTCTCGGCCAGCCGAATGAAAGCTCTCCTCGTCTTGAAAGATTTGCAGCCCAACAGGCCTGACAAAGCGACTTACTTGGGAAATCACAAAAAAACTGGGCTGTGGCCATGGACCCAGCTGTCAGCCTCTCCACGTACAACACTCTTCCGATGGAAGTCATTCCTTGACCATGTTGACCACGCCGCACGGAGAGCACCACAGCGGTGGACGACGGTGAGGCCTAGGAAGGGGACGACGCGGAGCCGGGGAAGACGCGGCAGTGGAAGCCCGCGCGGGGAGGAGTACGAGGGTTCACTGGTTCGGCTGCGGTGTGAGGCTGCCGTCGCCGCAGGGCCTGGCCAGCAGTGGGAATAGTAGGGGCGGTGAGGCCTCTGCGGCAGCATAGCCGGCCACGGGAGGCAGGAGCATGCGGCTGGAGCAAGAAGACCAGAGGTTGAAGAAGCACTACGGCCGTTGGATGGACATCGTACAGTCATTGGAGCTAGAATCGTTCATATTGACTAAGTTGACAAAGCCCTCCGTCCCCGTCAACTTTGTTGGCCCACAAGTCATCCTCCCACTATGGTGGGTCCCAGCTAGTAGGGGGTATTCATTTTTTGTGCGTAATAAGGAGGCACTTCCTTGCGTGCGATGATATAGCTGGTGGGTCCGACATGTCAGCGGGGGGAACATTTTTTTCGCGAAATACAGAGGCCCTTCCGGTGGATCCTAGCTGTCAGGTGGAGGAATCATTATTTTGCGCGTACAGTCCCCGGCCGATGGATGTCGTTCGTTGACCAAGTTGACCAGGCCGCGCCGAGAGCACCATGGCGGTGGACGACGGCGAGGCCTAGGAAGGGAACGACACGGAGCTGGGGAAGACTCGACAATGGTTGCCTACGCGGTGGGGAGTACGAGTGTTTACTGGTCCGGCTGCCGTTGCCGGAAAATAACAGGAGGTGTGGGTGAGTAGGGTGGCCAGCAATGAAGTAGGGTGGGGTGGTGCAGCCTGTGTGGCAGCACAGCCGGCCATGGGAGGTGGGAGCAGGCAATCCCACCGGAGCTGGTTTGGGCGGCTGGAGCAAGAAGATCAGATATTGAAGAAGTAGCACGGCCGTTGGATTAACATCCAACGGTCACTGCTGCTGGAATCGTTTGTGGACCAAGTTGACAAAGCCAAAGTACACGTCAACCTAGCAGACCCACAAGCCAGCCTCCAAATCTG
The DNA here is from genome assembly GCA_034509565.1 of Triticum monococcum. Lineage (NCBI taxonomy): Eukaryota > Viridiplantae > Streptophyta > Magnoliopsida > Poales > Poaceae > Triticum > Triticum monococcum. Next base: position 759,603,996 of record CM067842.1, read on the forward strand.
TCCCAAAGAGCATACAGCCTGAAATTTCTAGCCAGATTCGAATTAATTTTAAATCTAAATATACCTTAATTTAAATTCAATGAAATTTTACCCGCACAAAAACAATGAAATTTAAAGTATCAAAATCCGAAAGAAAACAGTATTTTGGAACTAATTGTCTGTTTGCTATATTTTTTCATTTTACAGCCCATTTATTATTACTTATAGCCCATTTCTTATTACTTATAGCCCATTTTCTGGGCAAAATGCATCCCTCCTCGTCTTGAAAGATTTCCGGCCCAGCAGGGCGTAGAAAAGCAAGTAGGCCTACGTTGGTTATTCTGCAAAAAACAAAATAGCTGGCTAGCAATTTTCAGAAAGCAAAAAAACAAACTGGGATGGCCATATGCTAAACATATGAAATAAAAGCCTGGGCTAGACGGGCCAACGGTCCTGCACAACCCAGTTGATACCCTTCTCTGTCCCAAAAAAACAAAATTACTGCGCGCGCTGCTGGGTCCCTACTGTCATCCTCACCATGTACAGTCATCTCCTTATTCCTCTTGGTTGTTGACCATGTTGACAACACCGGAGGGCGGCCCCACGGCGAGCGAACCAAGGCGGAGGACGATGGTGAGGCCTCGGACGGGAACGAACAGGAGCCGGGGCAGATCACAGCCAGCCGTGGGAGGCGGGAGCAGGCGGTCCCGCCGGCGCTGGTTTGGCTTTGGCGGCTCGAGGAAGAAGAGACTGAAGAAACGCGACAGATGTTGAATGTCAATCCAACGGTCAAGGTTGGCACAATCATTTTGTTGACTAAGCAGACACCAAGTAGCATACTTTTTTATATATAGGAAGAAAACTGCGAGGAAAATGCGTTCGTCTACCGTCCTCCTCACAGGGAACGTTCACCACATAAGTGAGTAGCACCCTTGGTTTTCAACCGAGAGGTCTTGGGTTCGAGTCCCAGGAATTCTCAATTTTGTCCTCCTTCCTTCCTCGCAAAAAGGGAAAGAAAATCAAAGACTTGAGAAGGCGTACAGAACAAGCTAGTGTACCAGTAATGAGATGTTGCCGAATTTTAGAAAAAAGAAAGACGTGCTCCTGTAGCTGGTTCGAATCCAAACCTAGACTATAACTATATATGGTGCTATGCTACTCTACAAGTAATGAAACTGACATATCCAATGTTCGCTTCTTCTTTTCTCTACTTACTCTGCCTAGCATCAGAAGCTCTGGCCGCAGCAACCATGTCCGCTGGCTGCTCGTCCACCTGCTCTTCAGCAGGAAACAACCAGATATGCGCCAAGTCGCAACCCGTACCATCGCCTGTGGGTCTCATCACACCCTCGCCGGCACACGCACCGTAGCCGATTGCTCATCGCAACCCGCTGCCATTGGTGTGGTGCCACTGCTGCAAATCACGCAGAGTCATCCGTCGCGTCTCAACCACAATCCGTAACCCTAGCCGAGTCTTCTACAAATGCCTGAATCATGGGGTAATAATATGTTTAAGTGTTGTTCTGCTGCTTTCAGTTTCTGATTTTTTTAATAGTTTGGTTGATGATCTACCAATTTGATTTGTGCAGAAAAGGGAGATTCGTGTGATTTGCATTTCTGGGAAGTTGCTGATGTGGGGGAATGCAACTACGCTGATTATTTGGTTAGCCGAGGAATCCCAATACCAGTAGGTTGGGGTGTTGGACAAGTAACTAAAGGAATGACCAAAGAGGAAGATGTAGAGCAGATGCTTAAAGATGCAGTTCCTCTAATCATGGCCAAGCAACAGCTGCTGAACGGCCTTGACAGCAATGAGGAGATGAAAGAGCTTGTGAAGATAATGGGCAAAATCGATGTGCTTTGTAGGATGATTGTCCCTTTATTTGTAGTGTATGTAGCACTCATGATGTATTCAATGGCTACGACATGAGCACTTTGCTGAAACTAGTAATGAATGAAACCTGTATAGCAGGCTGGGCGTAGTGTTGTGAACATCTAATGATTTCTATTAACGGAAATCAGGGGGTATCCCCTTTTGCTCATATAAATAAATAAATAGCAGAGGCCCTGTCAGGTCAGCTTTGTTCTCATTCGAAGACGTAGAGCAAATTGCAGTCCAACAGCAAACTATGTCATCAAATTCAAGTTTCACAGCCAAATATGGGTACAACTAAACAACAATGTCATCATGTTTTAGTTGTCACACAATCACCAAACACAAATCAGCATACATAACAAGTGATGCTCTCACAGCAAAATACTAAACAATATGTTCATCAGGTTTCAGTTGTCATAGCAAACACAATTTCACATAATAGATAAAAAACGTCTTCTGACAGGCAAATATGACAAAAGCAATGTAATCATCATCCACAGCAGCAGCGTCAACATCTTCGCCATGTGTACCAGTCTGAATCGTAATTCCCCACGATGTCATCTTCTTCTTCGTCCTCAACGTCCTCGAACATTGGCTTCTTCTTGATCAACTCTTGTATGTCCACAACACGACAGGCAATCTTTTCACCGGCGTCATTGACGTGATGGTTCTCAAAGATATTAGGAACATCTGTGTTATCTTGTACATCAGGAGCAGTGTAAGCATCATCTTGTTGTGCAACTTCACTAAACAAATTCCTCTGCTCAAACCTTTGCAATACTCTCCAGTCAACGCTACGTTCAAATGTGTCTTCCAAGAAAAATATCTGTGTTGCTTGATTTGCCAAAATAAAAGGCTCGTTGGTCTGGTACGCCGCCTTGACATTGATGGATTTGAAATAATCATCAGCTCTGGGTTTTGCGATCCTGGAAGACAGGTTATACCAACGACAGCACAACAGAACCACACACCGATGATCCTCGAAACTGGAGATATACTACAAGTGAATAATGTGTGTTATGTTAGCATACATTTCAGTTGTCTCTTTGTCATACGTATCCGTGCTCATGATGGCGCTGTTTTGTGTCTTCCTGCCTTCGTCTCGTGCAAGGGTGTTGTAGCGCACATCTCCAACAACGCAAGATTCATAATGTCTTACCCGAGTATCAGGACCCATTGCTAGTGAGTAAAGGGCATCATCAACTGCCTGCCCATCCTCCCACATCTTCTTAACCTATGGTTAGAAAATAGACAAGCTGATCATCTTATGTACTCAATATATTAAAAAACTGACAATGCACTTCAAAAGCTTACATGGTTCTTGAACCATTTCGCAAATCCGGCCATAACCAGTTTGTCAATGTTTCTTGGATTTTGCGGCAGTAACTCCTCTTTGTAGATGCTGCACAACATAGTGATCGCGTCAAACATCTAAATATATAAGAATGTGCTACGAGTTTAGTAGATTACGATGTATAAGCTGCAGTACTGCACTTACTTGATATAAGGTAGTATCTCAGGACAGTTATTCAACACATAACAAACCATTTTGTCCAAATCATTAGGTTTGTCCTCTTGTCGACTCTTCCCTGTAACTCGAACAGAATAATCGAAAACATTGAGCCCGGGATTGTCTTCACCCACCTCTTTGCTAAGCTGATCAGCTGTTTCCGCTTTTGTAGCAATGTAGGCCTCTGTAATGGAACCCTCGGGTCTAGCTCTGTTCCTAACATAGCCCTTGAAAGTGCCTAGCCGCCTTTCAATAGGGTACATCCAGCCATACTGTACTGGACCTCTAATTAGTGCCTCATCAGGTAGATGAACAGCCAAATGCACCATCACATCAAAGAAGGCTGGAGGATATATCTTCTCAAGGTCGTATAGGATAGTTGGTATCTTGTATCTAAGACGCTCCAAAGCATCTATCCTGATATTCCTACTGCAGAGTTCCCTGAAGAATTGTCCCAACTCTGCAACTGCTCTGTATAAGTCAGGGCGGCCCAATCCTCTAAGGATAACAGGTAAAACCCTTTGAAGTAGGACGTGGCAGTCATGAGTTTTCAACCCTTATACCTTGTTTCCATCTGCACTGACTCTCCTTTCAGGGTTGGAAGCAAATCCATGTGGGAATCTCTCACGTGACAGGATCTCGCAGAATTCTTTTCTTTTTACCTTGTCCAAGACGTACACAGCTGGTGCCATATCCCGTGGTTTACCTTCATCTTGCACCTGCAAATCCTTTCTGATACCCAGGTGTGTCAAATCAATCCTAGATTTTAAGGTATCTTTCGTCTTGCCTTCAATATTAACAAGTGTGCCGATAATCCTTTCACATATATTTTTCTCGATGTGCATCACATCAAGATTATGCCTTAGATCCAAATCTTTCCAATACTCCAAGTCCCATAAAGTGGACCTGCGGGTAAACAATAATCTCTCTTCTCATATGCCACACTTCCTTTCCCGCTACCATTACCAAGATGGTTTCCTGGTGTAATATGCCTGACCTTTTCTAATTCCACTTGCAACTCATCGGCGATGAGCCTCTTTGGCGCATCATGGTTTTCATGCTTTGCATTGAACACATGTCTTCGGTATTTTCTAGGATGCGTCTTGTCCTTGGCAAGGAAACAGCGGTGTCCAATGTAACAGATCTGGCTAAGTATTACATATGACAGCGGATTCCTGTCACAGCGAACACATGCATTGTAACCATGTGTCGTTCGCCCTGACATAGTACCCAAAGCCGGATAATCATGGATGCACCAAATTATAACAGCACGCAGAAAGAAATCAGCTGGTGTGCTGCTATATAGGTCTCGAGTGAGAACACCCTTCCATAGCTATTGAAGTTCCTCCATAAGAGGCTCCATGAACAAATCAAAATCCTTTCCAGGACTTTTTGGACCTGGGATGAGCAAGGCCATCATGTATTTTGATTCTTCCGTGCAGACATTTGGAGGCATGTTTTTAAGGGATAACAAGCACTGGCCACATGCTATATGTGGCGCTCTGGTGGCCAAATGGGTTAAATCCATCTGAAGCTAAGCCAAGTCTAATGTTTCTCGGGTCAGCAGCAAACTCTTTGTGTTTATCATTGAAGCTTTTCCACTCACTACCATGAGATGGATGGCTCATTACATTCTGATCTCTGTACTCCTGGTTCCTAGAATGCCACAGTACATCCTCTCTTGTTTCAGCATCATGAAGCAACCTCTGCAACCTTGGTGTAATTGGAAAATGTCTCAGAACATTATGAGGAATCCTCTTCACAGCATCGCCATCTTTCCATCTTGATGATTTGCATTCCGGGCATTCACTGAAGTTGGCATAATCCTTCCAAAACAGAACACAATTATTCTTACAAACATGGATCATATCATATCCAATTCCAACTTCATGAAGGAAATTCTTCATTTTACTGTAGGTGTGTGGCAGCTCAGACGCATCTGGGAAATATTCGCGGAAAGCAGCCAACATCACATCGAATGATTTGTTGGTCATCTACTCAGATGTCTTCACCTGAAGAAAGGTGACCATAGCTGAGAATACTGACAGCTTATTTCCTGGGGTGACAGCAACATTGCATTGTTCCAACATGCGGGCCCATCGTTTTTCTTCTACAGGTGAAAGTTCATGGAATGCACGAGCATTTCATAGCATTGTTTCAATGTTGGTCAAACTCACTGGCTCCGCCACCACCACCTCCTCCTCCTCTTCCACCTGAGCATCAGGCAGATCAAGATGGTGATCTGCTGCTTCCACGTAGTCAATAACATTGACGTTCACAGCTTCACCATGATGAACCCACCTAGTATATGTGACCGACATCCCATACAAGTGTAGATGATTTTGCACAGTTGACTGGGGTCTTGTAACTGAATTCATACAAATGCTACACGGGCAGAGCACATCTGATTTCAAACCAGCGTACTCAGCTCTGATAAAGTTCATGAAGCTTTCAACCCCCTCGACATATGCAGTGGAGAATCTTCGAGCAGAAGTTATCCAAGTCCTGTCCATCTGTTAGACATACAAATTAGTTCTTCTATAAATATTACAGGAAAAACATATATGTTTTTTATGGAGTCCAGAAAAAAATACCTAGGTCGATGTCTAAAGCTATGGCAAGATATTTGGACGAGAAGATCTAAGTAACGAAATATATGTAAAGCTAATTCAGCAAACAGATTTGAGTGCCAAATTATGGTAGGCTGTTTCAGCAGTCAATGAGGCCGAGCACACAGCCATCGAACTATCGAAGGCCATCGCAGCAACAAATATCAAGTATAAAATGGTGTAGAGCTATTTTAGCTAACAGATTGGCTACTAGACCATGGCAATCTACGTCACAATAAATATATGACATGATATTTTAGCAACTAATCGTCCTTGGCATGCCATCTCAGCTAAGCAGATTGAGTGCAGAACAGGGCAAGGAACCTTCTTAAGCAGAGCATATTGACAGTAAACTACTTCGGCAAACAGTGAGATTAAGAACGTCTATCAGCTAACATTCAGCGCTACACCGACATGAACGGTGCCTCAGTCTAGAATGCGCGTACCGTGGGAGAAGCTGACCGCCGAGCGTCTCCACACGAACGTCGCTAGCGGTGGCGGCGCTGACCGCCGTGCGCCTCCACAAGAACGTAGCCAGAGGTGGCGGCGCGGCTAGAGGACGACAGTCTACGAGAGCGTACTGTGGGAGCGAGAGGATCGCCGAACCGCGGCGCCGACGTATCGTTGTGGCGGGGAGGGCGTCTTTGGTGGAGCGAATGGAGTGGAGGGGGACAGGGGGGAGGGGGGTTTGGGGAATATTATTAGCTAGTTGGCCGAAGGGCGGTTGAATCGGATTTGGGGGGAATTTTTAGGTGTGGGGGGGGGGGAGGATTTTCGCGCGGTGGGCGAGGGGAGTTTTGCGCATGGTCGGTTTCTCCAAGTGCAGCCCCACGTGTCAGTGAAGAGGCAAGCCGAAGCACGTTCCATTCGCGTGAGCCGTGTGCAGGACCGAACGTGTGTGGGGTGCAATGAGACCGCGACAGGAGTGCTGTGAGTGTACCGCATTTTTTCCTTTTAAACTAGGTGCTTTGCCCCCTCAAAAAAAATATGTTGCTTCGCGCGATCCATCGATACTACTACTAGTAATCCGGTAATCCCGACTAAAACGGCGCGGCCGGGTCTTTTCCCGCGCGATATGCTGGGAGGTTGGCTTAGTTTGGTTTTTTAGGACGAGTAATGCTACACCTACGTAATCCCAGTTACGTAATTAACGCAATGTGAAACGTGTGAGCTGTTGATTGTAGATTGGGGGGAGGGAGGGGGCCACCACTATGAAAATCAGGGGAGGAGAGAGAGAGGCTGACGGTGTCCTGGACTAGGGGGTACTCACCACGTCGTCTCCCGATCTGTTAGATTGGACCGAGGACCCCATGGTCGTATACTCATGGGCCAGTTCGGGCAGCTGCCGCATACATGGAAGATTCCACAAGACTTGGTGATCAAGACAAGGACTCCTCCCCACCGGCGTATTCGGCTAGGACTCTTGTTATCCTAGGCCTCTGGTGCGTTATATAAACCGAGGCCAGCCTAGTCGATAGATCATATATACAACAATCATACCATAGGCTAGCTTCTAGGGTTTTAGCCTCTACGATCTCGTGGTAGATCAACTCTTGTAATACTCATATCATCAATATCAATCAAGCAGGACGTAGGATATTACCTCCATCAAGAGTGCCCGAACCTGGGTAAACATCGTGTCCCCTGCCTCCTATTACCAGCGATCCTAGACGCACAGTTAGGGACCCTTACCCGTGATCCACCATTTTTGACACTGACATTGGTGCTTTCATTGAGAGCTCCACTGTGTGATCAGCAAAAGGATCAATGGCTCGCCCGCAGGTCAACTGCGACGCCGACATATTCGTTGCCGGATCGACTAGTCACCTTGGCTCGACCGAGGACCGTGCTCCATCGCCGATCATCATGTTCGGACGGGGGCCTTTTTCAACATCAACTCTGATCTCTATCATGATTATAGAGGAGTCATCCATGGAGCTCGAGGGCTCAACGTTAACATTGCCCTCGGGCGGCCGTGCTATTTTTATGGACAGCAAACTTGTATTCGCCGTCACCACCTTCTCGAGTGTCGGTTTGACGATTGCTTCAGTGGCATAGTGTGGAATTACGTCTACAACATCCATGCAAAATTTCGTCAAGTTCCGATGGAGGAATCTCCAACAATCTACGATATACCGGAGCCCTGTCAAATCTGGACGGGAATCTGGACGAGTTTAGGGCACAGTCTCTAGAGCCCATCTCGGAGGTCCTTTGGAAGAACCAACCGTTCATCTACTGCGGAATTCTCATATCTACCAACCCTCCGAATTTCAGCTCGATCTAACGGTTCAAACTCCGGGAACCTTTCAATGAGTGGACCAATTTTCGAATCCATTTTCTGCGCGAATACGGATCCGACCCGAATTCATGTTTCTTTATGAACATGATATTGGATAACCCTTTTAGAGGAATTCTCTTCTAGGGTATTGTGCGTTGTTTTTAAACATATGCCCGTAAAAATTTTAAGCGTCCCCTCAGGTCATCTTCAGCATCCTGCTGGTGTCAAACCAGTCCGGCAATATTTCTTCAAGGCTGCCGACCTGCGCTAGACACGTCGTCACTTTGTTGAGCCGAGCTCAACTTCTTTGGATCATCATCTCGGCAAGCCGAACAAGAGTCCGACATCGCGAAAGATAAATCATCACCAACATCGCCGCCCCGCAGATTACATGGAGCGGGCATACCAGCATCGCCACATGGTCACTTCATCAAGCCGGCATCGACCACGTCACGACCTGCATCGGCAGGGCCGCACTATTGCTTCTTCAAGCTGGTGTCCATCACGCCGACCTACTTCGACTCATCGGCTGACATCGAGGCTTTGACATCTCGGCTGGACCGGGGGCTTCGCCATCTCTTCATCAACCTACTCCGGAGACTTCGGCATCACTAGCCGACCAGCTCCGTCACGATTAGCTGGACCGATGGCTTTGCCTCGGCGAGCCAACCTTTGCCAGCATCGCCATACCGTCGCTTTATCGCTCATCAGGCAATGGGTGTGTGGATCGAGTCCCAATTTTTGGAATCACCTTTCTTCAGATTGCTACAACAAATAAACCAGGTGCTATTAATCCTAGTATTTTTTGCTTCTTCGGGTTCATTTTTCCCAAGGAATTATTACTCTGGTTTGTTCATCATATGTACACAGGTCTATCAAATGATGGCCGCATTAACGGCGGCCGCATGGTTTCGGTCAGTTTCCGTACATGGTCCGGCGAATGCCGCAACCAGAACTCGGACCGACCTGTGAATTCAGGCTTTGCCACGCCTTTACCGCATCATGCCGACGCCCTGCATCGACATTGACTTCGGTGCCAGGCCATATTTCTTTTATTACTCACTTTGCATAAATTATTATTATGCAACGATTTTTATTTATTTATTATTATTACTATTATCTCCGATTTGCACTATTTTTTGTGCATAGGAAAATGATCCGGGTTGGGCAGTATCGCCAACTCGACGTAGTGACATACCACGTCACCTCGGTTGGACGCGGGGCTTCGTCAACACTTCATTACCCCATGCCAGGGACTTCGGCATCACTCTGTCGGCCCGCATTGACCGTGCTATGTCACCACTTCGAAGTGCCGAGCTCTTTGCTCCGCCACCTTGGGACCGGCTTGGGGGATGGAACCTTGTCCCGCATCAAGCTCGGGCCGCGTCATCAATACCGAACACATTAACCAGCTAAGTTGCCTTCATGCTCAAAGTTTTAAATTTTTAACTTGTGTTCGGTTCGACCAAGAATTATACCCTTTGGAAAAAAAGTTGCTTGTAGAGAATCTCCTTGTCAAAACTTTGTTTGTGACACACAAATTCAAATACCCCGTTTACTTGGGGGCTCCCTTGATGGAGCTTTTCCTCTTGCATATGATTATACTTGTACGGCTTCGTTCCTTGTTCGTGTATTATGCCACAATATGCACCATATTGACCTAAGCGATTTGCAAGCTGGGTTGGCTGGCTCCTCTGCTTACCCCGACGTTCCCGATTGTTCGGCTAGGGAGTAAAGGGAGCACCTCTCCGATTGTCACGACCGGGTCATCCGAGCTCTGACCTCAGACTGGGTGAAGCCGAAAGCTAGCGCTCTTATTGTTTTCAATCATTGTCGGCACACAACGGAACTCATGAGTACAAAAAATCTATTGCACAAGTCTCATAGTAATAATGAGCACCGAAGAAAGGTATCGGTGGGGGTACTATTTTCTTTGAAGATGCTTCTTACACTTCGTTAGTAATATAGCATAAGTTCCCAGAGCGCGCTTTGTCTGTTACGGCCTTATGGCCTGATTGCCTGGTCATCGGAAACACCGTCGATACTCTCGACAGGCGGAGTACATGATACTTTTCGGCCCTTGGTCGAAGAGGGAGGAGTCGACGGTCGGTTAAGATGCGTTTAAAGTTCGAGTGAGCACAAATATGATATAAGTACTTCGGTACATACAATCATTATACATAAAATTCTTACATAAGTCACTTGGGGCCTCTTAAAATTTATATATGAGCTGTAAATGTGTTTTCTTCTTGGTCGTTGTCAAAACACGACAGAAGCACACTTTTTTCTTTCTCTTCCAATTTTTGGATTGGCACCGAACACTTGATCTTGTTCGGACGTCATGTTTTTACTGATGTTTTTCGGTTTTCCAACCTTTTTGGCACTTTTAAACTATTTGTGTGTTTCCAGCACAAGTCTCACAGTGCAACGCCGGACACCTATATAGATTCGGCAGAAACATTCTCGGATCTCACTATATATGCATTGGTTTCGAATTGTGTCTTCGGTCAATAGTTGGGTTGCCGGCTCCTGCGCTTGCTTCCTACGTTCCGCTTTGTCCGGCTAGGTGTGCAAAGGGAGAACCACTGCGATTGTGCTTCCAGCTCACATGGTTAAGCACCTCATTGGAGAAAGCCGAAAACTGACTGTCACAATAAGCGTAAACTGGTCAGCGATCCAATGACGGTGTTAAAAGACGGGCCATTCATAATAATGGCCGAAGTGTTTATGGCTTGACCTCGACTGTCGCCGAACACTACCGGGGGCTATTAACTGGCCTCCCAAACTAAATCCTCGATATTTTGCTCTTAGATTAGATCTAAGGTTTCATGATCATGCTTAGCATGACAAAGGAACCGATAGCGGGACTATTTTCTTTGGAAGACATTTCTTATGTTAAACAGTAATATAAGATGTCTCTCTGCGTACCTTTGTTTATAAAACCGTATGGCCAGATTGTCTTGTTTGTCGTAAATCTTTGCCCTCATAAAGGCTTTATAAAGTAGGACAAACACTCCTCGGCTACTAGCCGAGGAGGTGGAAGCCGATGGTCGGTCAACAAAGTTTTGTACAATGCGGATCCGAGCATTAAGGATGTAAAGTACTTGGATACATAGAGTCATTACTCATAATTTGTGATTTTACTATGGATATCGATCCTTAATTCGGCCACCCGTGCCCGTACTAAGGCTCGGGGGCTACTGGGCTTCGGGCTTATTATTTACAAATATTAAAGGGGCACATCGATCCCCTGATCTGGTGTTGCCACCCGACCAGTGTCTCGGGGGATACTGCATTGCCTGTCCAATGCAGAAAATTTTAAGTGCAATACAGTTTCTGAGGAGATTATGATCCTCAGGTTGGTCGGCTGCACCCAACCTGAGTCTCGAGGACTGAGCACGCCACTTTTTGTATCCCGAAGTATTCTGCCGGGCTAGGACTTGATCCTCAGGTCAATTTTCCAAATCAACCCGAGTCTCAGCGGCTACTGGGATCAGTGGTCTTACATCATCCTTCAAGTGCATGTCGGGTTTTAAACTGATACAGACGTTGAGGGTTATTGGCTATATTTCTCGGTAGAGAATAAATTGCACCAATAAAAAATATTGACAAGAAATTGGCCCACAGTTGGGGTGGTGCACCACCTCGGAAGTAGTCCGGCATAAAGCTCGGGCGCTACTGGCTGGCTCCATAGAGGGCATTTCCAGCATTAAGCTCGACTAAACTCCTTCAACTTTTTTGGACCAAGATGATCTATGACATCTTGGATATAGTCCGGCGTTAGAGCTTGGACACAGTTCGGCATTGGAGCTCGGATACATTTCGGCGTTGGAGCTTGGACACAGTCCGGCATTGGAGCTCGGATACATTTCGGAGTTGGAGCTCGGAAGCAGTCCGGCATTGGTGCTCGGCTGCAAAAGATACCTCGAATGCAGTCCGGCATTAGAGCTCGGACGCAAGAGGACACTGCCTCCCGGGAACAACTTCAAACCCGAGGTGTGGCATAAAAATAACAAGGCATTGATAAAGGCCGGAAACTTAAAGGGGCTCCTCGGATACCCGATGTGCAAACTCGTCGAATGCATTTCGGCGATCGTCAAGATCGAAGATGAGAAGATTTGTTGAACCAGTTTTCAAGACCGACAACCGAAGATAAAGAACAGTTCAGAAGAATCGAGGAGCGTCCCTAACTTGAAGACCGGTTCAGGGGGCTACTGACAGTGTCCTGGACTAGGGGGTACTCACCACGTCATCTCCCGATCTTTTAGATTGGGCCGAGGACCCCCATGGCCGTATACTCATGGGCCAGTTTGGATAGCTGCCGCATACATGGAAGATTCCACAAGACTTGGTGATCAAGACAAGGACTCCTCCCCACTGGCGTATTCGGCTAGGACTCCTGTTATCCTACGTCTCTGGTGCGTTATAGAAACCGAAGCCAGGCTAGTCGATAGATCATATATACAACAATCATACCGTAGGCTAGCTTCTAGGGTTTTAGCCTCTACGATCTCTTGTAATACTCATATCATCGATATCAATCAAGCAGGACATAGGGTATTACCTCCATCAAGAGGGCCCGAACCTGGGTAGACATCGTGTCCCCTGCCTCCTGTTACCGTCGATCCTAGACGCACAGTTCGGGACCCCCTACCCGAGATCTGCCAGTTTTGACACTAATAGAGGCAATTTACGTTAACCCTTTTGTAGGTTCCCGTAGATGTAGAAAGATGTGTCCGATCCTTCAATTAAAATTAGCAATGGTTGGGTAACTTAACCATCCCCAACCTGAACCCATGTGACAAATTTAAGAAAACTAAACCAGACCAAACCACACAAATGTGTTATGCCACCTAACGTAAACTGAACCACAAGATATTTCAACCCAAACTAAACTAAACTGGTGGAGGAACCGTGGTTTATGCTTGTGGTTTTTAGATAAGTTACCCACACGTGCTGTATATCTATAGAAATGTATCAAGTAATAACCCGCCAGCTTGATTATGTGCTAGCTGGGAAGCGGCAAGTCAAACAGAGCTCCTGCACATGCTCGCTGTAGAAGCAGCAGAGCCAAACTGAATAGGCTCGTTGGGAACCAATCTAAGGAACCGGTTCTCATACCTAGCTAGAAACTATCAGGAACCAAACTTAATAGGCCCACACCCAACCACATCCAACTCGTTTCTCCTTAAACCAAAACCGAACCCAACTGTTAACAGTTTAGCCCCATGAAAAACCGAACCAATCAAACCCAAAGCAAGGAACCAAACCATTTAACCTGGTTAATTCAAAACCACTTCTAGGTTTACCTGCAATATAGGCCGTCCGATCTATATCTAACGGATAGGAAGGAAACTATGACAATTTACCCGCACTCCTCTCCACATTTGCATATAAGGCTTTCCCTCGTTCATCCTTTTCTCCCACAAGATCTTGATCTTCCGTGCAATGCACGGGCATCTTGCTAGTACTCCTACAATATGTATATTATTGTGACATTTCATATACACCGGCCGAGATTAATGCAAACACGGCAGATTTTCATTACCTTTTGAACTTTTATATGACAAAAAATAAAAGAAACCCGACCCTAAACCTATTCTACGGCGGTGACCGACGTCCTCCATCTGTGATCTCCATGTACGGGGCGGGGTTCAAGACCCGTGAAGTGAAGGTGCGGTCTCCGGCGAGGAAAAGTAGAAAACGGGAGACGGACCGGACAGTTGGCACACCACGCCCTACCGCCTCCCATGCCCTACTCATCCTCAGAGGAGTCCCCAACCTCGGCGGTGCCGGACGTTGGACGGCGGCAACTAGGACACGTGGCTGACGGTGCTCCCGTCGTCGGCCGCCAGCATGGCCACCGCTTGTGCGGCGACTTGGGCGAGGGCGGCGACCTCCAGCTCCATCCCCGAAGACAAGCTCTCCCGCAGAGCGTTCGCACTTGTGGTCATGGTGGATGTGGTTCCAGGTAGGAGGACAATGCGCTATGGTGTGGAGGTTAGTTGGGCTTTGCCGCTTTAAGTACTGCATTCCGGTGAGGCCAAGCGCCCGGGTGTGTCATTAAGTCACCGGAGTTGGTTCCGCGGGCACCGAGCCTCTTAATGATGACATACGAACGGATGGCATGAATGCGGGCAGCTGGCGCCGGCTGGGAACGCACCGCGCGATGGCGCGAGGGATGAGGGTTTTCGTGTGCCAGGGTAGTCATCTGCGGTCGTGGCAACGTTGGATATGCCCTTTGCTCACATGCGATCCCCACATGTCATTGGAAAAGCAAGACGACCCGGCATGGTCTCAGGTCCAGAGGATTCAGTTGGCCGCGCTACACCACTCCGCGGACGTGTCGCGGCGCCCCGCGCATCCTCGATGAGCCGGGTGTTGGGGTGTGTTTGGATTGTGGCCAAAGTGCACCTTGCCAAAATTTTGGTCATGACCAAAAGATTGGTCTTTGTTTGGATGGTTTCCATGTTTTTGGCATGCCAATGAACTCTACCAACTCTAGTTCATTTTTCTTGCCAATGTCGGCCAAATCATGGGCAACCAATACCTCAACCAAAATTTTGGTCATGACCCAAAGATTGGTCTTTGTTTGGACGGTTGCAATTTCTTTGGCGTGCCAATGAACTCTAGCCAACTCAAGTTCATTTCTCTTGCCAATGTCGGCTAAATCATAGGCAACCAATACCTCAACCAAAATTTTGGCTACCCAATGCTTTGATGGGGAAACCTTGGGCATAAACCAAACATACCGTTGGTCGTGCCACAACACTAATGCCACCCTCGGCAAACTGAAACCGACCGTGTCTAGCGACGATATGAGCGTGTCGCTCACCGCGGTCGCTGTGTCCAGAGGCGGTGCTGGAGCTGCGCCCCGTTGTTGGGACCAATGACCCACATGAATGGTTGTCGGTGGCGAGGAGGTCGTGGGCCAGCTCCACCATTGGACTAGTCTGCGCTACGTCGTCCCGACGGGTGTGCCCCACATGTCTGTTTCCCTGTTTTCCCGGCCATATTCAAGCGTCAGTGCTCCGCGTTGCGCATTAGGCCTTTCACTATGTAGGCCAAGCGAGACAACTTATTGTTTATTTGAGCCGTTCAAGTATAATCATGTGGCGTTTGCTTATTTCTCATTCCTCTCCAACCCTCTTCTCCATCGATCATGTAGCCCTCCAGTCGAGTCCATCCTCCCGCATGCCTCATTTGAACATTCCGCCGAGTATCATTCGCATGTACCCACCCTAGTCCTCTTTCAATAGATCTCCGGACCCCGAGATGAAATCCAGAGGGAACGAGTGGGGGCACGTGATACCTAAGGCGGATTCAAAATTTTGAACCGGTGATCATAGCATCCGCAAATCATATATAAAGGGTATTCAATGTTCGTTTCATTTTTGAACGTACAATATACTCCCTCCTATCCTTTCTAGTTTACATATAAGTTTTATGTGTAGTCAAAGTATATCTACTTTGATAAAAAAGGTATCAACATTCAACAACGCCAATCAATATTGTTAGATTCGCACGTACTCCTAGATTTGTACTCAAGATGGTTTCCAATTTGACTATTGACAAGATTAATAGTACATGAGATGTATAATGTGAAAATTATATCATTGGAAACTACTTTCACATACGAATTTGCCCGTATGCTTTGTGTAAGTTGCATGTCATATATTATTACTCTAACATTTGGTCAAAGTTAGCCTCGAAAAATGCATTAGACCCTGTATGCTTTGTGTAAGTTGCATGTCATATAGGAGTATTATTACTCTAACATTTGTGTAAGTTGCATGTCATATATTATTACTCTAACATTTGGTCAAAGTAGTATAGTGGAAGTGGATCCTCTGACGTAGGTATCCCTGCCTTACCCTCCTTTTCGGTCACTTACTGGCGGACCCCATGCTTGCTAGGCCCCGCATGTTAGTTACTCAATGGGTTCGGCCACGTCAAGGAATCCTCATCCGTAGTATACTCCCTCTGTTTTTATTTACTCCACATAAAATGGAGGGAGTGGTGGTATAATAAATGACGCGGGCGGGGGAGGGGGAGGGACGTCGGTTTGCTCTCAACTGCAGTCCCACAAGCGAGCGAAAACGCAAGACGAAGCGCGGTCCATTCGGTGAGCGACATGGACGGTCCAGCGTGCCGGGCTGCAACGTGAACGCGACAAGAGCGATGTATAGTCAAAACCGATTGAGCGGTCGTCACCGGAACCACTATTCACACCAGAACCTTCGTTGCTCGGCTTACGCCAGCCACTGCCCTAAAACCACACCAAATCTCCAGCCCATTCACCCACCTTTCGATCCCCTAGCCCGCATCAAGCGTCCCCTAGTTCGCCGGAAAGCCATGGTGCGCCGCAAGATCACTTACTACAAGATGCTGACGTTGGAGCGCTGCGCAGAAATTGCGGCGGCGGTCGGCGCCATAGACCTCCTTTCCCAAGCTCGCTTTGCGGCGGGCCAATCCTCGAGTTCTCTGGAGCCAAGCTACAAGGAGGAGGAAGCCGATCCAATGTTCATGGCGGAGGTCACGACGCAGAAGGCCCCCGATGGGTATGAGACGATGGACGTCGACTTCGTGCCGGCGTCTGAGTCCCCATGGTGCAGGCGGACCAGCGGTTCAACATGGCGATACTAAAGGAGGACCGGGAGGCAGAGGCTCAACTCGACATGGAGCGTGCGCATGCCGCTGCCATCTAGGCTCTCCTGCAGGTAGAACCGGATGTCGTGGATGTGAACCGGGCGGCGGAGGCTCAACTTGAGGCGCAGTGCGCGGATGCCGCTGCCATCGAGGCCCTCCTGCAGGCGGAACCGGACGTCCTGGACTTGAACTGGGTGTCAGAGGCTCGACTCGACGCAGAGCACGTGGATGCCACTCTCATCGACGCCCTCCTGCAGGCGGAACCAGACGTCCTGGACTTGAACTGGGCGGCAGAGGCTCGACTCGACGCGGAGCGCGCGGATGCCGCTGCCATTGAGGCCCTCCTGCAGGAGGAACCGGACGTCCTCGACTTGAACCGGGCCATGCTCTCGTCCGTACAGAGCGCCCGCACGCTCCGCTTGAACGAGTAGCTGGAGGCCGAGGACAACCACGGTGCGGAGACACACATCGGCAGCGACGGCTGGTTTGCGCCGGTAGCCAAAGACAACAAGGTCGTCTCTTTCCGCGAGCAGTGATAGTTTTTCTTTATGTTGTTGTTTTTATGGATATTTTGCTGTGTAAAAACATATATTTGTTATGCAAGTTGCCTGACTTGGGTCAGTCTAGCATTTCAGGCGGTTGGATGAATATCCTACGTCTCCTAACCCTTCTTTCCTTCTTCCTCACCTCTTCTTCTTCCCCAACAGACCACCGCACGGGCCGTACAAATACTCCCCAACACGCGGTTGGATAAACATACTCTATGAACGAAAATTATGTGTCTGCGATAGGATGGCTGAGTTTGGTGTGTTCACATGCGACAACACGTGTCAGTGAGGGTGCGTTCCCTTGGTTGGGTTTACGGCGTGCATGAGCGACCATCTGAGGGTGCGGTGCGACCGCGGCGTGCAGGAGCGACTGTGTGAGGGTGCGGTGCGACCGCGATAGCCATGCGATACCTCCTTCTCATTTTTAAAACTTTAGGCAAGCATGGAAAAAATGTGTGGCGAAGTTTGGCAATGCAAGGCCTAGACCCAAACAGGATAAGTACGTACGTACTAGGAGCACTAGTGTTAAAAAAGAAAGGCTGGGTTTTACTTCGCGGGATTTAATCGATACAAATCCTTGTTTCACGTGTCAATTAATGCGTATTTTTTTTCTCCAAAGACCAAAGAGCTAACCATCTCACTCCTCATCGCTTGATTAATGCAGCGCCAGGCAAACCAACCTTCTCACTTCCGCATGCATGCAAGGGATATTAATGTCCTTGGTTGCTAACCCCATCAATTTTGCCTCGATTAGTGTTAGTGGCCCTTTACAAATTGTAATTTTGATATACTGGCCTTGTGTACAAAAAAATGGAGGTAGTAACTATATTTGACTTCCTTCCCCATTGCGGTGACATTGATGATATTTTTTTGGTGGTTTGGCAAAATGCGTTTGACGGAGAACACCATTGAGGGAGACCACGGTAAGTCATTCGCAAGTGCCGACTGCAAGCCGAGACGACCGCCTTATTTGCATCCAGGAAGTCCTTTACTAGTACTACTATAACTAATGTGGTGAGATGGCTACTCGAAGAACACGATGGAGAAGCGGAGTCAGCGAAGAGTGAGATGATGGTTGCTTCGTCCGTGCTTTTGTGATTTGACGCCTCACTGCTTAGTGATTTGTGATAGAAGGGACAGGGGAGTAGACTCTGTGCTCTATACTGTACTACATGCGTCCAAGCATGGGAGAAATAGGAGAGACGTTGCATTTTTCTATTCCTTCAATCAATCAATCAGGGAGCTTCGGTCCCATCTTTTTGGCTTTGGCAACACCGTCCACAATGGTTCCCACGATGCCAAAAGCTATTTTCACAGTTGGCTACACATTGTGGATGCCCTTAACCATACCACTTGGTTTTGCTCCTGTGTGCTATCTATACAAATCTCAATTATATTGATCTAAAAAATTATAGAATCGAGATTAGTAAAAAGGAGGTGATTTTGCCACGCGGATGGTGGGGGAGGTTTCTTATTTTCGAAGGACGTTGTCCTGGCGGTTTGCTAACATGCAGTCCCACGTGTCAGTGCTTTACCAAGCCGATCCGCGTCCCACATGAGGCAGAACAACGGCAGAAGCAACACGTGGTTAAGTTGAAGAAGATGAGGGAGAAGCGGATTCAGCAACGAGTGAAATGATGGTTGCTTCGTCCCTCCAACTTAACTACGGGAAAGGTACAACTTTGTTATTTGACGCCTCATTGCTCATTATTACGTCGGCGCCATGACTGGGGTGCTTCACCCCGGCTGCTCTGCACTGTATTCCGGTATGGCACGTGGACCCGGTAGCTTGATGTCCCACATGTTGGAGAAAGGGAATAGAAGATTTATGAAAGCGAGCACTCCACTCTTACGATGAAGGAGTAGACGACACGACGGCCCAGCGAACTGTCACTTGTACTGTATAGTACTATAGTTTTGCTGTTTCGCATGATCCATCGGTACAAACCTGATTAAACAGGAAAGGGCGGGATTTTTCCCGCGCGGTAGATGATACTGGCCATACATTTCAAAGGCAATTTTAATATATGCAAACTGAATAATTATAAGTAACAATATGATATCTAGTAAAACTAAAAACACATATGATTTATTGTGTTAGAGTGTAGTAGTAGTGCTGTATTGCATAGTTGTTAGATGTAACATGCGAGAACGTGTAGAGATGTAGTTTTGGAGGGCCTACAGAGAGAAAAGTGTAATACAGTCACCGAACTTCAGAATAAGCTGATTACGGTCACTATATACGTTTTGCGGTGATTATACGGTCACTTGCTCACAGCTCAGCATCGGATTGCACTCTGTTGACCGGCTAAATAGTCTACGTGGCGCCATGTTGACTAGTTAAATTGACTACGTTCGTTGTGGGTCCCACCTGTCAGTTCGCATAGGCAAAAGGCCAGATAAACCCAAATTTACGCAGGCGCGACAAGGCTCCAACCCGTGCACGGGAATCACCTGGTTGTGTATGTGTCTGTCAGGGCCTGATGTGTGCGCTTGCACATGTAGGTTGAGCACTTGAGCGTGAGAGTGTGTGTTGGTCGTGTGGTGTACTGGTGTGTGCATGCATGCGTGCGTGTGTGCGTGTGAGTGTTGCGTGCATGCGTGCGTGGCTGCATGTGTACGTGTGAGTGTTGAGTGCGTGCGTGGGTGCATGTGTTTGTGTGAGTGTTGCGTGGATGTAGTTCGTGTGCATGCGTGCGTGTGTATAATCACCAAACTAGCTCCTGTGTGTTAAAACAGACGGCTCAGCATACCAATACAAGGCCACCTTGTTCGCTGTGCCCGCGGTCATGACTTCGAACCACCGTCCAAATATTTTTTTGTCGTTTGTTTTCATTCTTACTAGCAAGAAGCCCGTGCGTTGCATGTAACATCAAGATGCATTTGTATGACTTGTTTATCTTGTGAGAGAAAAGGATGAATGAGGGAAGGCCTTATTTGCAAATGTGGAGAGGTGTGTGGGTACCTTTTTGCAAAATTGCCATAGTTTCTTTCCTATCCGTCAGATATAAATCGGACGGCCTATATTGCAGGATGGCAGGCACACCATCATCACCAACTCTATTTTTTATAAGAGTGGATTTTATGTATTTTATAAGAGTGTAGATGTAGAGTAGATACAGCTCGACAGGTGGGCACGATGGTAGTGAGATAATGTCATGCAACACTAGAAGTGCAACGTGGAGCATTTAACTGGTCAACTAGTCATGTCATGAGCAAATACAGAGTTGTACGGTGAGCCCGTGACTGCATAATAACCACTAAACGTAAATGGTGACCGTAATGAGTGGATTCTGAATTCCAATGTACGTATCATGCTTTCGCTTCAAATACAATGATCGTCATTGCATATATCGCGAGATAAAGATGAAACATGCGCGAATTTTCTGGGGGCTTACTTTTAGAGGACCTGGAGATAGTTTTGTGTGCATACGTGAAAGGGGCGTACAGGGGGGGTATGCGATGGAGAGAGAGATGCTCTTCGTTTCTCTTTATTATGACTAACTTTGTATATAGTATAAAAATATACAAATTCCCAGTGCGGGATAAATATCATTGTGGGCACCATGCAATGCAAATTAGCGTTCGTACTCCTCCATATAACTTTGTAATGTTGTATATATGTAGAAACTCTAAAATAATTTTTTGGCCACACTTTATTCAAAAGGAATGTTGTATGCGAAATAAACGTGAAGAGAGGGCTTTTTAGATCAATGGGGTATGTGATGTAACATGTGTGAATGTGTAGTTGATGCATTTGGTGGGGCCTAGAGAGGTATGTGTGTGTATTACGTATTCGAGAGAGGCATGGATAGAGGGGCCGACGTGGGGGGCATGGGAGAGATAGCACGAGAAATGAGAGTGGTCTAGAGAGAGAGATGAATATGACGTCACGACAAGAGATTCCATTCCCTTGAGTGTGTATATGCAAGGGGGGGAGGGAATAGAGGCACCAGGAGAAATTTCCTGTGTGTGTGGTGTTTGTGTTGGTATGTGTGGGTGTGAGAAGACAATGAGACGTGGGGGCAGATGGTGTGTCACCGCGTGAGGTCCGGTGGGTCGAGGTGAGGCCCTTCGTTCTGTTCCGTCCTGCGCCACATTGGTCGGCCCGTGATGCATTTAGGAAGACCCATGGATGACTGGTCGTACAAGACAAAGATAGCAGAATTGTGAAGGACTCCGTGTCCACTGACAAAGCCGGCTAGGATTTGTAACCCTATGTTCTCGGACTAAGGTAACCCCTTTATCTTTGATATTACTATTCATCCAACCTAACTTTAAGGGGCATTCTACAGAATGCTCTGCTAGAATCATACTCGTCGATTAGGAAGAGAGGTGTGAGACATTGCGTGAGAGATAGGCGTAAAGATAATGTGCGTACATGAGACACGTAGGCAGGTCCATGTATATAGAAAGGGTCGATGAGGATTGTGCGAGTGTATGTTTGCGAGAGGAAGAGTGCTTGTGATAAAGGTTAGTGAAAACAGTTGTAAATGGTTACGAGAGGGAGGGAGGGTTATATCTAGAGCATGTGTGCGAGAAAGACACCTCGGGAGACAGTGTGTGAGCATGTGTGAGAGACCACCGATGGAGAGTGAAACTACATGTAAAAGACTGCTCTACACATTGATAAAAGATATAAATTGTATCCAAATATTGGGATGGGATCATGATATTTGCAATTCACGTAAGGAGCGATCATTGATCCATCAGACATCTAGATTCTATCGAATTTAGGCATGTCTATGTTATTATTCGACACAATTGATCCACATAGTTAGTATTTTGAACTCCAGACAATGCATCGCTTTAGCAATCGAATATAAATGTGAGTATAGTTCATCTTGTGTGTGTAAATCACATTATACATACGAAAGTTACACAATGGACATTATAAATAGCTACTACCTATGAACTAGCATACATTTGAATTCAACTTAAGGTGGTTTAAAAAATCGAATTCAACATGAAGTCCATTCAATTATTTGAATTTGATATCATGGTATTTTAAACCATACCTAAATCATTGGGGCACCAATCTTTGCTCTGATTTTGTACATAATAGCATATGTAGTCATGTACAAAATAGATTCAAATTTAGCTCCTCCATTCCAACATAATCGTAGTTATAGGATTTTCAAGTGTCAAAATTTCAAAAAGAAGCGGATAATTTAATGAGGTTTTCAAACATACAAGGTCAAATATAACGTTGTATATTTAGGTCAATCCTCATAGTTCAAGAGTACTCTAAACGTGAATGCTTGTGTTTCAAAATTTCGAACGAAGCGCTAGAAGAGCCTCTACTCGCCCGAAACCGCGTGAGACGAATGTTTGGTAGTACAAGGAAATTACTTTTCTAATAACTCCGACCTGTGAAACCTACCGGCCCAACGTGCAAAGGTCTAAACCGGGGTAGGTTTGTAGCATCATCTAGACGCCACGCAACCGCATCCGAAAAACATTCATACACAATGGCCGCCTAAGCACACATGTGCGGGGCCGAAATCGCTCCCGCCCACTATTTGGGACACTTGGGATTACCATCCTACCCCTGACCCGCAGTAGGTCCGAAATTTAAGAGGGGGGCAAAGTTTGTACTTTCCCCAAATTTCAAACAAGCGCGTCCCATTTCTGTTCAAAAAAGCAAAAAACAAGCGCGTCCCAGACCGAAACATGTTCCCCCCCACCCGTCCGATTCCCCATTCGTACTCCATGGACGCCAAAACTACCTCTCCACCAGCCGCGAAACCCCGGCGTCCTCCGTCTGCCACCCCATCCCACCCATCAACCGCCGCCATCCTCCATCACACCGGAGCCGATACCCCGACGTCGTCGTCCACCGCAATCTCAAACGCAACGCCCTCCATGGCTAGTAGTTCAAGCCGACGCCAAGCTGTCCGTACCCGAGCCAGTTCAACCACGCCGTCCTGCGTCTCACTGCTACCGCTCCAACTTCGCCACCCTCCACCGCACCGGAGCTGTTCCTGCTACGCCATTCTTCGCCGCCTCGGATCTGCTTCCCCTCCACCGACATACGGCCATGGCAACACAGTCAACAATTTGGCCATGGGTTCGTCCAAGCCTGCACCCTCCAGAACATCGGTTTCCCAGGTAAAAAGAAGAAAATCGGCGCGACTTGTGGAGGTGACCACACCGGCAACCGAAAAAGGTACTCCTCTTCCCTTATTCGTGCAAATCTTTCGTCTCTGCTTGCACGGTATTCATCCCACAGAAGACACTAGTTGACTGCTTCTTCCTGATACTAGATGTTCCTAGTAACTCGTGATGCACAAGGTTTCTCCTCATATACTATTTCACCTTAGCTAGAGGTCCGTCGCCCCCCTGAATGTCAATTTCTAGCCACTTGACTCCCAATTAACGGAAGCATTCCCCGGCGTAACAGGCGCTAGTACGCCTATTACGCCGGGGAAGCAGTGCCTTGGTGTTTATCTTTGGGGCGTGTGCAGCCTAGAGCTACTAGCGCCCGATCTGGAGGTTGGCCGGGATTAAAGGGATGGCCTGGGGCGCTGCCAAGCACGGCGGTGGTGTGAGGTCGATGGGAGGGCGGGGCGGCGGAGGCAGGGGTCTGGGCCGGTGGTCGCTGGCGGTTCGAGAAAGATCGTCAACAGTGACTGGCGGGAGGTAGATGAAGGCCATCTGCCCGTTCCTTGTAGATCAGATAGTTCATTAAAAAAATCAACTGACCTATTTATTTTCAGTCAACTGTTATCTTAGATATGACCACATGTGGTGGTGTGCTGGAGGAGTACCTGCGATGCTGTGCTCATATATTACAAAATCATACAGAGTAGAATCTAATTTTGTTTGTGATGCAATGTTTTAGAGCTATCATATGTCTCCTGTCCTTTATTTTTCAGCCACCTGCTATCTGCTACTTTTATAGTGCACTAGTTCTGCACACACTTCACCCTTACTCTCACTGTTGTGTTTTTATGCAAGGGTATTTCAGACTCTGCTTCCATGAGAGAAGCCAAAAACAAAAGAGAGAAGTCGCTCCAGATGGAGACGGTAAACATAGCTCTGGAGTTGATGACCTCGCTCGCAATGAACCACCATCCCAGGTGCTTGCTTTAACTTTGCGGTGTCATATGTGGTTGCATGTTCCATATGGTGTCTAGCTTGTATTCGAAAGGCCGAAGTCGGTAAGATAAGGAAAGATATTTTTTTTACATGAACCACCATCCTGTGAGCAACAGAAGACAAATAGCTAGTCAGGGCACTGACCGAGCCAGTGACAAGCCCAACAAAGATAGGCATCACCTGGAAGCCAACTAAAAAGCTGTGATGGTGGCGAAGTAGCCCGCCTCCCGCCAGGCTCTCAGGTTCTAGATGATTATGCTCACCACTCCAGCCGGATGTCTAGCTTGTATTGCTTCCAATTTGGTTAATTTGCATCTGCTTAGCTTACACATTATACCTTTGAATATGACATGCCTTTCTGTTTTTGGTACATACTAGTACATCTGTGTATTAACCATGTTCTTACATCAAACTAATGTTCTTGTGTATCCCTCATCAATCACTTATGACGAGGCAGGCAGGCAAGGGGACTACTCCTCATTCAAAGAATGCAGCGTCAGCCTCCCGACATGATTCTCAAGAAACATAAATGCTAGATGAAGATAGTGAACGTAGCTCTATAGTTGATTACAGCATTTCCCCCACACTAGCATCGCAGGTGCTTGCTCTAACTTGGCAGCGTGATATGTGGTTGCATGTTGCATATGGTGTCTAGATTGTAATTCTTCCAATCTGGTTAAAATGCATGTGCTAGTCTGCTTAGCTTATACATTATACCTGTTAATGTGACATGCCTTCCTGTATTTAGTACATAGTACATCTGTCTATTAAGCATGTCCTTACATAAAACTATTGTTTTTTTGTATCCCGCATCAATCAACATGACGAGACACCTTTAGTATATGCAGTGCGATATTAGTTGCATCTTTCATATGATTTATAGCATGCACTGCTTCTAATTTGTTGAATTTCCATTTATGATGGGACGCTTTTAACTTGGCAGAGCCATATTGGTTGCATCTTTCATGTGGTGTCTATCTTGCATTGCTTCTTATTTGCTGGAATGGTTTCTGTTTAGTTTACACAAACAGTTGTGAACATGCCATGCCGTCCTGTTTTTCGTACATATTCCATCCTGGTATCATGTGTTTGCCTTACATCAAAGTAGTGATTGTCAGTATCATGCATGAATGAGTTCTGAAGAGAGAATTTTATTGCTTTTTCTTGTCGGTTTTACTTGACAATTCAAAATCAAGAAAGCAGAAGGAAGTTAGCAAGGCGGCGGATAAAGGTGCTCCTTCTGAACGGAGGGTGTCGGTGTCAAAACCGGCGGATCTTGGGTAGGGGGTCCCGAACTATGCGTCTAGGCCGGATGGTAATAGGAGGCAAGGGACACGAAGTTTTACCCAGGTTCGGGCCCTCTCGATGGAGGTAAAACCCTACGTCCTGCTTGATTAATATTGATGATATGGGTAGTACAAGAGTAGATCTACCACGAGATCAGAGAGGATAAACCCTAGAAGCTAGCCTATGGTATGATTATTGATGTGTATGTTGACCTACGGACTAAAACCATCCAGTTTATATAGACACCGGATAGGGTTAGGGTTACATAGAGTCGGTTACAATGGTAGGAGATCTGAACATCCGTATCGCCAAGCTTGCCTTCCACGCCAAGGAAAGTCCCTTCCGGACACGGGACGGAGTCTTCAATCTTGTATCTTCATAGTCCAGGAGTTCGGCTGAAGGTATAGTTCGGCTATACGAACACCCCCTAATCCAGGACTCCCTCAGTAGCCCCTGAACCAGGCTTTCAATGACGACGAGCCCGGCACGAAGATTGTCTTCGACATTGCAAGGCGGGTTCCTCCTCCAAGTACTTCATAGAAGATTTTGAACACAAAGATAGTGTCCGGCTCTGCAAAATAAGTTTCCACATATTGCCACAAAGAGAATTATATTTACGTAAATCTAATCTGCTGACATATTCCGTAGTGTGACATCACACCACGGCCAATCTTTTATTTGAACCGTTTTACTGTCCCATCTTAGCGCGTTATGCGAGGCGGTTTCCTTGGCACGTCTTGTTAAAGTAGAGATCGTGTCCCCTTATTCCAGGATTCTCATCAATACGGGCGTGGGTAACCCAACCACTTTTAGGACTCCTAGATCATAGGCAAGTCCAAACGGACACGGGGAGGACGCTCGATATTCACCCTCTTTATAAAGGGACGAGGCCTTTTATTTTTCCCTCCCGTGCTTAATCGAATCCTTCCCCCACCTCAAGATCAAACGCCCAAAGTTCAGGTCAGGTGCTCCGAACCTTCAGTCATGTCCGGACCTAGCCTTCAAGGCCGATGGGTGCCTTCTTCCATCACGGAAGAAGACGTCAAAAAGTTGAGGGAGGCCAGATATCTGACCGCCGAGATTCTGCCTCGGCTGCCTCCCCGGGGGCAGGCCGTCCCCTCCCCCGAACCCAACGAGAGCGTCGTGTTCGTCTCCCACTTCCTTCGAGGTCTAGGCCTTGCATTGGATCCTTTTGTCAGGGGCTTGATGTTTTACTACGGGCTATATTTCCATGATCTAGGTCCGGACTCCTTTCTTCATATCACGACATTTATTGTTGTGTGCGAGGCCTTCCTCCGGGTTACCCCTCACCTTGGCCTATGGCTCAAGACCTTTGAAGTAAAACCCAAGATGATCGAGGGGCAACATGCGGAGTGTGGAGGTGCCTCAATACGCAAGATGATGGGAGCTGCATGGCCCAAAGGTTCCATTCCAAAGGTGTCTGAATTGTGGCAATAGGAGTGGTTCTACATCACGGCTCCTGGAAGTGCCAAGTGGGCGGCCGCCCCTGTCTTCCGCCCGGGCCCTCCACCACAACTGATGTCATGGATTAGCAGAGGATTGAGCTGGGGTCCGGCCAAGGACGTGCCTATACTGCAGAGCCACATTCAAGATCTCTTTAATGGAGATTTCAATTTGGTTGCGGTAGCACAAGTTATGCTGGTTCCCAAATCCAGCCTTGCGAACGCCGACCTCTTCGCTTGTGGGAGTTTAATCCCGAGGGACCGTGTGCCATTCAAAATTTCCTCGGCCTGACGCACGAGGAGATGTACAAGTCGTTCTTCGGACCTCGGGTGGAGTGTCCGGAAATCACCGAGGACGCGGGCCTGAGTAGCAACTGCGCCGCCGAATAGGTAAGGCATCTTCCGGCCGAACATACTATCTCTCCTTTGTTACAAAGTTCTTTCTGAGAGCTCGCTTTTTGACCAGGACTGGCTAACAAAGGCGAAGTTGATTCGGTGGTCGGCCCCCCTCCCTGAGGGTTTGGAAAATCTGGTATTGGAGAAGATGCTCCAGACCGCACCCTGCCCGGAGCCTTTAAAGGAAAATACTATGGATGGTAATGCGGGCGGACGCGGGCCCTCAACGCTGCCCATTCTAGTCGAGGGAGCGAGCTTCTCCATGAAGGAAGACGACCAGAAGAGGAAAAGAACTGCGCCCGGGGATTCGGAAGCCGAAACTTCCAAACGAGGGAAGAAGTCTCCCACAGAGGGTCCTACATTGGGGGGCGCCGTTGCCGCACAAAGTCCTCGAGGGGATCAATTCTCCCACGAGTCGTAAGTGACCCAAAATACCTTAATAGTACAGATATGTCATCTTTTCTTCTGAGAAGATAACCGCTGCATGTATCTTTGCAGTTCGGGCCTTAGCCCCTCTCAAATGAGCTCGTCTTCAGGGGATCTTCTTCCAGAGATGATGGAGAGCGAAATGCCCCCTCCGGACTCCTCCGCTCTGGAAGCGGGCGACCCTGAAGTGTCGTCGCGGAGGGCCTCTCAGAGTCCGGCGAGGCCAGAAGATAATCCTGTCGACCCCCGAAGTTCCTAGTGCCCGGCTCCCAAAGAGAGCAGACAAACGAGTCCGGCACCATCTAGTGTGCGGTCGGATGTTCTGAGGGAGTTGGTGGGGCGAGCGGCCATCTCAGATGAACACCGTGTGCTGATGAATACGGTGATGGAGAGAATCTCGTCCGCCGAAAGCGGATTGCATAAAGCTTTTATGAGTCTACTGACAGGGTTTGAGGTACGTAAAATAATGTATGATAGTCCTGCACATACTAGGTGTGCCCTATGTATATAGTAGACCCTGAGACTCTGGTTGTCGTCGGAAACGACGACGAACAGAGGATCATATTCCCAGGTAATAACCATACTGCCTCGATGTGCAGGTGATGGAAGCTCCGGTGGCTAGCCGGACTAGCGACTTCGCCCATTTAGAACGGCAGTTGGATGCGGCAGACGCCGACATCAAGCTTGTTAACAAAAGGCTTGACGAGGCACGGGGTAAGTGTCATTATCAGGTGAACGTCACATAGGAAGAGTAGCATGGTGCCAGTATCTTTAATATGTTGTGACTGTAGATGGGGCTGCCAATGTTGAAGCCTTGCAGGCAGAACTTGCCCGAGCCAAGGAACAAGCGAGGTTTGGTAATGCGGCTGCTTTAAAGGCGACGGAAGTGTTTCAAGCCGAGAAGGCCGCACATGGCGAGAGCCGAGACAAGATGTCCAAGATGGCCATAGAATTAAAAGCCGCCGCCGACCATTGCCGAGTTCTTGAAAAGGAAAACCAGGTGGAGGCATCGAACCTTGAGAAGGCTGCTGCGACGAGAAAGGACCTCCGCTCTGCTATGAGGGCAAAGAAGGAGGAGCTGCGGGAAGCCGAGGATATTGTAGCTGGGAAATCCTTTATGTTGCGGAGGAAGTTCGGAGATCCACGGTATGCCCCCCTGGATCGGCTGTGGAGCTCGGAGGATGTGTATATGGATTTGGCGGCGAGCGCTGCCGATGCGGCCAAATACTTCCAGGGTCAGATGGACCGTGGAGTAGACCAGCTGTTTTGGAGACAATTCCATACTCCCGAGCGTCCACTTTCATTGACTAACCAATTAGCCGAATGGGCCGAACCAAATAGGTTGTCCGGACTCTCCATGAGGTCTGTTGTGGATCAGTTATGGCCGGAAGGGTCAAAACCGAACAACTATTTCAGCTTGGTGCAGCAGTTACTCGATGTGATGCCGCGCATTGATGCAATGAAGAGGTCGGCGTGCATAGAGGGCGCACGGATGGCCTTTGCCCGTGTCAAGGCATACTGGGCGGAGATGGATGCTACCAATGTTGCAGCGCGGGATTCGACCATAGGTCGAAAGGCTGCTGAGCACTACTTTGAAGAAGTTCTTGAGGGTGCCCGTTTGGTAGAGACCCAGTGCTCAAAAAATATTATGTTTGAATGATGTGTAATCTCATTGTAAGCGAAATGCTTTTATAGAGTTTTATAAGGCTATTTTTATACTTTTGCCTGAAAGTAATATGATGCCTCCTGGGCGGCCGTTTTTGTACACGTGTGTATAACCTGAAAGATTGCAGTCGTCGGCTTCAACCCCCACGCATATAATGCGGAGGTGCTAGCAAAAACATGCGTTCACACTTAACCCAACATCTTGGTCCTATTAAGGAGGTGATAGCGGAGCGAGCGAGGCAACCGGACTATAATGCTTTAACACTTTCACTTAGCCATAGGAGTTTGACAGTGGGGCTACTAGATAGCCCCTGGTGGCTCTGCACTCTCCCGATCTCGGGGTGCGTATATGCCTCGCCGGAAAACGCCTCTTTGTTAAGGTGGAGGAATTCTAACATTCCCACAGGTCATCGAGTGGTTGACCAGTCTCACGCTATGTCATGACAGTTAGTTTTCAGCTTTCTCTACTGAGGTGCTCATCCGGATGAACCAGGGCACAATCGCAGTAGTTCTCCTGGTGCTACCTTAGCCGGTAAAGCGGAACGTAAGGCACCAAAACATAGGAGCCGGGCAAACCCAACATTTGACCAAAGATAATGATTTGGAGCTGATGCATATAGGGCAAACTCGCGACGCCAAACACTCCCTAAGGTATTCTGTCTTTGTGGTATAAACCGGGCCTAAATAATGGCCTTTGTAAGAAGCCCCTTGTGCCCAGGTACGTGCATTGTTCTGGCGTGGCCACATGCCAAGACGTCAGCATCCTTCACAACGGTGGATATGTATCAACAAGAGACAGTAAAAAAGGTTTACGCAGGGTCTTAATCTAAAAAGAATCCTTTGAGCGGGTCCCTGCTGCACGTCTGCGCCTGTGTCTCCGTTGTGCCGTATCCTGGACGGGTGTAGCACGATCATCATCTGTAAAAGAGAGGAAGTTAAGTGAAAGAGTTGTCGTGCAAAAAGATAGTTTTTAAAGAAACCATGTATAATTGAAGATGATAAGAAATTGCCACTTGTCTGCGCGTGTTGAGCCCCTTGTATTGACGAATAGGGGTGTGATCACTTATTCGGTGTAAATAGCGGCACCGGCTCGATCGCTGGTCTGGACGTCTTTAATGTTCGGCTGCCAAGGCAGCCTCACTCTCTTCGGCACGCAAAGAGCGCTTGATATCTCCGTGCACTGTAATGATGCCACGTGGACCGGGCATCTTAAGTGTGAGGGAGGCGTAGTGTGGTATTGCATTAAAGCGAGCGAAAGCGTCACGTCCTAGCAGTGCTTGATAGCCACTTTGAAACGGAGTGATGTGGAAAGTTAAATGCTCGCGATGGAAGTTATCGGGGGAGCCGAATATAACTTGTAGTAGGAGGGAGCCCGTACAACGAGCCCCTGGGCCTGGCGTTCTCCTTTAAAGGTAGTATTGCTATGGCGAATTTGTGTTGAGTCTAACCCCATCCCGTGGATTGTATCTTGGTATATTAGGTTTAGGCTGCTGCCGCCCTCCATCAAGACTCGTGTGAAGTGATATCCGCCAATTACTGGGTATAATACCAAGGCAGCCCATCCTGCGTGTCGGATACTTGCTGAGTAATCACGATGGTCGAAAGTGATCGGTTGAGATGACCGTTGGCAGGACTTCGAGGTGATAGGCACTTGGGTATATTTTCCTGGGGGTGCCGCATTTTTTTTCCCTTGATCATGTGTAGTATGTTTACTGTTTTGACTTCTGGTGGGAATTTCTTATGTTCCCCCGTGTCTTCCTTGGGGGGCTCGTCCTCGTCTTCACTTGGTATGTCCTCCCCTTGTGTACGGCGTTGAGCTTGCCGGACTGCTTGAAGACCCAACATTCTCTGTGGGTATGATCAGCAGGTTTACCCGAGGTACTGTGGATCTGACATACTTGGTCCAGAATTTTGTTGAGGCTGGACAGTTCATCCCTGGTGCCTTTAGTGGGCGGCTTTTGAATCCGGCGTTTACTGCCGTGCCCTTCGTGCTGTCTTCTTTATTCCGGCATTTGTTATTATTGTTGTGCCGTGATTTCCCGTTTCCATCTCTAACTCCCGATGTACTGGAGTCGCTGGTGCTGCATCTGGCTAGCCAGCTATCCTCACCCGCGCAAAAGCAGGTCATGAGGTTTGTTAATGCGGCCATCGTTCTCAGCTTATTTTGGCCGAGGTGTCTGGCGAGCCATTCGTCACGGATGCTATTCTTGAAAGCCGCTAAGGCTTCGGCGTCCGGACAGTCGACAATCTGGTTCTTTTTAGTAAGAAACCTATTCCAAAGCTTTCGGGCTGACTCTCCGGGCTGCTGATTTATATGGCTCAGATCATCCGCATCCGGAGGTCGGACATAAGTCCCTTGAAAATGTGCCCAAAAGGCGTCTTCGAGCTCTTCCCAACTTCCAATGGAGCTTTCGGGGAGGCCTTTGAGCCAGTGACGAGCTGGCCCTTTGAGCTTGAGGGGTAAGTATTTGATTGCATGGAGATCATCTCCTCGAGCCATATGGATATGAAGGATATATCCTCAATCCAAACCCCAGGGTTTGTTGTTCCGTCGTATGCCTCTATGTTTACGGGTTTGAATCCCTCTGGAAATTCATGGTCCAGCACCTCATCGGTCAAACACAGGGGGTGTGCGGCACCCCTGTAGCTGGGTGTGCCGCGTTGTTCGGATACTTGTTGTGTTGTATTGTATGTTGGGGGGCGCTTGCGTGGTCCATAGATGGTTCTTGTTGCGCCGTCCTTTGGGTACGAACCCTCGCCTGGGTCGCGTGTTGTATTATGAGCAGCGGTGTATGCCGCTTTGTGTTGGTAGAGGGGTCGTCTATCCGACCAGGTGGCTGCTTTGATATTTGGTTGTGGGGGGTCTGCGGCCTCCTCATCGAATTCAGGTAGCAGCTTCCGCTTTGGGTAGCTCTTGGAGGGGCGATTATCGCCGTACCTCGCTGCTGTGTTGAGTATTTTGTTCCATCTAATGTGGAGTGTGTCTTGCGCAGCCTTGAGTCTTTGCTTCTGTTTTTTCAGACTCCTCACGGTGGCAACAAGCCTTTTACGGGCAGTCTGCTGCTCCGGGTGTCTGTCCGGCGTTATGTCGTCCGGACCATTATCCTTGATAGGATTTGTTTGTTCGGTTTGATTATCCGGATTGCCGTTGTCCGGCAGCGGTTCGCCCTGCTACAATGTTGGGTATGTGTGATCGCTATTTCTGTCAAGGCGGGATTTGGGGCGGCGCTTGCGTCGCCGCTTTGACTGCTTTTCGCGAGGGAACAAGCCTTTGGTGCGTCCTTCCGTTCCTCGTCGTCATCTTTTGGTGCGTCCACCATGTATACGTCATATGACGAGGTGGCGTTCCAGGGCCCAATAGGCGCTGGTTCTTCACCGTCTCCTTCATCGGCATCCATACCGTCGATGTCTTCTGAGCCGAAGTCGAGCATGTCGGTTAAATCGTCGATAATGGCTACAAAGTGGGTGGTGGGTGGGCTTTGAATTTCTTCATCGTCCGAATCCCCTCCTTGCTGGCCGTAATCCGGCCAGGGCTCTCCTGATAAAGAGAGAGACTTCAGTGACTTCAGACTATCACCAAAAGGTGAGTGCTGAAAGATGTCCGCGACAGTAAACTCCATGATCGGCGCCGAATCGGATTCGATTGGCCGGGGCGCGGAGGGTTCGGAGTCTGGAAAGGGGTCCGGCTCCTTGGAGTCATGAGTCTCGCGGAGTGCGGGGCTGGTGTTCGGCTCAATCACCATTGGGATCGCAGCCCCCGAGGCGGCGTCCAACCTCCCATCCTCGATCGGCGCAGTTGGCTCTGAATTAAGGATCGGAGCCGATGCGGGTGCGGCCTCCAGGGCACTGTTCGGCGGCAGAGCTAGATCATGCTCGTCGGGACAGTGCAGCGCGCTCGGTAGTGACTCGAATTTGTCAAGGATCAATTCCCCGCGGATGTCAACCGTGTAGTTTAAACTTCCAAATCTGACCTGACGGCCAGGGGCGTAGCTTTTGATCTGCTCCAGGTGGCCAAGTGAATTGGCCCGCAGTGCAAAGCCGCCGAAGACGAAGATCTGTCCGGGGAGGAAGGTCTCACCCTGGACTACATCGCTATCAATGATCGTAGGAGCAGTCGAGCCTAACGGCGACAACACAGAGGAACTCTCAATGAAAGCACCAATGTCGGTGTCAAAACTGGCGGATCTTGGGTAGGGGGTCCCGAACTGTGCGTCTAGGCCGGATGGTAACAGGAGGCAAGGGACATGAAGTTTGACCCAGGTTCGGGCCCTCTCGATGGAGGTAAAACCCTACGTCCTACTTGATTAATATTGATGATATGGGTAGTACAAGAGTAGATCTACCACGAGATCAGAGAGGCTAAACCCTAGAAGCTAGCCTATGGTATGATTGTTGATGTGTATGTTGTCCTACAGACTAAAACCCTCTGGTTTATATAGACACCGGATAGGGTTAGGGTTACATAGAGTCGGTTACAATGGTAGGAGATCTGAATATCTGTATCGCCAAGCTTGCCTTCCACGCCAAGGAAAGTCCCTTCCGGACACGGGACGGAGTCTTCAATCTTGTATCTTCATAGTCCAGGAGTTCGGCTGAAGGTATAGTTCGGCTATCCGAACACCCCCTAATCCAGGACTCCCTCAGAGGGCCTCTAAAGTTTCTACTCCTCCACACCCCCAAGATGATTTCCAAGACAACACATGCATAGACACTCAACAAAGTTGTGTTTATGATGAGCATGTCTCCCCTACTGCAGCATCACCGCTGCTCCCTCTAACTTCGCTCTGTTATATGTGGTTGCATGTTATGTTTGATGTCTAGCTTGTATTGCTTCTAATTTTGTTGAATTCCATCTGCTTACTTTACACATTATACTTGAATAAGACACGTGTTCCTGTTTCTAGAACATACAATATCTGTCTATCACACCATGTTCTTACATCAAATTACTACTGTTTTGTAACCTGCAACTATCACTTATCATAAGACACGTTTGACTTCGGAGTGTGATATAGGTTACATCTCAAATTCTTTTCTAGCTTATCTATACCTATACTAATTATGCACTTCCTAAAAATTCTCACGTTAATTAGATTTTACGAGCCGTTAATCTGGTGGGCCCGAATTATTATGCTTTAGATTGATTCATTGAACTAAAAAAACTCACATATATCTCTCATCTCTCCCAGAACCCAACGCTCTTAATCTCTCACATCTATCTGAACAAAATAAAGAGTCCACAGCAATCATGGGATGAGATTCAATCTAGATGTAAAACCTGCCCGCATGTTAAAAAAAACTGTCCACGCACTTTTGTAAAAGAAAGAAAGGATTCAGCTATGTAAAAAAACTCATTGCGTCGTCGAGTGATGCTCTCCCTCCACTGACTCTCGCCTCTTCTCTCTCGATCCCCCTCCACCGCCGCCTCGCCTCTCCATCTCTCTCTCCACGATCTATTCTTCTTCATTATCTCTCTCTCCCTAGATGGAAGACAAATCCATCCATAATCTCTTCCTCTCCATTATCTCCCTCGCCCTCACAGGAGAACAAAATCGTAGGATGGATTCCATGTCTTCAAGGAGTTTTTCCTAATGTATTAGATCCATATTTTTTTCACACTATTTATTCTAGATTTGTTTTCTTGCAGGTTTAGAGCGGAATCAATTTTTGCCGTCTCCACGAATTGGATCCTGAATCTTCTCACGTATAATTTTTGGATGCTTTATTGAGATCAGGTCGGAGCACACAAACAATGCCCATCATCGCTGCTCAAGATTCTCCCACTCTGCATGAAGTTTGTCTCTGGTCGGTAGCTGTCATTGGGCAGGTTAGCGAATCATCCTCCCACCCAATATTTTTTAGCAATTATTTGTTCCGCTGGTTAGATGAAACATGTTGCTTACTTATTACATGAAGAACTGACTTGATCATAGTGTTACTCTCTTTTTTTGAATTGAATCCTTAATTTGATAGCTGCTTCCCTAAATTAGTTTTAGAAGAATAAATCAATTGACAGTAGAGTAGCGCATGTATGTGCAAAGTTAGATAGGCAGGTGGATAGATTCCGTCGAAGTCACACGTACGAAGCTAGCTCACATACGTAGAGCCGCCGCCTTGATGCGTGTACGACAGTACGTACAGAGGAACAGGAAAATTTCCACTAGAAACACGCACGCACACGACACAGGAGCACACAGCGAATTGATGGCCACAGGACCATGTGAGTCCTATTTGATTTCTTTCTATTGATCCCACTATCCATTACATATGAGGTGTTATTTACATACATGTATATATATTACTTGGCTTGACTTAATACAAACCTGGCATGCGCATCCATGTAGGATACACATGCATACACGGCGGACGCGGGATTAACTCTAATACCCTAGAGGGTAAACAAGTACTAATCTTCAGAATTTTGTGTCCATAGCGATTAATCTTTTTGTATTCCTTTAATTTGTTATATTCAAGTTCTACATTATTTCTTTTTTGCAGTCTTTGGTTGAAAACAATGGTCTGCGATATACTCGATGCGAAGGATTCCTGGAAAGGTAATTAGGCTTTAGCATGCCATTAACCCTGAAAGCAATGAAATATTTTTTTCTAGCGATTTGTTATACTGTTTTTTCAATCACATTAGTAGAGTACGCAGTTCACATTGTTTACATACTACATGCAACCAAGAGTTAATCAAAGTTTTGTACTTGGCTTGCGCCTCTAATAATCTCCGCAATTTTGTATTCCTTTCATATGTATTGAAGTTATGTTTTATTTTTTTCTTTGCTTCGAAAGCAATGGCACCTGATATGCTTGATTCAATTAGCAAGGAAATTGATTAAATAGGAAATTACGACTAGAAGCTATTATGAATTTATAGGCTTCTTTGTCTGTCATAATGCATTGTATTTGCTTCATAGCAAGGTAATGAAACATTGGTTAGCAAGATATGGCCATTGGTGTACCAAGCTTCTGTTTACATGGTATCAAATTTTTAGTTACATCTTTGTGGAATTTCCATCCATTTGAAGGTGACAACATACTGGTATTTTTTTCACATGATGAAATTTCACGATATAAAATGTCTAAAAAAATTGGGATAGCCAAACAAAGATGCACATTTTCTAGCATTGATGTTCTTTCGAGCAAAGATGCTAGACGATTTACTTATCTGGTAGAACTATATTTGTTGAAATTATGAATTCATATGGTCTCTCCATATTAACACTGCCTAAAAAAGAACCATGTAATTTGCACCGTTACATGTGATTTGGGTGCAACAGCAATCTGCACCATGTTTTAGGAAGAGTAAAAATATGATTAAGAAATATGCAATATTATGGATAGATATGGATGATTGTGACATCAATAGAGGACAAACAAATATAGAAAATATGTGCACAACAATTGGTAGATGCCAATACCTCATGTATAGTTACCAAGATTATTGTGTATATCATGCTCTATATTGTTCACTATCTACCACATGCCACATTATATAATTATTCTTTTGTGTTAATTAACAAAAAAATGTTTTCGTATAAGGATGTTGCTGACAATAAGATAATTGTGCAGGAAACCAAAAAGACTAGGATGGGAACACATGTTGCATTTTATTCTAATGAAGAATTGGGAATAAGGGCATTCAGGATAGAGATGTGGCAGCATTGATATAATAGCGGAAAACAATGCTGATGTTGAGCATTCAGAAATTAGAGGAACCAAGATTATTCGAAGATCAACATAAGTACGAGCACAAGCAAATTCAGGAATTGAATAGGATAAGTATGTAAGATTTCTTTGTGTATTTTCCTGTTCTTTCATAATATAAGTATCAGGCCTCAATAATTGCTATAGACGTTTAAGTTAGTGACTAATACATTCTTTTTATTGTTTTCCAGTAGAAAACTTCAAAGCAAGCATTGATTGCTGATGAAGTCATTGTAAACCAGCATTAAAAATGTGGGACAGGGAGCACAAGTCGTGTTATGCATCTTGATGAAGAATCAAAAACTAAGGGATGAAAGGAAACGAATGAATCAAAATTCATGGAATAAAGAACAGTGATGAAGAAGACCGCAAATCAAAGACTGGAAGGTTCTCAAAGTCATAAAGATTCCAAACTGAGGACATTGTGTAATGGGGTTGATAAACAATCGGCGACCTGAGACATTCCAAAACATGGTGCATCAAGGACTAAAAAACAAGTAGCGCATTGATAAATATTTAGTGACATTTAGGATTTTTCAAAAATGTACATGCACATCAGATTTGTACTAAATGTACATGCACATTAGTTTTTTATTACAAAAATGCCAATTAATCTGTAGTAGATGTTTGGGTTATATCTAAATGTCTAAAACAATTAAATATTCATCGCCCCTATTGCTCACTAGCCATGGCCAACATGTATCAAACTTAGTGGAACAAATCAAAACAACAAGATCTAACTATTACAACAAAACCAGGAATTAAGCATATACCCGTTAATCTACCTAGATTATCTAATGACATTGAAATATAATACAGTAATATATAAGGTGACCAAACATTCCAAATGTGAAAATAAAACAAATACACAGGAAAAGGTTGCTACCTAAGTAAAACAAGCTCCCATCTTGCGATACTAGAACCTAATGGTAGTCATCTAACATCATTAGAGCAGAAACAAAGGAAGCTATATCAGAAAGAAAGAAATATTCCATCTGACATTTTCAATATGCTAGCCCATGCGAATGCACGGGTTGGCGACTAGTATTACTAATTTGTTGAAATGGCACTTATGACGAGACAGTTTTAACTTGGTAGAGTGATATTCGTTGCATCTTTCATATGGTGTCTAGCTTTCATTGCGTCTAATTTGTTGAAATGCCTTCTCCTTACTTTACACATCATAAGCTGTGAATATGCAATGGCACTGATGACGATAGACCTCTAACATGGTAGTGTGATGTTGTTTGCATCTTGCATATGATTTATTTCTTGTACTGCTTCACATTTTTTTAAACGCCATTTATGATGAGACGCTGTTAACTTGGCAGAGCGATATTTGTAGCATCTTTCATATGGTGTCTACCTTCCATTGCATTGCTTCTAATTTGGTGAAATGTCTTCTTCTTAGTTTACACATCATAGTTCTGGTTATCTCTTTCGTCCTGTTTTTCTTACATATTACATCCTCCTATCATGTGGTTGTCTAACATCAAAGTTCAGTTCATCTGCATCACACATCAATTTGTTCTGAAGAATTAATTTGTTGTTCGTTTTTCCTGTTGGCTTGACTTAACATGGCACAAAGAAAGAGGAAGAAACACAAAATGGCAGGGAATGAGAAGCGGATGAATCCTGCAGATTCTGCTGGTACTGATGATGCAATAGAAGGTCAAAGTCCAGCAGAAAATTCTACAAACACGACATCCCATGCTACACAAGTTGCAAAAAAAGACAAATAGAAACAAATAGTTGCCACCAAACAAGCAGAGACAGCCCTAGTACTTGCAACACCTACCATAGTACTACCAGCTGCACGACGTACTCGTGCATCAACTGAGCTAGCAGCACGTTCCCAAGCTCCCTTGCCACCTGACACTACTTCCCAAGCACTCTTGACACAAGACGAGTTGGCAATATCAGATGAACCTTGTGAGCTTCAATAGCAACAAGGTAGTTGGTGGAGTCAAGTTACAGTTGCATGCTTCTTTATATGTAGT
Source organism: Triticum monococcum (assembly GCA_034509565.1). Taxonomy (NCBI): domain Eukaryota; kingdom Viridiplantae; phylum Streptophyta; class Magnoliopsida; order Poales; family Poaceae; genus Triticum; species Triticum monococcum. Next base: position 759,643,493 of record CM067842.1, read on the forward strand.
CTCACAATTTGATATACACTAACTCTTCCTATGTTTGTTGTTGGACTAGTACCTAGGTGCAAGATGAAACAAACATCAGGGATAATGCTCGATAGGTTAACTAAATCTAGAGGAGGAACAATGGAGATCCGTTTTGAAGCAGGTTTAAAAAGGCCATGTGATGCTACAGAGTTAGCCAAGTTAGTATCAGAGGCAGCGGTTGCTGTTAGGTGTAATTGACGTATCCTCCCAACATGGATTCAGTGCAGGAATGACAAAGACGAAACCTAGTTCAACATCTTCCTCGACCATTTATCTGTAAGTATGGTTATGTATGGAAACTAGTAATATCGTCTTGCTCTGTCCAATACTTTCTAGGTTGCTGATAATGAGAGTCCCATAATTTTCAACAGATGAGGTCCAAGTTGGATAGCCAAGATGATGCAACCAGAAAAGCTTGCACCCATGTTTTGAAGTCTGCTCTGCGACAGTATCGGTATAACTTGAGGAAAACTCACTTTGAAGGCAAGGCTAATAGTGAACTTGCCCAAACATCTCCAGTGGAAAATATATCTGATGAAGACTGGAGAGGCCTCGTTAAACACTGGTCTGATCCGAAGTATCAGGTACATTATATATATGTGATCAGATCACATGTTGATGTCCTATTTACGCATGTGCCACACAAATCTATCTTCTTGTAGGTGAACTGTTCAAAGAACAAGGCCAACCATACAAAAGTGAAATTCCAACATATGACAGGATCTCGTAGCTATATTGCACACTACGAGCCTCTTGTAATTAGCTGTTGTTTCACTCTTTTCGCTGTACCATATTATCAGATCTATATTGACTTGTTCCAAATGCAGAGGAAAGCCCGCAAGGACCAAAAAGTACCTGAACCAAATGCTGTGGAAATCTTCAAGGACTGTCACACCAGCAAGAAGAAGGGCATGACTACACCAGTCAAAGCCGTTGTTGTAAGTCCTTAATCCCCATGCCTTTTAACTACTACTTACTCTTACTTGTGCCTTGAACTGCACGGTTTGCAGCCAATGTCTATTACTCTTTTCAATTTTATACACAATTATCTTAGCGTATCATTGCGCCTTACAAGGTTTAAAAGAGAGGAGTGATGTTCCTTTGATCTTGACCCGTAACCTAGTTCCGTGCTGGACTTGCCCACACAATGTTACAATTGCCTGTTTGTCTGTTCTTAGTTGTTTTGTGATATGAATGATGTCATACTATGCTTACCGTATTATAAACTTTATCTCTTTATCCTTAGCCCTCAATACAATGTGAAGAAATAGACAATACATTAGCGATGGTACATGGTCATATGTTTGGAACCTGGTTTTATTATGTACTTTGCAATAAAATACAACTAATATTTTACATGGGTTCACTAGAATAAGTTCTGTATATAGACCAAAGCTATTTTGTTTGGTTTTGCTAGCTCCTTAATATCTTCTATTCTGGTACTACTAATGTAAAACCTCAACTTTTCAGCGAGCTATGGAAAAAATGGTGGAACCGCCACGTTCTGAAGGTGGCGAGGCAACTATAACCGCAATGTCAGCTCTCGCTGCAGTGGTTCAGTACCTGTCCACTAACAATGCCAAAAGGACGTTCCTGCGTAATTCTGGGTTGGTTGTTAAGGCAATATCGTCCAAACTGCCTCATGATCAAGATATGCAAGCTCAAAGCAATGTTGTATCTGTGCTCCAGACATAAGTCCATTCCCTAACAGAGACCCTTTGTGAAACAAGGAGAAACATTGCTCAATGTCGTTAAGATATGCATGCTATTGAAACCAGACTATCAGACATTTTCTATGTTGTTCAGGAGCCTAGGGGAAATGAAGGCGAGGTTATGGTGTTCCATCGGACAATACAGCATGAAAACGTAACAGTCAGGTCAAATGAACTGAGCTTCTGAACTTATGGTGTTGCATTTATCTGCTAGACTGTTAAGTTTTATGCCAACCTTCCTTTTGTTATATAGTTGTAATTTGTTTTGCTGCGATACAAAATTTATTCTTAACATGCAGCCACCGCCTGAAGAAAACAGCAAGCCATTTTTGTATAGTGTAGGGTGTTCCCTATATTTGCACTGGTGGCGATCTTTGATGCCCAGTGGATGTAATCTGTGCAATCGCCTTAATAGCCTAGCGTTAGTTTCGGCCTTATTTATTTCCTAGTCTTCTTTTTCCCTGGTTTGCTAGTGGCCGCAAATACCATGGGCCATATACGGGCCGTAGGATCCATGGGTCACCTACGGGCCGTCGATAAATGGGCCTGTAATCGGTGGGCCTCGGGCCGTCGGATAAATGGGTTATCGTGGTATTTCTTACGGGGGGCTTGCGAGTCGACAGGTGCCACAAGGGCTTAGTGTGTGGGTAAGACTGCTGCTGATAGGCCCGGGAGCGGGTATGCTAGTAGCACGCGGTGGTTTACCCGGCTTCGGAGCTCTCCGAAGAGATAATACTCCTACTACTGCATGTCAGAGTGCATCTATCTGGCGTGTACATCAGGCAGTACAAAGTGCTCCGGGAGCTGTATCTGGGATCAGTGCCAGGTGCATCTGATCTGGTATATGTCTCATATGTGTATGTGAGCTAGCTAGTGGCCGGCCATGCTCATGCGTGAGAGTGTGTGAGTCCATGTGTGTATGAATGGATGGATGGATGGATGGATGGATGTGGGTGTGAGCTAGCTAGCCATCTTGCTAGCTAGCATGAATGCGTGGGAGTGAATGGCCAAGAGGCCATAGTGGCGCCCGTGGCCGTGAGCCTCCCCTGGTGCTCCTTATAAAGGGGAGCCCAGGGGACAAGGGATGGCCCATGAGACCAACTTCACTATTTGGGAGATAACGATGTGACATCTCACACCTGCTAAAGTGTATCACTATTGCTCAGCAGTGTCCAGGTACATCCGTCTTGTCCGCGGTATGGCCATCGTGTCAGGGTCTTGTCGGTGTCGGGTCGTGCTACAGTCGGCACCCGGCTGGTTGACGCAGTCGGCAGCCGGCTGGTTGGCACAGTCGGCAGCCGGCAGTCGGCCGGGCAGAGCAGTCGGACGGGAAGCCGGCAGGAGCGGCCGTATAGTCGGACTGAGGGGCTTTGCTAGCCCCGATGTCTTGAAATATCGTCTTGTCGTCCTCGGGGTACCCGTTGTCGATTATTCCGACAGTAGCCCCCAAGCCTCCGGGCAACTTGGCAAAGTTGGGCGGAGGTTTTTTGGCGAGTGTTCATGGAAATGATCATGAAAAAAGACAAAGTTAGTCCATGTGCATATATCAAATGTTTGCTCTTAGCATTGCAAGTTTTATGCGGAGGGTGCCGACTCGGTTTCATCCGAGCCCCCTTCAATCCTTTTCATGTTCCCTCCACTTTTTGGCTTGTGCTCTCGCTTGCCGGACAGCCGCTCTACGGTCTGTGCCTGAGAGTGGGCCACGAAGTGGAGTCTACAATACTCAGAGTCTGGGAGCAGATTCAACCGAGTAGATACATGTAAAGGAAATGACCGGGTCGCCCGAACCGTTTTTCTTCCCGGACGTTTTTCGCGTGGGTGGCCTCCAGCGTTCACTCTTGCTAGCCGGACAGCCGCTCTGCGATCTGTGACTAAGAGTGGGCCTTTGGTACCGCGCACGGTACTAAGCCGTCTGCGGGAACTAACATCTCAGGCCAAGCGGCCAGCCCCCGGGCCAACTCTGGCTGGCGCCGGGGCGAACAATGATGCAACTGTAATCAAAAAATGCGGAGATAGCACCTGAGCATCGCTCGGGGTTATCCGTGCTTGCGTGAAGCAAAAATATGCAGGCGAGGAGCTCACATTGATTTTTGTGTAGTTGCGGTCGTCGAAAACAGCCGGCGCGACTCGGCGCTCGCGGAGCGCGTCGGCGCACCCACTGGGTGTAGCCTTCGAGCCCCCGGGTGCTCGAAGGGGGGTTCCGGCCGGTCAGGCTCGACCGGCCAGGCGGCGAGGCGTCTTACAACGTCCTTTTTCTTCTCTTATGCCTGCTGGGGGAGCCGGACAGAACTCTTCTCTTGTCTGCAATCTTCGCGGGGGCGCGCCAGCGCACCCGCTGGGTGTAGCCCCCAAGATTCGGGTCGACTGCTGAGCAGTCGGGCCGGATCTTCCGGCAACTATCCTATCTTCTTCTTTGTGGGGGCGCGTCAGCGCACCCGCTGGGTGTAGCCCCCGAGATCTAGGCCGACTGCTAAGCAGTTGGGCCGGATCTCCCGGCAACTACTTTGTCTTCTTCTCGCGGGGGCGCGTCAGCGCACCCGCTGGGTGTAGCCCCAGAGATTCGGGCCGACTGCTGAGCAGTCGGGCCGGATCTCCCGACGACTACTTTGTCTTCTTCCTCGCGGGGGCGCGTCAGCGCACCCGCTGGATGTATCGCCCAAGATTCGGGCGCTCGAGGAGGTCCCTGCCTGTCGGGCTTGACCGGCAGGGGGCGAGCGGGACGCGGCCGAGCCGGCGCTCTTGCCGGTCAGACGTTGAAGCTGGTAGGCAGGCCGGGTCACGTTTAGTCGTCCGAGTGGCGAAGCAGGTGGGCGGATAGACGAACGATTTTCCTTCGGATAAACTTTTTTCCTAAGTCGACTTGAGCAGTCGGCCACATTTCTTTTTCTCTCGATGGGATGGGCAGTCAGCCCTTCTTCTGCACGAGCAGCCGGCTGCATGCCTCTCTATCTTATTCTCTCTCTTTTTTTCAGTCCGCCGGCTAGGCACCCGGCGTGACTTTTCTCTCTTCAGCCGGCTAGCGGCTTTGACTTTTCTTTTATCTTCTTCACATTGGCTCAACAGTCGGCAGGAGCGGGCAGGGAGCCGGCAGTCGGCCAGGCCGGCCGGGTGGTCGGTGAAGCCGGGTGGTGGGCGGAGTCGGCCGTCCGGGTGGCGGGAGCCGGCCGCGCAGGCGCGGACGGGGAGTCGGTAGCCGGGTGGCGGGACTTGGGCGTCCTGGCGTGCGGAGGGGCGGCGGCGAGGCGTCGGCGACCCGGCGGCCGGGTGTTGGCGAAGCCGGCCGGGGGGTCGAGCAGAGAACCAACGTGGACGGTGCTGGGCAAGGCGAGCCCGAGCAGCCGGCTAGCGGGCGTGTGGCGACCCGGGAGCCGGGCGCGGCTGGGCGGAAGGGCCACGCGAGCCGGAGCGACGCATGGGCAGACGCCGGCGACCCGGTGTCCGGGTGCTGCGGGAGTCGGCGAGGCGGAGTCGACGCCGCACGCGGAGGCCGGCTGGCAGGGCGCAGCCGGCGACCCGGTGTCCGAGTGCTGCGGGAGTCGGCGAGGCGGAGTCGACGCCGCACGCGGAGGCCAGCTGGCAGGGCGAAGCCGGCGCTGGGTGACCCGGTGGCGTGGCTGGGCCTCGGAGGCTCAGGCAGAGCAGGAGCCCGTCGGGGAGGAAGGAGGCCGGGAGGCGCATGGACGTGGATGGAGCCGGGGCCTGCTAGTGGCGCGCACGACGGGAGCCGGACGGACGGGCGCATCCCGGCCAGGGCGGAGGTGACCTGGTAGGGGCGGACCCGGCGGACGATGCAGGAAGCCGGCGCGGGCGTAGCCGGCCGAACGGCCATGGTGACCCGGCAGTCAGGCATGGGTGAAGCGGGCGAAGCCTGTGAACGAGTCGGCGCGGACGCTGGAGGCTCGCGGAGAGTCGGACGCGGAAGCCGCCGGGCGGGGCGAGGTGGAGGCGCTTTGGCCAGGCGGAAAAGAGGAGTCGGCCCGATGCGGGATGTAGGCGGAGTCGGCCGCAGGGCAGGCCTGGCAACGCGCTGAGTGGGCCGAAGCTGTGAGAGCCGGGCTAGGACGGGGCCACAGCTGGCGCGGGCAAAGGAGCGCGCACGGGCGCAGCGGCCGGGCATGAAGATGGCGGCAACGACGCAAATGCAAGCCGGCGGGCGGGCAGGCGAAGTAGGCGAACGGGCACGGAGGCGGAGCATGCGCTCGGGAGGCCGAGAGCAGTCGGCCACATGCGGGGATGGACCCGGCGGCCGGGAGGCTGACAAGCAGCAAGGAGCGCAGCGGGCGTGACGGGCACCCGGCCACGGGCGGAGAAGGCCGTGTGGAGGCCGGCACAGGGTGGCGTGAACGCGGTGCGGTTGCGCAGGGGCCGGCCGGAGTGTGGGGCGCTGGGGAAGAGCCCGGACGGGAACGCGGTAATCTGCAGCGGCGCGGGCGCGGCCGTGCAGGATCTTGACTGGGAGGCAGCAAGCTGCAGCAGCACTGGCGTGGCCGGAGATGCACGACGCAAGACGCAGTGCATGTGCTAACAACAGGTCATGCCGTTGCTTGCGTAGTGTATGGATGGTTTCACCATTGACTTCCGTCTAGCTAGCAAGCATAGATGATATATGGAGGAGTGAGCGTGTGTTTTGGCCGGAGCAAGCCGCAACACGGAGGGAAGCAAAGGCGAGCAGTGCGTGGATGACCACGGCCGACCGAAACGAGGCTCCGCGCGCGGACTGACGGCCGACGTTGCGGTGGTGATGACGAAGGTGCGACCAATGGCGAGGATGCGCCTCTCCTCGTGGCCATTTCGAGGGCGTGTCGATGTCGAGCACCAGATAGCTATCGGAGAGACGGCGCGACACCACGGTGGTGAAGGTGAAGAGGCCGTCGGTGAGGACGCGCCACCCCTCGCGGCCGCTCTGGGGCGGGTTGATGTCGAGCCCCCGAGAGCTACCAGAGAGACGGTGCGACGCCGCAGCGGAGGCGATGAAGAAAAAAGGGTCCCGCCCAGACCGCGAACCAGCAGTAGCGCGGTAGCATAGTACCGCCCCACGGTGGGCGCCAACTGTCATGGTATTTCTCACGGGGGGCTTGCGAGTCGACAGATGCCACAAGGGCTTAGTGTGTGGGTAAGACTGCTGCTGATAGGCCCGAGAGCGGGTATGCGAGTAGCACGCGGTGGTTTACCCAGCTTCGGAGCTCTCCGGAGAGATAATACTCCCACTGCTGCATGTGAGAGTGCATCTATCTGGGGTGTACATCGGGCAGTACAAAGTGCTCCTGGAGCTGTATCTAGGATCAGTGCCAAGAGCATCTAATCTGGTATATGTCTCATATGTGTATGTGAGCTAGCTAGTGGCCGGCCATGCTCATGCGTGAGTGTGTGTGATTCCATGTGTGTATGAATGGATGGATGGATGGATGGATGTGGGCGTGAGCTAGCTAGCCATCTTGCTAGCTAGAATGCATGCATGGGAGTGAATGGCCAAGAGGCCATAGTGGCGCCCATGGCCGTGAGCCTCCCCTGGTGCTCCTTATAAAGGGGATCCCACGCGACAAGGGATGGCCCATGTGACCAACTTCACTATTTGGGAGACAACGATGTGACATCTCACACCTGCTACAGTGTATCACTATTGCTCAGCAGTGTCCAGGTACATCCGTCTTGTCCGCGGTATGGCCATCGTGTCAGGGTCTTGTCGGTGTCGGGTCGTGCTGCAGTCGGCAGCCGGCTGGTTGGCGCAGTCGGCAGCCGGCAGTCGGCCGGGCAGTGCAGTCGAACGGGAAGCCGACAGGAGCGGCCGGACAGTCGGACTGAGGGGCTTTCCTAGCCCCAATGTCTTGAAATATCGTCTTGCCGTCCTCGGGGTACCCGTGGTCGATTACTCCGACATGGGTCTACATGGGCCATAATCGGGCGTAATTGGTATCGGCCTAGCACGGTAACAGGCCGTTAACAGGACGTAGGACAGCAAAGGCTTAATTCTGTCACAGGCATAACGGGTCGTTAATGGGCCAGAATATAGGACGGGCTGGAAACGGCGCAACGAGTTAATAGGCCAGAAACAGGACGACTCTTGCCATGGGCCGAATTTGGCCCATTAGGGTAACAGGCCAGTAACGGGCCGACTCTTGCCATGGGCCGATTTTGGCCCATTAGGGGAACAGGCCAGTAACGGGCCGGAAGTAATCGAGGGCCGAAAAGGATCCCAAGAACGTTGGCCGTCAATAGGCCGAAAGCTAACATGGGCTGGAAACGGCCCATGTAAATCACGGGCCGTTAAGACAGGCCAGTAACGGGCCGACTCTTGCCATGGGCCGAATTTGGCCCATTAGGGGAACAGGCCAGTAACGGGCCGGAAGTAATCGAGGGCCGAAAAGGATCCCAAGAATGTATGGGCCATCAATAGGCCGAAAGCTAACATGGGCTGGAAACGGCCCATGTAAATCACGGGCCGTTAATGGGTATAAAGAAAATTAATGTTCATTATGGGCTAGAGTCACCGTGGGCCTTTACCTGGGCCGGCCTATTATGGCACACGAAAATCTTGTGGGCCTTTACCTGGGCCGGCCCATTATGGCCCATGAAATCTTGTGGGCCTTTAGCTGGGCCAGCCCATTATGGTCCGCAAAATCTCATGGGCCTTTAGCTGGGCCGGCCCATTATGGTCCGCAAAATCTTGTGGGCCTTTAGTTGGGCCGGCCCATTTAAACTTGTTGGGCCGTGCCACGTGTCGATGTATCATAGGCGCCTTCTGTCTAGTGAGTGGATGACATCTGTCCCGACGATGAGCCGACACGTGTTTCCTCTAGCCAATGATGATTTTGCACGTGGAAAATCCCCATTGGTCGGGGCTGTTAACGGGTTATCGGATTCAAAACCCGACCCGATAGCTTAACAACATTCCATTATGGTGGATGCCACGTGTCGGTCACCCTTGATGAACGCACTTCTGTGACGCGCGATTTATCGTCATGGAACTGAACACTTCCGTGATGATAATTTTGGTAATGTCATGGAACACTTCTATGACAGCACATGTATGACTATCTTGATTCTGTCATAAATTTGTCATGGATGTGCATGCATGACAAAAAAAGTGACCTACTGTGACAAACACCTATCATCATGAAAGTGTATTTTTTTGTAGTGATATGGAAGTTTTGAAAAGTCAAACCTCAAAAAAGATTGACCAGGTATATGTGGAGAAAAACATTTACATTTGGAACGATCATTAGATTCATCACAACATGTACTTACTTCATACTATCATTTATCTTTGGTATTGTAGATATAAGTAATTTCTTTATAAACTTGGTCAAAGTTTCAAAAGTTTGACTTAAAAAATATATTGGAACTACATTATCGAAGGGAGGGAGTAGTTCTTTCTGTCTCTCTCTGCTATCTCTCATGGGCCTCCCTTCTCACTCGAACTCTCTATACCGACAGATTATACGCTCACTGTGTCAGCGTATAGCTTCGTATATTGTTTAGTTGACCGGTCAACCAATCCACATGTTGCCCTGTCAGCTCGTGTTCTGTATCTTCATGTGCTGGCCCATGTAGCAGTGGGTGAAAATAAGTAAACTAGAGGCCCATCTGACACACAGTGAAGTAAACAAAGTTGAAACCACTCGGGGTAGCACCCCGCACGCTAGTAAATTGAGGGCGCATTGAGGACAAACATCTTGCGCATGAAGGACGCACTCGCGCACAATTCACCACTGCGCGGCGGCATGCACAGAAGGACGCACTCGCGCACACCCAGCACACAACACACACCAGCACACGTGTACACCGGCGTCACCGCCGGTTGAGATGGACGGCGAGGCAGCCAACAAGCAGAGGCGGCTCGAACCAAAACCGCATCCGGCGAGCCTGGACTTCATCAGCAGCCACCCCGACGACATGCTACTTGTCATCATCGGCCTCCTCCCCACAAAATATGCCGTGTGGACCGCCCTGCTCTCCCGGCGGTGGCGCCCCCTCTGGCGCTGCGTCCCCCGCAACCTCACCATCGATAGCTGCCTCTGCGACGGGGATTGCAAACGCATGGCCGCAGTCTCCAAGATCCTTTCATCGCACCCTGGGCCATCTAGGCGCCTTGACATCCGCATGTTCAGTACCAACTGCAAGGTCCAACCCAAGTTTGACCAGTGGTTCTTATCCCCCGCCCTAGATGAACTCAAGGAGCTCAGCTTTGAAGCTGGAAGATGTCGCTCTCTGCCGCCGTCCATGCTCCACCTCACGCCAACGCTGCGCCGCGCCAGCTTCAGCTCCTGCTATCTTCCCCAGATTAATGTCGCGCCCGCCCTTCTTCTCCCTCAACTCAAGCAGCTCAACCTCTTCGATGTTGTCATCTCGAAGAAGGCTATGGAGCACCCGCTCCGCAGCTGTACTATGCTCGAGTACCTTTGTCTTCAGCAAACCCACGGGTTCATTAGCCTCCACATCGCCTGGACGAATCTCCGATGGAAGAGATCACTCCAGTTGTTCCATGTTATGGTCATTGAGAATGCGCCTTTCCTTGAGAGATTGCTTGTATCGGATCTAGAAGGTCCAACAAAAATCAGGGTCATTGACGCGTCAAAATTGACAGCGTTGGTGTACTCGTCTGCCAAATTCTCTGAACTCTTTATTGGATCCGTAATCGTTCAGGTACATCACTCATCTTCTTCTCCGTCTTCTTGAAATTCACATTTTTAATTTCTTGATGTATTTATGACCGTCTTCTAGGAAATGATTCCCACAAGCTTGACCCAGTCCATGCGCACAGTGAAGATCTTAGCACTAAAATCTATCGGCCCCAATCTGGATCAAGTTGTTGGATTCCTTAGATGCTTTCCGTGCACGGAGAAGCTACTCATCGAGGTGAAACTTATTTCCTATAAGTAAACGGTAATCACAACGTAGCTCAATTTATTTCATAATTTTCCCAAATTACGATGACAAGTGTAGTGTTCAAAACTACATCTACACACTGCACCGAAAGAAATGTTTTTAGTATTTTTTTCTCACGTGATCACCTGCATCGTTTTTATGCTGTACTACTATAGTAGCCTAGGCTAGTCATAGTGGAAAGTAACTTAGACTACTCTAGTAACTCTATGGTTACCCTAAGAGCAAGCACTACCTCCGTCCTGGTTTACTCTTCCAATTTTGTAGTATCAAAATTTGACCATAGATTTAACTGACAAAATGTTAATGCATGTCACTAAGAACTATATCGTTGGATTCGTATTTGAACACAATTTCAAATGGTGTAATTTTTAGTGACATGCATTGGCATTTTCTTAGGTAAATCTATGGTCAAAATTTTATACTAAATACGAGGTAGTATTCCCTCCGTCCGAAAATCCTTGTCTTACATTTGTTTAGATACGGATGTATCTAACACTAAAATGTAACTAGATACATCCGTATTTAGACAAATTTAAGACAAGAATTTTGGGACAGAGGGAGTACAAAAGTGGGCTATGTAGGCCAAAACATGTGCCAAATTCACTTGTGATGCATTTGACATCGATGCCCCTCCATTGCTCACCTGGTGCCCCAATCTGGATCACCTACTTTGCTCTGGTGCCAAATTAACTCACGTAATGAAATAACACTGCGTGGGAGAGAGAGAGAGGACTGAGGCAATAAAAAACACTTGTTTGGGAGACTGAGAGGCTGGTGTAGTTGGTTTGATTGATTTGTTTATACATGTGGGTCTGTGTGCACAGCGGTGCCAACTCTCTCACATCGCAAGAGCGGTGCCAAAATCTTTTGATTTGACATCAATGCGTATTATGTGGCATACTTTTGCGAAATATGGCATCGGCCACATAGTGGAAGGCAACAAATGCCCAAGCTCTTCACGTGCTCCTAGTTAAATGAGAGGAAACAGAAAGAGAGAGAGAGAGAGAGAGAGAGAGAGAGAGAGAGAGAGAGACAGAGAAGAGATAGAGAGAGAGAGTGAAAAAATAACACTAGCCAGCCAACCCTATCGTATGAGCGAATGATATTGGTACCTCTTGATGACACGACAACCTTATGCAGCCAGCTGCTCTAATATGTTCTCTTCTTTTGCAGATAAAAAAAGACCCATAAGTGAAAAATGTGCTGCACTATAACAATCTCATCGAATGCCTTGATCTCCATCTTACAGAAATTGATTTGATCGACTACTGAGGCAGCACATCTCAGATTAAATTGGCCAGGTTCTTTGTTCTAGATGCAAGTGTGCTCAAGGTAATGAGGTTTTGCGTTCTCTGGCGCAACAATGAATGGCGTGCTGATCACCGCAAGCGTCTAAGCCTAAATGTCAAAGTCTCCGCAGAAGCTGAATTTGTTTTTGAAACATCAAGTGGCCACAGACTTGAAAACTTATTTTCCCATTAGTGACTTGTCAGGGCGGTGGATTTTAGTTTGTACGATAATGCTGCATCCACCTAAAGTAACGAAAGTTCTTACGTAAACTTCCTAGTAATTCCCTCTTCGCAGGTGCAGCATTAGTCCTAACATTTGTAATATCAGTTTGAAACTTGTAATATTGCTGTGTCCTATTCCTGTGTTTTCAAAATCCTGTGAATCAAACAGGTCCTGAGTTGGTGATGATGTTGTGCCTCCCATCTTTCACCAATAGCCGTCGGATCTAGATTTGACGCATACAAACCAAGCTTCTCCATTTTTGCAAAAAGTTGCCCGCACTTGTTCCCTATTTACAAACAACTCCTTGTCTCTCACAATCAGCCTTATCTCCTCCCCACCACATCTAGAAGGTCGTGGAAAAATCTGGCGCGATGGCCGCTGTTGGAGCCGTCTACCCCCAATCTTGTTGTTCCGTGCAATGCACGGGCATCTACACACGGGAAATTATGTCGAACAGGGCTAATTGTAAGCAGGATAGCTCTACAGCCATGATGACAGTGACTGCAGACGGTGAGGCTGACTATGGTATGCCGAACACAGCGCCTATACTCAGGTGTCATCTCCGGCGCAGGGTCTTGTCACTTCACTGTGAGGAGCAACACGTAATAATTTGACCAACGGGTCGTACACTGCTAGTACTCCTACAACTACATTGGTAGTACTACTACTAGTACTAGTAGCACAACCGTCTGGATTTAGGAGTACTACCACGTCCATCGGATTTTAGTATTTGACTAGCAATATCTAGTAATGCATGTCACAAAAAATGTACTACTCCCTCTGTAAATAAATACATGGTGTTTTATTCCTATTGGCGACAGAACTTAATGTTTTTTTGCTAACTAGAGTACTAATAGGACTACATGTAATGAACTAAACACTGCATGTCATGTTTGGTAGTCTCCAGTCATTGAAAGCATGCACGACCCACATCTCTCATTGGTTGATATGTCACGAAATAAGAAACAAGGAGGGAGTTAATGCACCGTGCCTAAGTATTTTGGGATTATTTGGTTTCCGTAAGGTGACTTACACAAAATTTTTGTTTACATGCATTAACATTTTATTAGTTAAATCAATGGTCAAAACTTGGCGCAAAATGCAAAGGGGACCAATAAACCAGTAAACATCAAACTTCTCTCGTTTGGCCCCAACTAGAGGTCCGGTGAGATGACTATACTGCACCGGCATGGAGGGGGGCACAACTTCATTGACTTACGACAACTGCCTTTGGGTGAATGACACGTGGGCCCAGGGGGTGGTTGGCCCACCTATCATACAGCCAAAGGCAGGTGCAGTAGAGGGCCGAGGAGTAGTACGAAATCCTACGCACCTACGCACGCTAACCAAGGGCAAGAGTGATCACTTGAATCGCAAGATCAGTTGACTAGAAGCTAAGCTAGACCCATGGAGGCGATAAGCACGAGCATCAGCCGGCTGTGCCAGATGGTCCACGACGCCGGCCTGCGGCCCGGCACCGAGGAACGTCTCCAGGTAGTATTGCTTCAGGCCGCCAGGGCGAGGGGGCACTTGGACGACAACTTCATCTCCTTGTTCGACGAGGTCCTTGTTGGTTTCCTTAACAAGTTCACTGTTGTCAAGAAACTTGCGGACGACTTTGACGTAAGCCTCCAGCCAACGTGCCCAGGCTCTGCGATGCCCACCACCCTCAACGGCCACTATGGTGACAACCTCTTCGACGCACTGGTGGCCCTGCGACTGCCCGCCATCGCGCCGGAGAATGTCCACCTCGAGGTCGCACTCGCCGCCCAGCGCCTGGCGCAGCAAGACACCATCGACATAATCACCCACGTCTACGCGGAAATCGTCCACAAGGACTACTACATTCAAGAGGAGGATGATAGGACGCTGGCCTTCTTGGACCGCAGGGCAACCTTGGACGGCACTGTTCAGAAGCACATTGAGCTCACCGTTGCTCCTCACATGTCGGTTGGTGACCCGTCACACTAGGGCGTGAGGATGTCGTTGATGGATCCGTATGTATTTTTATCTTTCCGTCAAATCCATGTAGTAGTATATGATACTACAGTAATTATCTTACCTTTCGCATCAACTTCATAATTTTCGTACATACTCCATGCATGAACGGCGCCAGAACCAAACTTCTCATTACTCTAGGCAAAATCATTATTTTCTATCTATCGGTCACACCATGGAGCAGAACCAAATTTTACAAGTTACGAGTTCAAAAGGAAAAGCCTGCCGTGTTCGCGTCGCACCCCCACACGGTTGGTCCAGCACGCTGCTCAAGCGAGAATGCATGCGGTGTTGCATTTTCACTTACAAGTGGGACCGCATTTGAGCAAACCGACTATCGGAAAACCCCCACCCTGCCCACCGCGCGATGGCTGAGAAAACAGGAGGGAGAAGAGATGGCTATAGCACGGACTCCAAGAAAATTGGTGTCGGAGGGGACTCGTGTGGGTGGCATGTGCCGTACTGCTAGACGTGAATTCTAGTTATGGACCATGCCACCCCACTATATCGAGCCTATATCGAGGTATTTAGAACAAATTTCCCGCAGTCCGTGCTCAGCCCTCCTCTATCTCTCTTCTCAGCCGGCCAGCGGACGCGTGGAGCCCATCATCTATTTGCTCACATGCGGCCCCACATGTCAGTGAAAACGCAAGAGGACCCACTAAACCTGCACATCTTTGACCTCGACGTGCTAGTAATGAAAAACAAATCCAATAAAGATCTTCGGTGGCCGCTTTTGGAGTTACTCAAGAGTATTAAGATTCTATTTACAGTTTAATCCAAGATGCACATCTCGTGGCTTCAACTACCACTCTATTTTCTTTCATGACACGACCTGGATGCTGGATGTCCCATGTGTTCGCAAAAGGAGGAAGAACCCGACCAAATCTTTGGTTGTGCTCTTGGATTAGACTAGTTGTGCTAACTTAAATTTTTTATTGTGTACTCCCTCCATTCCAAAATACTTGACTTCCATTTGTCCAAAAATGGATGTACCTATATACTAAAGCATGTCTAGATACATATATATATTTTGACAAATGGAAGTCATGTATTGTACAATGGAGGGTGTAGAATGGATGCAAGTTTTTGTATTGGGAAGAAGAGTACATGCATATATTGATAGAGCGCAATTTAGTAGATGTTCTATCGCTTTTAGCTAGCACAGAGGATAGAGATGAGATTAGTGCACTTGTTGATACTCCTACTAGAATAGAGGCTAGACATGGGACTAGATGCGAGGAAGCAACGTCTACTTCTTTACACTCGAAGAAGAAAGAAGCACGGAAGATCGAGCCTCCGCAGATCAACAATGAATGCATCGAAAAGGCACTAATCCAACTTACAGGAGTAGTAAAATGTGTATTCTTGTGGTTCTTGTTTTCTTTGGTCTTGCTTTTCTAGTAAACGTTATCATTGGAGTTCGTGCAAAATGGAGGTCCGTTTGGGGTCGTGCGTTGGAGTTGGCCTTACAAGTGGGACCGCAGTTAAGGAAACCGACTATCGGCAAACCCCCACCTCACCCGTCGCGCGATGGCTGAAGTTAGAGAAACGACTAGGTTGAAGAGATTGCTCTAGCACGGACTCAAAGAAATAATATGGTGTCAGATGGATGTCGTGGTGGTGGCGTGTGCCGTACTCCTGGACGTGAATGCTTGTTTTCGCCCATGCCACCCTACTACTCGTACTACTTACTCCTACTATATAGTACTAGTATCGAGGATTCGAGGTGCTGGTTACGTACAGCGAACACATTAACATATGGCTACAGTAAAAACACCCGCCCGACGTGCGAAGCATGTGAAGCTAGTACACATAGTGTACTACTATTGTTGATTGGCCTCAACCGATAACCTGTTGCAATGCACGTACAATAATGTATTCAGAAAATATTTTTTTGCCTCCTTGCACCACTCACTCAGAGAAGCGACTCGAAAGCCATTCATAAATTTAGTAAGTTTATCACAGGCATATCATTTTATTACATACAATAGGTCATCAACCCACATCGACAACGAGTATACATTATAAATACTAAAGTTTTCACCACACAACAAATAACAAGCAATGAAATGAACTTCAACTCAACCATTCCTCGGTGTTGGAAACACTTGCTTTGACCACAAGTGATTCTCTGGGACGGGCCATCGATTCTCGATCTGGAAACCAACGCAGGACTGATCATCCAGACTGAAGTTGTTGGAAATATGCCCTAGAGGCAATAATAAAATGATTATTATTATATTTCTTTGTTCAGGATAATTGTCTATTGTTCATTCTATAATTGTGTTATCCGGAAATCGTAATACATGTGTGAATACATAGACCACAACACGTCCCTAGTGAGCCTCTAGTTGACTAGCTCGTTGATCAAAAGATAGTCATGGCTTCCTAACTATGGACATTGGATGTCATTGATAACGGGATCACATCATTAGGAGAATGATGTGATGGACAAGACCCAATCCTAAGCATAGCTCAAAGATCGTGTAGTTCGTTTGCTGTAGCTTTTCCGAATGTCAAGTATCATTTCCTTAGACCATGAGATTGTGCAACTCCCGGATACCGTAGGAGTTCTTTGGGTGTGCCAAACGTCACAACATAACTGGGTGACTATAAAGGTACACTACAGGTATCTCCGAAAGTGTCTGTTGGGTTGGCACGAATCGAGACTGGGATTTGTCACTCCATATGACGGAGAGGTATCTCTGGGCCCACTCGGTAATGTATCATCACAATGATCTCAATGTGACCAAGTGGTTGATCACGGGATCATGCATTACGGTACGAGTAAAGTGCCTTGCCGGTAACGAGATTGAACGAGGTATTGGGATACCAACGATCGAGTCTCGGGCAAGTAACGTACCGATTAACAAAGGGAATTGTATGCGGATTGATTGAATCCTCGACATCGTGGTTCATCCGATGAGATCATCGTGGAGCATGTGGGAGCCAACATGGGTATCCAGATCCCTCTGTTTGTTATTGACCGAAGAGGCGTCTCGGTCATGTCTGCATGTCTTCCGAACCCGTAGGGTCTACACACTTAAGGTTCGGTGACGCTAGGGTAGTAGAGATATTAGTATGTAGTAACCCGAAAGTTGTTCGGAGTCCCGAATGAGATCTCGGACATCACGACGAGTTCCGGAATGGTCCGGAGGTAAATATTTATATATAGGAAGTCCAGTTTCGGCCATCGGGATGGTTTCGGGGGTCGCCGGTATTGTACCGGGACCACCGGAAGGATCCCGGGGGTCCACCGGGTGGGGCCACCTATTCCGGAGGGCCCCATGGCTGAGTTGGGAGGGGAACCAGCCCCTAGTGGGCTGGTGTGCCCCCCTTGGGCCTCCCCTGCGCCTAGGGTTCGGAAACCCTAGGGGTGGGGGCGCCCCCCACTTGGCTTGGGGGGGAAAGCCACCCCTTGGCCGCCGCCCCCTTGGAGATCCATCTCCTAGGGCCGGCACCCCCCCCCAAGGCCCCTATATAAAGAGGGGGGAGGGCAGCCGCACCCTTGCTCTTGGCGCCTCCCTCTCCCTCCGTAACACCTCTCCTCCCCGCTTGCGCTTGGCAAAGCCCTGCCGGGATCCTGCTGCATCCACCACCACGCCGTCGTGCTGCTGGATCTTCATCAACCTCTCCTTCCCCCTTGCTGGATCAAGTTGGAGGGGACGTCTTCCCAACCGTACGTGTGTTGAACACGGAGGTGCCGTCTATTCGGCACTAGGTCATCAGTGATTTGGATCACGTCGAGTACGACTCCATCAACCCTGTTCTCTTGAACGCTTCCGCGCGCCATCTACAAGGGTATGTAGATGCAGTCCTCTCTCCCTCGTTGCTAGATGACTCCATAGATTGATCTTTGTGATGCGTAGAAAATTTTGAAATTCTGCTACGTTACCCAAAAGTGGCATCATGAGCTAGGTCTATGTGTAGTTTCTATGCACGAGTAGAAAACAAAGCAGTTGCGGGCGTCGATATTGTCAATTATCTTGCCGTTACTAGTCTTATCTTGATTTGGCGGCATTGTGGGATGAAACGGCCCGGACCGACCTTACACGTATGCCTACGTGAGACTGGTTCCACCGACTGACATGCACTAGTTGCATAAGGTGGCTGGCGGGTGTCTGTCTCTCCCACTTTAGTCGGATCGGATTCGATGAACAGGGTCCTTATGAAGGGTAAATAGAAATTGGCAATTCACAATGTGGTTTTGGCGTAGGTAAGAAACGCTCTTGCTAGAAACCTATAGCAGCCACGTAAAAACTTGCAACAACAATTAGAGGACGTCTAACTTGTTTTTGCAGCAAGTGTTTTGTGATGTGATATGGCCAAAGGATGTGATGAATGATATATGTGATGTATGAGATGATCGTGTTCTTGTAATAGGAATCACGACTTGCATGTTGATGAGTATGACTACCGGCAGGAGCCATAGGAGTTGTCTTTATTTATTTATGACCTGCGTGTCAACATAAACGTCATGTAATTACTTTACTTTATTGCTAAAGCGTTATCCATAGTAGTAGAAGTAATAGATGACGAGGCAACTTCAAGAAGACATGATGATGGAGATCATGGTGTCATGCCGGTGACAACGATGATCATGGAGCCCCGAAGATGGAGATCAAAAGGAGCAAATGATATTGGCCATATCATGCCACTATTTGATTGCATGTGATGTTCATCATGTTTTACATCTTATTTGCTTAGAACGATGATAACTTAAATAAGATGATCCCTCGTAATAATTTCAAGAAAGTGTTCCCCCGAACTGTGCACCGTTGCCAAGGTTCGTTGTTTCGAAGCACCACGTGATCATCGGGTGTGATAGATTCTAACATTCGAATACAACGGGTGTAAGCCAGATTTACACACGCAATACACTTAGGTTGACTTGACGAGCCTAGCATGTACAGACATGGCCTCAGAACACGGAAGACCGAAAGGTCGAGCATGAGTCGTATAGAAGATACGATCAACATGAAGATGTTCACCGATGTTGGCTAGTCCGTCTCACGTGATGATCGGACACGGCCTAGTTAACTCGGATCATGTTTCACTTAGATGACTGGAGGGATGTCTATCTGAGTGGGAGTTCATTGACTAATTTGATTAGATGAACTTAATTATCATCAACTTAGTCTAAAATCTTTACAATATGTCTTGTAGATCAAATGGCCCACGTTGTCCTCAACTTCAACGCGTTCCTAGAGAAAACCAAGCTGAAAGATGATGGCAGCAACTATACGGACTGGGTCCGGAACCTGAGGATCATCCTCATAGCTGCCAAGAAAGATTATGTCCTAGAAGCACCGCTAGGTGACGCACCTATCCCAGAGAACCAAGACGTTATGAACGCTTGGCGGTCACGTGCTGATGATTACTCCCTCGTTCAGTGTGGCATGCTTTACAGCCTAGAACGGGGGCTCCAAAAGCATTTTGAGAGACACGGAGCATATGAGATGTTCGAAGAGCTGAAAATGGTTTTCCAAGTTCATGCCCGGGTCGAGAGATATGAAGTCTCCGACAAGTTCTTCAGTTGTAAGATGGAGGAAAATAGTTCTGTCAATGAGCACATACTCAAAATGTCTGGGTTGCATAACCGCTTGACTCAGCTGGGAGTTAATCTCCCGGATGACGCGGTCATTGACAGAATCCTTCAGTCGCTTCCACCGAGCTACAAGAGCTTTGTGATGAACTTCAATATGCAGGGGATGGAAAAGACCATTCCTGAGGTGTATTCAATGCTGAAATCAGCAGAGGTGGAAATCAAAAAGGAACATCAAGTGTTGATGGTGAATAAAACCACTAAGTTCAAGAAAGGCAAGGGTAAAAAGAACTTCAAGAAGGACGGCAAGGGAGTTGCCGCGCCCGGTAAGCAAGCTGCCGGGAAGAAGCCAAAGAATGGACCCAAGCCTGAGACTGAGTGTTTTTATTGCAAGGGAAGTGGTCACTGGAAGCGGAACTGCCCCAAATACTTAGCGGATAAGAAGGCCGACAACACTAAAGGTATATGTGATATACATGTAATTGATGTGTACCTTACCAGTACTCGTAGTAGCTCCTGGGTATTTGATACCGGTGCGGTTGCTCACATTTGTAACTCAAAGTAGGAGCTGCGGAATAAGCGGAGACTGGCGAAGGACGAGGTGACGATGCGCGTCGGGAATGGTTCCAAGGTCGATGTGATCGCCGTCTGTACGCTACCTCTACATTTACTTACGGGATTAGTTTTAAACCTTAATAATTGTTATTTAGTGACAACTTTGAGCATGAACATTGTATCAGGATCTCGTTTAATTCGAGATGGCTACTCATTTAAATCCGAGAATAATGGTTGTTCTATTTGTATGAGAGATATGTTTTATGGTCATGCTCCGATGGTGAATGGTTTATTCTCAATGAATCTCGAGCGTAATGTTACACATATTCATAGTGTGAATACCAAAAGATGTAAGGTTGATAATGATAGTCCCACATACTTGTGGTACTGCCGCCTTGGTCACATAGGTGTCAAACGAATGAAGAAGCTCCATGCAGATGGGCTTTTGGAGTCTCTTGATTACGAATCATTGGACAGGTGCGAACCATGCCTTATGGGTAAAATGACCAAGACTCCATTCTCAGGAACAATAGAGCGAGCAACCAACTTATTGGAAATCACTAGTCATCAACCCCGTGCGAACGCATGGGCTAGTGATTTTGTAAACACAACATTATTTGAAACAACGAATAACTCTATGGTAATGTAATAGTAATTAGAGAATTAAGTTTTGAGCATCTCTCAACTGATCCTTGAATGGCATAGATTTAGAATAAAAAAAGATGGCCACTTTAGGACCACAAAACTGGAAACTCAAAATAGAATAATGGAAGGAATATTTGAGGTCATGAGATTTTGTACCTAGCTAGTTTGGCGGAACATATATTCCCAAAAATACAATATGGAATCATGTATGGTTATTATATATCAAGGACATTATAAATGATAAATATCGTTCTCTTCGACATGAAGGACATGTAATAGTGAAATTATTCTGTCTGAGTCTTAATCATAGCATCGCTATGTGTATTATAACATAAATAGCTCGTCATTATGTTCATATTTATATAACCATGAAAATTAAAATTGGAAGAAACAACTTATTCCAAATATCTATATTTCTGCAAAAAGAGGCATTTTGGCTCATGTATGCAGGATGAACAGTTAAAAGAAGGACATTTATTTTGTTTTGGTGATATACGACAAATTCATTGGAATGTTATATAGATAACACAAAAGAAATAACTGGTTTTCATATTAGATAACAAAAAAAGACGATCCTTCATGTCTATATTTTTTAACACTATATAATGCGAGGCAGACAACCTGGATTTCTAGTTCATTTATGTTGAAGAGTTTCCCAATGAAACTTCCATTGTAAGCCTTAACAAATGCATATGTACGCATATCATATGTATGCTATACATAGTGATGTATAAGATATATATTTTTCTTGCGTGATTCATAGATGTAGCTTAATTGTTTCCCCTTACATTACTAAAGCAAATCATGGATTAATGAATAGACGTACTTCACTCCTAGTGATTTTGGTATGATTTTGCTCTCTTTCATATAGGCTCAAAATAAAAATATATATAATATACCATACATACCATTATCACACCGTGTGTGGCAGTGTGTGTGTGTAGGCATCAGTAATCCTATCTAAGCTTAGCCCCGCTGCAACTAATTATATTATCCATGTTCCAAAGACCAAAGTTATATGAGCTCACCATCAATGCACCATGCGGAAAGGTGTAAAGTACCGATAAAAAATTGTCCTAATAATTAAACCTGTAGTCCTATATCTATGTACATAAATAGAACTGTATGAACCTACACCTGGTGACATGGGATGCAGGCAAAGTGTGGATGAGAAGCTCAGGCAGCCATTATACATCCTCGGCGAGGGCTCTTTGCCTAATTATCATCTTCATCACTTGGGCTTCGGTCAGGTAATCCGCAATGACGCGCTCAGTGAGCGCCCCTTTCGGTACAGTCCTTCTTTTCCTATTGTGTGAAAAGGAAGAATTGTGGCAAAGAGGTTACACACTTTCAACATTAATCTGAAACGTATAACATGATTCTTTCCTTTAGTATATATTCCATTAAGTAACTGATTAAACATTTGTTATACTACCATTTCCTGACCGCACACAACATGCAACGGGATGTAGAGCTACTTTGCCTGTTGAGTCAGGGTGTGGGAGAGACTGGCGATCTTGGTGTCGAGGATGTGAATAGCTTCGCCACTAATATATACCGAGAGGTTAACTTGAGCATCATTTTTTGATCTCCAACGTTGCTGCAAATAAATACTGCTTAGGACCACGCCTTCTTGAATTCTTGAATGCATGTACACTCCATGTCTGCAAAAACAACACTATCAAAAAATTCCATCAGAACAGAGTATAATTTGAGTTTCTAAAAAGCACATATCCTATTACATCATTAGGTGAGCATAACATGGAGCAGGTCCAAGTAAGCAAACACCTAGTTTTTTCTTGAAATAAATAGAGAAGTAAACTGGACATAACATGTAATGATCTAAAACAACCTATCTACTTTCCAGAAGAGATGCTCTAGTTCATTGTGTGGTGAATTGAATTCACTACTTCGATATGTATCTATACTTGTCTAAAATTGAAGAACACACATCATGGCCAGCCCCCATAACGCAACCCTAGGCTGCACTTGCTCATTATAATAGAGATCAAGCCTGAAATTCCAGGACACACAACATAAAAATCCCAAAAAGCAAAAACCAACTCTGTCATTGCTTCTTGCATACCTGCAATAAGCCTGACATAGTTCCTCACCTCTACAGCTTCACTAATATTGCCGACTGTCCGATCTAAAAGAAACTGCATTTGTTGCATTGGGTTCTCTGGCACATGTCCGCTGCTTCCACGGTATATATTGTTGTTTGGCCGTACGTGGCATGAAAGCTGGAAAGACACCCTCCTTAGCCAAGATGGATTGCAGCATGTTGGGATCAGTGGATAACAAATTCAAAGGTTGTAGAGAAAGGGAATCAAGAAACTCGGAACGTTTAATTTAGATTAGATGCTTCGTTCTCTGTTGTCCCTTCCCATTAGCAGCTGCAGGCTGGAGTACCCAAGCTCCTCCTTACTCAAGCCCAATCCAACCTACCCTACTGTGCGGGAAGACTGGAGAATTGACAGGAGTAGGAGCCCTAGGGATCGATGAAGGAAGGAATCAGGGAGATACTTTTCACAGGGATCTGTCAAGTTGTGCTTTTTCCTTGATTCAAGACTGCCACGCTTGATAGGAGGAGACGGGGGGAGTTTAGATCGAGGAGCTCATGACTGCGATGAAGGGAATCATCAAATCCCCCCAAAAGGAAAATCTAGATTGTACCTGCGAGTTAGAAACTAACATCAAAATCCTCCAAAAGCAGAGAAATAGATAGAGGAGAGGATCCATGGATTGCTTTAGACGATTGCTGGCTAAAGAGTGGAGAAGGGACGGGAGGTGGAGCACGGACGGAGGAGAAATAGGCTACACATGGATGTTGCATCTGTTCCTAAGCGAGGAAGTGGGACATTGGACGACAAAAAGATTGTTCACTGTTTTTTTACAGTGAGGAGGTCGTGGGAGGTGGGACATTGGGTCAGGACTCTTGGAATCTCATCCGACGACTGTAGACAGTTAATACCTCGATCCAATGGATGATTTTTTTAATTATGAGGATTAACGTGGAGCTTCGTATGGTGCCTCCGATTAGTAAATATAAGATACATACTGATGTGTGCGGTCCAATGAGTGTTGAGGCTCGCGGTGGCTATCGTCATGTTCTCACCCTCACTGATGACTTGAGTAGATATGGATATGAGTGTTGAGGCTCTAAAACTATTGGGTATACCTTCTACCTCAGATCCGAAGGCAAGATATTTGTTGCCAAGAATGGGTCCTTTCTAGAGAAAGAGTTTCTCTCGAAAGAAATAAGTGGGAGGAAAGTAGAACTTGATGAAGTATTACCTCTTGAACCGGTAAGTGACGTAGCTCAAGAAAATGTTCCTGAGGTGCCTACACCGACTAGAGAGGAAGTTAATGATGATGAACATGAAACTTCAGATCAAGTTGCTACTGAACTTCATAGGTCCACAAGGACACGTTCCGCACCAGAGTGGTACGGCAACCCTGTCTTGGAAATCATGTTGTTAGACAATGGTGAACCTTCGAACTATGAAGAAGCAATGGCGGTCCTGGATTCCGACAAATGGCTGGAAGCCATGAAATCCGAGATAGGATCCATGTATGAAAGCGAAGTATGGACTTTGACTAACTTGCCCGATGATCGGCGAGCCATAGAAAATAAATGGATCTTTAAGAAGAAGACAAACGCAGATGGTAACATAACCATCTATAAAGCTCGGCTTGTCGCTAAGGGTTATCGACAAGTTCAAGGGGTTGACTATGATGAGACTTTCTCACCCGTAGCGAAGCTGAAGTCCGTCCGAATCATGTTAGCAATTGCCGCATCCTATGATTATGAGATATGGCAAATGGACATCAAAACGACATTCCTTAATGGTTTCCTTAAGGAAGAATTGTATATGATGTAGTCGGAAGGTTCTGTCGATCCTAAGAATACTGACAAGGTGTGCAAGCTCCAACGCTCGATTTATGGGCTGGTGCAAGCATCTCGGAGTTGGAACATTCGTTTTGATGAGATGATCAAAGCGTTTGGGTTTACGCAGACTTATGGAGAAGCCTGCATTTACAAGAAAGTGAGTGGGAGCTCTGTAGCATTTCTCATATTGTATGTGGATGACATACTGTTGATGGGAAATGAAATAGAATTCTAGGAAAGCATAAAGGCCTACTTGAACAAGTGCTTTTCAATGAAGGACCTTGGAGATGCTGCTTATATATTAGGCATCAAGATCTATAGAGATAGATCGAGACGCCTCATTGGTCTTTCACAGAGTACGTACCTTGACAAGATATTGAAGAAGTTCAAAATGGATCAGTCAATGAAGGGGTTCTTTCCTGTATTGCAACATACAAGATTGAGCACGGCTCAATGCCCGACCACGACAGAAGATAGAGAAAAGATGAGTGTCGTCCCCTATGCCTCGGCCATAGGGTCTATCATGTATGCTATTCTGTGTACCAGACCTGATGTAATCCTTGCCGTAAGTTTGGTAGGAAGGTACCAAAGTGATCCTAGCATGGAACACTGGACAGCGGTCAAGAATATCCTGAAGTACCTGAAAAGGACTAAGGATATATTTCTCGTATATGGAGGTGACGAAGAGCTCGTCATAAAGGGTTACGTCGATGCTAGCTTCGACACAGATCTGGATGACTCTAAGTCACAAACCGGATACGTGTATATTTTGAATGGTGGGGCAGTAAGCTGGTGCAGTTGCAAGCAAAGCGTTGTGGCGGGATCTACATGTGAAGCGGAGTACATGGCAGCCTCGGAGGCAGCACAAGAAGCAGTCTGGGTGAAGGAGTTCATTACCGACCTAGGAGTCATACCCAATGTGTCAGGCCCGATGACTCTCTTCTGTGACAACACTGGAGCTATTGCCCTTGCCAAGGAGCCCAGGATTCACAGGAAGACCAGGCATATCAAGCATCTCTTCAACTCCATTCGTGAAAGTGTTCAAAATGGAGACATAGAGATTTGTAAAGTACATACGAACCTGAATGTGGCAGATTCGTTGACTAAACCTCTCCCTAGAGCAAAACATGATCAACACCAGAACTGCATGGGTGTTCGATTCATCACAATGTAACTAGACTATTGACTCTAGTGCAAGTGGGAGACTATTGTAAATATGCCCTAGAGGCAATAATAAAATGGTTATTATTATATTTCTTTGTTCATGATAATTGTCTATTGTTCATGCTATAATTGTGTTATCCGGAAATCGTAATACATGTGTGAATACATAGACCACAACACGTCCCTAGTGAGCCTCTAGTTGACTAGCTCGTTGATCAAAAGATAGTCATGGTTTCCTGACTATGGACATTGGATCTCATTGATAACGGGATCACATCATTAGGAGAATGATGTGATGGACAAGACCCAATCCTAAGCATAGCTCAAAGATCGTGTAGTTCGTTTGCTATAGCTTTTCCGAATGTCAAGTATCATTTCCTTAGACCATGAGATTGTGCAACTCCTGGATACCGTAGGAGTGCTTTGGGTGTGCCAAACGTCACAACGTAACTGGGTGACTATAAAGGTACACTACAGGTATCTCCGAAAGTGTCTGTTGGGTTGGCACGAATCGAGACTGGGATTTGTCACTCCGTATGACGGAGAGGTATCTCTGGGCCCACTCAGTAATGCATCATCACAATGAGCTCATTGTGACCAAGTGGTTGATCACAGGATCATGCATTACGGTACGAGTAAAGTGACTTGCCGGTAACGAGATTGAACGAGGTATTGGGATACCGACGATCGAGTCTCGGGCAAGTAACGTACCAATTGACAAAAGGAATTGTATGCGGATTGATTGAATCCACGACATCATGGTTCATCCGATGAGATCATCATGGAGCATGTGGGAGCCAACATGGGTATCCAGATCCCGCTGCTAGTTATTGACGGGAGAGGCATCTCGGTCATGTCTGCATGTCTTCCGAACCCGTAGGGTCTACACACTTAAGGTTCGGTGATGCTAGGGTTGTAGAGATATTAGTATGCAGTAACCCGAAAGTTGTTCGGAGTCCCGGATGATATCCTAGACGTCACGAGGAGTTCCGGAATGGTCTGGAGGTAAAGATTTATATATATGAAGTCCAGTTTCGGCCATCGGGATGGTTTCGGGGGTCGCCGGTATTGTACCGCGACCACCGGAAAGGTCCCGGGGGTCCACCGGGTGGGGCCACCTATTCCGGAGGGCCCCATGGGCTGAGTTGGGAGGGGAACCAGCCCCTAGTGGGCTGGTGTGCCCCCCCTTGGGCCTCCCCTGCGCCTAGGGTTGGGAAACCCTAGGGGTGGGGGCGCCCCCCACTTGGCTTGGGGGGGAAGCCACCCCTTGGCCGCCGCCTCCTTGGAGATCATCTCCTAGGGCCGACGCCCACCCAAGGCCCCTATATAAAGAGGGGGGAGGGAGGGCAGCCGCACCCTTGCTCTTGGCACCTCCCTCTCCCTCCGTAACACCTCTCCTCCCCGCTTGCGCTTGGCGAAGCCCTGTCGGGATCCTGCTGCATCCACCACCACGCTGTCGTGCTGCTGGATCTTCATCAACCTCTCCTTCCCCCTTGCTGGATCAAGCTGGAGGAGACGTCTTCCCAACCGTACGTGTGTTGAACATGGAGGTGCCGTCCGTTCGGCACTAGGTCATCGGTGATTTGGATCACGTCGAGTACAACTCCATCAACCCCATTCTCTTGAACGCTTCCGCGCGCCATCTACAAGGGTATGTAGATGCACTCCTCTCTCCCTGGTTGCTAGATGAATCCATAGATTGATCTTGGTGATGCGTAGAAAATTTTAAAATTCTGCTACGTTACCCAACAGAAGCGTCCCACTATATCAGTACCAGGGTAGGGAACCACCCAAATGTCCAAGGTATAGACATAGTTGCTTCTCATAAATGGTACTGTTAACGTTGTGTCAATAGCAGTTGGATCGCCTTTCACCATCATCAGATAGTTTTGTCCAAGGAAGAGCAAGTTTTCTCTAAGACTATCAATTCTGTACCAGGGAGAAGGAGTTGGTGCTAGCACACTAGTATCCATCCCGAATACCATGCAACGGGTGTTGGAATAGGGCCGGAGAGTGCGACCATGGGAGACTACACCTGCTTCCTTAGCAGTAACATCATCAGTGGGCTGTATACACACAAGAAAAGGTGATCCATCGGAATTAGTTGCCAGGCGCCACAGAGTATATGGGCACTGCTCGTCCTCATGCTCGTGATCATCACCATCGTCATCCCCCCCTTGGTTATAAATTTTTTCAAGTATAGGTGGTGGGATGTTCACAGGACCTTGGAAACATAAGAAAAAGGTTAATTAGTAAAGGGAAACTTGCTAACCCGCATGCATGTGGATGAAACAATTATAATTACGGTGGAAGACAAACGTACCAAAACTACGAGGATCCCATGCAAAAACAGTGCCACGAGTGGTGGCAGCAAACACAAGGCCCTCGTATTGAATTGCATCACAGTACTCATCCGTGTACAGAAACTGATTTTTGAGCAATATCAATCGAGTCGAACCACGAAGGACGGCAACAATCTTGTCGAAGATAGCAACAACTTTATAGTTGTTGTAATTCCAAGAGCGGTTGGGAACTCGACAAATTGCTATCATCCATAGAAGACAATCACCATGATCGTATTTGAACGTGCATAGAATACCGATGTGCTCAACCTCTGGGCAGTCTGTTGAGATTTTTGGAAGTGGAACCCGGTCACGAGTGTACGCATTCACAAGTTCCGACTCGCAGTTGGACCGAATGTAAACAACCCAATCTCCATCTGCGCCAGCCCAAGCCTTCCCCTCAAGCGATGGCATCTTAACATCATACGTATCATTATCAAGCGGCATCAACTAGCACAGGGCGAGGCCTCCGTCGTGCCGGCGCCAGTCATCAGGGTCACGACGAAGAAGATAGGGGAGATCAAACTGCTCCTTGACTTTTGGGTTCTTTGTAATGATGTTATTAGTTGAGTCGAGAATGGGCTTGAACGAACCTGCCATGCTAGCCGAGGTGATGATGTCGCACCGATAAATGAGTTCCTCCACCATGTAATCTTTCAAATTGGGGCAAGAATAACGGGGTCGTTTCTGGCCTGTTCCCTCCATGGAGAAGACGATCGAACAATGTCAGAAGAAAGGGTGAAGGGCTGAAGGAAAATGGAGGAGGGAGAGGAAGAGCGTGCAATAGAAGTTCCAAATCGAGAGGGAAAGGCGAAGAGTCGGTGGAAGGTTGCGAGTTTGCCATGGTTCACGAAGAGGCGCCCCGGCCTACACGTCCGTTCAGAAATACTCCTAATACTCGCCGTCGTCTCACTGATATGTTGGAACGGGACCACATGTCAACGAAACATGGTGTGTAATTTCTCGTGCAAAATGCGATCTGGCCGCGTTGGCCTGAGGTGCCGCATTAGTTATCGATCTTTATTTTTTAATGGCGTGCCAATCAGTTTTGAAGCACGACTAACTGGTACTGTACGCAGTGAAAATATAAACTACTCTACCACTACTCCACCTCCAGTACTAGTAGTATAAGAAAGATATATAGGCTGGAGCTTGAGCGCTTTCTTGCTAAGGGCTGCCCACTTGCTTCTCACACTACCACCCTCTCTCCAGATCTAAAAAATATGCACCTCTCTCCCTCCTCACCGGTGGTCACAGATCCGCCAGGGAAGAAAAGGACGTGCAATGTTGACGCACTCGTCGTCGGCGAGCGAGGTCACGCACTAACGACAAGGCCATCCTCTCAGACCTAGCGCCCGCGGGGGATGGCCTCCGTCCCCAAGCTCACTGCCGTAGTGTGTGCAGAGGACGACGACCACGAGCAAAGCCACTTCCCGCCGACCCTCAGGTATGCTACCTCTTTTCGAACCATAACCTTGTTTTATTGCCCCATCTGCCACGTCGTTGCATGTGGATCTTTTTCCACTCCACCATCTTCCCAATTTGTTATCCTCTGCTCTGCTGGCCACGCAGACGAAAACCATAATTTGCACTATTAAAGGAAACCCTACTTCATGCAGACTAACCCATGTCTGGGTTGAATAAGGAAAGGAAGGGAGACTGTACTGTCCAAGAGAGTAGGCATCGAACCCGCATCTAGGTTGAAAAGGGGAAAATTAGTAGCTAAGGAACGAGTCTCGTGTCTCTTGGTTGAAGAAGGGTAGAAAGGCATGACAACGCAATAGAGAATGACCAGGTCAATCAGTTTGTTGTCCTCGCATAGGAAAAAGGTGGCTAAAGAGAACAAAAATGGGATGTAATCCACATATGTTGCTTGGATATTTGTTGCTCTGGGCAACCATACCTCCCTCACCACTGTGCGTCCATGGAGGTACATCGTACTGGTGCGCCCACTGTCCGAATGGGCCTCCCATGCTCTTATTGCCACTTTTTTTGCTGTTAGTATAACGCCAGCAGTCAAGTCAAGCAATGCTACTGCTAAATTGATGCCACATTTAACTAATGCCGCTCTTAGTCTAATGCCACCGATAAATTTAAGCAATGCCATTTAATGTCACTGGATTATTTCAGGGTTAGCTGTTGATTGTGGATGTATTCAAGATTTTTCAGCTAAGGCATTCTAATGCTACTGCACAACCAGTATACCAATGATGAAACTTGTTACTACCTTCAGATTTTTGCACTGTTAATTCTTATAGGTTACATACCTCACTTTCATGAGATAAGTTAATTTTTTGTACAGTGACACCAAAATGCCAAGGTTCTGATGTCATTTTATTTTGGTTAAACTGCACAGACAATTATGAAGACAAGAGGAAAGGTCAAGTGTGGGCACCTCCTCCTCCGGCCGTTCTCTTGATTGGTTCGATCAAGTTTTTATGTTTGATCGATTATCAAGATTGCATAGCAATTTTTAAGGTCCCCCCGAGTTCGAAATGATATTTACCTTGGAGGTACATGGTTTGCAATTTTTATACTGTAATTAGTTAATAATGCTAGTTACCTTCAGACTTTTGTATTTGGCTTAATGCTCATGCACGTCTAGTATACCAATGCAGAATCTTGTTACCTTTACATTTTGTATTGTTAATTCTTATAGAAACCTTCCAGTGCTAGAGTTTATTGAAATCTGTTCAGTAAAACCATTGTACTGTACCCTGTAATAAACTAACTACTCTACTGTTACACTAGCCACTGGATTAGTTTATATTTGTAGTATTCGAATGGTGTTGCATTAGCATATGGACATAAATAAAGTGTGGCAAGCTTTCCCAAATATGTGGTCAAGAAAACTACTACCTGTTTTTCTAAATACTAGACGTTTGGGTACTTTAAATTGAACCGCGAAAACATCTTATATTAAGGAACAAAGGGTGTAGAGTTCACTCAAATTATCCTGGTAAAGCTAGTCACACCATTGTTAAAATTAATGATCATTATGTTATCGGAGGAGGTCTGTATGTTTGTCTCTAATGCCTGACGACTACATACCTGACATCATGATGTAATGTTAAGTCATTTCCTTTTGTACAGTGTCACTGAATTGTCAAGGCGGTGATGGCATTTTATTTTAGTAGAACCGCACAAAATTTGCTTAAAAGAAGAGGAAAGGTCACGAATGGCTCAGTTTTTCAGAAAAAAACTATGTATGCCTTCCTGACATCAGCCGCTGTTGCTTTATTTATTCCTTCAAACAGGTGGTTAGAAACAGTCTTGCTACCTTTCCCCATTAAGAAATTGGAATGCTTATATTTGTGAGTCTATGCTTCAACTAGTGCCAGTTTTAGAGTAATCACACTTTCAATATCTGTGCAAACAGGGATGCTCGATTTTAGTGGAACTGCACAAAAAGTCCAACTGGTTCAACATTAGGAGCATGCTTTTTTCCAAACCTTTATATCCAATTGGTGGCACTATGAGATGTTCATTACGAAGGTACATGGTTTGCTACTATCTTGCTACTCCTTTTGTACTGTCATTAGATAGTAATACTGGTGGTTTTCATGTGAATTTATTGGCAGGGTGGACCTACATTGGAGGTGCAGGACAGGATTCAATGATTGGATGCTCAATTTCGGTTGTATCGATTTCACCTCTTCCATCATTGTGAACATGGATATCCTTGGTCTGATGAAGAATAGGCGCTATATTTCTGCTCTGAACCAGCAAATCAATTCAGTAGGAAATTGTCCAGGGCAAAACATAACTGTATCAGATTGTCCAGTGCAGAACATGACAGATGCTAAGCGGAAGAGACATGTTTAAACCGAAAATACAAGGTGTGGTATATGTTTACTAGCTGCTTGATATTTGTGCAGACAGAAATGTCTGCCCGTTGCTATTTGGCAAAAAAACAAAGTGTCCGCAATTTTGGTTGAACTGCACAAGAGAATAGTATAGTCACTGCATGCAGTGCCATTTGAAAATAGACACCGAAAGATTGGATAGTCACTTCATGGACTGCAGAAAAGTAGTACTGTAATATTTATTGGCCAACACTAGGTGCTTCATTGCTTTGGTCTGATTATACAATGGGCATCATTTTGCCTAAGTTAAAGTTTGTATTCCAAAAATAGTCTCGCGGTGTGATCGAGAGAAGACCAAATCATATTGCAGTGGATGTTCCTCCATCATGTGTGGTTCATTCTCATGGTTCCAGCTATTGGTGAAACCACTTACCTTTACAAGAGGAATTGTAGACTTCACAAACAAATTTGTCTTTCAGTCTGTACTGAATGTTGGCCAAGAGAAGCATCCATGTTTGTAGGAAGAACAGATGTTTTTTCTAGATCTTTGCTTTTGGAGCTACATATTTGTATATGATCTATGAATCATTGAGATGCATTAACATGTTGATCTTATGTATGGGAATCGTACTAGTTAGTTTTAGTTGCGACGCAAGATCCGAAGTGGCTGATCTTTGCTTTTGGAGCTACATATTTGTATATGATCTGTGAATCATTGAGACGCATTAACAGTTACTTATTTCTTTTCGCTCAGTGTTTACAAGTTACTGATCGATCACTAGCTAGCCTACAAATGCGCTCCTGGCAGTTTTATTTGCGATGCAAGATGCGAAGTGGCAGTTTTTTGAATAAAAATGCCTACCTCTGAAGAAACTGACAAGCTACACTATCGATCCTATACGGATAAAACTGCCTACCTCTGAAGAAGTTTAAGCCTAATTAATTCCATGAGGAAAGCAGCAAGACCAAAGCATGGCAATAATTAACGACATGCAGAAGTTTAAGCGTAATTAATTCCAGCGATTTAAGTGGCTGCATGCGTGCCCTCAGCTGCGACTCCTTGCATGCTGCTTCGCGTACTACCTGTGAGCGATTCTAAGTGCCTGCATGCAGCTGTCCGTAATTAAGGCAGCTACCTGATACGAAAAAAGATACGCTTTAATTGTTGCGGGCTTTTTAAATCCGTGGAATCATTATTGACAAGGAGGTAGATGATTTGAGTGCACTCGTTTAACTGCCATGCCGGCGTGCGACCCAGACGGAGGGAGGAGGCATTCTATCTGTCTTTAGATGGCAATGTGGAGATCGAAGAGATGTTGGAGCGTGACCGCATGGCGGAGTTGCAGGAGTTGTTGGAGCGAGACCGCCTGGCGGAGGAGCAGTATATCGCCGATTTGCACCGCCAGCGGGACATGGAGCAGCAGTGCACCGACGCTCTTAGTTGCGAGCAGAGCGCCCGCAACTGGGTCGACTACGTGGAGGCCGGCGCCCGGCAAATAGCCCTGGAGGCTGTCGGGCATGCACACGTTCGCGACGCCAATTTTTACTACCAGCTCGTCAAGTGGGTTTCCCGCTTGGAAGCTGAAGCTTCGGTGGACCACGCCGGTATGGAAAGGGCCAACGCGCGTGAGCAACGCGCCCTATCGCACCTCTTGCAAGTCCGACGCGAGGCGCACGACGCCGGTGCCGGCGTTTAGCGTGTACCACAGATGGCGGCCGGCATCGTCTAGTTAGCTAAGAGTAAGTTAGTACTTGTACGCTACTAGAGTATTAGTGGGAGTAGATAGTTAACTTGGCTATGATGGTTGTCAACGTGGAAGTTCAGTACTCTATATGTGGATCTAACCTGTTACTTTGCTCTGAATGTTGAACTTTCCGTTTGAACGTATGGAATGGGCTGTTATTTTTTAAATGGGTTGTATTTGTGGGCCTAGCAAGTTGACGTGTACACAATCAGGAGATGATTGTACGTGGAGAGGATGACAGCAGGGACCCGCCAAGGTCATGGCAGTACGCAAGCAAGTGCCTCCTTATTTCAAGCCAATAAAAAAATGGCTCCTCCTTGTGGATTTCTGACATCTGGGTCCCATGCCATTGTCAACGTAGTCAATAAACGAGAGAATTGCACAACGAGCGGCTGACACCAGGGACCCAGCAGCTCGCCCAGTTATTTTGGTTT
The DNA here is from genome assembly GCA_034509565.1 of Triticum monococcum. Lineage (NCBI taxonomy): Eukaryota > Viridiplantae > Streptophyta > Magnoliopsida > Poales > Poaceae > Triticum > Triticum monococcum. Next base: position 759,677,753 of record CM067842.1, read on the forward strand.
TGGGTTAATTTGATAAATGCCACTCCAAATCTGGTGTATCTGAGAAATGCCACTGCAATTTCCAAACTTTGAAAAATGCCATTTCATGCCATTTCTAGTGGCATTTTTCGAAGTCTGGAGTGGCATTTTTCAAAGTTTGCAAACAACAGTGGTGTTTTTCAAAATTTGCAAAAATTGCAGTGGCATTTTTCAAAGTTTGGAAATTGCAGTGGCATTTTTATGAATCGCCATAATTGGAGTGGCATTTATCTAAATTTTTTTTGAGACGGAAGTAGGGTGTCAACTAGGCTGTGCGGGACACTCTGGCCTGTCTAGACAGCCTTTTCTTTTATGTTTACCACACACCAGCACAGTAGTTTTTTTTCTTTCTGAAAATGTCTAGCCCAGTTTTTTTGTGATTTGTCAAGTAAGTCGCTTTATCAGGCCTGTTGGGCTGCAAATCTTTCAAGACGAGGAGAGCTTCATTCGGCTGGCCGAGAAATTGGCCTATCAGTAATGAGAAATGGGCTGTACATTTTTCAAACACATCAAACCGGCAATTATTTTCAAATATATTTTTTTCATTTCGAGATTTTAAATTGCGTTGATTTTTATGCGTGGACAATTTATTGGATTTCATATTGATATACATTTATTTTTAAAATCAGTCTGAATGTGACTCGAAATTTCAGGATTAAAAACAGTTGAGACCGCACCGACATATGCAAAATTTCGTATAATTTTTTAACCATGGCCACAATATGGGCTGTAATGCTAACAAAAAGAATATGTGCTCCAAAAAACCCGTAAGAATTAGCAAATGGGCTGTAAATTATTTGAAATAATGGCAGATGGGTTGTATGTTGTTTTTCACAGATTTGAGGCTTTCCACAGATGGCCTGTATACTCTTGGATGTCGGCGGGACTGCTCCAGCCGCTCAAACAAGCACCGGCGGGACTGCCTGCTCCCTCCTCCCCGCGGCCGGCTGTGCTGCCGCGCAGGCCTCACCGCCCCACCGTACTCCCATCGCTGGCCTAGCCATCCCTCTACTCACCCACACCTGCTGTTATTCTCTGGCGACGGTAGACGAACCAGTAAACCCTCGTACAGTCGTACTCCCCTCCGCGTGGGAAACAAAAACAACTGCCGAGTCTTCCCTGCCTTCGTGTCGTTCCCTTCCTAGGCCTCGCCGTCGTCCACCGCCCTGGTGTTCTCGGCGTGGTGTGGTCAACGTGGTCAACGACCGACATGCATCTGAAGTGGATTGTACGTGGAGAGGCTGACAGCTGGGTCCACGGCCGCACGCAAGGAAATGCCTCCTTACTATGCGCAAAATAATGATTCCTCCACCTGACATCTGGGACCGACCGAAAGGGCCTCAGTATTTCACAAAAAAAAACATTACCGCGGCTGACAGCTCGGACCCACCAGCTATATCTTCACACACAAGGAAGTGCCTCCTTATTACGTACAAAAAATGAATACCCCCCCTGCTAGCTGGGACCCAGTATAGTGGGCCTACTAAGTTGAAGGGGACGAAGGTCTTTGTCAATTTAGTCAATATGCACGATTCTAGCTCGACTGACCGTACGATGTCCATCCAACGGATGTAGTGCTTCTTCAACCTCTGGTCTTTTTGCTCCAGCCGCCCAAAGCAGCGCCGGTCGTGCCACTTGCTCCTACCTCCCGTGGCCGGCTGTGCTGCCGCGGAGGCCTCACCGCCCCCATACTACTCCAACCGCTGGCCAGGCCATCCCTCCACTCCACTCACCCACACCCCTTGTTATTCTGTGGCGACGGCGGCGCAGCCAAACCAGTGAACCCTCGTACTCCTCTCCGAGTGGGCATCCACTGTCGCGTCTTCCCCGTCTCTGCGTCGTCCCCTTCCTAGGCCTTGCCGTCGTCCACCACCGTGGTGCTCTCGGTGCGGCGTGGTCAATGTGGTCAACGACTGAATTCCATCGGAAGAATACTGTACGTGGAGAGGCTGACAGCTGGGTCCATGGCAGCCGCAAGGAAGTGCCTCCTTATTACGCGGAAAATAAAATATTCGTCCACCTGACAGCAGGGACCCACCGGACGCCGACCAGTATTTAGCGAAAAAAACGTTTGCCCCTGACTGCTGGGACACACCCGAGGGCCACCATATTTCGTGAAAAAAACATTCCCCCTGCTGTCAGCTCGGACCCACCGGAAGTGCCTCCTTATTACACAAAAAATGAATACCCCCTGCTAGTTGGGACCCACCTTGGTGGGAGGCTGACTTGTGGGCCTACTAAGTTGACAGGGACGGAGGGCTTTGTCAACTTAGTCAATATAAACGATTCTAGCTCCAGTGACTGTACGATGTCCATCCAACGGCTGTAGTGCTTCTTCAACCTCTGGTCTTCTTGCTCCAGCCGCCCAAAGCAGCGCCGGTCGTGCCGCATGCTCCTGCCTCCCGTGGTCGGCTGTGCTGCCGTGGAGGCCTCACCGCCCCCTACTATTCCCACCGCTGGCCAGGCCCTGCGATGATGGCAGCCTCACACCGTAGCCAAACCAGTGAACCCTCATACTCCTCTCCGCGCGGGCTTCCACTGCCGCGTCTTCCCCAGCTCCCCGTCATCCCCTTCCTAGGCCTCGTCGTCGTCCACCGCCCTGGTGCTCTTGGTGCGGCGTGGTCAACGTGGTCAAGGAACGACTTCCATCGGACGTGCACTGTACATGGAGAGGCTGACAGCTGGGTCCACGGCCGCAGCAAGGAAGTGCCTCCTTATTAAGCGAAAAATAATGATTCCTCCACCTGACAGCTGGGAACCACCGGACGGGCCACTGTATTTCGCGAAAAAAACGTTTCCCCCTGACTGCTGGGACCCACTAGCTACATCTTCGCATGCAAGAAAGTGCGTCCGAGAAACAAATGATTCACCCTCCTGACTGCTGGGACCCACCAGCTACATATTCGCAGGCAAGGAAGTGCCTAACAGTCGGGACCCACCTGGTCGAAGCATACGTAGCGTTGTCATTCTGGTCGCGAACGTGTACGTACATATATACTGGTGGATGTAGAGGCGCGCACGTGTCGTAGTAGAGGCGCGTACGTGTCGTAGTAGAGGCACGCACGTAGCATGTACACGTACGTATAGCGGCTAGGGTCCAAGAAAGAAAATACGGCCATGTATGTGTACATACGGGTGGGGTATCGAACGCCTACTCACACATACATACGGCCAGGGCTCGTGTACATGGCTGGGTCGGAACGGAGAAACAGTGTCGTCGTTGTGTTCATGGGGAGGCAATGGAATGCGTCGTGTTCATGAGGAGGCAACGGAATGCGTCATGTTCATCGGGAGGCAACGAAACGCGTGGGAGCTAGCCGGCTGGGTCGGAACGGAATGCGTGGTCATGTTCATTGGGAGGGCTTGGACGGAACAGGCGATGGAAACGAGGCCTGACGTATCGCACAACAGAGCAAATGGACCTCCTGCGTTCGGAATGGGGTCCTGTTGATCGGGAGGGGTCTCACGTACCGCAAAACAGAGGAAACGGACCTCCTACAGTCGAAACGGGGGTCCTATTGATCAGGAGGGGTGTGGCGTACCGCAAAACGGACAAAACGGACTTGTGTTGGAGCGCTACGGTCGAAATGGGGGTCCTGTTCATCAGGAGGGGTGTGGCGTACCGCAAAACGGGACTCCACGGGATACTGTTCATCTCCACCGTCGACCTCCTCCAGCCTCCATGGGCTACAGTCGACCTCCTCCAGCCTCCACGGGCTCCTGTTCATCTAGCCTGCACCACGCGCTACTCCACCGGATACTGTTCAACCACCCCTCCACCGTCTACTGTTCATCGAGCCCTCCACCACACCACGGGGTCATGTTCATCCAGAGGCAACGCCATAGCTCACTGTTCATCCAACCCCCCCCCCCCCCCCCGCAACGCTCACTGTTCATCCCAGAGGCAGCATCGATCGGCTTCAGTTAGCAGCAGTAGCGAAGGAACCGCTTGATCGGGTTCAGTTAACATCCATCTATCGATCGCTCGGGTTCAGTAACGCATAGCCTGCAGTGCAACCGCTCGGGTTCAGTTAGAACCCGACGCCTCGCTCGGGTTCAGTTAGAGCCAATGCCTCGCACACACGCACGTACGTGTATGAGAGAAACGTGCATCGCTCGTCCCCCGACCTCCCACCGTAACCGGGAACTCCCTGAAATTTTCCTCCCCCTCGCTTCTACCATGGTTTTTTCTGTCATGGACGACCCAAAGAATGTCATGCGGCTACGTCTCCGGCCTGCCTAGCACGAAAAGCCCATTTTCTGTCATGATTTTTTGTCATAGAAGTAGCAGCCCACCACATGTATGATGATACCGGGTTTTGTCACAATTATCGTCATAGAAGTGTCATATGTATGACAGAATTTTTTTTCGTTCGGCCCAAAATGTCACGGATGTGTCTTTTTTTGTAGTGCTTCCTCCCAGTTCCCGATGTTCTTTTGGGCCAGACTAAGCATACTAAACAGTCTGTTAAGATACTCCATTGCCTTGACGTATATGTTGAAGCCATTATTATGACCCTAGGTGTCTTAGAGGATCACCTAGTAATCCAACCATGCTTTGTATCCCAAGTGTGATGATTCTGGCCATTATTCTCGAAAGCATCCCATGATGCCTTTTAGTTAGTAGGCATTCTATTCCTGGGTTCTTGAACCTGAGATTCACTCTACTCATTCATGTTGATAGTATTTTCTAGTTCCTTAGGACATTAGTAATCCTTGCGATAGTCCTCAAGGTCCGTGGTAAATCTTTCTTCCAATACCATGAACCAATATGGCAGAAGTTCCTTTAAACCAAAAGATCACAATCAGAGTACTCTTGAGGAGTTCTCCATTCATAATTGTGACTCTGCCAGATCAACCTTTCTGCATGGGTTATCTGGAAGAAATATGTTGAGCATTGTTCGACATACTAATCTATGCATCCACAACTCAGAAAATCGTATGTTCCTCTGAGTTGTTCTATTTAGTTGATTTCTGACCTTGGTCTATCAATTGATAGTCAAGAGTATGCGTGCATTCATTCGTCGATGCCCATTATTCCTGGGGTCCGTCAAGCCATTCTATCCCAGAATGACTAGGAGAAACAAGCTCCAGTACCTCATCCATTTCTAGGATTGGGTCAAAGCAGTTGTATTCCGCAGATCAAATGCAATCAAGCTTTTGGTCTGTTCTACCCTGAAGTATTACCCACTTTATATCAGGAACGTCATGAGAATTGCACCTTCTCTTATGAATTCTTGACGTAGTGATACTTCTCGCCAACATTATTCATTCCTCGGTGTCGTGTTGTCGCAACCGGAATGCCGACAAGTGAATCGTCATGTGTGAAATCAATACTCCTAGCAACTGTGTTGCTTGGTAGTTAGTGGGCAATAATCTTATCCTTAGCGTGTTGATTATTGAATCATCATCCTAAGGTTTATCGTGCTACTTAGTCCTTATTTTTGGTGCACGTTTCGATCAATGAGTTAGGATAGTGTCAATCCTTGCTTACTTGATCATATCGTCTTGCCCTGAAAAGCAAGATTGTTCTCGAGCTTAGTGATATATTGGTGGTTCATGATTTTCCGTATATCTTCTCGGAAGTATAACCAGGTTGTCACCTGACCGCTATGTTGAGTTCGTGATCAAGTTGGTTTGTTATAAACCACCTCTTCTCCAAGAATCTGTGTTGGATACCCCTGAGCTAGTTGGTTAAGCTAAACAACAACTTGGAGAGTTGGAAGATAAAAAGCTTTGCCAAATTTGGTTCTTTATGAAGGGATATCTTTGTGTTTGTGTGTGTGCGTTTTGAAGAAAGATGATATCTTCACCAATTGGTCCTTGTGATCAGTTGTTGGATCTATTGTCTTGTCAAAACTTTGACTTGAGTATGGGTTATTGTCAAGTCAAATCCGAACCAACGATGTTCGTAATGTTGTCTTACTTGTGGTAGATCCCTCGAGCATACACCATTACATCTTTTGGTTTGACAAATACTATCACCTTGTTCACAAAGCTGTGGAATTCCATCTTCATGAAAATATCGATGATTTGTTGTTGAGCTCATCAACAACATTTTATCTTGTCCATGATTCATGTTGAACATCTAAGTTAGTGATGGAAACTTTTGTAAGCATTTCTGCATGCTAGCTCATGAGGTATATGTTTGGATGAAAGAAGAGACTTCCTCTAATTCACGTGCATTCGATGTAATTTGCCGCCGTGAATTTGAGAAAGCTTAGTTTTGTTTCCTCCGGAACCATCCCAAGTCAGTCATGCATATGTGCGAAGTATTCTATGGTTTGGAGACTTGCAACCTTCATTCTATATGTATCCCTAGCACGCCAAGCCACTTATTGATTTGTTCAAGGAGAAGGAGTTCCTTCATAAGAGCTAATCATATGACTTATGCAAGGACTTCTTTATCCGCGATGATGGTTCCCCACCAGAACTCGGTAGTGTTTTGTCGTAAGACTTCTACATGGTTATGCTTGTCTTGGAAAACATGTTCACATGTTTGTAGCAGAACCAGCTCATGTTTTGGAGCTTGCTATCGTAGTTTATTTCCCGAGAATCTCGCAACGTTATCTCGTCAATTTGTTTTGCAACTCTCCTTTTCGGACATGTTGAGTCTGAAGTATCCTGTTTCTAACCAGATCTGAATCTCAGGCAGATATGATGGTTGGAACATTCCCAATATTTGCATTTTGTTCCCAGCTTACACCCCATTGTGCCAATTTCCCATGGACTGCCCTCTCAGTAATTGCTGTTCAGGATCTTCTTCAAAAGTGGTCCTACCATGGGTCCCATCCAGTTTCAATGATAAGCCAAAAATCATCCATTGCGTTATCTTCAACAAGGTAGTCCACATCATCCATCCTAGTCGGAGTATGCCATTCTTTCGAACCCCTTCCAACGATCGATTGTGATTGCCTCATGCTGGTATAAAGAGTTTCAATGATCTTTTTATCAAAAGTAATTCTTTTTGCCACTTAAGGGAATAACTCTATGAGTCACCTTTCCCTAAGGTGTCCCGTTATGGAATCATGGCAATTACCTCCTCGCTACTTCGAAACCATGCACCATGCTACTCCAGCGTGGAATTGTTGCCTACCAATTTGAACCTTTGTCATCTATTACCTCCCATCTCTCTCGATGTGTGTTTCGTGTCTCAGCCCAAGAGATGTTTCAATGTCTCACTCCATGAGTTGATCTTGAGTTGCTCGATCTTTGAGAAGATCGTTTCCTGTAGAGTTTCCTTCCGTCGTCATCGTGTTGGATGAAGATCTCGAAATCAAAGACATCAAGATCAATGAGATGCAATGTATCGGTATCTTTGAGAAGGGCAGTTGGATCGAGAAGACTATGATAGTTTTGTGACCCCTCTGTCTTCTTACTTCACGTCTTGAATCTCGGGACGAGATTCTTGTTTAGTGGGGGTGAGTTGTCACGGCCCTAGATTTGCTTGTAACTATTTGCATGAAAGCATTCATGTCATCATGTTTAAATTTAGGAAATTTGAAATGGGGATTCATAAACCCTAGCACAAATTCAATTCAAATAGGTTCAACCAAAATATTTTCAATGACCTCAAAATATCCTTTTAAAATGTTCATGATTTATGGAAAAAGGTGAAAGCCTCTACCAGAGATGATGCATATTTTTCCAGGACATTTTGGTCATTGAATTAAATCATTATGGTATTTGAGTTGGAGTTTAAAAGTTACCATTAAATATTGGTTGCTCCAAATATTATAAAATTTATTGTGTGGTTTGAAAATAATTCAAATATTCCTCACAAAAATTTACAGAATTAACCAAAGTGTTTTGGTTGGTATTTTATTTGCAAACATAAAGCAGAAAAATAGAAAACAAAATAAATTAGAAAAGAGAGAAAGAAAAGACCCGTACCTGGGCCACTTACCTGTAGCCGGCCCAGCTGCACCAGTCCAGCCCACCGTGGCAAAGCGGCTGTCTTCAACCTCTGCCAGTAGGCAGAGGAAAAGTAGCACGCACGCACGCGGAGGCCTCCACCTCCTGCTTCGTGGTGGCAGCCTCCCCGACATCCTTGTGATGCCACGGAGACGCCCCGAGACCCCCTCTTTCCTCTCCCTCACTCGCTGCTCTCTCTCCCCTCCCCTATCTTGCTCTCTTCCCCACCACCGAGCGTGCCCGTCGCCGCCGCTCATCATTACCGCGACTTGAGCCACCGCCTCACCTCCCCGATGTATCCCTCGCCGCCGCCACGTCGTCCTGAAGCTCCGCACCTACTCACGCAAGCCAGGGAGCCCCACAACATTGCCGATGTCATCGTGTTCATCGTCGCGCGCCGGAGATCGTCGTCGCCGATTCGTCGTCCTCAGCTCATCCCCGAGCTCTCTGGTGACTCCTTCGGATCCGCTGTGAGCCACTGCGTCGATCCCCCCTCTCCCCTAGCTCATTTCCTTCCTGTAACGCCGATGCCCGTCAGAGCCGAGAGCTCTTCGCCGCCGTTCATGTCGCCGCCGTGTCCACTATCACTAGGGTCGCGACCGAGCACACCACCGTGCTCAGTACAATGACAGGACCCCAAAACCATCACTTGTTGCTTCTGCCCTGCACCGAAGCACCAAAACCGCCAACTTTCGAGCTCCGGCCGCCGCCTTTAAGCTCGCCGCAGTCGTCTCCGGCCACCCCAGCTCCCGCCGTCTACTCCATCAGCTGCTCATGAGTATCAGCTCTTCGTAGAGCCTCCCCACGCCCAAAACCATCGTCGGGGGTCAATTTCCGAAGCCCTCTGCCGTCTCTGGCCTCGCCGGCGACAAGCCGCGGGTCAACTCCGCCGCGGTTGACCTCGTTTTGACCAGGGTTTGACCCCCCCCCCCCTGGCCCACCAACGTGTGGGCCCAGGCCCCCTGTTTAATTAGTGTTAGGTTTAGTTAGTGTTAATCAACTTAGTTAACTAGATTACACACTGACATGTGGGCCTAGGCCTGCTAACACTAACTAGCTCTGTTAACCACTTGGTCATTAACCAGTGGGCCGCACTGGTCAGTTTTGACCTGGAGCGCTTCGTTGACTGCTGATGTCAGCGTGATGTCATGCTGACGCAGTAAATTATTTACTAGATTTTGTTTAATTCTAAATAACAAGAAAATCCAGAAAATGATTTGAACTTCCAAAAACATAGAAATTCAACCATAGCTCAGAATGAAATAATTTATATATGAAAAATGATCAAAAAATATGAAGAATCTGTTTATGCCATGATCACGCATGTTTGAACAAGTTAACCTCACTGAATAGGACAAATGATGATTAGGGCAATTTATGAAATCACATTTGGAGTTGGAATTTGATCTTGTTTGAGTACCACTTCAATTAGCTTGGCTAGATATTGCATTAGGTGAATTCAGTACCTTAACATGTCATGTCATTCATGTGAATGTGCATTGCATTGATTGTGTTGCTTCTTTGCTAGTCGGTGGTTGTTTCCCCCTTAGTAGACGTATGTTCCGACAATGAGTTCGATGACACTGATGAAGAGCTATACCATCCTCAGAAGTGTTAGGGAAGCAAAACCCCCTTGTTCACTCCGATACAATCCCACTCTCTCGCTCCTGCTCTCTTTTACTGCATTAGGACAACAGTGATTCAACTGTTACATGCTGCGGTAGTTGAACCCCTTTCCTCTGCATGACCTGTCATTGCCACAGTAAATAGATGAAACCCACTAGCATGAGTAGGAGTTGTTTGAGCCCCGATGTGCCTACTCATTCATGCTTGTTTGTCATGCCTGCTACTGCTTAGAGTTGTGTCAGGTCTAATTCATCGGGGATGAAGTGGAAAGTTGTGAACATGTCCTACTGTTGAGAGCTAAGTGTGTGAACACGATTTGGTAAAGGTAGCGGTGAGAGGCCATGTAGGAGTACATGGTTGGTTGTCTCATTGGAGCCGTCCTCAGGAACTGAGTTCTGTGTTTGTGATCCATGAACAGTTACTAACACACATTGGAATGCATAAGTGCCCCTCTCGACTTATTAACCAACCTGATCTCTGTCCAGGAGTTGCAATTAGTTTCTGGTGTTTGTAGTAAGTGTTAGTAGTCTACCAAGTGGCACCCGGTATAGGTGGGCTTGGGACAGACTAGGCACCGTGGCCGGGTATACCAAGAGCCGCCCGTTTGGTGGGCTTGGAACCCTGTACAGATCGTTTGGGGCCATGAGCGACACCCCGGCCAGATCTCCTTACGGATGGAACCCGAATAGGCGATAAACCTGGACTAGAGACTTGTGTGGTTAGTCAGGTCGTGGATGACTCGCTCGCCAGGCTTCCGCTTGAAGGTTGCCGAGATACACGACGTGTACATGGTGGTAAGTGGTGAGAGCGTGTGTGAAGAAGTACACCCCTGCAGGGTTAACATCATCTATTCGAATAGCCGTGTCCGCGGTAAAGGACTTCTGGGTTGCCTGTACAGTTCATAGAAAAGTGAAAGTGGATACTCTAAAACTCACAAGATAAGTGTGAGTGTTATGAATGACGTTCTCGTAGGGAGACGGGAGCGGATCCATAGTGGTGTATTGATATGCTGAATATATGGACTCGTGTGCGCCACCTCAAAAGAGTTGCTTGCAGTCGTAGTTCAGGTTAGCCACCGAGTCAAAGCTGGCTTGCTGCAGTTAAACTCCACCACCCCTTTGTTGATACCGATGCATATGTAGATAGTTCTGATATAAGTCTTGCTGGGTACATTTGTACTCATGTTTTCTTAATTTATGTTTTTGCAGAGAGACTTCAGTCTCGCTAGTAGTTCCCCATGGACTTCGACGTTTAGCTTGTTACCTCAGCTATGATCTTGTGCCCTCGGCAGGGTCTTGTAGATAGTCAGGTTTCTCAGCCTTTTCATTTGTAGTTGTTTGTACTTAGACAAGTTAAGATTCCACATGTGCTTGTTGCTTGTATGACTTGAATGCTGGGTCATCAGACCCATGTTTGTAATATCTAGCTCTTCGGAGCCTAATGAATAAATACTCTGAGTCGTAGAGTCTTGTTGTGATGCCATGTTGTATTTGCACATATCGAGCATATTGTGTGTATGATTTTGAAATGCTTGGTATGTGTGGGATCCGACAACCTAGTTGTCTATCCTTGGTAGCGTCTCTTATGGGGAAATGTAGTCTAGTGCTTCCACAGAGCCATGGTAGTCTGCTACAGCCCGGTTTACCAGAGTCCTGTTAGCCTAGTTGCTACTGCTCTAGAATACTTATACTGGTCGGCATGTGTCCTTCTTCGATCCTGTGTCTGTCCCTTCGAGGAAATGTCACGCGGTGCCTTTTGGAGTCCTGTTAGCCTGCTATAGCCCGAATTCACTCGCTAATGACTGACACGTTCGTTGATGGGTCATGTATGCCTGTCTCTGTAAGTTAGTGCCACTTTGGGTTCACGACTAGTCATGTCGGCCCGGGTTCTCGGTCATATGGATTCTAGCGACACTATCATATACGTGAGTGCTACCTCTTGAGCACTGCGTTGGTTTTCCCCAAAGAGGAAGGGATGATGCAGAGAAGTAGCGTAAGTATTTCCACCAGTTTTTGAGAACCAAGGTATCAATCTAGTAGGAGGCTACACGCGAGTCCCTCATACATGCACAAAACAAATAAATCCTCGCAACCAACACGAATAGGGGTTGTCAATCCCTACACAGCCACTTACGAGAGTGAGATCTGATAGATATGTTAAGATAATATTTTTGGTATTTTTGTGATAAAGATGCAAAGTAAAATAAAGGCAATGTAAAGAGCAAAGGAAATAAGTAAGTAGTAGGAGATTAATATGATAAAGATAGACCCGGGGGCCATAGGTTTCACTAGTGGCTTCTCTCGAGAGCATAGGTATTCTACGATGGGTGAACAAATTACTGTTGAGCAACTGACAGAATTGAGCATAGTTATGAGAATATCTAGGTATGAACATGTATATAGGCATCACATCCGAGACAAGTAGACCGACTCCTACCTGCATCTACTACTATTACTCCACTCATCGACCGCTATCCAACATGCATCTAGAGTATCAAGTTAAAAACAGAGTAACGCCTTAAGCAAGATGACATGATGTAGAGGGATAAACTCATGCAATATGATGAAAACCCCATCTTGTTATCCTCGATGGCAACAATACAATACGTGCCTTGCTGCCCCTACTATCACTGGGAAAGGACACCACAAGATTGAACCCAAAGCTAAGCACTTCTCCCATTGCAAGAAAGATCAATCTAGTAGGCCAAACCAAACTGATAATTTGAAGAGACTTGCAAAGATAACCAATCATACATAAAAGAATTCAGAGAAGATCCAAATATTGTTCATAGATAGACTTGATCATAAACCCACAATTCATCGGTCTCAACAAACACACTACAAAAAGAAGATTACATCGAATAGTTCTCCATAAGAGACAGGGAGAACATTGTATTGAGATCCAAAAAGAGAGAAGAAGCCGTCTAGGTAATAACTATGGACCCATAGGTCTGAGGTAAACTACTCACACTTCAGCGGAGGGGCTATGGTGTTGATGTAGAAGCCCTCCGTGATCGATGCCCCCTCCGACAGAGCTCCAGAATAGGCCCCAAGATGGGATCTCGTGGATACAGAAAGTTGCGTCGGTGGAGTTATGTTTTTGGCTCCGTATCTAATCGTTTGGGGGTACGTAGGTATATATAGGAGGAAGGAGTACATCGGTGGAGCAACAGGGGGGCCACGAGGGTGGAGGGCACGCCTGGTGGGGGTGGGCGCGCCCCCCTACCTCGTGGCCTCCTCTTTTGTGTCTTAACGTAGGGTCCAAGTCTCCCGGGACTTGTTTGTTGAGAAAATCACGTTCCCGAAGGTTTCATTCCGTTTGGACTCCGTTTGATATTCCTTTTCTTTGAAACCCTAAATCAGGCAAAAAACAGCAATTCTGGGCTGGGGCTTCGGTTAATAGGTTAGTCCCAAAAATAATATAGAAGTGGATAATAAAGCAAAATAATGTCCAAAACAGTAGATAACATATCATGGAGCAATCAAAAAGTATAGATATGTTGGAGACGCATCAAGCATCCCCAAGCTTAATTCCTCCTTGTCCTCGAGTAGGTAAATGATAAAAACAGAATTTTTGATGCGGGGTGTTACTTGGCATAATTTTAATGTAATTCTCCTTAATTGTGGTATGAATATTTGGATTCGAAAGATTCAAGACAAAAGTTTAATATTTACATAAAAATAATATACTTCAAGCATACTAACAAGGCAATTATGTCTTCTCAAAATAACATGGCCAAAGAAAGTTATCCCTACAAAATCATATAGTCTGGTTGTGCTCCATCTTCACCACACAAAATATTTAAATCATGCACAACCCCGATGGCAAGCCAAGCAATTGTTTCATACTTTTGGTGTTCTCTAACTTTTTCAATTTTCACGCAATACATGAGTGTGAGCCATGGACATAGCACTTATAGGTGGAATAGAATGGTGGTTGTGGAGAAGACAAAAAGGGAGAAGATAGTCTCACATCAACTAGGTATATCAACGGGCTATGGAGATGCCCATCAATAGATATCAATGTGAGTGAGTAGGGATTGCCATGCAACGGATGCACTAGAGCTATATGTATTTGAAAGCTCAAAAAGAAACTAAGTGGGTGTGCATCCAACTTACTTGCTCATGAAGACCTAGGGCAATTTGAGGAAGCCCATCATTGGAATATACAAGCCAAGTTCTATAATGAAAAATGCCCACTAGTATATGAAAGTGACAACATAGGAGACTCTCTATCATGAATATCATGGTGCTACTTTGAAGGACAAGTGTGGTAAAAGGATAGTAGCATTGTCCCTTCTCAATTTTTCTCTCATTATTTTATTTGGGCCTTTTCTCTTTTTTTATGGCCTCTTTTTTATTTATTTTTATTTTTAGTCCAGAGTCTCATCCCGACTTGTGGGGGAATTATAGTCTCCATCATCCTTTCCTCACTAGGACAATGCTCTAATAATGATGATCATCACACTTTTATTTTTCTTACAACTCAACAATTACAACTCGATACTTAGAACAAAATATGACTCTATATGAATGCCTCCAGCGGTGTACCGGGATATGCAATGACTCATGAGTGACATGTATGAAAGAATTATGAACGGTGGCTTTGCCACAAATACGATGTCGACTACATGATCATGCTAAGCAATATGACAATGATGGAGCGTGTCATAATAAACGGAACGATGGAAAGTTGCATGGCAATATATCTCGGGATGGCTATGGAAATGCCATAATATGTAGGTATGGTGGCTGTTTTGAGGAAGGTATATGGTGGGTGGATGATACCGGCGAAAGGTGGAAGGGTGAGAAAAGTGCGTATAATCCATGGACTCAACATTAGTCATAAAGAACTCATATACTTATTGCAAAAATCAACAAGTTATAAAGAAAAGTATTACGCGCATGCTCCTAGGGGATAGATTGGTAGGAAAAGACCATCGTTCGTCCCCGACAGCCACTCATAAGGAAGACAATCAAAAAATAAATCATGCTCCGACTTCATCACATAACGGTTCACCATACGTGCATGCTACGGGAATCACAAACTTTAACACAAGTATTCTTCAAATTCACAACTACTCTACTAGCACAACTCATGGTTTGAATATCACCATCTTCATATCTCAAAACAATTATCAAGCATCAAACTTCTCATAATATTCAACACACTCATAAGAAAGTTTTATTATTAATCTTGTATACCAAGCATATTAGGATTTTAAGCAAATTACCATGCTATTTAATACTCTCAAAATAATCTAAGTGAAGCATGAGAGATCAATAGTTTCTAAAAAACAAATCCACCATCGTGCTTTAAAAGATATAAATGAAGTACTAGAGCAAAACTACATAACTCAAAAGATATAAGCGAAGCACATAGAGTATTCTAACAAATTCCAAATCATGTATGGCTCTCTCAAAAGGTGTGTACATCAAGGATGATTGTGGTAAACTAAAAAGTAAAGACTCAAATCATACAAGACGCTCCAAGCAAAACACATATCATGTGGCGAATAAAAATATAGCTCCAAGTAAAGTTACCGATAGAAGTAGACGAAAGAGGGGATGCCTTCCAGGGGATCCCCAAGCTTTGGCTTTTAGGTGTCCTTAGATTATCTTGGGGGTTCCGTGGGCATCCCAAGCTTAGGCTCTTGCCACTCCTTGTTCCATAATCCATCAAATCTTTACCCAAAAGTTGAAAACTTCACAACACAAAACTTAAAATAGAAAATCTCGTAAGCTCTGTTAGCGAAAGAAAACAAAAGACCACTTCAAGGTACTGTAATGAACTCATTATTTATTTATATTGGTGTTATACCTACTGTATTCCAACTTCTCTATGGTTTATAAACTACTAGCACATATGCCCGTGCGTTGCAATGGGACATATATTATTTTGTGAGAAGCAATGGGGGAGATAATTGATGTGTCCATAAAGAATAGTCTCCGCGGTAGTGGGGCTACAAAGCGAGGAGCTTCAGTCTTCTTGCGAGTCACATTTGTCCTGTGAGATCTTGATAGTGGTGGGTTTGGTCGGTGTGGCAAAGACCACCCAACTCGTGTCTTTTTTTTTCTGTGGATCTGCCTCCGTGTTGGGGTTGTCACAGCCTCCTCATTTGCTAGCTGTGCGGCGAGCTTCGAGGTACGGTTGCTTCGATCACTCTCTCCTATGACAGCATAACTGGATGGAATACTAATTGCAGCGTATAATTCATGTTTCATTAGCATAATCAGTGTGTAATCAAGTAGTCCCTTCTTTATCAGGGTTTATTGTTTTTGATTATTTTAGTGCTCACGTGCCCATAGTTTTTTCATTAAAGTTAAACCAACATATTCTCTTTTATTGGCATGTGTCCATACTTTCTTTCAATTATAACAAACCAGCAAATTCTCTTTTATCATCAAATAGCGCATGAGACGCACAACAGCTCACGTCTGGGCCAACCCACTGGCAGACACCAGAACGACCTATGTTTGTAAGGCGCAAGTAAAAATCCAAAAAAAACGACGAGTTGCAAGATCGAACTCACAACTTCAAAATCTCAACCACGTGCTCCTAGCCACTCGAACAAACAGGCCCTGCAAACCAATGCCCGTGCTATGTTTAAAAACATACTACAACGTTAGATTAAAAACATTTTTTAATTTTTCAAACTTTTTAAAAATTATATTAATAATTATTAGTTATCGAATATTCTTGGAAACATGAACATTTTTAAAAATTCCAAACATATATCAGCAATACAAATTTTTTTTGCAAATTCCGTTAATTTTTGAAAAAACACGAGCAAACTTTTAAATATGATTTTATAAAAACTTGATTTTTTAAAAAAAATTGTGAACAATTTTTAAAAATTGAAACATGTTTTGAACATTCAGAACAACTTTACGAAATGTGATTTATTAAACACAAAAATTAATTTCAATTTATGAACATTTGACGACAGCAAGAATATTTGAATAATTTAGAATATGTTTTAGAAAGCCTATTTTATTTAGAAAATATGAACAATTATAGAAAAAACAAACATTTTTCTAAAAAAATGGTAACTTTTTTATTTCAGGAAATGCAATTTATTAAACCCAAACATTATTTTGATTTTGTGCACATTTCATGTCAACAATAATATTTTTACAATTTAGAATATTTTTAGAAAGCTAATTTTATTTACAAAATGTGAACAATTGTAGAAAACACAAACATTTTAGAAAAAATGTGCACTTTTTTATTTTAAACAAAAATAACAATTTAAAGTATTGAACATTTTTCAAAACAGGAACAATATTTCGGAATTCTGAAATCTTTTGGAAAAATCGGAAAAACTGAAATTCTGAACGTGTTCTGAAAATGTTGGATTTAAAAAGAAAAGGAAAAATAAACTTGGAATAAAAATGTGAAAAATAAGTAGCAAATAAATAGAGAAAGAAACAGAAAAGGAAAAATAGAAGCAGAACAACAACGGAAAAAAACGGGCCAGCTCGGTCATGGGCATTGTGAGCGAAGCTCTGACTATTTATCGCACCATGTGGCAAATACAATTTTCTAGCTGCGTGGACAGAAGAATAAATGGGCTGGCTTCGCTGGGCCATAACGCGTGGCCCGAGTATTAAATTCTGTACAAAAATTTAGTACCACCTTGGATAGAAACAAATATATTTTTCATTGGTGAATGGATGAAAAAATTGGAGAAACACACCTTGCTTTATTACTAGGAATAGATTTTACTAGCCATAGATTCATCAAAATAAGCAAACAACACACCAAAAACAGAATCTGTCAAAAACAGAACATTCTGTATTAATCTGTAGCTAGCGGAAGATCTGGAACCCCAAAAATTTTAAAATAAATTGCTGGACGTGAGGAATTTATCTATTAATCATCTGCAACAATAATTAACTAAATTTCACTTTCCAAATAAAAATGGTAGCAGTTCTCGTGAGCGCTAAAGTTTCTGTTTTTTACAGCAATTGTAACAATACTTTCCCAAGTCTTCCCAACGGTTCTACTTGGCACAAACACTAATTAAACACAAAAAACACAACCAAAACAGAGGCTAGATAAACTATTTATTACTAAACAGGAGCAAAAAGCAAGGAATAAAAATAAAACCGGGTTGCCTCCCAACAAGCGCTATCGTTTAACGCCCCTAGCTAGGCATAACAAGCAAGGATAGATCTAGGTATTGCCATCTTTGGTAGGCAATCCTTAAGTGGCTCTCATAATAGATTCATAAGGTAATTTAATTTGCTTTCTAGAAAGTGTTCCATGCCTTTCCTTTATGGAAATTGGAATCTAGTATTTCCTTCCTTCATATCAATAATTGCACCAATCCTTCTAAGGAAAGGTCCACCAAGAATAATAGGACATGAAGGATTGCAATCTATGTCAAGAACAATAAAATCTACGGGCACATAATTCCTATTTGCAACAATAAGAACATCATTAATTCTTAATAGTGGAATCCGCAAGGTGCAAGTTTAAAGAGCAATCATCAAAATCACAGAAACCTAACAAATCACACAAAGTCTTTGGAATCGTGGAAACACTAGCACCCAAATCACATAAAACATAGTATTCATGATCTTTAATTTTAATTTTAATAGTTGGTTCCCACTCATCATAAAGCTTCTAGGGACAGAAACTTCCAATTCAATTTTTTCTTCATAAGATTGCATTAAGGCATCAACGATATGTTTAGTAAACGCTTTATTTTGACTATAAGCATGAGGAGAATTTAGCACGGATTGTAACAAGGAAATACAATCAATAAAAGAACAATTTTCATAGTTAAATTCCTTGAAATCCATAATAGTGGGTTTAGCAACATCTAGGGTTTTAATTTCTTCAATCCCACTTTTATCAATTTTAGCATCAAGATCAAAAAATTCCGAATTCTTGGAATGCCTTCTAGGTAAAGGTGGATCATATTAAGTCCCATCATTATCAAGATTCATATTGCAAAACAAAGATTTAATAGGGGACACATCAATAACTTCTATACCTTCATCTTTATTTTCATAGCAACTAGAAGAACACGCTCTTATAAAGGCATCTTTCTTAGCACGCATCCTAGCGGTTCTTTCTTTGCACTCATCAATGGAAATTCTCATGGCTTTGAGAGACTCATTGATATCATGCTTAGGTGGAATAGATCTAAGTTTCAAAGAATCAACATCAAGAGAAATTCTATCAATGTTCCTAGCCAACTCATCAATCTTAAGCATTTTTTCTTCAATCAAAGCATTAAAATTCTTTTGCGAAGTAATAAATTCTTTAATATTAGATTCAAAATCAGAGGGAATCTTATTATAATTTCCATAAGAATTGTTGTAGGAATTACCATAATTATTAGAGGGATTACTAGGATAAGGCCTAGGATTAAAATTTCCTATATACGCGTTGTTACCAAAATTGTTCCTACCAACAAAATTCACATCCATAGATTCATTATTATTTTCAATCAAAGTAGAAAGGGCATATCATTAGGATCAGAAGAAACACTCTTATTAGCAAATAATTTCATAAGTTCATCCAGCTTTCCACTCAAACCATTAATTTCTTCTATCGCATGCACCTTTTTATTAGTAGATCTTTCAGTATGCCATTGAGAATAATTGACCATAATATTATCTAGGAGTTTAGTAGCTTCTCCTAAAGTGATTTCCATAAAAGTGCCCCCGCGGCCGATTCTTAAAGATCTCTAGAAGCAAAATTCAATCCGGCATATTTTTTTTGTATAATCATCCATAAATTCAAACCATGAGTAGGGCAATTACGTATCATTAGTTTCATTCTCTCCCAAGCTTGTGCAACATGTTCATGATCAAGTTGCTTAAAATTCATAATATCGTTTCTAAGAGAGATGATTTTAGCGGGAGGAAAATACTTAGAGATAAAAGCATCTCTGCACTTATTCCATGAATCAATACTATTTTTAGGCAAAGATGAAAACCAAGCTTTAGCACGTTCTCTATGTGAAAAAGGAAATAGCTTCAATTTAACAATATCATTATCCACATATTTCTTCTTTTGCATATCACACAAATCAACGAAGCTATTTAGATGGGTAGCGACATTTTCACTAGGAAGGCCGGAAAACGGATCTTTCATGACAAGATTTAGCTAAGCAGTATTAATTTCACAAGATTCAGCATCGGTAAGAGGAGCAATCGGAGTGGTAAAAAATCATTGTTGTTTGTATTGGTGAAGTCACATAATTTAGTATTATCTTGAGCCATCGTGACAAGCAAATGAACTAACGCACAAGCAAACAAAAAGAAAGCGGGCAAAAAGAGGCAAATAGAGAAAGAGATGGAGGATAGAGAGAGAGAGGGGCGAATAAAACGGCAAGGGTGAAGTGGGGCAGAGGAAAACGAGAGGCAAATGGCAAATAATGTAATGCGGGAGATAAGGGTATGTGATGGGTACTTGGTATGTTGACTTTTGTGTAGACCTCCCCGGCAACGGCGCCAGAAATCCTTCTTGCTACCTCTTGAGCACTGCGTTGGTTTTCCTCAAAGAGGAAGGGATGATGCAGCAAAGTAGCATAAGTATTTCCCTCAGTTTTTGAGAACCAAGGTATCAATCCAGTAGGAGGCTATGTGCGAGTCCCTCGTACCTGCACAAAACAAATAAATGCTCGCAACCAACGCGAATAGGGGTTCTCAATCCCTACACGGCCACTTACAAGAGTGAGATCTGATAGATATGTTAAGATAATATTTTTGGTATTTTTGTGATAAAGATGCAAAGTAAAATAAAGATAAAGTAAAGAGCAAAGGAAATAACTAAGTAGTAGGAGATTAATATGATAAAGATAGACCCGGGGGCCATAGGTTTCACTAGTGGCTTCTCTCAAGAGCATAGGTATTCTACGTTCGAGACAAGCAGATCGACTCCTGCCTGCAGCTACTACTGTTACTCCACTCATCGACCACAATCCAGCATGCATCTAAAGTATTAAGTTGAAAATAGAATAACGCCTTAAGAAAGATGACATGATGTAGAGGGATAAAATCATGCAATATGATGAAAACCCCATCTTGTTATCCTTGATAGCAACAATACAATACGTGCCTTGTTGCCCCTACTGTCACTGGGAAAGGACAACGCAAGATTGAACCCAAATCTAAGCACTTCTCCCATTGCAAGAAAGATCAATCTAGTAGGCCAAACCAAACCCATAATTCGAAGAGACTTGCAAAGATAACCTATCATACATAAAAGAATTCAGAGAAGATTCAAATATTGTTCATAGATAGACTTGATCATAAACCCACAATTCATCGGTCTCAACAAACACACTGAAAAAATAAGATTACATGGAATAGTTCTCCATAAGAGACGGGGAGAACATTGTATTGAGATCCAAAAAGAGAGAAGAAGCCATCTAGCTAATAACTATGGACCCGTAGGTCTGAGGTAAACTACTCACACTTTTTCGGAGGGGCTATGGTGTTGATGTAGAAGCCCTCCATGATTGATGCCCCCTCCGGCGGAGCCCCGGAACAGGCCCCAAGATGGGATCTCGTGGATATAGAAAGTTGTAGCAGTGGAGTTAGGTTTTTGGCTCTGTATCTGATTGTTTGGGGGTACGTAGGTATATATAGGAGGAAGGAGTACGTCGGTGGAGCAACAGTGGGCCCACGAGGGTGGAGGGCGCCTGGTGGGGGCGGGCACGCCCCCCTACCTCGTGGCCTCCTCTTTTGTGTATTGACGTATGGTCCAAGTCTCCCGGGTCTTGTTTGTTGAGAAAATCACGTTCCCGAAGGTTTCATCCCGTTTGGACTCCGTTTAATATTCCTTTTCTTCGAAACCCTAAAACAGGCAAAAAAACAGCAATTCTGGGCTGGGCCTCCGGTTAATAGGTTAGTCCCAAAAATAATATAAAAGTGGATAATAAAGCCCAATAATGTCCAAAACAGTAGATAATATAGCATTAAGCAATCAAAAATTATAGATACGTTGGAGACGTATCAGTGAGCCAAAAGGCGCAAATGGTCTCGGGCCAGGTAAGGTGGCACCCGTGGGAATACCGTGCATGAGGCCACAAAGTGATATGTTGTGTTCCATGCTAGATCGATGTGGCTTAGGATCGGGGTCCTGACAGCTTTGGTATCAGAGCCTGACTGCCTGTAGGATTACCAAGCCAAACTGGTCAAAGTCGAGTCTAGAAATGCTTTAGTTATATAAGGGAATTGATTGTGGAAGGGAACGTAAGGCTCTTTTACTCCTTTACCCTATGGCCTTCTGATCTAAGTCATCCTCTTCTCTTCTACGGTGTTAAGGAACTAGGCTTCTCATCTTTCTATCAGGATCACGTGTTACTAATCCGTAGACTTATAGGATTGTTGGTTAAGCCTCAGTTTTGCTCCTATTACTTCCATGTGTTAACAATTGGTCTCGGAACCTTGTTATTGTGATGTTGAGTGGTTATGCCACCATTTTGTAGGATGTGTCAAATATTTTTGAGCATTTACAGCCGTTATGCTGCCCGAGTCATCCCAGGTTTCTAAATAGTCTGATGCATTTGTAGTCCTTCCTCCCAGTTCCCGATGTTCTTTTGGGCCAGATTAAGCGCACTAAACGGTCTGTTGAGGTACTCCATTGCCTTGACTTATATGTTGAAGCCATTATTATGACCCTAGGTGTCTTAGAGGATCACCTAGTAATCCAACCATGCTTTGTATCCCTAGTGTGATGATTTTGGCCATTATTCTCGAAAGCATCCCGTGATGCCTTTTAGTTAGTAGGCATTCCATTCCTGGGTTCTTGAACCCGAGATTCACTCTACTCATTCTTGTTGATAGTATTTGCTAGTTCCTTAGGACATTAGTAATCCTTGCGATAGTCCTCGAGGTCCGTGGTAAATCTTTCTTCCAATACCATGAACCAATATGGCAGAAGTTCCTTCAAACCAAAAGATCACAATCAGAGTACTCTTGAGGAGTTGTCCATTCATAATTGTGACTCTGCCAGATCAACCTTTCTGCATGGGTTATCCAGAAGAAATATATTGAGCTTTGTTCGACATACTAATCTATGCATCCACAACTCAGAAAATCGTATGTTCCTCTGAGTTGTTCTCTTTAGTTGATTTCTAACCTTCGTCTATCAATTGATAGTCAAGAGTATGCGTGCATTCATTCGTCGATGCCCATTATTCCTGGGGTCCGTCAAGCCATTCTATCCCAGAATGACTAGGAGAAACAAGCTCCAGTACCTCATCCATTTCTAGGATTGGGTCAAAGCAGTTGTATTCCACAGATCAAATGCAATCAAGCTTTTGGTCTGTTCTACCCTGAAGTTGTAAGACTAGTCTTTATGCCTACCCTGCAACTTAATTCGTTCAATTTAGAACTGTCGCGTGTACTGAATTTGTGAGTTATGCCTGGTTTTCTGTTGATGTAAGAACCATTAATATGTTGACCTTGATATGCTGTCAGCTCAGGCAATGAATATGAATTGTTTTTTGTTATTATTATTATTTCATAGAGGTAGCACACTCAATTGATCTCACTACAGTATGTGTGAACAAATATGCAATCTGGTTTGCGAATAGCACAGGGTTCGTTGATGAAAGTCGTGTGCCGACCAAACCCCACCACCCCGCCCACGATCGGAGTCGTGCTTTTTGATTGGCCAGAACCCAAACCCCACGGATCGTACGTCTGCACCGTTGGATGCTCCCACATCGAACGGCGATCCTCATCCCTTTCGACAGCACATGCAGTTCCGGTTGTAATTTTATTTTTATGCACAAAATGCACGTTATTCTCAAAAAATGTCTTAAATATAGCTAACGATAACTGAAATGCGCCAGAAAATCAAACCCGTGGTATAATGGTGATTGCGTACCCTGGAAAGTTTTATGAGGCCAAACGATGAAGTCACTGGCCACACGAGTTTGAATTGACACGTCTCCTTTTGGAAACCATGATCCTTCATGTGAGACGCTCCGGTTTGGAAGGAGCGGTCATCAAAACTTGTGCCAAACTTTACCAAATTTTTTCCACGGTGTCGTGACAGCACGCCACAGGCACACATCGATTTTGATGATGTCCGAACTCCATCTGAGTTTCATGTACTTAAAATAACAACTAGGCCTATGTCAGTGGCCGCACATCGCGGTGGAAATGTTTGAAACATCTCCCCGCTTCTCGAACAAATGGATGAAAACTCACAAAGCGACGCACAAATGCTCTATACACCTTCTTTGCTAGGCTGATAGTAAGGGGGTATCATAGCTAGTATCATGCATGCCAACTAGGCAATTTTCATGAGTTGTCGTAGAATTAAATGAAGAAAGAGAGGGTTATGTATCATATCATGAAAACTATCATAATAAATGCTATGCTACTATGTGTCATGCATGGCAATATAAATAAAGTACTACATATGATACTAGCTACTCTATGATGATACAATGCATTGGACTAGCCACAGTGGGAGTAACTTCAGCAATAACATCGAGTCCAACTCAACAAATTTGCTTATGTGGCAATGAGTTAATGAGGAGAGAGGTAGTTTGAGTAACTTAGCTAGTTACTGTAACATCACATGTCCCAATGCAATATGAGTTTATAACCTAATAAATGAGGCTTTGCATGTTACCATACTTATGTTACATATACTACCCACTATGAGACTAGCCAAAGTGGGAGTAACTTCAGCAGTAACATCGAGTCACTCAACAAATTTGCTTATGTGGCAATGAGTTAATGAGGAGAGAGGTAGTTTGAGTAACTTAGCTAGTTACCGTAACATCAAATGTGCCAATGCAATATGAGTCTATATAACCTAATAAATGAAGCTTTGCATGACACCACACTTATGTTACTACCCACTATGAAGGTAGTAACATAGTCTAGGGATATGTGTATGTTATTAGTGCATGTTACTATGCATTTGGGCTAGTATGAAAGGTAGTAACATAGTCTAGGGATATGTGCATGTTACTAGTGTATGTGTTACTCTCCATTGTGGCGAGTCTTAGAGCAGGCTAGTACAATAGAGTGACATAATTAAGCAGGCTATAAGGAATAGAATAATATATATGTGCTTATTAGTTGGAGGAAAGAGAAGAGGAGAGAGAAGAGAAGCATACTCTCAGTTAGTAGAGCTAGCTGCAACACGAGACCCAAGACACTTTGTAAGGATTTAAGGTGAGCCAACTATTGATAAACTAGTATGTATTTAAAACTTATTAGTGTACATGCCCGCTAAGGGGTTGGCTGTAATGGTAGTATCATAAGCGATATCATGCATGCCAACTAGACTTTTTGGATGATGTGGCACACAATTAAATAAGGAAAGAGAGGATGTGGTATCATATCATGATACCGTATCATATTAAATGTTGTACTACTTTGTGTGATGTATGGCAATTAATACACTACTAGAAAAAGGGCTATAGATGGGATTGACACTAATGGCGCACCAGACAAGCGGTGCGCCATTAGTATATACTAATGGCGCACCACCTTCTGATACGCCATTAGAGCTGAAACTACTAATGGCGCACCAGGCGCAGGGTGCGCCATTAGTATCAAAAAAAAATTTTAACTAGTGCACCTGTCCAAACATACTAATGGCGCATCCAGACACAGTGCGCCATTACTAGTTGTAACTAGTAATGGCGCACCTGTCGGAAAGTGCGCCACTAATGTTGTTTTTTTATTATATTTTTTATTCCTTTTTTTGCAAAACTACTAATGGCGCACTGTTCGACTGTGCGCCATTACTAGTTTAAACTAGTAATGGCGCACTGTGGAACAGTGCGCCATTAGTATGTTTTTTTTTGCAAAACTACTAATGGCGCACCACCAGAAGGTGCGCCATTAGTAACCTGGATTACTAATGGCGCATTTAGAGTTGGTGCGCCATTAGTAAGTGGGCAACAACAAGATATTTTGGACAGCCTCTCCTACCCACACTCACTTTCTCCCCACTTCATTCTCTCCACCTCCTCCTTGTCTCGGGTGCCTCCTCTTTTTCACCTCATTTCCACCATAGATTCATTCAATTTAAGTGGTTAAATTACCTTGTTTTGATAGGTAAGTAAGGGGGGAAGCTATATTCATGTTGTTCTCCCTACAACAATGTGCACATGCACTTTTTATGGCCTAGCTAGATCTATGTATGTTCGTGGTGTTGCATATGTTTGTGGTGTTGCATATGTGTTTGTGTTTGGAGGTGTACCGGTATTTGAAATGCGATAGTTTCCAATATTTTGCCGGAATGTTGATTCATTTCCGTTTCGGCGAGAATTTTGGCATTAAGCATTGTTTTTGGTCCTATTTTTAGGGAAAGTCATGCCAAATTTTTTCTTGGTTCAAAAATATCGTTTTGCTCTACCCCGCAGGCGACCATGGTCCGCACGATGACCGAAAGCATCGTGAATAGGTTTTTGAGGTCCGCGAAGGCCGAGATGCTTCAAAAGAACGAGACGGAGATAAGATGTCCGTGTCGAAGATGCAAGATGAAGAGCCTTATTGCGGACCCAGAATCCGGGCAGGTGCGGGACCACCTGCTCTTGCGTGGTTTCATGGATGGCTATAGGTGGCAAGGTGATGAAGATGACTACGAAGTCGTCCATGGGGGCCGGGCAAGAAATGAGGAAGGGTAGAAAGATAACCACCGCGGCTCGGGCGGGTGAGAAGACGAAGAATCCCTAGGAGATGATCACGACGGTGATGCTGTACACAGTCATCATGTAGAAGATGCAGGACATGATGATGAGGAAGATGCCGGAGCAGACGACGGGCATGATCATGAAGATGATGATGCCGGCGGAGCAGACGACGCTGGACCATCGATGGGCTGGGTGCAGGACCCTCATATTCAAGAGCTGCTTCTCAAGAAGACGGATAATGCAAGAGCTACCACCCGAGAGAAAGCCAAGATGGATCAACTTGAGATAGACGCGATTACTCCATTGTATGAAGGATACAGGCCATAGGATACCCGCCTGAAAGTAACGCTCATGGCTCTGGAGATGGAGGTAAAACACAAAATGACCGACACATGCTTCGACGAGAACATGTCATTCTGGCACGAACGTCTTCCCAAGGGGAACAAGTGCCCGACCAGTTTGGAGGAGGCAAAGAAAATCGTGTGTCCTCTGGATTTACCGCACGTGAAATACCATGTGTGCATGAACAATTGCATCATTTATCGGGACGAGCACGCGGAGTCTACCATATGTCCGGTGTGCGGCGTCACTCGACACAAGAAGAGGAAGAAAGCTCCTCGAAAAGTGGTGTGGTACTTTCCGATCACTCCTCATCTGCAGCGGTATTTCCCGGACCCTAAGGTAGCAAAGCTCCTGCGTTGGCACGCGGATAGGGAGGAGAAGAAGTGAGAAGATGACGCAAATGATCCGGAGATAGATAAAAAAGACAAGATGCTGAGTCACCTTAAGGATGCGAGCCAGTGGCAAGCGTTGAACTTCGAAGACCTAGAATTTGGGAACGATCCAAGGAACATCGTGCTGGGCGCGAGCACCGATGGAGTCAATCCGTTTGGCAGCCAGAGAAGCACACATAGCACCTGGCCTATGTTTGTGTGGATGTACAACCTTCCCCCTGGTTGTGCATGAAGAGGAAGTACATTCACATGAGTATGCTAATTGAAGGACCGAAACAACCAGGGAACGACATCAATCTATATCTTGGGCTGCTGAAAGAGGAGCTTGACATGCTGTGGAAAATGCCAGCCAATACGTGGGACACCGCAGAGAAAGAATATTTCCCTATGAGAGCCGCGCTGCTCACAACGGTGCACGACTATCTCGGTTACGGATATGTCGCGGGGCAGGTGGTCCACGGATTTTCTGGATGCGTCAGGTGCATGGATGACACAACGTATCGCCAGCTAGATAGAGATCCCGGGTCTTCGAAAACCGTGTTCATGGGACATCGAAGGTGGCTTCGCAACGATGACCTATGGAGAAAACGCAAGGATCTGTTCGATGGTGAAACCGAACCCCGAGGACGCCCGCGTACGAGGAGCGGCGAGGAAATAGATGAGCTGTTGAAAAATTGGAAAGAGTGCCCACTGCCGGGAAAGAAGCAAAAGGCGCCAGAGCCGGGAAAGAAGAGAAAGGCGCCAGAGCCGCTGCTGAAGGTATGGAAAACGAGGTCTGTTTTCTGGGACTTGCCGTGCTGGAAGATCCACCGTGTGCCTCACAGCCTTGATGTCATGCATATCACGAAGAACGTGTGCGAGAGTCTCCTTGGTACCCTGCTCAACATGCCAGAGAGGACCAAAGATGGGCCGAAAGCAAGGGCAGACTTGAAATCAGTGGGCATCAAGCAGGAGCTTCACGCTATATATGATGATGATGATGATGATGATGGATCAGGCGAAGCAGGACACGGAAAGTCGTCGCAAAGGCAAAAAGGCCAAGAAGACCGGAAATGACTACCCTCCCGCGTGCTTCACTCTAAGTCAGGAGGAGATCGAGCAGTTTTTCACCTGCCTCCTAGGAGTAAAACTTCCTTACGGTTACGCGGGGAAGATAAGTAGATACCTAGACCCAGCGAAGCAGAAGTTCAGCGGGATGAAGTCTCACGACTGTCACGTGCTGATGACACAGATACTTCCAGTTGCAATCCGTGGGATCATGGACGCGCATGTCCGTGAAACGCTATTTGGCCTATGCAACTTTTTCGACGTCATCTCTCGGAAGTCTGTTGGCGTGAGGCAACACAGAAGGCTACAGGAAGAGATCGTGGTGATACTATGCAAGCTTGAGATGTACTTCCCGCCCGCATTCTTCGATGTTATGGTGCATCTGCTGGTCCATATCGTGGACGATATCATCCAACTCGGGCCGACGTTCCTGCACAGCATGATGTCGTTTGAAAGGATGAATGGTGTCATCAAAGGATACGTTCGCAACATGTCACATCCAGAGGGAAGCATAGCCAGGGGCTTTCTGATCGAAGAGTGCATCTCCTACTACACGAATTATCTAGGCATCGAGAACCCCGTTGGTCTGCCCGTCAATAGGCACCTCGGCAGGCTCGCTGGATGGGGTCACCGTGAGGGTCGCCGCGAAATGCATGTCGACTTTGAGGGTCGACTCGCCGACTTGGAAAGAGCAAACCTAGTCGCACTACAACACATAGACGTGGTCGATCCTTGGGTGGTAGAGCACAAAACCTTTATTAAGAAGACGTACAATGAACGAGGCGAACAGAGGACGGACGGAGATATACTCAAAGAGCACAACTCATGTTTCACGCGTTGGTTCAAGCAGAAGCTTCTATCGTACCCTTTACATGAGGATTCTTCCGTGGAAGAACAACTCATATTTGCCTTGTCACAGGGCTCCGAGCACAACCTGATGACCTATGAGGCGTACGATATCAACGGCTACAAATTCTACACCGAGGACAAGGACATGAAGAGCGATGGTTATCAGAACTCCGGGGTAACGATGGAATCCTACACCGGTAACGACAAGGACATATACTATGGAAGGATCGAGGAGATCTGGGAGCTGAGCTACGCTGGAGAGAAGGTCCCGATGTTCCATGTCAGATGGGCGAAGAGCATCCTAAAAGAAGACCGGTATTTCACCACCATGGTTATACCCGAAGCCAAATCCAAGACCGCGGGCGCAAACGTCACCGCGAAAAATGAGCCATGGGTACTGGCTTCCCAAGTGGACCAATGCTTCTACATTACCGACCCGTCAAAGCCCAATCGTGTTGTCGTGAGGAGAGGCAAAAGGAAGATCATCGGAATGGATGGAGTAGCCAATGAGAAAGACTTCGACAAGTACGGCGACCCGAGGATCGAACATGACGACGATGATGAAGTAGCAGCATACACCACAAGAAGAAGCAGGACCACCCTACCTAAAGGACGTCCGTTCCACAGAAGAACTCCATTTGCGAAAAAGAAGGGCAAGAAGATTGTGAACAGATAGCTAGCTAAGATCGATTGTATTTAAATCGTAGCCTTCATTTCTCGATTGTATTTCATGGGCACTTTTTGAACTATCATGAATATTTTTAAATTTCATGGACACTCGAGCACGATCCCCCTCCATCTCGATCGCTATCCCACCTCGCCAGATCCGGTCCCCCTCGCTGCCGAGCACCCCCCGGTCCACCGGCCACCGCCGCCGACCCCCCGCACCCTCGATTCCCCTAATCAACCGCCACCGCCACCGCTGACCCCCCGCACCCCTCCCCTACTCAACCGCCGCCGCCGACCCCCTGCATCCCGCGCACCCTCCCCCGCTCCACCGGCATTACTGTTTGATGATATTTTTTAAAAAATTATTACTGTCTTATAAAACAAATATCATTGTTATGATTTAAACAAGTTTGAACATATTTAAACACAAATAAGTATCAAACAGCATTTTAAATGCATAAAAAAATTGTTGAGCCTGGGAATCGAACACAGGACCTCCTAGTGTGAGAAGTGGCTGCTGACCAGTCGAGCTAGTAGAGGGAACTTGGTGTGGATCAGGTCAGGTGGAAGATAACCTGTTGGCTCGAGCAAAAATAAAAAAATACTAATGGCGCACCAGGGTGAGGTGCACCATTAGTATGGATGTATTATGGCGCACCGAGGGGTCGTGCGCCATTAGTATTGTGCCGCCCCATCCATATTTCCTCCCCGGCCCAAACCTATCCCCTCTCTCTCCCTCGCCCTCGCCCTCGATCCCCTTCCCCTCTCCTCTCCTGACGCCGCTGCCCCGCCGCCTCGACGCCGCCCCGACGCCGCGACGCCGCCCCGTCGTCCTCGTTGGATGCCATCGCCCCGCCTCGTTGGACGCCATCGCCCTGAGGCCCCGACGTCGGCCCCGTCCACACCACCGACGCCGGAGCACCACCACCACCCGGACCTCGTCGCCTCCCGGACCTTGTCGCACCACCACCACCCGGACCTCGTCGCCCCACCTCGTCGCCCCGTCCACACCACCGCCCCCGTGAGCTCCCCCTCCTCCTCTCCCCATCTACACAAGGTCCGCCATGGCTCCCTCCCTCTCACTAGCTACCTAGATCCCTCTCCCACTCTAGTAGCTTACTGTGTTTAATCTGTGTGTTCTTGTCTAGCTTATCAACTTACACTGTCTTCAAAGTACCAATCCAATGTACTTCACTTCTTGCGCTGGTTTCAGCTCTTGAAGGGGACAAACATCGTTGCTAGTAAGCTGCACTTCTTTAAATTTAAGTATAGTCTTGCAGTCCAGTGGATCGATGAAATGATGCCCCACTAATTAACATGGTTCTGTGCTGGCACTAATATCCTAGTTATATTGCTGTGTATTGTCGCATACTCACATGGTGCTATAGAGTCACTAGAACTCTTCAAACAGCACCGACAGCTAGCTAGCATGCCAATAAAATCATTTAGCATGTAAACTTCACAAATTGAAGTATAGTGGAAAGCCACCTTTTAAGTTTTAATAGCCTATGCTAGCTATCAGACCACCTCTTATGCTCCAATGATGGTTCCCTGCCGGCTGATGCACTAATAATATTCTATGCTACATCTCCAATCTACTCTCTCCATTTTAATATATTGCATATATGTAGGATTACTTGCCGGTGCAGGGAATAATGTAGGCTGTACTTTTTTTGGATAATGTTGGTTTTACTTGATGGTATTGGTCGATTCTGTGTTTTGTTGCCAAATGATGTCATTTCTGTAAACCTTCAAATATGCAATAATACATCATTGTAAATGTTATGAAAAAATGATCAATATTCTTGATTCCACAAATCTAGTCATAAACGACCAAAGGCTATTATAAATTGATAAATCATTGAACAGCTAATGACCTGTCATATTCTCAACGGAGGCAAAATTATTGGTACTTGTGATTCAAGGGCACGAAGAGCCACGGAACAGCTCATTTCGACATTGTTAAACTAGAAACAGATAATTAGGCAAGACCCGTGAGACGACTTGGGGGGGGGGAGGGGGGCGGTCCCAAAGATATTAATTTACACAAGCCATGTGAGCTGTTTCTTATGCAGAGCTATTTCTTCTACTACAACCTGAGGGTTTTCTTAGCTAAATTAGGCTATGTTCGTTTTGTGTCAGCTACTTGTTGTCCATGTTAACTTCTTTTCATGGTAGCCATAGATTTGACTTTCAGTGTTGGTGATTCTGCAGTTGCTGTAGACTACTATAGTGATGAGTGTCTAGCTTTTGTAATCTACACTTCTTGCATAAGGATTTGCATGTGCCTTTGTACCATGAGTAATTTGGGACTTGGGAATTGGTTCTTTCTTACTACAGTCTTGCTGCTATAGTATGGCTCTGTTCTTGGTGGAGGTTTCATTACTTGTTTTGTGTGGCTTAGGTTATATTTTAGTGGAATTTGTGTGATATGTTTGGCTGGACTCTGCTCTTTTCACAGTTATAGTGTTGTCACTTTACAGCTTGCATGCTTGCCATACCAGACCATCAGTGTTCCACTGTTATGTTAAACTGTTCAATTCTTTTTCCGCTGTTATGATAAATGTTGAATGATACTGCTTGGAGATGCATATATTGTTTCACCTCTTCACATGCCAATGTATTTTCCATGTTGTGATGGAGCCCTTTTTTGCCTTGTCCACCCGAGAGGCCCTTGAGTTTGCTGGAATGTCGATTAACTTCCGTTCCGGCAAATTCGGGTACTCCATATGTCCTATTTTCAGCAAAGGTCATGCTGAAATTTTCTGTGAATTTTAGCATGACTTAGCTAAAAATAGGACATATGGGGTACTTGTGACTAATGCATGGGTGTCGACAAACCATTAATTATACAACCTTGGCTTTTAGGGTGCCTCGGCGTCGATAAAAACCGAAATGATGAAAGCTTAGGCTTTTAGGGTGCCTCGGCGTCGAAAAACCCTCAATGATAAAAGCTTAGCTTTTAGGATGCCTCGGTGTCGACAAACCCTAAATGATGAGACCATGATCTTGTTCCTTGACAATAACCAACTTTTTGACCAAACTTTGTTCCTATTTAGAGAGAAACATGGCCAACAACGATGAGGCCGGGGGTTCGGGCGGCAAGGCATTCTGGGAGCTGTCCAAGGAGATGGAGGAACAACCTCACTTGTATGAGGACGCCGCCTTCCCCACCGATCCTGGGACCACTGATGGTACCGCCGAGGATGACCCCACTGATGCCACCACTGATGGTGCCGCCGAGGATGCCACCACTGATGATGGCAGCGCACGCACAGATGGTAGCCAACCGAAGAGGCAACGGAAGGACCGGCGCCCAACCATGCTCCGCACCCTCAAGGAGGAAGTTACTGAAGTGGACTCTGAGGGGAATCCAACGGAGCCCGGACGAATAGTCAAGGGGTACTCGCTTCAGCTCGGGTGCATTCTCCGGAGCACCATCTCGATCAACACCGAGAACCTGAGGCATCCTGACCGAGGGAATTTGCGCAACCTCCTCTTCACGAAGCTGCACAAATGATACAAGTTCCCTGCTGAATCTGAAAACACAAGCCTCAAAGGGAATAAAGTGAACAATGTTGCCCTCACGAAGATGAGCAAGGCCCTGTCTACTTGGAAAAGCAATGTGAAGAGAATGATCGAGAAAGGTCAGAGTTATGAGAAGATCAAGGAGAAAAATCCTTCGACCACCGAAGATGACTACAACGACATCAAGATCAATTGCTCGAGCACCGCAAACTCCGAATCAAGTAAGTGGGGGAAAGAAATGCAGGAGCTGAACTTAGGGGAACACACACTCGGTCCCGGCGGTTACAGAGTGGCGGAGCCTATATGGGACAAGGAGGAGGCGGACCGTGCCGAGCAAGGCCTACCGCCTCTCTTCGATAAATACGGTGACAAGCAGACCATGAACTTTGTCAGGGCCCGGTACAAGAAGGACCCGAAAACAAAGGAGCTTACCACGGATCCGAAGACCAGGGCACTTGAGCTTGTTCTGGTAAGGAATACACCCCCGCGTAATTAGCTCCATATGGTTGCATTCTAATTAATGAAGCCAAATTTCTAAATGGTTCACATTCCTTCCGCAGGCGACTGAAAGCAGTAGCGCGGGGTCCACTAAGAGCAACCCTTGGGACACCACTCTAAATAGGGCGTTGAATGTAATGAAGAACAAGGATAAGCTCAGTAAGCCGACGTCAGCTGGTCGTGTGGCCCGCAAAGGCTTGTCGACAAAATGGTCGTCATACTATAACACCGGTGGGCGAAAGGAGAAAAAGACCAGCTTGGAAAGCCAGGCGCACGAGGTTCAAGAACTCAGGGCACAGGTGGGGCGGATTCCGGAGATTGTCCAAGAGCAAGTGGAACAACAACTCGGAAGGACGATCACCGCCATTGTGCCTACCTTGATCCAGGGGATTAGTGCGTGGATTGCGGCGGCCAACAGGGGCCACCCCCGATTCCTAGCTTCACGGCCAGCAACTCGCAGAACGCGATGGCGGGGCCATTGGTGTCTCCGACGCCGGCACGGGAGCTTAATGCACCCGGGTGTACGCCGGCCGGCACCTCTGCAGCAAGCGGCCCCTCCGTCAACTGCACGCCCGCCGTTGGCGGTGCCTCGACATTAGCCGAGATCGATGCCATCATCACGGTAACTAATTAAGCCTCTCTCGGCCGAGGACTTCATCTCCTTGCCTTTGACTGGGCATCCCTGACGCCCTACATGTTTTCACAGGGCGCCGCCAACGTTCCGTGCACTCTCCTGCACTTCGTGAACAACGAGTTGGTCGATGTCGCCAAGGGCAAAATCGTTCAACCGGGCAACCCCTTGTTCCATGGTACCCAGATGCCACCCAACTTGTTTAGGGTTCAACTGGTTCGGGTGCTGCCAGGCTGCGACGAGTTGTTACCTCCGATTCAACCCGTCGGGGCCGACGATGATGACGTGATGACCCTCAGCGCCTGCCTGAGCTGGCCCCTGCTTTGGCCGAAGAGCCAGATTCGTTTGGGGGCGGGGGACACCACCCCAAAGACAACACCGCCAGTCATGCCGGCGCCAAGTCGGCCCCATGGCAAGACCGCCGCAACGGTGCTGGACATCCCTATGCCACTGGATCCAAACATGCATATGGCACAGGATCAGAACGACGATGACAACGATACATTTGCCAACGTCGATCAGTACTTTGCCGATCATGGGTACGGTGGCGACTTCATGGGGCCTCCTTCTCAAGAACCCAACCCAACAAAAGACGTGCGCGATCTAGCTGGTACCGCGGAGAAGCCAAGTTGCAACAGGCGTTGTCTGCCGTTCAGCTCTCAGGAGACGCCTCCAGCTGCCAACTTCACCGAGCCTCAGATCGGCGAGGTGCGAAATATTATCAGCCCCAACACACTCAAGAAGGCGGTCTGTGAGCAGAACTTGGTCCCATTACAGGAGAAGAAGAGGGCACGCAAAAGAAAGACTAACAAGGGTGCGGGCCAGCCGGCACCGAGTACGATCCGTGCTCAGGACGGGCCACCTTCACCTGAGGATATCTCGAGGAGGGTGCATGTGGCGGGTAGGCCAATGCTACCGAGAAATATGCTCGATGCTGCAACCGGTGCTATGCGGAGTCTGCATGACAGTGTTCTTTCTTTGGAGAAGCGGCGTCTCGGAGAGAAGGATGTGGCATACCCGGTTTTCGTGGCCAAGGTGCCAGAGGGCAAGGGCTTTGCGGATAACTCCATCGGGGGTACGATCGTCCTGCGGTTTGATGACATCCATGCTATGTTGAACCTTCATCCGCTGCACTACACATTCGTTCGGCTATTTTCGCTGAGTATGGAGATGCGGATCATTCGCGACAAGACCCCGGACATCGTGATAGTCGACCCCTTCTACATGCGTGCCAAGATCTTGGGCAGCGCTGGGGACCGGCAAGTCGCGACTTCTTACCTTGAAGGTATCATTCTGGCAAACCAAGATAAGGATAACTTCCTCGTGCCTTACTTTCCCGAGTAAGTCCTGTTGGGGAACGTAGCAATAATTCAAAATTTTCCTACGTGTCACCAAGATCTATCTATGGAGTCATCTAGCAACGAGGGAGGAGTGGATCTACATACCCTTGTAGATCGCGCGCGGAAGCGTTCAAGAGAACGGGGTTGATGGAGTCGTACTCGTCGTGATCCAAATCACCGATGATCCTAGCGCCGAACGGACGGCACCTCCGCGTTCAACACACGTACGGAGCAGCGATGTCTCCAACTTCTTGATCCAGCAAGGGGGGAGGAGAGGTTGATGGAGATTCAGCAGCACGACGGCATGGTCGTGGCAGTGGCGGGATTCCAACAGGGCTTCACCAAGCGCTGCGGGAGGAGGGAGATGTGTCATGGGAGGGAGAGGGAGGCGCCAGGGCTCAGGTATGGTTGCCCTCCCTTCCCCCCACTATATATAGGGCCAAGGGAGATGGGGAGGGCGCAGCCTTGCCCCTTCCTCCAAGGAAGGGTGCGGCCAAGAGGGGGAGGAGTCCATCCTCCCCAAGGCACCTCGGAGGTGCCTTCCCCCTTTAGGACTCTCCCCTCCTCTTGTCCCTTTGGCGCATGGGCCTCTAGGGGCTGGTGCCCTTGGCCCATTTAGGCCAAGTCGCACCCCCTACAGCCCATGTGGCCCCCCGGGGCAGGTGGCCCCACCCGGTGGACCACCGGGACCCTTCCGGTGGTCCCGGTACAATACCGGTGACCCCGAAACTTGTCCCGATGGCCGAAATAGCACTTCCTATATATAATTCTTTACCTCGGGACCTTTCCGGAACTCCTCGTGATGTATGGGATCTCATCTGGGACTCCGAAAAACTTTCGGGTTACCGCATACTAATATCTCTATAACCCCAGAGTCACCGAACCTTAAGTGTGTAGACCCTACGGGTTCGGGAGACAAGCAGACATGACCGAGACGTTCTCCGGTCAATAACCAACAGCGGGATCTGGATACCCATGTTGGCTCCCACATGTTCCACGATGATCTCATCGGATGAACCACGATGTCAAGGACTTAATCAATCCCGTATACAATTCCCTTTGTCTAGCGGTACGATACTTGCCCGAGATTCGATCGTCGGTATCCCGATACCTTGTTCAATCTCGTCACCGGCAAGTCTCTTTACTCGTTTCGTAACACATCATCCCGTGATCAACTCCTTGATCACATTGTGCACATTATGATGATGTCCTACCGAGTGGGCCCAAAGATACCTCTCCATTTACACGGAGTGACAAATCCCAGTCTCGATTCGTGCCAACCAAACAGACACTTTCGGAGATACCTGTAGTGTACCTTTATAGCCACCCAGTTACGTTGTGACGTTTGGCACACCCAAAGCACTCCTACGGTACCCGGGAGTTGCACAATCTCATGGTCTAAGGAAATGATACTTGACATTAGAAAAGCTTTAGCATACGAACTACATGATCTTGTAATAGGCTTAGGATTGGGTCTTGTCCATCACATCATTCTCCTAATGATGTGATCCCGTTATCAATGACATCCAATGTCCATGGTCAGGAAACCGTAACCATCTATTGATCAACGAGCTAGTCAACTAGAGGCTTACTAGGGACATGGTGTTGTCTATGTATCCACACATGTATCTGAGTTTCCTATCAATACAATTATAGCATGGATAATAAACGATTATCATGAACAAGGAAATATAATAATAATCAATTTATTATTGCCTCTAGGGCATATTTCCAACAGTCTCCCACTTGCACTAGAGTCAATAATCTAGTTCACATCGTCATGTGATTAACACTCACAGGTCACATCGCCATGTGACCAACATCCAAAGAGTTTACTAGAGTCAATAATCTAGTTCACATCACTATGTGATTAACACTCAAAGAGTTCTGGGTTTGATCATGTTGCTTGTGAGAGAGGTTTTAGTCAACGGGTCTGTAACATTCAGATCCGTATGTACTTTGCAAATTTCTATGTCATCTTGTAGATGCAACTACTACGCTAAATTTGGAGCTATTCCAAATAACTGTTCTACTTGGAGCTATTCTAAATTGTTGCTCCATTATACGTATCCGGTATCTCTACTCAGAGCTATCCGGATAGCTGTTAAGCTTGCATCGACGTAACTCTTTACGTCGAACTCTTTATCACCTCCATAATCAAGAAAATTCCTTAGTCCACTAGTTACTAAGGATAACTTTGACCGCTGTCCTGTGATCCATTCTTGGATCACTCTTGTACCCCTTGACTGACTCATGGCAAGGCACATTTCAGGTGCGGTACACAGCATAGCATACTGTAGAGCCTATGTCTTAAGCATAGGGGACGACCTTCGTCCTTTCTCTCTATTCTGCCGTGGTCGAGCTTTAAGTCTTAACTTCATACCTTACAACTCAGGCAAGAACTCCTTCTTTGACTGATCCATCTTGAACACCTTCAAGATCATGTCAAGGTATGTGCTCATTTGAAAGTACTATTAAGCGTTTTGATCTATCCTCATAGATCCTAATGCTCAATACTCAAGCAGCATAATCCAGGATTTCCATTGCAAAACATTTTCCAAATAACTCTGCATGCTTTCCAGAAATTCTACATCATTTCTGATCCATAATATGTCAACAACATATACTCATCAGAAATTCTATAGTGCTCCCACTCACTTCTTTGGAAATACAAGTTTCTCATAAACTTTGTATAAACCCAAAATCTTTGATCATCATCAAAGCATACATTCCAACTCCGAGATGCTTACTCCAGTCCCTAGAAGGATTGCTGGAGCTTTGCATACTTATTAGCATCTTTTAGGATTGACAAAACCTTCCGGTTGTACCACATACAACCTTTCCTCAAGAAAATCGTCGAGGAAACAATGTTTTGACATCCTATCTGCAAGATTTCATAAATAATGCAGTAATCGCTAATATAATTCCAACAGACTCTTAGCATCGCTACGAGTGAGAAAGTCTCATCGTAGTCAACTCCTTGAACTTGTCGGAAAACATCTTAACAACAAGTCGAGCTTTATTAATGGTGACATTTACCATCATTGTCCGTCTTCCTTTTAAAATCCATCTGCACTCAATAGCCTTACGACCATCGAGCCGTTCTGCCAAAGTCTACACTTTGTTTTCATACATGGATCCTCTCTCGGATTTTATGGCCTCGAGCCATTTATCGGAATCCGGGCCCACCATCGCTTCTTCGTAGCTCGTAGGTTCATTATTGTCTAGCAACATGACTTCCAAGACAGGATTACTGTACCACTCTGAAGTAGTACGCATCCTTGTCACCCTACGAAGTACGGTAGTGACTTGATCCGAAGTTTCATGATAACTATCATAAGCTTCGACTTCAATTGGTGTAGGTGCCACAGGAACAACTTCCTGTGCCCTGCTACACACCAGTTGTAGTGACGGTTCAATAACCTCATCAAGTCTCCACCATCGTCCCACTCAATTCTTTCGAGAGAAACTTTTCCTCGAGAAAGGACCCGATTCTAGAAACAATCCCTTATTGCTTTCGGACCTGAGACAGGAGGTATACCCAATTGTTTTGGGTGTCCTATGAAGATGCATTTATCAGCTTGGGTTCGAGCTTATCAGCCTAAAACTTTTTTCACATGAGCGTCACAGCCCCAAACTTTTAAGGAATGACAGCTTAGGTTTCTCTAAACCATAGTTCATACGGTGTCATCTCATCGCAATTACATGGTGCCCTATTTAAAG
Source organism: Triticum monococcum (assembly GCA_034509565.1). Classification (NCBI taxonomy): domain Eukaryota; kingdom Viridiplantae; phylum Streptophyta; class Magnoliopsida; order Poales; family Poaceae; genus Triticum; species Triticum monococcum. The sequence continues at coordinate 759,716,966 of CM067842.1, forward strand.
TGAATGTGGTTGTCTTTAATGCCTAACCCATAAACTATTGTGGTAATTCGATAAGAGACATCATGGTATGCATCATATCCAATAGGGTGTAGTTATGATGTTCGGACACACCATCACACTATGGTGTTCCAGGCTGTATCAGTTGTGAAACAATTTCCACAATGTCTTACGTTTGTGCCAAACTCGTAATTCAGATATTCATCTCTATGATCATATCATAGATCTTCTATCCTATTGTCACAATGATCTTTCAACTTCACCCTGAAATTACTTGAACCTTTCAATAATTCAGACTCGTGATTCATCAAGTAAATATACTCAACATCGACTCAAATCATCTATGAAGTAAGAACATAACGATATCCACTACATGCCTCAGCACTCATTGGACTACACACATCAAGATGTATTGCTTCCAACAAGTTGCTTTCTAGTTCCATTTTACTGAAAACGAGGCTTTCAGTCATCTTGCCCATGTGGTATGATTTGCATGTCTCAAGTGATTCAAAATCAAGTGAGTCCAAACGGTCCATTTGCAAGGAGTTTCTTCATGCATATACACCAATAGACATGGTTCGCATGTCTCAAACTTTTCAAAAACGAGTGAGCCCAAAGATCCATCAACATGGAGCTTCTTCATGCGTTTTATACCGATATGACTTAAGTGGCAGTGCCCCAAGTAGGTGGTACTATCATTACTATCTTATATCTTTTGGCATGAACATGTGTATCACTATGATCGAGATTCAATGAACCATTCATTTTAGGTGCAAGACCATTGAAGGTATTATTCAAATAAACAGAGTAACCGTTATTCTCCTTAAATGAATAACCGTATTGCGATAGACATAATCCAATCATGTCTATGCTCAACGCAAATACCAATCTCGATGGTAGAGGGAGCGTGCGATGCTTGATCATATCAACATTGGAAACACTTCCAACACATATCGGCAGCTCACGTTTAGCTAGTCTCCGTTTATTCCGTAGCTATTATTTCGAGTTACTAACACTTAGCAACTGAACCGGTATCTAATACCCTGGTGCTACTAGGAGTACTAGTAAAGTACACATCAACACAATGTATATCCAATATACTTCTATCGACCTTGCCAGCCTTCTCATCTACCAAGTATCTAGGGTAATTCTGCTCCAGTGGCTGTTCCTCTTATTACAGAAGCACTTAGTCTCGGGTTTGGGTTCAACCTTGGCTTTCTTCATTAGAGCAGCAGCTGAATTGCTGTTTCATGAAGTATCCCTTCTTGCCCTTGCCCTTTTTGAAACTAGTGCTTTTACCAACCATCAACAATTGATGCTCCTTCTTGATTTCTACTTTTGTGGTGTGAAACATCGCGAATATCTCAAGGATCATCATATATGTCCCTGATATATTATAGTTCTGTTGGGGAACGTAGTAATTTCGAAAATTTTCCTACGCACACGCAAGATCATGGTGATGCATAGCAACGAGGGGGAGAGTGTTGTCTACGTACCAACGCAGACCGACTGCGGAAGCGATCACACAACGTAGAGGAAGTAGTCGTACGTCTTCTTTCCGATCCGACCGATCCAAGCACCGTTACTCCGGCACCTCCGAGTTCTTAGCACACGTTCAGCTCGATGACGATCCTCGGGCTCCGATCCAGCAAAGCGTCGAGGAAGAGTTCCGTCAGCACGACGGCGTGGTGACGATCTTGATGTTTCACCGACGCAGGGCTTCGCCTAAGCTATACAACGATATGACCGAGGTGGAATTTGGTGGCAGGGGGCACCGCACACGGCTAAGGAATGATCAACAATGATTAATTGTGTGCCTATGGGGTGCCCCCTGCCCCTGTATATAAAGGATGGAGGAGGAGGTGGCCGGCCAAGGCATAAGGTGCGGCCAGGATGGGAGTCCTACTAGGACTCCAAGTCCTAGTAGGAGTCCATCAAGAGGGGAGGAAGGGAGAAGGAATAGGAGGAGTAGGAAAGGTGGCCGGCCCCCTTTTCCCTAGTCCAATTCGGACCAAAGGGGAGGGGGGCCGCAGCAGCCTTTTCCTCTTCCCACTAAAGCCCATCAAGGCCCATTACTTCTCCCGTAACTACCCGGTACTCCGAAAAATACCCGAATCACTCGGAACCTTTCCGATGTCCGAATATAGTCGTCCAATATATCGATCTTTACGTCTCGACCATTTCGAGACTCCTCGTCATGTCCCCGATCTCATCCAGGACTCCGAACTCCTTCGGTACATCAAAACTCCTAAACTCATAATATAACTGTCATTGAAACCTTAAGCGTGCAGACCCTACGGTTCGAGAACAATGTAGACATGACCGAGACACGTCTCCGGTCAATAACCAATAGCGGGACCTGGATGCCCATATTGGCTCCTACATATTCTACGAAGATCTTTATCGGTCAGACCGCATAACAACATACGTTGTTCCCTTTGTCATCGGTATGTTACTTGCCCGGGATTCGATCGTCGGTATCCAATACCTAGTTCAATCTCGTTACTGGCAAGTCTCTTTACTCGTTCTGTAATACATCATCCCACAACTAACTCATTAGTTGCAATGCTTGCAAGGCTTAAGTGATGTGCATTACCGAGAGGGCCCAGAGATACCTCTCCGACAATCGGAGTGACAAATCCTAATCTCGAAATACGCCAACCCAACATCTACCTTTGGAGCCACCTGTAGTACTCCTTTATAATCACCCAGTTACGTTGTGACGTTTGGTAGTACCCAAAGTGTTCCTCCGGCAAACGGGAGCTGCATAATCTCATAGTCATAGGAACATGTATAAGTCATGAAGAAAAGCAATAGCAACATACTAAACGATCGGGTGCTAAGCTAATGGAATGGGTCATGTCAATCAGATCATTCAACTAATGATGTGACCTCGTTAATCAAATAACAACTCTTTGTTCATGGTTAGGAAACATAACCACCTTTGATTAACGAGCTAGTCAAGTAGAGGCATACTAGTGACACTTTGTTTGTCTATGTATTCACACATGTATTATGTTTCCGGTTAATACAATTCTAGCATGAATAATAAACATTTATCATGATATAAGGAAATAAATAATAACTTTATTATTGCCTCTAGGGCATATTTCCTTCAGTCTCCCACTTGCACTAGAGTCAATAATCCAGTTCACATCGCCATGTGATTTAGCAGCAATGGTTCACATCACCATGTGATTAACACCCATAGTTCATATCGTCATGTGACCAACACTCAAAGGGTTTAGTAGAGTCAGTAATCTAGTTCACATATCTATGTGATTAACACCCAAAGAGTACTAAGGTGTGATCATGTTTTGCTTGTGAGATAATTTTAGTCAACGGGTCTGTCACATTCAGATCCGTAAGTATTTTGCAAGTTCTATGTCTACAATGCTCTACACGGAGCTACTCTAGCTAATTGCTCCCACTTTCAATATGTATCCAGATTGAGACTTAGAATCATCTGGATCAGTGTCAAAAACTTGCATCGACGTAACCCTTTACGACGAACCTTTTTGTCACGTCCATAATCGAGAAATATTTCCTTATTTCACTAAGGATAATTCTGACCGCTGTCCAGTGATCTACTCCTAGATCACTATTGTACTCCCTTGCCAAATCAGTGCAGGGTATACAATAGATCTGGTACACAGCATGGCATACTTTATAGAACCTATGAATGAGGCATAGGGAATGACTTTCATTCTCTTTCTATCTTCTGCCGTGGTCGGGCTTTGAGTCTTTACTCAACTTCACACCTTGTAACACAGGCAAGAAACTTTTTCTTTGACTGTTCCATTTTGAACTACTTCAAAATCTTGTCAAGGTATGTAATTATTGAAAAACTTATCAAGCGTCTTGATCTATCTCTATAGATCTTGAAGCTCAATATGTAAGCAGCTTTACCGAAGTCTTTCTTTGAAAAACTCCTTTCAAACACTCCTTTTATGCTTACAGAATAATTCTACATTAGTTCCGATCAACAATATGTCATTCACATATACTTATCAGAAATGTTGTAGTGCTCCCACTCACTTTCTCGTAAATACAGGCTTCACCGCAAGTCTGTATAAAACTATATGCTTTGATCAACTCATCAAAGCGTATATTCCAACTCCGAGATGTTTGCACCAGTCCACAGATAGATCGCTGGAGCTTGCATATTTAGTTAACACCTTTATGATCGACAAAACCTTCTAGTTGCATCATATACAACTCTTCTTTAGCAAATCCATTAAGGAATGCAGTTTTGTTTATCCATTTGCCAGATTTCATAAAATGCGGCAATTGCTAACATGATTCGGACAGACTTAAGCATAGATACGAGTGAGAAAATCTCATCGTAGTCAACACCTTGAACTTGTCGAAAACCTTTTGCGACAATTCTAGCTTTGTAGATAGTAACACTACTATCAGCGTCCATCTTCCTCTTGAAGATCCATTTATTTTCTATGGCTTGCCGATCATCGGGCAAGTCAACTAAAGTCCATACTTTGTTCTCATACATGGATCATATCTCAGATTTCATGGCTTCAAGCCACTTTGCGGAATCTGGGCTCACCATCGCTTCTTCAAAGTTCGTAGGATCATCATGATCTAGTAGCATGACTTCCAGAACAGGATTACCGTACCACTCTGGCGCGGATCTTACTCTGGTTGATCTACGAGGTTCAGTAGTGTCTTGTTCTGAAGTTTCATGATCATCATCATTAGCTTCCTCAGTAATTGGTGTAGGTGTCACAGAAACATTTTTCTGTGATGTACTACTTTCCAATAAGGGAGCAGGTACAGTTACCTCGTCAAGTTCTACTTTCCTCCCACTCACTTCTTTCGAGAGAAACTCCTTCTCCAGAAAGTTTCCGAATTTAGCAATAAAAGTCTTGCCTTCGGATCTGTGATAGAAGGTGTATCCAATAGTTTCCTTTGGATATCCTATGAAGATGCACTTCTCCGATTTGAGTTTTGAGCTTATCAGGATGAAACTTTTTCATATAAGCATCGCAACCCCAAACTTTAAGAAACGACAACTTTGGTTTCTTGCCAAACCATAGTGCATAAGGCGTCGTCTCGACGGATATAGATGGTGCCCCTTTTTAACGTGAATGCAGCTGTCTCTAATGCATGACCCCAAAAACAATAGTGGTAAATCGGTAAGAGACATCATGATTGCACTATATCCAATAAAGTACGGTTATGATGTTCAGACACACCATTATGATGTGGTGTTCCAGGTGGCGTGAGTAGTGAAACTATTTCACATTGTTTTAACTGAAGACCAAACTCGTAACTCAAATATTTGTCTCCGCGATCAGATCGTAGAAACTTTATTTTCTTGTCACGATGTTTTTTACTTCACTCTGAAATTCTTTGAACTTTTCAAATGTTTCAGACTTATGTTTCATCAAGTAGATATACTCATATCTGCTCAAATCATTTGTGAAGATCAGAAAATAATGATACCTGTCGCGAGCCTCAATATTCATCGGACCACATACATCAGTATGTATGATTTCCAATAAATCTTTTCTCGCTCCATTGTTCCGGAGAACGGCGTTTTAGTCATCTTGCCCAAGAGGCATGGTTCGCAAGCATCAAGTGATTCATAATCAAGTGATTCCGAAAGCCCATCAGCATGGAGATTCTTCATGCGCTTTATACCAATATGACCTAAACAGCAGTGCCACAAATAAGTTGCACTATCATTATTAACTTTGCATCTTTTGGTTTCAATATTATGAATATGTGTATTATTAAGATCGAGATCCAATGAACTATTTTCATTGGGTGTGTAACCATATAAGGTTTTATTCATGTAAACAGAACAACAATTTATTCTTTTACTTAAATGAATAACTGTATTACAATAAACATGATCAAATCATATTCATGCTCAACACAAACACCAAATAACACTTATTTAGGTTCAACACTAATCCCGAAAGTATAGGGGAGTGTGCGATGATGATCATATCAATCTTGGAACTTCTTCCAACACACATCGTCACTTCACCCTTAACTAGTCTCTGTTTATTCTGCAACTCCCGTTTCGAGTTACTAATCTTAGCAACTGAACTAGTATCAAATACTGAGGGTTTGCTATAAACACTAGTAAAGTACACATCAATAACATGTATATCAAATATACTTATGTTCACTTTGCCATCCTTCTTATCCGCCAATCACTTGGGGTAGTTCCGCTTCCAGTGACCAGTCCCTTTGCAGTAGAAGCACTTAGTCTCAGGCTTAGGACCAGACTTGGGCTTCTTCACTTGAGCAGCAACTCGCTTGCCATTCTTCTTGAAGTTCCCCTTCTTCCCTTTGCCCTTTTCTTGAAACTAGTGGTCTTGTCAACCATCAACACTTGATGTTTTTCTTGATTTCTACCTTCGTTGATTTCAGCATCACGAAGAGCTTGGGAGTTGTTTCCGTTATCCCTTGCATATTATAGTTCATCACGAAGTTCTACTAACTTGGTGATGGTGACTAGAGAATTCTGTCAATCACTATCTTATCTGGATGATTAACTCCCACTTGATTCAAGCGATTGTAGTACCCAGACAATCTGAGCACATGCTCACTAGTTGAGCGATTCTCCTCCATCTTTTAGCTATAGAACTTGTTGGAGACTTCATATCTCTCAACTCGGGTATTTGCTTGAAATATTAACTTCAACTCCTGGAACATCTCATATGGTCCATGACGTTCAAAACGTCTTTGCAGTCCCGATTCTAAGCCATTAAGCATGGTGCACTAAACTATCAAGTAGTCATCATATTGAGCTAGCCAAACATTCATAACGTCTGCATCTGCTCCTGCAATAGGTCTGTCACCTAGCGGTGCATCAAGGACATAATTCTTCTGTGCAGCAATGAGGATAAACCTCAGATCACGGATCCAATCCGCATCATTGCTACTAACATCTTTCAACACAATTTTCTCTAGGAACATATCAAAATAAACACAGGGAAGCAACAACGTGAGCTATTGATCTACAACATAATTTGCAAAATACTACCAGGACTTAGTTCATGATAAATTTAAGTTCAATTAATCATATTACTTAAGAACTCCCACTTAGATAGATATCCCTCTAATCCTCTAAGTGATCACGTGATCCAAATCAACTAAACCATAACCGACCATCACGTGAGATGGAGTAGTTTTCAATGGTGAACATCGTTATGTTGATCATATCTACTATATGATTCACGCTCGACCTTTCGGTCTCCGTGTTCCGAGGCCATATCTGTATATGCTTGGCTCGTCAAGTATAACCTGAGTATTCCGCGTGTGCAACTGTTTTGCACCCGTTGTATTTGAACGTAGAGCCTATCACACCCGATCATCACGTGGTGTCTCAGCACGAAGAACTTTCGCAACGGTGCATACTCAGGGAGAACACTTCTTGATAATTTAGTGAGAGATCATCTTATAATGCTACCGTCAATCAAAGAAAGATAAGATGCATAAAAGGATAAACATCACATGCAATCAATATAAGTGATATGATATGGCCATCATCATCTTGTGCTTGTGATCTCCATCTCCGAAGCATCGTCATGATCACCATCGTCACCGGCGCGACACCTTGATCTCCATCGTAGCATCGTTGTCGTCTCGCCAATCTTATGCTTCCACGACTATCACTACCGCTTAGTAATAAAGTAAAGCATTACATCGCGATTGCATTGCATACAATAAAGCGACAACCATATGGCTCCTGCCAGTTGCCTATAACTTGGTTACAAAACATGATCATCTCATACAATAAAATTTAGCATCATGCCTTGACCATATCACATCACAACATGCCCTGCAAAAACACGTTAGACGTCCTCTACTTTGTTGTTGCAAGTTTTACGTGGCTGCTACAGGCTTAAGCAAGAACTCATCTCACCTACGCATCAAAACCACAACGATAGTTTGTCAAATAGACTCCGTTTTAACCTTCTCAAGGACCGGGCGTAGCCACACTTGGTTCAACTAAAGTTGGAGAGACAGTCGCCCGCAAGCCATTTATGTGCAAAGCACGTCGAGGGAACCGGTCTCGCGTAAGCGTACGCGTAAGGTTGGTCCGGGTCGTCTCGTCCAACAATACCGCCGAACCAAAGTATGACATGCTGGTAGGCAGTATGACTTGTATCGCCCACAACTCACTTGTGTTCTACTCGTGCAAATAACATCAAACCATAAAAACCTAGGCTCAGATGCCACTGTTGGGGAACGTAGTAATTTCGAAAATTTTCCTACGCACACGCAAGATCATGGTGATGCATAGCAATGAGGGGGAGAGTGTTGTCTACGTACCAACGCAGACCGACTGCGGAAGTGATCACACAACGTAGAGGAAGTAGTCGTACGTCTTCTTTCCGATCTGACCGATCCAAGCACCGTTACTCCGGCACCTCCGAGTTCTTAGCACACGTTCAGCTCGATGATGATCCTCGGGCTCCGATCCAGCAAAGCGTCGAGGAAGAGTTCCGTCAGCACGACGGCGTGGTGACGATCTTGATGTTTCACCGACGCAGGGCTTCGCCTAAGCTCTACAACGATATGACCGAGGTGGAATTTGGTGGTAGGGGGCACCGCACACGGCTAAGGAACGATCAACAATGATCAATTGTGTGTCTATGGGGTGCCCCCTGCCCCTGTATATAAAGGATGGAGGAGGAGGTGGCCGGCCAAGGCATAAGGTGCAGCCAGGATGGGAGTCGTACTAGGACTCCAAGTCCTAGTAGGAGTCCATCAAGAGGGGAGGAATGGAGAAGGAATAGGAGGAGTAGGAAAGGTGGCCGGCCCCCTTTTCCCTAGTCCAATTCGGACCAAAGGGGAGGGGGGGCGCAGCAGCCTTTTCCTCTTCCCACTAAAGCCCATCAAGGCCCATTACTTCTCCCGTAACTACCCGGTACTCCGAAAAATACCCGAATCACTCGGAACCTTTCCGATGTCCGAATATAGTCGTCCAATATATCGATCTTTACGTCTCGACCATTTCGGGACTCCTCGTCATGTCCCTGATCTCATCCGGGACTCCGAACTCCTTCGGTACATCAAAACTCCTAAACTCATAATATAACTGTCATCGAAACCTTAAGCATGCGGACCCTACGGTTCGAGAACAATGTAGACATGACCGAGACACGTATCCGGTCAATAACCAATAGCGGGACCTGGATGCCCATATTGGCTCCTACATATTCTACGAAGATCTTTATCGGTCAGACCGCATAACAACATACGTTGTTCCCTTTGTCATCGGTATGTTACTTGCCCGGGATTCGATCGTCGGTATCCAATACCTAGTTCAATCTCGTTACTGGCAAGTCTCTTTACTCGTTCTGTAATACATCATCCCACAACTAACTCATTAGTTGAAATGCTTGCAAGGCTTTAGTGATGTGCATTACCGAGAGGGCCCAGAGATACCTCTCCGACAATCGGAGTGACAAATCCTAATCTCGAAATACGCCAACCCAACATCTACCTTTGGAGCCACCTGTAGTACTCCTTTATAATCACCCAGTTACGTTGTGACGTTTGGTAGTACCCAAAGTGTTCCTCCGGCAAACGGGAGCTGCATAATCTCATAGTCATAGGAACATGTATAAGTCATGAAGAAAAGCAATAGCAACATACTAAACGATCAGGTGCTAAGCTAATGGAATGGGTCATGTCAATCAGATCATTCAACTAATGATGTGACCTCGTTAATCAAATAACAACTCTTTGTTCATGGTTAGGAAACATAACCATCTTTGATTAACGAGCTAGTCAAGTAGAGGCATACTAGTGACACTTTGTTTGTCTATGTATTCACACATGTATTATGTTTCCGGTTAATACAATTCTAGCATGAATAATAAACATTTATCATGATATAAGGAAATAAATAATAACTTTATTATTGCCTCTAGGGCATATTTCCTTCAAGTTCATCATGAAGCTCAAGCAGCTTGGTGGTAATGACTTCGGAGAAACATCACTTTCTCATCTGGAAGATCAACTCCCACTCGATTCAAATGATTGTTGTACTCAGACAATCTGAGCACAAGCACAACAATTGAGCTTTCCTCCTTAGTTTGCAGGCTAAGAAAATCGTCGGAGGTCTTATACCTCTTGACGTGGGCATGAGCCTGAAATCCCAATTTCCGCCCTCGAAACATCTCATATGTTTCGCGACGTTTCAAAGCGTCTTCGTTGCCTCAATTCTAAACCGTTTAACTGAACTATCACGTACTTATCAAAATGTGTATGTCAGATGTTCTCAACATCCACAGACAACGTTCGAGGTTCAGCACACTGAGCGGTGCATTAAGGACATAAGCCTTCTATGAAGCAATGAGGACAATCCTCAGTTTACGGAGCTAGTCCGCATAATTGCTACTATCAACTTTCAACCAAATTTTCTCTAGGAACATATCTAAACAGTAGAACTAAAGCGCGAGCTACGACATAATTTGCGAAGACCTTTTTGACTATGTTCAGAATAATTAAGTTCATCTTATGAACTCCCACTCAGATAGACATCCCTCTAGTCATCTAAGTGATTACATAATCCGAGTCAACTAGGCCGTGTCCGATCATCACGTGAGACGGACTAGTCAACATCGGTGAACATCTTCATGTTGATCGTATCTACCATACGACTCATGCTCGACCTTTCGGTCTTCCGTGTTCCGAGGCCATGTCTGTACATGCTAGGCTCGTAAAGTCAACCTAAGTGTTTCGCGTGTGTAAATCTGTCTTACACCCGTTGTATGTGAACGTTAGAATCTATCACACCCGATCATCACGTGGTGCTTCGAAACAACGAACTGTCGCAACGGTGCACAGTTAGGGGGAACACTTTCTTGAAATTTTAATGAGGGATCATCTTATTTACTACCATCGTTCTAAGTAAACAAGATGCAAAAACATGATAAACATCACATGCAATCAAATAATAGTGAAATGATATGGCCAATATCATATAGCTCCTTTGACCTCCATGTTGGGGCTCCATGATCATCTTGTCACCGTCATGACACCATGATCTCCATCATCGTGTCTTCATGAAGTTGTCTTGTCAACTATTACTTCTAATACTACAGCTAACGGTTAGCAATAAAGTAAAGTAATTACATGATGTTTATGTTGACACGCAGGTCATAAATAAATCAAGACAACTCCTATGGCTCCTGCCGGTTGTCATACTCATCGACATGCAAGTCGTGATTCCTATTACAAGAACATGATCAATCTCATACATCTCATATATCATTCATCACATCCTTTTGGCCATATCACATCACATAGCATATCCTGCAAAAACAAGTTAGACGTCCTCTAATTGTTGTTTGCATGTTTTACGTGGCTGCTATGGGTTTCTAGCAAGAACGTTTCTTACCTACGCAAAGACCACAATGTGATATGTCAATTGCTATTTACCCTTCATAAGGACCCTTTTCATCGAATCCGATCCGACTAAAGTGGGAGAGACAGACACCCGCTAGCCACCTTATGCAACTAGTGCATGTCAGTCGGTGGAACCAGTCTCACATAAGAGTACGTGTAAGGTCGGTCCGGGCCGCTTCATCCCACGATGCCGCCGAATCAAGATAAGACTAGTAACGGCAAGCATATTGAACAAAATCAACGCCCACAACTACTTTGTGTTCTACTCGTCCATAGAAACTACGCATAGACCTAGCTCATGATGCCACTGTTGGGGAACGTAGTAATAATTCAAAATTTTCCTACGTGTCACCAAGATCTATCTATGGAGTCATCTAGCAACGAGGGAGGAGTGGATCTACATACCCTTGTAGATCGCACGCGGAAGCGTTCAAGAGAACGGGGTTGACGGAGTCGTACTCGTCGTGATCCAAATCACCGATGATCCTAGCGCCGAACGGACGGCACCTCCGCGTTCAACACACGTACGGAGCAGCGACGTCTCCTCCTTCTTGATCCAGCAAGGGGGGAGGAGAGGTTGATGGAGATCCAGCAGAACGACGGCATGGTGGTGGCAGTAGCGGGATTCCAACAGGGCTTCGCCAAGCGCTGCGGGAGGAGGGAGATGTGTCATGGGAGGGAGAGGGAGGCGCCAGGGCTCAGGTATGGTTGCCCTCCCTTCCCCCCACTATATATGGGGCCAAGGGAGAGGGGGAGGGCACAGCCTTGCCCCTTCCTCCAAGGAAGGGTGCGGCCAAGGGGGGGAGGAGTCCATCCTCCCCAAGGCACCTCGGAGGTGCCTTCCCCCTTTAGGACTCTCCCCTCCTCTTGTCCCTTTGGCGCATGGGCCTCTAGGGGCTGGTGCCCTTGGCCCATGTAAGCCAAGGTGCACCCCCTACAGCCCATGTGGCCCCCCGGGGCAGGTGGCCCCACCCGGTGGACCCCCGGGACCCTTCCGGTGGTCCCGGTACAATACCGGTGACCCCGAAACTTGTCCCGATGGCCATAATAGCACTTCCTATATATAATTCTTTACCTCGAGACCATTCCGGAACTCCTAGTGACGTCCGGGATCTCATCCGGGACTCCGAACAACTTTCGGGTTACCGCATACTAATATCTCTATAACCCTAGAGTCACCGAACCTTAAGTGTGTAGACCCTACGCGTTCAGGAGACAAGCAGACATGACCGAGACGTTCTCCGGTCAACAACCAATAGCGGGATCTGGATACCCATGTTGGCTCCCACATGTTCCACGATGATCTCATTGCATGAACCACGATGTCAAGGACTTAATCAATGCCGTATACAATTCCCTTTGTCTAGCGGTACGATACTTGCCCGAGATTCGATCGTCGATATCCCGATACCTTGTTCAATCTCGTTACCGGCAAGTCTCTTTACTCGTTTCGTAACACATCATCCCGTGATCAACTCCTTGATCACATTGTGCACATTATGATGATGTCCTACCGAGTGGGCCCAGAGATACCTCTCCGTTTACATGGAGTGACAAATCCCAGTCTCGATTCGTGCCAACCCAACAGACACTTTCAGAGATACCTGTAGTGTACCTTTATAGCCACCCAGTTACGTTGTGACATTTGGCACACCCAAAGCACTCCTACGGTATCCGGGAGTTGCACAATCTCATTGTCTAAGGAAATGATACTTGACATTAGAAAAGCTTTAGCATACGAACTACATGATCTTGTGCTAGGCTTAGGATTGGGTCTTGTCCATCACATCATTCTCCTAATGATGTGATCCCGTTATCAATGACATCCAATGTCCATGGTCAGGAAACCGTAACCATCTATTGATCAATGAGCTAGTCAACTAGAGGCTTACTAGGGACATGGTGTTGTCTATGTATCCACACATGTATCTGAGTTTCCTATCAATACAATTATAGCATGGATAATAAACGATTATCATGAACAAGGAAATATAATAATAATCAATTTATTATTGCCTCTAGGGCATATTTCCAACAAGTCCTCCCCTCAACCGCCCCGTAACATATGAATTCTTAGATTTCGATCGTTTTTCTTTTAACAGTCCGTGTTTTCTGCAGTGACACACATTGCACGCTCATCCTCCTAAGCCCCAAATATTCCATGGCCACGTATTTCGACCCGGACCGTCAGTCGAACGTAGACTACACAAATGTCAAGAAGGTTCTTGATGATGTTCTCCCCGGCTACGTCAAATCTGGAGGCACCTTCACCAGGCCTATTCGTAAGTACGGCAAGCACGTGTTCTCCCACAATACGACGTTCTGCTGCGTCAAGCAGCCGCCTGGCGGTCAGAAGGGTGCCTACTACGCCATCCATCACATGCGGGTGATCGTACGGGACCATCATCAACTTCTGCTACCGAATAAACTCAAAGATTGGGCTGCGAGCGTGTCGGCAATCCAGGACGCGGACATCAGACAAGAATTCTTTCGCATCCAGTCGGAGTTTGCGGAAATCATCCATCAAGATGTCCTTCGTACCTCGGGGCAGTTTTACCTCAGAAATCAACCGTCCAACAGTGACATCGACACAATGCTACAAATGCAGGCTGACAACGACCGTTATTTCATGACTCCCACGATAGACGGCGGCTTCATCCACGCTCCTGTCCCTTGAGTCGAGTCGAAAGCAGTGATGCTGTGTCTAGTTCTGAAACATCGATTGGCTCATGTTGTAATTAAACTTTAATGAACTTGTAGTATGTCTCTTTGGTTTCGAGAGTCGTTCAACTTAGATGTAATCGATGCTATTAATGTCTTGCTTTTCTCTTCCGATCGTTCTGTTGCATACTTATATATTGCTTATGTATTGTCTGTGAATTGGTACTAACGTTTCGTTTGGCTACTGCATAGCGATGCCGTCGTATGTCGTGTACAAGGGTAAGGTTCCCGGAGTCTACGACGACTGGGAGGAGTGTCGGAGACAGGTTCACCGATTCAGCGGTAACAGTTACAAAGGGTACACCACTAGAGCCGAGGCTGAATCTAGATACGCCCGCTATCTAGCGGGAGAGGGGAGGGAGCGCTGGAGGAACCGGATGAAGACGAGTTTCATCGTGATGATGCTCATCGTGATGACCGCAGCTCTCTTCTATGTGATGGTAGTTTAGATGATCGATATCGACTTGTAATGTGAAGACAAACTCGCTACTCGCGGTCTCGAGACTTGTAATATAATGTTCTATCTTTCTTCGGTCTTTTCAATTCGGAGACTAATATGATGAATTGTATTCGGAGACTAATATGATGAATTGTATTCAGAGACTAATCTTCTATTGTATTCAATGAATCTGTTGTTGATGTGTGCTGTCTATATTTTGTCCAATTATACATTTTGTAACCTGTGCAAAATAAAAAATAAAAAAACCTAATATTCATACCAATGGCGCATCACATCACAGTGCGCCATTAGTATGCCAAAGGATACTAATGGCGCATCATTAAACAGTGCGCCATTAATATGCCAAAGCACCTGGGTATACATGGCCCCCTGGGAGTCATACTAATGGTGCACTGTTGTATATACTAATGGCGCATCTGAGGTGTGCCATTAGTATACCAGATACTAATGGCGCACCTGTGGTGCGCCATTAGTAAAATATACTAATGGCGCACCACTAATGCGCCATTAATGGCCAAATTAGGTACGCCATTAGTAGGCATTTTCCTAGTAGTGATAAGGCAACCTAAGATACTAACTTATGATACTATGCATTACGGAAGTAGTATCATACACTACTATATATATCATATGCATTATACTAATATATGATACTCTCCATTACAACCAGCTTTATAGGGCTCAATTCAAAAATCTCACCAACCAAGGTAGATGGTGAGTGGTGGAATACTTTTTGTAGTTTGTAAAAACACCCAATTAATGCTTTTTTTCCTCAAAAATTTATATTTTCCAATGTATTAATTGCAATACATGCATGGATGCATAAAGTACATGCATCGGTCAACTTTCTCTTAATAATTGCATGCAATGATTTAATGCACCCTGAAATCTGAACATGTGATGGGGAACAACCAAATTGAGCCTTATAAAATGAAAAAACTAAAACTTTGAGATAAACCTATAAACCGGAAAGGAGCGAGTATATATGTATGATACTAGTATATGATCTGTAATACCTCTATAATGCACGCATGCATAGTATCATAAGTTAGTATCTTAGGTTGCCTTATTAATTGTCATGCATGACACAAATTAGTATAACATTTAATATGATATGGTATCATGATATGATACCCACACCCTCTCTTTCCTCATTTAATTGTGTGTGTGCATGCATCATACCGCTTGATAATCCCATATTACGACCAGCCTTATTAGGGTGGCCATAGTGGGGGTATCATAGCCGGTATCATGCACTCGGGAATAGCAAATATAATGATGTGCAAAGAAGCAATAACATAGATAGATACCGTAACACACACACACACACACACACATATATATATATACCTAATATTAAAGGGAGGAGCGTTTCTCCACTTTTTTTCATCACGCATGATTTTTGTACGCCGTCCGTCCATTTTAGAAATAGAGAAAAAAAATGTTGCATAGACGGAGTTGAACTGTGGAACAAACACACTACCAGCACACCAAGCTAAAGCCTTTGATGGTGCAGCGGACGTCCACCTATTATTGAGGCGACGGTAGCTCGCCCTTTTTTGTGGGCCGGCCCAATATGAAAAGATGACGTCTCACAAATTTTATTTTCTTTTGTTTGTACTTTCTGTTTCTTTTCTTTCTCTTATGTTTTAATTTTATTTTTTCCTTTTTATTTTTTTTATGTTTTTAAAGTATTAGTTACACTTCAAAAAGATGTAAATCATGTATTTGATTTTTTTTAAACATGTATAGAAATTGTTTTACAAAAAAATGCACAATGTGTATGAAAAAATAGCGATCAAAACAAGTATTTGAGGAAAATGTTAATAATGCATTTATATAATGTTAAAAATATATATAAATGCTTCAGATGTATATAAAATTTGTACAATGTGTTTTAAAAAAAGTGGACATCAAAACATATGTTTCATGAAATTTTAACCTGTATAATGAAATATTTCATATGTACATAGAAATTGTACAATATGTAAAAAAATAGACATTAAAACGTATATACGACAAGATGTTAATCATATATGATAAAAATGTCAAACATGCATAAAAGTGCGCACAAAGTGTATTAAAAAGTGTAGACATGTGTTGAAAGAAAGTAGACATCAAACATTTATTTAAAAGATGTAATTATCTATTTGAAAAATGTTAAACATGTATAAAGAAAATGTTCCTGATATATACAAACCAATGTACAAGGTGTAAGAAAAACATAGACAGTAAAACCAATATTAAAATAGTGTTAACCATGTATTTAGAAAATGTGAAACACACGCAATAAAAATTTCCCTTATGTATAAGAAATTGTACATTATATGTTAAAAAAGTAGGCACGTGTTGAAAAAAGATTTTTTTTATGAAACCTGAAAGGAAAAAGGTGAAGGAAATCATAAAAAACAAAGAAAAAACAGTGAAAGTGGAAGAATGAAAACAGGCTGAAGAAAAAGGAAAACCAAAAATACTAAAGAAAAAACAGGCTGCAAGCAAGGGGAAAACAAAAAAAAGATAAAAAAAATTAAGGTACAATGTTGTGCCAGCCCACTATTTTCTACGCGTAGTCGTTCCTAATAGGAATCAGTACAAGAGAGAAATAACCCTCGCAGTCTTATTGTGGAAAAGAGTTTTCTTGACAAAACTTTTTTTAACCTGCTCGCTCCACAAGCCCACTGAGTTGGGCATATACCCTGCTCATCGAAAGGTCGTTTTCTCGTTCCGTCTTATATTACTTAGCCTTTTTTCGTCGTGCCGCACATCCCTATTCTTGATGTGTTCTGACTTTTAATGATCAAAGTGTTCGACAACCAAACTGTTCTTTCTCTCACTTACAAAAAAAGGCCTACAAATCAAGAGAAAAATATATTAAAAAATTTAGGAGAATAGTAATTCCAGGTAAGGTACAAAACTAACTCTACGTCTAAGAGTTCATGGAGCACATGTGTGTAACGCCCCTGATGTAACTTATAATATTTGTACTCCAATGTAACACCCTCGATGCGACTATATCTCCAACGTGTTGAAGCACGACTTAGAGGCATAATCGCATTTAAGGCATATGTCGCAATTTAGGCAATCTTCACAACATCCCATGTAATATAAATACTAAAGGGGAGATACATAGTTGGCTTACACTCGCCATGTCAATCAAGTACATAAATAACATTACATCATCCAAACACTCATGGCCCGACTACGGCGCCAAAAATAAATGATAACCCAACATGCGACAACGGTCCCGTTCACCCCCAACTAGGCACCACTACTTATCATCTTGAAAGGAAACGTAGTAACGTTGAGAGTCCTCGTCGAACTCCCACTTGAGCACATACGCGTCTCCTGGAGCGGAATCATCAGGCCCTGCATCTGGTGTAATAGTAATCTATGAGCCATAGGGGCTCAGCAATCTCGCACCCTCGCGATCAAGACTATTTAAGCTTATAGGTCAGGCAAGGTAAAAAAATATGTGGAGCTGCAGCAAGCGACTAGCAAATATGGTGGCTATCTTGTTCGCAAAAGAGAGCGAGACAAGGAGGCAAAGCGCGAGCGAGAATCTAGAGAACAACCTGCGCAAACATTACTCCAACACCGTGTCCGCTTCCCGGACTTCGCCGAGAAGAGGCCATCACGGTAACACACTCAGTTGATTTATTTTAATTAATTAAGGTCCAAGTTATCTACAACCGGACATTAACAAATTCCCACCTGCCCATAACCGCGGGCACGGCTTTCAAAAGTTCAAATCCCTGCAGGGGAGTCCCAACTTAGCCCATGACAAGCTCTCACGGTCAATGAAGGAATAGACCTCCTGCCAAGACGTTTCGATCAGACTCGGTATCTCGGTTATTTAAGACACTTCGACAGGTTAAAACAAGACCAGCAACACCGCCCGAATGTGCCGACAAATCCCGATAGGAGCTGCACATATCTCGTTCTCGGTCGGACCAACACTCAAGTTGCCCCGAGGTGGCCCCGCAGTCTACTCGGTCGGACCAACACTCAGAGGAGCACTGGCCCGGGGGGGGGGTTTAAAATAAGATGACCCTCGGGCTCCGGAAACCCAAGGGAAAAGAGGCTAGGTGGAAAATGGTAAAACCAAGGTTGGGCATTGCTGGAAAAGCTTTAATCAAGGCGAACTATCAAGGGGTTCAATTATAACCCAACCGCGCAAGGAACGCAAAAAATCCGGGAACATAACACCGATATAACGGAAACTAGAGCGGCAAGAGTGGAACAAAACACTAGGCGCGAGGCCGAGCCTTCCACTCTTTACCAAGTATATAGATGCATTAAGATAACAAGATAATATAATGATATCCCAACAAGTAAATAAATGTTCCAACAAGGAACGGCCTCCAATCTTCACCTGCAACTAGCAATGCTATAAGAGGGGCTGAGCAAAGCAGTAACATAGGCAATCAAGGTTTGCTAGGACATGGTGGGTTAGAGGTTTGACATGGCAATTTGGGAGGCTTGAAAGCAAGTGGTAGGCATCATAGCAATGGCATAGCAAAAGAGCGAGCAAACTAGCATAGCAAAGATAGTAGTGATTTCGAGGGTATGATCATCTTGCCTGGACAGTTGTCAGAGTTGACTGGATTCTCGAAAGCAAACTCAACAGGCTCCTCATTAGCGAACTCGTCTCCCGGCTCTACCCGAACAATACAAACAAGCAACAAGGACACAATCAACCACGTGCAAGGAACAAACAATACGAAGCAATGATGATATGCTATGCGGGATGCGATGCGGGATGCATATGCAAGATGTGACAGGAAAAGCAAGAATCTGGCCTCAACATGGAAATCGAAGTGTATCACTGAGAAGATGAGATGAAATCGCTTGAAAACGATATAAAGAACGTCGGAATCGGCGTTACGGTTTGGAAATGGCAAACGATTCAAAAATGGCATCGGTCTGCGATTTACAGCAAGTAGGCATCTAAATGCAACGAAATGAACATGCTACAGCAACCAAAAAAGACAACAAAATTCATGGCAGGGATGCATTCAAGATGCTTAACAAAAGTCTAGCACTGAGCTACGGCCAATTCATCCATTAACAGGTTCAAACAAGCATGGCAAAAATGCATATGACAAACAGATCTCAGACTTCGTGAAATTAACACTTGTCTGGAATTTCAGATCAGGTAGCACTTTTTGGAACAACAAAACTACATGCTATAGGACCTGAACACGGTAATGTAAAGCATGGCATGGAGCTACTCAAAGAGGTTAACAAAAGTCCCTTAGTGACCTTGAGCCAAAAGGGATCAGAAAATACAATTGCAAGCATGTGAACATAGCAAAAACATAATCAGTTTTCAAACTTAGTGAAAACTGGCAGATGCTGAAATATAACTCAAGGAGGCATGTTTACGAGCTCGATGCACTCACCAAAGGGCAAGTCATGACAAACTAAGCACACACCCATCAAGAATACACAAAATGCAAGCTAGACATGGCAAGAATAATAGCATAGCATGCACGGATCAACTACAACATCATCGGCAAAATTTGCAAACAAGTTGACAATCTGCCCAGATTCACAAAGTAGCAAAAGTAGAGCTCGATTGACTCAAGCTAGGTTGCTCCATAATTGCAAACAAAGACATGGATGGATAGAGAACTACAAGATTAACAAAACACCCTTACTGATTATCCTCAAAAGAGGCACAGATCACTAGGAAACAACATGAAGATATGGCCATATGAGATAAACAGCTCAAGGACTTAGTGGAATTGCTAAGTCCCTGAAAACAGAATTACTAAGTGCACCACTTTGCAAGCTTGTGCTAGTCACCACACACATCACAAAAATACATGGGTTGCACCTCTGAAAGATGGCAAAACCCTTAACAAAACATCTGTAGAGCATCAGGGCATATCATGCACACATTAATCATGGCAAAAATGACAAAAAGCTAAATGGAGCAGCAAATCTGACAATTAACTCAAGTAGCCCTCTTCTAACAGCATTTCGGGCATCAAGATGAACTCAAATGAAAATGATGCAATGGAATGAAATGATGTACTCTCTGAGATGAACATTTTGGTATGCTATATGCATGAATCGGAGCTATGGATGCAAAGTTATGGAGCTATGAACAGGGGCACTTGAACTGAAAATTTAGGGACTTAGAGGGAAAAACAACCCCGAGATCTAGGGTTCCGGTGGCACGCGGCCCGAGGCAGGATCAAGCTCGCCGGCGTCGAGGCGGGCGAGGCGAGGAGGCGCCAGCGCAGGCGAAGGAGAGCGGGGCGGCGCTGCGAGCTGGGCGCGGGGAGGCGGCGACTGGGCCCGGGGGCCCGCTACGGGCCTCGGCGGGCCGGTGGCGGAGAGGACGGCGGTGGGACACGTGGCAGCGTGGGAGTGGCAGCGGCGACTTTGTCCGGCGCGGCCGGACGTGTCCGGGCGCGCGAGGGGTGGATCTAGGGTTTCGTGGGCGAGAAGAAGAAGAAAACGGAGGGGGGGGGGGTCTTTAAATAGACATAGGAGGAGCTAGGAGAGTCCAAATGAGGTGCGCTTTTCGGCCACGCGATCATGATCGAACGCTCTAGATGATGAAGAGGGTTTAGGTGGGTTTTGGCCAAATTGGAGGGGTGTTGGGCTGCAACACACACGAGGCCTTTTCGGTCCCTCGGTTAACCGTTGGAGTATCAAACAATGTCCAAATGATACGAAACTTGACAGGCGGTCTACTGGTAGTAAACCAAGGCCGCTTGGTAAGTCTCGGTCCAATCCAGAAATGTTTAATCCCCACACACGAAAGAAAGGTAGAAATGACCACCGGAGGAGAACGAAGCGCCGGAATGCAAAACGGACAACGGGGAAAATGCTCGAATGCATGAGATGAACACATATGCAAATGCAATGCACATGATGACATGATATGAGATGCATGACAACGATAACAACACACGGAGAAAAAAACCTGAACCCGAGGAAATAAATTAACTTAATGCCGGAAACGGCAAGAGTTGGAGTACAAATTGGGAAAGTTACATCCGGGGTGTTACAACACTCCACCACTACGAAAGGATATCGTCCCGAGATCTAGGACTAAAAGAACGCCGGGTACTCAGAACGGAGGTGATCCTCGCATTCCCAGGTAGCTTCACGGTCGGAATGGTGTGACCACTTGACTTTGAGAAATTTGATTGACTTGTTGCGAGTCTTGCGTTCAGTCTCTTCAAGAATAGCAACTGGGTGCTCATGATAAGAGAGATCTTCTTGGAGCTCAATGTCCTCGAAGTTGACGGTGCGGTCAGGAGTCTTGAAGCACTTTTGAAGCTGAGAGACATGGAAGACGTCATGAACATTTGCAAAGTTTGAAGGAAGCTCGAGTTGACAGGCGAGGTCGCCTCTCTTGCTGACAATCTTGAAAGTTCCCACGTATCTGGGGGCAAGCTTCCCTTTGATACGAAGCGACGAGTACCTTTCATAGGAGAGACGCGGAGGTAAACATGATCTCCGATCTCGAAAGCCAAATCACGGTGCTTACTATCATAGTAGCTCTTCTGATGGGAGTGGGCTGCTTTGAGGTTATCATGAATGACTTTGCACATTTCCTCTGCCTCTGTGATTAAGTCATTACTCAAAAGCTGACGTTCACCGGTTTCAGACCAGTTGAGAGGGGTACGGCACTTCCTGCCATACAGAATTTCAAATGGGGCCTTGCCCGAACTTGCTTGAAAACTGTTGTTGTAGGAGAATTCAGCATAAGGAAGACAATCCTCCCACTTCATGCCGAAGGAGATCACACAAGCCCTGAGCATATCTTCAAGAATCTGGTTGACACGCTCGACTTGACCGCTAGTTTGAGGATGGAAAGCTGTGCTGAAGCGGATATTCGTGCCCATGGCCTTCTGAAAAAAAATCCCAAAACTTGGATGTAAAAATGCTGCCACGGTATGAAGAGATCACTTGTGGAATACCGTGCAGAGAGACAATCCGAGAGGTATAGAGTTCCGCCAATTGAGCTGCAGTGATCGACTCTTTGATAGGCAGAAAGTGAGCCACTTTGGTGAGTTTGTCAATGACAACGAATATAGCATCATTGCCACGCTTGGACTTTGGAAACCCAGTCACGAAGTCCATTTCAATGTGGTCAAACTTCCATTGTGGAATGGCAAGAGGTTGGAGGAGACCTACTGTCCTTTGGTGTTCTGCCTTCACTCTTCTGCAGACATCACATTCATTCACGAATTGAGCAATCTCGCGCTTCATTCGAGTCCACCAATAAGCTTGCTTAAGGTCCTGATACATCTTCGTGCTCCCGGGGTGGATGGAGAGGAGAGAATTGTGAGCCTCGTTCATTATCACTTTACAGAGTTCACCTTTGGGCACAACAATACGATCCTCGAAGAAGAGAGTGTCCTTGTCATCAAGGCGGTAGCACTTGTACTTGGGTTGGCTCTTGGAAATCCCAATCTTCACCTTTTTCACCATAGCATCAAGAAGCTGGGCTTGGCGAATCTGGCCTTCCAAGGTAGGAGAGACTTGAAGGTTGGCGAGGAAACCCTGAGGAACAACTTGCAGGTTTAGTTTGCGGAAAGCTTCACAAAGCTTGGGTTGAGAAGGCTTGAGAATCAGACTGTTGCAGTAAGCTTTCCTGCTCAATGTGTCAGCAATCACATTGGCCTTGCTTGGAGTATACACGATACTCGGATTATACTCTTGAATCATTTCGACCCATCGAGTTTGCCTGAGGTTGAGATTAGGCTGAGTGAAGATGTACTTGAGACTCTTGTGATCAGTGAAAATGTCCACTTTTCTTCCCAATAGAAGATGTCTCCAAGTCAGAAGAGCATGCACAACTACCGCCAACTCGAGATCATGAGTGGGGTAGTTCTTCTCATTAGGCTTCAATTGGCGAGATGTATAAGCAACAACTTTCTTCTCTTGCATTAAAACTGCGCCAAGACCATGGAGAGAGGCATCACAAGAGACCTCGTACGGCTTGGATTCATCAGGCGGAGTTAGAACTGGAGGAGTGATCAATTTCTCTTTCAAAGTGTTGAAAGCAATGTCACACTCCGGAGACCAAACGTACTTGATGTGCTTCTGAAGAAGATTAGAGAGAGGCTTCGCGATCTTAGAAAAGTTTTCAACGAATCTTCGGCAATAGCTTGCGAGACCGAGGAAGCTACGGAGTTGCTTCACGTTCTGAGGAGGTTCCCAATTCTCAATTGCAGACATCTTCTCAGGATTCACCGCAATGCCCTTGGCAGAGATGATATGACCAAGATAAAGAACCTCATCAAGCCAAAATTCACACTTGGAGAACTTGGCGTAGAACTTATGTTCCCTGAGCTTATCAAGAACCAAACGCAAGTGCTTGGCATGATCTTCCTTGTTCTTCGAGAAAACCAGAATGTCGTCGAGATAGACCAAAACGAAGTCATTGGTGTAGGAGTTGAAAATGAAGTTCATCACGCGAGAGAACGTCGGAGGAGCGTTGACGAGGCCAAAAGACATGACAGTGTATTCGTATGAACCAAAGCTTGTCCTGAAAGCCATCTTGGGAACCTGGCTCTGATACCAACTTGTAACACCCTTGATGTGACTATATCTCCCACGTGTCGAGGCACGACTTAGAGGCATAATCGCATTGAAGGCATATGTCGCAAGTTAGGAAATCTTCACAACATCCCATGTAATATAAATACTAAAGGGGAGATAACATAGTTGGCTTACACTCGCCATGTCAATCAAGTACATAAATAACATGACATCATCCAAAGACTCATGGCCCGACTACGGCGCCAAAAATAAAAGATAACCCAACATGCGACAACGGTCCCGTTCACCCCCAACTGGGCACCACTACTGATCATCTGGAAAGGAAACGTAGTAACGTTGAGAGTCCTCGTCGAACTCCCACTTGAGCTCATACGCGTCTCCTGGAGCGGAATCATCAGGCCCTGCATTTGGTGTAATAGTAATCTGTGAGCCACAGGGGCTCAGCAATCTCGCACCCTCGCGATCAAGACTATTTAAGCTTATAGGTCAGGCAAGGTAAAAAAATATGTGGAGCTGCAGCAAGCGACTAGCAAATATGGTGGCTATCCTGTTCGCAAAAGAGAGCGAGAAGAGGAGGCAAAGCGCGAGCGAGAATCTAGAAAACAACCTGCGCAAACATTACTCCAACACCATGTCCGCTTCCCGGACTCCGCCGAGAAGAGGCCATCACGGTAACACACTCAGTTGATTCATTTTAATTAATTAAGGTTCAAGTTATCTACAACCGGACATTAACAAATTCCCATCTGCCCATAACCGCGGGCACGGCTTTCGAAAGTTCAAATCCCTGCAGGGGAGTCCCAACTTAGCCCATGACAAGCTCTCACGGTCAACGAAAGAATAGACCTCCTCCCAAGACGTTCCGATCAGACTCGGTATCTCGGTTATTCAAGACACTTCGACAGGTTAAAACAAGACCAGCAACACCGCCCGAATCTGCCGACAAATCCCGATAGGAGCTGCACATATCTCGTTCTCAGGGCACACTCAGATGAGACATCCTACGAGTAAAACCAACCCTCAAGTTGCCCCGAGGTGGCCCCGCAGTCTACTCGGTCGGACCAACACTCAAAGTAGCACTGGCCCGGGGGGGGGGTTAAAATAAGATGACCCTCGGGCTCCGGAAACCCAAGGGAAAAGAGGCTAGGTGGAAAATGGTAAAACCAAGGTTGGGCATTGTTGGAAAAGCTTTAATCAAGGCAAACTATCAAGGGGTTCCCATTATAACCCAAACACGTAAGGAACACAAAAAAATCCGGGAACATAACACCGATATGACGGAAACTAGAGCGGCAAGAGTGGAGCAAAACACTAGGCGAGAGGCCGAGCCTTCCACCCTATACCAAGTATATAGATGCATTAAGATAAAAAGATAATATAATGATATCCCAACAAGTAAATAAATGTTCCAACAAGGAACGGCCTCCAATCTTCACCTGCAACTAGCAACGCTATAAGAGGGGCTGAGCAAAGCGGTAACATAGCCAATCAACGGTTTGCTAGGACATGGTGGGTTAGAGGTTTGACATGGCAATTTGGGAGGCTCGAAAGCAAGTGGTAGGCATCGTAGCAATGTCATAGCAAAAGAGCGAGCAAACTAGCATAGCAAAGATAGTAGTGATTTCGAGGGTATGATCATCTTGCCTGCATAGTTGTCAGAGTTGACTGGATCCTCGAAAGCAAACTCAACAGGTTCCTCATTAGCGAACTCGTCTCCCGGCTCTACCCGAACAAGACAAACAAGCAAGAAGGACACAATCAACAACGTGCAAGGAACAAACAATACGAAGGGATGATGATATGCTATTCGGGATGCGATGCGGGATGCATATGCAAGATGTGACAGGAAAAGCAAGAATCTGGCCTCAACATGGAAATCCAAGTGTATCACTGGAAAGATGAGATGAAATCTCTTGAAAACGATATAAAGAACGTCGGAATCGGAGTTACGGTTTGGAAATGGCAAGCGATTCAAAAATGGCACCGGTCTGCGATTTACAGCAAGTAGGCATCTAAATGCAACGAAATGATCATGCTACAGCAACCAAACAAGACAACAAAATACATGGCAGGGATGCATTCAAGATGCTTAACAAAAGTCTAGCACTGAGATATGGCTAATTCATCCATTAACAGGTTCAAACAAGCATGGCAAAAATGCATATGACAAACAGATCTCAGACTTAGTGAAATTAACACTTGTCTGGAATTTCAGATCAGGTAGCACTCTTTGGAACAACAAAACTACATGCTACAGGACCTGAACATGGTAAAGTAAAGCATGGCATAGATCTACTCAAAGAGCTTAACAAAAGTGCCTTAGTGACCTTGAGCCAAAAGGTATCAGAAAATACAATTGCAAGCATGTGAACATAGAAAAAACATAATCAGTTTTCAGACTTTGTGAAAACTGGCACATGCTGAAATATAACTCAAGTAGGCATGTTTACGAGCTCGATGCACTCACCACAGGGCAAGTCATGACAAACTAAGCACACACCCATCAAGAATACACAAAATGCAAGCTATACATGGTAAGAATAATAGCATAGCATGCACGGATCAACTACAACATCATCGGCAAAATGTGCAAACAAGTTGACAATCTTCCCAGATTAACAATGTAGCAAAAGTAGAGCTCGATTGACTCAAGCTAGGTTGCTCCATAATTTCAAACAAAGACATGGATGGATAGAGCACTACAAGACTAACAAAACACCCTTACTGATCATCCTCAAAAGAGGCACGGATCACTAGGAAACAACATGAACATATGGCCATATGAGATAAACAGCTCAAGGACTAATTGCTAAGTCCCTGAAAACATAATTACTAAGTGCACCACTTTTCAAGCTTGTGCTAGTCACCACAAACATCACAAAAATACATGGGTTGCACCTCTGGAAAGATGGAAAAACCCTTAACAAAACATATGTAGAGCATCAGGGCATATCATGCACACATTAATCATGGCAAAAATGACAAAAAGCTAAATGGAGCAACAGATCTGACAATTAACTCAAGTAGACCTCTTCTAACAGCATTTCAGGCATCAAGATGAACTCAAATGAAAATGATGCAATGGAATGAAATGATGTACTCTGTGAGATGAACATTTTCATATGCTATATGCAGAATCGGAGCTACGGAAGCAATGTTACGGAGCTATGAACAGGGGCACTTGAACTGAAAATTTAGGGACTTAGAGGGAAAAACAACCCCGAGATCTAGGGTTCCGGTGGCACGCGGCCCGAGGCTGGATCCGAGCTCGCCGGCGTCGAGGCGGGCGAAGGAGAGCGGGGCGGCGCTGCGAGCCGGACGCGGGGAGGCGGCGACTGGGCCCGGGGCCCGCTACGGGCCTCGGCGGGCCGGTGGCGGAGAGGACGGCGGCGGGACACGTGGCAGTGTGGGAGTGGCGGCGGCAACTTTGTCCGGCACAGCCGGACGTGTCCGGGCGCGCGAGGGGTGGATCTAGGGTTTTGTGGGGGAGAAGAAGAAGAAAACGGAGGGGGGGGTCTTTAAATAGACATAGGAGGAGCTAGGAGAGTCCAAATGAGGTGCGGTTTTTGGCCACGCGATCGTGATCGAACGCTCTAGATGATGGAGAGGGTTTAGGTGGGTTTTGGGCCAAATTGGAGGGGTGTTGGGCTGCAACACACACGAGGCCTTTTCGGTCCCTCAATTAACCGTTGGAGTATCAAACGAAGTCCAAATGATACGAAACTTGACAGGCGGTCTACCGGTAGTAAACCAAGGCCGCTTGGCAAGTCTCGGTTCAATCCGGAAATGTTTAATCCCCACACACGAAAGAAAGGTAGAAATGACCACCGGAGGAGAACGAAGCGCCGAAATGCAAAACGGACGACGGGGAAAATGCTCGAATGCATGAGACGAACACGTATGCAAATGCAATGCACATGATGACATGATATGAGATGCATGACAATGATAACAACACACGGAGACAAAAACCCAAACCCGAGGAAATAAATTAACTTAACGCCGGAAACGGCAAGAGTTGGAGTACAAATTGGGAAAGTTACATCCGGGGTGTTACATCCAACTCTTTCCATTTTCGGCTCTAAGTTATGATATTCCCTCGTGGTTGGCTTTTGTCTTCGTTTTGCATTTTGTCCATGTCATGCATTTCATATCATGTCATCATGTGCATCTCATTTGCATACGTATTCGTCTCATGCATCTGAGCATTTTCCCTGGTTAACCGTTTTGCAATCCGACACTCTTACGTCCTCCGGCGCCCTTTTTTGTCTCTTTTCATGTGCGGGTGTTAAACATTCTCGGAATGGACCGAGATTTGCCAAGCGGCCTTGGTACACCACCGATAGACCGCATGTCATGTTTCGTGCCATTTGGAGTCATTTGATACTCCAACGGTTAACCGGGGAACCGTAAAGGCCTCGTGTGTGTTGTAGACCAACACCCCTCCAAAGTGGCACAATAACCCGTCTAAACCCCTCCATCCTCTCAGCCGTTCGATCACGATCTCGTGGCCGAAAACCGCACCTCTTCTAGACTCTCCTAGCTCCCTCTACCTATAAATTGATGCCTCCCCCGAAATCCCGCAGTCCAAAACCCTAAATTCCACTCCGCGCCGCCGGATACGTCCGGGCGACGCTGGACGAATCACGCCGCCGCCCGCGGCCAACCACAACGCGCCACGTGGCCTACTCCACCAACTCCGCAGCGGGCCCCCGAGGCCCGGTCGCCGTCCGCCGCCCGCGTCCTACCGCGCTGCTTCGCCCGCTCCCGCACGCCCCACCGCCGCCGTCTCGTAGCCGCGCCGCCCGGGCGCCTCACCGCCGACCTCTGCCAGCGCTGCCCCGCCGCCGCGCGCCTCCGCCAGCGCCGCCTCGCCACCGACCTGCTCCAGCGTCGCCCGCGACAAGATCCGGCTGGATCCGGCGCGATCCGGCCCGGACCCGCCTCTCTGCCCATCCCCTTCCACTCCGGTGCCAGCTCCGGCAGTTCTCGGGCCAACCTCGTAATCTGTGACAAGTGAAACCTTAGATCTGGAGGTCCAATTTTCATCTAAGTCTTTTCCATGCAACATTTTCAAGCTCTGTTCAACGTTCCATATCTCCTCATCCGTAGCTCTATTTTGTGCGTGCCATATATCGAAATGTTCATGATGATGTGCTCTTCATTTTGTTCCATTGTGCCATGCTTGTTTGAGTCCATATTGATGCCCAAATTGTTGTTGCAAGAGTGCTATAAAATGTTAGGTGCTGTTTATTAGCAGAGTATGAGCATTTTTCATTTTTGCCATGATTATTGTGTGCTGCATATGGGCTTGAGCTCTACATGTGTTTTGGGGTATGCCATGCCATATTTATAGGGGTGTATGCCATGTATTTTTTTGATCAATGTGGTGATTAACACATGCATGCAAAGTAGCTCTCATGATATTGCTGATTTCAGGGACTTAGAATTTCACTGTCATTTCCCTGCTGTTATTTTTATGCCATGTGTTCATGTTGCTACAGAGAGATCCATGCTTCTTTTGAGTATGTTCAGTAAGGATGATTTGGACATATGGTTGTGATCTATCCATCCATGTCCCTGTTTGCATTTATGGAGTGCCCTAGCATGACTCAATCTTGCTCTACTTTTGCTATAAAATGTTCCTAGCAGATTGTTTACGTGTTAATCAATTTTGCCTAGGTTGTTGTAGTTGATCCATGCATGCTATGAGTTTGTTCTTGCTTTGGTTAGCTTCACGAACATGTCTTCTTGGTGGTAATATGCTTAGTTTGTCATGCAATGCCTTTTATTGAGTGAACCAAGCTCTCAAAGAGGCCTTCATAATTCTGTTTTTGCCATGTCCAGTTTTCTGCTAAGTCTGAATCTGTTAACAAAACTTTCTACGTTTACATGGGTGCCATCATATCTTGTGATCCTTTTTGGCTTATGGTCAGTAAGGGACTTTTGTTATATGCTTTGAGTAGATTCATGCCTTGCCTTGTATTGCTATGTTATATTCCTGTAGCATGTTGGTATCTTGCTCTAAACATTGCTTCCTGATGTTAATTCCTGACATGTTAGTATTTTAACTAAGTTTGTGAAGCTGATATCTTTTGAACTTTTGCCATGCTTGTTTGAACCTGCTCTTGTGTGATTTAGCCGTAGCTCAGTGTTCATCTTTTGTCAAGCACCTTGAGTAGATCACTGCCATGTGCTTTGTTGCTATGTTGGAGTGCAGTAGCTTAGTTTCTTGTTGCACTCTAGATGATCGTGCTGTTAATCGCAGAACTATGCCATTCTTGTTTTGTTTGCCATTTGCAAACCGTGCGTCCGATTCCGGTGATCTTTATATCGATTTCGACCGAAATCTACTCATCTTTCCAGCGGCACTCTTGGTTTGCCAAGTTGAGGCTGGTTCAATCTTTTCCTTCCGGAGCACGCATATGCATTGCATATCACATCCCGCATATCATGCCATGTTTTGCATCATTTTGCTTGCGCATTGCACCATGGTTGATTGTGGTTTCCTTTGCTTGTGTTCTTGCCTTGGGTAGAGCCGGGAGACGAGTTCGTGATCGAGGAACCCGTTGAGTATGCTTATGAGGATCAAGCTATCGTCAATTCAGAGAACTTCGCAGGCAAGATGACCATACCCTCGAAATCACTTCTATCTTTGCTTGCTAGTTGCTCACTCTTTTGATATGTCGTGATACCTACCACTCGCTATATCATGCCTCCCATATTGCCACGTCAATCCTCCAACCCACCTTTTCCTAACAAACCGTCGTTTGGCTATTTTACCGCTTTGCTCAGCCCCTCTTATAGCGTTGCTAGTTGCAGGTGAAGATGGAGTTTGTTCCTTGTTGGAACATGATTTTTGTTGAGATATCATTACTATAATATTTTGTTTACTTTAATTCATCTATATACTTGGTAAAGGGTGGAAGGCTTGGCCTTATGCCTGGTGTTTTGTTCCACTCTTGCCGCCCTAGTTTCTGTCATACCGGTGTTATGTTCCTTGATTTTGCGTTACTTACGCGGTTGGGTTATAATGGGAACCCCTTGACAGTTCGCCTTGAATAAAACTCCTCCAGCAAGGCCCAACCTTGGTTTTACCATTTTCCACATAAGCCTTTTTCCCTTGGGTTCCACGGACTCAAGGGTCATCCTTATTTTAAACCCCCGGCGAGTGCTCCTCAGAGTGTTGGTCCAATCTAGAGTCCTTTGCAGCGCCCCTCGGGGAAACTCGCGGTTTGGTTTTAGTTGTATGGAGCGTTCACCCGGTGTGCCCTAAGAACGAGATACGTGCGACTCCTATCGGGATTTGTTGGCACATCGCGCGCCTTTGCTGGTCTTGTTTTACCATTGTCGAAATGTCTTGTAACCGGGATTCCGAGTCTGATCGGGTCTTCCTGGGAGAAGGAATATCCTTCATTGACCGTGAGAGCTTGTGATGGGCTAAGTTGGGACACCCCTGCAGGGTTTTGAACTTTCGAAAGTCGTGCCCGCGGTTATGGGCAGATCGGAATTTGTTAATATCCAGTTGTAGAAAACCTGACACTTAACTTAATTAAAATGAATCAACCGCGTGTGTAGCCGTGATGGTCTCTTTTCGGCGGAGTCCGGGAAGAGAACACGGTCTCGTGTTATGCTTAAACGTAAGTGGTTTCAGGATCACTTCTTGATCTTATAGTTTCTCGACCATGCCTTGCTTCTCTTCTCGCTCTCATTTGCGTAAGTTAGCCTCCATATATGCTAGTGCTTGTTGCAGCTCCACCTCACTACCTTTCCTACCCATAAGCTTAAATACTCTTGATCGCGAGGGTGTGATATTGCTGAGTCCCCGTGACTCACAGATTACTTCCAAAAACCAGATGCAGGTGCCGATGATGCCAGTGGAGGGGATGCGACCGAACTCAAGTGGGAGTTCGATGAGGATTCAGGATGTTACTATGTTTCCTTTCCAGACGATCAGTAGTGGAGCCCAGTTGGGGCGATCGGGGATCTATGCATTTGGGGTTGTCTTTCTTTATTTGGTTCCGTAGTCGGACCTTGATTGTATTCTGGATGATGTAATGCTATATTTATGTATTGTGTGAAGTGGCGATTGTAAGCCAACTCTTTATCCCTTTCTTATTCAGTACATGGGATGTGTAAAGATTACCCCTCTTGTGACATTCCTACTATGCGGTTATGCCTCTAAGTCGTGCTCCGACACGTGGGAGATATAGCCGCATCGTGGGTGTTACAATGTGGGACCTCCATCATCCTTCTCCGATTTGTCCTTGCCTCCATGACTTGCACCCACATGGACATCTCATGTGCGTGCAATGTGATCAGACACCACTCATATCGGATTGATTTCTAATTACTACTACGTCTGAAGACATCTTTTAAGGAATGCCTATATATATCCTTTGGCTCAAGCTTCAGTGGAAGCAGTCTCAACATCTTGGCGCGTTGTCAATGTTGATGCTACCATATACCTCAATACAGACAGACGCCCTAATTATCGTGACCCTTTTCATTTTTTCGATGAAAGTTCTCATTGATAACCTAGACATATGAAATCGTCCAGGAGCCGTGTGCAATGCGGTAGCATTAGATGGGCGGGTGTTGGACGTGTACAAGGTGCGTGCATGCACACATCATAGAATCAAATCTTCACCAGCTACCGCATGAACTAGACGACGCCCGCACTGATGCGCTTCTGTCTTGGGCGGCATCGGGCAGGAGCCCACCTCATTTGCCCAACTACCATTGTTGGGTGGCATCATCCAGGAACAGTTTTAGCATGCTCTCTCTTACCCCCTCTTTTCACATGAGAGGTAAGAATATGTAATAGATCCGAGTCGTTGATATCATTAATTAGTGGCTTGATTAACTCTTAGCTTCTTACCTCACATGTAAAAAGAAGGGGTAAGAGCATGTTAAGATTTGCCATCGTTTAGAGGTTGGTGTGTCGCGCTGGTGAATGTTTTGGGGGACACGATAATTTTCTCTCATGTTGCAACGCACATGCATATGTGGTAGTATATAATAAATGCTATACTACTTTGTGTCATGCATGGCCATAAATATGATCATCTATCTATGATATATACTACTCTATGATACTATATATGCACTATGAAGGTACGTACGTAGTATCATACACTAGTATTGCATGATACTATATATAGTATATGATACTCCCCACTATACAAGGCTGGCCATAGCGGTGGTGTCATAGTCGATGATGTCATGCACTCGGAAATAGCAAGTATGCTGATGTGGCAAAGAATTAAATATATATAGAGAGGGTTAGAGTAACATATAGGTAGATACTGTATCATGTTAAATGCAATGCTAATTTGTGTCATGCGTGGCAATAAATATGATCTATGATACTATACTCTATGTATTATACTACGCGCTATAATTAATTAAAGGTAGTATCATACACTAGTATCATATATACTCTCCACTATACTCGTGATTTCTTACCATGGAAAAAAATTGCAGGCGAAACGATGAACTCATGTTTTCATTCGAACAAAAATATGATGTTTGGTAATGTAAATGTTTTCAAAGAGCACCCGGTTCACTCACAAAATCCGTGTGCCCACTAAACCGTGGTCGATGTCCCCCCTCCCCTTCTACCACGCGCGCGATCTGAGTCGTGCGTTCTGATTGGCCAGAACCCAAACCCCACGGATCGTACGTCTGCACCGTTGGATTCTCCTTGATCGAACAGCGATCCTCATCCCTTTCAACAACACATGTAAATGTTTTCAGATAGCCCCTCCCAAAAAATGTTTTCAAATAGCACATGGTTCACACACGAAAGTCGTGTGCCTACCAAACCGTGGCCTATGCCCCCCCTTTGCTGCATGCGCGATCTCAGTTGTGCGTTCTGATTGGCCAGAACCCAACCCCCATGGATCGCACGTCTGCACCGTTGGATTCTCCAAGATCAAACGACAATCCTCATCCCTTTCGACAGGAAACGCAGTCCGGTTAGGAATTGATTTATATGCCAAAATGCACGGTAAATGCCAAAAAACATATAGCACACGAGACCTGAAATGTGCTAGTTTCACGCAACCCGCCCGATCTCAAGCCGCCCCAAGCATGACTTCGTTGGATTCACACAAGGCGTGGAAAGTCTAGAAAATTAAGAGTCTGAAGGAGATACTGAAGGAAATATGCCCTAGAGGCAATAATAAAGTTATTATTTATTTCCTTATATCATGATAAATGTTTATTATTCATGCTAGAATTGTATTAACCGGAAACATAATACATGTGTGAATACATAGACAAACAAAGTGTCACTAGTATACCTCTACTTGACTAGCTCGTTAATCAAAGATGGTTATGTTTCCTAACCATGAACAAGGAGTTGTTATTTGATTAACGGGATCACATCATTAGGTCAATGATCGGATTGACATGACCGATTCCATTAGCTTAGCACCCGATCGTTTAGTATGTTGCTATTGCTTTCTTCATGACTTATACATGTTCCTATGACTATGAGATTATGCAACTCCTGTTTGCCGGAGAACACTTTGTGTGCTACCAAACGTCACAACGTAAATGGGTGATTATAAAGGTGCTCTGCAGGTGTCTCCAAAGGTACATGTTGGGTTGGCATATTTCGAGATTAGGATTTGTCACTCCGATTGTCGGAGAGGTATCTCTGGGCTCTCTCGGTAATGCACATCACATAAGCCTTGCAAGCATTGCAACTAATGATTTAGT
This sequence comes from Triticum monococcum, assembly GCA_034509565.1. Classification (NCBI taxonomy): domain Eukaryota; kingdom Viridiplantae; phylum Streptophyta; class Magnoliopsida; order Poales; family Poaceae; genus Triticum; species Triticum monococcum. Next base: position 759,751,800 of record CM067842.1, read on the forward strand.
TGCGAGATGATGTATTACGAAATGAGTAAAGAGACTTGCCGGTAACGAGATTGAACTAGGTATTGAGATACCGACGATCGAATCTCGGGCAAGTAACATACCGATGACAAAGGGAACAACGTACGTTGTTATGCGGTCTGACCGATAAAGATCTTCGTAGAATATGTAGGAGCCAATATGAGCATCTAGGTTCCGCTATTGGTTATTGACCGGAGACGTGTCTCGGTCATGTCTACATTGTTCTCGAACCCGTAGGGTCCGCACGCTTAAGGTTTCGATGCTAGTTATATTATGAGTTTATGAGTTTTGATGTACCGAAGATAGTTCGGAGTCCCGGATGTGATCAGGGACATGACGAGGGGTCTCGAAATGGTCGAGACATAAAGATTGATATATTGGACGGCTATATTCGGACACCGGAAGTGTTCCGGGTGATTTCGGAGAAAACCGGAGAGCCGGAGGGTTACCGGAACCCCCCGGGAGAAGCAATGGGCCATATGGGCCTTAGTGGAGAGAGAGAGAGGGGCAGCCAAAGGTGGGCCGCGCGCCTCCTCCCCCCTGGTGCGAATTGGACAAGGAGAGGGGGGGCGGCGCCCCCCTTTCCCTCTCCCTCCCCACTTCCTTCCCCCTCCTAGTAGGAGTCCTACTCCTACTAGGAGGAGGACTCCTCCTTGGCGCGCCTATAGGGCCGGCCGGCCTCCTCCCCTTGCTCCTTTATATACGGGGGCAGGGGGCACCCCTAGACACACAAGTTGATCCACGTGATCATATTCTTAGGCGTGTATGGTGCCCCCTTCCACCATGGTCCTCGATAATATTGTAGAGGTGCTTAGGCGAAGCCCTGCAACGGTAGTACATCAAGATCGTCACCACGCCGTCGTGCTGACGGAACTCTTCCCCGACACTTTGCTGGATCGGAGTCCGGGGATCGTCATCAAGCTGAACGTGTGCTAGAACTCGGAGGTGCCGTAGTTTCGGTGCTTGATCGGTCGGGCCGTGGAGACGTACGACTACATCAACCAAATGCTTCCGTTGTCGATCTACAAGGGTACATAGATCACACTCTCCCCTCTTGTTGCTATGCATCACCATGATCTTGCGTGTGCGTAGGAATTTTTTTGAAATTACTACGTTCCCCAATAGTGGCATCCGAGCCTAGGTTTTATATGTTGATGTTGTATGCACGAGTAGAACACAAGTGAGTTGTGGGTGATATAAGTCATACTGCTTACCAGCATGTCATACTTTGGTTCGGCGGTATTGTTGGACGAAGCAACCCGGACCAACATTACGCATACGCTTACGCGAGACCGGTTCTCCCGACGTGCTTTGCACATAGGTGGCTTGCGGGTGACAGTTTCTCCAACTTTAGTTGAACCGAGTGTGGCTACGCCCGGTCCTTGCGAAGGTTAAAACAGCACCAACTTGACAAACTATCGTTGTGGTTTTGATGCGTAGGTAAGATTGGTTCTTGCTTAAGCCCGTAGCAGCCACGTAAAACTTGCAACAACAAAGTAGAGGACGTCTAACTTGTTTTTGCAGGGCATGTTGTGATGTGATATGGTCAAGACATGATGCTAAATTTTATTGTATGAGATGATCATGTTTTGTAACCGAGTTATCGGCAACTGGCAGGAGCCATATGGTTGTCGCTTTATTGTATGCAATGCAATCGCGCTGTAATGCTTTACTTTATCACTAAGCTGTAGCGATAGTCGTGGAAGCATAAGATTGGCGTGACGACAACGATGCTACGATGGAGATCAAGGTGTTGCGCCGGTGACGATGGTGATTACGACGGTGCTTCGATGGAGATCACAAGCACAAGATGATGATGGCCATATCATATCACTTATATTGATTGCATGTGATGTTTATCTTTTATGCATCTTATCTTGCTTTGATTGACAGTAGCATTATAAGATGATCTCTCACTAATTATCAAGAAGTGTTCTCCCTGAGTATGCACCGTTGCGAAAGTTCTTCGTGCTGAGACACCACGTGATGATCGGCTGTGATAGGCTCTACGTTCAAATACAACGGGTGCAAAACAGTTGCACACACGGAATACTCAGGTTATACTTGACGAGCCAAGCATATACATATATGGCCTCGGAACACGGAGACTGAAAGGTCGAGCGTGAATCATATAGTAGATATGATCAACATAGTGATGTTCACCAATGAAACTACTCCATCTCACGTGATGATCAGACGTGGTTTAGTTGATTTGGATCACGTAATCACTTAGAAGATTAGAGGGATGTCTATCTAAGTGGAGGTTCTTTAAGTAAATTAATTGAACCTAAATTTATCATGAAACTTAGTACCTGATAGTATCTTGCTTGTTTATGCTTGATTGTAGATAGATGGCTCGTGCTGTTGTTCCGTTGAATTTTAATGCGTTCCTAGATAAAGCAAAATTGAAAGATGATGGTAGAAATTACACGGACTGGGTCCATAACTTGAGGATTATCCTCATTGTTGCACAAAAGAATTATGTCCTGGAAGCACCGCTGGGTGCCAGGCCTGCTGCTGGAGCAACACCAGATGTTATGAACGTCTGGCAGAGCAAAGCTGATGACTACTCGATAGTTCAGTGTGCCATGTTTTATGGCTTAAAATCGGGACTTCAACAACGTTTTGAACGTCATGGAGCATATGAGATGTTCCAGGAGTTGAAGTTAATATTTCAAGCAAATGCCCGGATTGAGAGATATGAAGTCTCCAATAAGTTCTATAGCTGCAAGATGGAAGAGAACAATTCTGTCAGTGAGCATATACTCAAAATGTCTGGGTATAATAATCACTTGATTCAATTGGGAGATAATCTTCCATATGATTTTGTCATTGACAGAATTCTCCAATCACTGCCACCAAGCTACAAGAGCTTCGTGATGAACTATAATATGCAAGGGATGAATAAGACTATTCCCGAGCTCTTCGCAATGCTGAAAGCTGTGGAGGTAGAAATCAAGAAGGAGCATCAAGTGTTGATGGTCAACAGGACCACTAGTTTCAAGAAAAAGGGCAAAGGGAAGAAGAAGGGGAACTTCAAAAAGAACGGCAAGCAAGTTGCTACTCAAGAGAAGAAACCCAAACCTGGACCTAAGCCTGAAACTGAGTGCTTCTACTGCAAGCAGACTGGTCACTAGAAGCGGAACTGCCCCAAGTATTTGGCGGATAAGAAGGATGGCAAGGTGAACAAAGGTATATGTGATATTCATGTTATTGATGTGTACCTTACTAATGCTCGCAGTAGCACCTGGGTATTTGATACTGGTTCTGTTGCTAATATTTGCAACTCGAAACAGGGACTACGGATTAAGCGAAGATTGGCTAAGGACGAGGTGACGATGCGCGTGGGAAACGGTTCCAAAGTCGATGTGATCGCAGTCGGCATGCTACCTCTACATCTACCTTCGGGATTAATATTGGACCTAAATAATTGTTATTTGGTGCCAGCGTTAAGCATGAACATTATATCTGGATCTTGTTTGATGCGAGACGGTTATTCATTTAAATCTGAGAATAATGGTTGTTCTATTTATATGAGTAATATCTTTTATGGTCATGCACCCTTAAAGAGTGGTCTATTTTTGTTGAATCTCGATAGTAGTGACACACATATTCATACTGTTGAAACCAAAAGATGCAGAGTTGATAATAATAGTGCAACTTATTTGTGGCACTGCCGTTTAGGTCATATCAGTGTAAAGCGCATGAAGAAACTCCATACTAATGGACTTTTGGAACCACTTGATTATGAATCACTTGGTACTTGCGAACCGTGCCTCATGGGCAAGATGACTAAAACACCTTTCTCCGGTACTATGGAGAGAGCAACAGATTTGTTGGAAATCATACATACAGATGTATGTGGTCCGATGAATATTGAGGCTCGTGGCGGATATCGTTATTTTCTCACCTTCACAGATGACTTAAACAGATATGGGTATATCTACTTAATGAAACACAAGTCTGAAACATTTGAAAAGTTCAAAGAATTTCAGAATGAAGTAGAAAATCATCGTCACAAGAAAATAAAATTCCTATGATCTGATTGTGGAGGAGAATATTTGAGTTACGAGTTTGGTGTACATTTGAAAAACTGTGGAATAGTTTCGCAACTCACGCCACCCGGAACACCACAGCGTAATGGTGTGTCCGAACGTCGTAATCGTACTTTACAAGATATGGTGTGATCTATGATGTCTCTTACTGATTTACCGCTATCGTTTTGGGGATACGCTCTAGAGACGGCCGCATTCACGTTAAATAGGGCACCATCAAAACCCGTTGAGACGACGCCTTATGAACTGTGGTTTGGCAAGAAACCAAAGTTGTCGTTTCTGAAAGTTTGGGGCTGCGATGCTTATGTCAAAAAGCTTCAACCTGATAAGCTCGAACCCAAATCGGAGAAATGTGTCTTCATAGGATATCCACAGGAGACTATTGGATACACCTTCTATCACAGATCTGAAGGCAAGACGTTTGTTGCTAAGTTCGAAAACTTTCTAGAGAAGGAGTTTCTCTCGAAAGAAGTGAGTGGGAGGAAAGTAGAACTTGACGAGGTAACTATACCTGCTCCCTTATTGGAAAGTAGTGCATCACAGAAAACTGTTTCTGTGACACCTACACCAGTTAGTGAGGAAGCTAATGATGATGATCATGAAACTTCAGAACAAGATACTACTGAACCTCGTAGATCAACCAGAGTGAGATCCGCGCCAGAGTGGTACGGTAATCCTGTTCTGGAAGTCATGCTACTAGATCATGATGAACCTACGAACTATGAAGAAGCGATGGTGAGCCCAGATTCTGCAAAATGGCTTGAAGCCATGAAATCTGAGATGGGATCCATGTATGAGAACAAAGTATGGACTTTGGTTGACTTGCCCGATGATCGGCAAGCAATTTAGAATAAAGGGATCTTCAAGAAGAAGACTGACGCTGATGGTAATATTACTATCTACAAAGCTCGACTTGTCGCAAAAGGTTTTCGACAAGTTTAAGGGATTGACTACGATGATACCTTCTCACCCGTAGCGATGCTTAAGTCTGTCCGAATCATGTTAGCAATTGCCGCATTTTATGATTATGAAATTTGGCAGATGGATGTCAAAACTGCATTCCTGAATGGATTTCTGGAAGAAGAGTTGTATATGATGCAAACAGAAGGTTTTGTGGATCCAAAGGGAGCTAACAAAGTGTGCAAGCTCCAGCGATCAATTTATGGACTGGTGCAAGCCTCTCAGAGTTGGAATAAACGCTTCGATAGTGTGATCAAAGCATTTGGTTTTATACAGACTTTTGGAGAAGCCTGTATTTACCAGAAAGTGAGTGGGAGCTCTGTAGCATTTTTGATATTATATGTGGATGACATATTACTAATTGGAAATGATATAGAATTTCTGGATAGCATAAAGGGATACTTGAATAAGAGTTTTTCAATGAAAGACCTCGGTGAAGCTGCTTACATATTAGGCATTAAGATCTATAGAGATAGATCAAGACGCTTAATTGGACTTTCACAAACCACATACCTTGACAAAGTTTTGAAGAAATTCAAAATGGATCAAGCAAAGAAAGGGTTCTTGCCTGTGTTACAAGGTGTGAAGTTGAGTAAGACTCAGTGCCCGACCACTTCTGAAGATAGAGAGAAAATGAAAGATGTTCCCTATGCTTCAGCCATAGGCTCTATCATGTATGCAATGCTGTGTACCAGACCTGATGTGTGCCTTGCTATAAGTCTAGCAGGGAGGTAGGATCACTGGACAGCGGTCAAGAACATCCTGAAATACTTGAAAAGGACTAAGGATATGTTTCTCATATATGGAGGTGACAAAGAGCTCATTGTAAAAGGTTACGTTGATGCGAGCTTTGACGCTGATCCGGACGATTCTAAATCGCAAACCGGATACGTGTTTACATTAAACGGTGGAGCTGTCAGTTGGTGCAGTTCTAAACAAAGCGTTGTAGCGGGATCTACATGTGAAGCGGAGTACATAGCTGCTTCGGAAGCAGCAAATGAAGGAGTCTGGATGAAGGAGTTCATATCCGATCTAGGTGTCATACCTAGTGCATCGGGTCCAATGAAAATCTTTTGTGACAATACTGGTGCAATTGCCATGGCACAGGAATCCAGATTTCACAAGAGAACCAAGCACATCAAGAGACGCTTCAATTCCATCCGGGATCTAGTCTAGGTGGGAGACATAGAGATTTGCAAGATACATACGGATCTAAATGTTGCAGACCCATTGACTAAGCCTCTTCCACGAGCAAAACATGATCAGCACCAAGGCTCCATGGGTGTTAGAATCATTACTGTGTAATCTAGATTATTGACTCTAGTGCAAGTGGGAGACTGAAGGAAATATGCCCTAGAGGCAATAATAAAGTTATTATTTATTTCCTTATATCATGATAAATGTTTATTATTCATGCTAGAATTGTATTAACCAGAAACATAATACATGTGTGAATACATAGACAAACAGAGTGTCACTAGTATGCCTCTACTTGAGTAGCTCGTTAATCAAAAATGGTTATGTTTCCTAACCATGAACAAGGAGTTGTTATTTGATTAACGGGATCACATCATTAGGTGAATGATCTGATTGACATGACCCATTCCATTAGCTTAGCACCCGATCGTTTAGTATGTTGCTATTGCTTTCTTCATGGCTTATACATGTTCCTATGACTATGAGATTATGCAACTTCCGTTTGCCGGAGGAACACTTTGTGTGCTACCAAACGTCACAACGTAAATGGGTGATTATAAAGGTGCTCTACAGGTGTCTCCAAAGGTACATGTTGGGTTGGCGTATTTCGAGATTAGGATTTGTCACTCCGATTGTCGAAGAGGTATCTCTGGGCCCTCTCGGTAATGCACATCACATAAGCCTTGCAAGAATTGCAACTAATGAGTTAGTTGCGAGATGATGTATTACGAAACGAGTAAAGAGACTTGCCGGTAACGAGATTGAACTAGGTATTGAGATACCGACGATCGAATCTCGGGCAAGTAACATACCGATGACAAAGGGAACAATGTATGTTGTTATGCGGTCTGACTGATAAAGATCTTCGTAGAATATGTAGCAGCCAATATGAGCATCCAGGTTCCGCTATTGGCTATTGACCGGAGACGTGTCTCGGTCATGTCTACATTGTTCTCGAACCTGTAGGGTCCGCACGCTTAAGGTTTCGATGACAGTTATATTATGAGTTTATGAGTTTTGATGTACCGAAGATAGTTCGGAGTCCCGGATGTGATCACGGACATGACGAGGAGTCTCGAAATGGTCGAGACATAAAGATTGATATATTGGATGGTTATATTCGGACATCGGAAGTGTTCCGGGTGATTTCGGAGAAAACCGGATAGCCGGAGGGTTACCAGAACCCCCCCCCCCCCCCGGGAGAAGTAATGGGCCATATGGGCCTTAGTGGAGAGAGAGAGAGGGGCAGCCAAAGGTGGGCCGCGCGCCTCCTCCCCCTGGTCCGAATTGGACTAGGAGAGGGGGGCGGCGCCCCCCTTTCCCTCTCCCTCCCCACTTCCTTCCCCCTCCTAGTAGGAGTCCTACCCTACTCCTACTAGGAGGAGGACTCCTCCTTGGCGTGCCTATAGGGCCGGCCGGCCTCCTCCCCTTGCTCCTTTATATACGGGGGCAGGGGGCACCCCTAGACACACAAGTTGATCCACGTGATCATATTCTTAGCCGTGTGCGGTGCCCCCTTCCACCATAGTCCTCGATAATATTGTAGTGGTGCTTAGGCGAAGCCCTGCGACGGTAGTACATCAAGATCGTCACCACGCCGTCGTGCTGACGGAACTCTTCCCCAACACTTTGCTGGATCGGAGTCTGGGGATCGTCATCGAGCTGAACGTGTGCTAGAACTCGGAGGTGCCGTAGTTTCGGTGCTTGCTCGGTCGGGCCGTGGAGACGTACGACTAAATCAACCAAATGCTTCCGTTGTCGATCTACAAGGGTACGTAGATCACACTCTCCCCACTCGTTGCTATGCATCACCATGATCTTGCGTGTGCATAGGAATTTTTTTTTGAAATTACTATGTTCCCCAACAGAGACTGTCATCTACTCAGATGGGGAGTCCTCGACCGGAGAGATGTAATCAATCCCAGCTTGAAAACGGCAGGCTTGGGGGATGTTCATATGGTGACAGTATTCCGGACCCCTACGAGCCGCTACACTGAGCCACCATTTACATAGAAGGCACGACGCCAGTTCCAAACTCAACACCCATGGGAGCAGCAAGCAATGTGGACCCATCTGGGGCGGATCCTGGATCGTCCGGCTCAACAGTACCGCTGGCTCAGGCCCTGTTCGAGTTAACTGCTACCCTGATGACCTTGCTGGGGACTGAGGTTACTGTGGAAAACCAGCCAAAGCGTAATGTGGAAATAGCAAAGCTGCAGGATCAGATGACCAAGGCCCAGGAGGATCTTAACAGTGAGAACAATCAGATTGCTATGCTGCAAGCTTAGATCAGTGCAGAAAGAGAGCATTTACGGACAGAGGCTTGGTGACTAAGTCTTAACCAGAATGCTTCGGAGGCAGTTAACTGAAGGCGATATCAGAGTCGCATGCCTCCGGATTATGAGCCTACATGGTTTTTTGACACACCTGAGACAGGTGTGGGCACTCCAGGAGCGCCAGTTATACCCCAATTGATGTTTAGTGCGTCGGAGAGTGGGGTGGCAGTTCAAGCTAACCCGCCAGAGACGGCCCGGAGGAAAGAGTCGATCCCAGACCCTCGTCTTGGCCAGGCTCAACCTTTTTCAACACCGTCAGGTCACTTTTCTAACCCGGCGGATAACGTGGCGGCAGCCACAACCCGCCTCGCTGCAATACCGGTTGTTGGTGATTCGCTAGTTGCCGTTGAAACCAGGAACACTATTGGGTTTCTTTAGACTATGATGGCTCAGCAGGCCAATTATTCTTACAGCTGACACCGTGTGCATTCAACCCCGCTGCCGAGCCGGAGTTACAGCCGGCATGCTGAGTCGTCGACCGTGTCTAGCAGCACCCGACACCGTCGTAACTCGCCAAATTAGGAGTGGGATGGGTCCCAAATAGGAAAGCACACTCATCGAGTTCATTCGTGAGAACTGGGACATCTTTGGATGGAAACCTTCTGACATGCCAGGTGTACTGAGAGAATTCACTGAGCATCACCTTAATATTGATCCTAACATGTAGCCTGTTCGACAGTTCGTCCGTTGTTTTAATGAGGAGAGGCGGAAAGCTATTGGAGAAGAAGTCGTCTGACTCTTGGCGGCTGGTATTATCATTGAAGTTTTTCATCCTCAGTGGTTGGCTAACCCGGTGTTTGCACTCAAGAAGAACATCACTTGGCCTATGTGTGTTGATTATATAGATGTTAACAAGGCTTGTCTAGCTGATCCATTTGCTCTCCCCCATATCGATCAAATCATTGATGCAACGGCGGGTTGTGAGAGTTTATGTTTCTTGGATGCTTATTATGGTTATCATCGGATCAAAATGGCAGTGGAAGACCAAGAGAAGATGTCTTTTATCATACCTTTTGGAGCTTTCTACTATGTCTCTATGCCCTTTGGGCTTAAGAGTGCGCAGGCGACTTATCAATGATGTGTTCAGAATTGCCTTCATGGACAGATTGGACACATCGTTCATGCTTATATTGATGACATTGTGATCAAATCCAGGAAGAAAGAATCTTTACTTGAGGACTTGAAGGAATCTTTCGATAACCTTCGAGTTTACAAAATGATGCTTAACTCGGAAAAGTGTGTTTTTGGTGTACCTGTAGGAAAGTTGTTGGGTTTTCTGGTCTCAGAGAGGGGCATTGAAGCTAACCCAGAGAATATTAAGGTTGTGACTTCTTCGTCTAAGCCAGCATGTGTCAATGACATGCAGCGATTAGCGGGTCGAATTGCAGCTCTGAGTTGGTTTAAGCTGCCTGGGAGAGAAGGCAGTCCCTTTGTACCAGATGATGATGAAGACAGATAATTTTTTCTGATGCAAGGCTGCCGAGGAGGCCTTTAAAGCACTAAAGAAGCGGTTGGCTGAGCCGCCTGTCTTAGCTGTTCCAACAAAAAAGAGCCTATGCTCCTGTACGTGGCGGCTAATAACAAGGCCGTTAGCGTTGCAATTGTGGTGGAGCACAAAGAGGCCGAGAAGGAATATCCAGTTCAACGGCCAGTCCATTACGTCAGTGAGGTTCTGACAGAGGCTAAACAGAGGTATCCACACTGGCAGAAGTTGGTCTTTGGGGTGTTCATGGCTAGTCGCAAGCTGAAGCATTATTTCCATGAGCATCCAATTACTGTGGTCAGTTCAGCTCCTCTAGGGGATATAACTCAAAATAGAGAGGCCACGGGCCGGGTTGATAAGTGGGCAATCAAGTTAGGGCCACATAATCTCAAATATGTGCCACAGACTACCATTAAGTCTCAAGCTTTGGTGGATATTATCAATGACTGGACAAGTTGCAGACACCTGACGAGAAGCCAGATAACACTTACTGGATGATACACTTTGACGGGTTTAGGCAACTGGAAGGCTCGAGGGCTGGAGTTGTTATATCTTCCCCTTGAGATGATAAGTTTTGTTATGTTTTGCAGCTTATGTTTCCCTGTACTAACAATGCAGTTGAGTATGAAGCTTTGCTCCATGGGCTTTGCATGGCTAAGGAGATGAACTTCAGCTGGGTCATGTGCCTAGGCGACTCAGACCTGCTGGCTCAGCAAGTTTCAGGGACATGGAATTCTAAGGACCCACTCATTGCGGCTTACCGTCAGGAGGTGACTAACATTGCTGGACACTTCAGAGGTTATCAATTTGATCACATTGACCGGCGCCTTAATGAGGTGGCTGATGCTTTGTCACGGCTAGGTTCTCAGTGTAAGCCAATTCCTCCCAATGTGTTCCCTGATGTTTTTCATAGTCCCTCTGTCAAGTTACCTTTAGAAGAAGACCTGGCTATCCCTAACTCGGAGGGACGGCTGGTGGAGGCTCTACGTGCTACCCTAGATTGGCAGTGCCATATTTTCGTTATTTGGCTCAGGGTGAGCTTCCAGAGGATGAGCTTTTTGCACGTCAGATTTTAGTCGTTCTAAGTCCATGACTATCATCAATGGCGAGTTACACCGATGCAGTGTGACTGGAGTGTTTCAACATTGTGTTTCTGCTTAGGAGGGTCGTGACATTTGACAAGAAATCCACACTGGTGATTGTGGTCATCATGTCGGGTCAAGATCTCTGGTGACTAAAGCTATTCGTCATGGTTTTTACTGGTTGACGGCTCATGCTGATGCAGAGGGCATAGTGCGCAAGTCCGATGGTTGCGAGAAATTCGCAAGACAAGTTCATGTGCCATCTCAAGAATCGAGGATGATTCCAATTACTTGGCCATTTGCAGTCTAGGGGCTTGATATGGTTGGGTCATTTAAAATGTCTATGGGCAAGAAGACTCACCTATTGGTTGTTGTTGATAAGTTCACCAAGTGGGTTGAGGCAGAGCCAGTCAGCAATTGTGAGGTTGATTGTTAAGAAGCTGATTTTTCACTTTGGTTATCCTCACAGTATTATCACTAATAATTGACACAATTGTCTAAAGGTGCTATGAAAGAGTTTTGTCAGAAAGAGCACATAAGGCTTGATGTTTCATCAGTGTTGGGGAACATAGTAATTTCAAAAAAATTCCTACGCACACGCAAGATCATGGTGATGCATAGCAACGAGAGGGGAGAGTGTTGTCCACGTACCCTCGTAGACCGAAAGCGGAAGCGTTAGCACAACGCGGTTGATGTAGTCGTACGCACGGCACCTCCGAGTTCAACACATGTTCAGCCTGATGAGGTCCCTCGAACTCCGCTCCAGCCGAGTGTTGAGGGAGAGTTTCGTCAGCACGACGGCGTGGTGACTATGATGATGTTCTACCGACGCAGGGCTTCGCCTAAGCACCGCTACAGTATTATCGAGGTGGACTATGGTGGAGGGGGGCACCGAACATGGCTAAAAGATCAAACGATCAATTGTTGTGTCTCTAGGGTGCCCCCCTGCCCCCATATATAAAGGAGCAAGGGGGGAGGTGCGGCCGTCCAGGAGGGGCGCGCCAGGAGGAGTCCTACTCCCACCGGGATTAGGAGAAGATGGGGAAAGAGGTGGAGGAGAAGAAGGAAAGGGGGGGGGGGGCGCCGCCCCCTTCTCCTTGTCCTATTTGGACTAGGGGGGAGGGGCGCGCGGCCCTTTCCCTCGTCGCCTCTCCTCTTCTCCACTAAGGCCCACTATGGCCCATTATGCCCCGGGGGGTTCCGGTAACCCCTCCGGTACTCCAGTAAAATCCCGATTTCACACGGAACACTTCCGATATCCAAATATAGGCTTCCAATATATCAATATTCATATCTCGACCATTTCAAGACTCCTCGTCATGTCCGAGATCACATTCGGGACTCTGAACAATCTTCGGTATATCAAAACATATAAACTCATAATATAACTGTCATCGAAACGTTAAGCGTGCGGGCCCTATGGGTTCGAGAACTATGTAGACATGACCGAGACACTTCTCCGGTCAATAATCAATAGCGGAACCTAGATACTCATATAGGCTCCCACATATTCTACGAAGATCTTTATCGGCCAGACCGCATAACAACATACGTTGTTCCCTTTGTCATCGGTATGTTACTTGCCCGAGATTCGATCGCCGCTATCTCAATACCTAGTTCAATCTCGTTACCGGCAAGTCTCTTTACTCGTTCCATAATACATCATCCCGCAAATAACTCATTAATTGCAATGCTTGAAAGGCTTAAGTGATGTGCATTATCGAGAGGGCCCAGAGATACCTCTCCGACAATCGGAGTGACAAATACTAATCTCGAAATACGCCAACCCAACAAGTACCTTCGGAGACACCTATACAGCACCTTTATAATCACCCAGTTACATTGTGACGTTTGGTAGCACACAAACTGTTCCTCCGGTAAACGGTAGTTGCATAATCTCATAGTCATAGGAACATGTATAAGTCATGAAGAAAGCAATAGCAACATACTAAACGATCTAGTGCTAAGCTAAGGGAATGTGTCAAGTCAATCACATCATTCTCCTAATGATGTGATCCCGTTAATCAAATGACAACTCATGTCAATGGCTAGGAAACATAACCATCTTTGATCAACGAGCTAGTCAAGTAGAGGCATACTAGTGACACTCTGTTTGTCTATGTATTCACACAAGTATTATGTTTCTGGTTAATACAATTCTAGCGTGAATAATAAACATTTACCATGATATAAGGAAATAAATAATAACTTTATTATTGCCTCTAGGGCATATTTCCTTCAGTCTCCCACTTGCACTAGAGTCAATAATCTAGATTACATAGTAATGATTCTAACACCCATGGAGCCTTGGTGCTGATCATGTTTTGCTCGTGGAAGAGGCTTAGTCAACGTCTCTGCAACATTCAGATCCGTATGTATCTTGCAAATTTCTATGTCTCCCACCTGGACTAGATCCCGGATGGAATTGAAGCGTCTCTTGATGTGCTTGGTTCTCTTGGGAAATCTGGATTCCTTCGCCAAGGCAATTGCACCAGTATTGTCACAAAATATTTTCATTGGACCCGATGCACTAGGTATGACACCTAGATCGGATATGAACTCCTTCATCCAGACTCCTTCTGCTGCTTCCGAAGAAGCTATGTACTCCGCTTCACACGTAGATCCCGCCATGACGCTTTGTTTAGAACTGCACCAACTGACAGCTCCACCGTTTATTGTAAACAAGTATCCGGTTTGCGACTTAGAATCGTCTGGATCAGTGTTAAAGCTTGCATCGACGTAACCATTTACGACTTGCTCTTTGTCACCTCCGTAAACGATAAACATATCCTTAGTCCTTTTCAGGTATTTCAGGATGTTCTTAACCACTGTCCAGTGATCCACTCCTGGATTACTTTGGTACCTTCTTGCTAGACTTATAGCAAGGCACACATCAGGTCTGGAAAACAAAATTGCATACATGATAGCGCCTATGGCTGAAGCATAGGGAACATCTTTCATCTTCTCTCTATCTTCTGCAGTGGTCGGGCATTGAGTCTTACTCAACTTCACACCTTGTAACACAGGCAAGAACCCTTTCTTTGCTTGATCCATTATGAAGTGAACTTCTTCAAAACTTTGTCAAGGCATGTGCTTTGTGAAAGTCCAATTAAGCGTCTTGATCTATCTCTATAGATCTTGATGCCCAATATATAAGCAGCTTCACTGAGGTCTTTCATTGAAAAACTCTTATTCAAGTATCCCTTTATGCTATCCAGATATTCTATATCATTTCCAATCAACAATATGTCATCCACATATAATATCAGAAATGCTATAGAGCTCCCACTCACTTTCTTGTAAATACAGGCTTCTCCAAAAGTCTGTATAAAACCAAATGCTTTTATCACACTATCAAAATGTTTATTCCAACTCCGAGAGGCTTGCACCAGTCCATGAATGGATCGCTGGAGCTTCCACACTTTGTTAGCTCCCTTTGGATCGACAAAACCTTCTAGTTGCATCATATACAACTCTTCTTCTAGAAATCCATTCAGGAATGCAGTTTTGACATTCATTTGCCAAATTTCATAATCATAAAATGCGGCAATTGCTAACATGGCTCAGACAGACTTATGCATCGCTATGGGTGAGAAAGTCTCATCATAGTCAATCCCTTGAACTTGTCGAAAGCCTTTCGCAACAAGTTGAGCTTTATAGACAGTAACATTACTGTCAGCGTCAGTCTTCTTCTTGAAGATCCATTTATTCTCAATGGCTTGCTGATCATTGGGCAAGTCAACCAAAGTCCACACTTTGTTCTCATACATGGATCCCATCTCAGATTTCATGGCCTCAAGCCATTTTGCGGAATCTGGGCTCACCATCGCTTCTTCATAGTTCATAGGTTCGTCATGGTCTAGTAACATAACCTCCAGAACAGGATTACCATACCACTCTGGTGCGGATCTTACTCTGGTTGACCTACGAGGTTCTGTAACAACTTGATCTGAAGTTCCATGATCATCATCATTAACTTCCTCACTAATTGGTGTAGGTGTCATAGGAACCGGTTTCTGTGATGAACTACTTTCCAATAAGGGAGCAGGTACAGTTACCTCATCAAGTTCTACTTTCCTCCCACTCACTTCTTTCAAGAGAAACTCCTTATCTAGAAAGGATCCATTCTTAGGAACAAATGTCTTGCCTTCGGATCTGCGATAGAAGGTGTACCGAACAGTCTCCTTTGGGTATCCTATGAAGACACATTTCTCCAATTCGGGTTCGAGCTTATCAGGTTGAAGCTTTTTCACATAAGCATCGCAGCCCCAAACTTTAAGAAACGACAACTTTGGTTTCTTGCCAAACCATAGTTCATAAGGCGTCGTCTCAACGGATTTTGATGGTGCCCTATTTAACGTGAATGCAGCCATCTCTAAAGCATAACCCAAAATGATTGCGGTAAATCAGTAAGAGACATCATAGATCGCACCATATCTAGTAAAGTGCGATTAAATGTTCGGACACACCATTACGTTGTGGTGTTCCGGATGGCGTGAGTTGCGAAACTATTCCGCATTGTTTCAAATGTAGACAAAACTCGTAACTCAAATATTCTCCTCCACGATCTGATCGTAGAAACTTTATTTTCTTGTTACGATGATTTTCAACTTCACTATGAAATTCTTTGAACTTTTCAAATGTTTCAGACTTATGTTTCATTAAGTAGATATACTCGTATCTGCTTAAATCATCCGTGAAGGTGAGAAAATAACGATATCCGCCACGAGCCTCAATATTCATCGAACCACATACATCTGTATGTATGATTTCCAACAAATCTATTGCTCTCTCCATAGTTTCGGAGAACGGCATTTTAGTCATCTTGCCCATGAGGCACGATTTGCAAGAACCAAGTGATTCATAATCAAGTGGTTCCGAATGTCCATCAGTATGGAGTTTCTTCATGTGCTTTACACCGATATGACCTAAACGGCAGTGCCACAAATAAGTTACACTATCATTATCAACTCTGCATCTTTGGTTTCAACATTATGAATATGTGTATCACTACTATCGAGATTGATCAAAAATAGACCACTCTTTAAGGGTGCATGACCGTAAAATATATTACTCATATAAATAGAACAACCATTATTCTCTGATTTAAATGAATAACTGTCTCGCATCAAACAAGATCCAGATATAATGTTCGTGCTCAACGCTGGCACCAAATAACAATTATTTAGGTCTAATACTAATCCCGAAGGTAGATGTACAGGTAGCATGCTGACGGCGATCACATTGACTTTGGAACCGTTTCCCACGCGCATCGTCACCTCGTCCTTGGCCAGTGTTCACTTAATCCGTAGTCCCTGTTTCGAGTTGCAAATATTAGCAATAGAACAAATATCAAATACCCATGTGCTACTGCGAGCTCTAGTAAGGTAAACATCAATAACATGTATATCACATATACCTTTGTTCACCTTGCCATCCTTCTTATCCGCCAAATACTTGGGGCAGTTCCGCTTCCAGTGACCAGTCTGCTTGTAGTAGAAGCACTCAGTCTCAGTCTTAGGTCCAGACTTGGGTTTCTTCTCTTGAGCAGCAACTTGCTTGCTATTCGTCTTGAAGTTCCCCTTCATCTTCCCTTTGCCCTTTTTCTTGAAACTGGTGGTCTTATTGACCATCAACACTTGATGCACCTTCTTGATTTCTACCTCTGCAGCCTTTAGCATTGCGAAGAGCTTGGGAATCATCTTATCCATCCCTTGCATGTTATAATTCATCACGAAGCTCTTTTAGCTTGGTGGCAGTGATTGAAGAATTCTATCAATGACGCTATCATCCGGAAGATTAACTTCCAGTTGAATCAAGTGATTGCAGTACCCAGACATCTTGAGTATAAGCTCACTGACAGACTATTCTCCTCCATCTTGCAGTTGGAGAACTTATTGGATACTTCATATCTCTCAATCTGGGCATTCTTTTGAAATATTAACTTCAATTCCTAGAACATCTCATATGCTCCACGACGTTCAAAACGTCGTTGAATTCCCGGTTCTAAGCCGTAAAGCATGGCACACTGAACTATCAAGTAGTCATCAACACATGACTGCCAGGCATTCACAATGTCTGTAGTTGCTGGCGCAGGTGGTACACCTAGCGGTGCTTCCAGGATGTAACTCTTCTGTGCAGCAATGGGGATAATCCTCAAGTTACGGACCCATTCCGTGTAATTGCTACCATCAACTTTCAACTTTGCTTTCTCAAGGAACGCATTAAAATTCAATGGAACAACAGCACGGGCCATCTATCTACAATCAACATAGACAAGCTAGATACTATTAGGTACTAAGTTCATGATAAATTTAAGTTCAATTAATCATATTACTTAAGAACTCCCTATAGATAGACATCCCTCTAATCTTCTACGTGATCAGGTGATCCAAATCAACTAAACCATAACCAATCATCACGTGAAATGGAGTAGCTTTCAATGGTGAACATCACTATGTTGATCATATCTACTATATGATTCACGCTCGACCTTTCGGTCTCAGTATTCCGAGGCCATATATGCATATGCTAGGCTCGTCAAGTTTAACCTGAGTATTCTGCGTGTGCAAAACTGGCTTGCACCCATTGTAGATGGACGTAGAGCTTACCACACCCGATCATCACGTGGTGTGTGGGCATGACGAACTTTGGCAACGGTGCATACTCAGCGAGAACACTTTATCTTGAAATTTAGTGAGAGATCATCTTATAATGCTACCATCAATCAAAGCAAGATAAGATGCATAAAAGATAAACATCACATGCAATTAATACAAGTGATATGATATGGCCATCATCATCTTGTGCTTGTGATCTCCATCTCTGAAGCACCATCATGATCACCATCGTCACCGGCGCGACACCTTGATTTCCATCGTAGCATCGTTGTCATCTCGCCAATCTTATGCTTCTACGACTATCGCTACCTCTTAGTGATAAAGTAAAGCATTACAAGGCGATTGCATTGCATACAATAAAGCGACAACCATATGGCTCCTGCCAGTTGCCAATAACTCGGTTACAAAACATGATTATCTTATACAATAAAATTTAGCATCATGTCTTGACCATATCACATCACAACATGCCCTGCAAAAACAAGTTAGACGTCCTCTACTTTGTTGTTGCAAGTTTTACGTGGCTGTTACTAGGCTTAGCAAGAACCGTTATTACCTACGCATCAAAACCATAACGATAGTTTGTCAAGTTGATGTTGTTTTAACCTTCGCAAGGACCGGGCGTAGCCACACTCAGTTCAACTAAAGTTGGAGAAACTGACACCCGACAGCCACCTGTGTGCAAAGCACGTTAGTGGAACCAGTCTTGCGTAAGCGTACGCGTAATGCCGGTCCGGGCCACTTCATCCAACAATACCGCCGAACCAAAGTATGACATGCTAGTAAGCAGTATGACTTATATCGCCCACAACTCACTTGTGTTCTACTCATGCATATAACATCAACGCATAAAACCTGGCTCTGATACCACTGTTGGGGAACGTAGTAATTTAAAAAAAAATCCTACGCACACGCAACATCATCGTGATGCATAGCAACGAGAGGGGAGAGTGTTGTCCAGGTACCCTCGTAGACCGAAAGTGGAAGCGTTAGTAGAACACGGTGGATGTAGTCGTACGTCTTCACGATCCGACCGATCAAGTACCGAACGCACGGCACCTCCGAGTTCGGCACATGTTCAGCCCGATGACGTCCCTCGAACTCCGATCCAGCCGAGTGTGGAGGGAGAGTTTCGTCAGCATGATGGCGTGGTGAAGATGATGATGTTCTACCGACGCAGGGCTTCACCTAAGCACCGCTACAGTATTATTGAGGTGGACTATGGTGGAGGGGGGCACCGCACACGGCTAAAAGATCAAACGATCAATTTTTGTGTCTCTAGGGTGTCCCCCTGCCCCCTATATAAAGGAGCAAGGGGGGAGGTGCGGCCGGCCAGGAGGGGTGCGCCAGGAGGAGTCCTACTCCCACCGGGAGTAGGACTCCCTTACTTTTCCTTGTTAGATTAGGAGAAGATGGGGAAAGAGGTGGAGGAGAAGAAGGAAAGGGGGGGCGGCGCCCCCTCTCCTTTTCCTATTCGGACCAGGGGGAGGGGCGCACGACCCTTGCCCTGGCCGCCTCTCCTCTTCTCCACTAAGGCCCACTATGGCCCATTAACCCCCGGGGGGTTCCGGTAACCCTCCGGTACTCCAGTAAAATCCCGATTTCACATGGAACACTTCTGATATCCAAATATAGGCTTCCAATATATCAATATTCATATCTCGACCATTTCAAGACTCCTTGTCATGTCCGTGATCACATCCGGGACTCCGAACAATCTTCGATACATCAAAACATATAAACTCACAACATAACTGTCATCGAAACGTTAAGCGTGCGGACCCTACTGGTTCAAGAACTATGTAGACATGACCGAGACACGTCTCTGGTCAATAACCAACAGAGGAACTTGGATGCTCATATTGGCTCCCACATATTCTACGAGGATCTTTATCAGTCAGACCGCATAACAACATACGTTGTTCCCTTTGTCATCGGTATGTTACTTGCCCGAGATTCGATCGTTGGTATCTCAATACCTAGTTCAATCTCGTTACTGGCAAGTCTCTTTACTCATTCCGTAATACATCATCCCGCAACTAACTCATTAGTTTCAATTCTTGCAAGGCTTAAGTGATGTGCATTACCGAGAGAGCCCAGAGATACCTCTCCGACAATCGGAGTGGACAAATCCTAATCTCAAAATACGCCAACCCAACAAGTACCTTCGGAGACACCTGTAGAGCACCTTTATACTCACCCAGTTACGTTGTGATGTTTGGTAGCACACAAAGTGTTCCTCCGGTAAACAGGAGTTACATAATCTCATAGTCATAGGAACAGGTATAAGTCATCAAGAAAGCAATAGCAACATACTAAACGATCGAGTGCTAAGCTAACGGAATGGTTAAGTAAATCACATCATTCTCCTAATGATGTGATCCCGTTAATCAAATAACAACTCATGTCAATGGCTAGGAAACATAACCATCTTTGATCAACGAGCTAGTCAAGTAGAGGCATACTAGTGACACTGTGTTTGTCTATGTATTCACACAAGTATTATGTTTCCTGTTAATACAATTATAGCATGAATAATAAACATTTACCATGATATAAGGAAATAAATAATAACTTTATTATTGCCTCTAGGGCATATTTCCTTCAGTCAGTTGCACATCCCTAGTCCAATGGTTATGCAGAACATGCTAAACAAGAGATCTTGAGAGGAATCAAAGCCGGTTGATGGTTCCTTTGAAATGGACTCTGGGTTGTTGGGTAGAAGAGCTTCCTTCGGTTCTTTGGAGCATCAGGACCACCCCCAACAAATCAACGAGTTATACACCTTTCTTCATGGTTTATGGTGCTGAAGCAGTTCTCCCGAGAGATATTCGTCATGACTCGCCCAGAGTGGCGGCTTACGTGGAGACTGATAATGAGACGGTGCGTTAGGATGACTTGGATGCTCTGGAGGAAGAGTGGGATCTTGCGGCGGCTCGTTCAGAAATATATCAGCAAGAACTACATTGCTATCATAGCCGTAGGGTTAGAAGCTGTACTTTTCAGGAGGGCGAAATAGTGCTCTGTTTGATTCAAGATCGGATCAGGATGCATAAGCTTTCACCTCCTTGGGATGGACCTTTTGTGGTCAGCAAGAACCTCAACAATAGGTCATACTAGATCATTGACATACGCGACAACAAATATTCACGCACATATGAGGAGGGACCAACAGGCCCTGGAACATTGCGCATCTTCGGCCTTACTACACTTGAGCCACTAGCTCCCATCATTGTATATATCTTCATCAATGTACATATCTTTTATGATCAACATAATAAAGCTAGCATCCCCAAACTTTGGGGCCTCTATTGTTTCAGCTCATATTTTCTGTGTCCGAGTCTTAATTAATTGATCATAGGGTCACTTGGGGGCTTTCAACTCACTGAGTTTAGCTTTAATACCCTCTTGATACGCAAATAAATGCCATTATATGGGTTAAACCCGCTTGTTTTCAACTTGCTACTTCGACAGTTGACCCGTTGTACAATTGATAGTCAATCTATAAGACCCTGAACTTGTCAAGATTAAAACGGCGGATTGTCACATGAGAGCCGGATTACAATTGCGAGGATAAACTCACTCGTCTTCTTGGTGCTACGCTACTATGTGATTCGCCATAGTCTTGACAGTCAATCTATAATACCCTAAACTAGTCAAGGTTAAAATGGCGAGATATATCACGTGAGAGCCGGCTTACAAGAGAAACAGTTATTATACCAAAGCTTCTTTGAAACAAGACTTCAGCCTTGAAAGCCAGTCTTTTCTGTCGAGCCTTAAAAGCCGACTTATTATATTACTTTGCATATTTGTAAATTTATTTCTTCTATGTTTGCAGGGATTACCAATATTTGATTTTTACAATGGCTATCCGCCGCCGGGTTGTTAAAACTCTGGATTACAATTTGCGGGTTATAAGTTGCCATTGGTTAATAATGACTGGGTGTTCAAAGCTCCACATTTTCTTTTAAGCATACAAGGTTTTCGGATCTTAAGTCGCCTACAGGAAAGGTGCCAAGTTATTTAACAACTATGGCAGATTAAGGGTATTGCATCCAATCAAAGGCAGATAATATTTTCAAGAAAAGTAATGGCACCCAAGACAGATTGTTTACATCCAAGGATTTTGCGATTAAACATAAGGTGTGTAATGGCACAGCGAGGAGGAGCAAATATTTTTCGTTAAGCCTATTACAAGGCTTCAGTTGAGCCCAAAAATTTCAAGCCAAAGTTTTTCATGAGTTAAACTATTCCTTTAAGCCGGCCAATACATCATCCGGGTTAGTTTCTTCCTGGTCAAACACCATGCTGCTACCTTCATGAAGATGTTCATGGATCATCCTGAGCCGGCTCTTCATCGTTTCCGATCTGAAGATAGTCTACAGTCCAGTCGATGCCAGTTAAAGCTTCAAAGACTACTTCATTGTTGATGCTAGAGGAAGGATCAATATCGGGGGCAAAAGATTTCTTACCCCTTTGAGGTGTCAGATCTAGAACATCGAAAGAAGGCGACTTGATTCTCATGTTATTACTTTGGTAAGCCGGCTGGTACTTGCTCAGATTGAGACTATGGGCGAGTTGACATAGTAGCGGTCGCATATCCCTGATACATTTGGCGTAATTCACCTCACTAAAGACAGGCCCATCATCTTTATATTCGGGGAACCCGTCAGCCATCTCTTGAGGATCTATCTCTAATTGATAAGCCTTAGCACGGCTTAACCCGGCCATTGCTCTTGCATGGGCAGCCGACTTCTTAAGCTCTTCAATTTGATGTGGCATGGTGGACATTTGATCTGGTACATATTTAATAAGCCGAGATGCCTTTTTGCCATTGGAGACAGCAACAAGAGTGCAAAGGCTGCCATCATATAATTTCTCTGTTAAAGAGTAGACAGCTTTGAGCTTCATCGACATATTTTGGCCAAGGTTGGCACTCCTAGCACCTATTCACATTCAAAACAAGAGTCTCTGGGCGAGTTACCATAATATAAAATACATTATCAGGCGAGTTAATTTAATAATATTAAAAGGTTACTTACCAAATATGGCAGCAGTCATTTGTGAGATATGCTTCTATAAGCCGGCCAATTCTTTAGCCACCAGCTTACGCTGGTTTTCAGCGTCCTCAACACGCTTCAACAAGGTAGCCTTTTCAGATTCAAAGGTTTTCCTGTCAACCTCCAAACTGACCTTTATTTTTTCTAAGTCTTCTAAAGAAGACCTTAAGCTTGTTGAGGTTCAAGACTTTTCTTTATGTCGGCCAAGTTTGACTCGCCCAGACTTAAAGCTTCCCGAAAGTTCAGATAAGAATTGGTTCAAACCAAGAAAGCAATATGAGCATACTAGTTCAATGGTTGACGAAGATGTTATGGCAAATATATTCAAGTCCCAAACACATTGCAAGCAATGTCCTTCGCGCTTGGGAGCTAATGTACATCGTTTCTTTCAAAAAAGAAGACCTGGCTCAGCATGTATAGTTAAGCCGGCCCTTGGGGGATACAAAAAGTATCTTTTAAGTGGTTAAAATTCAAAGACCCGGCTTATCATTGACATGATAACCTGGCCCTTGGGGGCTACACTTAGCTCTTATCTACAATAATAAACCAGACTTATTTCATGGATATAAGTTGGTCCTTGGGGGATATCGGGCAAGTTTTTCTCACGTCTTTATCATATTCAGTGTTTCATATAATCAAGACTTAGGGGGCTAATGGATGGATATATAAGTAGAGGGAGCCAAAATACCACATTTTTCTTTTTCATCATGCTAACGAGACTGGCTTCCATGTCTCGACTGGTGGCCAGATGGCTTAAATAGCCAAAGTGTAATTCATCAGCACTAAGATGCTCAAAGTTGGACAACTCAAGATTCAATTTTCCCTTATCAGTTAAGGGTATTTCCTCCTTAGCTGAGTGCTTAGTTAGCACTGTTGAAGCTTCGGGCGCGTTAAAAGCTGACCTAATGATGGCGGTATCATCAGTATCTTTATCAATAGTAGTTTCTTCAGCCAGCTTCGCAGGAGATGACGTAGGACTTGGCGGGTTAGGGTTATCCGCCAGGTTAGTTTAAGCATCTATGGCTTCAGCAATTGTTGCCTCAGTTTGAGGAGGCGGGTCAGGATTGTTGTTGCGGTGCACTTCAGGATCTTGAGTATGAACTTAAAGGGGTATCGATACTGGTTCTTCCGACTCAAGATTTTCGGGGGCCTCAGAAGAGTCGCCAGTCTTTCTCTTCTTGCTCTTGGCTTTGGCCCTGTGATAAAAATTGGAAGAGTAAGATGCGAATAAAAATGAGCTTAGATGCTGAGTTAAGTACAATCTTACCCTGTGTTTATGACCAAGGGGGTAGTTGAGTCAAAGATGAGCCGCCCCAAGATGGGGATGACTCCTAATAATTTGAGTCTGACAGAGTAAGGGGTTGTCTAAAAAGCCTGCTTTGGGAAAAGACAGAGTTGGGGTATGTGGCACCTCAGCATGTCGCTTGCGAGAAGGATTATGAGTTAACCCGGCCACCAGTTCTTCGACGCCGCTACGCCGTGTTTGGCATCTTGCATCACATGAGCCTTTTTCAAAACAAAGTTTGGGTCTAAATAAGCATTTCGGTGAGAAAATGGAACTTTTCGGAAGACCCGCCTGATTCTCTCTGGAGGTGGTGAGTCTGAGCCGGAAGAGATAGAAATTACCTCTGGATTGTCAGCCTAGCTTGATGCGCCCTCATCCTGAGAGTAAGAAGTGTCAGCTAAGTCATTAAAAAGACGGCCAAGAGAGTCAAGTTGTACCTCAAACTGGTCATCAACATTTGTACACTCGCCCAAGGCAGCCGACATAGCCAAGGTCGCCGACTTAGTTTTCTTTGATTTTGGGCCAGGTTTGGTCTCGGTTGCAGTGGCCTTTAGTTTTCTTCTCCAGAAAGAAGAATTGTACTAAGAGATAAAATAAGATTAACAAGTGAGATGTAGAATAAATCAAGAGTAGTTAATGACAAGTATAAATTAGTACTTACAGCTGGGGCCAGGTTTGTCACAGCCTCAATTTTGTCCCTTTCTTTTTCATTTGGTTTTCTAAGTTTTTGCTTGAGTTTTCTTTTTCCGTAGCTATGTGCTCTCGAAATTGGAGAAGATGACCTCTTCTTTCTTTGCAGAGTGGCTTGTCATCCTCCTATCCATCCCTAGACCATTCCATTTCCATCTTGGACCAATCCCAATAATCTTTTCCTTGGGAATATTCCTTTTTCTGTTAAAGGAATAACCCAATTTGCCCTAGGTTGTGAAGTAACCTATATTTCCATCACTCTTAAAATTCCCAAATAATTCTCATAATTGTTTTGGGTCATATTGTGACAACCTAATTTTTTTCCCTCTCTTATTTGCCAGATTTTCATTTGGATGTATTTTGAAAGTTGGGTTTTTTGAATCTTTTCATATATATGGACGTAAACACTTGGGTACCCTCGGCTTTCTCCCAAGTGCATCATTCCCCTCCCTAATCATCATTCCTCTTCTAATCCATCTCAATATAATCTTGGGAGTATTTTTCTTAAATGAAAAATATTCATTCTTCTTCTCTAAAACCCTGGCTAGTTCAATGAGTCCCAAAGCAACCCTGATTTTTCTTGCCCACAAAAAACTGAGAAAATTCCCAAATATTCTTTGAACCCTAGGGCACCTTCTTGAGCAAAAATATTTCATCACTTTTTGGAATATTTTTGCTACAGAAAATATTTTCTGTTCTGGACAGAAATGGTGGTTTCTACAGCAACTACCATTTTACTTGCTCCCTTGTGCCTGAATTTTCTTGTGCATCATCACCTTAGTAGATGATGGTTAGCCTCCAAAGCACAGCCTCCATATCCCAGCCATTTCACCTCAGTAACATCTCAAAGTTACTGACCAGAAACTTACTTCGCATGTAAAATCTTCTCTACTGCATCTGGAGCCAAACCAAAGCGTGCAAACATTCGAAACTACCACGGACAACATCCCAGACATGAAGTTTGGGTTTAGGTCGACATGAGGTCAGAGTTCACGCGGTGACCGCATTCGTCCAGGCGTGCTGGCATGCAGCCGACGCGCTCTGCGACGCGCCCGAGCCTCTGTTGATCGCGTGCTCGCTTCCCCGCCTACCTAAGCATGCCAAACTTCGCCACCATCCATGTATTAACGCCATTAACTCCCCCTGGCGCTCGCTGACGCCGGAGCTCGCTGCAGCGAGCACGGGCACGGTCCGGCCAACCCAACAGTGCGGTGTGCACTTTACTCGTCGTCTTCTCCTCGTTCCTATGCTTGTCCCCGCTCGCCCACAGTTCCTGCGTGAGCTGCGTCACGTTCTCCCCCTCTCACTGACGCTGCTCGTCGCCGGGCGCCGTGGACAGGTGTCCACCGGCGGAGCCCGAAACCCCCTCTGCACTCGCCTATAAATGGAGCCGCCCCCAGCCTCCTCGAGCACCATCCACCACTCCCACACACCCCACAAGCACGTAGGAAACCGTAGCCCGGCCGGGCAGGCCGCGGGCCGCCGCCCTCGAGCTCGAGCTCGCCGGCGATCCCCTCTGGTCGCTGTAGTAGCTCCAGCCCCTCCTAGGATAGGGCGATCCTTCCAGGGCCTCCGCCTCTCTCCGGTGAAGCCATCCCGTCGCGCTGGAGCCCCTGAAGTTGCCTCTGCTCGCGGTCTTCCTCATCTCCGGTGACCACCTCCCCTGCCTCCGCTTGCGAGGTGGATTCCGACGCCGTCCGACCGACCCTAGCTACGCTATGGGTATGGGCAGGTGCGCCTCCACCCCCTCGCTCGATCCCTCCCTTTCGTTTTGGCCAAGGATCCCTCGTCGTCGGCGAGAGCTCCGATGAAGCCGCAACCCCCCTCTGTTTCCTTCTCCCCTCCTTCTCACCTGACTAGCGGGGCCCGCTAGTCAGCCACTCTGTATGCGCGCAAAGCTGTACGAGTGGTGGCGCCCTGAGGCTTTACGCCTTCGACGTCACCCCCCTAGTCTGTTTTATTTAAATTCAAATTCAATTCAATTCCAGAGAGCTTCAAACAGCTATAACTCTTCAACCATAAGTCCAAATGAATTGATTATTTTTGCATTATGTTCTTTGCAAAGAAATCTAGAAGCTCACCAAAAATGAGATTTTTCTAAGTTTTTTAGAATTTCTGGTGGTTTTCAGAAGAGTTCTTGATATTTTCTTCTTGTGTTCAAAATTATTTTCAGAGGGTGAGGCTTGTCTTGAGGATCACCGGAAGGCTTGTGAACCTCATCTGCACTAAGGCAAGCCACAGCAACATTTTCATGGTGCCATTTCTAAATTGATGATTTTGTTACTTGAATGAAATGATTAATCCATGCCTTTAAATAACTATTATGTTATTTATATTCTATTAAGTGTGTGTTAGTATTATGCTTGATTTGCAGAACCTTGAAACTAGCTTAGTTGGTAAAGAAGCTAAGATCTAATTGTGGTAATGATAAAATGATTTGTTATGTATATGGATAATTTCTTAAAGTTATTTTCTTGCATAAGTAAAATAGTTAAATTTGCTAGAAAATATCCTATTAAGTTCTTCTTTATCCATTTTACTTAATTTACAGAATGCTTGAACCTAACTTGATTGGTAAAGAAATTAGGATTTGCTTGAGGTGTTGATAGTAAAATCTTTGCTATGCATATGAGAAATTAATCGAAGTTATTTTCTTGCATGAGAAATGATAATGCTTTCTCCAAAATATATTGTTACCCTAACCAGGAAAGTAATATAAGTTGTTGATGCTTATGCTTAGTGTGAATATGGTTGACATCAGTCATTTTCGTATTATGTGATGCATGTGTAGTATTGCATTTCATGGCATGCAATGACACCGGTCATTTTCATTTTAAGTTGAACCTGAATATAACCCAACTTGAATATATCGTTGACTGGGTCATGGTGCCACTGAATCGAGATTTTCCTAGTGCAACCATGTTTGCCTTTGTGGGAAGGCCTTGATTCGGTCCATTGACATGCCTCTGGTCGGTGCCTCAAACTAGGGAAGGTTATGGGCATGCTTACCCTGGCCCGGTAAGCAGGCATAACATTGTGTGCCCGTTGTTGAGATTATGGTACCGGGTCCTCGAGTGGGATCGTTTTGGCCACGACGGTGGTCGTTGTGTCTTTGGTAGACATGGGGCCACCCAGGACTAGGCCGTTGGGGATTGGGTCAGAGTGGCCAGGAGAGTGTCATGGCAATGGAAGGGTTTTGTGGGAATGTCGTTGGTCCACCCGAATGGGAGTGCGAGGCCATGGTTTCCATGGTGTGGGTACAGTGTGCTACCTCTGCAGAGTGTATAATCTATCGATAGCCGAGTCCACGGTTACGGACACCTCGTAGTAGGTCCCACCATGAGTCAACGTTCGAGACCCAATATGGGTCGTGGTTGTGATCGCCGTAAGGATCACGAGTCACTCCGGTCAAGACCACGATGGTGGTTTGGTTGTGATCGTCATAAGGATCACGAGTTATTCTGGTCAAGACCATGATGGTGGTTTGGTTGTGATCGCCATAAGGATCACGAGACCACGATGGTGGTTTGTTTGTGATCCGAGAACGATCACGGTTGGCAAGTCGGTTCCGAGGGACGTTTATCCCAAGAGCATGGTCACAGCATGTTGGAGCATTATTGCATTATTAATTGGTTAAATATCATGGTATTCTTTGCCATTATGATTATGCATGTTGTGAGCTTGCAAGTACATTCAATGTACTGACCTCGCGTGTCATGCCAGATTTCAGGAAAGTCGCGTTGGAAAGGAGCGCTGGTCGAGTCTAGATCGTGTCCACATCTGTGTCCCTGTGCTATGGAGTTTCCGCTATGACGTTGTTCCGCTGCCGTGTAGTTGTATGATCCAGGCCCCTTCATGTTCACTAAATACTGTACATATTGTTCAGCTGCACCGTGCGTGCTGCTCGGCCTCGACATCTATTGTAATATAAACTCCGATCCGCTAGCATCAATAAAGCGGTTGTTTTTCTGTACCAAGTTGTTGTATGTTGCCAGAAGACATGGTCTCTGGGCTGGCAATGCAGGGTAAACCGGTCGCTCTGAGCCGGGGTGCTACACATATATTCCTCAAATATGGCAAAATATTTCATAGGCCATGTTTCCCATCATGCTCAATTAATCCATTCCCTATTCTGTCCTAAATGGCACAATGTGAAGCAAGTGCTATTTATCTTTTCCCAATTGACTTCAAACTTTTTGAACACCATTTCATGTCCATATCATTGCTCTGTGCCAAATTGCAACCTCATTTTCAAACTTTTATCCAAGGGAATGCATTGTGAAGCAAGTGCTATTTACAATGAGTTGAAATTTTGCACACTCATTCATGTGCTCATATTATCCCACTCCTCCGAATTTAAGCTCCATAACTTGATCTATGTGAGCCCATGACCAAATCTTTTCTTCTGTCAAAATTTGTAGTTTGTGAAGAAAGTATATTTTACCTTGATCTACTATGGCTGAAAATTTTCCAGGACCTTATCCTATCCATATAACCTACCTCCACCAAATTTGGGAATATTTTATCTATCTATTTTCCCTCAGGAATTTTCTCAAGTTTTTGACCAGAGGAGATGTTTGTGAAGCAAGTACCATATTGGTTTATCCATTTTGTATGAAATTTTTACAGAATCTTCATATGGCTAGATAACATTGCCATGCCAAATGTCACCTCAAGTGGCTTCTTCATTTGAGTGCATCATCATAATTTCTATGCTGGACCATTTTGGCCAGTTGCAAAGCAACTATGTTATATATTGGTCCATTTCCTTCCAAACTTTGCAGGATTCTTGTCCAGAGCCTAGAAAACTCAATTGGTTCGAAGCTGTTTGCTGTTGATCACTCGAACCTGATTCAGTTTGATACAGCAAAATTCAGTGGAGTAATCCCATCTATCCAGAGCCTCTATGCTTGATGCATCACCTCCCTCACGCTAACTAATGCAGGGCCTAATCACCAGACATCTCACGATAGCCTCTCGAGTCTTCTTGATGCCAGCCTGCGCGGTGACCACCGGTTTGGTATGCACTTGCCATGTCCAGAGCGTCTTCTTTCTCGGGCCCCTACTCTGCTCGGCGCCTCAGTGAGCACGGGCATGTCTAGCATGTTCCCCGCGTCGTCGCCGTCCTCCTAAAGCCATCTCCCCCTCCGTTAGCTTCCCCGATGAGCCGTCACCGTCGCCGCACAGTTCCGGCCCGTGACCGTGTCGTCTTCCTCGGCCGTGTCCTCTTCCTCCTCGTGTTCCCGAGCATCGATCGTCTCTGTGACCTCTGCGCCTCGTCCGCCTCTTCCCGTGCCTCCCTGTGAATGCTGGGTGCAGCAGGGCCTCGGCCGGACATGCACGGCGGCACCCGAGCTCAGCCACCCATTGCCTGGCTGTAAATAGCCGTCCCCGAGCTCATCCGAGCACTCCATCGCCTTCACTTCACTCCCAAGACCCCTCCCGGCCTCTTCCCCGAGCTCAAGAAGCTCTCCTGCCCCTCCCATGGCCGAAGCCTCGCCACGGTGCTCCACTCAAATTCGGCCGACCCAAGACTCCCCACCACTCTCTGACCTCTCCTAGAGCTTCAACTCTCACCGGCGATCCTCCCCACCACCTCATCCCGCCGCCGGAGCCCCTGTAGCCGCCATCCCCTAGTTCGT
The DNA here is from genome assembly GCA_034509565.1 of Triticum monococcum. Lineage (NCBI taxonomy): Eukaryota > Viridiplantae > Streptophyta > Magnoliopsida > Poales > Poaceae > Triticum > Triticum monococcum. Next base: position 759,782,228 of record CM067842.1, read on the forward strand.
CCACCGCCTCCCCGCTTCTCTGTTGCCGCAAGGGCTTCGTCGCCCATGCCCTCCCTGGTGCTGCTGCTGTGTTAGGTGGACGCGGTGCTACCTTGGCTGGATAGGACGGCATAAGCCTTGTGTGCCCGTTGTTGTTATACCCGATTTGTCCCCGTTAGGGACCGTTGAGTGTTTTGCTACGACGGTGGCCGTTGATGCCTTTGGTAGGCACGGGGCCACCCATGACTTTTCCTAGAAGGGATTTGGTCGGAGTGGCCGGGAGAGTGTCATCATGGCAGTAGATCGGTTTTGTCGGAATGCCATTGGTCCACACGTATGGGAGTGCGAGGCGATGGGTTCCCTGGTGTGGGTATAGTCTACTAACCTCTGCAGAGTGTGTGTTAAATCTATCGATAGCCGCGCCCATGGATAAGGGCCCAGTTCGTAGTTGGTCACACTATGGGTCAATAGTTATAATAATAATAATAATAACTTCATTAATAAATACCCCGGTTCGATGATGAGAGAGGTTGGTTGATTTTTATGTGAGCATGAGAGGATCATCGTGGTATCGAGGATACTAAGTTCTTGGATATTTGTGGTATGATGCGAGAGTCAAGGGCAACGGTCAAGATCCTTGTGGTAAATGAACGATTTCTACGGTATTGGTGCTACCTCTTGAGCACTGCGTTCGTTTTCCCTTGAAGAGGAAAGGGTGATGCAGTAAAGTAGCATAAGTATTTCCCTTAGTTTTTGAGAACCAAGGTATCAATCTAGTAGGAGGCCACGCACAAGTCCCTCGCACCTACACAAACAAATAAAAACCTCGCAACCAACACAATAAAGGGGTTGTCAATCCCTTCACGGTCACTTATGAAAGTGATATCTGATATATATGATAAGATAATATTTTTGGTATTTTAATAATAAAGATGCAAAGTTAAATAAAAGGCAATAAAAATAGCTAAGTGTTGGAAGATTAATATGATGAAAATAGACCCGGGGCCATAGGTTTCACTAGTGGCTTCTCTCAAGAGCATAAGTATTACGGTGGGTGAACAAATTACTGTTGGGCAATTGATAGAATTGAGCATAGTTATGAGAATATCTAGGTATGATCATGTATATAGGCATCACGTCTGTGACGACTAGACCGACTCCTCCTGCATCTATTACTATTAATCCACACATCGACCGCTATCCAGCATGCATCTAGAGTATTAAGTTCATAAGAACAGAGTAATGCTTTAAGCAAGATGACATGATGTAGAGGGATATACTCATGCAATATGATATGAACCCCATCTTGTTATCCTTGATGGCAACAATACAATACGTGCCTTGCTGCCCCTGCTGTCACTAGGAAAGGACACCGCAAGATTGAACCCAAAGCTAAGCACTTCTCCCATTGCAAGAAAGATCAATCTAGTAGGCCAAACCAAACTGATAATTCGAAGAGACTTGCAAAGATAACCAATCATACATAAAAGAATTCAGAGGAGATTCAAATATTGTTCATAGATAAACTTGATCATAAATCCACAATTCATTGGTCTCAACAAACACACCGCAAAAGAAGATTACATCGAATAGATCTCCACGAGAGAGGGGGAGATCATTGTATTGAGATACAAAAAGAGAGAAGAAGCCATCTAGCTAATAATTATGGACCCGAAGGTGTGGGGTGAACTACTCACACATCATAGGAGATGCTATGGTGTTGAACTAGAAGCCCTCCGTGATCAATGCCCCCTCTGACGGAGCACCGGAAAAGGCCCCAAGATGGAATCTCACGGGTACAGAAGGTTCACTACAAGAAATATGTCAACTTATGACCTTCTGTCAGTGACCCTCGAGGAAATGGTCATAAAGCAAACAACGCTAGTCCGCTGCCTTATTTCTAGTTGTTAACGACCAATATAGATGGTCATAGCCTTGTAAATTGTGGTGGGTTGCTATGACAAGGCGCCACCTCATCAGTTTTGCCTATGTGTCATGTCCATGTGGCAGTTTTTGCCCTAGGTTGTGAAGCAACCTATATTTCTGTCATTCCCAAAATTCCCAAAAAAATCTCATAAATTCTTTGGGTCATATCTTCGTCAAATATGTAAAAACCTTCCTTGGCTAGTTCAAAAATAATTCAAAAATATTCATTTTCCTATTCTGTTCAGAACAACAGTTTGTGAAGGAAGTACCACTTTGGCATGTCCAAATAGTATCCATTTTCTACAGTGCTTTTCTATGCCCAAATAACCATCCTCCACCAAATGCCAGCTCAATCCATTCATTATTTTGAGCCGAGCTTCAACATTCGTATTTATGTCCAGTGTGGTAGTTTGCAAAGCAAGTACCACCTAGGCTCCTCCTTTTGAGCTGAAAATTTGTGAATACGGTCTACTTAGTAACTGATCATCCTCAGCCAAAACTCACACCCATTAGCCATGTACATTTCCCGTACCGCTAATCAAACACTAGGCTGCTAATTCATGTTTGATCATCGATCGGTCTCCTCGTGAGTGCCCAACCCACTAGACATGCCTAGGCCGCCCAGAACACATGGCAACGCCACAGTCACGCGGTGACCATGCGGCGGCATGCGAGTTTACGCACTCTAGAGTTGGGGCCCTCGACCACCGTCCAAACCTTGACGTATCGCCACCAAACCATGTGTTTATGATTAAATAGGTACTTATGTAACTAGAAATTATTTTTGGAAAAAATAAATAGCAAACTATGAGGCAGTTGCAGTTCAAATTTGACCCGCTTCCTACTGAATCGGCGGGAATTTGTCTTTTTCACCAGATGTGGATCAAAACTTTTGACACCCAACAATTTTGTCAATTGTTCATTAAATATGGCCTAGTATTTTAGAAAATTTATTTGGTCCAATTTTGCAACAATTATTTGGGTGGTCCTTCACAAAAAACCTCATTTCAGGCACTCGGAAAATGGAAAATGACTTTTCCGTGCACAGAAAATGAAAACTTCCTTAGGCAACATTGTTTGCCATTCCAAGATGCACCGTTATGCACAATATGAGATCATTTGAACAAACTATGCCACAAATGTGGCCATAAGATTGATCATTTGGCTTGAAAGCCATGAATCTTCACGCATGACAGCTCATTTTTTAGAACACTTTTTTTAAAATAATTGCCGTATTACAAGTTTGTTATTTTTTCTGGGAACTTGGCCACATATAATGACACAATGCGAAGGTTTCCCAAATTTGTGATGTTTTTTTGAATTTTTTATGCCTGCTTCAAAATGCGGTCAAAACGGCGGGAATGACCGTTCCTAGCTAATTGTTGAATCTTGGAATTTTTTTGGTGTTTCTCTGATAAAATAGATACTTTTGCACCTAAAAATGATTTTTAGAAAAAATAAAAAGCAAACGATGTGGCAGCGGCAGTTCAAATTTGACCCGCTTCCTGCTGAATCGGCGAAAATTTGTGTTTTTCACCATAGGTGGATCGAATCTTTTGACACCCAACCATTTGGTCAATTGTGCATTAAATATGGCCTAGTATTTTATAAAAATGATTTGGTCCAACTGTGCAACAATTATTTGGGAGGTCCTTCACAAAAAAACCTCCTTTTGGGAACTCGAAAAATGGAAAATGGCTCTTTTGTGCAATGAAATTGAAAACTCCCTTAGGCAACATTGTTTGGAATTCCAAGATGCACCCTTGTGCGCAATATGAGGTCATTTGAACAAACTATGCCATGAATGTGGCCATAAGATTGATCATTTTGCTTGAAAGCCATGAATCTTCACGCATGACAGCTCATTTCTGAGAACACTTTTTTAAATAAATTTCCGCATTACAAGTTTATTATTTTTCCTGGAAACTTGGTCACATATAATGACACAATGCGAAGGTTTTCAATTTTTTGATTTTTTGGAATTTTTTATGCCGTTTCAAAATGCGGTCAAAACGGCGGGAATGACCGTTCCTAACTAGTGGTTCAATCTTGGAATTTTTTTGGTGTTTCTCTGATTAAATAGATACTTATGTACCTAGAAATGATTTTTGGAAAAAATAAATAGCAAACTATGAGGCACCTGCAGTTCAAATTTGACCCGCTTCCAACTGAATCGACGGAAATTTGTCTTTTTCACGAGAGGTGGATCAAAACTTTTTACACCCAACCATTTTGTCAATTGTGCATTAAATATTCCTAGTATTTTAGAAAAATGATTTGGTCCAATTTTTCAACAATTATTTTGGAGGTCCTTCACAAAAAAAGCTCCTTTTGGGCACTCGAAAAATGGAAAATGGTTTTTTCGTCCAAAGAAAATGAAAACTTCCTTAGGCAACATTGTTTGCCATTCCAATATGCACCCTTGTGCACAATATGAGATCATTTGAACAAACTATGCCATGAATGTGGCCATAAGATTGATCATTTGGCTTGAAAACCACTGATCTCCACACGTGATAGCTCGTTTCTGAGAACACTTTTTTAAAATAATTGCCGTATTACAAGTTTGTTGTTTTTCCTGGGAACTTGTCCACATATAATGACACAGTGCGAAGGTTTCCCAATTTTTTGATTTTTTTTGAATTTTTTATGCCCGTTTCAAAATGCGGTCAAAACGGCGGGAATGACCATTCCTAGCTAGTGGTTGAATCTTGGAAATTTTTTGGTGTTTCTCTGATTAAATAGATACTTATGTACCTAGAAATGATTTTTGGAAAAAATAAATAGCAAACTATGAGGCACCTGCAGTTCAAATTTGACCCGCTTCCAACTGAATCGACAGAAATTTGTCTTTTTTACGAGAGGTGGATCCAAACTTTTTACACCCAACAATTTTGTCAATTGTGCATTAAATATGTCCTAGTATCTTACAAAAATGGTTTGGTCCAATTTTGCAACAATTATTTTGGAGGTCCTTCACAAAAAAACCTCCTTTTGGGCACTCGAAAAATGGAAAATGGTTTTTTTGGGTAAATAAAATGAAAACTTCCTTAGGCAACATTGACTGTCATTCCAATATTCACCCTTGTTCACAATATGAGATCATTTGAACAAACTATGCCATGAATGTGGCCATAAGATTGATCATTTGGCTTGGAAGCCATTGATCTCTACATGTGATAGCTCGTTTCTGAGAACACTTTTTTAAAATAATTGCCGTATTACAAGTTTGTTATTTTTCCTGGGAACTTGGCCACATATAATGACACAATGCGAAGGTTTCCCAATTTTTTAATTTTTTTTTCAATTTTTATGCCTGTTTCAAAAAACGGCAAAAACGGCGGGAATGACCGTTCCTAGCTAGTGGTTGAATCTTGGAAAAAGTTTGATGTTTCTCTGATTAAATAGATACTTATGTACCTAGAAATGATTTTTGGAAAAAATAAATAGCAAACTATGAGGCAGCCGAAGTTCAAATTTGACCCGCTTCCAGCTGAATCGGCAGAAATTTGTCTTTTTCACGAGAGGTGGATCAAAACTTTTGACACCCAACCATTTGGTCAATTATGCATTAAATATGGCCAAGTATTTTATAAAAATAATTTGGTCCAATTTTGCAAAAAAATATATGGTAGGTCCTTCACAAAAAAACTCATTTTGGGCACTCAAAAAATGAAAAATTGATTTTTCGTGCAAAGAAAATAAAAACTCTCTTTGTCAATAGTGTTTGCCAATCCAAAATGCAAACTTTGTGCAAAATATGGTATCATTTGAAAAATATTTGGTTGATCCTTTAAAAAATACTCATTGTAAGCACTCAAAAAATGAAAAAGGAAGTTTTCATGAAATTTTTTATCTTTAATCTAATTGATTTCGACCAATTTAGATGGTCATAAAGTCTTCAAATTGCTTGCCACGTTTTGATTGGTCTAGGAGCCTATCACGCGGATCATGCGTCAGACACCGTCGGATGCTCCGAAATCTAACGGCAGCCCTCTGAAGGAAATATGCCCTAGAGGCAATAATAAAGTTATTATTTATTTCCTTAAAATCATGATAAGTGTTTATTATTCATGCTAGAATTGTATTAACCGGAAACATAATACATGTGTGAATACATAGACAAAACAGAGTGTCACTAGTATGCCTCTACTAGACTAGCTCGTTAATCAAAGATGGTTATGTTTCCTAACCATGAACAAAGAGCTGTTATTTGATTAACGAGGTCACATCATTAGTTGAATGATCTGATTGACATGACCCATTCCATTAGCTTAGCACTCGATCATTTAGTATGTTGCTATTGCTTTCTTCATGACTTATACATGTTCCTATAACTATGAGATTATGCAACTCCCGTTTACCGGAGGAACACTTTGGGTACTACCAAACGTCACAACGTAACTGGGTGATTATAAAGGAGTACTACAGGTGTCTCCAATGGTGGATGTTGGGTTGGCGTATTTCGAGATTAGGGTTTGTCACTCCGATTGTCGGAGAGGTATCTCTGGGCCCTCTCGGTAATACACATCACATAAGCCTTGCAAGCATAATAACTAAAGATGTTAGTTATGAGATGATGTATTACGGAACGAGTAAAGAGACTTGCCAGTAACAAGATTGAACTAGGTATTGGATACCGACGATCGAATCTCGGGCAAGTAACATACCGATGACAAAGGGAACAACGTATGTTGTTATGCGGTCTGACCGATAAAGATCTTCGTAGAATATGTAGGAGCCAATATGGGCATCCAGGTCCCGCTATTGGTTATTGACCGGAGACGTGTCTCGGTCATGTCTACATTGTTCTCGAACCGTAGGGTCCGCACGCTTAACGTTACGATGAGAGTTATTATGAGTTTATGCATTTTGATGTACCGAAGGTAGTTCGGAGTCCCGGATGTGATCACGGACATGACGAGGAGTCTCGAAATGGTCGAGACATAAAGATTGATATATTGGAAGCCTATGTTTGGACATCGGAAGTGTTCCGGGTGAAATCGGGATTTTACCGGATTACCGGGAGGGTTACCGGAACCCCCCGGGAGCCAAATGGGCCAACATGGGCCTTAGTGGAAAGGTGAGAGGGCAGCCCACATAGGGCTGCGCCTCCCCCCCTCTCCCTAGTCCTATTAGGACTAGGAGAGGGGCCGGACACCTCTCTCTCTCTCCCCTTTAAGGATTCCTAGTTGGACTAGGATTGGAGGGGGGAGTCCTACTCCCGGTAGGAGTAGGACTCCTCCTGCGCCTCCCTCTCTTTGGCCGGCCAGCCCCCCTCCCTCCAACCTTTATATACGGGGGCAGGGGACACCCCAAGACACACAAGTTGATCCTTGAGATCGTTCCTTAGCCGTGTGCGGTGCCCCCTGCCACCAAATTCCACCTCGATCATACCGTTGCAGTGCTTAGGCGAAGCCCTGCGTTAGTAGTACATCAAGATCGTCACCACGCCGTCGTGCTGACGGAACTCTTCCTCGACGCTTTGCTGGATCGGAGCCCGAGGAACGTCATCGAGCTGAACGTGTGCTAAGAACTCGGAGGTGCCGGAGTAACGGTGCTTGGATCGGTCGGATCGGGAAGAAGACGTACGACTACTTCCTCTACGTTGTGTCAACGCTTCCGATGCGATCTACAAGGGTACGTAGATCAGACTCTCCCCCTCGTTGCTATGCATCACCATGATCTTGCGTGTGCGTAGGAAATTTTTTGAAATTACTGCGTTCCCCAACAGTGGTATCAGAGCCTAGGTTTTATGGTTTGATATTATTTGCACGAGTAGAACACAAGTGAGTTGTGGGCGATACAAGTCATACTGCCTACCAGCATGTCATACTTTGGTTCGGCGGTATTGTTGGGTGAGACGAACCGGACCAACCTTACGCGTACTCTTACGCGAGACCGGTTCCCTCGACGTGCTTTGCACATAGATGGCTTGCGGAAGACTGTCTCTCCAACTTTAGTTGAACCAAGTGTGACTACGCCCGGTCCTTGAGAAGGTTAAAACGGAGTCTATTTGACGAACTATCGTTGTGGTTTTGATGCATAGGTGAGATGAGTTCTTGCTTAAGCCCGTAACAGCCACGTAAAACTTGCAACAACAAAGTAGAGGACGTCTAACTTGTTTTTGCAGGGCATGTTGTGATGTGATATGGTCAAGGCATGATGCTGATTTTATTGTATGAGATGATCATGTTTTGTAACCGAGTTATCGGCAACTGGCAGGAGCCATATGGTTGTCGCTTTATTGTATGCAATGCAATCGCAATGTAATGCTTTACTTTATTACTAAGCGGTAGTGATAGTCGTGGAAGCATAAGATTGGTGAGACGACAACGATGCTACGATGGAGATCAACGTGTCGCACCGGTGACGATGGTGATCATGACGGTGCTTCAGAGATGGAGATCACAAAGCACAAGATGATGATGGCCATATCATATCACTTATATTGATTGCATGTGATGTTTATCCTTTTATGCATCTTATCTTGCTTTGATTGACGGTAGCATTATAAGATGATCTCTCACTAAATTATCAAGAAGTGTTCTCCCTGAGTATGCACCGTTGCAAAAGTTCTTCGTGCTGAGACACCATGTGATGATCGGGTGTGATAGGCTCTACGTTCAAATACAACGGGTGCAAAACAGTTGCACACGCGGAATACTCAGGTTAAACTTGACGAGCCTAGCATATGCAGATATGGCCTCGGAACACAGAGACCGAAAGGTCGAGCGTGAATCATATAGTAGATATGATCAACATAATGATGTTCACCATTGAAAACTACTCCATCTCACGTGATGATCGGTCATGGTTTAGTTGATTTGGATCACGTGATCACTTAGAGGATTAGAGGGATGTCTATCTAAGTGGGAGTTCTTAAGTAATATGATTAATTGAACTTAAATTTATCATGAACTTAGTCCTGGTAGTATTTTGCAAATTATGTTGTAGATCAATAGCTCGCGTTGTTGCTTCCCTGTGTTTATTTTGATATGTTCCTAGAGAAAATTGTGTTGAAAGATGTTAGTAGCAATGATGCGGATTGGATCCGTGATCTGAGGTTTGTCCTCATTGCTGCACAGAAAAATTATGTCCTAGATGCACCGCTAGGTGACAGACCTATTGCAGGAGCAGATGCAGACGTTATGAACGTTTGGCTAGCTCAATATGATGACTACTTGATAGTTTAAGTGCACCATTCTTAACGGCTTAGAATCGGGACTTCAAAGATGTTTTGAACGTCATGGAACATATGAGATGTTCCAGGAGTTGAAGTTAATATTTCAAGCAAATACCCGAGTTGAGAGATATGAAGTCTCCAACAAGTTCTATAGCTAAAAGATGGAGGAGAATCGCTCAACTAGTGAGCATGTGCTCAGATTGTCTGGGTACTACAATCGCTTGAATCAAGTGGGAGTTAATCCTCCAGATAAGATAGTGATTGACAGAACTCTCTAGTCACCATCACCAAGTTAGTAGAACTTCGTGATGAACTATAATATGCAAGGGATAACGGAAACAACTCCCAAGCTCTTCATGATGTTGAAATCAACGAAGGTAGAAATCAAGAAAACATCAAGTGTTGATGGTTGACAAGATCACTAGTTTCAAGAAAAGGGCAAAGGGAAGAAGGGGAACTTCAAGAAGAACGGCAAGCAAGTTGCTGCTCAAGTGAAGAAGTCCAAGTCTAATTCTAAGCCTGAGACTAAGTGCTTCTACTGCAAAGGGACTGGTCAATGGAAGCGGAACTGCCCCAAGTGATTGGCGGATAAGAAGGATGGCAAAGTGAACATAAGTACATTTGATATACATGTTATTGATGTGTACTTTACTAGTGTTTATAGCAACCCCTCAGTATTTGATGCTAGTTCAGTTGCTAAGAGTAGTAACTCGGAACAGGAGTTGCAGAATAAACACAGACTAGTTAAGGGTGAAGTGACGATGTGTGTTGGAAGTAGTTCCAAGATTGATATGATCATCATCGCACACTCCCTATAATTTCGGGATTAGTGTTGAACCTAAATAAGTGTTATTTGGTGTTTGCGTTGAGCATGAATATGATTTGATCATGTTTATTGTAATACGGTTATTCATAAGTAAAAGAATAAATTGTTGTTCTATTTACATGAATAAAACCTTATATGGTTACACACCCAATGAAAATAGTTCATTGGATCTCGATCTTAATAATACACATATTCATAATATTGAAACCAAAAAGATGCAAAGTTAATAATGATAGTGCAACTTATTTGTGGCACTGCCGTTTAGGTCATATTGGTGTAAATCGCATGAAGAAACTCCATGCTGATGGGCTTTTTGAATCACTTGATTATGAATCAGTTGATGCTTGCGAACCATGCCTCATGGGCAAGATGACTAAAACGCTGTTCTTCGGAACAATGGAGCGAGCAACAGATTTGTTTGAAATCATACATACTGATGTATGTGGTCTGATGAATATTGAGGCTCGCGACAGGTATCATTATTTTCTGATCTTCACAGATGATTTAAGCAGATATGAGTATATCTACTTGATGAAACATAAGTCTGAAACATTTGAAAAGTTCAAAGAATTTCAGAGTGAAGTGAAAAATCATCGTGACAAGAAAATAAAGTTTCTACGATCTGATCGCGGAGACAAATATTTGAGTTACGAGTTTGGTCTTCAGTTAAAAACAATGTGAAATAGTTTCACTACTCACGCCACCTGGAACACCACAGCATAATGGTGTGTCCGAACGTCATAACCGTACTTTATTAGATATAGTGCAATCTATGATGTGTCTTACTGATTTACCACTATTGTTTTTGGGGTCATGCATTAGAGACAGTTGCATTCACGTTAAAAAGGGGCACCATCTATATCCGTCGAGACGACACCTTATGAACTATGGTTTAGCAAGAAACCAAAGTTGTCGTTTCTTAAAGTTTGGGGTTGCGATGCTTATATGAAAAAGTTTCATCCTGATAAGCTCAAACTCAAATCAGAGAAGTGCGTCTTCATAGGATATCCAAAGGAAAATATTGGATACACCTTCTATCACAGATCCGAAGGCAAGACTTTTGTTGCTAAAATTCGGAAACTTTCTGGAGAAGGAGTTTCTCTCGAAAGAAGTGAGTGGGAGGAAAGTAGAACTTGACGAGGTAACTGTACCTGCTCCCTTATTGGAAAGTAGTACATCACAGAAAAATGTTTCTGTGACACCTACACCAGTTAGTGAGGAAGCTAATGATGATGATCATGAAACTTCAGAACAAGACACTACTAAACCTCGTAGATCAACCAGAACAAGATCCGCGCCAGAGTGGTACGGTAATCCAGTTCTAGAAATCATGCTACTAGATCATGATGAACCTACGAACTATGAAGAAGCGATGGTGAGCCCAGATTCCGCAAAGTGGCTTGAAGCCATGAAATCTGAGATATGATCCATGTATGAGAACAAAGTATGGACTTTGGTTGACTTGCCCGATGATCGGCAAGCCATAGAAAATAAATGGATCTTCAAGAGGAAGATGGACGCTGATAGTAGTGTTACTATCTACAAAGCTAGAATTGTCGAAAAAGGTTTTCGACAAGTTCAAGGTGTTGACTACGATGAGTTTTTCTCACTCGTATCTATGCTTAAGTCTGTCCGAATCATGTTAGCAATTGCCGCATTTTATGAAATCTGGCAAATGGATAAATAAAACTGCATTCCTTAATGGATTTATTAAAGAAGAGTTGTATGTGATGCAACTAGAAGGTTTTGTCAATCCGAAAGGTGCTAACAAAATGTGCAAGCTCCAGCAATCCATCTGTGGACTGGTGCAAGCATCTCGGAGTTGGAATAAATGCTTTGATAGTGTGATCAAAGCATTTGGTTTTATGCAGACTTTTGGAGAAGCCTGTATTTACGAGAAAGTGAGTGGGAGCACTACAGCATTTCTGATAAGTATATGTGAATGACATATTGTTGATCGGAAATAATGTAGAATTATTCTGTAAAGCATAAAAGGAGTGTTTGAAAGGAGTTTTTCAAAGAAAGACTTCGGTAAAGCTACTTACATATTGAGCTTCAAGATCTATAGAGATAGATCAAGACGCTTGATAAGTTTTTCAATAAGTACATACCTTGACAAGATTTTGAAGTAGTTCAAAATGGAACAGTCAAAGAAAAAGTTTCTTGCCTGTGTTATAAGGTGTGAAGTTGAGTAAAGAGTCAAAGCCCGACCACGGCAGAAGATAGAATGAGAATGAAAGTCATTCCCTATGCCTCACTCATAGGTTCTATAAAGTATGCCATGCTATGTACCAGATCTATTGTATACCCTACACTGATTTGGCAAGGGAGTACAATAGTGATCTAGGAGTAGATCACTGGACAGCGGTCAGAATTATCCTTAGTGAAATAAGGATATGTTTCTCGATTATGGACGTGACAAAAAGGTTCGTCGTAAAGGGTTACGTCGATGCAAGTTTTTGACACTGATCCAGATGAATCTAAAAGTCTCAATCTGGATACATATTGAAAGTGGGAGCAATTAGCTGGAGTAGCTCCGTGCAGAGCATTATAAACAAAGAATTTTGCAAAATACTTATGGATCTGAATGTGACAGACCCGTTGACTAAAATTATCTCACAAGCAAAACATGATCACACCTTAGTACTCTTTGGGTGTTAATCACATAGAGATGTGAACTAGATTACTAACTCTAGTAAACCCTTTGAGTGTTGGTCACATGACGATGTGAACTATGGGTGTTAATCACATGGTGATGTAAACTATTGCTGTTAAATGACATGGCGATGTGGACTAGATTATTGACTCTAGTGCAAGTGGGAGACTGAAGGAAATATTCCCTAGAGGCAATAATAAAGTTATTATTTATTTCCTTAAAATCATGATAAGTGTTTATTATTCATGCTAGAATTGTATTAACCGGAAACATAATACATGTGTGAATACATAGACAAAACAGAGTGTCACTAGTATGCCTCTACTAGACTAGCTCCTTAATCAAAGATGGTTATGTTTCCTAACCATGAACAAAGAGTTGTTATTTGATTAACGAGGTCACATCATTAGTTGAATGATCTGATTGACATGACCCATTCCATTAGCTTAGCACCCGATCGTTTAGTATGTTGCTATTGCTTTCTTCATGACTTATACATGTTCCTATAACTATGAGATTATGCAACTCCCGTTTACCGGAGGAACACTTTGGGTACTACCAAACGTCACAACGTAACTGGGTGATTATAAAGGAGTACTACAGGTGTCTCCAATGGTGGATGTTGGGTTGGCGTATTTCGAGATTAGGGTTTGTCACTCCGATTGTCGGAGAGGTATCTCTGGGCCCTCTCGGTAATACACATCACATAAGCCTTGCAAGCATAATACTAAAGATGTTATTTATGAGATGATGTATTACGGAACGAGTAAAGAGACTTGCCAGTAACGAGATTGAACTAGGTATTGGATACCGACGATCGAATCTCGGGCAAGTAACATACCGATGACAAAGGGAACAACGTATGTTGTTATGCGGTCTGACCGATAAAGATCTTCGTAGAATATGTAGGAGCCAATATGGGCATCCAGGTCCCGCTATTGGTTATTGACCGGAGACGTGTCTCGGTCATGTCTACATTGTTCTCGAACCGTAGGGTCCGCACGCTTAACGTTACGATGACAGTTATTATGAGTTTATGCATTTTGATGTACCGAAGGTAGTTCGGAGTCCCGGATGTGATCACGGACATGACGAGGAGTCTCGAAATGGTCGAGACATAAAGATTGATATATTGGAAGCCTATGTTTGGACATCGGAAGTGTTCCGGGTGAAATCGGGATTTTACCGGATTACCGGGAGGGTTACCGGAACCCCCCGGGAGCCAAATGGGCCAACATGGGCCTTAGTGGAAAGGTGAGAGGGCAGCCCACATAGGGCTGCGCCTCCTCCCCTCTCCCTAGTCCTATTAGGACTAGGAGAGGGGCCGGCCACCTCTCTCTCTCTCCCCTTTAAGGATTCCTAGTTGGACTAGGATTGGAGGGGGGAGTCCTACTCCCGGTAGGAGTAGGACTCCTCCTGCGCCTCCCTCTCTTTGGCCGGCCAGCCCCCCTCCCTCCAACCTTTATATATGGGGGCAGGGGACACCCCAAGACACACAAGTTGATCCTTGAGATCGTTCCTTAGCCGTGTGCGGTGCCCCCTGCCACCAAATTCCACCTCGATCATACCGTTGCAGTGCTTAGGCGAAGCCCTGCGTCAGTAGTACATCAAGATCGTCACCACGCCGTCGTGCTGACGGAACTCTTCCTCGACGCTTTGCTAGATCGGAGCCCGAGGAACGTCATCGAGCTGAACGTGTGCTAAGAACTCGGAGGTGCCGGAGTAACGGTGCTTGGATCGGTCGGATCGGGAAGAAGACGTACGACTACTTCCTCTACGTTGTGTCAACGCTTCCGATGCGATCTACAAGGGTACGTAGATCAGACTCTCCCCCTCGTTGCTATGCATCACCATGATCTTGCGTGTGCGTAGGAAATTTTTTGAAATTACTGCGTTCCCCAACAGTGGTATCAGAGCCTAGGTTTTATGGTTTGATATTATTTGCACGAGTAGAACACAAGTGAGTTGTGGGCGATACAAGTCATACTGCCTACCAGCATGTCATACTTTGGTTCGGCGGTATTGTTGGGTGAGACGAACCGGACCAACCTTACGCGTACTCTTACGCGAGACCGGTTCCCTCGACGTGCTTTGCACATAGATGGCTTGCGGAAGACTGTCTCTCCAACTTTAGTTGAACCAAGTGTGACTACGCCCGGTCCTTGAGAAGGTTAAAACGGAGTCTATTTGACGAACTATCGTTGTGGTTTTGATGCATAGGTGAGATGAGTTCTTGCCTTCATCAGCTCGCCTTCATCAGCTCGCCTTCATGGGTGAGTCGTTTTTACCCTGAATCCTAGCCTCTCAAGTCACGAACTGTACTTTGTTTGTCTTACTTTTTCTGAAGTTTAGTTGAGCTATGGAGCAACACTGTGCAGATCACTAGTATGTTTACTGATTTTTTTACATTTCTCCTCCATGACTACCATCATCAGAGAGTAAAGTACCCTACTCGCCCTGCCAGCCCGCGCACTAACTCACTCTGCTGCCACTAGTGATTGTGCTCGATGTATTGCCGCGGCTTTGACTGTTCGTCAATGGCCGGCCAGAATCTACGGTAGTAGGAAAAGTGCATGTGTCTGATGCCCAGAAGCAAGTAGTAAAGCTTGACATCTGAAGGTGAAGACACAAACACGAAGATGGTAGTTTCTTTGATGAGAAGATGTTTCGACCATGAAGATGCTAGTTTTTGCCAGTCTTTCTAGTGCCTTAGTTTCTTGACTTGGGAAGCAAATAAAATAAGTACAGTAGATAGTTTTACTCTTCTTTACACTTAGTCATACTCTTGCATATCAATACTAGGCATTCCATTACATGCTGATGTTCAACTCAGTGATCTTAGCAAGCGTATTTGGTTGTTACTAGTAGGAAATTTATGCAATTAAAGTTAGCATCAGGCATCTTGTAGGCCATTGTCATCGAATATGCTGAATTTGTATGCTATGATAGACACCTGGTGAGGTAAACAATTGATTCTTGTTCATGCCACTTCCTGTTTTAGATGCTCAATGTGGTTACTGCATGAGTTTGTTATGTTTAGTCAAAGTTTCTTGAAATGCTTTGGAATGGCATGTCCGTCTGGACATGCAGTTAGTCTGAATCTGTTTTGGCAGCTAACTTGCCTCATCATTCTGACTACTTGCTTTCTCACTTCATGGCACTTGAGAACATTCATGTTCTATTTTATCCATTCTCACATTCTGGCATCTAGTACTTCAACGATCTCACAGTGGCGGTTTAGGACATGCTTATCGTTGCAAAAAAAATGAGCTCAGGCAATACTAATGTTTATATCTATCATCTAGTACTACTGTTTATATCTAATCAAGACCTTATGATTTACACAGGTCGGGTTGTCACAGGTAACATGGAGCCCCCTCCCCTCGTCAAGCTCAGCGCCAAGAGCGAGGAGCTACTCTTCGCCTCGCCTCACCTAGCACAAGTGACGCCATCTACTCTTTCACTAGTGTCGACCCTTGCTTTCATTGCTAATAATACATGCATGCTCCACAACTAATACAAAAGATGCATTTCCATCCCATCTAGTAGGTGCTAACTTGATGCAAACAAATAAAATAAATTTAGTAGGTGTTGACTGCTCACATCCCATATATGCTGAACGATGCTAACTGCTGTACCAATGTGATGTTGCTTGCTTGATTGATGACTGGTTGTCATTAACTAGAAAAAAGAATAAGAAAACCTTGTCAATTTATTTGAGTAGAATCATGTATCCCATACTTGTATTTGCATGTTTGCTTGCTTGCTTGCTTGTAGCACTATGAAGTGTGAGGAAATTCAGTACTAGGATGTGTGGAGATGGGACGCTGTTGGATCATTAGCACTTGTAGCACTATCAAGTTTGTACTGATTGCAAATAGAAATCCTTGTAATTTTTTTCTGTAAGCTAAACTTTGTGATTTAATTTCTGGAAGCTAAACATTGTAAGTCTATTAAGAAACTTGAGCAAAATCAGTCCACAAGTTAGTTGAAGTCACAAGTGCCTTTTATTGACAGAGTCTTCTGCCAGGGCGAATGTTATATTCAAAACCACTTCTGATCACTTTGTGTTTTCTTTTTTAATATTTTGTTGTGTCTTGCTTGTTGGGAATTGATCTAGTTAAGTGGCTGACTGGGAATATTATGCTATCAAGTTCGTGTCTTGGTGCATCTGGGAATGTTGTTTCTTTCTTTCTTTCTTCCTTTTGTTGCAAACCTAAAAAGAAAGTGCAATGTGAACCTGGAAGGTGCATGTACTGCTGCTACTTTCGTGTGCCAACTGCTATACTAGTTGGTTTGTGATGATCCGAACAAGTCGACACCAGTAGTACTGTTGGCAGTTGGTGTTTAATTTCATTGCTGCCATGGTATTTATTCTTTCAACATGTCATGTATATGCTTGGTTCCCTGATGGGTGCACTTTCTAACACGTGCAGGTGCAAGACAGAGACACACCACCATGCAATGATTCTTCTTCCACTCGCAGGCCTCCCACTCCAATAACTCTTTTTCTGCTCCAGCATAGCATAGCTGGTAAGCAACCGCTCCTCTCTTTTGCTCTCTCTTGCTCTATTATCTTGCTCTGCGTGTGTCCATGACCACACAGCCCTTCTGCTAAGTTATGTTCTGGCCATGGTGATTTCTGTCTAGTGCTTATGATGCTTTGGACTTGTAGTTTAGTGATGCCAAGTGTTGCATCGATAATATTTGATCAAAACCACCCAATTAAGTTGAACAATTGAAGAGAGCCTGCTGAAGTTTTTTGCATGACTTGCACTTGAGCCATGCATATTCATATTATGTATCTGTTTTCTTGTATGTATGGGTATCTCATTTTAACTCGTTGGAGGACAAAAAGCATGGCACTAGCTCAATTTGTGTTATCATTCTAAATAAATGTCATTTTCTTGAATGGTCTGTTCAATATATTTGCCCCAATTTTTCTTATTCTTCTCTCACTCATGTAACAGGGTGACAGAGGAAGCCATGTTGCAGTTTTGTTTGTTGCCAGCCCTGACTTCGGTCGTCCAGTGAGTCTGGCATGTTCTTCATCTGACTCCGGTCGTCCAGCGAGTCTGTCATGTTGTTCATCTAACTACAGTCGTCCAGCAAGTCTGCCATATTGTCGTTTTCTTGTAAAGTAGTACTGAATTACACTTGTAGAGCTCGTTAGTACACTTGTAGCGCTTGAAAGTACTGCATTACACATGGTCATGTATTGGCACGTATAGAGCTGGTTATTGTGATTGCAATTGTATTATGTAATCTGGTTTCTCTTATTTGAAGTTTATGTGTTCTTTTTGTCTGGAAATTTAAATACTGGTTGAAATATGAAGAATATGAGCCTGATCAATGGGACCCACTTACCAGAACATGAAAAATGGGACCCAGTTACAACAACCTGACAATTGGGACCCATCTAGACCCATTTAATAAAAAAGGAAAATGAAATAGCTTAGACAAAAAGGCCATGGCCCAACAATAAAAAAGCTGCAATGTTGGGCTTGGCCCATGAACCCAACAAAAAATTGATGGAAAAAAACACAAATAGGCTGAATTAATGGGCTCGGCCCATGTAAAACACCGAATCGGACCAGGCTGAATCTTGTGCCACATCAGCTTGCCACGCTGGATGCCTACGTGGCCTGGGGAGGTTGCTAGTGACCAAAACGCCACAGTAGACGTATTTTGGTCATAAACATCTTCGACCATTCCAGAAGAAAGGTCGCTATAGTCAGTTTATGACCGCCAGGTTTTGACCTTCTGTTTTTGGTCACAAAAAGGTCGCAAATGAAAAACCATGACCTTTCAGTGACCAATAGTGGTGGTCACAAGTTGACATATTTCTTGTAGTGGTTGTGGCGGTGGAATTAGGTTTTTGGCTCCGTATCTGGTAGTTTGGGGGTACGTAGGTATATATAGGAGGAAGAAGTATGTTGGTGGAGCAACATGGGCCCCCCGATGGTGGAGGGTGCCCCCCTTCCTCGTGCTCTCCTGGTTGATCTATTGACGTGGACTCCAAGTCCTCTAGATCATGTTCGTTCTGAAAATCACGTTCCCGAAGGTTTCATTCCGTTTGGACTCCGTTTGATATTATTTTTCTGCGAAACACTGAAATAGGCAAAAACCAACAATTTGGGCTAGGCCTCCGGTTAATAGGTTAGTCCCAAAAATAATATAAAAGTGAATAAATAAGCCCATTAACATCCAAAATAGAATATAATATAGCATGGAACAATAAAAAAATTATAGATACGTTGGAGACGTATCAAGCATCCCCAAGCTTAATTCCCGCTCGTCCTCGAGTAGGTAAATGATAAAAATAGAATTTTTGATGTGGAATGCTACTTAGCATAATTTTCAATGTAATTCTCTTAATTGTGGTATGAATATTCAGATCTGAAAGATTCAAGATAAAAGTTTAATACTGACATAAAATAATAATACTTCAAGCATACTAACTAAGCAATCATGTCTTCTCAAAATAACATGGCCAATAAAAGTTATCCCTACAAAATCATATAGTCTGGCTATGCTCTATCTTCACCACACAAAGTATTTAAATCATGCACAACCCATATGACAAGCCAAGAAATTGTTTCATACTTTTGGTGTTCTCAAACTTTTTCAATCTTCATGCAATACATGAGCGTGAGCCATGGATATAGCACTATATGTGGAATAGAATGGTGGTTGTGGAGAAGACAAAAAGAGAAGATAGTCTCACATCAACTAGGCGTATCAATGGGCTATGGAGATGCCCATTAATAGATATCAATGTGAGTGAGTAGGGATTGCCATGCAACGGATGCACAAGAGCTATAAGTATATGAAAGCTCAACAAAAGAAACTAAGTGGGTGTGCATCCAACTCACTTGCTCACGAAGACCTAGGGCATTTTGAGGAAGCCCATCATTGGAACATACATGCCAAGTTGTATAATGAAAAATTCCCACTAGTATATGAAAGTGACAAAATGAGAGACTCTCTATCATGAGGATCATGCTGCTGCTTTGAAGCACAAATGTGGTAAAAGGATAGTAACATTGTACGTTCTCTCTTTTTCTCTCATTTTTTTGGGCCATTTCTTTTTTATGGCCTTCATTCTTCTTCTTTTTTTCGTCTGGGATCTCATCCCGACTTGTGGGGGAATCATAGTCTCCATCATCCTTTCCTCACTTGGGACAATGCTCTAAAAATGATGATCATCACACTTTTATTTACTTACAACTCAACAATTACAACTCAATACTTAGAACAAAATATGTCTCTATGTAAATGCCTTCGATGGTGTATCAGGATACGCAATGAATCAAGAGTGACATGTATGAAAGAATTATGAATGGTGGCTTTGCCACAAATACGATGTCAACTACATGATCATGCGAAGGAATATGACAATGATGGAGCATGTCATAGTAAACGGAACGGTGGTAAGTTGCATGGCAATATATCTCGGAATGGCAATGGAAATGCCATGATAGGTAGGTATGGTGGCTGTTTTGAGGGAGATATATGGTGGGTGTATGATACTGGCGGAAAGTGCGCGGTATTAGAGAGGCTAGCAATGGTGGAAGGAAGAAAGTGAGTATAATCCATGGACTCAACATTACTCATAAAGAACGCATATACTTATTGAAAAAATCTACAATTTATCAA
The DNA here is from genome assembly GCA_034509565.1 of Triticum monococcum. NCBI lineage: Eukaryota > Viridiplantae > Streptophyta > Magnoliopsida > Poales > Poaceae > Triticum > Triticum monococcum. The sequence goes on from CM067842.1 coordinate 759,802,460, forward strand.
AGCAAAGTATTACGCGCATGATCCTAGGGGGATAGATTGGTAGGAAAAGACCATCGCTCATCCCCAACCGCCACTCATAAGACAATAAATAAATAAATCATGCTCCGACTTCATCACATAACAGTTCACCATGCATGCATGCTACGGGAATCACAAACTTTTAACACAAGTATTCCTCAAATCCACAACTACTCAACTAGCATGACTCTAATATCACCATCTTTATATCTCAAAACAATTATCAAGCATCAAACTTCTCATAGTATTCAACACACTCATAAGATAATTTTTACTAACCTTGGATGCCTATTACTTTAGGACTAATTTCTCAATTTAAGCAAATTAGCATGCTGTTTTGTAGGACTCTCAAAATAAAAGTGAAGCATGAGATAACAATAGTTTCTATAAAACAAATTGTCGAGTGTTGGGTGTGACATATGCCAAAGGATGGCTTATCATGGTGGGAGCGAGTAGAACGTCGCCGGTGCCTGGAAGCGGGATGAGGCGTAGAAATGAACGCCAACATACTTTACCCAGGTTCGGGGCTCTCCTAGGAGATAACACCCCTAGTCCTGCTCTGCGGGGTCTCCGCATGATCACTAGTGTGTAAGTGGTACGATGTTGCTCCTCGAGCTGTTTGCTAGAGGTGGAAGGAGGCAGGCATGCTCTCTCCTCCACTAGGTATGAGTCTAGTCCTAACAGGGTTGAACCCTGTGTGCGGGTGCCCTGGGGGTTTTATATAGGCCTACCCCCTAGGGGTACAATGGTAATCTGGCCGGGCGTAGGGCCCGGTCGTCATTCTCTCTGGTCGTCGGCCTCCTGGCCGACAGCTGGGGCCCGCCGCCTGGTGGGCCCCGCCGCCTGGTCTGGTACGGAGCCGACAAGCCGCTCCCGCCGCTTGCGGGTATTGTCGGCTGCTGATCACTGTAGCCGTAACACTAATGACGCAGGCTTGGTCGGGGAGGCAAGGCTATAGTCCCACCGCCTGGTGGGCGATCACTGTTGCCATTCCGTGTCTCATCTGGTTGATAGCGCAGGGGGCCCAAGGGAGGGAATGGCCGCCTGCTGGTAGCCGGCTCCTCCGAGGTCCGACTGCCCCAACCTCCTCCGGCTTCAGGGCTCTGGCTGCCAAGTAGGGCCCGCCATCTGCAGGCCGTACCTGACAGGCCTTCGTGGGAACATGACTCCGCCTGTCAGGTGTGACGTGTGGGGGGAGAGGCAACAGTGCCGCGTCGTGCGGAGATCTCTGCCTGTACGGGGCACTGTGGCCACGCCCGTCCCTGGATTCAGGGGGAAGGCTCGCACAGTAGTCGTACCTCGTCTTGTCTTCTTAATGGGGGCGCAGACTTTGAGGGCGCCATGGGCCGACTGCTAGGAGTCGGACTCTCTGGAGGCCGCCTGCTAGGAGTCGGCCCGTCTTGGAGCTACCTTCCTAAGCATGGCCGTCTTCTGGCAGTCGGCCATTCTGCCAGCCGGCCACCAGAAGGCGGCACTTCATCTTGCCGTCTTGAGGGGCGTAGCCGGCCCCGATGTTTTGAAAGGCTCGGGGACTCGGGTTAGGCTACCCGTGGCCCATTACTGCGACAGTAGTCCCCGAAGCTGGCGAGGGACCGCGGTTGAGGAGCCAGGGAGCCTCAACAGTTTCCTTTGCTAGGATTTTGAATGTGTTGATGGGAATCAGGCGGCATGCTTGACAAGCTTCTCTGCCTGTCGTATGTTGCGGGCATGCCATGTGGCGCTGGCCGGCCGGGTCGGCCTTCCAGCCCACGCACATGAGGGGACGCGACCGCAGCCCGGGGCCGCCACCACCAGGCTTCGGGCAGCGAGCGGATCCGCGGCGGCCGAGGTAGGCGGTTGGGCTTCTCCGTGGAGTTAATGCGCGCAAAGTTTGCGCGGTAAAGATGGGGGTGTGGGGCCGTGGGCACAGTTAATCCCACGTTCCCACGCCCACTCCCTCGGCTTCGTAGCTTGCAGGCTATAAGTAGGGGGAGGAGAGGACGCAGGAACGCACGCGCGCCCCTCCGCCCCACTCTTTCTTCCACTTCTCCTTCTCCTTGCCGCAGCGCCCGAGCCTTGCCGAAGCGCCGCCGCAGCTTGTCTCCATCGAGCTCGTCCATCAGCCCCTCATTCTCATGGCGCGTGCCGGAGCCTGGGACGGCTCCACAGTTCATGATGACCACATCGACTTCCTCCGCCAGACGCGACGGCTGCCCTGCGCGGAGTACGTGAGGGTTTGTCTCGCGCCGAGGGGGGAGATATCATCAGTGCCGGAGGAAGGTGAGCGGGTCATCTTTCGCTCGCACTGCCTGCGTGGCCTCGGCCTGCCGGCGAGCGGCTTTCTGTGAGCCTTCCTCGAATTCTACAAACTCCAGCCGCACCACCTCACCCCGAACACGGTGGTGCTGTTGTCCGCCTTTGTCACCTTGTGCGAAGGCTTCCTCAGTGTCCTCCCCACCATTGAGCTCTGGGGGGAGTTCTTCTACACCAAGCTCGGCATCGTCGTCGCGGGGGTGCCGGCTCAGTGCGGCGCCTTCATCGCGGTGCGGAGGCCAAGGCCCGACAATCCATTTCCTCCCATCATGTTGATCCAATCGGTGAAGTTGTGGCAGCAGTCGTACTTTTACGTGAAGGGCATCTTCGTGGAGGGTGACTGGGTCAACCTGCCGGCTTATGTTGCCGGCCCGACGACTAGGAAGCGGCCTAACTGGTCGTACCGGGCCAAGACGCTGTCGCCTTCGGGAGCCGCCGCCGTCACACGGCTCTGGGTGATGGTACAGTCAGAGGGCCTGACCGGACCGACTTTCTGTCCGCCTTCGTGGCACGCCGGGTGCTCCCGCTCCAGGGCCACCCTCATATGATAAGTCAGATGCGCGGTCATCGGGATCCAAGCCGGCTGTGCACCAAAGAGATGCCTCACGCAGAGGTAGCTCACATGGTGAACTACCTTGCGAACTGCAAGCTCACGGAGGAGTGGCAGTTTGGCAAGGAGCCATATTCCCGTGCCAACCCCCCGCCTATGGTAATTTTCATTTCCTTCTATTTTTCTTCCTCTTTGCCGGGTTCCATTTGCTTAATCTGACCAGTCGGCTCTTTGTACAGAGCGCCCTCCTCCAGCCGGCAGCCGGCGCCGCAGGGCTGGAGCATCGGTTTCTCCCCAACTGAGCGGAGAGCGATGTAGATGACCCCAACTTGGGGGCGTCGGCCTTGGAGGACGACACCGAGGGAGGAGCCGGCGCCATGGGTGGCTCGAGGCTCGGAGCTAGCCTCGAGGGTTGGCCAGATGACGACGCAGGGGAAGTCATCCCGCGTCGCCAGCCGGGCTCCGACCAGCAGGGCGCGAGCTCTTCTGCCGCGTCGGCAACCCGAGGCGGCGCGCATAAGTGTAGAGCCACGCCGAGCCTGTTTGGCAGCCGGCTGAAGAAACCCAGGGGCTCGGCTGCGGCGACCAAGCGGGACGAAGCGGCCGCGAAAGCCGACCACTTTTGCAAGGTGGTGAAGATGCCCCCGCTGGTTTCTGCATAAGTTTTGACCTCCTTCATACTTCCTCCTTTCTTGCCGATCTCATCTGAATCTCCTTTACTTCGTTCCTCTTGATTTAGGGCCCCGTTCACTCTTGAGAAGTCGTCCGCCACCTCCATCGTGAGGCCGCCAGAGACCTCTACCACCACCTGGCGGATCGATCCAGCCGCCGACCTCCGGGAGGCGCGTGAGGAGGCCGCCCGCCTGGAGAAGGCGGAGGCGAACAAGGTGGAGGCCGCCGCCCTGAAGAAGCTGGCGGAGGCTGAGGCCGCTGATGCGGCAAAGAAACGGGCTGAAGAAGCTGCGCGCCGTCAGTCGGCACCGTTCGTCGTCCCCCTGAACTCTACGCCACCACCACCGGAGTTTGTGGCATAGACTTGGGAAACCGGCAACGAGCACCCTATTATGGAGACGGAGGGCGGCGACGCCGCCATTCCGTAGGTAATCGTGCCCCCGCCACCACCTTCTGAGGAGGCACGAGACAAGCAGCCGGCCGACCCACCGGTGCCGCCGGCCGGAAATGAGATGGTGACGGGCCCGACTCCTGGGACCCTCACACCCTTGCGCCGCCGGCCTGCGAAGGCGGTCTCGGCGCCACGCCCACTAGAGGTCGGCGCCGCGAGCTCCTCCATCCTGGACACCGAGGCGACCAGCGCCGTGCCCTCTGGATGGGCGCGGGGAGGCGGGACGACCCACCTGAACAAGGCGGTCCTGGAGGTCAAAGCCAAACTCTGCGCCGAGGCCGATGCTCTTAAGCATTGCAACAAGGCGTTCCTAGAGTCGCGAGAGGCCATCTGAGTATACCTCTTATTCCTTTATTTTCAATTTTTGTATTGCTTCGTGGGGGCGCGCCAGCACACCCACTGGGTGTAGTCCCCGAGTTCAGGGCCAACTACTGAGCAGGCGGCCCGGAACTCTAATTCACAAGCTCCGAGTACTAATACATTTGCTGCAGGACTATCATAACCTCCGCGCGGCCGCCTTCAACTCCAGAGTCCAGGAGTTGGACCAACGCACCGCTGACTTGTCGGAGAGCCGAAGTAAGTCCACTTCTTTCTACCGGGGCGCGCTGGCGCACCGGCGGGCTGTAGTCCCCGAGATCCAGGCCGACTGCTGAGCAGTCGGGCCGGATCTTCTTGGCGCTACATCTGTCTTTCCTGATTGTTGTCGTTTTCTTCTTTTTCTGATTTTGCAGAGACCAACGCCATCCTTCAACGGCAACTGGGCGAAGCCAACGCCGCGCTGCATGCCAAGGAGGTGGACTGCAGCAAGCTGGCTAAAGAACGTGACCGGCTGGCCACGAAGCTAGTGGAGCAGGTAGGGCTTCTTCAGATGGCCCAGAAGGAGGTGGAGGACAAGGAGGCAGGTCTTCTCGCCGAGTTCAAGATCGAACACTCCACCTGGACCGACAAGGAGGCAATGTTGACCGCCGGCTTTGGCAAAATCGAGGATATGGTTGAGAGTAGGCGACCTTCTTTACTTTTCTTTTAAGTCGCCAGCCTCTAGCCAAGCCGGCTTCTTTTCTTCTTGTTCTGACTCTTTTGCTTAGTCCTGGCAGAGTTCTTTCCAGGCCAATCTGGTGCCGCCAACCAGGCTATTGAGGCCGACCATGAAGAAGGAAGGGCGGAAGGCAAGCGGATCGCCGCCAATGCCCATCGCACCCTTCGCGAGCAGCTTCTCAGCATCTAGGCCCATCTTCGGCCGACTCATCGGATGTTGCGCCGCCTTTAGCATGTCGGCGCCCAGGCGATCGCCGCCTTATGGCCCGATAGGCCGGCCCCGCGCACCCCCAGCCGGACTGCCGACTGGCTGGAGGTGGCGGCTGGCCGCCTTGAGGCGTGGAAGGGCTCCTCGGCCTGGTCCGGAGCACGCCGGGCCATGGAGTTCATCAAGGCGTGGTACCCTGGGCTAGATCTAGCCCAGTTGACCACGTTCCGACAAGAGGCCCAGGAGGAGCTGGTGGTGGTGGAGAGCGAACTCGTCAAGCGGGCGGCGGCCATCGCCGAGTACACCGACACCAGAGTCTTCATCCCAGAGCCGGCTGAGGACGGCACCGAGGCACCGCCAGAGTGTTTCGGGTTGAACACGGAGGAGGGCGAGGACTCGGCCGAGGTGATCGACTCCATTGATGAGGGAGAAGACGAGGAGGAGGAGGAAGGCGAAGAGGGGGCACCAAAGGTTGGAGCAGAAGGCCAGCCCCGACTCGACCGTGCCTCCAGCAACGATCTGCACCTGAATGAGCCGGCTGCCGCCGGAAGGGACCAAGCGGGGATCGACCAGCCGGCCGCTCGACCAGCCGGCGCCACCGACTCCACCACTCCGCCGAACCCATCCTCCGATCCCTAGGCTGCCACTTTACTTTTTATTTCTTCCTGTTTATCAGTCTCAACGAACTTTGTTAGCTTCACACAATTCCACCCGCGGGGTGTATTTGGAACTTATGTTGGATGTCGGCCAAGGGCCTTTGATGTGTAAATATTTTATCTGAGTTCTACCTTTCCTTGCCTTCTACTCTTTTGGCTTTTTCCTTTGCCGCCTTCCCTTGGTTGCTGTCTTTCCAGCCAAACAGCCGCTCTGCGGACTATGGCTGGGTCAAGTACTCAGCCACTTTTGGGAAGGCAACTACTTGGTCGGCTAGAGTTTTCTTGGCAAGTTAAGTAGAAGTCGTCTGGCCGGTTGCTCGACAACCGGTTGGTGAGGCGAGAAGCTGGTTTGGACAATGTAAATGCCTTATGTCCTTAGCCATTTTTCATGTAGGCGCCCTTTTCACCTTGACTCCTGCCGACCGAATTGCTGCTCTGCAGGCTGCGGCCTCTGGCAGGAGAAAGCTAGGGTGCCAACACACTACTTGTCCGGCTCCAGGAAGCATCTCATAGTACAAGGCGGCAAGTCCCCGGGTCGACTGGTCGAACCCGGTGCCAGACAGATTAATGAAATGACATAAATGATAGACGTAATACTTATCATACAGATAAAAGAGGGTAGTCCCCGAGCTCTTCTCGGGGAACCCGGAGTCTTCGTACTTAATACAAAAGTTGGCGTGGTACATACTGCATCAACTATAAAACCTTCGAAGGAGGTTCGTATTCCATGGTCGCTCCGTCTCCTTACCGGAGTCATCTCTTTTGCGTGCTCGAGGCTTCTGAGCGTCGATGAGGTAGTAGGAGTCATTGCCCAACACCTTGCTGATGAAGAAGGGGCCTTACCAAGGTGCAGAGAGCTTGTGCTGGCCGGCTGTTCACTGGATCAGCCGGAGCACAAGGTCTCCTTCTTGGAAGGATCTTGGCTTGACCTTTCTGTTGTAGTATCGGCACAGGCTCTGCTAGTAGATGGTTGACCGGCTGAGTGCCAACAACCGGCCCTCTTCCAGCAGATCAACGCCGTCTTGTTGTGCTTCTTCTGCCTCCTCTCCGGTGTATATGGTGACTCGAGGGGAGTCGAATTCTATGTCCGCCGGGATCACGGCTTCGGCACCGTAGATGACAAAGAAAGGCGTAAAGCCGGTTGACTTGTTTGGAGTTGTGCGCAGGCTCCAGAGGACTGCCGGAAGCTCGTTGAGCCAGCAGTCGGTCGACCGCTCTAGAGGCTCGACCAGTCGGGGCTTGATGCCGGATAAAATGAGGTCGTTTGCTTGCTCCACCTGGCCATTTGACTGCGGATAGGCAACAGACGCTAGGTCCAGTCGGATGCCCTGCGTCGCGCAAAAACGGGCCAAGGCACCTTTGGCGAAGTTCGTGCCATTGTCGGTGATGATGTTGTGTGGTATGCCATACTAGATGGTGATGTCGGAGATGAAAGTCACAGCATTCAGACCATTCAACTTCTTGATTGGTTTTGCTTCTATCCACTTGGTGAACCTGTCCACCGCGACAAGCAGATGGGTCAAGCCACCTCTTGCTGTCTTGAATGGTCCCATCATATCCAGGCCCCAGATGGCAAAGGGCCAGGCGATGGGAATAGTCTTGAGTGCAGAAGCCGCCTGGTGAGGCTTTGAACAAAACTTCTGGCACCCTTTGCATTTCTAGACCAAGTCCTTGGCGTCTTCTAGGGTAGTCGGCCAGAAAAAACCATGGTGGAAAGCCTTGGCCACCAGAGCCCTTGAGGCCGCTTGGTGACCACACTCGCCCCGATGGATATCTTTGAGGATTGCCTGTCCTTGTTCTGGCTCGATGCAGCGCTGGTAAACACCAGTGATACTACGCCTTACAAGCTCTCTGTTTAGTATGGTGTACGCTGCCGCCCGGCATTGCACTTGCCGAGCCGAGATCTCATCGGTTGGCAGCTCTTTTTTCACCAAAAAATTGAGGATGGGCTGGGCCCATGAAGGTGCTGCAATTTCTCTGACTGGCAGGACTGCCACTTGTACGAGGTCGGTTGGGCTGGGAGGCGGTGGGTTGGAGTCGACCGCGCTTGCTGAGTTGATGAAGTCCCCGGGCCGACTGTTGTAGTCCCTGGGTTGTCCGCCGAAGTTCCTGTGCCGGCTGGTGGGGGTCTTAATATGGAATCTGACTCTGGTGATGGCTTGACGGATGGCTTGAGGACTCGTTGCAAGGCAGCGCCGGTTGGTATTGCTTGCCGAGTAGAGCCGATTCGTGCCAAGATGTCAGCTTGGTCATTGTCATTTCTTGGCACATGAAGGAACTCGCACCCTTCGAAGTATCCGCTGAGTTCCTGCATGAGAAAACGGTAGCTGGCCATATTTGCATCCTTGGCGTCCCAGTCGCCTGATGACTGCTGGACCACCCAATCGGAGTTTCCATAACACAGGATCTGGCGAATGCCGAGTTCTTTGGCAAGCCGAAGCCCGTGAATGAGTGCGTCGTATTCAGCAACATTGTTGGAGGCGGCAAAGTGAATTTGCAGTGCATATCTGAGCTTGTCGCCCTTGGGGGAGGTGAGAACAACGACGACTCCCAAACCGCTGCGCATTTTTGAACCATCAAAATGCATCCGCCAATGGGTGGAATCTGGCACTGGTGGCAAGTACTGGGTCTCGGCCCAGTCGACGAGGAAGTCGACCACTGCTTGTGACTTGATGGCGGTGCGAGGCTGGTAGTAGATGGTGTAGGGGGCCAAATCTATGGCCCACTTGGCCACTTGGCCCGAGGCATCTCGACTTCCAATAATCTTAGCAAGCGGAGCTGTGTAGACCACAATGATTGGGTGCTCTTTGAAGTATGGCTTCAGTCTCTTGGCAGCAAAGTGCACGCCATAACACATCTTCTCATAGTGGGGGTAGTTCTGCTTGGAGGCGGATAGTACTTCGCTTAGGTAATACACCGGCCTCTGGATTGGTAGGGCTTTGCCTTCTTCTTTCCATTCCACCACTATGACTATACTAACCACCCGACTGGTAGCGGCAATGTAGAGAAGCATTGGTTCCTTAGGAGTCGAGGCCGCCAAGACAGGCGGGGTGGTCAACATCTTCTTGAGCTGGAGAAAAACTTCATCCGCCTTGTCATTCCACTCGAAAAAGGTGGTCTTCTTCATGAGCTGGCACATGGGAAGAGCCTTCTCGCCCAGCCGACTGATGAAAAAACTAATAGATGCCAAGCAGCCGGTAAATTTTTGCAAATCCAGCGGTCGGGTGGGTATTTCCATCCTTTCGATGGCCTTGATCTTCACAGGGTTGCACTCTATGTCGCTCTCTGAGACCAGAAAACCTAGAAGTTGGCCGGTTGGTACCCCCAAAGACACACATCTCTGGGTGCTTGATCTGAAATCAGCGCAGGTTCTTGAAAGTCTCCCTGAGATCCTCCAGTAGCGTCCCACGCTTCTCTGTCTTCACCACCACATCGTCTACATAGACATGAGCGTTTCTGCTGAGTTGTTTGAGGAGCATTTCTGCATGCAACACTAAAAGGTGGTGCCGGCATTTCTTAAGCCGAACGTCATGGTCAGGTAGCAGAAGGCTCCAAATGGCGTGATGAAGGCGGTCTTCATCCTGGCGGCCGGGTCCAGCTTGATCTGGTGATACCCAGAGTATGCATACAAAAAACTCAACAGCTCGCATCCGGCTGTATGGTTGATCACTTGATCGATTCTGGGCAGAGCTAATGGATCTTTGGGGCATGCTTTGTTGAGGCTGGTATAATTAATGCACATGCGCCACTGCTTGTTCTTCTTCAGCACTAGGATTGGATTGGCTAACCATTCTGGAAAGAACACCTCCATGATGAAGCCAGCTGCCAGGAGCCGGGCTATCTCTTCTCTAACAACTCCTCTTTTCTCTTCTGATAGGCGGCGCAAGGGCTGTCGGACAGGCTTCGCATCAGATCGGACGTGTAACTTGCGCTCGGCGAATTCCGTCGGTACACCTGGCATGTCTTTGGGGGACCATGGGAAGATGTCCCGATTCTCACAGAGGAAATCGACGAGCTCGCCTTCCTATTTACTGTCAAAGTTTGCGCCAATGACATCATACCTGTCCGGGTGCTTCGGGTCCAAAGGTATCTTCTTTGTTTCTTTGGCCGGCTTGAACGAGCCCTCCGCTTCCGACTCCTTGGGGTCGGGTGACATTTCCGGCTGCTTGCCTGCCATTGCCACAACCCGGTCAAGGAGCCGTTTCTCTGCTGTGATTACGAGGGACTCGGCTAACCGGCTGCTCTCTATTGCGCAGGCGGACGACTTCTTGTAGTCTCCTACTACGGTCAGGATTCCCTTAGAGCTTGGCATCTTCATCTTTAGGTAAGCATAGTGGGGGACCGCCATGAACTTGGCCAAGGCAGGCCGGCCAAGCAGTGTGTGATAAGGGCTCTCAAGGTCCACCACCTCAAACCAGACTAGCTCTCGGTGGAAATGAGTTTTGCCCCCGAAGAGGACATCTATCTGAGTCTTGTCGGTTGTGAGCAGGAAAGGCCAGGAACTATGCCATGGAAAACAGTCCGACTAGGCTGAAGGTGTCTTTGCTTGATTCCCAATTTCTCCATGGTATCCTTGTACAGAATGTTGATGCTACTGCCGCCATCTATCAGGGCTCGGGAAAAACGGGCAGCCCGCCTCTCTGTAGCAAACGTGGCATCCAACACCAAGGCATAGGAGCCGGGGCTTGGCATCACTTCCGGGTGGTCAGCTCTACTCGAGCTAATGGGTTTCTCTGACCAATGCATGAACTCAGGGGTCTCTGATGCTACTGCATTCACTTCCAACCGCTGCTGCCGCCTGCTACGCCTATCGTCGACCACGCTGGTGAACACGACATAGGCCCCATGCTCTTCGGGATAATCATCTTGCACGGTGCCGACTGGCCGAGTCGCCGGCTGCTACGGGGGAGGAGGTGGCGGGCCGGCAGGGGGAGCGGGCTAGAGTCCGTCACCCTTGGCAATCCTAGTGACCCAATGGCACTTCCGAGTGGTGTGATTTCGGATGGCTTTGCACCGCTGTGGAACTTGCAGGGAGCATCAAGAGTTTGTTTGTACGAGAAAGCGGGCAGCCAGTTAGGCTTGCCGCCCTTCTGATGATTGGGATGAGGCTGCTCTTCTGGTTGTCGATCTTCAACTGCCGGCACCTGCTGGCTTGTGGAAGCCGGCTGTGCGGCCTTGCGCTTGTTGTCGTTCGGTTGCTGCCACCGACTAGCGTCGCCAGCCGGGGTCCGAGGGGCTTGGGGGGCCACCTTGCCAAACGCGTTGACTTGAATTTCCGCCTTCATGGAGGAGTCGGTTGTGGCGTACTTGTCTGCTATGATTAGCAGCTCGTCAAGGGTCGCTGGCACCCGACAGTGAAGTACTCGATGGCCTGCGCCTCGTGCATGCCCTTGCAAGAGTTGTGCAGCTCGGCCCAGCGTGTGAGATAGTCGCGAGTCGACTCATTGGGGCCTTGGATGCACAGGGAGAGCTGGCGAGGCTTGGGCGGCCGCTTGTACGTGCTGGTGAAGTTGCGGATGAATGCTTCAGTAAAGTCAACCCGACTGTTGACGCTGCAGGGCTTCAGGCTGTTCAGCCATGTCCGGGCTGTGCCCTGGAGCATGAGGGGGACGTACTTCACGGCGACGTGCTTGTTGCCGTTATCGATGCTGATGACTATGGAGTAGTCGACCAGCCAGTCCTCCGGCTTCACGGAGCCGGTGTATTTGGGGGCATCTCTTGGGAGAGTGAATCCTTTGGGAAAGGGCTCATCTCGGATGCATGGGCCAAAACAAGGTGGACCTAGCTCGTCTTCCACTTCTAGCGCCAGGGACCGATTAAGGCGGTCGATCCGATGGCGAGCATCGTTTTCTCCAATTCCTTCTCGGCGGCCAAGGCAGTCGCCGAGTGACGGGTGGTCAACAGGCGGCGGGGAGATGCGTCTCTACCCGTGGGGAGGAGGCGGCGGGTACTCATCCCGCCGTCGCACTGCTCTCTTGGGCGGTCGTCTTGGTCGCGCTCGATGGTGACGTGAGTCCAGCAGCGGCTGGTTGCCGGCTCCTAGTCTCCTATATCATGGACGGCACCAGTCGGCGTCCGGGATGTCGCGCCTTGGTCTCGGCGAGGTGGTGGGTCGTCATTTCACCGGTTGGGTGCTTTAGTGCGACACCCGGCATCTTGCTGCTCAGCAGCCGCGTCCTGGAGCTGCTGAACTCGCTCCGTCATGTGGCGACGCTCTTCGCCCTCGAGCTTGTCTAGGTCGTCTGCTGCCGCCTGGGCAGCTCTTATGTTCTCTACAGGCGTGGCATAGATGGGACGGTCCGCCCCGAACATGCTGGTGACGGCTGCGCCACGCTGCCTGATCGGGCCAATGCGGCTAGGCCCGCCAGGAGCCGGAGTGTCGCCTACAACACGGTCCATCTCCCGCTGGAAGGCCTCCGAAAGGGGTCTCATGCTGGCCAGCCAGCTGGCGCTCTCAACGAGCTGTACGCGGTGCGCTTCCAGCGTCTTGGTGTCGGCGTCTTGCGGGATTGGCGCAGCCAAGTCTTGCATTGACGTCTGCAACGGGTCTAGACCGCCCCCACCAGAGTGCTCGCCGTGGCTGATCATGAGCACCTCTGTGACGGTGCTGCCACCGCTGTCCGTGCGAGGAAGTGGCTCATCGTAGACCACCGCATTGGAGGGGAACGTGTCGAGCGAAGCCATGTCGGAGTCAACGAACATCAGGTCGGTGGAGCCAACCGACTCCAAGTCAGCAGCTGGCTCGCTGGTGACGTGGAGCTGATCGAGGAGGCCCACGAGGTGGCCTTCGAGGCCGTTGGTGCCCGTGTCGGACGCAGGCTCGTCGGAGAGGCGAATCTCGCCAACAAGATCGGCGAGGCAGCTCGCTGCACAGGCGATCTCTGCACCGTGCAACGCCTCGGGACAGATGTCGTCTAGTGTGCCAGGAAGGAACAGGGTTCCCATCCAAAACGGTGGGCGCCAAATGTCGGGGGTTGGGTGCGACATATGCCAAAGGATGGCTTATCATGGTGGGAGTGAGTAGAACGTCGCCGGTGCATAGAAACGGGATGAGACATAGACACGAACGCCGGCGTACTTTACCTAGGTTCGGGGCTCTCCTAGGAGATAACACCCCTAGTCCTGCTCTGCGGGGTCTCCGGATGATCACTAGTGTGTAAGTGGTACAATGGTGCTCCTCGAGCTGTTTGCTAGAGGTGGAAGGAGGCAGGCACGCTCTCTCCTCCTCTAGGTATGAGTCTAGTCCTAACAGGGCGAACCCTTCGCATGGGTGCCCTGGGGGGTTTATATAGGCTACCCCCAGGGGCATAATGGTAATCTGGCCGGGCGTAGGCCCGGTCGTCATTCTCTCTGGTCGCCGGCCTCTTGCCCGCCTGGTGGGGCCCGCCACCTGGTGGGCCCCGCCGCCTGGTCAGGTACGGAGCTGACAAGCCGCTCCCGCCAATTGCGAGTCTTGTCGGCTACTGGTCACTGTAGCCGTAACGCTAATTACGCAGGCTTGGTCGGGGAGGCGTGGCTACAGTCCCGCCACCTGGTGGGCGATCACTGTTGCCATTCCGTGTCTCATCTGGTTGATGGTGCAGGGGGGCCAAGGGAGGGATTGGCCGCCTGCTGGTAGCCGGCTCCTCCGAGGTCCGGCTACCCCAGCCTCCACCGACTTCAGGGCTCTGGCTGCCAGGTAGGGCCCACCGTCTGCAAGCCGTACCTGACAGGCCTTCGTGGGAACAGGACTCCGCCTGTCAGGTGTGACGTGTGGGGGGAGAGGCAACAGTGTCGCGTCGTGCGGAGATCTCCGGCTCTACGGGGCAGTGTGGCCATGCCCGTCCCTAGATTCATGGGGAAGGCTCGCACTGTAGCCATACCCAGTCTTGTTTTCTTAATGGGGGCGCAGACTTTGAGGGCGCCATGGGCCGACTGCTAGGAGCCGTCCTCTCTGGAGGGCACCTGCTAGGAGTCGGCCCGTCTTGGAGCCACCTTCCTGAGCATGGCCGTCTTCTGGCAGTTGGTCATTTTGCCAGCCGGCCACCAGAAGGCGGCGCTTCATCTTGCCGTGTGGAGGGGCGCAGCCGGCCCCGATGTTTTCAAAGGCTCGGGGGCTCGGGTTAGGCTACCCATGGCCCATTACTCCGACACAAATCCACCACTGTGCTCTAAAATATATAAGTGAAGCACTAGAGCAAAAGCTATATAGCTCAAAAGATATGTGTCTCTCTCAAAAGGTGTGTACGGCAAGGATAATTGTGGCAAACTAACAAATAAAGACTCAAATAATACAAGACGCTCCAAGCAAAACACATGTTATGTAGTGAATAAAAATATAGCTCCAAGTAAAGTTACCGATGGAAGTAGACGAAAGAGGGGATGCCTTCCGGGGCATCCCCAAGCTTTGGCTTTTTGGTGTCCTTAGATAATCTAGGGGTGCCATGGGCATCCTCAAGCTTAGGCTCTTGCCACTCCTTGTTCCATAATCCATCAAATCTTTTACCCAAAACTTGAAAACTTCACAACACAAAACTTAGCAGAAAAAGTTTGTGAGCTCCGTTAGCGAAAGAAAACAAAACACCACTTCAAGGTATTGTATTGAACTCATTCTTTATTTATATTGGTGTTAAACTTACTGTATTCCAACTTCTCTATGGTTTATAAACTATTGTATTAGCCATAGATTCATCAAAATAAGCAAACAACACACGAAAAGCAGAATCTGTCAAAAAAAGAACATTCTGTAGTAATCTATAATTAACGCAAACTTCTGTAACTCAAAAAATTGTACCAATATAGGACGACCTGGAAAGTTTGTTTTTTTGACACCTGAAACAGTAGGAGAGGCTCCTACTGTATATACTGAATTAAAGTATCAAAAAGTTTTGTACAAGGTCATAACCTTACATCCATAGCCATGACAAAAAAGGGGTAAATGTAAGTAGCCTAATTAAGTAGTAGACTATGGGACGACAAAGGTCTGGGTAAAAGTTGATAGGAACTACTTGTGTTTCTCTTTAGCTCTATATATGAGTAGAGAGAGGTCTTCTTTGAATCTCTTTGCCCAAGAGCCAATCGTGGGGTCAATTCTCCTAAAGTGCTTGTTATTCCGTTCTTTCCACAAGCTCGAGGAGGCATATAGAAAAATCTCCATAAACATTTGGTTATCCCATCTTGATTTGGCTTCCTTGATCCAATTTAGGCGATCTCCATTAGTTGTCCATTGGATATTCAAGGTGTCCCAACAGGTTGAACTGAAGTGGCAAGTAAAGATCATATGTTCAACCGTTTCTTCCTCAGTGCTGCCACATAGGATGCAGCCATAATTGTCCCCGATGTTGCAGTGTCTTCTCTTTAGCATGTTTCTAGTGTTGAGGCAATCAGAGAGAAGAAGCCAACCAAAGACTTTGATTTTCATTGTGGCCAAGGATTTCCAGAGCCATTTGTAGCTAATGTGTGCAGTGGCCTCGCGGAAGTGGAAATTGTAATATCCTTTGGCGGTGTATATCTCAGTGCCCCACTCGTAAATCCAGGAGTCCATGTCCTCACCCTCATCATCGCCAACATGCGCTGTGAGTTCCTAGATATGACGTAGCTCATTGTGTGCTTGCATGGATAGTGGTAGGTGAAAGATTTCATGGAGATTTGTACACCCAAGAAAATCCCTGACGGAAATATCTTCAAGTTTAGCATAAGAAAAAGCACGGGGGTGTGAGTCTGCAAGGACCTCATCCAACCAAAGGTCTTTCCACATAAGCACAGTATCTCCTTTGCGAACGATCACTTGTGAGTTGCCTCTATAGATAGGTGTGAGTTTGAGCACATCTTTCCACCAGCATGATCCACATGGGTCTGAGGCATGTGGGATTTTGTTGTTGTAATAAGTAGACCAAATCAAGTAAACCCACGGCAGATCCCAATGGTTATAGAATTTGTGCAGGTATTTTATGAGTAAAGCGTCACTTTGGGTTTGTAAGTCCAGAACCCCTAGGCCCACACACATTTTCGGTCTGCAGACCATTTGCCAAGAAGCTAGGGAGTTACATTTATCCCCATCATCAGTTTTCTTGGTCCATAGACATTGTCTTCTGATTTTAACCAACAACTCAATAATCTTCGGTGGCAGTTTGAGGGTGCAAAGGCAACAATTATAAGAGACGTGATTACCAAGTTAAGGAGCGATAATTTCCCTCCATAGGAAATCATTGACAGCATCGCGGAAACTCTCCATTGAACTCCACAGACCAATGGCATGAGATCTTGTACAGTAGGTTTAGAAGTACCCATTGGCAACCCAAGGTAGGTAAAAGGTAACTTGCCCACCGCGCAACCAAAAATTTGTGCAATATCCTGAGCCGTGGAGGCATCACATTTTAGGGGCACTAGAGTTGACTTGTGGAAGTTAATCTTGAGACCAATTGAAGTGGAATAATCAGTAAGGATTTGTTTGACAAGAGAAGCTTGATCCGGACACGCAGGGAGCAACATGATCGTGTCATCGGCGTATTGAATCACCGGGTAGTCTGACTGGTTGGGTCGTTGAAAGGGCAGTTGAAGATCATTTCTTCGGAATGAGTCATTAATTGCAGCTTGCAATAAATCCGCCGTCAGGACAAAGATTAGGGGGGACAGGGGATCACCTTGGCGCACTCCACAAACACAATTAAACTGCCTGCGCGGGAGTCCATTAAGGAGCACAGAAGGCTTTGCAGATGAGAAGTACCCAAAGGCAACATTTGGTTATCCCAAATGTAAGTTGTTCCAACAGTGGATCCTGTTGCATATTGCTCCAAGTGTAAGTGCGGCCTTTGAGTGGCAATTCAACAAGAGATTGTGTTCGTATGAAGTCATTAAACATAATCATGTCATTAATGCTCCCACCCGGCTTGTTACGATTGTCAGGCCTGCGAATGTAGTTAAAGTCTCCAAGTAGGAGCCAATCTTCATTAGCCGGGATGTTTAAGGAGAACAACCAATTAGTGTAATTAATACATGGATCACCTTGACATGGGCCATAAATATTCACTAGTGTCCATGCTTGGGAGGACTGGGTTGATTGAAATTTAATTACCAGGGCAAAATCCTCCGAGGCAATAACTGTGCCAGAGAAAACCGAACTGTTCCAAATAGTAACAATTCCAGCCGAAGCCCCATGTGAAGGAACAAAAGCAAATTGGTCGAAGCGACGGGGACGGCAAGATTTGATAAAAGGCATGATCGATCATAGTCTTCTTAGTTTCTTGCAAACATAAGACCGAGCAACCACTAGCATTGATAGCATTAGAAAGAGCTAATTGTTTATCGCCAGAGTTTAACCCACGAATGTTCCAGCATAACACATTCCAATTAACCAAAAGACGCATAAAGTAAATAAAGCAGCAAATTAAGCCGAGGACGAAGACCCGACATCCTTGGCCTCCAAGAGAGCAGCTTCAGTAAGTTCTTCGGGCGGGATGGCGCATTGTTGGACACCCACCTGCTGGATTACTAGATTGGGAGTGGGAGGAGGAATACCCTGGGCTGTCTCAGAGTCCAGCTCCCTGATGATCACCGAGGAAGGAGCAGCAGGTGTGTGGCGTGGTTTGACCTTTGATTGCTTCTTCTTGGTGTCTGTCAGTGCATGGACACGGAATCCATCATATTTATTAGATCTGGCACTGCGACGAAGAGAAATTTCACATTCAGGTGCCTGAACTTTACCACGCTGAGAGGAGGAGCCTCCAGGAGCCACGACCATTGCAGATGGAGGTATAAGCAGAGAGCTAGAGCTTCCCGGGATCATATCTATGGGGGGATCAGTCGGAGCCGCAGCAGAAACAGACCAGGATTGAACCACAGAGACACATTCTTCATTTTCCCTAGTGATCTTGTGCCCAGTAGTAATGAGGATAGCATCATTGTGGTGGCAAACTTGAACATGCGCCTGCAAGCAGTCCCGAAAGCCCAGCCCCGAGCTCCATGGGCCAAAAGTGGCCATAATTGGCTTAATGGCTGTCCACAGAAAGTCATTAATCTGTCTCACCGGCCTGGAGTAGTGGAAGAGCATAGAAGCCATTAAATTTCCTTGGTGTGACATAGTGAAGTGCAGACCAAAGTAGTTTAGAGCAAGATCAATGGTGAGAGAATATTGTTGCTATATTATGGGAACCACAGCAGAATTGACAGGACTGTCAAAATTATTCCTCCAGAGATTGTGCAGAACATTGACGGGCACAAGAACAAACCCATCAGAGCTGACAGAGGAATCAGAGCTGCTGTGCAGAGAGATGGAGTCATTCCAAGCCATTGCAGGGTTATCAATGTTGGGGAACGTAGTAATTTCAAAAAATTTCCTACGCACACGCAAGATCATGGTGATGTATAGCAACGAGGGGGAGAGTGTTGTCTACGTACCAACGCAGACCGACTGCGGAAGCGATCACACAACGTAGAGGAAGTAGTCGTACGTCTTCTTCCTGATCCGACCGATCCAAGCACCGTTACTCCGGCACCTCCGAGTTCTTAGCACACGTTCAGCTCGATGACGATCCTCGGGCTCCGATCCAGCAAAGCGTCAAGGAAGAGTTCCGTCAGCACGACGGCGTGGTGACGATCTTGATGTTCTACCAACGCAGGGCTTCGCATAAGCACTACAACGGTATGATCGAGGTGGAATTTGGTGGCAGGGGGCACCGCACATGGCTAAGGATCGATCTCAAGGATCAACTTGTGTGTCTTGGGGTGTCCCCTGCCCCCGTATATAAAGGATGAAAGGGGGGAGGCTGGCCGGCCAAGGAGGGAGGCGCAGGAGGAGTCCTACTCCTACCGACAGTAGGACTCCCCCCCCCCCAATCCTATTCCAACTAGGAGTCCTTTGGAAAACGGGAGAGGGAAAGAGAGAGAGGTGGCCGGCCACCTCTCCAAGTCCTAATAGGACTAGGGGAGGGGGAGGCGCGCAGCCCTCCTTGGCAGCCCCTTTCACCTTTCCACAATGGCCCATGTAGGCCCATTTGGCTCCCGGGGGGTTCCGGTAACCCTCCCGGTAATCCGGTAAAATCCCGATTTCACCCGGAACACTTCCGATGTCCAAACATAGGCTTCCAATATATCAATCTTTATGTCTCGACCATTTCGAGACTCCTCGTCATGTCCGTGATCACATCCGGGACTCCGAACAACCTTCGGTACATCAAAATGCATAAACTCATAATAACTGTCATCGTAACGTTAAGCGTGCGGACCCTACGGTTCGAGAACAATGTAGACATGACCGAGACACGTCTCCGGTCAATAACCAATAGCAGGACCTGGATGCCCATATTGGCTCCTACATATTCTACGAAGATCTTTATCGGTCAGACCGCATAACAACATACGTTGTTCCCTTTGTCATCGGTATGTTACTTGCCCGAGATTCGATCGTCGGTATCCAATACCTAGTTCAATCTCGTTACCGGCAAGTCTCTTTACTCGTTCCGTAATACATCATCCCGCAACTAACTCATTAGTTGCAATGCTTGCAAGGCTTTAAGTGATGTGCATTACCAAGAGGGCCCAGAGATACCTCTCCGACAATCGGAGTGACAAATCCTAATCTCGAAATACGCCAACCCAACATTTACCTTTGGAGCCACCTGTAGTACTCCTTTATAATCACCCAGTTACGTTGTGACGTTTGGTAGTACCCAAAGTGTTCCTCCGGCAAACGGGAGTTGCATAATCTCATAGTCATAGGAACATGTATAAGTCATGAAGAAAAGCAATAGGAACATACTAAACGATCGGGTGCTAAGCTAATGGAATGGGTCATGTCAATCAGATCATTCAACTAATGATGTGACCTCGTTAATCAAATAACAACTCTTTGTTCATGGTTAGGAAACATAACCATCTTTGATTAACGAGCTAGTCAAGTAGAGGCATACTAGTGACACTCTGTTTGTCTATGTATTCACACATGTATTATGTTTCCGGTTAATACAATTCTAGCATGAATAATAAACATTTATCATGAATTAAGGAAATAAATAATAACTTTATTATTGCCTCTAGGGCATATTTCCTTCAGTCTCCCACTTGCACTAGAGTCAATAATCTAGTTCACATCGCCATGTGATTTAGCAGCAATAGATCACATCACCATGTGATTAACACCCATAGTTCACATCATCATGTGACCAACACTCAAAGGGTTTACTAGAGTCAGTAATCTAGTTCACATCTCTATGTGATTAACACCCAAAGAGTACTAAGGTGTGATCATGTTTTGCTTGTGAGATAATTTTAGTCAACGGGTCTGTCACATTCAGATCCGTAAGTATTTTGCAAAATTCTATGTCTATAATGCTCTGCACGGAGCTACTCTAGCTAATTGCTCCCACTTTCAATATGTATCCAGATTGAGACTTTAGATTCATCTGGATCAGTGTCAAAAACTTGCATCGACGTAACCCTTTATGATGAACCTTTTTGTCACGTCCATAATCGAGAAACATATCCTTATTTCACTAAGGATAATTCTGACCGCTGTCCAGTGATCTACTCCTAGATCACTATTGTACTCCCTTGCCAAATCAGTGCAGGGTATACAATAGATCCGGTACACAGCATGGCATACTTTATAGAACCTATGAATGAGGCATAGGGAATGACTTTCATTCTCTTTCTATCTTCTGCCGTGGTCGGGCTTTGAGTCTTTACTCAACTTCACACCTTGTAACACAGGCAAGAAACTTTTTCTTTGACTGTTCCATTTTGAACTACTTCAAAATCTTGTCAAGGTATGTACTTATTGAAAAAATTATCAAGCGTTTTGATCTATCTCTATAGATCTTGAAGCTCAATATGTAAGCAGCTTTACCGAAGTCTTTATTTGAAAAACTCCTTTCAAACACTCCTTTTATGCTTTACAGACTAATTTTACATTATTTCCGATCAACAATATGTCATTCACATATACTTATCAGAAATGCTGTAGTGCTCCCACTCACTTTCTCGTAAATACAGGCTTCACCGCAAGTCTGTATAAAACTATATGCTTTGATCAACTCATCAAAGCGTATATTCCAACTCCAAGATGTTTGCACCAGTCCACAGATAGATCACTGGAGCTTGCATATTTAGTTAACACCTTTAGGATCGACAAAACCTTCTAGTTGCATCGTATACAACTCTTTAGCTAATCCATTAAGGAATGCAGTTTTGTTTATCCATTTGCCAGATTTCATAAAATGCGGCAATTGCTAACATGATTCGGACAGACTTAAGCATAGATACGAGTGAGAAAATCTCATTGTAGTCAACACCTTGAACTTGTCGAAAACCTTTTGCGACAATTCTAGCTTTGTAGATAGTAACACTACTATCAGCGTCCGTCTTCCTCTTGAAGATCCATTTATTTTCTATGGCTTGCCGATCATCGGGCAAGTCAACCAAAGTCCATACTCTGTTCTCATACACGGATCATATCTCAGATTTCATGGCTTCAAGCCACTTTGCGGAATCTGGGCTCACCATCGCTTCTTCATAGTTCGTAGGATCATCATGATCTAGTAGCATGACTTCCAGAACAGGATTACCGTACCACTCTGGCGCGGATCTTACTCTGGTTGATCTACGAGGTTTAGTAGTGTCTTGTTCTAAAGTTTCATGATCATCATCATTAGCTTCCTCACTAACTGGTGTAGGTGTCATAGAAACATTTTTCTGTGATGTACTACTTTCCAATAAGGGAGCAGGTACAGTTACCTCGTCAAGTTCTACTTTCCTCCCACACACTTCTTTCGAGAGAAACTCCTTCTCCAGAAAGTTTCCGAATTTAGCAACAAAAGTCTTGCCTTCGGATCTGTGATAGAAGGTGTATCCAATAGTTTCCTTTGGATATCCTATGAAGATGCACTTCTCCGATTTGAGTTTTGAGCTTATCAGGATGAAACTTTTTCATATAAGCATTGCAACCCCAAACTTTAAGAAACGACAACTTTGGTTTCTTGCCAAACCATAGTTCATAAGGCGTCGTCTCGATGGATATAGATGGTGCCCCTTTTTAACGTGAATGCAGCTGTCTCTAATGCATGACCCCAAAAACAATAGTGGTAAATCGGTAAGAGACATCATAGATTGCACTATATCCAATAAAGTACGGTTATGACGTTCAGACATACCATTATGATGTGGTGTTCCAGGTGGCGTGAGTAGTGAAACTATTTCACATTGTTTTAATTGAAGACCAAACACGTAACTCAAATATTTGTCTCCGCGATCAGATCGTAGAAACTTTATTTTCTTGTCACGATGTTTTTCACTTCACTCTGAAATTCTTTGAACTTTTCAAATGTTTCAGACTTATGTTTCATCAAGTAGATATACTCATATCTGCTCAAATCATTTGTGAAGGTCAGAAAAATAATGATACCTGTTGCGAGCCTCAATATTCATCGGACCACATACATCAGTATGTATGATTTCCAACAAATCTTTTCTCGCTCCATTGTTCCGGAGAACGGCGTTTTAGTCATCTTGCCCAAAAGGCATGGTTCACAAGCATCAAATGATTCATAATCAAGTGATTCCGAAAGCCCATCAGCATGGAGTTTCTTCATGCGCTTTATACCAATATGACCTAAACAGCAGTGCCACAAATAAGTTGCACTATCATTATTAACTTTGCATCTTTTCGTTTCAATATTATGAATATGTGTATTATTAAGATCGAGATCCAATGAACTATTTTCATTGGGTGTGTAACCATATAAGGTTTTATTCATGTAAACAGAACAACAATTTATTCTTTTACTTAAATGAATAACCGTATTACAATAAACATGATCAAATCATATTCATGCTCAACACAAACACCAAATAACACTTATTTAGGTTCAACACTAATCCCGAAAGTATAGGGGAGTGTGCGATGATGATCATATCAATCTTGGAACTACTTCCAACACACATCGTCACTTCACCCTTAACTAGTCTCTGTTTATTCTGCAACTCCCGTTTCGAGTTACTACTCTTAGCAACTGAACTAGTATCAAATACTGAGGGTTTGCTATAAACACTAGTAAAGTACACATCAATAACATGTATATCAAATATACTTATGTTTACTTTGCCATCCTTCTTATCCGCCAATCATTTGGGGTAGTTCCGCTTCCAGTGATCAGTCCCTTTGCAGTATAAGCACTTAGTCTCAGGCTTAGGATCAGACTTGGGCTTCTTCACTTGAGCAGCAACTTGCTTGCCGTTCTTCTTGAAGTTCCCCTTCTTCCCTTTGTCCTTTTCTTGAAACTAGTGGTCTTGTCAACCATCAACACTTGATGTTTTTCTTGATTTCTACCTTCGTTGATTTCAGCATCACGAAGAGCTTAGGAATTACTTTTGTCATCCCTTGCATATTATAGTTCATCACAAAGTTCTACTAACTTGGTGATGGTGACTAGAGAATTCTGTCAATCACTATCTTATCTGGAAGATTAACTCCCACTTGATTCAAGCGATTGTAGTACTCAGACAATCTGGGCACATGCTCACTAGTTGAGCGATTCTCCTCCATATTTTAGCTATAGAACTTGTTGGAGGCTTCATATCTCTCAACTCGGGTACTTGCTTGAAATATTAACTTCAACTCCTGGAACATCTCATATGGTCCATGACGTTCAAAACGTCTTTGAAGTCCCGATTCTAAGCCATTAAGCATGGTGCACTAAACTATCAAGTAGTCATCATATTGAGCTAGCCAAACGTTCATAACGTCTGCATCTGCTCCTGCAATAGGTCTGTCACCTAGCGGTGCATCAAGGACATAATTCTTCTGTGCAGCAATGAGGATAAACCTCAGATCACGGATCCAATCCGCATCATTGCTACTAACTTCTTTCAACACAATTTTCTCTAGGAACATATCAAAATAAACACAGGGAAGCAACAACGCGAGCTATTGATCTACAACATGATTTGCAAAATACTACCAGGACTAAGTTCATGATAAATTTAAGTTCAATTTAATCATATTACTTAAGAACTCCCACTTAGATAGACATCCCTCTAATCCTCTAAGTGATCACGTGATCCAAATCAACTAAACCATAACCGATCATCACGTGAGATGGAGTAGTTTTCAATGGTGAACATCGTTATGTTGATCATATCTACTATATGATTCACGCTCGACCTTTCGGTCTCCGTGTTCCGAGGCCATATCTGTATATGCTTGGCTCGTCAAGTATAACCTGAGTATTCCGCGTGTGCAACTGTTTTGCACCCGTTGTATTTGAACGTAGAGCCTATCACACCCGATCATCACGTGGTGTCTCAGCACGAAGAACTTTTGCAACGGTGCATACTCAGGGAGAACACTTCTTGATAATTTAGTGAGAGATCATCTTATAATGCTACCGTCAATCAAAGCAAGATAAGATGCATAAAAAGGATAAACATCACATGCAATCAATATAAGTGATATGATATGGCCATCATCATCTTGTGCTTTGTGATCTCCATCTCCGAAGCACCGTCATGATCACCATCGTCACCGGCGCGACACCTTGATCTCCATCGTAGCATCGTTGTCGTCTCGCCAATCTTATGCTTCCACGACTATCACTACCGCTTAGTAATAAAGTAAAGCATTACATCGCGATTGCATTGCATACAATAAAGCGACAACCATATGGCTCCTGCCAGTTGCCGATAACTCGGTTACAAAACATGATCATCTCATACAATAAAATCAGCATCATGCCTTGACCATATCACATCACAACATGCCCTGCAAAAACAAGTTAGACGTCCTCTACTTTGTTGTTGCAAGTTTTACGTGGCTGCTATGGGCTTAAGTAAGAACTCATCTCACCTACGCATCAAAACCACAACGATAGTTCGTCAAATAGACTCCGTTTTAACCTTTTCAAGGACCGGGCGTAGCCACACTTGGTTCAACTAAAGTTGGAGAGACAGTCTTCCGCAAGCCATCTATGTGCAAAGCACGTCGAGGGAACCGGTCTCGCGTAAGAGTACGCGTAAGGTTGGTCCGGATCGTCTCGTCCAACAATACCGCCGAACCAAAGTATGACATGCTGGTAGGCAGTATGACTTGTATCGCCCACAACTCACTTGTGTTCTACTCGTGCAAATAACATCAAACCATAAAACCTAGGCTCTGATACCATTGTTGGGGAATGTAGTAATTTCAAAAAAATTCCTACGCACACGCAAGATCATGGTGATGTATAGCAACGAGGGGGAGAGTGTTGTCTACGTACCAACGCAGACCGACTGCGGAAGCGATCACACAACGTAGAGGAAGTAGTCGTACGTCTTCTTCCTGATCCGACCGATCCAAGCACCGTTACTCCGGCACCTCCGAGTTCTTAGCACACGTTCAGCTCGATGACGATCCTCGGGCTCTGATCCAGCAAAGCGTCGAGGAAGAGTTCCGTCAGCACGATGGCGTGGTGATGATCTTGATGTTCTACCGACACAGGGCTTTGCATAAGCACTACAACGGTATGATCGAGGTGGAATTTGGTGGCAGGGGGCACCACACACGCCTAAGGATCGATCTCAAGGATCAACTTGTGTGTCTTGGGGTGTCCCCTGCCCCCGTATATATAAGGATGAAAGGGGGGAGGCTGGCCGGCCAAGGAGGGAGGCGCAGGAGGAGTCCTACTCCTACCGGGAGTAGGACTCCCCCCCCCCAATCCTATTCCAACTAGGAGTCCTTTGGAAAAAGGGAGAGGGAAAGAGAGAGAGGTGGCCGGCCACCTCTCCTAGTCCTAATAGGACTAGGGGAGGGGGGAGGCGCGCAGCCCTCCTTGGCAGCCCCTTTCACCTTTCCACAATGGCCCATGTAGGCCCATTTGGCTCCCGGGGGGTTCCGGTAACCCTCCCGGTAATCCGGTAAAATCCCGATTTCACCCGGAACACTTCCGATGTCCAAACATAGGCTTCCAATATATCAATCTTTATGTCTCGACCATTTCGAGACTCCTCGTCATGTCCGTGATGACATCCGGGACTCCGAACAACCTTCGGTACATCAAAATGCATAAACTCATAATAACTGTCATCGTAACGTTAAGCGTGCGGACCCTACGGTTCGAGAACAATGTAGACATGACCGAGACACGTCTCCGGTCAATAACCAATAGCGGGACCTGGATGCCCATATTGGCTCCTACATATTCTACGAAGATCTTTATCGGTCAGACCGCATAACAACATACGTTGTTCCCTTTGTCATCGGTGTGTTACTTGCCCGAGATTCGATCGTCGGTATCCAATACCTAGTTCAATCTCGTTACCGGCAAGTCTCTTTACTCGTTCCGTAATACATCATCCTGCAACTAACTCATTAGTTGCAATGCTTGCAAGGCTTTAAGTGATGTGCATTACCGAGAGGGCCCAGAGATACCTCTCCGACAATCGGAGTGACAAATCCTAATCTCGAAATACGCCAACCCAACATTTACCTTTGGAGCCACCTGTAGTACTCCTTTATAATCACCCAGTTACGTTGTGACGTTTGGTAGTACCCAAAGTGTTCCTCCGGCAAACGGGAGTTGCATAATCTCATAGTCATAGGAACATGTATAAGTCATGAAGAAAAGCAATAGCAACATACTAAACGATCGGGTGCTAAGCTAATGGAATGGGTCATGTCAATCAGATCATTCAACTAATGATGTGACCTCGTTAATCAAATAACAACTCTTTGTTCATGGTTAGGAAACATAACCATCTTTGATTAACGAGCTAGTCAAGTAGAGGCATACTAGTGACACTCTGTTTGTCTATGTATTCACACATGTATTATGTTTCCGGTTAATACAATTCTAGCATGAATAATAAACATTTATCATGAATTAAGGAAATAAATAATAACTTTATTATTGCCTCTAGGGCATATTTCCTTCAGTCTCCCACTTGCACTAGAGTCAATAATCTAGTTCACATCGCCATGTGATTTAGCAGCAATAGTTCACATCACCATTAGATTAACACCCATAGTTCACATCGTCATGTGACCAACACTCAAAGGTTTTACTAGAGTCAGTAATCTAGTTCACATCTCTATGTGATTAACACCCAAAGAGTACTAAGGTGTGATCATGTTTTGCTTGTGAGATAATTTTAGTCAACGGGTCTGTCACATTCAGATCCGTAAGTATTTTGTAAAATTCTATGTCTATAATGCTCTGCACGGAGCTACTCTAGCTAATTGCTCCCACTTTCAATATGTATCCAGATTGAGACTTTAGATTCATCTGGATCAGTGTCAAAAACTTGCATCGACGTAACCCTTTATGATGAACCTTTTTGTCACGTCCATAATCGAGAAACATATCCTTATTTCACTAAGGATAATTCTGACCGCTGTCCAGTGATCTACTCCTAGATCACTATTGTACTCCCTTGCCAAATCAGTGCAGGGTATACAATAGATCTGGTACACAGCATGGCATACTTTATAGAACCTATGAATGAGGCATAGGGAATGACTTTCATTCTCTTTCTATCTTCTGCCGTGGTCGGGCTTTGAGTCTTTACTCAACTTCACACCTTGTAACACAGGCAAGAAACTTTTTCTTTGACTGTTCCATTTTGAACTACTTCAAAATCTTGTCAAGGTATGTACTTATTGAAAAACTTATCAAGCGTTTTGATCTATCTCTATAGATCTTGAAGCTCAATATGTAAGCAGCTTTACCGAAGTCTTTATTTGAAAAACTCCTTTCAAACACTCCTTTTATGCTTTACAGAATAATTTTACATTATTTCCGATCAACAATATGTCATTCACATATACTTATCAGAAATGCTGTAGTGCTCCCACTCACTTTCTCGTAAATACAGGCTTCACCGCAAGTCTGTATAAAACTATATGCTTTGATCAACTCATCAAAGCATATATTCCAACTCCAAGATGTTTGCACCAGTCCACAGATAGATCGCTGGAGCTTGCATATTTTGTTAACACCTTTAGGATCGACAAAACCTTCTAGTTGCATCGTATACAACTCTTTAGCAAATCCATTAAGGAATGCAGTTTTGTTTATCCATTTGCCAGATTTCATAAAATGCGGCAATTGCTAACATGATTCAGACAGACTTAAGCATAGATACGAGTGAGAAAATCTCATTGTAGTCAACACCTTGAACTTGTCGAAAACCTTTTGCGACAATTCTAGCTTTGTAGATAGTAACACTACTATCAGCGTCCGTCTTCCTCTTGAAGATCCATTTATTTTCTATGGCTTGCCGATCATCGGGCAAGTCAACCAAAGTCCATACTTTGTTCTCATACATGGATCATATCTCAGATTTCATGGCTTCAAGCCACTTTGCGGAATCTGGGCTCACCATCGCTTCTTCATAGTTCGTAGGATCATCATGATCTAGTAGCATGACTTCCAGAACAGGATTACCGTACCACTCTGGCGCGGATCTTACTCTGGTTGATCTACGAGGTTTAGTAGTGTCTTGTTCTAAAGTTTCATGATCATCATCATTAGCTTCCTCACTAACTGGTGTAGGTGTCACAGAAACATTTTTCTGTGATGTACTACTTTCCAATAAGGGAGCAGGTACAGTTACCTCGTCAAGTTCCACTTTCCTCCCACACACTTCTTTCGAGAGAAACTCCTTCTCCAGAAAGTTTCCGAATTTAGCAACAAAAGTCTTGCCTTCGGATCTGTGATAGAAGGTGTATCCAATAGTTTCCTTTGGATATCCTATGAAGATGCACTTCTCTGATTTGAGTTTTGAGCTTATCAGGATGAAACTTTTTCATATAAGCATTGCAACCCCAAACTTTAAGAAACGACAACTTTGGTTTCTTGCCAAACCATAGTTCATAAGGCGTCGTCTCGATGGATATAGATGGTGCCCCTTTTTAACGTGAATGCAGCTGTCTCTAATGCATGACCCCAAAAACAATAGTGGTAAATCGGTGACAGACATCATAGATTGCACTATATCCAATAAAGTACGGTTATGACGTTCGGACATACCATTATGATGTGGTGTTCCAGGTGGCGTGAGTAGTGAAACTATTTCACATTGTTTTAACTGAAGACCAAACTCGTAACTCAAATATTTGTCTCCGCGATCAGATCGTAGAAACTTTATTTTCTTGTCACGATGTTTTTCACTTCACTCTGAAATTCTTTGAACTTTTCAAATGTTTCAGACTTATGTTTCATCAAGTAGATGTACTCATATCTGCTCAAATCATTTGTGAAGGTCAGAAAAATAATGATACCTGTTGCGAGCCTCAATATTCATCGGACCACATACATCAGTATGTATGATTTCCAACAAATCTTTTCTCGCTCCATTGTTCCGGAGAACGGCGTTTTAGTCATCTTGCCCAAAAGGCATGGTTCGCAAGCATCAAATGATTCATAATCAAGTGATTCTGAAAGCCCATCAGCATGGAGTTTCTTCATGCGCTTTATACCAATATGACCTAAACATCAGTGCCACAAATAAGTTGCACTATCATTATTAACTTTGCATCTTTTCGTTTCAATATTATGAATATGTGTATTATTAAGATCGAGATCCAATGAACTATTTTCATTGGGTGTGTAACCATATAAGGTTTTATTCATGTAAACAGAACAACAATTTATTCTTTTACTTAAATGAATAACCGTATTACAATAAACATGATCAAATCATATTCATGCTCAACACAAACACCAAATAACACTTATTTAGGTTCAACACTAATCCCGAAAGTATAGGGGAGTGTGCGATGATGATCATATCAATCTTGGAACTACTTCCAACACACATCGTCACTTCACCCTTAACTAGTCTCTGTTTATTCTGCAACTCCCGTTTCGAGTTACTACTCTTAGCAACTGAACTAGTATCAAATACTGAGAGTTTGCTATAAACACTAGTAAAGTACACATCAGTAACATGTATATCAAATATACTTATGTTTACTTTGCCATCCTTCTTATCCGCCAATCATTTGCGGTAGTTCCGCTTCCAGTGATCAGTCCCTTTGCAGTATAAGCACTTAGTCTCAGGCTTAGTATCAGACTTGGGCTTCTTCACTTGAGCAGCAACTTGCTTGCCGTTCTTCTTGAAGTTCCCCTTCTTCCCTTTGTCCTTTTCTTGAAACTAGTGGTCTTGTCAACCATCAACACTTGATGTTTTTCTTGATTTCTACCTTCGTTGATTTCAGCATCACGAAGAGCTTAGGAATTACTTTTGTCATCCCTTGCATATTATAGTTCATCACAAAGTTCTACTAACTTGGTGATGGTGACTAGAGAATTCTGTCCATCACTATCTTATCTGGAAGATTAACTCCCACTTGATTCAAGCGATTGTAGTACTCAGACAATCTGGGCACATGCTCACTAGTTGAGCGATTCTCCTCCATCTTTTAGCTATAGAACTTGTTGGAGGCTTCATATCTCTCAACTCGGGTATTTGGTTGAAATATTAACTTCAACTCCTGGAACATCTCATATGGTCCATGACGTTCAAAACGTCTTTGAATTCCCGATTCTAAGCCATTAAGCATGGTGCACTAAACTATCAAGTAGTCATCAGATTGAGCTAGCCAAACATTCATAACGTCTGCATCTGCTCCTGCAATAGGTCTGTCACCTAGCGATGCATCAAGGACATAATTCTTCTGTTCAGCAATGAGGATAAACCTCAGATCACGGATCCAATCCGCATCATTGCTACTAACTTCTTTCAACACAATTTTCTCTAGGAACATATCAAAATAAACACAGGGAAGCAACAACGCGAGCTATTGATCTACAACATGATTTGCAAAATACTACCAGGACTAAGTTCATGATAAATTTAAGTTCAATTTAATCATATTACTTAAGAACTCCCACTTAGATAGACATCCCTCTAATCCTCTAAGTGATCACGTGATCCAAATCAACTAAACCATAACCGATCATCACGTGAGATGGAGTAGTTTTCAATGGTGAACATTGTTATGTTGATCATATCTACTATATGATTCACGCTCGACCTTTCGGTCTCCGTGTTCCGAGGCCATATCTGTATATGCTTGGCTCGTCAAGTATAACCTGGGTATTCCGCGTGTGCAACTGTTTTGCACCCGTTGTATTTGAACGTAGAGCCTATCACACCCGATCATCACGTGGTGTCTCAGCACGAAGAACTTTTGCAACGGTGCATACTCAGGGAGAACACTTCTTGATAATTTAGTGAGAGATCATCTTATAATGCTACCGTTAATCAAAGCAAGATAAGATGCATAAAAAGGATAAACATCACATGCAATCAATATAAGTGATATGATATGGCCATCATCATCTTGTGCTTTGTGATCTCCATCTCCGAAGCACCGTCATGATCACCATCGTCACCGGCGCGACACCTTGATCTCCATCGTAGCATCGTTGTCGTCTCGCCAATCTTATGCTTCCACGACTATCACTACCGCTTAGTAATAAAGTAAAGCATTACATCGCGATTGCATTGCATACAATAAAGCGACAACCATATGGCTCCTGCCAGTTGCCGATAACTCGGTTACAAAACATGATCATCTCATACAATAAAATCAGCATCATGCCTTGACCATATCACATCACAACATGCCCTGCAAAAACAAGTTAGACGTCCTCTACTTTGTTGTTGCAAGTTTTACGTGGCTGCTACGGGCTTAAGTAAGAACTCATCTCACCTACGCATCAAAACCACAACGATAGTTCGTCAAATAGACTCCGTTTTAACCTTCTCAAGGACCGGGCGTAGCCACACTTGGTTCAACTAAAGTTGGAGAGACAGTCTTCCGCAAGCCATCTATGTGCAAAGCACGTCGAGGGAACCGGTCTCGCGTAAGAGTACGCGTAAGGTTGGTCCGGATCGTCTCGTCCAACAATACCGCCGAACCAAAGTATGACATGCTGGTAGGCAGTATGACTTGTATCGCCCACAACTCACTTGTGTTCTACTCGTGCAAATAACATCAAACCATAAAACCTAGGCTCTGATACCACTGTTGGGGAACGTAGTAATTTCAAAAAAATTCCTACGCACACGCAAGATCATGGTGATGTATAGCAACGAGGGGGAGAGTGTTGTCTACGTACCAACACAGACCGACTGCGGAAGCGATCACACAACGTAGAGGAAGTAGTCGTACGTCTTCTTCCTGATCCGACCGATCCAAGCACCATTACTCCGGCACCTCCGAGTTCTTAGCACACGTTCAGCTCGATGACGATCCTCGGGCTCTGATCCAGCAAAGCGTCGAGGAAGAGTTCCGTCAGCACGATGGCGTGGTGACGATCTTGATGTTCTACCGACACAGGGCTTCGCATAAGCACTACAACGGTATGATCGAGGTGGAATTTGGTGGCAGGGGGCACCACACACGGCTAAGGATCGATCTCAACGATCAACTTGTGTGTCTTGGGGTGTCCCCTGCCCCCGTATATAAAGGATGAAAGGGGGGAGGCTGGCCGGCCAAGGAGGGAGGCGCAGGAGGAGTCCTACTCCTACCGGGAGTAGGACTCCCCCCCCCAATCCTATTCCAACTAGGAGTCCTTTGGAAAAAGGGAGAGGGAAAGAGAGAGAGGTGGCCGGCCACCTCTCCTAGTCCTAATAGGACTAGGGGAGGGGGGAGGCGCGCAGCCCTCCTTGGCAGCCCCTTTCACCTTTCCACAATGGCCCATGTAGGCCCATTTGGCTCCCGGGGGGTTCTGGTAACCCTCCCGGTAATCCGATAAAATCCCGATTTCACCCGGAACACTTCCGATGTCCAAACATAGGCTTCCAATATATCAATCTTTATGTCTCGACCATTTCGAGACTCCTCGTCATGTCCGTGATCACATCTGGGACTCCGAACAACCTTCGGTACATCAAAATGCATAAACTCATAATAACTGTCATCGTAACGTTAAGCGTGCGGACCCTATGGTTCGAGAACAATGTAGACATGACCGAGACACGTCTCTGGTCAATAACCAATAGCGGGACCTGGATGCCCATATTGGCTCCTACATATTCTATGAAGATCTTTATCGGTCAGACCGCATAACAACATACGTTGTTCCCTTTGTCATTGGTATGTTACTTGCCCGAGATTCGATCGTCGGTATCCAATACCTAGTTCAATCTCGTTACCGGCAAGTCTCTTTACTCGTTCCGTAATACATCATCCCGCAACTAACTCATTAGTTGCAATGCTTGCAAGGCTTTAAGTGATGTGCATTACCGAGAGGGCCCAGAGATACCTCTCGGACAATCGGAGTGACAAATCCTAATCTCGAAATACGCCAATCCAACATTTACCTTTGGAGCCACCTGTAGTACTCCTTTATAATCACCCAGTTACGTTGTGACGTTTGGTAGTACCCAAAGTGTTCCTCCGGCAAACGGGAGTTGCATAATCTCATAGTCATAGGAACATGTATAAGTCATGAAGAAAAGCAATAGCAACATACTAAACGATCGGGTGCTAAGCTAATGGAATGGGTCATGTCAATCAGATCATTCAACTAATGATGTGACCTCGTTAATCAAATAACAACTCTTTGTTCATGGTTAGGAAACATAACCATCTTTGATTAACGAGCTAGTCAAGTAGAGGCATACTAGTGACACTCTGTTTGTCTATGTATTCACACATGTATTATGTTTCCGGTTAATACAATTCTAGCATGAATAATAAACATTTATCATGAATTAAGGAAATAAATAATAACTTTATTATTGCCTCTAGGGCATATTTCCTTCAATCAAGTAGATTGTTTTCAGGTAAAATGCCATCAGAAACCTGAAGACCTTCAGCAGCAAGCCATGCCTGAAAGTTGTACACAGCAGGAGGTGGAGTAGCTGGCCAGGCACCCCATTGCGCCTGAAACTGAACCTGTTGGTCGACAACCACATTGTCATTGGCCTGATTAGCCTGATGCATTGCATGATCAGCAGCCACGTTCTGAGCCATCCAGTTGTGCAGATGGGCTTGATACAGTTGCTCAGCAGTCAGCCCTTCCCCAAACAAAGGATGTGGAACACCATCCTCAGGAGGAGGATCTTCACCCACAGGTGGGACTTCAAGTAAGTGTGCATTCCAATCACTACTACGTAGCATAGTGACAGCAACTGTCCAGTAGTGTCTAGCCCCCCCAATCTGCCTCATCACAATACTCTTAGCGACCAATCTAAGATGGATGACCCTGGCCTTCAGAAGCACAAAACGCCTGTCCCCCTGGGGTTATGCCATTCAATCAGAGACCCGAAAGTATCCACCGACTTGTGCATGTAATGCTGGGTCTAATAGTCATATGGAAATTCAACATATAAGATCCAAATCTCCGGGCCAAAAGTGGTGAGCCGCATGTTAAGCGCAGCGTCATGAGGAACAAAAGAGATAATCGTGTGCTCATCCGCTTGCATCTCATCTAGTTCAAAGGTAGTTCCGACGACAGAGTCTCTAACTAGGGAGTCATCAAATCCAAAAATACCAATCCCTAGAGGGTGATCTTCAACTTCAGTAGGGAAGAAGTGAGACTCATGGAGCAAACCTTGGATTGTATCTCTGAGCGCTTCTTTCTGATGCTGCGGGATGAACCTGTTGGCCTCAGCAATGGCCAGGAAGTCATGGCGCAAGGGAGGCACCGCGCTGACCACCATGTCCGATCGCACCTTCCGATCAGGTCGGCCGAGCTCCACCATCATTCCTTACGGCAGGTAGGGGGCGATGTTGACGGGGAAGTTCGCCATTGTTGGTGTGGGAGGGAGGAGCAGAGCATGCGCAGAGGAAAGCACGTGCGGCGAGGTGGAATGCGTATCGGTAGGGGCTATGGACTGTTTGTTTAGCCAATTTTCTTTGCTGGAGTGCCGCCCCTGGGTACAGGATGAAGCCACGTGTCCAAGCAAGTCGCAATGAACGGTCGAGGGTTGTTTGGGTGGAGCTGTGGGGCACAAAGAAGGTGAAAGAGGTAATTGCTTGCTAGTAGAAGGAATCCGTGCATCCCCCGATTTGACTAGACCAAAATCAATTAGACTCCCATTTCCCATGTTGGTCGTGGCAGAGCTGCCAGTAAATGGTAGGCAGGGTAATGATTCCATATCAATTAAAGGAGAAATAGGATCCTTTCCTTTGAATGATTTAGCAAAATGATTTATTACTCCAGATGAATGAATATCAGAAACCGTAACATGCTTGGGCTTCCAAAGATAGCGCTTGACTTTAGGATCGAAGCAGGTACGCTTGGTATGGCCCAATAAGAGACATGCCTCACATTTGAGATAGGCCGGGCACTGGAAGAAAAGATGGGAATGTGATCCACACATAGTACAGTCCCGCGAGAACAATGGCGTCCCAGGGCCCATATCGTGTTCAAAGGTGGGCCGAACAGCACTCACCCGGCTAGCAGGTGGGGGACAGGAGCAACTATCTTTAAGATAGATTGAACAAATCTCGCCTGGGCATGCAGTAGCCAAATGGCCCAACAACTTACAAGAGGAGCACAAATTAAGCCTCCCATAAATGTAAACTGAGGGAGGGACCAACGTTAGAGACCATATGTTGGCAATATGTACATCAGAATACCCAAAATGACGTTGGTCCAGAATATGGAAGAGCATAAAATTCGGAATATTGCTCCATGTAGTCTCCTTTAATTGACAACCTACAAATATGTAGTTATTAGGCCTTGGCTCATTAAACACATAATTCCCCGCAGTAAAGGGTGATTTGAAAGTCCCAAAGATGACGTTCGAAGACAAGGAATGTGTGTTAATGCCCGCAGTAAATGTCTGGCTATCTGTCTGCCCCGGAATAATCTGCTCCGGCAACAGAGCTGCGGGCGTTGAGCCGTCCGGCGACGCGGCAAGGCTGGAAACCAGACCCTCCGTAGGAGGAAAGCCAAATTTAGATAAAACCGGACTTGAAGCTTTCAACACCTTATCTTGCTGCGAAGATAACTTGTATTTAGACTTGATAGCAATAGGAGAACGAGCAGCCACCTCAGGTATGTGAGAATCAAGATGCCATGATGAATCCTTTGCCAAAATACCAGTATTGTTCTGACGGAAAAGACTGAAGTGGCATACAAAATCCGGCCAGACTCTGTCCTTAAGACCATAGATGAAATGCCCAACCTTATTGGATGCCACTGAGAAGCGAAATCTTCTACCATCAATATGTGTCAAGTTAAGACCAGAAGGGAGGCCCCCAATACAGCATTAGAGGGCAATAGCAACCGATCATCATTGAGAGGGAAGCTTGCCGATGAAAAGGGCACCACCAAGAAGAACTCTTTGTTCGAACCAAAAGGAGAGAAATGGACGGTAGAACCAAAACGACGACGCACTTGAGCTGCCACGGCAAGGCCGGGGGGAAAATCCCAATGCAGAAGACCTTCCATGATCGTCTAGATCAACTAGATTAGAAATCTCCATGGCTGAGTGGTGTGTGGTGGAGGGCAGGTGGAAGGGAGGGGACGAGAGGAGAGGAGGTTGGAGGAGCCATGTAGTTTCGAGGCTCCCTCCCGCCGGGATCCTCGTGCGGATATGTTTATTGATTAGCAGCAATTGGAATCAATATTTTATCACGTTCTGGTAATTTTTAACAATTGTTTTCGTGAACAGAAAGTTTCTGGAATTTTCAGCAAGATCAAATAACTCTCATCCAAGAAGATCCTATAGGTTTAATTTGGCACAAACACTAATTAAAACATAAAAACAAATCTAACCAGAGGCTAAATCAAATATTTATTCCTAAACATAAGCAAAAAGCAAAAAACTAAAATAAAATTGGGTTGCCTCCCAAAAAGCGCTATCGTTTAACGCCCCTAGCTAGGCATAAAAGCAAGGATAGATCTAGGTATTGCCATAGTAATAGGATAGATCACGAAAACTCATTTCATATTCTCTACGTTCAGCAGCAAGTTTTCTTTCAGGCAAGCAAAATTAATCAAAAGGGCGAAATTTAATGGGACAGAAGTCCCCCAGATCAACCTTTGGAGGTATAGGTTCCTCCTTCGGCCCTTCATATTGCACAACAAATTCATCATTATAAGGGTTCTTTTGACAAAATTTCGTGAGCCTATACTCGAGAGACTATCCGAGCTCATTATTCCGAATATAAAAATCATTATTAAGTTCAGAAATTTTATCAACTAGAACATTGGTAGGAACCCTTTTTCTAAGGTTTTCATTAAAAGCAACATAGTCTAGAGATTGAAAACGCATTATTTCCTCATGATCAAATACGATAGTCTCTATGGGAGGACGGCTAGCGTCCACCCTATAGTGCGCAAAGATTTCTTTGGTCTCTTTTATTATAAATCTGAACTCATGAGGCAAAAAGATAGTAGCAGCACGCTTAACAGAAGAATGCTCAATATTAGAAAATTTTAGGAAAATCCTTTTGAAAGTGCAATATTCGGAAAAAGGGCCTAATGTGAAGCACATTAGTCCCAGTTTGTAACTGAACCGGCACTAATGTGACCATTAGTGCAGGTTCCAACAGCTAGGCGGGCGGCGCTCATTAGTACCGGTTCGTGGGGAACCTTTAGTACCGGTTCGTGCCACAAACCGGTACTAATGAGGCCAGTGCGGCTGTGGTCAGGCTGGGGCCCCCATGAAGACCTTTAGTACCGGTTCATGGCATGAACCGGTACTAGAGTTTCTTAGTAAACTGATTTTTAGTCCCACCTCGCCAAGGGAGAGGCAGTATGAGCGGTTTATAAGCCGTGAGTGCAGAGACAATGACGAAGAGACGCCATGCTCACCTGCACGTTGATTAGCTTCAAGCCTTTCAGAATAGCATAGATTGCACTGAGCTATGTGCAGTGTAGTCTACACTATTCCGAAAGGCTTGAAGCAAATTAACCAGCATTGCACCTCTTTTTTATTTTTAATAACTTATTTGAACTCCGGACTTCTTGTGTGTTCAGTATGCAGCATTCAAAGCGACGTCATCAATTTCCAACATGTTCTGACATCATTTGTTGTTTTTAGTCATTTACCTAATTGTTTAGAGAGCTAAATGACTGTGAAATTGAAAATCACTACAAAATGAACTATGAAAATGTTGAAACTTGGCATGGTATCATCATTTAACCTGCATAGCATGTGCGAGAGAATAGAGAGGGTCACGGCAAAAACTGGATGCACTTCGTGTACAAATTGGACAATCTCTTTTGGAGTATCAGGGTTTCGGACGAGAACTCATCCGTTACATGGGCACTTCAATGTTTTTTAAACCTATTTGAAATCCAGACTTCTTGTGTGTTCAGTATGCAGCATTAGAAGCGATGTCATCAATTTCCAACATGTTCTAACATCATTTGCTGTTTTTCAGTCATTTACCTAATTGTTTAGAGAGCTAAATGACCGTGAAATTGAAAATCACTACAAAATGAACTGTGAAAATGATGAAACTTGGCATGTTATCATCATTTCACCCACATAGCATGTGAAAAAGAGTAGAGAGGGTCACAGCAAAAACTGGACGCACTTCGTGTACAAACTGGACAATCTCTTTCGGAGTATCATGGTTTCGGACGAGAACTCATCTGTTACATGGGCACTTCTATGTTTTTTAAACTTCTTTGAACTCCGGACTTCTTGTGTGTTCAGTATGCAGCATTAGAAGCGACGTCACCAATTTTCAACATGTTCTAACATCATTTCCTGTTTTTCAGTCATTTACCTAATTGTTTAGAGAGCTAAATGACCGTGAAATTGAAAATCACTACAAAATGAACTGTGAAAATGTTGAAACTTGGCATGGTATCATCATTTCACCCGCATAGCATGTGCGAAAGAGTAGAGAGGGTCACGGCAAAAACTGGACGCACTTCATGTACAAACTGGACAATCTATTTCGGAGTATCATGGTTTCGGACGAGAACTCATCTGTTACACGGGCACTTCAATGTTTTTTAAACTTATTTGAACTCCGGACTTCTTTTGCGTTCAGTATCCAGCATTCAAAGCGACGTCATCGATTTCCAACATGTTCTGACTACATTTGCTGTTTTTCAGTCATTTACCTAATTGTTTAGAGAGCTAAATGACCGTGAAATTGAAAATCACTACAAAATGAACTGTGAAAATGTTTAAACTTGGCATGGTATCACCACTTCACCCGCATAGCATGTGCGAAAGAGTAGACATGGTCACGGCAAAAAATGGACGCACTTCATGTACAAACTGCACAATCTCTTTCAGAGTATCAGGGTTTCGGACGTGAACTCATCTGTTACATGGGCACTTCAATGTTTTTTAAACTTATTTGAACTCCGCACTTCTTTTGCGTTCAGTATGCAGCATTCAAATTGACGTCATCAATTTCCAACATGTTCTGACTACATTTGCTGTTTTTCAGTCATTTACCTAATTGTTTAGAGAGCTAAATGACTTTGAAATTGAAAATCACTACAAAATGAACTGTGAAAATGTTGGAACTTTGCATGGTATCATCATTTCTCCCACATAGCATGTGCGAAAGAGTAGAGAGGGTCACGGCAAAAACTGGATGCACTTCGTGTACAAACTGGACAATCTCTTTCGGAGTATCAGGGTTTCGGACGAGAACTCATCTGTTACATGGGCACATCAATGTTTTTTAAACTTATTTGAACTCCGCACTTGTTTTGCATTCAGTATGCAGCATTCAAAGCAACGTCATCAATTTCCAACATGTTCTAACTACATTGCTGTTTTTCAGTCATTTACTTAATTGTTTAGAGAGCTAAATGACCGTGAAATTGAAAATCACTACAAAATGAACTGTGAAAATGTTGAAACTTGGCATGGTATCATCATTTCACCCGCATAGCATGTGCCAAAGAGTAGAGAGGGTCACGGCAAAAACTGGATGCACTTCGTGTACAAACTGTACAATCTCTTTCGGAGTATCAGGGTTTCGGACAAGAACTCATCTGTTACATGGGCACTCCAATGTTTTTGAAACTTATTTGAACTCCAGACTTTTTTTGCGGTCAGTACGCAACATTCAAAGTGACATCATCAATTTCCAACATGTTCTGACTACATTTGCTAGTTTTCAGTCATTTACCTAATTGTTTAGAGAGCTAAATGACCGTGAAATTGAAAATCACTACAAAATGAACTGTGAAAATGTTGAACCTTGGCATGGTATCATCATTTCACCCGCATAGCATGTGCGAAAGAATAGAGAGGGTCACGGCAAAAATTGGACGCACTTCATGTACAAACTGGATAATCTCTTTCGGAGTATCAGGGTTTCGGACGAGAACTCATCTGTTACATGGCCACTTCAATTTTTTTAAAACTTATTTGAACTACGGACTTCTTTTGCGTTCAGTATGCAGCTTTCAAAGCGACGTCATCAATTTCCAACATATTCTGACTACATTTGCTGTTTTTTAGTCATTTACCTAATTGTTTAGAGAGCTAAATGACCGTGAAATTGAAAATCACTATAAAATGAACTGTGAAAATGTTGAAACTATAGCAGAAAATAAAAAAACTATATAAATAAATAAAGCAGAAAAGAAAAAATAGCAGAAAATAAAAATTATATAAGAAACTACTCAGAAATAAATAGAAGAAAATAAATATAGCAGAAAAGAAAAAAATTACTCAGAAATAAATAGAAGAAAAAATAAAGCATAAAAGAAAAAAACAATATAAAAAAAATTTGGGCGCTGCCTTGTGGGCCTGCTAGACCACGGGCGTACAATTTCAGGCCCACAATGCCCAGCAGACTCACAGGGCAGTGTGCCGTAGTTAGGCCTAGAAGCCTGGTTTATAGAGGAGTTCGAAAGGGCAGCCGCAGCTGGGTTTATAAACCAGTGCGGCTGCCCTTCGCCCGGCGAGGTGGGACTAAACTTTGTGCACCGCGGGTGGCAGCGCACAACCTTTAGTACCAGTTGGTGGCTCCAACTGGTACTAACGATTGGGCCTTTAGTACTAGTTCGTGGCACGAACCGGTACTAAAGGGGCCGTTTCCCGCCCCTTGGCCTGGCGAAAGTTGGCCTTTAGTACCGGTTGGTGGCTCCAGCCGGTACGAAAGGCCCCTCCTATATATATGGCACTTCAAAAAATTCAGTTTCTCATCTGCTTCTTCTCCTCTGTCCCGTCTCCCGCCGCCCCCGTCGCCTCCCCGTCCCCGTCCCCGTCTCCGTCATCGCCACCCCGGCCGTCCCCGTCCCCGTCGCCGCGCCCGCCCCGTCGTCCCCGCCTGGCCCGTCCCCGTCCCCGTCCCCATTGTCGCCGCCCCGTCCCCATCCCCGTCTTCGCCATCCCTGTTGTCACCATCCCCGTCGGCGCCGCCCGTCGCCGCCCCCGTCACCTCGCCTCGCCGATGAGATCCTGCCCCTGCCGCCATGTCCACACGCACACATTATTTTTTAGTTATACATTTTTGTTTATTTTTAGTAAATTCTTAGTTGAATTAGTTGAATTAATAGAACTAGTTATTTTTAGTAAGAAAATTTAGTTATATGAGATTTGATGATCTAATCAAAATATTACTATATAGAACTACCTACTTTATTTTAGTAAGAAATTAATAGAACTAGATTATTTTTAGTAAATGCTTAGTTAAATTAATAGAACTAGTTTATTTAGTTGAATTAATAGAACTAGTAAGTGTTTAATGTTTCACCTATATATATGAACATATGTTAGATATTAATGTCAAATGTTAGATGAATTAGATATAAATTATATGTTAGATATATATTTAATTTAGTTATATGAGATTTGATTATCTAATTAACATTTTATTATATAGAACTAGCTACCTTATTTTTAGTAAGAAAATTAATAGAACTAGTTTAGTTGAATCAGTTGAATTAATTAGTTGAACTATTTAGTTGAATTAGTTGAGCTACTTTATTTAGATATATTTTTCGTAAGTGCTTAGTTGAATTAGTTCAATTAATTAGTTGAACTAGTTGATTTAACAGAATTAGTTGAATTAATAGAACTAATAAGTGTTTAATGTTTCACCTACGAACATATGAATGTCGTCTGAGGACGAACACGATTTCATTATGTGCGAATACTGCGAAGACCAGCGCGGCCTGTGCGGCAGAAATTTTCTAGTTGATGATAGACGCTTCAGCATCAAGCTGGATGAGAACTTCGAAGTGGATACAGTAAGTCACAAGGACAAGTCTTTTTTCGTAATTAAGCATGACTTATGCTTCATTTGCTGCAAATTTTAATTTTAATTTTTCACTATTTTACTAGCGTATCCCCTGCCATGCAAGAATTTTTGTCTTGGATAAGATAGGTTTCAGTCCTAACGAAACTATGGAGGTAAAAAGAGTTTACTTGAAGACCGAGCATGGTTATACCTTCAACGTCAAATTATACAATGCAGACACATACACCTATTTTGAATGCAAAACTTGGCAAGCACTATGCAAGGCTTATGCATTTGAGCCTGATATGGTTATCACCTTTGATATTTGTTCGGAAGATGATATTGAAGGTAATATAGACATCTGGGTCGATGTGCAGACGCCTCCAGTTCTACCATTATGTGAGTTTCTCAACCATATTTATGTCTTCGATATGAGATTATTTGAACCAGTTGAATAATTAATAGATCTCAATTTATATTGACAGCTTATTTCCAATCAAGCAAACATGTCTGGCGCTTGGTAGACAGGACCGTCCACTATCTAGGGGCTGAACTAAACTGCGAGGAGACAAGTCATTATGTCTCATGGCTTGAGGATCTTGATGCTGTCAAGACAATTTTTTGTCCTTCACTTAAAAATGTTAGTACTCAAAACATGAGACCAATAGTGTTCGTACTGAACTAAGGTCACATATATTCAGGAAAGATGGTAATATTTCTACTATTTCTCCTCAGTGCATCTTTTGCATACATTATTTTTTAAGCTAAACTTCATTGCTAAGTATGTTACTATACGATGTTCTTCAATAGGGACTCCCGATGAATGTTGTGCCTGATTGGATCGAGACTAAAGGTACCATGAATATTGCTAGCTTACGACCAAGATATCCTAAAATGCACTTTAGTGCATTCAGGATTTCTAATAGCGAGGAATGCTTAATAGTAAAAGACTGGAGCAAAATTGTGAACGATCGCAAAGAAGTACTAGGGGGCAGCAATCAGAAGCGCAACCCCACGATTAGGAGACAAGTTCATCAGCATGCTCCAATATGATGAATCAGGAAAGCTATACATGTTCTATGCTATTTTACCTGAGAGAGCACTAGTAGGGAAAAGCCTAGCAGCAGCGCGGGTTTTCGGCCTTTTAGTAACGCGGGGGCGGGCGCTACTAATAAGGCGCTACAGCTAACGTATAGCAGTAGCGCCGGTCCACCCGCGCTACTGCTACACAAGTGTTGCAACAGCGCGCTTAAAGGAACCTCGTTGCTGCTAATATCTATAGCGCGCTTCCCCTGTGCGCGCTACTGCTACAACCGCGCTGCTGCTAACTTTTCTCCACTCGCTACTGCTAATTTTAGTAGTTTTTTGTTTTTTTTCGACATATTTGTTTTGTATTTGAACAGGCTTCATAGAAGAATCTTTAGCACATACAAATGTCATCATGATACACATACAAATGCCTGCGAGACCACAAATGTAGACATAGCATATACATACAAATAGTCTCGTCAGAATCATCATCCAACACAAAGTGGTATCTTGTCATCATCTCGAAAATAGCGAGACATGCAAGTCTCGAATACTTGCAACTACAATGTCATCCATCTAAACAAAGGTATACGCGAGAAGAGCTATCACTATGAGTGAGAGCGGAACTATGCAGTACATGAGATGGCGGTTACGAGTCCTCTCTCGCGCTAGCGTGAACCTCAAGTAACTAGCTTCTCCTTCTTGTCTGCTTTTGAAGCCTTTATGGCTGGCGTCTGAGACCCCATTCACTTGCGCCCGACACTCATGCCACTCGTTGTACACCCCCGGAACCTTCCCTTTGTACACGACATAGCAGTTCCATCTCGCCATCAAGAAACTAGGTACCTGTTAGAGATGCATGTTCATGAAGAGGATGTACAATCATATATATGCAACAAAATATACTAGAGAACACCGAAAAAGAAAGGGTTAGCAACTAGATGCAACATACAGTATGCAAATTAATTAACTAGAGGTATGCAGGTCATCGTATGCAAACTAACAAAGTAGCGTTACGCAAGTTCGGCAGGGATCCTGGACATCACAAAGTTGCATTGCTACAAATAGTATACAAGTTCAACCGACGCATATCATCATCATCGGCATCATAAATCACTAGAAGTTCCATCCTTCCATATCATCGAGGATGGACCCTAGCTTCTTGAATGGCGTGAGGTCTAGACGTTGCATGCCTATGCGAGTTCGGACGTCAGCTCGCGATATAGGGCCGTGGTGGAACATCCCCTTCTCATCGACGACTTCTTTCATGATGATCGTTACAATGTCGCTTTGGATGCGAAAGAAGTCATCTCTAAGTTTATAATCCGCTTCTCCATGAGATTCTAGCCACTTGTGGATATGATCATCATTTCTGCTTCTCATGCGAAGCTTTTGGTGATCCGTGTTGAACTGAATCATGAGATGGAGGATGTACAATCCATCCTTCTTGCTTGGTTTTGGGACTTGGATGCAGGAGAAGTTAGTTTTATGTGCGAAACCCATCTTCTTGTTCCTTTGTTTCCTGATCTGCATGTGGCCACCTCTAAAGCTGAAGCCTTGGAGAGCATCATCTAGAATATTCATTATGTGGGTGTAGTTTTTTTTCTCATAGTCTCTGGATGGGTCAAAATACACGGCCTGGGAGACTTGCGGATAAAGAA
Organism: Triticum monococcum; assembly: GCA_034509565.1. Lineage (NCBI taxonomy): Eukaryota > Viridiplantae > Streptophyta > Magnoliopsida > Poales > Poaceae > Triticum > Triticum monococcum. The sequence goes on from CM067842.1 coordinate 759,847,117, forward strand.
CGATAAGGATAGCGCGCCCGTTGCTGCGGGGAAAAGACACCTCAAATTATTCCCCATAGAGAGAGAAGGAATGATTGAAATGTATGAAAGGGTTGTTCGAAACTGACTTACTTTGGATGATAAGGCACGAGGACAATTTCCCGGTCCTTATTCTATACCATGAAGTTTTGGAGGTAGTCCCTAGCAGTTTCACGCTCAAAGTCGCCGAGACTTAAGAAAGACTCGTGCATGTAGTACGGATCCGCCACACAGATTTGCGAGACTTCTTCACTGTTCATGACAGAGCTCATATGTAGCGCAAAAAGGCGGACGATTGTAAAATCGAGCCGCCTTGTCAGAAACATCTCAAAGATATGGTCAAACCACAGGAAGAACACCTCCACGGGCCATGTCTCAACGTAGCACTTCCCCTCAGGCACATGAGCCGCGTATGTCGGATATCCTGGATCCTTTGAGGCTAGTAGGCTTTTCTCAGTCGACAGCACATGGTTGTGCAGTCTCCTGAGATCCCCTGATAATGCCTCCAGCGGTTTCGGCGGTAGCATCGGCTCGCCCGTGAGATGGAACATGGCCGCACCTTTCACGGGTACACGCTCTTCAAAATGCATTGTTTGGCTGCCATGTGCTCTGGCTTGTTTGGAGGCAGCTATCTTCCCCGATCTCTTTCTCTCCTTTTTCTTGGCCACACCTTCTAGACCCTTCCTTAATCCCTGCCCCAGTGTTCCTGGGCTAAGTACTGTACGACCCTCGCGCTGGGATAGTTGAGCATGTGTTGAGGCGGCATCTTCAGGCGTGTCCTGTGAGGATTTCATGAAGAGACTTTTTGCAATCCTTGCTACGACCTTCCTACCCATGCATATCATCCATGAAGAGAGACTCATCAATTCTATGTCACAGTCATACGCGTTTGTATTGAGGAAATCCATAGGGTCGACCTCCATCTCATCATCCATTCTCTGTTCTACAGGACAAATTACATAAGCCAGCACTATTGCACCCCCTTCATCATGCCGTCCGCCGCTCTCACCTGACACTACAGGAGCTGGTAATTGCGTAGGCGGGGTGGTGGTCTCCGCACATACTTGTTGATGTGTGGTTATTGGTGTGCTCTCGGCCGGCTCCACATGAATAAGATTCTTCTGCCATAGCAGCACCCAACCCTTGCAGCTTCCAATCCGTGGCGGGGTCTCGTTGTCTGCTCCCACATGCTGTACTGGAGGAGGCAAATCCTCGTGCCCCGATTTCACACTGGACAAGCTAACCCTGAAGTGCCCAGCAGGGATTGGCTGATTGTGGAACGTGGGTTGCAAGGGGTCCATAATCATCCCCTTTCCCACGTCCACCTTCTGGCCTTTGATCAAGTAGAGTATGGTGCACGGGGTTTCTTTCGCCTGCAAACACATATGTTTGTGGCATAAAACATCCGAAAGGCAACAAAAATGGAATATTATATATGTATATATATATATATATTGGTGCGACATGTAATTACCGTGACGGCGTCGAGCTCAACCAAAGACGAAGGCCCACCAAGCGCGCCAGAGACTGAGGACGGGCTGCTATGAGCGGGAGCGGGTGCGAGAGGAGGCCTAGTTGCGTGAGCAAGTGATGGTGCGATGGTGTTGTTATTCATGGAGTTGCTCCAGACGAAACTGGGCAACGGGAAATCATGTACCGTCTTGTCTGGATTTTCCTTCATCCAGTTGATGATAACTGGAACCAAGCTAGTAGCAAAATAATTTCTGCAGGCAGTTACAGCTGCATTGACTGCCTGCTGTAGCAACTTATATTTGTCCTCGGCTGCTTTTTTCGCGTCCTCAGCTGCTTTTTTCTCGACCGCAAGCTTCACCTTCGCGTCGATGTCCGCCTGACTAAACTTCTTTTTCTACTTCTTGGCCTCCGGCCCTCGTTGTAAAACACCTTCCACGTGGCGCCATCTCCAGCGCCTTGCACACGACCATATTGCGGCCGCTGGCCCAAAGGGAGTCCCTTAAGTTCGTTCAAGGCCCGGTTGAGAGGGGTGTCCCACTTGGGCCTCATCGGAGAAGTAGGGTTTTTAGCTGCAAGCTAGTGTTGCTTCTCCAGTAGTCTAATCAATTTCCTCGTGATCTTGTCTGTGTAAAAAACCTTTTTCTCCTTGTCCCACTTGTAGCGGGCTCTGATGAAGTCATGCTCCAAGGGGTTGGTGAACTTCGCGAAGGGGTCTGGGAGACCCGCGGCTTCACGTTCCGCGTCCTCCTTATCCCATATGGGCCTTTTACCGAGGTAGCCACGGCTTCCGAGGCGATGCTTCCCCGTGTTCCTTTGCTGAAGGCTCTTGAATTTCGCAGCCTTAGCCTTGGCATCCTCAGTAGCGCAAGTGTCCTTGAACTTTTCGAACTCCTCTTTTGTAAGTGTCGGATTTTCCTCCAGAATCTTGGACAGGGGTTCCACAGCCTCAATAGCTCGTTTCACCCTCGATTTCCAGGAGGCCAAATCATTGCTGAACATGCGCATGGCGTGATTGTTAATCTTTTTCATCTTCGGATCATCCCACGGTTGTTCTATGTTATCATCCTGACCGGGGAACTTGAATCTCTTGTGCAACTTCGTTAGGAGCAACTGCGTCAAATGTTCTTTAATCCTTAAGTCATCATCATTGATGCTCGCGCATTCCCGTAGGATGCATCCTACTTGGTTCCCATAGCACTTGCGAGGTTCTTCCCACTCTAACGGCTCAAACTTGCCAGGTGCCATCTTTGTGATCACAAGTCGTCCAATCCCTAGTTTGTTAGGTTTTCGTATCCTCTGCTTCTTATGCCTCTTTTTGGTACCGGCATCGGCGCCGGTATCTTCCCCGGCGGTACCTTCCCCACCGGTCTCGGCGCCGCCATCGGTGCCGGCACCGTCGATGTCGGTGTCGGCGTCAGTACCATCATCGAGGCGGACCTGCAAACCTTGCTTAGCAGTCAAAAAGTCGAGGTAGTCTTGTTCAACCTCATAATCCATCTCGTCTGCATCTTGGTCAGAAGGCCCAGTTTCTTCGTTGTTCGACATGTTTCCTATGATTAAGTGTCCTCATTTATTTCTAAAAGTATGAATAAATGAGAAATGAGATAAAAAATAAATCTATGTGCCAGCACTCGATATGCCAACTATGTAGCACAAATCATGCCTTTATTCACGGGAAATTTCGGCATGACCTTTGCTAAAAAATGGACATATCGAGCGCCTGAAATTCACCGGAACAGAAATGAATCAACATTCCAACGTAACATAGGCAACTCGAATCATTTACCAAAACATGACATGTCCAAAACTTGACATATCCACATATCACATGTCCAGTTCAAATTTGCATATAAATTCAGCAAATTTTGAAACCTATCTAAATTCATAACTAAATAGATAACCTAATTAACATAACTAAAACCTAAGTAAATTAACCCTAGCTAGCAGAGAGAGAGGGGGGTGGTTTACAGAGGGTGCAGGGCGAGGAGGCAGGCCCGATGACGGCCGAGGTTGGGAGGGGAGGAAGCAGAGGAGGGAGGCGAGGGCCGACGGGTCGGGGGCGAGCGCCAGTGCCGGGGGCGAGCGCGCCTGGGTCGGGGATGGCGGGGTCGGGGGCGAGCGCGCCGGGGTTGGGGGCGAGCGCGCCGAGGTCGGGGGCGGGCGCGGTGGTGCGACGGGGCCGGGGAAGAGAGAGTGGGGATTTGGGGGAAAAGAGGCGGGATGAAGCAGGGAGAGGGAGAATTTTTGGTTAAGTGGACGTAGCAGTAGCGCGTTTACACGAAACGCGCTACTACTATTACGAGCAGCTATAGCGATTTTCTGCAGAAACCGCTACTGCTACCTTGACTAGCTGTAGCTCTTTTTCACTAAAGCGCTACTTCTATAACCAGTTTCCCTTTTTTCTTTTCCTCAACATAATAGGAACATATATATTACATCATTGGACCCTTGCATAATAATGGCTAAGTGTGTATACAAAATAGGAACACATATATATTACATCATTGGACCCATGCATAATAATGACTAATTAAGTGTCTATACAAAATAGGAACATATATTTCCATTTTGCAAAATCATGAAATATTAATCACACCTCTATCTCGAGATCGAGCACACGGTGGAGATGATGATGTAGGGAGGTCAAAAGTGCACAAAGCTCTTCTTGACAAAGAAAGATCTAGTTAGGTGGCAAATAGGTCACTTAACTAAATGCTACATCTACCTAGCTAGCTAATTTGGGAGGAGACAACTTCAACTAGTGGAGGGGGAGGAAAAAGAGAAAGGAGATGAATTAATGGAGGTGGTGTAGTTATAGCTAGGAGTAATGAAGAGAGAGAAAGATAGGTAGAAGAGGGAGAGTAATGGGGGGAGAAGTATTGAGGAAGAAGAAAAGTGAGAGAGGGAGGATGTGGGAGCAGTAGGGGAAAGGCAGGAGAGGAGATGGGGAGGGGAGGTGGAAAAGGTGGTGGGTGCTGCGTCTTAGCAGTAGCGCGGGAGAGAAAGCGCGCTGCTGCTAAGAACATAGCAACAACGCGCTTTCCTGTCACGCGCTACTGCTAAACGGGCCAACCCTATGCACAATTTCAAAATTAGCAGCAGCGATGTGACAAAAAAGCGCGCTGCTACTATGGCATTAGCAGCAGCGCGCTCCATGGCGCCGCGCTACTGGTAACTTATGTCGTTGTGTACTATCAGTGGATTTTTGTAGCAGCGCGATTTAAGCGTCATGCGCTACTGCTAAGTTTGCACCAGTAGCGAGCTTTCCGTAGCCGCGTTGCTATTACTTAGCAGCAGCGCCTGTTTTTATGCCGCGCTGCTGCTAAGATTCTGTGTATAAGGTTTTCCCTAGTAGTGGAGAGCAGTAGGAGTGATTAATTAGCTAGTTCATGCTCTTAGTAGTTGTCCTCTCATGTCCGTGTTCTTCGTCCTGAACTTAATCTCAAAGAATGATTTGCTTTTGTGGTGTTATGAACGCTTATAATATCATTACCATGTTGAACTCGATGATATCTTTGCTTATGGTACAAGTGAATGTTTCTTCTTTAAGCTAGTGTTGTTGGTGATGATATATATGATGCAAGAGTTTTTATATTAATATGATGATGATGATGATGAGTTATTATATCATTTATGAAAGAAACCGCAGATTAGTTTCAACTGGATGGATTCTAGCTAAGTGATCAATTATATGCCATATCCATATTACCTCGATCACTTAATTAGGTGATCAAGTATATATAATATGGATATGACATATACTTGATGGCTTAGCTAGGATCCACATGCATCCAGACAAACTAATCTGCGGTACATTCACCTAATGATTTAACAACTCATTATAATGTAAAACAATCACTAAATTAAATTGAAAACACAAAATTAAAGTAAAAATAAAAATAAAACCAAAACACACCCAAACATTAAGTATCGGTTGGTGTTACCAACCGGTACTAATGTCCTACGCGACCACGGAGCTGGCTCGTGCCACGTGGTTGCCCTTTAGCACCGGTTCGTGCTGAACCGGTACTAAAGGGGGGGGGGCTTTACTGCCCACACTTTAGTGCCGGTTACCGAACCAGCACTAAAGGGCCTTACGAACTGGTGCTATTGCCCGGTTCTGCACTAGTGTAGCCACTGCCACAAACCCTAGGCAAATGGGTCTCACCGATAGGTATTTCGGTCACACCGAGATGGGGTTGTAATCTCTCTGTTTCCCTTCGTAACGTTTCGGTCCTACCGAGATGAGCGATCGGTCCCACTGAGATTGCAATGTAAACTCTATGTTTTCCTTTTGTAACATTTCGGTCCTACCGAGATGAGCGATCGGTCCCACCGAGTTTACCTGACCAACTCTCTGGTTAGCTTATTACCAAAATCGGTCCCACCGAGTTTGTGTAATCGGTCACACCAAGATTACGTTATGCCCTAACCCTAACCATATCGGTCCTACCGAGTTGCATCTCAGTCCCACCGAAAATCCTAACGGTCACTAGGTTTGCTAAATTGGTCCGACCGAGTTTCTCCATTCGGTCTCACCGAGATTGGTAAATTGTGTGTAACAATTAGTTTTTGTGTGGAGGCTATATATATCCATCCACCCACTCTTCATTCGTGGAGAGAGCCATCAGAACATACCTACACTTCCAATACACATTTTCTGAGAGAGAACCACCTACTCATGTGTTGAGGCCAAGATATTCCATTCCCACCATATGAATCTTGATCTCTAGCCTTACCCAAGTTGCTTTCCACTCAAATCTTCTTGCCACCAAATCCAAATCCTGTGAGAGAGAGTTGAGTGTTGGGGAGACTATCATTTGAAGCACAAGAGCAAGGAGTTCATCATCAACACACCATTTGTTACTTCTTGGAGAGTGGGGTCTCCTAGATTGGCTAGGTGTCACTTGGGAGCCTCCGACAAAGATTGTGGAGTTGAACCAAGGAGTTTGTAAGGGCAAGGAGATCGCCTACTTCGTGAAGATCTACCGCTAGTGAGGCAAGTCCTTCATGGGTGATGGCCATGATGGGATAGACAAGGTTGGTTCTTCGTGGACCCTTCGTCGGTGGAGCCCTCCGTGGACTCACGCAACCGTTATCCTCCGTGGGTTGAAGTCTCCATCAACGTGGATGTACGATAGCACCACCTATCGGAACCACGACAAAAACATCCGTGTCTCAAATTGCGTTTAAATTCTCCAAACCCTTCCCTTTACATTCTTGCAAGTTGCATGCTTTACTTTCCGCTGCTCATAGACTCTTTGCATGCTTGCTTGAATTGTGTTAAGATTGCTTGACTTGTGCTAAGATAGCTAAAATCTGCCAAAGACTAAAATTGGGAAAAGGATAAATTTTTTTGAGGAACAAAAGGATAGATTTTTAATTGGTCAAGTAGTCTAATCACCCCCCCCCCCTCTAGACATACTTTCGATCCTACAAGTGGTATCAGAGCATTGGTCTCCATTTGCTTTGATTTCCATAGCTTTTGGTGGTCATAGCCTTGGTTTCACAACCTAGGAGAGTATGGCGTCTAGCGAGGGAAATTATCACCATAGAGGTCCTTACTTTGATGGTACTAATTTTGCTAGTTGGAAGCATAAGATGAAAATGCATATTCTTGGACATAACCCGCCGTTTGGGCTATTGTGTGTGTTGGCTTGCAAGGTGAATTCTTTGATGGGAGAGAACCGAATCGTGAAGCTACCGCATATGAGTTGAAGATGCTACAATACAATGCTCAAGCTTGTGATGTCCTATTCAACGGATTGTGCCCTGAAGAATTCAAAAAAAATCAGTCGTCTTGAGAATGCAAAGGAAATTTGGGATACTTTGATTGATATGCATGAAGGTACCGACTCCATCAAGGAATACAAGTTGGATGTGCTTCAAAGTCAACTTGACAAGTTCAAAATGAAGGATGGTGAAGGTGTCGCTGAAATGTACTCTAGTCTTGCTCTTATCACAAATGAGATTGCCGTCTTAGGAAGTGAAGAGATGATCGACAGATTCATCATCAAGAAGATCCTAAGAGCCTTGGATGGAAAATACAATACCGTATGCACATTGATCCAAATGATGCCAAATTACAAAGATCTCAAGCCAACGGAAGTCATTGGAAGAATTGTTGCTCATGAGATGTCACTCAAGGATAAGTAGGAGCTCCATAACAAGTCAAGTGGTGCTTACAAAGCCTCATGTGAAGCCCCCACATCATCAAGTGAGAAACAAACCTTCAATGAAGAATTGAGCTTAATGGTGAAGAACTTCAACAATTTCTACAAGAATAGAAGCAAAGAGAGAAGTTCCAAGTCAAGGTCCTACAATGACAAAAGATCTTCTAGTCGAGAGCGAAATTGCTACAATTGTGGAAGACCTGGACACTACTCCAATGAGTGTATGGCTCCCCACAAGAGAAGAGAAGATTCTACCAAAAGAAGAAGTAGAAGAAAAGAATCACCATCAAGGGAGAGAAGGAGTAGAGATGATCGATATGAACGAAGACCCTCTCGGAGAAGCAAGGATTCGGAAAGGAAGGACAAGTCATCAAGGAGTTACACAAAACGAAGACATCAAGCTCATGTTGGTGAATGGGTATCCGGCTCCGACTCCGACAATGACTCCGAGAGAAGCTATCACTCTAACTCCGAATATACTCAAGATGAATGTGTTGCTGGTCTAGCACTTGTGTCAACCAACTCCTACGACATATTTGATTCACCAAATGAAGGAATTGGAAGATGCTTAATGGCCAAAGGTCCAAAGGTATCACACCGCGAGTATGTTCATTTCAATAGTGATGAAGATGACTTGTTAGGTGATGATGAGTTACTTGTTGACAACAATAGTGATGAATACTATGATGAAACGAATGACAATGATAAGGAGAAGATTGAGTCTCTAACTAAAGAACTATGCACTCTTAAGTTAGCTCATGAAACTATCTTAGGAGATCATTGAGAACTTTTAAGGACTCATGAGAAATTACGTTTTGAAAAGCTCAACCTTGAGCAAGAGCATGAGTTCTTAAGGGCAATCAATGATGATCTTCGCGAGAAAAGTTATTCTTACATTGCCAAGTGTTTACTCTTATCCACTTACATGCCTCATGTCAAGTCTAGTAACAAGAACAAGAAAGATTCTTCTTCTAGTAGTAACAATGATCATGCTAAATCCAATGTTGTTGCTTCTAGTAGTTCTCTTGATTCCACTAACGATTCTCTTAGCCAAGTTACACTTGAGCAAGAAAATAGCTTATTGAAGGGAATTACAGAGAAAGGTGTTTACAAGAGCCTTGCCGGGAGTAAGCAATTCGAGGAAATTTTACGCAAGCAAGGAAGGCACCGGAAGAATCAAGGTGTTGGTTTTGAATGAAAGTTCAATGCCAATGGAGTTGAGTGGGAAGAAGATCAATACCCCAAGACGAAGTTTGTTCCTCAACAAGAGAAGTATGATCCTACTTCTTCGAAAGGGACACAACCTCAAGATGATCTTCCACCACAAGACCACAAGCAAAAAGGCAAGGGAAAGCTTCAAGAGGAAATTGATGCATTTGAAGAAGCTCCTAAGGCCTTGGTCAAGTGGGTTCCCAAGACTACATCAAGTTCCACTTCCTCAAGTACAACTACAGCTCCGAGGATTCTCATCAAGATGGTGTGGATCCCGAAGAAAAATAACTAGAGAGTTCTTGAGGGTGACTCCGCCAACATACTTAACTCTTATCATTTTGGCAAGAACAAGTGCAATCAACTTCCACATCTTGCACTAGTTCAAGGAGTCACAAACCCTCTTGTTGGTAAGACAAGGGACAAGGTAACCTAAAGCTTTCATAGACATCATCTTGTGTGTGCATCACTCTATGTCTATGGATATCCTTGTTTGTTCCTTGTGGGACTAACCCGTGTAGGTATTGAAAGTGCAACTCACTCCAAAGGATAGCTCCAAATGATCTACATCAACATAGAGCATCCACATCTTCAACACCTACATGAAGTCATCATCGACAAAACCCAAGGTTAGTTCATCCCTCTTAGGGGGGATCTCACATCTAGGGGGAGCTTTACTCTAACAATTAAGTTAAAGCAACTCTAATGGTGTGAACACAACAATGCTTTATGTAAAAGTGGTAACCCCACTTGTGCTTAAACGATGAGTATGACCTATGATCAAATGTTCTCATTTGACTCCTAAGTCAATGTACTCATATATAGATGACCTAGTCATCGCCAATTTCTTGAGAGATGCTAGAATTGTTTGTGCATGCTTTGCCACATATTTCATTTGCCATTTTATTGTGTGAGCATGTTGGTTGCATAATTTACTCATTCAAGGACATCCACTTGTTGTTTTGATTGATTGGTTTCCTTTTCTTTTGGCCAAGTGGATGGACAAGAATGCCTAAGAACCTTCTCTAGCTATCTATGCTTTTCTCGTCTCATACTCTATTCATGCCGCATCACAAAATTTGATCAAGTCAGATCCGAACCACTCTGTGTGAGGAGCACTCAGAGTCCCCGATTCGTCATATACTTAAACTTACAAAACTTCTTTGTGCGTTTCGGTCTGACCGATTCACCCATTTTGGTCATACCGAGATCACTAAGTCGATCTAGGTTTTTAACCTCGGCGCAACCGATTCGAACTTTTCGGTCACACCGAGTTTCAGTAACTGCTTGTAGTTATGAATCTCGGTGCCACCGAGTTGTTCCACTCGGTCACACCGACAGGGTCGGGCTATATATATCCATGGGTCAAATTTTGGAAAACTTTCCAAACCTCCTCAACCAACGCTTAGCCTGCCCTGCCTCCAGGGTCTCCGGATCGTCCTCCTCATCGCCAGCCGCCTCCTGTCGCTGGTCTCCATCGCCGTCAACGGGAATCATCCCCGCTGTTGCCGCCGTAGCGAGTTCATCGCCGAACTAGGGTATGAACTCGGTCATTGTGCTATCCTTATCCGATTCCTAGCATATTGTGTTCGCCATGTATCTTGCCACGATTGAGATCATTCTATCCAGTCAAAACACTCAGTAGTTTAGTCGTGAATTGAAAATTTAGGGTTAGAGTTCCGCCGAAACCATCTCGGACCCACCGAGTTGTGGAACTCGGTACCACCGATTTGGCTCAGGCCATTGCACATGTGATTCTCGGTCTGACCGAGAATTTCAAATCGGTGTGACCGAGTTTAGGACTTTGTGAAACCCTAGCAGTCTCGGTGCCACCGAACTGTGACTCAGTCTGACCGAGTTCACTAGTTTAGGTTCCAAAAGCTGCTTCGGTATCACCGAGTTTACAAATCGGTTGATCCGAAATGCTTTCTGTGGAAAACTAAAACTAAGTTTTTAATTCATTCTTTTGCAAAAACCTCTGTATTTTGTGATGCTCATCCACTTTACCTCATCTATAATCTATTCATAGGGTCTGCTGTCAGTGTTTGCAATATGTCTGATCAGAGTGACAGCCAGAACAAGTCAGAGGAGCAGGTTCACTTGAGTGAGGGCACTAGTCCCTCTAGCAGCTCTGATGAGGGTAGCAGGAGAACCCCAAGCAACTTACCCAAAGCTGCCACCAGGGCCAGCAAGAAAAGAACCTTAGAGTCAGAGAATGAGGACTATGTGGCTGAGGAAGAAGAAACCACTTCAAAGAGGAAAGTCCTGAAGAAGGAATATGGCATAGCTGCTGCCACCAAGCCAGGCATGAAGCAAAAGGTTCCTGCCAAGAGAGCTCCAATGTCTAAGGCCACAACATCTACTCAAGAGACTTTGGGATCTGCACCCAAAGAGTAGGTTGTAGCAGAGAAGAAGAGGAAAGAGAGGGTCAAGAAGACCACTGCCAGAGTGCTTGGGAGAACCTCAATCATGAGAGATTCTGAAGAGGAAGAGGAAGAAGATGCTGCACCAGCACCCAAAGCTCAGAAGCTTATGGGTGATGCCATCAGGGCAGGGGTTGTTCCATCTAAGCCTAAGAGTGCTCCTAAGGCTGCTGCTCCAGCTCCAAAGCCAAAACCAAAGAGGAGCACCAGAAACATCCCTGCTGAGGAGAAGAACAAGGTCCCAGTGCCTGAAGCTGAAATGGAAGAACAAGATGATGAGTCACATGTCTTGAGGAAGTTGAAGCCAAAAATTCAAGATCACAATGATGCTCATCCAGTAGCTGAGAACATGAAGATCAGGAAGGACTCAGGTCTAAGGCTATGGAGAGAGTCTGATCCATATGCCACCAGGAGAAGGACTGCTGTGGACTACAGGTTCCATACAAAGGAACAACAGGACTTCTATGAGACCATCTTTCTTGACAAGAAACCAATAGTGTGTGACATGAGATGGGTCGACTGGGACTACATCAAGGAGAATGATGAACATTATCCAGGTGTGTATGATAGTTTCAAGGCTTGTGGAGTTGATGAGTTTGTGGCTCAGAAGCTCACAAAATGGAATGATGAGCTCATCATGCAGTTCTACTCCACAGCTCACTTCTACCCAGATGGAAGGATTGTCTGGATGTCTGAAGGTATGAGGTACCAGTCAACGGTTGTTGATTGGGCAAAGTTGATCAATGCCCCAAAAGAGAGTGAAGATGACTTGGATGTCTATGCCAATAAGAAGAGGTATCACAACTCCATGGCACACATGTACAAGGAGATCCCAGATGCTGCTCTTGAGACACATAAGTTTGGATCTGTACATTACCTTCTGTCAGGATTGACAACTATCAACTGGATCCTCAGGCACACTCTCTTGCCAAAGTCAGGTGATCACAAGATGATCAGAGGCCATGAAATAAACTTGCTTCACATCTTTGATGTCCCACAGAAGTTCAAATTCATGAGCCTCATAGTGGAAACCATAAAGAGGACAGCTGCAGATCAGAAGAGGTGTTGTGGGTATGCCCCACAGATCCAGGAGCTGATTGACTCCAAGATGGGCACTGGCACATATCTGCTGGACAAGGAACACATGCCTATCTATCCAGACTTTGAGGACAACCAAGTGGTGATGGATGAAAATGAACCATCTTCTGTGCACGCACAAGCCAAGAAGGAGAAGGCAAAGGCTGAAAAGGCTGCAAGGATGCCAACTACTGAAGAAGCATCTCAGTATCTTCTAAAGAGCAAGCAAGATCAGCTTGGCTACTTGATTTCCTCCACTCTGAGGATTGAGAAGGGACTAGCCACCCTGACTCAAAACCAGGAGAGCCTGGAAAGGATCCTGGAGCAAAAGTTCTATGACTTGGATGTGAAGGTAACTGAGATCCAGTCTGTTGTGGAGCAACTTCAGGATGATATGCAGGAGAGGAAGGGAAAGACAACCACTGATGCATTTGCCAGAGTGCCTAGAGCTCAGAGATCTGCTGCAGTGCCTGTTCCAGACACCAGAGCCACTTCATCTGCACCATCTACAGCTTCAGTGCCACCAGCTCCAGCACCTACACCATCAGCTCCATCTACATCAACTGAAGCCTTCGTTCTTGGAGTTATCCGGACACCACCACCTGAAGACCAAGCCTGAGAGACGATTTAGTGCTATGCATTTTCTAGGAACTTTTTGGTAACTTGTTGCCAAAGGGGGAGAAAAATGTATAGATCATAGGCTTCGAGAGAGAGAGCGTTGCTTTTTATTCTCTCTTGCTTTGGTGGTTGAACTTTATTTGCTTTGCTTGTTTGAGATACTTTTTGTGCGTGTGATACTTGGATGATCACATGTGTTTGATCATATGCTACATTAATGCTTGTTGGATGACATTATCATTTTATCCCTATATGATCATTCACTTTGCTTGGTGATGAGTGCATGTATTTAATTATTATCATTTTGAGCACTCCACCAAGATGTATGTGACATGGAAGAGTAGCCCATGAGCCTAATTCTTTGTGCATTTGCATTCCAAAGCAAATCATAAACTATGTACAAATTTAGGGCGAGCTCTTGCTTTTCACATACTTCTCAAAGCGACAATGTTTTCACTCTTATTATCATTTGTCGAAGCTTTGATCTATATGTTGTCATCAATTACCAGAAGGGGGAGATTGAAAGTGCAACTATCCCTAGGTAGTTTTGGTAATTCCTAACAACATATAGCTCATTGAGCTAATGCTATTCCAAGATTAATATTTCAGGAAAAGCTCAATGAATGGCATGTCATGGATGAGGAAAGTGGACCCCTCAAAATACTAAGGACAAAAAGATTGGCTCAAGCTCAAAGCTCAAGACTCTACATTTTATATTTTAGTGATCCAAGATCACATTGAGTCTATAGGAAAAGCCAATACTATCAAGGAGGGATGAGGTGTTGCTTGATGAGGTTCTTGCTTCATAGTGCTTAGTGATATGCTCCAAAACCCTCAACTACCTTCCCACATCCACATATGACCTAAACTAAAAGTCAAACTCGGCCCCACTGATTCTTTCTATTCGGCGCCACCGAGTTTAGATGTCATAGCCACTGCCACAAACCGTAGGCAAATCGGTCTCACCGATAGGTATTTCAGTCACACCGAGATGGGGTTGTAATCTCTTGGTTTCCCTTCGTAACGTTTCGGTCCTACCGAGATGAGCGATCGGTCCCACCGAGATGGGGTTGTAATCTCTCTGTTTCCCTTCGTAACGTTTCGGTCCTACCGAGATGAGCGATCGGTCCCACCGAGATTGCAATGTAAACTCTCTGTTTTCCTTTTGTAACATTTTGGTCCTACTAAGATGAGCGATCGGTCCCATCGAGTTTACCTGACCAACTCTCTGGTTAGCTTATTACCAAAATCGGTCCCACCGAGTTTGTGTAATCGGTCACACCGAGATTACAATATGCCCTAACCCTAACCATATCAGTCCTACCGAGTTGCATCCCAGTCCCACCGAAAATCCTAACGGTTACTAGGTTTGCTAAATCGGTCCGACCGAGTTTCTCCATTCGGTCTCACCGAGATTGGTAAATTATGTGTAACGGTTAGTTTTTGTGTGGAGGCTATATATACCCCTCCACCCACTCTTCATTCGTGGAGAGAGCCATCAGAACATACCTACACTTCCAATACACATTTTCTGAGAGGGAACCACCTACTCATGTGTTGAGGCCAAGATATTCTATTCCCACCATATGAATCTTGATCTCTAGCCTTCCCCAAGATGCTTTCCACTCAAATCTTATTTCCACCAAATCCAAATCCTGTGAGAGAGAGTTGAGTGTTGGGGAGACTATCATTTGAAGCACAAGAGCAAGGAGTTCATCATCAACACACCATTTGTTACTTCTTGGAGAGTGGTGTCTCCTAGATTGGCTAGGTGTCACTTGGGAGCCTCCGACAAAGATTGTGGAGTTGAACCAAGGAGTTTGTAAGGGCAAGGAGATCGCCTACTTCATGAAGATCTACCGCTAGTGAGGAAAGTCCTTCGTGGGCGATGGCCATGATGGGATAGACAAGGTTGCTTCTTCGTGGACCCTTGGTGGGTGGAGCCCTCCATGGACTCGCGCAACCGTTACCCTCCGTGGGTTGAAGTCTCCATCAACGTGGATGTACGATAGCACCACCTATCGGAACCACGACGAAAACATCCGTGTCTCCAATTGCGTTTGAATTCTCCAAACCCTTCCCTTTACTTTCTTGCAAGTTGCATGCTTTACTTTCCGCTTCTCATAGACTCTTTGCATGCTTGCTTGAATTGTGTTAAGATTGCTTGACTTGTGCTAAGATAGCTAAAATCTGCCAAAGACTAAAATTGGGAAAAGGATAGATTTTTAATTGGTCAAGTAGTCTAATCACCCCCCCCCCCTCTAGACATACTTTCGATCCTACACCTTTGTATGCAAGGGTGCATGTGCATAAATTGCCTTTCAAGTTTAACTACAAGCATGGCAATAGTGTCCGCAAGACTACTAGTTTTATGAAGAATAGAACTACCCATAGAAGGCAAAGCACCGGCACAAGTAAAGAAATCTTGAATAACCCCTTTTCCAATAATGTTACCACTACCAATTCGGAATTTTTTGTATGTAAGATATGGGGTTCTTCAGCAGGAGCATCAGAATTTTCCATGTTATTATTTATTGTCCATATTGACAATAATTTCCCCAATTGTAGACATAATGGCAAAAAGTGCACGGAGCAAAAATAAAGAGGGTGGCAAACGGAAGAAGAGAGGGCGAATAAAACGGCAAGGGTGAAGTGGGGGATAGGAAAACGAGAGGCAAATGGCAAATAATGTAATGCGGGAGATAAGAGTTTGTGATGGGTACTTGGTATGTTGACTTTTGCGTAGACTCCCCGGCAACGGCGCCAGAAATCCTTCTTGCTACCTCTTGAGCACTGCGTTGGTTTTCCCTTGAAGAGGAAAGGGTGATGTAGTAAAGTAGCGTAAGTATTTCCCTCGTTTTTTGAGAACCAAGGTGTCAATCCAGTAGGAGGCCACGCACAAGTCCCTCGCACCTACACAAACAAATAAAAACCTCGCAACCAACGCAATAAAGGGGTTGTCAATCCCTTCACGGTCACTTACAAAAGTGAGATCTGATAGATATGATAAGATAATATTTTTGATATTTTTATAATAAATATGCAAAGTAAAATAAAAGGCAATAAAAATAGCTAAGTGTTGGAAGATTAATATGATGGAAAATAGACACGGGCGCCATAGGTTTCACTACTGGCTTCTCTCAAGAGCATAAGTATTACATTGGGTGAACAAATTATTGTTGAGCAATTGATAGAATTGAGCATAGTTATGAGAATATCTAGGTATGATCATGTATATAGGCATCACGTCCGTGACAAGTACACCGACTCCTGCCTGCATCTACTACTATTACTCCACACATCGACCGCTATCCAGCATGCATCTAGAGTATTAAGTTCAGAAGAACAGAGTAACGCTTTAAGCAAGATGACATGATGTAGAGGGATAAACTCATGCAATATGATATAAACCCCATCTTGTTATGCTCGATGGCAACAATACAATATGTTCCTTGCTGCCCCTGCTGTCACTGGGAAAGGACACCGCAAGATTGAACCCAAAGCTAAGCACTTCTCCCATTGCAAGAAAGATCAATCTAGTAGGCCAAACCAAACTGATAATTTGAAGAGACTTGCAAAGATAACCAATCATACATAAAAGAATTCAGAGGAGATTCAAATATTGTTCATAGATAAACTTGATCTCAACAAACACACCGCAAAAGAAGATTACATCGAATAGATCTCCACGAGAGAGGGGGAGAACATTGTATTGAGATCCGAAAAGAGAAGAGTAGCCATCTAGCTAATAACTATGGACCCAAAGGTCTGAGGTAAACTACTCACACATCATCGGAGAGGCTAGGGTGTTGATGTAGAAGCCCTGTGTGATCAATGCCCCCTCCGGCGGAGCGCCGGAAAAGGCCCCAAGATGGGATCTCACGGGTACAGAAGGTGGCGGCGGTGGAATTAGGTTTTTGGCTCCTTATCTGGTAGTTTGGGTGTATGTAGGTATATATAGGAGGAAGAAGTACGTCGGTGGAGCAATGTGGGCCCCACGAGGGTGGAGGGCGCGCCCCTGCCTCGTGCTCTCTTAGTTGATCTCTTGACGTGGACTCCAAGTCCTCTGGATCACGTTCATTTCGAAAATCACGTTCCCGAAGGTTTCATTCCTTCTGGACTCCTATTGATATTATTTTTCTGCAAAACACTGAAATAGGCAAAAAAACAGCAATTTGGGCTGGCCCTCCGGTTAATAGGTTAGTCCCAAAAATAATATAAAAGTGTATAAATAAGCCCATTAACATCCAAAACAGAATATAATATAGCATGGAACAATAAAAAATTATAGATACATTGGAGACATATCAAGCATCCCCAAGTTTAATTCCTGCTTGTCGTCTAGTAGGTAAATGATAAAAACAGAATATTTGATGTGGAATGCTACTTAGAATAATTTTCAATGTAATTCTCTTAATTGTGGTATGAATATTCAGATTCGAAAGATTCAAGATAAAAGTTTAATATTGGCATAAAATAATAATAGTTCAAGCATACTAACTAAGCAATCATGTCTTCTCAAAATACCAAGCTTGATTGGATCCCACGATGATCGTGTGATGCGTGTGATGGTAAGCTTATGAATGTGATGGTTACGATGGTAACCCGAGCAGAGTAAGTTGGTGCATGATAGGTTCATCCTGTTGCATGATAGTACCATCATGTTCATATGTTCATTGACATCCTCATATTGTTCTAGTTGTATCATGTTCATCTTGTTCATGCTATGATTGATTTGTTAATATTATGTTAAATCCTTGTTAACATGTAATTTCCATGATGTTATTTGTCTTGATTGCTTTGGTTGCTGTGAGCTTGCAAGTACATTCAATGTACTGACCTGGCGTGTCATTCCAGTTTGCAGGTCATGCCAGACTTGATTGCTTGTTTATCGTGGATTCCTTGATTGCGAGCTAGGATAAGCGTTCCATCCAGAGTCCCTGCGGTGTGGAGCTCATCACCGTCGTCGTTGTTCCGCTGTTAGAGTTATTCCACTGCTTCGAGTTGTTCTACTTCTTGCATGGAGAAACCGTGGCAGACGTAGTGTCGTCGTGCCAATGTAATCCCCTTGTACCCAAATAGATTGTAATCAAGATCTGATTTGTTGTATGCTAAGCAGTGCCGTATTCTAGAAGACTTCTCCTCGATCTCTGGGCTAGAATACAAGGCGTTCCAGTTTCTCTGAGCCGGGGTGCCACAACACTTGGTATCAGAGCAGGTTTGGCTGTAGGACGCCCTAGCCCGCGCGAGCGTTAGAATGCGGTAGTATTGAGTTTGGTTGGTTTGTTGCACTTGCTTGCTGCATCTGTTTGTCGCATAGCATGCATATAGATCATTTTCCGGTCATTTTGTGAGTGTAGGTGGTATCGATTTCGATCCATTTCCTGCACCATCCCTATTTGCATACCTGTTTTCCGGTGTTTGGCGTCATCTCTGTCTCAGCGGAGTGATGCCATGGTACCTATTGTTCCACATACCATTTGCAAGAGTTATGCTCAGGTATCACATCGATATCTTTTCCGCCATCCACCCATATCATTTCGGTGTTAGACTTGTTTCTAACCCGAATCGTGCCTTCCATCTCGTTCGTTTGGCTACCCTTACTGATCTTGGTTATCAGAAGAGGACAATGCCAGTAAGCCTTTATTCTCCACCGCTACCCTACCCTATCATTCCATTCTTTGGACGTGTACAATTCCCTTTCGTATGCTTGATGATGATGTGGTCGTGACCTTGTGTTTTGCTACTTGATCACCAAGTCTGTCCCCGCCTCCGTATCTATCCAGATCCAACCGGAGTTCAGCCAGTACTTGGTGTAGCCTTGGTTACACCAACTCCTTCCACACACCATTTCACTTTCGTGCACACCGCTGTCGGATCTCAGGTTCCGGCAAAACCCTTAAGGTTCAAACTCAGGGGTGCGTGCGAAGCTTTCCCCTACCGACCTATGCCCTGGCTTCGCTAAGATCTCGTGGACGAACTCGACAAACTTGCAACACAAAGGACACAGGGATTTATACTGGTTCTGGCCACCGTTGTGGTGCAATACCCTAATCCAGTGTGTGGTGGTGGACTGCCTCTTGGGCTGATGATGAACAGTACAACAGGAAGAACAGCCTCCTGAGGTTGAGGTGTTCTTGTGCTTCTGCGTGGCTCAGGGGTTGGCTCAAGATTCTATCCCCCTCCTACTGTGGTGGCTAGTCCTATTTATAGGGGCTCTGCTCCTCTTCCCAAATATTGAGCGGGAAGGGAGCCAACAACGGCCAATTTGAGAGGGGACAGCTAGTACAACTTATCCTGACAACAAGTAGTCTTCGCCTGCTAAAGGCTGTGGTGGTGACGCTTCCTTGGGCTCCATGGTGAACTCCGTCTTGCTGTCCACATGGTCTTGTTCTTGTTGCACTGGTATGGAAACCTTTGCTTGATACCTCGGTACTCCGCTCCTACGCTTGCCCCCTTAGCACCAAAGGGGAAACAAGGACACTGCACGCGCTGGCGCCCGTTTGATCTCGATCGTCATGGCTCATCTCACATGAACCTCGTGAGGTTTGCCCTGCCTTAATCTCTCCGCCCCTCACGAGCCAACCTGGCGAGGCCCCTCCTGAGGAGGTCTCGTGTCGGCCGCTGTCAAGAGCTGGAGGGCGAACTGAAGCGTCTGCGTGACCAGCATGCAGAAGAAGCACGTGGCCGCTAGGTGAAGGACGAGGAGATGAGAGCCTGGGAGGACGCCATCAAGAACCGTGACGCCGAGCTAGGGGAGTTGGAGAAGACGCAGGCTGTTGAGCGCAGCCGGTTGGAGGAGCTGGAGCGGAAGGCGAAGGCAAAGGAGGACGATCTTGACGCCAAGGCGAAGGTCCTGGCTGAAGACTGCGTGGTCTTTGCTGATCTCAAGGAGAGGTCTCACGCGGCACTGAAGACGCTCTATGAGAACGGCTTGGAGAGGCCACTAACCACCGATTAGGACGGCCCCGCCCAGCTGCTTCCCTTCTTGGTGAAGGCGCTTGAGGAAGTCGTGGAGGGCATCGGTCCCATGGCAGAGGAAGAGGCTCGTGTCCTTTCTTCAGTTACATTGACTCGCGTCTTCAGCCATCTGCACCTTCGTGACCCCAACGCATGTCTTGACGAGCTGCTGGAGCCTGTGGCTGATGAACACTGCACGGCTGTTGCCGCAGCCGTGCAAGGTCAGGTGGAGGCCCTGCTGAACAAGTTCCGCGGTTTTGCTTCCGCACCCTTGACCGGAGGCGACACCACTGCTGCAGCTCCGGCCGGTGACCAAGGCGAAGGCAACACCACCAAGGGAGGAGTGCTGCCCACGGGCATCGATGGTGTTCAGGGGTGACCTGCGGCTCCTTTCCTGTTTTATTCCTACAGCATGCATTAGGCCTCGTGGAGGCGTTAAACTTGCGTTTGATATTGTGGGAACAATATGTCTTGTAATATTTTCTTCGGGATTTTGTGATTTTCTTCCTATTTGCTTAATGTTCTGCGTCGGCAGAGCCCGGCCCCGCGCATACCTCAACCGCCGTTGGGCCGACTGGAGACCTGGACGAACCAATGAGTGAGGGGCTATGTGACCAGTTAGGCTCCTGAGTCGCGATGCTCAGGAGTCCCCCTTGCCGACAAACAACTAATAGGGAGGAGACGCGAGGATAGGAAAATGTTCTACATCGGCAGAGCCCGGCCCCGCGCATACCTCAACCGCCATTGGGCCGACAGGAGACCAGGACGGACCAAGAAGTGAGGGGCTACGCGACCAGTTAGGCTGTTGAGTCGCGATGCTCAGGAGTCCCCCTTGACGTGCAAACAATCTCCATACATTTGCCCTCGCCGAGGCTCGGCTCAGGAGGGGAGCGCGACGACCAGGTACGGGAGACCTGTTTGGGCGGCGTATGCTTGGGCGTGACCCGAGCACAGTCCCCGTGCCCAGCCCCCTCGCGCGGCTCTCCTGAGGGGAGGCGTTGCGGTGAGGCCGGACGCTGAGCTCTGGGGCTCCCGGAGGTTGGTACGGCCATGAGGCCGCCCTCAGTTGTTTATCACCAGCGCGGAGCATAGTACTTCCTCTTGTGCACGGGCATAGCCGCTCCTCGGCAGTGTCGACGGCCAGCAAGGAGCATGGTGCTTCCACTTGGGCATGGGAGGGGGACTCCCTACTGCAGAGAGCCCCCGGGGCGTGTACAGCCCTGCCCTGACATGTGGCTTGCACGGAAGGGCTGCGAGGTGTTTCTGGGCACTCGTGAGCCAGCGTGGGACTCACGAGGCCCTACCTCAAGTCGGGTTGTGCCTGGTCTTGGTTCTTGTTTGATGTGTTAGCCCTGCGAGGTGGTTAGACAATCACGCGCCGGACGAGTCTCCTGAGGTTATCGCGTGAGAGGGCCAAGCACCAATGGCCCCAGGAGGTGAGGTGAACGAGGTCGGCCCGCTAGACAGAGCTCAGCTGCTGGATTTATCGATGCTGCAGGGACGAGCCCAAGCACACATGCCATGCCTAACCCACTCACGCGAAGGATCCTAAAGAAAGACGGCCGGCGCGCGGCCCCTATGGTGGGTGATGATCGAGCAGGTGATAGTCATAGATAGATTAAGTATGGGAAACGAACTGGATTAAGTAAATGCAAGGAGATACATGCCACTGGGTCAGGCCCGAGCGGCTTGGGGATGATGCAGCCCGAGGGGCGCCTCCAGCAAGGTAAGCTAAAGACATAAGAAAAAGGATACATGCCACAGGGATGGACCCATGCGGCCTGGGAATGATGCATCCCGAGGGGCGCTCCCAGCTGAACAAACTCGGAAAATGTCACCTAGTTCTGTCGATGAAGAGATGTCAGGGCAGCTGAAGGTACGCGACAAAGGGGTTGCTCCTCACAAGCCACTGGGGCCCTGAGCCTCAGGAGTCTCCAGGGGCCCAGGCAGTTCCTTGAGGACCGTCTCCATCTCCGCCAGGATGGCGTGGTGCCTGGCCTCCTGAGCGTTGGGCGCTCCCCGCCTTGTGTTCTCCTGAGGGAAACATGTCGCGAAGCATGCCTCCAAGTGGTGCCCGAGTGTCTCCCTCATGAGGTTGGCAAGGTCTGAGGCCCTCCAGAAGGGAGCCCCTGAGACCTGCCCGAGGAGGGCGCCGGGAGCGCTTTCCTATGCGATGGAGGGAGGCACCCCAGGTGCAGGCGCCGATCCTGACGAGGCGCCGCTGGCCTGAGGTCCTGCGTGGAGTAGCTGCTTCTTCTTCTTGGGGGTGGTCTCGGGAGGAAGACCCCCCTTGCTATCTGGGTCATCGATTGCTGCAGCTTGGAAGGCACGCTCGAGGGAGCACACCGCGTCTCTTCCTTCACATGGGACTGTGATGATTCCGCCGCTTCCTGGCATCTTGAGGATGTTGTAGTCGTGATGGGTCACCGCCATGAACTTGGCCAAGGCCGGATACCCGAGGATGGCATTGTATGGTAAGCGGATGTGGGCGACATCGAAGTCGATGAGCTCGGTGCGGTAGTTGTCACGCTGTCCAAAGGTGACAGGGAGGCGGACATGACCTATTGGTGTGGTGGAGCCGTCGGTCACTCCTGAGAAGGGCTTGGTAGGTTGGAGCTGGTCATATGGCACTTGGAGGTTGTCGAACGTGTCAACGGACAAGACGTTGTGCCCTGCGCCGCCATCAATGAGGGTCTTGGTGACTTGCACATTGCTGATGACTGGGGCAAGAGCATCAAGAGAGCGCCTGTGGTGGTTACGCACTTGAGCTGATCTGCTAAACTGAAGGTGATGGCGCACTTGGACCACCTGAGCAGGCGAGTGGCCTCAAGCTTGGGGAGGACTACATTCACTTCACGAGCAAACTGTTTGAAGATACGCTGCGAGGCTGGGGCTTGAGCACCGCCCAAGATGCAAGCGAGAGCATGCGGCTCATGGAAGCCCCCAGCCCCCTCGTCCTGATGGTGTTTGTCATACCTTCTTGGTGGTGGCGGCAGGGGAGGAAGGCCAGCGTTGCCCTAGGGGCGATCCTCACGAGGTTGATCCCTCCAGGCGCCCTCATGAGGCTGATCCTGCCAGCGGTCCTCATGAGGCCGGTCGCACCACTCCTGACAAGGGCCACGGTCGTCCCAGCGTCCGCCACCATGTCCTCCTCCTCGGTCGTAGCTCCGTCCGCTGCGCTTGGGGCATTGGCCGAAGCGACCTTCGCGAATGGCTCTGAGCTCTTGACAGTCGCTGGTGTTGAGGGTGTGCAGGTTGTGGAAGGCACAGAATGGTCGGCTGCTCTTGGATGACTTGGGTTGGTCCCTGCCGCGCTTGGTGTCCAGCTCCACTTCGAGCACAATTGTTCCCTTGCGCTTCATGTCCTTGGCCTTGGCTTTCTTCTCCTTCGGGTCTGCGGCTGGGAGCTCGAGGAGGGAGAGGCGCCCCTCCTCAGATCTTGCACACTTGGTCGTGAGGTTGAACAGCTCTAGAGATGTGCACAACTCCTCGTGGATGGCGAGCTCCTCCTTCATCTTGACGTCGCGGACTCTATCAGAGAACACGGAGATGATGGCCTCGTCAGTCACCTTAGGGATCTTGAGGCGTACGTTGTTGAAGCATTGGATGTACTTCTGGAGGGTCTCTCCTGGTTGTTGATTGACATGGCGAAGGTCACCCGCAGCCAGCGGGCGGTCGCGAGTGCCCTGGAAGTTGGCAACAAAGCGGTCGCGCATCTCATCCACGAAGGAGATCGAGCCTGGCGGCAGGTTCAGGAGTGGGAACCATCCTTGAGAGCCTTGGGAAACCAGTTCGCCATGACTTTCTCGGCGCTGTTGGCCGCCTCGATGCTCATCTCGTGGAGCTGCAAGAACTCCGCGGGGTCGGGGGTGCCATCGTAGTGAGGAGGCAGATCCGGCTTGAACTTGCCCAGCCATGCGACGCTAGGCAGCTCGGGGGTGAAGGCGCTGCAGCCGGCTGTGGTCATCGGGGCCCGTCTTGGAGGTGGAGCTTGGTCTCGATGGGTTCCGCGTGCCGCCACTGCAGGTGCCGCGCGGTCTTGGTGAGGCGGCACGAGGAGTGCAGGAGCAGCTTCTCGCGGGCGAGGAACTTCTTGGCAGCTTCTCTCTTCGTGCGCGGGCGCCGGACGCGGTGGGTCGCGCCATGGGGCCACGCGCCTTGGCGCTAGGGCACCGTCTTGGGGCAGAGGTGGTGGAGGCGCTCCATGAGCCACACCGCCCGTGGCTGGTGGAGGACGAGGCAGTGAAAGGGACAGTGCAGGGGAGCCCCCTGCGGTGCTGACAAGCTCGGCGATGCGGTCGACCCAGTCCTCGTAGAGGGTGTCGACGGGGCGGTAGCGGAGGAGCTCACTCGCCAGGCCCAGCGCGGCCGACGGGTCCACGGTAGCGCGACGAGCGTGGGACGATGAACCGGCCGGGGTCAGCGATGGAGTGGCGGTGTGGCCATCCCGCCGCACCGAGAGTTGCAGCGAGGACGCTTGCTGCCTGTTCCCTGCTAGGCCGGTGGCGGCGTTGGCGGCAGGCGACAGAGAACGACGAGGTGGCCCACTGACGTGAGCTGTCTGAGCGACGCGGGTGGCGAGGGCCGCCCGGCGCTCAGCGCGAGCACGGCGAGCATCCGCCATGGAGACGACAGAGCAATGGAGCGCAGAACAATGGAAGGGAGGCTACGGCTCACCCCTACCTGGCGTGCCAAATGCCGGATCTCGGGTTCCGGCAAAACCCTTAAGGTTCGAACTCTAGGGTGTGCGCGAAGCTTTCCCCCTACCGATCTATGCCCTGGCTTCACTAAGATCTCGCGAACGAACTCGACGAACTCGCAACACAAAGGACACAGGGATTTATACTGGTTCGGGCCACCGTTGTGGTGTAATACCCTAATCCAGTGTGTGGTGGTGGACTGCCTCTTGGGCTGATGATGAACAGTACAACGGGAAGAACAGCCTCCTGAGGTTGAGGTGTTCTTGTGCTTGTGCGTGGCTCAGGGGTTGGCTCAAGATTCGATCCCCCTCCTACTGTGGTGGCTAGTCCTATTTATAGGGGCCCTGGTACTCTTCCCAAATATTGAGCGGGAAGGGATCCAATAACGGCCAATTTGAAAGGGGACAGCTAGTACAGCTTATCCTAAGAAAAAGTAGTCTTCGCCTGCTAAAGGCCCTGGTGGTGACGCTTCCTTGGGCTCCATGGTGACCTCCATCTTGCTGTCCTCATGGTCTTGGTCTCGTTGCACTGATATGGAAACCTTTGCTTGATGCGTCGGTACTCCACGCCTGCGCTTGCCCCTTAGCACCAAAGGGGAAACGAGGAAACTGCGCATGCTGGCGCCCTCCTGATCTAGATCATCATGGCTCATGTCACGTGAACCTCGTGAGGTTTGCCCTGCCCTGATCTCTCCGCCGCTCACGAGCCAACCTGGCGAGGCCGCTCCTGAGGAGGTTGATGTCTACTACACAACCTTCTTCTTGTAGACGTTGTTGGGCCTCCAAGTGCAGAGGTTTGTAGGACAGTAGAAAATTTCCCTCAAGTGGATGACCTAAGGTTTATTAATCCGTAGGAGGTGTAGGATGAAGATGGTCTCTCTCAAGGAAGCCTGCAACCAAATGACAAAGAGTCTCTTGTATCCCCAACACACCCAATACAATGGTAAATTGTATAGGTACACTAGTTCGGCGAAGAGATGGTGATACAAGTGGTATATGGATAGTAGATAAAGGTTTTTGTAATCAGAAAATATAAAAACAGCAAGGTAACTAATGATAAAAGTGAGCATAAACGGTATTGCAATTATAGGAAATAAGGCCTAGGGTTCATACTTTCGCTAGTGTAAGTTCCCTCAACAATAATAACATAATTGGATCACATAACTATCCCTTCAACATGCAACAAAGAGTCACTCCAAAGTCACTAATAGCGGAGAACGAACGAAGAGATTATGGTAGGGTACGAAACCACCTCAAAGTTATTCTTTCCAATCAATCCGTTGGGCTATTCCTATAAGTGTCACAAACAGCCCTAGAGTTTGTACTAGAATAACACCTTAAGACACAAATCAATCAAAACCCTAATGTCACCTAGATATTCCAATGTCACCTCAAGTATCCGTGGGTATGATTATACGATATGCATGACACAATCTCGGATTCATCTATTCAACCAACACATAGAACCTCTAAGAGTGCCCCAAAGTTTCTACCGGAGAATCACGACGAAAATGTGTGCCAACCCCTATGCATAGGTTCATGGGTGGAACCCGCAAGTTGATCACCAAAACATACATCAAGTGAATCACGTGGTATCCCATTGTCACCACAGATACGCACGGCAAGACATACATCAAGTGTTCTCAAATCTTTAAAGACTCAATCCGATAAGATAACTTCAAAGGGGAAACTCAATCCATTACAAGAGAGTAGAGGGGGAGGAGAAACATAAGATCCAACTATAATAGCAAAGCTCGCGATACATCAAGATCGTGCCAAATCAAGAACACGAGAGAGAGAGAGAGAGAGATCAAACACATAGCTACTGGTACATACCATCAGCTCCGAGGGAGAACTACTCCCTCCTCGTCCTGGAGAGCACCAGGATGATGAAGATGGCCACTGGAGAGGGATTCCCCCCTCCGACAGGGTGCCGGAATGGGTCTAGATTGGTTTTCGGTGGCTACAGAGGCTTCTGGCGGCGGAACTCCCGATCTATTGTGCTCCTCGATGTTTTTAGGGTATATGGAGATATATAGGTGGAAGAAGTATGTCAGAGGGCACGAGGGGCCCACGAGGGTGGAGGGCGCGCCTAGGGGGGTAGGCGCGCCCCCCTACCTCGTGGCCTCCTCGAAGCTTCCATTATGTCCACTTCAAGTCTTCTGGGCTTCTTTCCTTCCAAAAATGGGTTCCGTGGAGTTTCAGGTCAATTGGACTCCGTTCGGTTTTCCTTTTCTTTGAAACCCTAAAACAAGGTAAAAAACAGAAACTGGCACTGGGCTCTGGGTTAATAGGTTAGTCCCAAAAATGATATAAAAGTGTATAATAAAGCCCATAAACATCCAAAACAGTAGACAATATAGCATGGAGCAATCAAAAATTATAGATACGTTGGAGACGTATCAAGCATCCCCAAGCTTAATTCCTTCTCGTCGTCGAGTAGGTAAATGATAAAAACAGAATTTTTGATGCAGAGTGCTACTTGGCATAATTTTAATGTAATTCTTCTTAATTGTGGTATGAATATTCAGATCCGAAAGATTCAAGACAAAAGTTCATATTGACATAAAAATGATAATACTTTAAGCATACTGACTAAGCAATTATGTCTTCTCAAAATAACATGGCCAAAGAATATTCATCGCTACAAAATCATATAGTTTAGTCATGTTTCATTTTCGTCACACAAGAATGCTATCATCATGCACAACCCCGATGACAAGGCAAGCAATTGTTTCATACTTTAGTAATCTCAAACCTATAAACTTTCACGCAATATATGAGCGCGAGCCATGGACATAGCACTATAGGTGGAATAGAATATAATGAGGGGGTTATGTGGAGAAGACAAAAAAGGAGAAATTCTCACATCAACGAGGCTAATCAATGGGCTATGGAGATGCCCACCGATTGATGTTAATGCAAGGAGTAGGGATTGCCATGAAACGGATGCACTAGAGCTATAAATGTATGAAAGCTCAACAAAAGAAACTAGTGGGTGTGCATCGAACTTGCTTGCTCACGAAGACCTAGGGCACTTGAGGAGGCCCATTGTTGGAATATACAAGCCAAGTTCTATAATGAAAAATTCCCACTAGTATATGAAAGTGATAACATGAGAGACTCTCTACTATGAAGATCATGGTGCTACTTTGAAGCACAAGTGTGGCAAAGGATAGTAACATTGTCCCTTCTCTCTTTTTCTCTCATTTTTTGGGCCTTTTCTTTTTTATGGCCTTTCTCCTTTTTTATGGCCTTTCCCTTTTTTATGGCCTTTCTCTTTTTTTATTCCTCACTTGGGACAACGTTCTAGAAAATGATGATCATCACACTTCTATTTATTTACAACTCAATGGTTACAACTCGATACTAGAACAAAAGATGACTCTATATGAATGCCTCTGGCGTTGTACCGGGATATGCAATGACTCATGTGTGACATGTATGAAAGAATTATGAATGGTGGCTTTGCCACAAATACTATGTCAACTACATGACCATGCTAAGCAATATGACAATGATGAATGTGTCATGATGAACGGAATGATGGAAAGTTGCATGGCAATATATCTCGGAATGGCTATGGAAATGCCATAATAGGTAGGTATGGTGGTTGTTTTGAGGAAGATATAAGGAGGTTTATGTGTGACAGAGTGTATCATATCACGGGTGTCGGTGTCAAAACCGGCGGATCTCGGGTAGGGGGTCCCGAACTGTGCGTCTAGGCCGGATGGTAACAGGAGGCAGGGGACACGATGTTTTACCCAGGTTCGGGCCCTCTTGATGGAGGTAAAACCCTACGTCCTGCTTGATTGATATTGATGATATGGGTAGTACAAGAGTAGATCTACCACGAGATCAGAGAGGCTAAACCCTAGAAGCTAACCTATGGTATGATTGTTGTTGCTACGGACTAAAACCCTCCGGTTTATATAGACACCGGAGAGGGCTAGGGTTACATAGAGTCGGTTACAATGGTAGGAGATCTACATATCCGTATCGCTAAGCTTACCTTCCACGCCAAGGAAAGTCCCTTCCGGACACGGGACGAAGTCTTCAATCTTGTATTTTCATAGTCCACGAGTCCGGCCGAAGGTATAGTCCATCTACCCGGACACCCCCTAATCCAGGACTCACTCAGTAGCCCCCGAACCAGGCTTCAATGACGATGAGTCCGGCGCGCAAATTGTCTTTGGCATTCCAAGGCGGGTTCTCCTCCAAATTTCATGTACCTGTTGAATAGTGTCCGGTTTCTTGTAAATGTAGTGCTCCTTGGCTTCTACGCCCAATAATGGCCATTTTCCACGTGTCAAACGAATATGAAAAGTCAGGGTGTTTTTTTATATTTACACCCCTAGCCGCGTGAACGAGCCGCCTATTTAAGGGGACGAGGATTTAGATCCAAACCACACCTTCTCCCCTCCGCGAGTATTCATCAGAGCGTATCCGACAGAGGTCCATTCCATCATGGCCGGCTGCCGCAGCTCCTCCTCTCGCCCTTCCAGCCCTCAGCCTGGAGATTGGAAGAGGTGCTCCATCCCGCACAGCGAGCTAGTGACGCTCCAGGCCAAGGGATTTCTCCCCCCGGCCTATATGGTCCCGGTTTGAGCCGGACTTGCCACCTATAATGGCGGAGAGAAAGCGGAGAGCGCCCCCAATCCCTCCAAAGGAGAGCGGGTATGCCTTGTCCCTTACTTAATAAGAGGGCTCAGATTTCCAATTCATCCGTTTCTCCGGGGGCTCCTGGAGTTCTATGGCCTCCAGCTGCACAACCTCACGCCTGCCTCCATATTGCATATCGCGGGCTTCGTAGCCCTTTGCAGGCTGTTTTGGGCTGCGAGGCTCATTTCGCGCTGTGGAAAAGGCTATTCTGCCTCGTGCCCCGTTCTAAGAACGGGTCAATATATCAAGTGGGCAGAGCCGAAGTGTGGCGCATCCCCGGGACCGGATATCTATCCAGAACCCCAAAGAAGGCGTCCGAGGACTGGCCTTCGGAATGGTTTTATATAGAGGACGTCCTGCTGCCGGATCTTGTCCGAATCGGCCTCCCTGAGTTCGACAGTGCTCCCCTAAAGAAGCGCCTAAGCTGGCATCCACGGAGCCCTCAGAGGGAAAGTGACAGGGACGTTCTTTACCCGATGGGCCAGATAAGATTGTTAGCTCATTCCGGACTGACCATGATCGGGGCCATGGCCGCATGCATCATGCGAGGGGTGCAACCGCTTCAGTATAGAGGCCTCCCCATGTGGGACTTCAACAGGGAGGACGATGCCACCCGCCACGGCCGTAAGGGGCCGGATTCGGTTGCTGCTCTAATAAAGACCTTGTCCGCTTTGTACAAGGGAGAAGAGGAGGAATTTCTCCGCGTCAACCCACGGGGTGGATTTTCTATGTACAATCCGCCAAGTTGGGTAAGTGGACACTTTTACTTGCCCATCCGTTTTATATTCCCATTGTTAAATATTCATTCTAACAACTTCAACGCAGGAACTGCGCTAGGCTGTTAAAGAAATAAACAGCCCTCCTCCACAACCCGAGGACCCGGGACGGTCCCTCGACCCGGCCTCTCAAGAGGATCTGGACTTATTTGTGGAGATGATCGATGGGGTGTTTCATCAATTGAGCAAGGACAATGTCTTGGTGGCCATTACGGCCGATTACCCAGGGCTACTCCCAGCCTCACAGGTAACTGAGACCGAAGTCCCAGCACTTTCAAAAGGGATCTATCCTCGCGTGTCGACTGCCGTATGACAACCGTGTTTTGCAAGGGAGGTCCCTGAGACGGGAGGCCGAGCCTGCGGCGACTAGCCAACGAGGGGCGGCAAGGCCCTGCGAGCTGAAAAGAAGTGCGGTCCGGACTGAGACGCCGGCGCAAAGGTATAGCGCGCCATCTTATTCCCAGGTGTTATTCCTTCGAGGCATATTAACGCGCGTGCTCTCTTCAGGACGGAGAGACCTCGCCGGACTATATCCGGAGAGGCTGCCAATCGCGCCTCCACCAGCCAGGCTCCAAAGCCTGGCCCGGAGGCAGAGGCAAACACGAGGCGCGCACCGGACGCTCCTCCGACAGAGGATGCGGATAGGCTGTCTGCCACCAATTCCGAGGTGGAGAGTGCCATGAACCACAGGCGTCGCCGGACAGTTCTTTGCGACGCTTGTTTCTCCCAAGAGGCATTGGATGCCTTCAATTCGGGAGACGCGTACCTCTGTGCCGCTCAAAATGGTCTAGCCAGAGCCATGGAGCAATATGTAAAAGACATACGGGTAAGAAAATTTTGGTAATTATATATATATACCAGTCGCCCCCGAGATTTGAAACAGTTAGAATAACTGATTTAAGGATCATCTATTATGTAGGTTCTTACAGAAAAGAATACCCTGTTGTCCCAGGAGTTGGAAGAGTGCAATGCCCAACTTGAGGCTGCACTAGCCGCGGCAGGGGAGCCCAAGGAGACCCCCTCTGGTAATATACGCTTCAAAAGATAAGTATTTTGCGAAGTGTGGCGTGGTTGCAAATCTGACAAATGAAATTACAGATGGCGACGGATTAAATCTGGAAGAGCAACAACTCCAACGCCAGCTGAAGGCTGGTGAGAGCGTGCTGACAAAGGTGAGGCGGGAGATGAACGATCTCCAAGATGCCAACACCAAGATGGGCGTTGAACTGAAGGATGTTCGTGCCCAGCTGTTGGACTCCGTGAAGGAGAATCAGCGGCTTCGACGCGGCATATATAGTAAGTTCTTAAACGAACTTTGAAAAAAAGAGTTCGGCGAGGAAGTCGACTAACAGAGGAATATCTGTAGGTATGCTAACAGGTCGTCCTGTAGAGGAGATACCCGGTTCTACGGGAAACCTTCTTCCCGAGCTCTCACAACTGCATGAGCGAGTTCGGCAGGTGATGCAAAGCGTCGCCCAGGCCTTGTGGCCATCCGTCTCCATGCCCGAAGGCCTTGGAGAGCTTGTAGAGAAGCTGAAGGGAGCGCGGCGGCGCTTCCAATTGTGGAAGATGTCGGCCTGCCGTCAAGGCGCCAGGGAGGCCTGGGCCATGGTGAAGACACGGTACATGAAGGCTGACCCAAACCACATGGGCGAGGTCAGACCCGTGGGGCCCGATGGGAAGGAGATCCCTGTGAGCTTAGTATACGGCCAAGTAGAATTGGCTGCAAAGTATTCCCAACAGGACTGTAAACTAGACAGCCTATTAGATGGTATTGAAGAGGAATACAATCAGTCAGATTGACTATGTAATTATAATTGACATGTGTAATGCCTTCTAGCCGGATTGTAGATCATTTGTCATGGCCGACCTTTTCGCTTCAACCTCGGGACCTGACGGTCCATAGTGTGTCCGAATACCCTCGTGGTTATATAAGAACTGGGGTATGCATGGAGACCAGGCGTAGGGGTCATTAGTGCCTGAACAGACAAGTGCCCAACTAGTTATGTTATATTACATGGTTAGTAAGAAACATCTTCCAGGGAGAATGGTTCCGTTAGGGGTTCCTTTCCCTGGGAGTCATGCCCTAAAGGGCATGTCCATTCTGCGAAAAGAGGCGCAGGAAAAACATCTGGGGGCGTATAGATAAAAAAAAGATCATCTTTAGTTCACCGACCGAATATTCCCTTAAGAACGCTAGCTTTCGGCTTCACCCAGTCTGAGGTACACATCTGGCTGACCCGGCAGTAACAATCGCAGAGGTGCTCCCTTTACCACCTAGCCGAACAATCGGGAACGTAGGGGTAAGCACGGGAGCCAGGCAACCCAGCTTGGCCAAAACTTAAGTCATATCGATGCATATCATGGAGAATAAAAGGTACATGCGGAAGTGTGACACATGTGTTGGGCATGATGCCCGTATAAATAAGCTTCCGTTTAAAGAAGCCCCCAGGTTTAATGAGCGTGGATAGCGCGTCATTTTATGAGCCTTTAAAGGCTATAAGAGACAAAGAGAGGAGAAGGAGAGAAATGTAAGACAGAAAGTATGTAAAAAATGGATAGAGGAAGGAGACGAACACAGAGTCCGGCACTAGGCATAGAATCTTCGGACACGGGCTGCGTTCCACGGGTTCGGCTCGAGTCGGTTATCCGATATGCATCTCGCAGGCGGTACGCTCCACCAGTCACGACTTGGTCAATTATGAAGGGACCTTCCCACTTGGGCTTGAGTTTGTCCTTTTTCTTGTCCGGCAGGCGTAGAACTAATTCGCCAACGTTGTAATTTTTGGCCCGTACTTCTCTGCTTTGGTATCTTCGAGCCTGCTATTGATAGAATGCGGAACGGGCTTTTGCCACGTCCTGCTCTTCCTCCAAGGCATCCAAACTGTCTTGCCGATCGAGCTCGGCTTCTCTTTCTTCGTACATGCGCACTCGAGGTGAGTCATGAATTATGTTGCAGGGCAAAACTGCCTCTGCGCCGTACACCATGAATAATGGTGTGTATTCGGTGGTGCGATTCGGCGTGGTCCGCAGCCCCCAGAGTACGGAGTCGAGCTCCTCTACCTAGTGCGTATTAGATTCCTTAAGGGACCACACTAATCTGGGTTTGATGCCGCTCATGATAAGACCATTTGCACGTTCGACCTGGCCGTTGGTTTGTGGGTGATAGACAGAAGCATAATCGAGCTTGATGCCCATGTTTTTGCACCAGAGTTTTACCTCATCGGCCGTAAAGTTCGTGCCGTTATGAGTGATGATGCCGTGGGGGACGCCGTAACGGTGTACAACCCCGTATATAAAGTCTATCACCGGTCCGGATTCGGCCGTCTTAACAGGCTTGGCTTCTATCCATTTAGTGAACATATCCATCATGACCAGTAAGTATTTTTTCTTGTGGGTTCCGCCTTTAAGGGGTCCAACCATTTCAAGCCCCCAGACCGCGAAGGGCCAAGTGATGGGGATAGTTTGGAGGGCGGTGGGTGGCATTTGGCTTTGGTTTGCAAAAAGCTGGCAACCGACGCATCGTTGGACTAAGTCCTGGGCGTCTGCCCGGGCCGTCGGCCAATAAAAGCCTGTATGAAAGGCCTTGCTTACAAGGGACCGAGCTGCAGCATGATGTCCATCGAGTCCGGCATGAATTTCAGCCAGGAGGTTCCGCCCTTCCTCTTCGGAGATGCGCCTTTGAAGGACTCCGGTAGTGATTTTCTTATAAAGCTCTCCCTCATGGACTTTATAGGCTTTAGATCGCCGCACTATGCAGCGTGCCTCATTTTGGTCCTCAGGGAGTTCCTGCCTGGTAAGGTAGGCAAGGAATGGTTCTGTCCACGGGGCGATGACGGCCATTATTACGTGGGCTGAAGGTGTTATTTCATTGGCTGAGCCTCCAATTATGTCAGAGGGTTCGGTGTTGGGCAGTGTGGTTGGGTCCGGGCTGTTATTGCCAGGTTCCCCTTCCCATACTACGGACGGCTTGAACAGCCTTTCCAAGAAGATGTTGGGGAGGGACTACATCGCATTTTGTGCCGATGCGTGCCAGGACATTTGCCGCCTGATTATTTTCCCGGGCTATATGGTGAAATTCGAGCCCTTCTAACCAAGCTGACATTTTTAGGACGGCATTGCGATAAGCTGCCATTTTTGGATCCTTGGCATGAAAGTCTCCATTTATTTGGGATATTGCGAGGTTCGAGTCCCCGCGCACCTCTAGGTGTTGGATGCCCATGGATACTGCCATCCGGAGACCATGTAAAAGGGCCTCATATTCGGCTGCGTTGTTGGAGTCTGTGTACATTATCTGGAGTACATATTGAACTGTGTCTCCTGTGGGGGACGTCAAAATGACGCCAGCCCCTAGACCGGCCAACATTTTGGAGCCGTCGAAGTGCATGACCCAGTTTGAATATGTGCCGTACTCTTTAGGGAGTTTGGCCTCCGTCCATTCTGCGACGAAGTCGGCCAAAACTTGCGACTTGATAGCTCGCCGTGGCTTGTAAGTTATGTCGAACGAGAGGAGCTCAATGGCCCATTTTGCAATCCGGCCCATCGTGTCACGGTTGTTTATAATATCGTTAAGTGGCACTTCCGAGGCTACTGTTATTGAACACTCTTGAAAGTAGTGTCGCAGCTTCCGGGATGCCATAAATACCGTGTACGCAATCTTTTGATAATGCGGGTACCGTGACTTGCACGGAGTAAGGACAGTGGACACATAATAGACCGGCTTTTGAAGGGGGAATTTGTGTCCATCCGTTTCTCATTCAACGACGAGCACTGTGCTTACGACCTGATGGGTTGCTGCAATGTATAATAGCATTGGTTCGCCAATGTTTGGCGCGGCCAGGACTGGGTTTGTTGCCAAGATGGCTTTTATTTCGTCGAGCCGGCCGTGGCTGCATCCGTCCACTCGAAGTGTTCAGTGTGCCAAAGGAGGCGGTAAAGGGGTAGGGCCTTTTCTCCTAGGCGGGAGATAAAGCGGCTTAGAGCCGCCACGCATCCGGTTAATTTTTGTATTTGTTTGAGGTCCTTCGGGATATCCAATTGTGATAGAGCTCGGATCTTGGCTGGATTTGCTTCAATTCCTCTACCGGATACAATGAAGCCCAAGAGCTTTCCGGTTGGAACGCCGAAAACGCATTTTTCTGGGTTGAGCTTGATGTCGTATGTTCGGAGGTTATCGAATGTTAGCCTCAAGTCGTCTACTAGAGATTCAACATGTCTTGTTTTAGCAACCACATCATCTACGTATGCCTCCGCTCTTTTGCCAATCTGGTTTGTCAGACATGTCTGAATCATGCGCTGATATGTTACGTCGGCGTTTTTGAGCCCGAAGGGCATTGTGTTGAAGCAGAATGGGTCGTATGGTGTGATGAATGCTGTTGCGGCTTGGTCTGACTCTGCCATCTTTATTTGATGGTAGCCGGAGTATGCGTCGAGGAAACACAACGAATCGTGTCCTGCGGTAGCGTCGATAATTTGATCGATGCAGGGGAGAGGGAAGGGATCCTTTGGGCAAGCCTTGTTAAGGTCTTTGAAATCAACGCACAAGCGCCAGGATTTGTCCTTCTTTGGTACCATCGCCAGGTTTGCTAGCCAGTCCGGATGTTTTATATCTTTGATGAATCTGGCCTCCAATAGCTTGGCTAGTTCCTCTCCCATGGCATGTCTCTTAGGTTTGGAAAAATGCCGAAGAGCCTGTTTGACTGGCTTGAATCCTTTTAGGATATTTAAGCTGTGTTCGGCCAGCCTGCGTGGGATTCCTGGCATGTCTGAAGGGTGCCAGGCGAAAATGTCCCAGTTCTCTCGTAGGAACTCTCGCAGTGCGGTGTCTACATCAGGGTTTAACTGTGCCCCAATGGAGGCTGTTTTATTGGGGTCCGTTGGATGGACCTGGAATTTGACTATTTCGTCCGCCGGTTTAAAGGAGGTGGACTTGGATCTTTTATCGACTATCACATCGTCCCTATTCACCGTGGAGCGCAGCGCAGTCAGTTCCTCAGCCGCTAGGGCTTCGGATAGCGCCTCGAGGGCCAGTGCGGCTGTCTTGTTTTCGGTGCAGAGTGCTATGTCCGGATCACTAACAAGAGTGATGATTCCGTTAGGCCCGGGCATCTTGATCTTCATGTACCCGTAATGGGGTATTGCTTGGAAGACTGTAAACGCTTCCCGCCCTAGCAAAGCGTGATATCCGCTACTGAACGGGGCCACCTGGAACGTGACCTCTTCGGACCTGTAATTATCCAGCGTGCCGAACACCACATCTAGTGTGATTTCTCCTGTACAGCACGCTTCCCGACTGGGGATTATTCCTCTAAAGGTTGTGCTGCTTCACTCAATGCGGGTCCAGTCTATTTCCATTTTTTGAAGGGTTTCCTCATAAATGAGGTTCAATCCGCTGCCGCCATCCATGAGTACCTTGGTAAGATGAAAGTCGTCCACTATTGGACTGAGGACCAATGCGGCTAGTGCCCGGGCTATTCGGAATTTAGGTTCATCACTGGCGTTAAAAGTAATAGCCGTGTCACTCCATGGGTTTATTGTTGCTACTTGGTAGACTTCGGCAAGGCCGCGGAGTGTTCTTTTTCGCATATTATTTGATGCGAAAGTCTTGAAGACTGTTAATACCGTACTGGTTTCTCTGGGATGGCTTTCTGTGGCTTCTGGAATTAGAAGATCTTCGCCAATTTTTGCCACCTGCCAGAGTATCCAACATGCTCTAAGTCTGTGAGTTGGTGTGGCGCCCTCTGCACTGTGAATTTTACAGGGTCCATCAAGCCATCCTTCCAGTACGGTTCCATGCCCTGTAGAGGGCTTTTGCTTTTTGGTATTGAACCCGGGTGTCTGACGATGATGCACCCTTTTATTTCGGACCGGGTTTGTATTCAGGGCCGGATTGTCCCAAAATTTTGTTTCGGTTTTCCAGGCGCTTTCCATCGCACAGTACTTTCGTACTATGGACGCCAAGTCAACAAAGCATGTAATATCACGGCGACTTATGGCGTTGAGGATTCCCTTGTCCGTGCAATTATTGCAGAAGAATGAAATTGCGTCTTCTTCGCGGTAGTCATTTATCCTGTTCATAACCAGGAGGAATCTGGCCCAGTAATGATGTACTATTTCTTCGGGCTCTTGCCTAATTTGGGATAGATCGCTTATGTACGGGTGGGTGGGTGGAATCAAATCCGAAACCTCACCCAATCTGAGACCCAGGGGCCATGGAGTTTCCGAACTCGGACATTTGGATTCTTGGATGCTACCCAATGAATCTAGTCCATCGCCTGACTTTAAGTTCAGGTCTTGAGTGATGTCCTCCCCTCTGCGGGTATCCGGCTTGGAGGGATCGGGAATCCAGACATAGCTAGTCCTTAAGATAGATGAAGGGTCGCCGCACTATCCCTCTACCACGGCAACGTGATGGGTGACCAGGGGAGAGTTAATCTCTCTCAGATCGGGTTTAGGCCCAATCTGGTCGTAATCCGTAGCGACTCCCAGGGCGGCGATGCAATCCAAGAGCTCATTTAGGGAAGAGAGCTCCATTGGATCTAGCTGCTCGGCGAATTCCGAGCTGACGTGAAGATTGCTTTCAATGACCCGAGAGGTCATCGTCGGCGCAGCGGCCGAACAGGCAGTCATAAGGAAACCGCCTAGCTGGAGAGTTTGGCCGACAGCCAAAGCACCCTTAGCAACGGTGCCGTCTTTAAAGCCGGGATGAGGCATCCTTCCTGATGGCGACGACACAGAGGAACTCTCAATGAAAGCACCAATGTCGGTGTCAAAACCGGCGGATCTCAGGTAGGGGGTCCCGAACTATGCGTCTAGGCCGGGGTAACAGGAGGCAGGGGACACGATGTTTTACCCAGGTTCGGGCCCTCTTGATGGAGGTAAAACCCTACGTCCTGCTTGATTGATATTGATGATATGGGTAGTACAAGAGTAGATCTACCACGAGATCAGAGAGGCTAAACCCTAGAAGCTAACCTATGGTATGATTGTTGTTGCTACGGACTAAAACCCTCCATTTTATATAGACACCGGAGAGGGCTAGGGTTACATAGAGTCGGTTACAATGGTAGGAGATCTACATATCCATATCGCTAAGCTTGCCTTCCACGCCAAGGAAAGTCCCTTCCGGACACGGGACGAAGTCTTCAATCTTGTATCTTCATAGTCCAGGACTCCGGCCGAAGGTATAGTCTGGCTATCCGGACACCCCCTAATCCAGGACTCCCTCAACGGGGTTTGGATGCACCGGCGAAGTTTGCACCAACTCTGAATGTGAGAAAGGGCAATGCACGGTACCGAAGAGGCTAGCAAGGATGGAAGGGTGAGAGTGCGTATAATCCATGGACTCAACATTAGTCATAAAGAACTCACATAATTATTGCAAAAATCTACAAGTCATCAAAAACCTCGGCACTACGCACATGCTCCTAGGGGGATAGATTGGTAGGAAAAGACCATCGCTCGTCCCCGACCGCCACTCATAAGGAAGACAATCAAATAACACCTCATGTTTCAAATTTATTACACAACGTTTACCATGCGTGCATGCTACGAGACTTGCAAACTTCAACACAAGCATTTATCAAATTCACAACTACTCAACTAGCACGACTTTGATATTATTACCTCCATATCTCAAAACAATCATCAAGCATCAAACTTCTCTTAGTATTCAATACTCTATTTGAGAGTTTTTACTATTCTTGGATGCCTAGCATATTAGGATTATTTAAGACTCTCAAAATAATCTAAGTGAATCATGAGAGTTCATCTATTTCTTCAAAATAAAACTACCACCATGCGCTAAAAGATATAAGTGAAGCACTAGAGCAAATGCCAAACTACTCCGAAAGATATAAGTGAAGATCAATGAGTAGTCGAATAATTATGCAACTATGTGAAGACTCTCTAACATTTAAGAATTTCAGATCTTGGTATTTTATTCAAACAGCAAGCAAAGCAAAATAAAATGACATTCTAAGAATGGCAAACATCATGTGAAGAAGCAAAAACCTAGGATCAACCGAAACTAACCGATAGCACTCACTGGTAGAAAAAGGGCCTATAGTCCCGGTTCGTAAGGGCCTTTAGTCCCGGTTCCTGAACCGGGACTAAAGTGTCGGTACTAATGCCTTGACCCTTTAGTCCCGGTTCAATCCAGAATCGGGACTAAAGGGCGCGGCCACGTGGAGCTCCACCTTTAGTCCCGGCTGGTAACACCAACCGGGACTAAAGGAAATTTTATGATTTTTTTTGAAAAAAAAAATTGATTTTTTTTTATTTTCAAACTTCTGAATTATTTTAACCTCTAGTCTGTAATCACCACCCCTCATCACTTATCAATTTATCCTCTAATCACCCCTCATCAGTCCAAATCATATAACTTCCCGAACGGTCACCCATCCTCCCACTCCCCCAACCTGAGCACGCTTAACTTCCGGGTTCTATTCTCCCTCGCTCCAAGTCTGCACTTGTTGTTTTCCTGACAATAGTAAGATGTCAATCCTATTAACCTTCAGGAATTTTGCTTGAGCATGAAGTGACACATTTCACTGTTTGAGTTTGAAACTATTGTTTTAAAAAACAATAATTATTTAGTAACACTAATATTTCTTGAATAATTAGTTTGACCATTGTTTGACCACAGTTTGACCACAGTTTGACCAGATTTGACCAAAATTGAAATAACTAAAATAATTATTTAGTAACACTAATATTCTAGAATAATTAGTTTGACCATTGTTTGACCACAGTTTGCCCACTGTTTGAATATTTTTCAATTTTTTCCACTCTAGATCTTAAAAGCCCCGTAACTTTTTTAATATTAGGTTTTTGAGGATTTTGAAAATGTTTAACGGGGTTCCCTTTGTTAAATTTGGATGTAACTTTTCGAGTAGATGATTTTTCATATAAAAAACTTTTTCATCCGAGTTAGTATGCAAAAGTTATGCCCATTTCTTCAAGAAATATGTCAACTTGTGACCACCACTATTGGTCACTGAATGGTCACAAATTTTCATTTGTGACCTTTTTGTGACCAAAAACATAAGGTCAAAAGTTGACCGTGATAAACTGACTATAGCGACCTTTCTTCTGGAATGGTCGTAGACGTTTATGACCAAAATACGTCTATTGTGGCGTTTTGGTCACTAGCAACCTCCCCAGGCCACCACTGGTAGAAAAAGGGCCTTTAGTCCCGGTTCGTAAGGGCCTTTAGTCCCGGTTCTGGAACCGGGACTAAAGTGTCGGTACTAATGCCCTGACCCTTTAGTCCCGGTTCAATCCAGAACCGGGACTAAAGGCCCTCCACGTGGCTGGTCCACCTTTAGTCCCGGTTGGTAACACCAACCGGTACTAAAGGAAATTTCCTAAAAAAAATTTGAAATTTTTTTTTTGAATTTTTTTTTGAATTTTTTTTATTTTCAAATTTCTGAATTATTTTAACCTCTAATCTCTAATCACCCCTCATCACTGCTCAATTTAATCTCTAATCATCCCTCATCATTCCAAATCATCTCACTTCCCGAACGGTCACCCATCCTCTCACTACTCCAGCCTGAGCACGCTTAACTTCTGGGTTCTATTCTCCCTCGTTTCCAAGTCTGCACTTGTTGTTTTCTGACAATAGTAAAATGTCAATCCTATTAACCCTCAGGAATTTAGCTTGAGCATGAAGTCACATATTTCACTGTTTGAGTTTAAAACTATTGTTCTAAAAAACAATAATTTTTTAGTAACACTAATATTTTTGAATAAGTAGTTTGACCATTGTTTGACCAAGTTTGACCATAGTTTGACCAGATTTGACCAAAATTCAAAAAAGGTGAAATAATTATTTAATAACACTAATATTCTGGAATAATTATTTAGTAACACTAATACTTCTTGAATAAGTATTTAAAAAAACTGAAATTTAAAAAAACTGAAATTTGAGCATAACTTTTTTTCCTTTTGGAATTTGAGGATTCTAGAAATTTGCAAACAGGCCACATTTCGAGTAGATGTAACTTTTGGAATTTGCAAACAGGTCCCATCGGATGTAACTTTTCGAGTAGATGATTTTTCATATAAAAAACTTTTTCATCCGAGTTCGTATGCAAAAGTTATGCGCATTTTACAAATTCCAGAGAGATTTTGTAAATAAAGTCAAAATTCATATTTGTAAATTTTCCCAACAACTAGACCACATATCACATGTGAAACTTATTTTCTTTTGTTTTTTTGACATTTTCATCATTTTTTTTATTTTTTTAAAAACTGAAAAGGCGATCCACCGGGGGGGGTATAGTTTGAAAATGGGACCTTTAGTACCAGTTCGTGGCACGAACCGGGACTAAAGGTCTCATCCCCATTAGTCCCGATTCGTGCCTCAAACCGGGACTAAAGGTCTAATCTTTAGTCCCGGTTTGTGGCACGAACCGGGACCAATAGTTGTGGGCCAGGAGCGAGGCCCATTGGTCCCGGTTCATCCCACCAACCGGGACCAAAAGGTCTAGATGAACCGGGACTAATGCCTTAGCCGCACGAACCGGGACAAATGCTCACATTAGTCCCGGTTCTAGACTGAACCGGGACTAATGGGCTGAGCCGGCCTAGACCATAGCCCTGTTTTCTACTAGTGCACGTAGGCATCCAGCGTGGCAATCTGATGTGGCACAAGATTCAGCCCGGTCCAATTCGATTTTCTACATGGGCCTAGCCCAACAATTCAGCCTATTTGTGTTTTTTCTGTCAATTTTTGGTTGTGTTCATGGGCCAAGCCCAATATTGCAGCCTTTTTATTGTTGGGTCGTGGCCTTTTTATCCCAGTTTTAAAATTGTGGTGAGTGGGTCCAAGTTGTCAGCTTCTAGTAAGTGGATCCTGGCTGTCAGGGTCATATTCTTCATATTTCAATTTGGCAGTCAATAAATAAGCAGTATTTAAATTGGCACAAACAGAAAATACATATAATAATACTTCAAATAACAACCAGATTCGGGATGGAGCTCCTACTCTACAAATAACACATAAATACAATTGAAAGTGCAACTAT
Organism: Triticum monococcum; assembly: GCA_034509565.1. Taxonomy (NCBI): domain Eukaryota; kingdom Viridiplantae; phylum Streptophyta; class Magnoliopsida; order Poales; family Poaceae; genus Triticum; species Triticum monococcum. Next base: position 759,889,237 of record CM067842.1, read on the forward strand.
CCCTAGGTGGTTTTGGTAATTCATAACAACATATAGCTCATTGAGCTAATGCTATTCCAAGATGATTATTTCAGGAAAGCTCAATGATTGGCATGGCATGGATGTGAAAGTGGAACCCTCAAAATGCTAAGGACAAAGGATTGGCTCAATCTCAAAAGCTCAAGACTCTTCATTTCATATTTTAGTGGTCCAAGATCACATTGAGTCTTTAGGAAAAGCCAATACTATTAAGGAGGGATGAGGTATTGCTTAATGAGCCTCTTGCTTCATGTGCTTAGTGATATGCTCCAAAACCCTCAACTACTTTCCGATATCCACATTTGACCTAAACCCTAAGCCAAACTCGGTCCTACCGATTCTTCCTATCCGGCGCCACCGAGTTTCACTTGTCATTAGCCACTGCCAAACCCTAGCAATTCAGTCCTACCGATAGGGATCTCGGTCTCACCGAGATGGGTTTGTAAACTCTCTGTTTCCCTTTCGTAACTTTTCGGTCCCACCAAAAGAGCGAATCGGTCCCACCGAGATTGCAATGTAAACTCAGTGTTTCCCCTTTGTAACTTTTCGGTCTCACCGAAAGAGCAAATCGGTCCCACCGAGTTTGCCTGACCAACTCTCTGGTTAGCTAATTACCAAATTCGGTCTCACCGAGTTTGTGTAATCGGTCTCACCAAGATTACGTTATGCCCAAACCCTAACCATATCGGTCCTACCGAGTTGCATGTCAGTCCCACCGAAAATCACTAACAGTCACTAGGTTTACATTTTCGGTCCGACCGAGTTTATTGATTCGGTCCCACCGAGATTGGAAAACTGTGTAACGGTTGGATTTTGTGTGGAGGCTATATATACCCCTCCACCTTCTTCTCATTCGGTGAGAGAGCCATCAGAACACACACATCATTCCAACTCATAAGTTCTGAGAGAGAACCACCTACTCATGTGTTGAGACCAAGACATTCCATTCCTACCATATGAATCTTGATCTCTAGCCTTCCCAAGTTTCTTTACACTCAAATCTTCTTTCCACCAAATCCAAATCCTATGAGAGAGAGTTGAGTGTTGGGGAGACTATCATTTGAAGCACAAGAGCAAGGAGTTCATTACCTACACACCATTTGTTACTTCTTAGAGAGTGGTGTCTCCTAGATTGGCTACGTGTCACTTGGGAGCCTCCGACAAGATTGTGGAGTTGAACCAAGGAGTTTTTAAGGGCAAGGAGATCGCCTACTTCGTGAAGATCTCCCGCTAGTGAGGCAAGTCCTGTGTGGGCGATGGCCATGGTGGGATAGACAAGGTTGCTTCTTCGTGGACCCTTTGTGGGTGGTTACTTCTTTGTGGACCCTTCATGGGTGGAGCCCTGTGTGGACTCGCGCAACCGTTGCCCTTGGGTGGAGCCCTGTGTGGACTTGCGCAACCGTTACCCTTCGTGTGTTGAAGTCTCCATCAACGTGGATGTAGGATAGCACCACCTATCCGAACCACGGGAAAAACATCCCTGTCTCCAATAGCGTTTGAATTCTCCAAACCCTTCCCTTTACATTCTTGAAAGTTGGATGCTTTACTTTCCGCTGCCTATATACTCTTTGCATGCTTGCTTGAATTATGTGATGATTGCTTGACTTGTCCTAAATTAGCTAAAATCTGCCAAGAACTAAAATTGGGAAAAGGTTAAGTTTTTATTTGGTCAAGTAGTCTAATCACCCCCTCTAGACATACTAAAATTGTGAAATTTGGGACACTTTGATTGATATGCACGAAGGTACCGACTCTGTCAAGGAATCCAAGTTGGATGTGCTTCAAAGCCAACTTGATAAGTTCAAGATGAAGGATGGTGAAGGTGTCGCCGAAATGTACTCTAGGCTTGCTCTCATCACAAATGAGATTGCCGGCTTAGGAAGTGAAGAGATGACCAACAAATTCATCATCAAGAATATTCTAAGAGCCTTGGATGGAAAATATGATACCGTGTGCACATTGATCCAAATGATGCCCAATTACAAAGATCTCAAGCCAACGGAGGTGATTGGAAGAATTGTTGCTCATGAGATGTCACTTAAGGATAAAGAGGAACTTCACAACAAATCAAGTGGTGCCTATAAAGCCTCATGTGAAGCCCCTACATCATCAAGTGAGAAACAAGACTTCAATGAAGAATTGAGCTTAATGCTGAAGAACTTCAACAAGTTCTACAAGAATAGAAGCAAAGATAGAAGCTCCAAGTCAAGGTCCTACAATGACAAAAGATCCTCTAGTCGAGAGCGAAACTGTTACAATTGTGGAAGACCCGGACACTATTCCAATGAGTGTACGGCTCCCTACAAGAGAAGAGAAGATTCTCCAAAAAGAAGAAGCAAAGGATCACCACCAAGAGAGAGAAGGAGTAGAGATGATCGTTATGAACGAAGATACTCACGGAGAAGCAAGGATTCGGAAAGGAAGGAAAAATCATCAAGGAGCTACACAAGACGAAGACATCAAGCTCATGTTGGTGAATGGGTATCCGGCTCCGACTCCGACAGCCACTCCGAGAGAAGTTATTACTCCGGCTCCGAAGATACTCAAGATGAAGGTGTTGCCGGTCTAGCACTTGTGTCAACCAACTCCTACGACATATTTGACTCACCAAATGAAGGAATTGGAAGATGCTTCATGGCCAAAGGTCCTAAGGTAACACACCCCGAGTATGTTGATTTCAATAGTGATGAAGATGACTTGTTAGGTGATGATTTGCTCGGTGACAACTCTAGTGATGAATACTATGATGAAATGTCAATTAAACATGCTAATCAAGATAAAACGAATGACAATGATAAGGAGAAGATTGAGGCGCTAACTAAAGAACTAAACACTCTTAAGTTAGCTCATGAAACCATCTTCGAAGATCATCGAGAACTTTTAAGAGCTCATGAGAAATTACGCTTTGAGAAGATCAATCTTGAGCAAGAGCATGAGTTCTTAAAAGCAATCAATGATGATCTCCGCAAGAAAAGTTCTTCTTACATTGCCAAGCGTTTACTCTTATCCACTTACATGCCTCAAGTCAAGTCTAACAAGAAAGATTCTTCCTCTAGTACTAACAATGATCATGCTAAATCCAATATTGTTGCTTCTAGTAGTTCTCTTGATTCCACTAATGATTCTCTTAGCCAAGTTACACTTGAGCAAGAAAATAGCTTATTGAAGGGAATTATAGAGAAAGGAGTGTACAAAAGCCTTGCCGGGAGTAAGCAATTCGAGGAAATTGTGCGCAAGCAAGGAATGCACCGGAAGAATCAAGGTGTTGGTTTTGAACGAAAGTTCAATGCCAATGGAGTTGAGTGGGAAGAAGATCAATACCCCAAGACAAAGTTTGTCCCTCAACAAGAGAAGTATACTTCTTTCAAGGGGACACAAGCTCAAGATGATCTTCCACCACAAGACTACAAGCAAAAAGGCAAGAACAAGCTTCAAGAGGAAATTGATGCATTTGAAGAAGCTCCTAAGACCTTAGTCAAGTGGATTCCCAAGACTACTTCAAGTTCCACTTCATCAAGTAGGACTACAACTCCAAGGATTCCCATCAAGATGATGTGGATCCAAAAGAAGAGGAACTAGAGAGTTCTTGAGGGTGACTCCGCCAACATACTTCACTCTTATCATTTTGGCAAGAACAAGTGCAATCAACTTCCACATCTTGCACTAGTTCAAGGAGTCACAAACCCTCTTGTTGGTAAGACAAGGGACAAGGTAACCTAAAAGTTTTCATGGACATCATCTTTTGTGTGCATCACTCTATGTCTATGGATATCCTTGCTTGTTCCTTGTGGGACTAACCCATGTAGGTATTGAAAGTGCAATTCACTCAAATGGATAGCTCCAAGAGATCTACATCAACATTGAGCATCCACATCTTCAATATCTACATGAAGTCATCATCGACAAAACCCAAGGTTAGTTCATCCCTCTTAGGGGGGATATCACATCTAGGGGGAGCTTTACTCTAAGACTTGAGCTAAAGCAACTCTAAAGATGTGAACAAAACAATGCGTTATGTAAAAGTGGTAACCCCACTTGAGCTTAAACGATGAGTATGACCTATGATCAAGTGCTCTCACTTGACTCCTAAGTCAATATACTCATATATAGATGACCTAGTCATCACAAATTGCTTGATAGATACTAGAATTGGTTGTGCATGCCTTGTCACATATTTCATTTGCCATCTTATTGTGTGAGCATGCTGGATTGCATATTTTACTCATTCGAGGACATCCACTTGTTGTTTTGATTGTTTGGTTTTATCTTCTTTTGCCAAGTGGATGGACAAGAATGCCTAAGAACCTCCTCTAGCTATCTATGCTCTTCTCATCTCAAACTCTATTCATGCTGCATCACAAAATTTGATCAAGTCAGATTCGAACCACTCTGTGTGAGGAGTGCTCGGAGTCCCCGATTCGTCATAGACTTAAACTTCCAAAACCTCTTTATGATTCTCGGTCTGACCGATACTCCACTTTCGGTCCTACCAAGATCATTAAGTTGATCTAGGTTTTCGATCTCGGTGCAACCGATTTGAACCTTTCGGTCACACCGAGTTTCAGTAACTGCTTGTAGTTATGAATCTCGGTGCCACCGAGTTGTTCCACTCGGTCACACCGACAGGGTCGGGCTATATATAGTCACGGGCAAAATTTTGGAAATTTCTCCGAACCCCTTCGCCCGCGCGATAGCCTGCTTTGCCCTCATGGTCTCCGGATCGTCTTCTCGCCGCCAGCAGCCTCCAGTCGCTGGTCTCCGTCGCCGTCAACGGGAATTCTGCCCCGCCGTTGCCGCCGTAGCAAGTCCTCGCCGAACTAGGGTATGGACTTGATCTTTGTGCTATTCCTCAATCTGATTCCTAGCACATTGTGATCATATTGATTCTTGCCACATTTGATAAACTTCTATCCAGTCAAAACGCCCGTAGATTAGGTTTGATTCGAAAATTCTAGGTTTAGGCTTCCGCCGAAACCATCTCGGACCCACCGAGTTGAAAAACTCGGTCCCACCGATTTGGCTCTTGCCATTGCACAATTGAGACTCGGTCTGACCGAGAATTACTTATCGGTGCGACCAATTTTTGAACTCAGTGAAACCCTAGCAGTCTCGGTGCCACCGAACTGTGACTCGGTCCTACCGAGTTCACTAGTTTAGGTTCCAAAACTGCTTCGGTATCACCGAGTTTGAAAATCGGTAGATCCGAGATGATTTCAGTGGGAAACTAAAATTAAGTTTTTGGATCATTCTTTTGCAAAAATCTCTGCATTTTGTGATGCTCATCCACTCTATCTCTTCTATAATCTATTCACAGGGTCAGCAGTCAGTTTGCAGCATGTCTGATCAAAGTGATAGCCAAAACATGTCAGAGCAGCAAGTAGTGATGAGTGAGGGCACTAGTCCCTCCAGTTCATCTGATGAAGGAAGCAGGAGCACTCCTAGCAATTTGCCAAAGGCTGCCACGAGACAAAGGAAGAAGAAAACTTCAGACTCTGAAGATGAGAACTATGTGGCAGAGGAAGAGGCCACTTCCAAGAGAATTGAGCCAGCTCAAGGCACTAAGCCAGGCCTGAAAATCAAAAGGCCAACAGGCAGGCAGCCAATGTCAAAGGTCAGAATGTCAACTGAGAAGCCCATAGAGCCAGTTGCAGCTAAGGGCAAGAAAAGGAAGGAAAGGGTAAAGAAGACTGTTGCTAGAGTACTTGGAAAAGCTTCCATCATGGAAGAGGAAGAAGAAGAAGAGGCAGCTGCACCAGCGCCCAAGGCACCCAAGCTAATGGGAGATGCCATAAAATCAGGGGGAGCTGCTTCCAAGGCCAAGCCAGCTCCAAAGCCAAAGCCTAAGAGAAATACAAGGAGCATTCCTGCAGTTGAAAAGAACAAGGCCCCAGTGCCTGAGACGGTTGCTGAAGAAGAAGAAGAAAATGTCCTAAGGAAGCTAAAGCCCAAGATCCCAGACCACAACGATGCTCATCCTGTGGCTGAGGACATGAAGCTCAGGAGAGATTTAGGGCTGAGGAAATGGAGAGAAGCAGACCCGTATGCTTCAAGGAGAAGGACAACAGTGGACTACAGGTTTCACACCAAGAGCAGCAGGATTTCTATGAGACTGTTTTGCTAGATAAGAAGCCAATTGTCTGTGACATGAGATGGGTTGACTGGACCTACATGAGGGAGAAGGAGGAACACTACCCAGGAGTATATGACAGCTTTCATGCTTGTGGAGTAGCTGACTTTGTTGGGCAGAAGCTCACAAAGTGGAATGAGGAACTGATCATGGAACTCTACTCCACGGCACACTTTTATCCAGATGGGAGGATCACATGGATGTCTGAGGGTACAAGGTACCAATCTACAGTGGCTGAGTGGGCACAGATCATTAATGCCCCAGAGGAGCTAGATGATGACTTGGATATCTATGCCAAGAAGAAGATGGACCATAACTCCATGTCCAATATGTACAAGGAAATTCCCAATGAAGCTCTTGACACCTTCAAATTTGGGTCTGTGCATTACCTTCTGTCAGGACTGCCGACGATGAATTGGATACTAAGGCACACCTTACTGCCCAAGTCTGGAGATCACAAGATGATCAGAGGCCATGCTATCAACTTGCTACATGTGTTTGATGTGCCTCGGAAGTTCAAGGTGATGAGCCTCATAGTGGAAACAATTAAGAGGACTACAGCAGATCAAAAGAGGAGCTGCGGATATGCCCCTCAAATACAGGAGCTCATCAACTCCAAGATGGGCACGGGCATATATCTGTTGGACAAGGAACACCTGCCCATCCGTCCAGATTTCGAGGACAATGAAGTTGTCATGACTGAGAACGAGCCATCATCTGCCCAAGCATTTGCAAAGAAGGAGAAGGCGAGGAAGGAGAAAGCTGCCAAGATGCCTACCCAAGAGGAGGCATCTGAATACTTCTTGAAGACCAAACAAGAGCAGCTTGGTTACTTGATTGCATCCACGCTGAGGATTGAGCAAAGTCTAGCCACTCTCACTCAGAATCAGCAGAGCCTAGAGAGAATCATGGAACATAAGTTCTATGAATTGTATGTCAAGGTAACAGAAGTTCAGTCTGCAGTGGAGCAGCTCCAGGAGGACATGCAGGAGAGGAGAGGCAGGACTACCACTCATACCTTTGCCAGAGAGCCACGAGGCCCGAGGTCATCTGCCGTGCCAGTTGCTGACACCAGAGCCACCACTTCAGCACCAGCTACAGCCTCAGTTCCACCAGCTCCAGCATCTACTTCAGCTCCAACTCCAGCGACTACTTCAGCATCTACAGAAGCCTTCGTCCTTGGAGTGATCCGGACTCCACCACCACCTGAAGATCAAGCCTGAGCGTCGATCTAGTGCTATGCATTTTCTAGGAACTTTTTGGTAACTTGTTGCCAAAGGGGGAGAAGATGTATAGATCATAGGCTTCGAGAGAGAGAGTGTTGCTTTTCTCTCTTGCTTTTTTTGGTGGTTTTTCGAACTTGTTTTCTTTTGAGTGTTTAAGATACTACGTTATTATTTGTGAGACATTGATGATCATGTGTTTGATCATAAGCTACACTTAATGCTTGCTTAATGCTATTATCTTATCTATCTTGTGATCATTCATTATTCTTGGTGATGAGTGCATGTATTTCATTCTTATCATTTTGAGCGCTCCACCAAGATGTATGTGACATGGAAGAGTAACCCATGACTCTAACTCTTTGTGCATTTGCAGTCCAAAGCAAATCTTAAATATGCACAAATCTAGGGGGAGCTCTTACTTATCACATACTTCTCAAAGGGACGATATATTTCATGCTCATTATCTTTTGTCGAAGCTTTGATCTATATGTTGTCATCAATTACCAAAAAGGGGGAGATTGAAAGTGCAACTATCCCTAGGTGGTTTTGGTAATTCATAACAACATATAGCTCATTGAGCTAATGCTATTCCAAGATGATTATTTCAGGAAAGCTCAATGATTGGCATGGCATGGATGTGAAAGTGGAACCCTCAAAATGCTAAGGACAAAGGATTGGCTCAAGCTCAAAAGCTCAAGACTCTTCATTTCATATTTTAGTGGTCCAAGATCACATTGAGTCTTTAGGAAAAGCCAATAATATTAAGGAGGGATGAGGTGTTGCTTAATGAGCCTCTTGCTTCATGTGCTTAGTGATATGCTCCAAAACCCTCAACTACTTTCCGATATCCACATTTGACCTAAACCCTAAGCCAAACTCGGTCCTACTGATTCTTCCTATCCGGCGCCACCGAGTTTCACTTGTCATTAGCCACTGCCAAACCCTAGCAATTCGGTCCTACCGATAGGGATCTCGGTCTCACCGAGATGGGGTTGCAAACTCTCTGTTTCCCTTTCGTAACTTTTCGGTCCCACCGAAAGAGCGAATCGGTCCCACCGAGATTGCAATGTAAACTCAATGTTTCCCCTTTGTAACTTTTCGGTCTCACCGAGTTCCACTCGGTCTCACCGAAAGAGCAAATCGGTCCCATCGAGTTTGCCTGACCAACTCTCTGGTTAGCTAATTACCAAATTTGGTCTCACCGAGTTTGTGTAATCGGTCTCACCGAGATTACGTTATGCCCAAACCCTAACCATACCGGTCCTACCGAGTTGCATGTCAGTCCCACCGAAAATCACTAACGGTCACTAGGTTTACATTTTCGGTCCGACCGAGTTTATTGATTCGGTCCCACCGAGATTGGAAAACTGTGTAACGGTTGGATTTTGTGTGGAGGCTATATATACCCCTCCACCTTCTTCTCATTCGGTGAGAGAGCCATCAGAACACACACATCATTCCAACTCATAAGTTCTAAGAGAGAACCACCTACTCATGTGTTGAGACCAACACATTCCATTCCTACCATATGAATCTTGATCTCTAGCCTTCCCAAGTTGCTTTCCACTCAAATCTTCTTTCCACCAAATCCAAATCCTATGAGAGAGAGTTGAGTGTTGGGGAGACTATCATTTGAAGCACAAGAGCAAGGAGTTCATTACCTACACACCATTTGTTACTTCTTGGAGAGTGGTGTCTCCTAGATTGGCTAGGTGTCACTTGGGAGCCTCTGACAAGATTGTTGAGTTGAACCAAGGAGTTTGTAAGGGCAAGGAGATTGCCTACTTCGTGAAGATCTACCGCTAGTGAGGCAAGTCCTGTGTGGGCGATGGCCATGGTGGGATAGACAAGGTTGCTTCTTCGTGGACCCTTTGTGGGTGGTTGCTTCTTCTTGGACCCTTCATGGGTGGAGCCCTGTGTGGACTCGCGCAACCGTTGCCCTTGGGTGGAGCCCTGTGTGGACTCGCGCAACCGTTACCCTTCGTGGGTTGAAGTCTCCATCAACGTGGATGTAGGATAGCACCACCTATCCGAACCACGGGAAAAACATCCGTGTCTCCAATAGCGTTTGAATTCTCCAAACCCTTCCCTTTACATTCTTGCAAGTTGCATGCTTTACTTTCCGCTGCCTATATACTCTTTGCATGCTTGCTTGAATTATGTGATGATTGCTTGACTTGACCTAAATTAGCTAAAATCTGCCAAGAACTAAAATTGGGAAAAGGTTAAGTTTTTATTTGGTCAAGTAGTCTAATCACACCCCTGTAGACAAACTTTCGAGCCTACAACAATGGCTGAATCTGGAGCTCATGCTCTACAAATAACACATAATACAATGGCCCTCCTACACTACCAACACACAGGGCACTACCAACTACCAACTATAGTAACTAATACTATACTTTACAACCTCTACACGATGGAGCTCCTTTGATAGCATTACAAACTAGGCACCTGATCCTGTTATGAACAACATGCAACCTCAGTCACCCTATTACATGAATCAGCAAAGAAGAATCAGAAAACTGGAGCCAATATATTATAAAGAGACCACTCGAAAAAAGACAAGTTATTTAGAATGATAACATAAATTCAACTAGTACAATGCTTTTATTATCCAGCTAGTCAAAACAAGATACTCATTCATACAAGAAAGGTGACTCACGAAGATAGAGCATTCTACTCATAGCTCGCAGAGTATCAATATTCTATTCTTATAAGCTTATTCTTATGCCTGAAGCAAGTAAGGAAATCTGATCAAATACGCAACACCTCCATAAACAAAAACATCATGACTGGCCTGGGGTTCTAATTCTGCTTTTTTCTTGTGGGCCACGATTATGATGATATAGCCTAATAAACTGTATGCCAAAATGTAAAGAAGATAAATATGGTGATACAGCAAAACCATAAATATAGCCTAATTTTCCATCCTATCTCAAGCATCATTCAAAAATATTTTTTAACGAACACAATTGTTATAAATACCTCTTACAATGGATACCACAAACCTGTATCCATATTGTTCGATCCCAGGAGAACTGGCTACGATTGACAACATAAAAATGAAACATGCAGGACACAGACACACGCACACAGACAGACACATAAATGTGTAATCAGAATCAACTATCCTATACCACTGGATAGTCCAGCCCCTGCCCCAGCATTAGTTGTCTAGAAACTGGTTATATCAAGTGCTAAGTTGTCTAGAAACTGTGGATTAAGATGAACAAGACAAAAGACTATCTACCCCAGCATTAGCACCAGGTCCAGAAAACAGCACCCCGCCCCAGCAGGCGCAGAAATTGGTGTTTGCATTATATCTCCAACGGCAGCGGGGTGCCGCCCAACCATGCAGCATTCTGCAGATGCAAGTGAGGCCAGACATAAGCGAGCAAGAGCAGACCCACACGCTTTAAGAATTACTTGATGTACGTGTGCAGATGCAAAGTTTGAATTACTTGATTTAAGAATTCATTAAGTGACTTTGGCATAGAAATAACAAGGAACCGGCAATAGAGATACACCACGGAAACAGACATGTTTCTAGAAAGGTAGAACAAAGTTAGGTATGTGGACAGGCATCTCTGAAAAGAGATTGTACATGGTACATAAACAATAAAACAGGGGTGCAAATTAACAGAGTTGAACTAGTTGTATAAATTCGGACCATACAAAGTTACAAACTAACGAACAAAGCAAACAGACTGAATTCGGCATGAGAATTAATGGTTCTGGGCACTAGATGACCTCCTCATCATCGGCTTGGGGTTGGGAGACATGGGGGGCTTGGGAGGGAGTGTTACCGAGCGAGGTGCAGTGCGTGATGATGACGACCTCCTCCCGCGAGACGCCGGCGGCCGCCGCCAGGTCCCCCACCGCGCGGAGTGGCAGGGCCAGCTCGTCCGTTACCGCGAGCGCCGCCACGGCCATGGACGCCATGGACCCGGACCTGATCGAATCGCCTGCAACCCTGCGTGAGGAAGGAAATGGCGCGCGTTAGGGAAGGGAAGGGAAAGGAGGAAGAGCGGATCGAAGAGGGGGTGGGGGCGCGGTGTCATTTAATGCACAAAATGGTAGCAAACATACTAATCAGATTGATTCGTTCAATTAGGGCTTGTTATAGATTATTCCCATCTAATTTATTCCCATCTAATTCATACAAAATGGCAGCAAACATACTAATCAGATTTATACTAACAAACTAGATATATTCCCATCTAATTTATTCCAATGGATTATGCCATGTTAGTACTGAACCTACAACATTCTAATTACCTGCAACAAATCAGTAGCATACATGACATCAAAGGGATGCAAACTAGATAATTTAGTAGTCTTCTACAACACAGTACAGTAGGCATTCTAACTTGCAGCAGAAAATCAGTAGCTAGATGACCACCAACAACACAAATAAGCTCAAACACTCGGTCCTCGATGTGGCGTACAACAAGTAATCAGCCATGGAACCGAGGCCAAACTCTAGCATCACAGAAAGCAGAGGGGAGCAAAGGGGTGGAGGGGCTCACCATGGGGGTGCTGCTGCTGCTCATCCATGGTCGGTCGTCCTACATCCATCCGACGACAACTGCTCATTCATGGCAGGAAACCACATCACATCTCAGTCAAAGGAATGGAGGGTAAGGGAAGAAGAAGAAACTGAAGGTAAGAAGACCTGGATGGCGTCGGAGCAGTGGTGGAGGGGCGTCCTCCATGGGCACCGCCTCTGCGTCCACCACCGGGAACATCTCGTTCAGGTCCTTGGCATGCAGCGCCTACACGCACCAGATTAGATCACAACGCGGCATCAAAGCTAGAGATCGATGCAACTTCAATTCAAAACTCGATATCAAATAACAATGTCAAGAACAATGAGAAAGCAGTAAAGTCATTTGGTAACTAGCTGTCTGAACTGTGGAGCATAAATGTCCTGAATACCACTGAAGCCTTGAGAGATTCTTTACATGATGTTTAACAATAAGGATCCAATTACACGCTGCTTTAGCTACAAATGATGAAACGATCATGTAGATAATTAACACACTACCAGATAGATTTGGTCCATAGAATTTTCGAGTTGATTGGCATGATGAAAACGAAAGCAGATTATTACCAGGTTTAGACAACTGAGCAGACTAATGAAAATAATTAGTAGTAATATGCACCTAAGTTAACACACCTAAGTAATTAAGAATCCAGGAACATTGACCACTTGGGTTAGAATTAAGAGCAAGCAAGCAGTACTATCTGTGCATAAAAATCAAAACAAGCAAGCAGAACTCTTTGTAGTTAGAAATCAAACCAACCGTACGTGCACACATATGCAGCACAGAACTGTAGTACTTGTCTACGGTGAGGTCGCACAAGAACAAAATAGATTGGTGCTGTAGTAGCTTGGTTACAGCAACTAGATTAGTTAGCTACGGCGCAAAATATTACATACGCAGGCACATGTATCACTGCGCCCAATGCCCGTGTCACAAGGAAGAAGATGAGAATATACGGGGCAACCAAATCCACAGATATCTATTTCGAAAGCGCGAGGCCGCAGATCTGAGATTGGGATGCGAGGGGCACATCGATCTTGCCGTGAGTCTAGGGAGGATTCGAGAGGTTCTGCGCGAGAAAAGGAGGCAGGTACCTCGTGGGGCTGGAGGACGTAGGGGAGGAAGGCCGAGCGCGCCCCGCCGGCGCGGCAGAGCCTGGCGTAGGCCTTGGGGTAGCCCAGCGCGTCGTCCACCATCCTCTCCTCCTTCGTGAACGCCGTCATCGATCCGCATCAGACGCGCCGGCCCCTCCGCATCTGAGAGGGAGAGGGAACATGGTGAGGCAGATAGGGAGAGATCACTACTAGGAAAACAGTTTTTAACGACGGTATATGTGGTCGCTAAAAGTTGGATTGTGGTCGTTAATGATCATTAACGGCCACAATATGCTGGTCGTAATAGGCTCCGTCGTTAAAAGTATAACGACCACATCTTGTGGTCATTACTATTGTAACGACGGGATGATGTGTCGTCGTCAATAACGAGGCAATAACGACCACACTTAGTATTAAAGACCACTTTTTTGTAGCTAATAATATTCTCATGGGTACGAATGTATCCTTAATGACCACTTTATAGTATTAACGGCCACTCTCTTCATTTTTATTATATCCTTCAGAGTAACTTCTATTTAGTAATAACTTTTTGTTCAGCGATCACTTAATGAATCATTAAACATTTGAATAGTAACATCCACATTAACATAGAAACATAAGAATGTGAATGAAAGGATCATAACATTTTTTGGTAATAGTAAAATTTCGACATACGACTTTGGAATTAAAATACTGTCACAAAAATCTAAGTCAAAAGCACTGCTTATATGAAAAATGTACATTCTCATATCTAACTGGAAAACGAGATAACTAGAAAAGATAATATTTATTAATCTTCACTAGAGGGACACCATCATTGCTTGAATGGATAATCATTCTTCATTGGCGATTACAATTCCTTTTGATGCTTCTAAATATTGACGATGGACCATCAGTCCTACAAAACGTTGAGTAATTTATGAAAGTTAGTCCATGTAAATAAATTGGCACAAATTATGGCATATAAAATAGATGTATGAGAACAACTTACTTGTTCATGATGAAAACTATCACTTACAGATCTACCAAACATATGCCGCTTAATTTCTGACACTTCTTGCACCACGCCATTGGACTTTTCTTCAAGTACCAGTTTCACTTGCTCGGAAAAATTTGATATTTTTTCATAGCATCACATTCATCCATATCATTTCCTATGTCACAGTCATTGCTGGCATCAACTTCGTCTATCATAGCTGCAACATATTATGAGTAACTTGAAAACAATTAAGTGTAGAAACAGATTCTCCATACGGTACAAACTAGTTAGAAACTCACTTTCAGAATCATCTGCATCCCAATTTGCACTGAACAAGAGTATTTGTTGGCGAATCATTTGTATCTATGAAAGCAAGTAACCATGTTGTATCATCCTAAACTAGATAGCTTGAATAATATTTTTAGGTTTGTGTCGTACCTTTTGTAGCTAACTCATACTTTTTTTCATAGTTCCTCTTTTGGCATATGAGCCTCATCGTGATGCCTATACATACAGGGTTAGTTTCAAGTGTGCGCAGAGGCTCTACAAAGTAAAATTAAATTAAATAAGTGAATGGTTATGTACTGGACGCTAAAAAAAGGTAAGTGCATAACTTCTTGTGTCACTCTTTATGAGGTAAAAGCAGAAATAGGAATCATATGGGTAACTACAGAAGGCTTACATAAACTAGTGACATCATATTGTTCTCTTACTAGAGATTAAGATTTGCATAAGTACAGAACCAAATTTTGCAACTGGTCAATCTCTCTCAATATGCCCATAATATTTTTAATATAAATTTGGTCAAACTTTGCAAAATTTGACTTTCGGCAAAACCAATGTGCAGAGTAAAAAGGACCGGAGGGAGTACTACTGTATTATCATGATCCCCTTCTTAAAGTATAACCACCCCACTGTTCTGCGTACATGAAGGACTCACAACAACAACAAAAAACAGAGGAAGGAGGAAACCAACCAACGTACAACGGAATCGCGTTGGCGAATGGCGATATGCATGCGGTAGCTCGCGCGCACTGGGGTAGGCAACCGGCGACTTGAAAGCAGCAACGCGGACGCGTCAGGGTCGAGACAACCGGCAAGGTGCAGGCTTCAGCGCGGAAGCGACGGGTCGAGGCGACGGGCGACTTGCAGGCTGCAGCGCGGACGCGTCGGGGTCGACGCGGCCGGCGAGGTGCAGGCTGCAGCGCGGACGCAACGGGGTCGAGGCGACCGGCGACTTGCAGGCAGCAGAGCGGACGCCTCGGGGTCGAAGCAACCGGCGATGTGGAGGCTGTAGCGCTGATGGCAGAGGAGAAGAGAAGGGAGATGCGATCTGGAGGTGTCGCTGATTGAACAGGAAGGAGAGAAGAAAGCGGCGCAATGGATGGGATCCTATAATAGATTAGTTTTTCTTTGGCTGTTACAGAGGGTTATCTAAGGAAATTGCCAGTACTTTGTGCCACCAACAATGTTCAGCCGTCCCATTCCTTTTTAATCGAGTACCAAATATTTGTGGAAAAGATTGGATATGCGTGTGCTACAAAACCGAACCTGGGTGCATGTACGTGCAAACAAAGGTCAGAACAATAATGACCGCATAGTTAGCTACGGATACGTATTAGGTAGCCTGATTTACCTGCGGGGAGATGTTTAACGACCAAGCGTTTTCGGGCCATCGTCGTTAATGCTAGATTTTCTAGTAGTGGATGCGACGTGGAGGAGTGGAGTGGGTCACCTGAGTCACCGGATCACCGGAACAACGCCGGAGCCACGCCGGCGACGCGGTGGCTCAAACCCTAGAGGACGGGTAGGTTCGCGAGTGGCCGCAGGAGGACTCTCCCGTCGGATCCCATCGACACCGTCGCCGTCCTGGTTGCCGGAGTGGCGTGGCCAGCGTGGGGCAAAGCCACCACTAATCCTAGATCTGCTACAGGACAGGAGCGGGTGGCGTACGGGAGGGTGGTAGGGGCTAGGGGAGGGGGGAGCGGGCGACGGCAGGGGCTAGCAGAGAAGGGGGTCGACGAGGTGTGAGAGGCGGCGGCGTCGTTCTCGGGAGGGAAGGGGATCGAGGGGAGTCGGCGGCGTTCTTGGGAGGGAAGGGGATCGAGGGAGGAGACAGAGTGTGCGGGAGGGAAGGGGATCGAGGGAGGTAGGATAGCTGGAGAGGTGAGGAGACGTTGGATTAGGACGGCGTGGACGGCTCGGATCGCCTATAGGAGGGTGATCCGGGAGACACGTCCTGATTGGTTGGAGACATGTATCGTTTAAAATAGTCTCTAAGTGCTAAAAACAAAGGGGTTTATGAAATAACTACCAATAATATTTTGCAAAATTGCACCACAAAAATTTTCACTCAGGGGTTATACCACATTTTATGGATGATAACCAACCTGTATGCATTTTCGACCTTTCTAGCTTTTTTTAGCCATTTAAACCAACTTGTACCAAATTAGGATAAATCGGGTCAAATTCGAACTACATCTACTTCATAGTTTGCTAATTATTTTTTCCAAAAATAATTTTTAGGTACACATGTATATATTTCATTGGAGAAATACTATGAGTTTAGTAAGATTCCACCAGTAGGTACGAACGATGATGCCCGCGGTTTTGACCGTGTTTTGAAATTGGCATAAAGAATTCAAAAAAATCAAAGAAATGGAAAGCCTTTGCATTGTGTCACTATATGTGACCTAGTGTCCAGGAAAATAACAAACCACAATACTGTAAATACCTTTAAAAAGTCTTCTTAGAAATAAGATACCATATGTGAAGTTGCATGGCTTTCAAGCCAAATGACCAATAATTTGGCCACATTCATGGCATAGTTTATTCAAATGATCTCATATTGTGCACAAGGGTGCATCTTGGAATTCCAAACAATGTTGCCTAAGGGTGTTTTCACTGTCATTGCACAAAATAGCTATTTTCCATTTTTCGAGTGCCCTAAATGAGGTTTTTTTGTGAAGGACCTATCAAATAATTATTGCAAAATTGGACCAACTCATTTTTATAAAATACTAGGCCATATTTAATGCACATTTGACCAAATGGTTGGGTGTAAAAAGTTTTTATCCACATCTGGTGAAAAAGACAAATTTCCGCTGATTCAGTTGGAAGTGGGTCAAATTTGAACTGCAGCTGCCTCATAGTTTGCTCTTTATTTTTTCCAAAAATCATTTCTAGGTACATAAGTATCTATTTAATCAGAGAAACATCAATTTTTTTTCAAGATTTAACCACTAGCTAGGAACGGTCAAGCCCACCGTTTTGACCGCATTTTGAAACGGGCATAAAAAATTCAAAAAATAATCAAAAAATTGGAAAACTTTCGCATTGTGTCATTATATGTGACCAACACTACACCACAGTAGAGCTTAGGTGACACACTTCTGTGGGCAAAGATCAACTAATCTTCACAAACTATCTGTCAGCGTAGCTTTTAACTTTTGTCTTCGTATCAAGTGTTGGCAAAGGTATATCACTGTTGACATACTAAGTGTCGGCAACCACAAAGCGACAACGTGTCTGTCAGCAATTGCTTAATGACGTGCTATGTGTCGGCATATGTGTTGACCTTAACAGTTTTTCAGTCGACGTAGCTACGTATTTAGCAACCTAAACTGTGTCGACGTAGGTAGGGTATACGCATTCAGATTAAGTGTCGGTGTAGGTGGACACATGTCAATTAGGTTAGAAACCTAGCGCGAGGTTTCCACGCATGAGCGAAATTTTCGGCTGTTCGTTGGAAAAAAAATCCTCAGTGGAAAATACCCTTCCCCAGTGCAAAATACCCCAAATCGAACCCAACCCTAACCCGTGCCTGCTGCCGCCGCCGTCGCGCTCGATCCAATCCTCTGCCACCATCGCCGCCGGCCTCGCGCTCCACCCAGTCCTGAATCCCCCGTCCCGGAGCTCGCACTCCCCCGCCGCCGGCCTCGCGCTCCACCCTGTCCTCAATCCGCTGTACTCAATCCCCTGAGCTCCAGACCTAGATCGAGGCGCCGTCCTCGCGCTGTCCATCCAGTCGCCGTCCGCGCACAACCCCCCTCCCCCCGGCGTCCAGCCGATGTCATCGCCAATCCCCGTCCTGCGGCTGCCGGGGATCCATCTCCGGGCTCCCGCTGCTGTCGCACCTGCTGCTGCGGGGCTCCATATCCGGGCTCTTGCTGCCGCCGGAGCTCCATCTCCGGGCTGCCGCTGCTGTCGGCCATGCTACTGTTCGACTTCTGCCCTGTGCTGCCGGGCTCCATCTACAGGCTCATGAGATCCGTCCCCAAGATCCGTCCGTCCACCGCCCCCAACCCCAATCCCATTCCACGTCCCCGAGTCCCCGACCCCATCCCTTACTCCCTTCCTTGGAGTCACAGCCTCCGACAACTACGTCCGTCGTCGCCTTGCACCTCGGGCTGGAGGGAGTGGGCGTTGCTAGGTAAGCACTGATGGTGGGATCCCCAATTTGTTTTCTTTGTTCTTGTTTTCCAACCGTGAGTACCACCATGTGTCTCTAGTAGATCGAACTGCTAGTTTGCTGTAACTTGAGAGTTGTACCATTGGTAGTTGCTGTGGAGTGGTTTGGAGATGTTGTTGATCTGAAGCATAACCTGATCCTCCTGGCAAAAAAGAAAGAAAGAAGCATAACCTGATCCCTTCTCACTTAATCAGCACCTTTTTGTGTAAGAAGAGCATGTAGTATTACAGTGGTTATTAGTTGGATACGTATACTACTGACAAGCAAAGCAATCATACCTTGTTTTATTTTCTAATTCTTTGGCCCGATCGATGGCTAGATTGACATGGTACTTTAGTTCCTGAATTCTAAGCATGCAAGTTTCTGAATTCTAGGTCTGCATCAGCATCATGTGTTAATCAGATATATGTGTAACCAGCTGTACTAACGATATTGCTATAATAAATAATAATTCTGGAGTACCACCTCTTTTTGTAGCTAGCATGTAGGCTATAAGCTCTCGTTGATGTTATAGATGGCCGAGTTGGTTTCAAAATTTTGGGTGAAAATTAGATTCTAACCCAGTTTGTATCAGGTTTGATAGGTATATAACACACTACAGAAACGTCAGTTGCACAATCAAAGGTCTGAAGTGAAATATTCTCATTGGAAAAATTTGCAACTATAAATTATCAAATTGTAAGCTTAAAGTTTCATCACTTAGCAGTATGATCTGTATTCCCATCCTATCTGCATTGTGGAATTATGTGTGCTCTATTATACTTCTATTTGTTTCCTTGACTACAAAACAGGAATTGATTTGAATTCTTTCCACTGGTGTTTTTGTTAGATCTCACGACACTGCATCTGTTGTTGACAGAACGCACCACTTGTGGCTGCTATGTTTTCTCCCTCATACATGGCATCAATGGTGTGTCTGTCTGATCCTGCAACAAGTGTTCACTCTTTGATGAGTCTTCTAATCTGCAATTTATGCCTGGTCCATCTTCATGCTGCACATGGTACTTTGACATGGGCATCAGCCTGACAGGAATCCACTCCAATTTTATTCAAGCTTGCTAGGTTGCCAGACGATGGGTGCCGAAATTTCTTATATCTCATAAATTTGGATGTCTTGAGAAGGTAATGATGCTTCCCTCATTTCTACTCCCTCTGTAAACTTTCATAAGACCGCTCTTTAGAGCGGGCGTAGTATTTTGAATATTTGTCAGCTAGCCCGCTATCTTTACTTGCCCTCCCCAATTATATTTCTGCAATGATTGGCCATTTATCTCATACGTACTATCAACCAGATCATGCAGTTGTTCCAATATTCATGAAAATGCCCCTTTTAGCAGATAGTAACTCAAGTATATAGAAGATACAAGTAACCAAAGGGAGTTTTGGTTTCAGGTGTCGATCCTCCTTTTTCCGTACTTGCTGGTAGCATTTTCCTTTTTTTGGTTTCATATGGCATCTATCTTATATTTCTGAGAGCAGTTAAATTGAACTGGAGGCAGAAAACAAACTTGATACACTATAAATGTGTTTCTAGATTGTACCAACTCGCCATTTTTTTGTGTATTGAAAATATCTTCTTAGTGTCAGAATCACCATTTGATGCACTAATACTTGCATCGCTTCCATTTTAGTACATTATTTGCTATCACATATATTAATATAGTTGACAAAATCTTCTAGTTAATGCTAACATGTCTGCTTAAAATGGGAAAGATGGCTAATTTGTGGGTTGAGCATATTTATAACTAATTATAGCCTATCAATCCCATTCTGATTCTAAGCAGTACGAAGATACAAGAAGTTCAATCATAATAATGATGATCTAGTTCAAGAATAAGGCAGTACTTAAATCTTAATAATGTCCGTACATGGTACTTTTGTGAGATATTCGTGTTTGTTCTGGTGATGGCCTAATATTACCTGAAAATCATTTGTGCATTTGAAAAGTTCATAGAATAAACTTACCAAGGACATAACTTGCAGTCCCTTGGCTTACTTTCTAATTTGATTTAGGATCAGCCGAGTTATCTATATTATTAAACATAGTTTTCGTCTTCACA
This sequence comes from Triticum monococcum, assembly GCA_034509565.1. NCBI lineage: Eukaryota > Viridiplantae > Streptophyta > Magnoliopsida > Poales > Poaceae > Triticum > Triticum monococcum. The sequence continues at coordinate 759,909,762 of CM067842.1, forward strand.
GGGTGGTTGATACATGTCTTCACACTTTTCAGAGCAACGTGCAGTGGAAGAAGCAGCCTATGAACTGAAATAGTTTGCATAAGAAACATGCGATGTGAGTATGGTATCATTTGATTTACACATAATATGTACAACCCATGAACCATTTTCCATAGTTCTCTTGTGGAACCCTTTTCATTTTTGATGAACACACAAATGCTCCAAGACTGATTTTCCTGTCATTTAGCTAGTTTATCGATCAGATAATATTGAACTAAGAACACTAGTAGATGGATTAACTATCGTACGTTAGAGTAAACCAAATGGCAAGCGAGGAAAATGTGTCACACATAACACTTCAGTGTATCTGAAATTGTAAAACCTATTTGTGAAATTATAGCATCACTAGATAACATTTTCTGTCTTGTATATAAAAATGAACTCCACATACTGCAGTTTTAAAATTAAAAATATGAAATCACATGACGTAATCTGATGCTCATATAGATTGCTTAGTAGTTAGCATTCATCTATCAGTTTGGTGTTAACACTTTGATTGTCACAATCTAAAGATCACATGGCATATACAGAACTTCACATACTGCAGTTTTTTTTTGGTCTGAAGCTATACATTTTAATTCTAGTTCATTAGACAACATACGACTACATTTGATTTTGACATTTATTTTCAAACTTTGAAGTGCACAAAATCGTTGGAGTGAACATATGAGAATTTGACCATTCATTTTCAGGTACTCAACCATCTAGTGTGCATGGATGTGATACTTCGGAGTGTTCGGCAGCATTTGGCTGTTTGCAGTATTTTGGACCAGCCAACTTGCGATCATGAATCTTATGTCTGTTCTGGACCATTTGGTGCTTCAAGTGATTTGGAGTATATATCTTGTGCTCATGGGTGTTACTTTGTTCTGGACCATTTAGTGTTTGAACTCCTTTAGAACAACAAATTGTGGTCCTTTTATGTGGCTTGTGTTTTCTAGATGGTGGTCCAAATGGCCAAACTTTGCTTTGTCAAGATTGTCCTGTTTTTGAACTTATGATCAATATATGTATGTTTGTGAACATATTATCAATGCTTGTGCAATATGTGTTCATCTTGATCCTGTTTGTGTATAACATTTGAGCATTGTATAATATTTCAATCTGAGAAGCATCCAATTGTTGTTTTGGCTACACACCATCTTATCAACAATTTATTTGTTGGGAAAAACATTCCAACAGAGAAACTGTCAACAAAGGTACACCTCTAGCCATGTAGAAAAAGTGTAGGTAGAAGTACACCCATAGCTAGACAAACCATGTGTCAGCAATGCTAAAGACCTTGCTAGACATACTAAGTGTCGGCATAGGTAGGGTGTACGCTGACTTACCATCTGTCGGCATAGGTAGGGTGTACATGGACAGACCATGCGTCGGCGTATGTGGGGTGTACATAGACAGACCATGTGTCGGCGTAGATAGGGTGTATGCCAACTAGAAAAGTGTCGGCAAGTGAACTTCTGTCGGCAATACCTTTGCCCACAGCAAGTCCTCCGACTCTTTTATCTTCTGTCAGCATATGTGTTAGCTTCAAGTTATGTGTCGGCAAAGGTACCATATGCCAACAGATAGATGTGTCGCCAAAACTTGACCGTGGTGTAGTGCAAGTTTCCAGGAAAAATAATAAACTTGTAATACGGAAATTATTTTAAAAAAGTGTTCTCGGAAATGAGCTATCATGCGTGAAGATTCATGGCTTTCAAGCCAAATGATCAAACTTATGGCCACATTCATGGCATAGTTTGTTGAAATGATCTCATATTGTGCACAAGGGTGCATGTTGGAATTCCAAACAATGTTGCCTAAGGGAGTTTTCATTTTCTTTGCACGGAAAATTCATTTTCCATTTTTCGAGTGCCCGAAATGAGTTTTTTATGAAGGACCTACCATATATTTGTTGCGAAATTGGACCAAATCAATTTTCTAAAATACTAGGCCATGGTTAATGCACAATTGACCAAATGGTTGGGTGTGAAAAGTTTTGATCCACCTCTGGTGAAAAAGATAAATTCTCGTCGATTCAGTTGGAAGCGGGTCAAATTTGAACTGTAGCTACCTCGTAGTTTTCTCTTCATTTTTTACAAAAATAATTTCTAGGTACATAAGTATCTATTTAATCAAAGAAACGCCAAAAAAATTCCAAGATTCAACCGCTTGCTGGGAACGGTCAAGCCCGCCGTTTTGACCACATTTTGAAACGGGCATAAAAAATTCAAAAAAATCAAAAAATTGGAAAACCTTCGCATTGTGTCATTATATATGACCAAGTTTCTGGGAAAAATAGTAAACTTGTAATAAGATAATTATTTTTAAAAAGTGTTCTCAGAAATGAGCTATCATGTGTGAAGATTCATGGCTTTCAAGCCAAATGATCAATCTTATGGCCACATTCATGGCATAGTTTGTTCAAATGATCTCATATTGTGCACAAGGGTGCATATTGGAATGGCAAACAATGTTGCCTAAGGAAGTTTTCATTTTCGTTGGACGAAAAAACCATTTTCCATTTTTCGAGTGCCCGAAAGGAGGTTTTTGTGAAGGAACTACCAAATAATTATTGCAAAATTGGACCAAATCATTTTTATAAAATACTAGGCCATATTTAATTCACAATTGACAAAATGGTTGGGTGTAAAAAATTTTGATCCACCTCTCGTGAAAAGACAAATTTCCGCCGATTTAGTTGGAAGCGGGTCAAATTTGAGCTGCAGCTGCCTCATAGTTTGCTATTTATTTTTTCCAAAAATCATTTATAGTTACATAAGGACCTATTTAATCATAAATACATGGTTTGGTGGCGATACGTCGAGGTTTGGGCGGTGGCCGAGGGCCCCAACTCTAGAGCGCGTAAACTCGCATGCCCGTCGCGTGGTCACCGCGTGACCGTAATGTTGCCATGTGTTCTGGGCGACCTAGGCATGTCTAGTGGGTTGGGCACTCCCCATGTTGGTGCTAGGAAGAAAATTACAACATAAGATTCTCACGAGGAGACCGATCGATGCTCAAACATGAATTAGTAGCCAAGTGTTTGATTAGCGGTACGGGAAATGCACATGGCCAATGGGCGTGAGTTTTGGCTGAGGATGATCATCTACTAAGGAGAATGTCTTCACAAATTTTTAGCTCAAAAGGAGGATCCTAGGTGGTACTTGCTTTGCAAAGTATCACGCTGGACAAAAATATGAATGTTGAAGCTGGGCTCGAAATAATGAATGGATTGAGCTGAAATTTTTTGGAGGATGGTTATTTGGGCATAGGAAAGCATTGTAGAAAATTGATACCATTTGGACATGCCAAAGTAGTACTTCCTTCACAATGCTCTTCTATGGACAGAAACTTGGGAAAACTAGTGAGAGAGATTGGATGAATGAAATGAGGTCAAAATTGGTGTAGGTAAGTTACTTAGGTATGGTCATGCTCTGGTAAATTTTCAGATCATTTGGGTAAGCCTAGCTAGTACTTACTTCACAAAGCTTCTCTCGAGGTAGAAACTTTGGAAATTCCGAGAAAGATTTACTAGTAAAATTGAGCTGAATATTATCATGCGGCAATGATTTGGGTATGGAAGAGTGCCCGAAAAGTTTGAGGGTAATAGGAGGGGTCTATATAACACTTGCTTTGCAACGTGCCAATTTGGCCATAAAATATAAATTGAACCTGGGCTCACATAGATGATTTGACTGAGCTGCAATTTGGAGGAGGGTTATAATTTGGGCATATGAAGGAACTGTATAAATTTCATGTCATTTAGAGATATAAAAAAGGTACTTCCTTCACAATGCTTCTAGGTGGACAAAAACTTTGGAAATTTGCCGAGGAAGATTTGCTAGGCAAATGGAGCTAAATTTTGTCATGCGGTAATGATTTGGATAGGAAAGAGTGCCCAAAAATTCCTAGGGCAATCAATAATATATAAATAGCACTTCCTTCATAAAGTGTTGTTGTGAACATAATAGGAAAATGAATATTGTTGAATTATTTTTGAACTAGGCAAGGAAGGATTTTTACATATTTGATGAAGATATGACCCAAAGAATTTATGAGGTTTTTTTGGGAATTTTGGGAATGATAGAAATATAGGTTGCTTCACAACCTAGGGCAAAAACTGCCACATGGACATGACACATAGGCAAAACTGATGAGATGGCGCCTAGTCATCACAACCCACCACAATCTACAAGGCTATGGCCATCTATATTGGTCATGATCAGCTAGAAATAAGGCAGCGGACTAGCACTGTTTGCTTTGTGACCATTTCGTGTAAGTAAATTACGACCTTTCTGACCAAAATGGTCGCAATGGTTTAGGGTTTGGAGCCCCCTCAATAGCTTTTGACCAATTGGTCTAAAATGGTCATAGATTTATGACCAATTCTTCGAGGGTCACTGACAGAAGGTCATAAGTTGCCATATTTCTTGTAGTGTAGTTGTTGAAGAAGAAAGGTGGGATGCCAACCGGGGCATCCCCAAGCTTAGACGCTTGAGACTTCTTGAAATATTATCTTGGGATGCCTTGGGCATCCCCAAGCTTAAGCTTTTGTGTCTCCTTAATTCCTCTCATATCACGGTCTCCCTAAATCTCAAAAGCTTCATCCACACAAAACTCAACAAGGACTCGTGAGATAAGTTAGTATAACACATTGCAAAAACCTTATCATACTCTACTATAGCAAATCACTAAAATTATTATTCAACATTGCATACTAAATTTCTCTGCATATTTAATAGTCCTATCCTCAAATAGAATCATTAAAGAAGCAAACATATGTAAACAATGCAAACATAACAACAATCTGCCTAAACAGGACAATCTGTAAAGAATGCAGCAACATACATACTTCACTAGCTCCAAAAATTATGAAAGAAAATTCCCACTGTAGTAAATTTATCAGAGCTTAATATGCAAAAGGTTTCAACATTTCACATTCCGACTTTTCTAGGGAATTATTGCAACAGCGGTAAACTTTTTGTTTTCAAACAACAACGTGTGGACTTCTAAAATAGGCATAGTAAAGGCTATGAATGCCACTTTTATTGAAATAAAAGATGAAAAACAGTGTTCTAAATAACAGAAAGCAAATCCTAACAAAATAAATTGACACTCCAAGCAAAACACATATCATGTGGTAAATAAAAATATAGCTCCAAGTAAAGTTACCGATGAACGAAGATGAAAGAGGGGATGCCTTCCGGGGCATCCCCAAGCTTAGGCTCTTGGATATCCTTGAATATTACCTTGGGGTGCCTCGGGCATCCCCAAGCTTAGGCTCTTGCCACTCCTTATTCCATGATCCATCTAATCTTTACCCAAAACTTGAAAACTTCACAACACAAAACTTAACAGAAAACTCGTAAGCTCCGTTAGCGAAAGAAAACAAAACACCACTTCAAGGTACTGTAATGAACTCATTATTTATTTATATTGGTGTTAAACCTACTGTATTCCAACTTATCTATGGTTTATAAACTATTTTACTAGCCATGGATTCATCAAAATAAGCAAACAACACACGAAAGACAGAATCTGTCAAGAACAGAACAGTCTGTAGTAATCTGGATCAAACGTATACTTATGGAACTCATAAAATTCTAAAATAAATTTATGGTCCTGAGGAATTTATCTATTAATCATCTTCAAAAAGAATTAACTAAATAGCACTCTCCAAATAAAAATGGCAACAATTCTCGTGAGCGCTAAAGTTTCTGTTTTTACAGCATGTTCAATAAGACTTTCCCCAAGTCTTCCCAACGGTTCTACTTGGCTCAAACACTAATTAAAAGCATAAAAACTCAATCATAACAGAGGATAGATAAATTATTTATTACTAAACAGGATCAAAAATCAAGGAATAAAGTTGGGTTGCCTCCCAACAAGCGCTATCGTTTAATGCCCCTAGCTAGGCATGATGAATTCAATGATGCTCATGTAAAACATAAGAATTAAAACATAAAGAGAGCATCATGAAGAATATAACTAGAACATTTAAGTCTAACTCACTTCCTATGCATAGGGATTTTTTGAGCAAACAATTTATGGGAACAATAATCAACTAGCATATGAAAGAAAACAAGCATAACTTCAAGATTTTAAGCACATAGAGAGGAAACTCGATATTATTACAATTCCTACAAGCATATGTTCCTCCCTCATAATAATTTTCAGTAGCATCATGAATGAATTCAACAATATAACCAGCACCTAAAGCATTCTTTTCATGGTCTACAAGCATAGAAATTTTATTACTCTCCACATAAGCAAATTTCTTCTCATGAATAGTAGTGGGAGAAAACTCAACAAAATAATTATCATGTGAGACATAAGCCAATTGAAAACTAAAATCATGATGAAAAGTTTCATGGATATCTTTATTCTTTATAGCATACAAGTCATCACAATAATCATCATAGGTAGCAACTTTGTTCTCATAATCAATTGGAACCTCTTTCGGAATAGTGGATTCATCACAAAATAAAGTCATGACCTCTCCAAATCCACTTTCATCAATATAATCATCATAAATAGTAGGCATGCTTTCATCATAATAAATTTTCTCATAAAAACTTGGGGGACAAAAAATATCATCTTCATTAAACGTAGCATCCCCAAGCTTTTGGCTTTGCATATCATTAGTATCATGGATATTCAAGGAATTAATACTAACAACATTGCAATCATGCTCATCATTCAAATATTTAGTGCCAAACATTCTATGTAATTCTTCTTCTAGTAGTTGAGCACAATTTTCCTTTCCATCATACTCACAAAATATATTAAAAAGATGAAGCGTATGAGGTAAAATCAATTCCATTTTTTATAGTTTTCTTTTATAAACTAAACTAGTGCTAAAACAAGAAACAAAAGATTCAATTGCAAGATCTAAAGATATACCTTCAAGCGAAAACCTCCCCGGCAACGGCGCTAGAAAAGAGCTTGATGTCTACTACACAACCTTCTTCTTGTAGACGTTGTTGGGCCTCCAAGTGCAGAGGTTTGTAGGACAGTAGAAAATTTCCCTCAAGTGGATGACCTAAGTTTATCAATCCGTAGGAGGCGTAGGATGAAGATGGTCTCTCTCAAGCAACCCTGCAACCAAATAACAAAGAGTCTCTTGTGTCCCCAACACACCCAATACAATTGTAAATTGTATAGGTGCACTAGTTCGGCGAAGAGATGGTGATACAAGTGGTATATGGATAGTAGATAAAGATTTTTGTAATCTGAAAATATAAAAACAGCAAGGTAACTAATGATAAAAGTGAGCATAAACGGTATTGCAATGATAGGAAATAAGGTCTAGGGTTCATACTTTCGCTAGTGTAAGTTCCCTCAAAAATAATAACATAATTGGATCACATAACTATCCCTCAACATGCAACAAAGAGTCACTCCAAAGTCACTAATAGCGGAGAACGAATGAAGAGATTATGGTAGGGTACGAAACCACCTCAAAGTTATTCTTTCCAATCAGTTCGTTGGGCTATTCCTATAAGTGTCACAAACAGCCCTAGAGTTCGTACTAGAATAACACCTTCAGACACAAATCAATCAAAACCCTAATGTCACCTAGATACTCCAATGTCACCTCAAGTATCCGTGGGTATGATTATACGATATGCATCACACAATCTCAGATTCATCTATTCAACCAACACATAGAACCTCAAAGAGTGGCCCAAAGTTTCTACAGGAGAATCACAACGAAAACGTGTGACAACCCCTATGCATAGGTTCATGGGCGGAACCCGCAAGTTGATCACCAAAACATACATCAAGTGAATCACGTGGTATCCCATTGTCACCACAGATATGCACGGCAAGACATACATCAAGTGTTGTCAAATCTTTAAAGACTCAATCCGATAAGATAACTTCAAAGGGGAAACTCAATCCATTACAAGAGAGTAGAGGGGGAGGAGAAACATAAGATCCAACTATAATAGAAAAGTTTGCGATACATCAAGATCGTGCCAAATCAAGAACACGAGAGAGAGAGAGAGAGAGAGAGAGAGATCAAACACATAGCTACTGGTACATACCCTCAGCCCCGAGGGAGAACTACTCCCTCCTCGTCATGGAGAGCACCGGGATGATGAAGATGGCCATCGGAGAGGGATTCCCCCCCTCCGGCAGGGTGCCGGAACGGGTCTAGATTGGTTTTTGGTGGCTACAGAGGCTTCTGGCGGCGGAACTCCCGATCTATTGTGCTCCCCGATGTTTTTAGGGTATATGGAGATATATAGGTAGAAGAAGTACGTCAGGGGGGCCACGAGGGGCCCACGAGGGTGGAGGGCGCTCCCAGGGGGTGGGCGCGCCCCCCTACCTCGTGGCCTACTCGAAGCTTCCCTTACGTGCACCTCAAGTCTTCTGGGCTTCTTTCCTTCCAAAAGTGGGTTACGTGGAGTTTCAGGCCAATTGGACTCCGTTTGGTTTTCCTTTTCTTCGAAACCCTAAAACAAGGTAAAAACAGAAACGGGCACTGGGCTCTGGGTTAATAGGTTAGTCCCAAAAATGATATAAAAGTGTATAATAAAGCCCATAAAGATCCAAAACAGTAGATAATATAGCATGGAGCAATCAAAAATTATAGATACGTTGGAGACGTATCAAAGGTCTCGTGTCGCCCACCTCACGAGGGTCTTGCATGTCTTGTTGACGAAGATGGGACGTACGGGCCCACCCGCAGAGCCATGACGTGGGCCGCAGGCAGGCAAGTTTGGGGACCCCCGTTCCCAGAACGCTGACAACCGCCACATCATATTAGACCGCAATACCGGAGTTTCTGTGAAATTTGTGTGCTTATGTGTGCATGCATATTATTGTTGTGAGTAGCAGTAATATGTGATGTTGCTTGATTTTAATGTTATTAGTATGCTTGTGTGCTTTTGGCTTTCGTCGTTCCTTTGGTTTCTTTCTTTGGGCCTTCAGTGTTACATATTTTTCCCCTTATTAAAGTTGCTCGTTAAACGACACCGGATCGGAAGCATCAACAAGGAATGCATATACTTGGAAACTCAGCTAAACAAAATGGAATTCTCAGCCGACTGAAGTGAAATGTGGAATATCTTATCGTGATGCTGAGCATCAAGTTTACATTAGCACAACAGTACAGATAATCAAGTCTCCCTCAGGGTGCACTCTTCATAGCAGTAATGATCAAATCAGCAAGAAGATAAATTATGTGTAAGATCGATAATATATTATCAGTCAAAGGTAATCAACAGCAGAAATATTAAGATGGTATGTGTATGTGGTAATCGGTCCGCATATCACAATGAGAAGCTTCTGGTGTAAGCAACCCAGTCGTTCCTTGCAAGCTACCAGAGAAGCTTCCAGTGCAAGATTCATCTATCTTCCTCGGCATGATATATGGATGACTTCCGGTGCAAGATACTCTATCTTCTTTAGTAAGCAACCACAAAAGCTTCCGGTATAAGGTAGTGAGTCTTCCCCAACAAGTCTTTAAGGGGGAAGCTTCTGAAGCACGATACCCAGTCTTCCCCAACAAGATACTCCCGATAGTTTCCAGCATAAGCCATCTAGTCATCCTCAGTACAACATTGGGACAAGATATTGCACTATGAATCGGTAGCATTTGGCAGTGTATCCCAAGCAATAGACCCGCAACAGTTTGGTCAGAAGCAAGAATCATTCAGAACACAAGTCTGCCTCAGAAATCAGATTCTCATATATATGCAGTCAACATATCACCGAGGTATTGCAAGTCACTCGAACGCAGATCTGACAGCTAGATGAGGATTGTTAAGATAAGAAAGCCAGTTATACACCGCAGTTTGACAAAGGATTATGAAGATTGACGACAACAGTGAGCTCAGTACAAGTACATGTGAACCTGGAATATGATCCTGAAGGGCCCTTGTCTTCTCTTCTCCAGTAAAGGCACCACACCTATGATCTGAGCTATTTTTAGATATCAGGGTTGGATGCTGACTTTATTTCTCTCTATTCAACAACTGTCAGGAGTTCTGATCTGCTTTCCGGCCATCTCGTATAATTGTTGAGTTTCTTTTTGTGATAGTGGCCCTTTGCTCTGAGATGGTTTTTCGGCTATCTTAGGGAGCTACCACATTCTTCTTATCAACACGGTCGCATGCTCTGAGCTGCTTTTCGGCCGTCTTGAGCCGTGGTTGAGTTATTTCAGTAATGTCCTAGATCTGAGTTGTAATGACTGTCTAGTGGCTACTGATTTATTTGCCGATTTCTTGCAAGGGTTCGGATGATCATTTCCCTATGGTCAGAACTTCAGAGGTGATGAACCTGCCATTTAATCAATATTACCATGTCAGAAGATGAGGATAAGTGTACGCCTGTCAGAATATTGCACCCGACAGAACCTATGGTCACAAGAAGAAGTAATATGACCCCGCTCCTTAAACCAAGGATACAGACAAGGAAAACAATAATGAAGGAGCAAGAACGGTGATGCAGGTGTGAAAATAATATGACCCCACTCCTTAAACCAAGGATACAGACAAGGAAAACAATAATGAAGGAGCAAGACTGGTGATGCAGGTGTGAAAATTGTTGCAAGACCCACATGGTGCAGATACCTCGCATAGTCTAAGTCAGTATCGATCACCATGGATATTCACCTTAGGGGATCTACTCAATTTTTGTAAGGCACTCATATCCAGACAACCCGCATAGTTAACCGCATATGCTCAGATTTGTTAGTATCGCATATCTAAGTCTGCCCTATCAGACCAAAGGTCAATTCAACGGTTTGACCTCAGCAGCTATGGTAAAGCATCACATAGCCTACTATCCCCATGGATATGCCGACCGAATGAATAATCAGGATGATGAATAACCGTCTTGAGGCATGTGTCCTCACTTATGAGGATCATCAAAGGATAGCTTGTCATGAACAAAATTCTTCTATCAGAACCACCGTCAGTCAAGTCTACGGATACTATCATATAAGGCTGTACCCCTCTATGTTGGTCATGACAGGCGATAGTCAAACATTTGGTAGACACTCATGGCAGTGGAGCCACTCAAGATGATTCAGAAACTCCGCAAGAAATCGGTATCAGTCAGATGAACAGTTATGATCCACAACACTGTTTTGACCCTGAAGGACCTACAGTTAGTGGAGAAACCCAATGCAAGGAGAGAAAGCTTGGGTGTCCACCAGGAAAATATGTTCACCACTTCATGAAAGGTTTTCAGTGCTGGATGACACATCCATCGGAAATCACTCTTGGCTTGTGAGACGGACATATATTTCAGTCATGATAATCTATCACACTCAGCTAAGTGAGCAGATATGAAAAGAATTGGAGCCAGTATAAGCATGACCTTGCAAGGTATGATCTGTCAGAATATGGATAGAGTGACACAACCCACCCCTGGGCCAGACAAACAGTCATATGAAACTCAATGGGGAACAATCAATAAATGAAAAAGGATACTCGAGTTGGAAACAGTTTCCTTAAGTCAGTATATTCATACTTGTTCCCTGAGCAACCAAATCACAAGGACGAGATTTCTTTAAGGCGGGAAGGTTTTTCACAGCCTGATTTTTGGCCCTTTCTTTTTTCATTTAATTTTCTGAGATTTTTGCTTGAGTTTTCTTTTGCCGTGGCTATGTGGTCTGGAAATTGGAGAAGACGACCTCTTGTTTCTTTCAAGAGTGGCTTGTCATCCTACTATCCATCACTAGACCTTGCCATTTCCATCTTGGACCAATCCCAATAATCTTTTCCTTGGGAATATTCCTTTTTCTGTTAAAGGAATAACCCAATTTTCCCTAGGTTGTGAAGCAGCCTATATTTCCATCACTCTTAAAATTCCCAAATAATTCTCATAAATTTTTTGGGTCATATATTCCTCAAATATGGAAAAATATTTCTTTGGCCATGTTTCCCATCATGCTCAATTAATTAATTTCCTATTTTTTTCCTAAATGGCACATTGTGAAGCAAGTGCTATTTATCTTTGCCGGATTAACTTCAAACTTTTTGAACACCTTGTCATGTCCATATCATAGCTCTGTGCCAAATTTCAACCTCATTTTCCTAGTAAATATTCCTGATAAAAAATTTCAAAGTTTATGTCTGAGGGAATGCATTGTGAAGGAAGTACTAGCTAGGATTATCAAAATGAGTTGAATTTTTTCACACTCATTCATGTGATCATATTATCACACTCCTCCAAATTTAAGCTCCATCTCATGATCTATGTGAGCCCAGGACCAAACCTTTGCTTCTATCAAAATTTTCAGTTTGTGAAGGAAGTATATTTTACCTTGCTCTACTATGGCTTAAAATTTTCCAAGACTTTCTCCTATCCATATAACCTATGTACACCAAATTTGCGCATATTTTATCTAGCCATTTTCCCTTAGGAATATTCTCAAGTTTCTGCCCAGAGGAGAGGTTTGTGAAGCAAGTACAATTTTAGTTTATCCATTTGGTATGAAATTTTTACAGCATCTTCATATGGCCAAGTAACACTGCCACGCCAAATTTTAGCTCAAGTGGATTCTTAATTTGAGTGCATCATCATAATCTCTATTCTGGACCATTTTGGCCAGTTGCAAAGCAACTATGTTCTATATTGGTCGTCCATTTCATACCAAACTTCACAGGATTCTTGTCCTTCCTATCCTAAACACCACAGACAACTCATTTGGCTCCAACCTGTTCGCTGTTGATCACTGTAACCAGATTCAGTTTGATACAACAAACTTCAGTGGAGTAATCCCATCGATCCAGAGGCCCTATGCTTTATCCATCACCTCCCTCGGGCTCAGTGATGCAGGGACTAGTAACCAGACATATCAAGGAAGCCTCTGGAGTCGTCTTGATGCCACCCTGTGCGGTGACCACCGTTTTGGCATGCACTGGCCGCGTCCAGAACGTCTTCTTGCTTGGGCCCCTCCTCTACTCGGCGTCTCAGTGAGCACGGGCATGTCTAGCATGTTCCCCGCGTCGTCGCAGTCCTCTTGGAGCCATCTCCCCCTCCGTTTTCTTCCCCGGTGAGCCGTCCCCGTCGCCGCACAGTTCCGGCCCGTGACCGCGTCGTCTTCCTTGGCCGTGTCCTCTTCCTCCTCGTGTCCCCGAGCGCTGCTCGTCTCCGTGACCTCTACGCCTCATCTGCTTCTCCATCGTCTCCTTCCCCGTGCCTCCCCGTGAACGCTGGGCACGGCAGGTCCTCGCCCAGACGTGCATGGCGGCACCTGAGCTCGGGCCCACTCGCCTGGCTATAAATAGGCGTCCCTGAGCTCATCAAAGCACTCCATCGCCTCCACTTCACTCCCAAGACCCTGCCCGGCCTCTTCCCCGAGCTCGAGAAGCTCTCCTGCCCCTCCCATGGCCGAAGCCTCCCCGCGGTGCTCCGCTCAAATTCGGCCGACCCAAGCCTCCCCACCACTCCCTGACATCTCCTAGAGCTTCCCCTCTCACCGCTGATCCTCCCCACCACCTCATCCCGCCGCTGGAGCCCCTGTAGCTGCCGTCCCCTAGTTCGGCCACCGCCTCCCCGCTTCTCTGTTGCCGCAAGGGCTTTGTCGCCCAGGCCCTCTCCGGTGCTAGTGCTGCGTCAGGTGGACGTGGCGCTCCTCGCCAAGCACGCCAATACCCATGCCCGCACTGGAGACAGCCAGAGTTGGCCGTGCCGGCACCGGCGTCACGCGGCCTTGCCCCTGCCTCCATCCGTCGGGAGGTGGAAGAAGGGACGAGGAGAAGAAAGTCAACGCCCGCGGTACCCACTCGTCAGCGACCCTGCAGCCCGGCCCCGGCGCTGCTAACATGGAGTAAGTGGACACGTATTCCGCAGAATACGTTGTCCTACACTGAAAGCACCTTAACTTACTTCGGCTAAGAATACGTTTCATCATGCCTGAAAGTGTGTTTCCCTAAAATACATTTTTTTGTTTTATCCTCCAGGGGCCTGTTTGTAGAAGTTATTTTACAGATTGGTCCCTGAACTTCGTCGGGCTATAACTTTTAAACCACAACTCCGAATATGGTGAATCCAACGCCCACATCTTCGTCTCGTTGAGCCTATTCTGCTCCTATAATTTTCACTATGTTTCAACATACTGGAAATGACCTTATTGCCCTTGCCCCTAATCAGCCCCCTCCGAGGGAGAAACCTTTCCGGCGATTCTTTCTGCGAGCCTTCCTCACTTCTCCCCGGTGCTTTCTTCATCCCAAGGAAAGCCACAACCACCATTTGCATGATAGCCGTGCAATAGCCTTGGTTTTCAACTTGAATCTTTAATAAACGCATGTTTGGTTTACTACTGTTACCGTTATTTCGGTTATGCTTATGGATCGGTGTTCACCGTCATGCGATGCTTTCTTGCACCTGGTTATCATGAACGACTTGGTAGTATTACTTTCATATTGTTATGCTTGCTGGTAGTACATGTTGGATTGGTCATGTCCTTCGGGGCATGACTATTGTCGGTTACCGAGTACCGTTGATATGCATGTTTCTTTGTTGTTAGTTGGTTAACTTCTTACTTGGTAATGTTATTGCTATGTTCTTGTGTGGTATTTATTTGTGATCATAGTAGTCATGCTATTCTCATGGTAGAGTTAAGCTTATGATATTCATGCTCGTCATTTATGCCATGCTCAGTTGGATGTGATTCATTGTGGTCATGCTCGATGATTATGTTGCACCTCCATGTTTATGTTGATATCATGATCATGCATTGTAGTAGCCTCATGTTATCTTCGTATGACTCATCTTATTGCATTCAAGTTTAACCGAACTTAATTGAACTTGAGCAACTGTTGGCTAAGTCATGGTGCCACCAAATTGAGCTGACCAGTGCAGCCACACTTGTCTTTTATGGGAAGGTCCTAACTGGGTTTATTTTCATGCCTCTCGCCGGTGCCTCCAACGAGGGAAGGTTATGCGCAGACGCTACCTTGGCCGGGTAGAATGGCATAAGCCTTGTGTGCTCGTTGTTGTTGTTGTTGTACCCGGGTTGTCCCCGTTTGGGACCGTTGAGTGTTTTGCCACGATGGTGGCCGTTGATGCCTTCGGTAGGCATGGGGCCACCCATGACTTTTCCCAGAAGGGAGTTGGTCGGAGTGGCCAGGAGAGTGTCATGGCAGTAGATCGGTTTTGTCGGAACGCCGTTGGTCCACACGTATGGGAGTGCGAGGCCATGGGTTCCGTGGTGTGGGTACAATGTACTAACATCTGCAGAGTGTGTGTTAAATCTATCGATAGTAGTTGGTCACACTATGGGTCAACAGTTATTATAATAATAATGATAGCTTGATTAATAACAACCCCGGTTTGATGATGAGAGAAGTTGGTTGATCTTTATGTGATCGTGAGAGGATCACCGTGGTATCGAGGATACCGAGTTGTTGGATATTTGTTGTATTATGCGAGAGTCAAGGGTAACAGTCAAGCTCCTTGTGGTCATGAATGATTACTACGATATTGTTAATACCAAGCTTGATTGGATCCCGCGATGATCGTGTGATGTCTGTGATGGTAAGCTTATGCATGTGATGGTTATGATGGTAACCTGAGCAGAGTAAGTTGGTGCATGATAGGTTCATCCTGTTGCATGATAGTATCATCAAGTTCATATGTTCATTGACATGCTCATATTGTTCTAGTTGTATCATGTTCATCTTGTTCATGCTATGATTGATCTGTTAATATACTATAATCCTTGTTAACCTGTAATTGCCATGGTGTTGTTTGTCTTGGTTGCTTTGGTTGCTCTGAGCTTGCAAGTACATTCAATGTACTAACCTTGCGTGTCATGCCAATTTGCAGTTCATGCCGGATTTGATTGCTTGTTTGTCGTGGATTCCTTGTTTGCGAGCTAGGATAAGCATTCCAGTTAGAGTCCCTGCAGAGTGGAGCTCATCATTGTCGTCGTTGTTTCGCTGCTAGAGTTATTCCGCTGCTTCGGGTTGTTCTACTGCTTGCATGGAGCAACCGTGGGAGGCGTAGTGTCGTCGTGCCGATGTAATCCCCTTGTACCAGATAGATTGTAACTAAGAGCTAATTTGTTCTATGCTAAGTAGTGTTGTATTCCATAAGACTTCTCCTCGATCTCTGGGCTGGAATACGGGGCGTTCCGGTTTCTTTGAGCCGGGTTGCCATAGGGTTGAGCTTGGAGAATGGTGGCAGTCCAACTTTATTACAATTTTCCTAAGACTCCCCAAGCAGAGAGTTCACAGTTTGAAATATTTCTTCGGGAGTAAAGTTGTCAGAGGTGTACCACTGAGGATACTTTGACTCGCCTGAATAATCACACATTAAGCCGGTCCGACAACTTAAGGGAAGAATCCTCCACGAGATCCAGCAACGGGCTAAGTCAACTCCAGTTAACCCGTTAGCTAACAAAGCAGTGACTTTCTGAACATACGAAAGCGCTTCAACATGTTCGTGTGCTAGAAGCCGGTCGACGGGTCAAAATCGACAGGAAGGCGATTGGGCCTGTAACCCGGCAGAGGATTTTCATTGGCCGGAGCGGTATTCTTGCAGTAAAACCAGGTGGTTATCCACCCTTTGGGATGGCTTAGCAGGGTTGTTGCGGGAAAGTGTCGTCCCTATGTCTCTGAATTGAGATTCCGCCTAAATTCTTGCATAGGACAATTGGTACACTCCGTCTGGTGGTTAAGATAAAAGAACTCTTTGAAGAGAGCAACAGTGGGCTCTACTTGCAGATAAACTTCACTGAAAATTTGGAAGTGGCAAAGGTCTGTCACTAAGTTGGGACCTAGGCCTTGAGGATGGAGATTGAAATAATGCAAGACATCTCTAAAAAACTTTGATCCAGGTGGTGTAAAACCTCGGAGGATATGGTCAGTGAAGACTACCACCCCCCTTCACCTAGATTGGGAACATTTTTACCTTGGCTGACTCGCAAGCCAATTTCTTCTCGAGTTGCCTGAAGACCATTGTCTTGAAAATCCTTAAGGATGATCTCAGTGACAACAGAAGGTACCCAATTGCAAATAGTGATTTTTTCATGATGAGCCACCTAAGGGTGGACAGAAGCTGCAAGCTCAAGAGGGTAGATCTTAGATGTATGTATTGGCAAGTCGCCCAAGAAAAATGGGACAAGTTAACCAAGGCTCGGGATTGTTGAGAATTCTGCTGAGTATGGAACAAACAAGTTTGGCAACTAATAGCTATATTTATGGATCTACGGGCATCATAAAAGAGAAAATAATTGACAACCCTGAAAAGTGGCGACAGAAGAACTAGCAGGGCTACCTATGAATTCCATCAAAAATATAAGGATGCCAAAATACAAGATAGTATGGAAACCACTACCGCAACACTTATATAGTATTTTGGATCTAAAATGAGTTCTGCTCAAGATAGAAGAACGTGGAAGGGGATGAACACCGAAGAACAGTATGAACTCAGATATCCTAATGTGGATCTGAAGAAAGAAAAGGATCGTACTTGACGGCTGTAGATGGATGTGGAGGAGCACCGCTAATTCCTGACGGCTTTGGGGCGGTGACACAATCATGAACAAGGAGGCCGACATGGGTCGAACGACGGCGGCAGAGCTTCAGTTGCGGAGGAGCTCACAAGGAAGAAGACGAAGTGGCATGGCAAGGTAAAAAGTGAAAAGTGAAGCCCTCGGGCTTATTTATAGGGGGTAACGATGAATGGCCGGTATGGGAATCGAGGAGGCACAATAAATTTGCAAGCAAAAACAGGGCTCAATTTTTGGAAAAGATAGATTTATGCAAAGATCCGTTATGACGTCAGGAAGGATTTCCCGAGATTGCAGGGATGACATCAACTTTTCTTATGGCGGGTTAGGATTTTCAGATCTAGAGGAAGAGAAATACAAACCAGAGACTCGCCAAGTGGAAGAATGGAAGATTGACATGAACAGATTCAAATCAATCTGGGGCCTAATGTTGGGGATATAACCCCGGGATGTAACCCGCCAGGCAATGGGCCGGGTTAGGCTAATGATTTAGCAGAGGTCTTTCCCAATGGGCCGGCTTAAGGTCTAGTATGAAGAGGGCAACTCACGAGCCAGGAATATGAACTGCCTTGAGTTTCCTTTCCTGGGTGAGGTACAGATGTATTTAGTAACAAGTCTAATTCAGACCCGAACTCTTGTAAGCACAGGGCCTCGACCTGTATATAAAGGCGAACCCCTAAGGTAGATAGATCAGGTTACAATCAATCAGGTACTAGGTCTAGCAATTCCGCTCCCTTGTAATCGATACTCGAGCAATAAGCAGAAAAGCAGGAGTAGGCTTTTACCTCCACCGTGAGTGGTCGAACCTGGGTAATCGTGTCTTTCTTCCTGCTCAACCCCCACAAGTTAATCACCGTTGCGATGGCCTCATGCTTAACTCCTAAGCCTAGGACATCTGCCATGACAAAATCACGAACGTTATCATTTGCGCGGGTCCTTATGGATGAAGGAAGCAGCCTCAACCTCATCTATGAAGACACGGTCAGGAAGATGGTCATTGACTCATCACGGATTAAGCCGAGCACCACCACCTTTAAAGGTGTCATTCCAGGTGTTGAAGCCTGTTGTAATATGCTGGAAGTAGTCTTCGACTGGCCCAACAACCTCAGCAGCGAAGAGTTAATCATCGACATCGTCCCTTTATGGAGTGAACACCACGCGCTCTTAGGGCACACAGCTTGCATGCGCTTCGACGTGGTCCTTCATTACGCCTATGTCAAGCTCAAAATGCCGGGACCCAACGGCATTATCAAAGATAATGGTAATATCGAACGCTCACTGCGGACAGAGGAGCAGACAGGGGCTTTTGCAGTCGAGGTACAAGCGTTTGAGGAGGCCGCCCGTAGCGGTAAACACAAGACCAGCTCTTCAAAGCGCGTGCGGGCCGTGCAATTCGACCTCGGCCACATACCCCGGCAACCTAAATAGGGACGTGAGCTCCTTGTGCCCCCTCTTTGGATGGGGCATTACGTCCCCAAGGTGCATAATTTTGGGCTCAAAATTACCTGGGCCATCAAGGAGCCAAATTTAACAGATATGTCGGAACAACTTGACCGAGGAGCGACGTGGCCTTGAGCCATCACATCGGCGCGTCTCTATCAAAGGACGACTGACATACCCCAAGGTGGCTTAAACCTGCTGCAAGACCTCCTTCACATGACACGACCAATAAACGCAATAAGCGTATAAAGGGTCGAATACAGCAGCAGTCCCCCTCAGTAAAGACAACGAGCTGGTTAACAACTCGGAGGCGCAGACGTGCGGAAAGATGCGGCCCTGGCTCTTTAAAACCCGTTGACTATAGCCGCCCTATTTTTTCCCTCCTATATTTTTCTCCTTTACATTTTATTTTTAGTTCCTCTCATTGTAGTATAGCATGTAAAAGGTTGAATTTATATATAAAGAAATAATGCCCTTTAATGGTCCCTGTTAGTTTTCTTTACAAGCACTGCCTCTGTGTTAGCAAGAACGCCTTTAAAAGATACAACTGTTACAAAAGTATGAAGTACTCGGTGTCACAGATTTGCCCTTATATGCATCAGTTTCAAAATCATATTTTGGTCAATAGTTGGATGCTCGGCTCCTATGTGTACCCCTTACATTCCCGATGAATTCAGCTAAGGGTGTAAAGGGAGAACTAATGCGATAGTGTCGCAGGACAATTGGCAGAGCGCCTCAGTAGAGAAAGCCGAAAACTAACTATCCGGGTAATGTAAACTGGTCAGCTATCCGTAGACTGCGTCAAGCAATGTGATGGTAGAGATCACCCGTGCTAAACGTAGGGCTTCTCTTTGTATTAGCCAAAGTGTGCACATGCATAGACCTCGATCGGCCAAAGCCGACCACTTCAAACAGCGGGGGCTCGTCACCAGCCCCCATAATTAAACTCCTATGACTAAGTGAAACTTACTCCTTCCTTTCCGATTTATCGGGCTTATCTCAAAATTTTAGTTCTCCAATTTTATAAGTCTCAATTTGGTTGTTCTCCATCACAAGTTTAGATTTTAAGTTGCATTAAATGATTGCATGCAAGTATTAAGAGAAAATTGACCAATGCATGTACTTTATGCATATATGCATTGCAATTAATGCATTGGTAAACACAATTTTTTAGGAAAACAAGCGCTTTAATTGAATACTTTAGCAATCTACAAAAATTATTCCACCACTCACCATCTACCTTGGTTGGTGAAAATTTTGAATTGAGCCCTATAAACTGGAAAGGAGATAGTATAAAGCTATTATATTCGGATTGCCTAGTTCCTATGAGCACCGAGCACCTTCAGGCTGCGAGACATCGGCTAAGGATTAATGGTGCATCGAAGAACACCCTATGCATAATCAACATTGGGGCAGAAGCCGACGACTGGCAACTTTCAGTTCAAATACGGCTGCATAGGAGGAAATTAATGCATAACACATAAAGGAACTTATAGCCACATTCATTTAAACAAAATATAAGTTATTACACCCAACACACCTTGGCTCTTCTGAGGTGAGATCTAGAAATACAAAGTGTTTCGAGCACCCTCCTCCACCTCAGCGAAATACTCATCCGAAGTGTGAGACTTCCCCTCGGAAGGACACGCAACACAGGACACCAGGTCAACCTTGCGGAAGTGTGTCTTGACGCAGGCATAAGCCCGTTGTGCTCCATCAAAGCACGCAAACCTCTTCCAGCGATCTAGCTGCGGGGCAGCCAACTGCAGCCGAGCCAGTACAATGATGAGAGCCGGTGGCTCAAGGGTAGTAAGGCGTAAGATGAGCAATGTTCCAGGGACTGTTTGTCTCCTCTTCAGAGGTACATGATTTTTTGTGTTCACGTATGTTGATGTGATAGTATGACCCATTATTGAGGCTTTTATTGACCACAAAGGGTCCTTCCCAAGGAGGTGAAAGCTTATGCATGCCTTTCTGATCTTGAATCAAACGGAGCACTAAGTCACCCTCCTAGAAACTCCGGCTTCGAATCCTACGGCCATGATAGCGGCATAGGTCTTGCTGATAAATTGTTGATCGAGCCGCCGTGATATCATGTTTCTCCTCCAAAGCATCCAAAGCATTTTGACGCGCCAGTTGATTGTCTGCTTCGACATAAGCCGCCACTCGGGGTGAGTCATGATGGAAGGCACTTGGAAGAACCGCCTCTACACCATAAACCATGAAGAACGGTGTGTAGCCAGTTGATCTATTGGGGGTAGTCCTTATGCTCCAAAGAACGGAAAGCAACTCCAACAACCAGGCGTGCGTTCCAAAGGAACCATGAGCCGGGGCTTAATCTCGCATAATATCTCTTGGTTAGCACGTTCCATCTTACCATTATATTAGACTTTGGATGAGCCACTGAGGATACATATAGCCGGATGTGTTACCTTTGACAGAACTTCTTCATATCACCTTTACACAGATTTATTCTGTTATCAGTGATAATACTATGTGGATAACCGAAGCGGAAGATCAGCTTTTTTACAAACTGAACTGCAGTTGCTGCTTCACAATTGCTGACTGGCTTTGCTTCAATCCATTTGGTAAATTTATCAATTGCAACCAAAAGGTGAGTTTTCTTGTCCTTAGACTCTTGAACAGCCTAACCATATCAATCCCCCAGACTGCAAATGGCCAAGTTATTGGGATCATCCACAATTCTTGAGCCGACACACGAGCCTATCGTGCAAATTTCTGACAACCATCACATTTATGGACTATGTACTCTGCATCATCATGAGCCGTCAACCAGTAAAAACCATGATGAATAGCCATTGCCACCAAAGATCTTGACCCGACATGATGACCAAAATCCCCTGCTTGACTTTCTTGTAGGATTTCACGGCCTTCTTTCAGGGGAAACACAACGTTGATACACACCAGTCACACTACATGTGTGTAACTCGCCATTGACAATTGTCATGGACTTAGATTGATGGATGATCTGTCTAGCAAAGATTTCCTCTTCTGGAAGCGCACCCCGGGTTAAATAAGCCAGATAAGGCACTATCCAATTTGGAATATCACGTAGAGCCACCACCAACTATCCATTTGGGCCAAGGATAGCTAGGTCTTCCTTTGATGGTAACTTGATGGAAGGGTTATGTAGAACATCAAGGAACACATTAGGGGGACCGGCTTACGCTGAGAACCCATTCGGGACAAAGCATCAGCCGCCTCATTAAGTCGCCAATCTGTGTGATCCACTTGATAACCTTTGAAGTGACCAGCAATATTAGTCACTACTTGACAGTACACTACTAGGAAAAGGGCTACTAATGGCGCACCAGTTTTGCCTACTAATGGCGCACTACTGGTGCGCCATTAGTATCACGCCACTAGAATTTCTTACTAATGGCGCACCACCGGTGCGCCATTAGTATCTGGTATACTAATCGCGCACCACGCAGTGCGCCATTAGTATAGAATACCATGCGCCATTAGTATGCCTCCCAGGGGGCCATATTTAACCATGTGCTTTGGCATACTAATGGCGCACTATTGGGTGATGCGCCATTAGTATACTTTGGCATACTAATGGCGCACTCTATAGTGATGCACCATTAGTATGAATATTAGTTTTTTTTTACTTTTCTGATTTTTGCACAGGTTACAAAATATATTATTTGACAGAATATAGACAGCAGCACACAGCAACAGCAGATTCATCGAATACAATAGAAGATTAGTCTTCGAATACAATTCATCATATTAGTCTCCGAATTCAAAAGACCGAACAAAGATAAAACATTACAAGTCTCGAGACCGCGAGTATCGAGTTTGTCTTCACATTACAAGTCGATATCGATCATCTAAACTACCATCACATAGAAGAGAGCTGCGGTCATCATGATGAGCATCATCGCGATGAAACTGGTCTTCATACGGTTCCTCCAACGCTCCCTCCTCTCTCCCACTAGATAGCGGGCGTATCTAGATTCCGCCTTCGCCCTAGTGGTGTACCCTTTGTAACTGTTACCGATGAAACGGTGAACCTATCTAGTAGTACCATTGGAAATGAAAATCTCAGTACCAGCATTTTGAACTTTGAAATGAAATACAATAGTAGTATTAGTAGTATATGGAGTAGTATCTTGTCTAGTAGTAGTATTAGTTGTATATGGAGTAGCAAGTTTTGCCTCGGAGACTGCAAAAAGCTATGTTTTTTCTCAATTCAGATAGCTAAGTGGAAAACCATGTCAAGTTCTGTTTTAATACTCTATTTCTCAATGCATGCAATTGGTTTCATCTGGACTACATCATAGAACCACCAATAAAGGACACTAGAAAAATATATAGAGAAGCCTACGGTTCCTATCCTTGAGTAGCATGATTAGAGATGAGTAGATCTCCTAAAGGTGTCCTAAGCACCTGTTGTTACTCTTGGAAGCAATGCAAACATGTAAAAGTTATTACTGTTGACAATACTACTCAAATATCCAACTATCAGGACACAAGGCATGATAATCCATCTAATCTAATGAAATCTGAACTCAACCTGATCATGGTTCATGCCCTCAGACACATCAACACCTCAAGAATGCCATGACAAAAATGAAAAGGACCAAGACAATCACCACGAAAGTGAAGAGAGAACTCGGGGCCTCTTTGACAAAAATGAAAAGGACCAATACAATGAAAAGGACCAGTTGTGCATCAAACATTATAATGCCGCAGGGCAAGGTCTCAAGTTACATGATCAGTTGTGCTTGACTGAAAATTTTGATAGGAAAATTTTGACTGAAATTTGGACTGGAGTAACAAAGGCATAACAGTAGAAATTACAGGTGTAGATTGCTCTGTTCAACAAACTTCCTATCAGTCCAACAATGTTTCTGAGTCTAAACTTTTTCAGTTAATAGAACCTAAACCTGACAATGTTCAGTTAACAGAAGGGGGGGGGGAGAGGGGAACCGGTGCAGCTCACCGAGAGGAAGACGATGGCGAGCTCGTGTGGGGCCGGGGATGACGAGGTGACGTGGATGGACGGTGAGGCATCGGTGTCATAGAGGCGCTGGAGACCTTGCCCTGTGAGACAAAGAAGGGGCCATCAGCCCCGGTGCAGGCGGGGGGCAAGGGGAGGAGGAGGGGGAAGGGGAGGAGGAGGGTCGGGGGGGGGGGGGGGGCGTACGGTGCTGCGTCGCTGCTCGGCGCTGACGGCGAGGAGGAAGGCGAAGACGTTGAGGGTCGGGGCGGCGGGGGTGGGGGCGGCGGGGGTGGAGTCCGGCGGGGGTGGGGGCACGGGGGCGGCTGGGGCGGAGTCCGGCGGGGGTGGGGGCGCGGGGGCGGGGGGCGGCGGGGGTGGAGTCCGGCGGGGGTGGGGGTGCGGGGGCGCGGGGGCGGCGGGGGTGGGGGTGCGGGGGCGTCGGGAGTGGAGTCCGGCGGGGGTCGGGGCGGCGGCGTCGTGGGTCGGGGCGGCGGCGTCATGGGTCGGGGCGGCGGCGTCATTGGTCTGGCGAGGGAGAGAGGGACGAATGGGATATGGCGAGGGAGAGGGAGGACTTAGCTATAGGGGGGAAGCTTACTAATGGCGCACCTGCTGGCCGTGCGTCATTAGCAGTTTTGCAAAAAAGTGCGCCATTCCAGTCATTAATAAAATCTACCAATGCTTGAGACTTGATGGCAGTCCTGGGCACATATCTCAAATGATCTGGCCCCAGCTCAATTTCCCACTTAGCAACTCTGCTAGTGGCTTCATTGTTTTGAATGATATCCCTAGAGGAGCAGAACTGACCACCGTGATTGGATGCCCAAGGAAATAATGCTTCAACTTGCGGCTAGCCATGAACACCGCAAACACCAATTTTTGCCAATGTGGATATCTTTGTTTAGACTCTGTCAAAACTTCACTGAAATAATAAACCGGCCGCTAGACTGGATATTCGTTGTCGGCCTCCTTGCGCTCCATAACCACTGCCACGCTCCTCCACGTACAGGAGCAAAGGCTCTTTGTCAATTGGAGCAGCTCAGATAGGCGGCTCAACCAACTGCTTCTTAAGTGCCTCAAATGCCTCATTAGCAGTATCGCTCCAGACGAAATGATCAGTCTTTTTCATCATTTCGTACAAGGGAATCGCCTTCTCGCCCAGGCGACTTATAAACTAGCTCAGGGCTGCAATACAAACCGCCAGGTGCTGAACATCATTGATACATGCCGGCTTAGACAGAGAGGTGATAGCCTCAATATTCTCCGTGTTAGCTTCGATGCCTCTTTCTGAAACCAGAAAAGCCAGAAACTTTCCTTCTGGTACACCAAAGACACATTTGGCCGGGTTAAGCAACATCTTATACACCCGGATATTGTCAAAGGTTTCCTTCAGATCATTAAGCAAGGTTTCCTTCTTCTTGACTTAACCACAGTGTCGTCCATATAAGCATGAACGTTGCATCCAATCTGCCCGTGGAAGTAATTCTGAACACAATGCTGGTAGGTCGCCTGAGCACTCTTCAGCCCAAAAGGCATAGACACATAACAGAAAGCTCAAAAGGTGTGACGAAAGTTGTGTTCGCCTGATCCTCTACTGCCATCTTGATCTGATGATAACCATAATAAGCATCTAGGAAACACAGACTTTCACAACCTGCCGTGGCATCAATAATCCGGTCAATACGGGGGAGAAAAAATGGATCAGCCGGACAATCTTTGTTAAGATCTGTGTAGTCAACACACATACGCCAAGTGCCGTTCTTCTTGAGCACAAGCACGGGATTAGCCAACCAATGAGGTTGAAAAACTTCAATTATGAACCCGACAGCTAGGAGCCGGGCCACCTCTTCTCCAATAGCCTTACACCTTTCCTCATTAAAACGATGGGGGAACTGTCAAATGAGTCTCATTTTGGATCCACGTTAAGGTGGTGCTCAGTGAATTCTCTCGGTACACCTGGCATGTGAGAAGGATTCCATGCAAAGATGTCCCGATTCTCATGGATGAACTCGATGAGCGCGCTTTCTTATTTAGGATCCATACCTATCCTGATGGTGAACTGCTATGAAGAATCACCAGGGACAAAGTCAACTCGATGCATGTCCTTTTCCGACTTAAATTTCAGTAGAGGGTCCTTGTCGGTGTCAAAACCGGTGGATCTCGGGTAGGGGGTCCCGAACTGTGCGTCTAAGGTGGATGGTAACAGGAGGCAAGGGACACGATATTTTACCCAGGTTCGGGCCCTCTTGATGGAGGTAAAACCCTACGTCCTGCTTGATTAATATTGATGATATGGGTAGTACAAGAGTAGATCTACCACGAGATCAAAGAGGCTAAACCCTAGAAGCTAGCCTATGGTATGATTGTATGTTATTGTTGTGTCCTACGGACTAAAACCCTCCGATTTGTATAGACACCGGAGAGGGTTAGGGTTACACAAGGTCGGTTACAAAGGAGGAGATATCCATATCTGTACTGCCTAGCTTGCCTTCCACGCCAAGTAGAGTCCCATCCGGACACGAGACGAAGTCTTCAATCTTGTATCTTCATAGTCCAACAGTCCGGCCAAAGGATATAGTCCGGCTATCCGGAGACCCCCTAATCCAGGACTCCCTCAGTAGCCCCTGAACCAGGCTTTAATGACGATGAGTCCGACGCGCAGTATTGTCTTCGGCATTGCAAGGCGGGTTCCTCCTCCGAATACATCACGAAAGAATTTGAATACAAGGATAGTGTCCGACCCTGCAAAATAAGTTCCACATACCACTGTAGAGAGAATAATATTTCCAAAAATCTAATTTGCTGACTTGTTTTGGCAACACGACATTATGTCCTGGCCCGGTGATTATTCGAACCGTTTCCTTTAACTAGCCCCGCACATAACACGAGGCAGTTTTTTGACACGTCTTGTCAAAGCAGAGATCGTGTCCCCCTTATTACGAGATTCTCATCAATACGGGCGTGGGTAACCCAACCGCACCATCGATTATGGCGCTTGGGGGATAAGCGAGTTTTACGAGGCTAGTGGGGATGCATAGTTTCGTCTGCCCATATAAAGGGATAAGGATTCACCTCTTCATCCACGCCTTCTTCCTCCTTTGCTCATCCATTTTCGCGCACTCAAGCTCCAACACCCAAGTCCACATCCTTTCCCTCAACCTTCTCCAAACATGTCCAGAGCGGGAGGCAAATGGATGGCTTCCTCCGTTACGGAGGGACATATCAAGAAGCTGCGCGAAGCCGAATACTTAGCCGCGAATATCGCGCATCGGCTGCCCGCTGCGGGGCAGATCGTCCCTACCCCGAAACCTCACGAGAGGGTAGTTTTCCTCCACCACTTCCTCCGCAGACGGGAGTTTCCCCTCCATCCATTCGTCCGTGGTCTCATGTTCTACTACGGGCTGGACTTTCATGATCTGGCCCCGAACTTCGTCCTCAACATTTCGGTGTTCATCGTCGTGTGTGAGGCTTTCCTCCGCATCCGGCCCCACTTCGGCATGTGTTTAAAGACCTTCAATATCAAGCCGAAGGTGGTGGGGGGCCAACAAGCCGAATGTGGCGGAGCCATGGTGGGCAAGATGCCCAATGTTATATGGCTTGAAGGCTCCTTTGTGGAGACCATAAAGGGGTGGCAATCGGCGTGGTTCTACATCACCGAGCCACGCGACGCCAAACGGGCGGCGGCCCCCGAGTTTCGATCTGGATTCCCTACACGACTCACTTCCTGGAAAGAGAAGGGCTTGTCGTGGGGTTCATCGGGGGAGCTGGATGGACTCCAGAAATGTATCCGGAGTATGGCAAGCAAGAAGCTCAAGCTTGTCAACATAGTCCAGGTCATGCTCATCCGCCGGATCCTCCCATGTCAACAACGGGATTTAACTTGTGAGAGTTCGACCCGGCCCAGCACCAGACTCTGAGCGAGCTCTTCGATACGACGCACAAGGACGTCTGGAAGGTGCTGTTCAAGGGCGCCGAGGTCCCTCCTTCTCTCGCCGAGGACCGCGGGCTGAGCGCAAAGCGCCTAGCGCGTTCGGTGAGTTCAATACGTCCCGTAGGATATTTATTTCCCCTAGCTTAATCATGTGCGGGGTCTGATCTCCATGCCTTTGACAGGACTGGGTGGAGACGTCGGGGCAGATTAACTGTCCGGCCCCTTTGCGCGAAGACACTGCAGGCGCTCTCCTGACGGAGATGCTGACTCCGGCTCCTTACAAGGTACTGGAGAAGACCAAGAAGGCCAAGGGAACCTGAAAGAGTTCCCGACGCCAGGGTTTATCGGACTTATCGTCCGATAACTCCACGGCGCACTCCTCCCCTGAAGACAGGGAGGAAGACGAAGACACTCCCCCTCCAGTCAGGGGAGACAAGAAAAGGAAGGCCGCCCCAACCGGGGGGGGGGGGGGGGGCGAAGGGTCCAAGAAGGGAAGGACTCTCCTTCCGGACTACTCTACCACCGCCGCCGAAGGCTAAGATAAGTGGCCGCCCAGGGCCAAGCCCCTGGGGAAATCATAAGTATTCGGATACCAAAGTAACTCATAGCATTCCTTTGTCGCGCACTGCTTCTCCTAACGCCGAATTATGACTATGCAGACCACCACGAGCCCGTATCGACGTATCGTCGGACGGCTCCCTAGGCTCATC
This sequence comes from Triticum monococcum, assembly GCA_034509565.1. NCBI lineage: Eukaryota > Viridiplantae > Streptophyta > Magnoliopsida > Poales > Poaceae > Triticum > Triticum monococcum. The sequence goes on from CM067842.1 coordinate 759,938,318, forward strand.
GGATATGGATAGCGATCCACTTCCGACGGCCACCTCCCCTTTCCCTACGGACAACGCCGAGGTATTGTCTCAAGAGGCACCGGGTCGGGGGGAGACAGTCCCGGAGGCGCCTCAAGGCGACCTTCCGGACTCTGGGAGCAGAGGGGACAAGGCCCCCGAGGGCTCCGAGTTCGGCCCTTAGCCGAACACCGCGCGGAACCTCCAGCGGTTCCGGATTCGGGCAGGCGGCCTCCTTCCAAGAGGGGCAAGACGCCTGTGCCGGTGACCTCTGTCCATCCAGAGGCACCGGACAATCTGCTGGGAGCGCTTCGCAGCGCTTCCATCGATGAGGAGCACCGCACTATTATGAGTGCAGTGGTCCAGAAGGTTCAGTCCGCCAAGAGCGGATTGACTGAAGCCTATGCCAGCCTTCTAACAGGCTTTGAGGTAAGTGTTAAAATATAGGAAAAATATTACCGCATAGACAGTAGCACCTGATGCTCTGTTCGGTGTTCACAAAGAAAAGCTAAATAGAGGATTAAATAATAACATAGGAGTCTAACATAAGTATGTCTATATGCGTATGCAGGCTTCGCTGCTGGCCTCAGCTGCACTGACTGCGGAGGTCGCCACACTGAAGCAGGACCTCGAGGGGTCCAAGAAAGAGCTCGGCCTTGCCAAGAGGCAGCTCGAGGAGAACAAGGGTAAGTAATACCCTGTCTATAGATATGTATATATAAAAGAAGACGCGATTGCAAAATGACAGGATCATCGTATATTTGCCAGGGGCCACGACCGAGGTGGCGACCCTGAAGCAAGCGCTAACCGAGGCCAAAGACAAAGCAGCCAAGGAGCGCACCGAGCGGGAAAGGCAAGAGCCACGGGTGGGCGAGGTGCAGCAAGAGCTCCAAGCTCTCGTGTCGAAGCATGAGGCGTTGGAGCGTGACTCGAAGACGCGAGAGCTTGAGCTTGCCGCCGCCCGTGAAAGTGCAAAGAGTGCCAAGGCCGAAGCACAGAAGGCCCTCCAGGAGATTGATGCGATGAGGAAGATAGCGGCGGGTAAGGCATTCTATATGCAAAGCAAGGATGTGAAAGTAAATTGACTGTTACCTACCCGAATCCATAGCTCTCCAGGGGCATTCGCAAATTTTCCCCGCAGCGTGTCGGATGCCGCAACTTTTTACCAGGTCGAGGAGGGAAGCTCATCGGAGAAGTTGTTCTGGGCCCAATATACTGGGACCGAACACCCGGTGCCTATGAGCGACCAGCTAAAGCAGCTGGTCGAGCTACACAAGGCGGCCGAGCAGGCCATGAAGGGCCTTATAGTCCGGCTGTGGCCTGGCGACGCCCTTCCGAACAGCTACTTTGGCTTGGTGAGGCGGCTAATGGATGCCTGCCCACGGCTGGAAGCCGTCAAGCGGTCCGTCTGCATCGAAGGTGCACGCCGGGCTTTCGCCCGTGTGAAGGTGCAATGGGCCAAGCTAGATGCCGTGAAGCTGATCAAGGAAGGACCGCCACAGGGCAAGGAGCACCGCGCCCCTAAAATTTATTATGAGGGTGTCCTAAAGGGTGCCCGTCTTGTGGCGGACGAATGTCCAAAGGATGTAATATTTGAGTAAACTTGCTCGTGTGATCCTGTATGACAAAAACTTGTTTCATATGCACTATGCAACGCTTGTTTGAATTTGAAATATTACCTTCTATTTGGCTGTTTATCAAATCTGAGAGATGGCTAGTCCTCGGCTTCTGCCCCCATGCCGTGAGTGCCGGGGTGTTCGGGATAAACCTGAGCACTCTTGTTCCCATTTTTGGGTCCTTCAAGGGAGGTGGTCAGCACAGGGAACAAGACAACCAGACTAATAATGCTTTATCACTCTCACTTAGCCATAGAATTCTATAATTTTAAATTTCATCGAAGGCCCTGGTATTCGGAAGGCCGAATTCGGGGCGCGATACACGCCTTTAAGCCGGACAGGACCGGCTCCTCGCTCTAAGCGGCATAAGTCTTTTGGGACTCGAGACCTCGCCGAACAGCGACCAGTCTCTCGCCTTATCATGACAATTAGTTTACCTTTCTCTACTGAGGTGCTTAGCCCAGCAGAACCGGGGCACAATCGCAGTAGTTCTCCTAGTGCTACCTTAGCCGATAGAGCGGAACGTAAGGTACCAAAACATAGGAGCCGGGCAAACCCAACAATTGACCAAAGACATGATTCGGAGCTGATGCATATAATGCTATAAGTTCGGGGTGCCGCACTTGTGAAAGTGTTCGGACTTCTCACACCATGTTGTGGGGTACTTAAGCCCCTGGTGTAGTGGCCGTACCAAAGTGTATGGTTGCAAGGCGTCATTAATGAACGCATATATATAAAACAAGAATGCAATAATAGTCGTAATGTTATGCATTTTTTATTCAAAAAGGTGCGTTAAAGTAGAATGATACAGATAGTGTGATAAGCAAAAAGTAGGACTATGTCCCTTCCAAGGGCAAGCTAAGGAATAGTATTGAAGCAAATATTTCACTTGTTATCGTAATCCACCTGGGAGTTCCGTGGTGTGACGTAGCTTTCTGCCTCCTTGGTTGCTGCATCATGTGTTCGGCAATCATACTGCCGGACAGGGTTTCCAGAGATTAAAGTCCTGAAAGAGAAATATAACAAAGCGGAAAGCCCCTAGTGCGGTTTAAGCCGCGTATTGGGGCGTGCCGTAGTTGTGCCCCCCTTCCCCATCTGTACCCATGGTATTTTTAATGCGTAATTATGTACGCATGGCATGGATTTCGCCGTTTGGCTGGGACTGGGGTGGGGGCCGCATTGCTACGCGAGCTCAGATCGTGCCAGGCGGTCTAGTTGCCGATTAATCCGAGCGCGCTTGAAGGTGTCAGGGTCTTGAAACGCCGAACTGGTGGGTTGCCTTGAGAGGCCGCTTTGCACTTCCGCTACGAGGGCCGCAGTGTGCTCCTCCATTCGGAGAGAGCGCTCTGTGTTTCCATTAACTTTAATACCCCCCTGGTCCTGGCATCTTTAGCTTGAGGTATGCATAATGCGGTACCTCATTGAATCCGTTCGCCCGAGCAGTGCATGATAGCCACTGCGGAACGGGACTATATCCAAGATTAATTCTTCGCTTCGGAAGTTATCCGGGGATCCGAAGACCACTTCTAGTGTAATTGAGCCTGTGCAATGGGCCTCTACACCTGGTATGATGCCTTTAAAGGTCGTTTTAGTGGGTTTGATCCTTGAGGGGTCTATACCCATTTTGCGCACCGTGTCCTGATAAAGAAGGTTCAGGCTGCTGCCGCCGTCCATAAGGACTCGAGTGAGGTGAAATCCGTCGATGATTGGGTCTAGGACTAGTGCGGCGAATCCACCACGACGGATACTAGTGGGGTGGTCCCTGCGATTGAATGTGATCGGACAGGAGGACCATATGTTGAACTTTGGGGCAACTATCTCCAACGCATATACGTCCCTGAGCGCACGCCTCCGCTCCCTCTTGGGGATGTGGGTTGCGTATATCATGTTCACCGTCTGCACTTGTGGGTGGAACCTCTTCTGTCCTCTGGTGTTCGGCTGCCGGGGCTCCTCTTCGTCGTCGTTGTGTGACCCCTTATCTTTGTCTTCGGCAATTAACTTGCCGGCCTGCTTGAACACCCAACAATCCCTGTTGGTGTGGTTGGCTGGTTTGTTGGGGGTACCATGTATTTGACACGAGCGGTCGAGTATACGGTCCAAACTGGACGGGCCCGGAGTGCTTCTTTTGAATGGATTTTTCCGTTGACAGGGTTTAGAGCCTTTGAATCCGACATTGACTGCCGTATCCTCGGTATTGTCGCGGTTAATGCGGCGCTTATGTTTGTTGCGACGTGACCTGCTATTGCCGTCCTTGGTATCCGAAGTACCATGTTTCTTTGATATGTTATTACTGTGAGCCAGCTAGCTGTATTCTCCCGCACAAAAGCGGGTCATGAGTGTCGTGAGGGCTGCCATAGATTTCGGCTTTTCCTGACCAAGGTGCCGGGCTAGCCACTCATCGCGGATGTTGTGTTTGAAGGCTGCCAGGGCCTCTGCATCCGGACAGTCGACGATTTGATTTTTCTTTGTTAGGAACCGAGTCCAGAATTGCCTGGCCGATTCTTCTGGCTGCTGAATTATGTGGCTCAAGTCATCGGCATCTGGTGGTCGCACATAATTGCCCTGAAAGTTATCGAGGAATGCGGCCTCCAGATCTTCCCAACAGCTAATGGACTCTGCTGGCAAGCTGTTAAGCCAATGCCGCGCTGGTCCTTTGAGCTTTAGTGGGAGGTATTTGATGGTGTGTAAGTCATCACCGCGGGCCATGTGGATGTGGAGGAGGAAATCCTCGATCCAGACCGAAGGATCTGTTGTGTCGTCGTATGATTCAATATTTACGAGTTTGAAACCCTCTAGGATTTGATGATCCATGACTTCGTCTGTGAAGCATAATGGGTGTGCGGCGCCTCTGTATTGGGCTATATCACGACGCAGCTCGAATGGGTCTTGCCCGCTCTGTTCGGCCCGGCCGGATTTAAAATTACTGTATCCGGCGTGACGTTTATTGTCTTGCATAGTGGCGCGCCCTTGTGATCTGTAGATCGATCTTGCATGTTTTGCTTTGTCCTCCAATACGTCTCGCAGGTCTGGCATATTTCCCCATGCCTTTTTATTTGAATGGCGTCGGGGTGAAGGCTGAGCTTTTGGCTGGAATGCCTCTCTGTCACGGCCACGGGGTGGCCGATCAGCTGCATCATACGCTTCTTCCTCCAGTCGGGGTAGCAACCTGCATTTTGGGTAACTCTTGCAGGGGCGTTCGAGTTTAAATTCCTCAGCCACCAGGACTTCAATCCATCTGTCAGCTAGTAGATCTTGATCAGCTTGAAGTTGCTGCTACTTTCTTGAGGCTATTTGCCGTGGCTATAAGCCGGCGCTTGAAGTGCTCTTGGTCGACGGGATCCTCTGGCATGACAAATTTGTCATCGTCAAGGCTTGCCTCGTCTTCGTAGGGGGGGCATGTAATTATCATCCTCCACCTCTCCATCTGCCGCTCTCTCTGGAGGGCTGGCTCCTCCATCCTCCTGCTCTAAATCTTGCTGGAGGGGATTGTTGCATCTTCGGCACTATCCGGAGTGTTATTGTCTCCTGTGCCGGTATCAACACTTTTGCTTTGGCAGGACATAGAGCGGCGCCGCTGACGTCGGCCCTTGGGTTGCTTCTTGGAGGGGTCATCCTCCGCTGTCTCGTCGCCATTACCTTCTTTGGGTGTATTCACCATGTATATATCGTATGATGAGGTGGCTGTCCAATGCCCTGTGGGCAGTGGTTCCTCTTTGTCTCCCGCATCGTCGTCCATACCGTCGATGTCTTCGGAGTCGAAGTCGAGCATGTCGGTTAAGTTGTCGACAGTGGCTACTAAGTGGGTGGTGGGTGGGCAGCGAATTTCTTCGTCGTCCGCATCCCAATCCTGCCGGACATAGTTCGGCCAAGATCCTCCTGACAAGGAGAGAGACCTTAATGAGTTCAGTATGTCACCAAAGGGCGAGTGCTGAAAAATATCCGCGGAGGTAAACTCCATGATCGGCGCCCAATTGGATTCGCTAGGAACGGGCGCAGACGGCTCGGAGTCCGTGGCCAGAGAAGGATCCGGCAGTCTGACAACACGACTCTTGTGCAGGGTAAGGTCAATGTTCGGCTCGATCGCCGCTGAGGGTAAGGCCTCCGTGGCGGGGTCTATCCACCCGTCCATGGACGGTGCAACTGGCTCCGATTTGAGGGTCGGAGCGGCTGCCGATGTGATCTCCTGAACACTGTCTGATGGTAGAGCTAAATCGTACTCATCGTGACCGCATGACGCACAAGGTAGAGGCTCGAATCCGTCGAAGATCAAGTCTCCGCAGATATCAGCCGTGTAGTTTAAGCTTCCAAATCTGACCTGGTGGCCAGGGGCGTAACTTTCGATCTGCTCCAGATGGCCAAGTGAGTTGGCCCGCAGTGCGAAGCCGCCGAATACAAAGATCTGTCCGGGGAGAAAAGTCTCACCCTGGACTGCATCATTATCGATGATCGTAGGAGCCATCAAGCCTAAAAGCGACGACACAGAGGAACTCTCAATGAAAGCACCAATGTCGGTGTCAAAACCGGTGGATCTCGGGTAGGGGGTCCCGAACTATGCGTCTAAGGCGGATGGTAACAGGAGGCAAGGGACATGATGTTTTACCCAGGTTTGGGCCCTCTTGATGGAGGTAAAACCCTACGTCCTGCTTGATTAATATTCATGATATGGGTAGTACAAGAGTAGATCTACCACGAGATCGAAGAGGCTAAACCCTAGATGCTAGCCTATGGTATGATTGTATGTTGTTGTTGTGTCCTACGGACTAAAACCCTCCGGTTTATATAGACACCGGAGAGGGTTAGGGTTACACAAGGTCGGTTATAAAGGAGGAGATATCCATATCCGTACTGCCTAGCTTGCCTTCCACGCCAAGTAGAGTCCCATTCGGACACGAGACGAAGTCTTCAATCTTGTAAATTCATAGTCCAACAGTCCAGCCAAAGGATATAGTCCGGCTGTCCGGAGACCCCCTAATCCAAGACTCCCTAAGACCCCTAATCCAAGACTCCCTAAGTCGCGACATTCTGAATTCACTAAGGTCTCTCTCTTTGTCAGGAGAGCCCTGGCCGGATTATGGCCAACAGGATTGGGATGCGGACGACGAAGAAATTCAATGCCCACCCACCACCCACTTCGTAGCCATTGTCGATGATTTAACCGAGATGCTCGACTTCGACTCCGAAGACATCGACGGTATGGACGACGATGTAGGAGACGAACATGAACCGGCACCTATAGGGCACTGGAAAGCCACCTCGTCATATGACATATACATGGTGGATACACCCAAAGAAGGCAATGGCGATGGGATAGCGGAGGATGACCCCTCCAAGAAGCAACCCAAACGCCGATGTCAGCGGCGCCGCTCTAAGTCCCGCCAAAGGAAAAGTGGTGATACCAGCACAAGAGATAATAACACTCCGGATAGTGTCGAAGACAACAACAATCCCCAACAGCAAGATTTAGAGTAGGAGAATGAAGGAGCCAACTCTCCTGAGAGAGCAGCAGACAAAGAGGAGGAGGATGACAATTACATCCCCCCTTCGAAGACGAGGCAAGCCTCGGCGACGATGAATTTGCCATCCCAGAGGATCCCGTCGAACAACAGCGCTTCAAGCGCCGGCTTATGGCCACGACAAATAGCCTGAAGAAAAAGCAGCAGCAGCTTCAAGCTGATCAAGATTTGCTAGCAGACAAATGGACTGAAGTCCTCGCAGCCGAGGAATATAAACTCCAGCGCCCCTCCAAGAGTCACCCAAGGCGCAGGTTACTACCCCGACAGGAGGAAGAAGTGTATGATACGGCTGATCAGCCACCTTGTGGCCGCGATAGAGAGGCATTCCAGCCAAAAGATCAGCCTCCACCCCAACGCCATTAAAATAAAAAGGCATGGGGAGATACGCCAGACCTGCGAGACATATTGGAGGACAAGGCAAATCATTCAAGATTGATCTACGGATCACGAGGGTGCACCACTCTGCGAGACGACAAACGTCACGCCGGATACAGTAAAAGCAAATCCGGCCGGGCCGAACATAGCGGGCAAGACCCATTCGAGCTGCGTCGCGATATAGCCCAATACAGAGGCGCCGCACACCCCTTATGCTTCACAGACGAAGTAATGGAACATCAATTCCCAGAAGGTTTCAAACCTGTAAATATTGAATCATACGACGGCACAACAGATCCCGCAGTATGGATTGAGGACTTCCTCCTCCACATCCACATGGCCCGTGGCGATGACTTACACGCCATCAAATACCTCCCGCTAAAGCTCAAAGGACCAGCGCGACATTGGCTTAACAGCTTGCCAGCGGACTCCATTAGCTGTTGGGAAGATCTGGAAGCCGCATTCCTCGACAACTTTCAGGGCACTTATGTGCGACCACCAGACGCCGATGATTTGAGCCACATAATTCAGTAGCCAGAAGAGTCGGCCAGGCAATTTTGGACTCGGTTCCTTACAAAGAAAAATCAAATCATCGACTGTCCGGATGCGGAGGCCTTAGCAGCTTTCAAGCAAAACATCCGAGACAAGTGGCTAGCCCGACACCTTGGTCAGGAAAAGCCGAAATCTATGGCAGCTCTCACGATGCTCATGACCCGCTTTTGTGCGGGAGAAGACAGCTGGCTGGCTCGCAGTAATAACATATCAAAGAACCATGGTACCTCAGATACCAAGGACGGCAATAGCAGGTCACGTCGCAACAAGCATAAGCGCCGCATTAACAATGAAAATACTGAGGATACGGTAGTTAATGCCGGATTCAAAGGCTCTAAACCCGGTCAGCAGAAAAAGCCATTCAAACAAAGTAAGCCGGGTCCGTCTAGCTTGGACCGTATACTTGATCGCTCATGTCAAATAGACGGCACCCCAGACAAGCCAGCCAATCACACCAACAGGGATTGTTGGGTGTTCAAGCAGGCCGGCAAGTTAATAGCCAAAAACAAGGACAAGGGGCCGCATAGCGATGACGAGGAGGAGCCCCGACAACCGCACACTCGAGGACAGAAGAGGTTTCCCCCGCAAGTGTGGACAGTGAATATGATATACGCAACCCACATCCCCAAGAGGGAGAGGAAGCGTGCGCTCAAGGACGTATATGCGCTGGAGCCAGTCGCCCCAAAATTCAACCCTTGGTCCTCCTGTCCGATCACCTTCTATCGCAGGGACCATCCCACTAGTATCCGTCATGGCAGATTCGCCGCGCTGGTCCTAGACCCAATCATTAACGGATTTCACCTCACTCGAGTCCTTATGGATGGCGGTAGCAGCCTAAACCTGCTTTATCAGGACACAGTGCGCAAAATGGGTATAGACCCCTCAAGGATCAAACCCACCAAAACAACCTTTAAGGGCGTCATTCCAGGTGTAGAGGCCCATTGCACAGGCTCAATTACACTTGAAGTGGTCTTCGGATCCCCGAATAACTTCCGAAGCGAAGAGTTAATCTTCAACATAGTCCCGTTCCGCAGTGGTTATCACGCGGTGCTCGGGCGAACCGCATTTGCTAGATTCAATGCGGTGCCGCATTATGCATACCTCAAGCTCATGATGCCAGGACCTCGCGGAGTTATTACAGTCAATGGAAACACAGCGCACTCTCTCTGAATAGAGGAGCACACCGCAGCCCTCGCAGCAGAAACGCAAAGCAGCCTCTCAAGGCAATCAACCAGTTCGGTGCTTCACAGCACGGACACCTTCAAGAGCGCTCGGGGCAATCAGAAAATAGACTGCCCTGGCGTGATCTGAGCTCGTGTAGCAATACGGCGGCCACCCCAATCCCAGCCCAGCGGCGAAACTCATGCCACGCGTACATAATTACACATTAAAATACCATGGGCACAGGTGGGGAGGCGGGCACAACTGCGGCACGCCCGAAGGCGTGGCCTAAACCACATTAGGGGCTTCCCATTTGGTTATTTTTTTTCTTTCAGGACCTTAATCTCTGGAAACACTGTCCGGCAGCACTATTCCCGAACACACGATGCAGCAACCAAGGAGGCAGACAGCTACGTCATACCACGGAATTCCCAGGTTGATTACAGTAACGAGTGAAATATTCAATTAAACATCATTCCTCAGCTTGCCCTTGGAAGGGACATAGTCCTACTCTTTGCTTATCGCACTATCTGTATCACTCTGCTTTAACGCAATTTTTTAATAAACAATGCATGACATTACGACTATTATTGCATTCTTGTTATATATATATGTGTGTGTTCATTAATGACGCCTTGCAACCATACATTATGGTACGACCAATACACCAGGGGCTTACATACCCCACAATGCGGTGTGAAAAGTCCGAACACTTTCACAAGTGCGGCACCCCGAACTTATAGCATTATATGCATAAGCTCCGAATCATGTCTTTGGTCAAATGTTGGGTTTGCCCGGCTCCTATGTTTTGGTACCTTACGTTCCGCTCTATCGGCTAAGGTAGCGCTAGGAGAACTACTGCGATTGTGCCCCGGTTCTACTGGGTTTAGCACCTCAGTAGAGAAAGCTAAAACTGACTGTCATGATAAGGCGAGAGACTGGTCGCTGTTCGGCGAGGTTTTTCGAGTCCCTAAAGACTTATGCCTCTTAGTGCGAGGGGCCGGCCCTGTCCGGCTTACAGGCGTGTATCGCGCCCCGAATTCGGCCTTCCGAATACCAGGGGCTTCGCCGAAATTTAAAATTATAGAATTCTATGGCTAAGTGAGAGTGATAAAGCATTATTAGTCCGGTTGCCTTGTTCGTTGTGCTGAGCACCTCCCTCGAAGGACCCAAATATGGGAACAAGAGTGCTGAGGTTTATCCCGAACACCCCAGCACTCGTGGCATGGGGGTAGAAGCCGAAGACTAGCCATCTCTTAGATTGGATAAACGGCCAAACAATAGGTAATATTTTAAATTCACACAAGTGTTGCATAGCGCATATGAAACAAGTTTTCATCATATAGGATCACACGAGCAAGTTTACTCAAATATTACATCTTTTGAACACTTGTCCGCGATGAGACGGGCACCCGGCAGAACACCCTCGTAGTACATCTCGGGGTGGCAGTGCTCCTTGCCCTCTGGCGGCCCCTCCTTGATCAGCTTCACGGCGTCTAGCTTGACCCACTGCAATTTCACACGGGCAAAAGCCCAGCGTGCACCTTCAATGCAGACAGATCGCTTCACGACCTCTAGCCGCGGGCAGGCATCCACAAGCCGCCTCACCAGGCCGAAGAAGCTGTTCGGAAGGGCGTCGCCAGGCCACAGCCGGACTATAAAGATCTTCATGGCCTGATCGGCCGCCTTATGTAGCTCAACCATCTCCTTCAGCTGGTCGCTCATTGAACAGCTTCTCCGTCGAGCTTCCATCCTTGGCCTGGTAAAATTGTGTGGCATCAGACACACTGCAGGGCAAATCTGCGAATGCTCCTGAAGAGCTCCGGATTCGGGTAAGTAATCGGTAATTTACTTTTACATGCTTTCTTTGCATATAGAAAGCATTACCTACCGCTATCTCTTCATCGCGTCGATCTCTTGGAGGGCCTTCTGGGCCTCGGCCTTCACACTCTTTGCGCTCTCAAGGGCCGCGGCAAGCTCAGACTCGCACGTCTTCGAGTCAAGCTCCAACGCCTCATGCCGCGACAAGCTCTTCCTGCACCTCGCCCACCCGAGCCTCGTTCTTCTCTCGCTGGGTGCGCTCCTTGGCTGCTTTATCTTCGGCCTTGGTTAGCACTTGCTTCAGGGTCGCCACCTCGGTCGTGGCCCCTGGCAAACATACAATGGTCCTATCATTTTCCAATCGCGTCCTTTTTTATATATACATATCTATAGACGGGGCATTACTTACCCCTGTTCTCCTCGAGCTGCCTCTTGGCAAGGCCGAGCTCTTTCCTGGACCCCTTGAGGTCCTGCTTCAGTACGGCGACCTCCGCAGTCAGTGCGGTGGATGCCAGCAGCGAAGCCTGCATACACATATTGACATACTTATATTAGACTCCTGTGATATTATTTGATCCTCTGTTCGGCTTTTCTTTGTGAACGACGAACAAAGCATGATGGGCTACTTTCTATGCGGTAATATTTCTACTACATTTTAAAACACTTACCTCAAAGCCTGTTAGAAGGCTGGCACATGCTTCAGTCAATCTGCTCTTGGCGGACTGAACCTTCTGGATCACCGCACTCATGATAGTGCGGTGCTCCTTGTTCATGGAAGCGCTGCGAAGCGCTTCCAGCAGATTGTCCAGCGCCTCTAGATGGACAGAGGTCACCGGCACAGGCATCTTGCCCCTTTTAGAAGGAGGCCGCCTGCCCGAGCCTGGAACCGCCGGAGGTTCCGGCGCGGTGTTCGGCTAAGGGCCGAACTCGGAGCTCTCAGGGGCCCCATCCCCTCGACTCCCAGAGTCCGGAAGGTCGCCTTGAGGCGCCTCCGGGACTGTCTCCCCTCGATCCGGTGCCTCTTGAGACAACACCTCGGCGTCGTCGGCAGGATGAGGGGAGGTGGCGGTCGGGACTGGATCGCTATCCATGTCCGACAAGCCCAAGGAGCCGTCCGACGATACATCAACACTGGCTCGGGGCGGCCTGCATAATTGTGTTCGGCGTTAGGGAAAGCAGTGCGACAAAGGAATCCTATGGGTTACTTTGGTATCCGAATACTTACGATCTCCCCGGGGGCTTGGCCCTAGGCAACCACTCGTCTTCGCCTTTGTTGGCGGCGGTGGAGCTGTTTGGAAGGAGAGTCCTTCCCTTCTTGGACCCTTCGGCCCCCAGTTGGGGAGGCCTTCCTTTTCCTGTCTCCCCCAGTCGGTGGGGGAGCATCTTCTTCTTCTTCCTCCTCGTCTTCGGGGGAAGAGTGCGCCGCAGAGTCATCGGACGGTGAGTCCTACGACGCCTGGCGCCGGGAACTCTTTCAAGTTCCCTTGGCCTTCTTGGTCTTCTCCGGCACCGTATAAGGGGCCGGAGTCAACATCTTCGCCAGAAGAGCGTCTGCGGGGCCTTCGGGCAAAGGAGCCGAATAGTCGATTTGTCCGGCCATCTTCTACCAGTCCTGTCAAAGGTACGGGAGTTTATATCCCGCATAGAGTCAATCTATATGAAAAAATAAGTATCCTTTGAAAGGTAAAGCAGCTTACTGCACTGGCTTGGCGCTTCATGCTGAATCCGCGATCCTCCATAATAGGGGGGGGGGGACCTCGGCACTTTTGAACAGCACCCTCCAGGTGTCTTCATGAGTCGTGTCGAAGAGCCTGTTCAGAGTTCGGTGCTGCGCCGGATTGAACTCCCACAAGTTGAACTCCCATTGTTGGCACGGGAGTATCCGACGGATGAGCATAACTTGGACTATGTTGACAAGCTTGAGCTTCTTGTCCACCATGTTTTGAATACATGTTTCGAGTCCGGTCAGCTCTTTCGAACTACCCCAGGACAGGCCCTTCTCTTTCCAGGAGGTGAGCCATGCAGGGTCGCGCGGCTCGGTGATATAGAACGACCCCGATTGCCACCCCTTTATGGTTTCCACAAAGGATCCCTCGAGCCATGTTATGTTGGGCATCTTGCCCACCATGGCGCCTCCGCACTCCGCCTGGCGGCCGCCCACCACCTTCGGCTTGACATTGAAGGTCTTCAGCCATAAGCCGAAGTGGGGCTTGATGCGGAGGAAGGCCTCGCACATGATGATAAACGCCGAGATGTTGAGGATGAAGTTCGGGGCCAGATCGTGGAAATCTAGGCCGTAATAAAACATGAGCCCCTGGACGAAGGGATGGAGAGGGAATCCCAGTCCACAGAGGAAATTGGTGAGGAATACTACCCTCTCATGGGGCCTGGGGGGTAGGGATGAGCTGCCCCTCATCTGGGAGCCGGTGCGCGATGTCGTCGGGCAGGTATCTGGCTCTCCTCAGTTTCTTAATGTCTCCCTCCGTGACGGAGGAGACCATCCACCTGCCTCCCGCTCCGGACATGGTTGGAGAAGGTTGAGGTGGGAAGTGTGGACTTGGGCGCAAGAGCGCGAGTGTGCGAAAACGGATGAGGAAAGGAGGAAGAAGGCGTGGATAGAAAGGTGAATCCTTATCCCTTTATATGGGCGGACGAAACTAAGCATCCCCACTTGCCTGGTAAAACTCGCTTATCCCCCAAGCACCACAATTGATGGCGCGGTTGGGTTACCCACGCCCGTATTGATGAGAGTCCCGTAATAAGGGGACGCGATCTCTGCTTTGGCAAGAAGTGTCAAAAATCTGCCTCGCGTTATGTGCGGGGCTGGTTAACAGAAATGGCTCGAATAATCACCGGGCCATGACGTAACGTCATGCTGCCAAAACAAGCCAGCAAATTAGATCTGCGAAAATATTATTCTCTCTACGGTGGAATGTGGAACTTATTTTTGTAGGGTTGGACACTATCCTCGTATTCAAATTCTTCTGTGATGTATTCGGAGAAGGAACCCGCCTTGCAATGCCGAAGACAATACTGCGCGCCGGACTCATCGTCATTGAAGCCTAGTTCAGGGGCTACTGAGGGAGTCCTGGATTAGGGGGTCTCCGGACAGCCGGACTATATCCTTTGGCCGGACTGTTGGACTATGAAGATACAAGATTGAAGACTTCGTCTCATGTCCGGATGGGACTCTACTTGGCGTGGAAGGCAAGCTAGGCAGTACGGATATGGATATCTCCTCCTTTGTAACCGACCTTGTGTAACCCTAACCCTCTCCGGTGTCTATATAAACCGAAGGGTTTTAGTTCATAGGACAACAATCACAACATACAATCATACCATAGGCTAGCTTCTAGGGTTTAGCCTCTCTGATCTCGTGGTAGATCTACTCTTGTACTACCCATATCATCAATATTAATCAAGCATGACGTAGGGTTTTACCTCCATCAAGAGGGCCCGAACCTGGGTAAAACATCGTGTCCCCTGCCTCCTGTTACCATCCGGCCTAGACACACAGTTCAGGACCCCTACCTGAGATCCGCCAGTTTTGACACCGACAAGGACCCTTAAAGTCTTTAGGCATGCGCTCATTACGTAAAGCCGGCACTAGGCACGACACTTTGATGGTTCGGACACTCGACCCGGCCCCCACCGAGGCTGAAGGAACCACCAGGGGCATGTGATAAGCCCCTTGGTTTGCTGCTTCTACCCCACTCCATGCTCTTGGATCGTCCATGATTGCCTAAGCAACAGTCCTCGGGTTAAGGGGTTGGTTGTCCTGGGGCGGGTTACAACATCCACTACAAAAAAATACACTTCCGTGATGATACGTGTTTGTCACAGTAGGTCTGCTACGTCTTGAGCTTGCGTTGGGTTTCCCCAAAGAGGAAGGGATGATGTAGCAGAGTAGCGTAAGTATTTCCCTCAATTTCTGAGAACCACGGTATCAATCTAGTAGAAGCCCATGCTCAAGTCCATCGTACCTGCACAAAGCGATAGCTACTCGCAACCAACGCGATTAGGGGTTGTCAAGCCCTTCACGGTCACTTACGAGAGTGAGATCTGATAGATATAATATTTTTGGTATTTTTGGTATAAAGATGCAAAGTAAAAAGTAAAAGCAAAGTAAAAATCAAAGCAAGATTAAAGTAATGGAGATTGATATGATGAGAATAGACCCGGGGGCCATAGGTTTCACTAGTGGCTTCTCTCAAGAGCATTAGTATTCTACGGTGGGTGAACAAATTACTGTTGAGCAATTGACAGAATTGAGCATAATTATGAGAACATCTAGGCATGATCATGTATATAGGCACCACATCCGTGACAAGTAGATCGAAATGATTCTGCATCTACTACTATTACTCCACTCATCGATCGCTATCCAGCATGCATCTAGAGTATTAAGTGAAAAACAGAGTAACGCCTTAAGCAAGATGACATGATGCAGAGAGATAAATTCATGCAATATGAAATAAACCCCATCTTGTTATCCTCGATGGCAATGATACAATACGTGCCTTGCTGCCCCTTCTGTCACTGGGTAAGGACACCGCAAGATCGAACCCAAAGCTAAGCACTTCTCCCATGGCAAGAATTATCAATCTAGTTGGCCAAACCAAACGGATAATTCGAAGAGACTTGCAAAGATAACCAATCATACATAAAAGAATTCAGAGAAGATTCAAATATTATTCATAGATAGACTTGGTCATAAAACCACTATTCATCGGTCTCAACAAACACACCGCAAAAAGAAGATTACATCGAATAGATCTCCACAAGAGAGGGGGAGAACTTTGTATTGAGATTCAAAGAGAGAGAAGAAGCCATCTAGCTACTAACTATGGACCCGAAGGTCTGAGGTAAACTACTCACAGTTCATCGGAGGGGCTAGGATGATGTAGAAGCCCTCCGTGATGACGGCCCTCTTCCGGCGGAGCTCCGGAACAGGCCCCAAGATGGGATCTCGTGGATACAGAAAGTTGCGGCGGTGGAATTAGGTTTTTGGCTCCTGTCCTGATCGTTTGGGGGTACATGTGTATATATAGGAGGAAGGAGTACGTCAGTGGAGCACCGAGGGGCCCACGACGCAGGGGGGCGTGCCCTAGGGGGGCGCCCCCACCCTCGTGACCTCCTTTTTGATCCCTTGCAGTAGGGTCCAAGTCTCCTGGATCACGTTCGGTGAGAAAATCACGTTCCCGAAGATTTTATTCCGTTTGGACTCCGTTTGATATTCTGTTTATCCAAAACACTAAAATAGGCAAGAAAAGCAATTCTGGGCTGGGCCTCCGGTTAATAGGTTAGTCCCAAAAATAATATAAAAGTAGAAAATAAAGCCCTATATAGTCCAAAACAGTAGATAATATAGCATGGAGCAATCAAAAATTATAGATATGTTGGGGACGTAACAGGCATCCCCAAGCTTAATTCCTGCTCGTCCTCGAGTAGGTAAATGATAAAAAGAGAATCTTTGATGCGGAGCGCTACTTGGCATAATTTCAATGCAAATCTTCTTAATTGTGGTATGAATATTCAGATTAGAACGATTCAA
The DNA here is from genome assembly GCA_034509565.1 of Triticum monococcum. Classification (NCBI taxonomy): domain Eukaryota; kingdom Viridiplantae; phylum Streptophyta; class Magnoliopsida; order Poales; family Poaceae; genus Triticum; species Triticum monococcum. Next base: position 759,954,907 of record CM067842.1, read on the forward strand.
GACAAAAATTTATATTGACATAACACTACTAGGAAAAGGGCTATAGATGGAATTGACACTAATGGCGCACCAGAAATGTGGTGCGCCATTACTATATACTAATGGCGCACCATCTGTTGGTGCGCCACTAGTAACAAAATGTTTTTTTTTCATTTTTTCAAACATACTAATGGCGCATCCGGGCAGAGTGCGCCATTATTAGTTAGAACTACTAATGGCGCACGAGCCATAGAGTGCACCACTACTGTATTGTTTTTTACTTTTTTGTAAAACTACTAATGGCGCACCGTTCCATAGTGCGCCATTACTAGTTTAAACTAGTAATGGCGCACTATGCAACGGTGCCACGGTGCGCCATTAGTATAAAAATTATTTTTTTTTACTTTTTTTGCAAAACTACTAATGGCGCATGTCTGTGTGGTGCGCCATTAGTATGTTGGGTTACTAATGGCGCATGTCTCTGTGGTGCGCCATTAGCACCCCCCGCACCCTCCCCCCGCTCCACCACCGCCGACGACCCCCCGCACCCTCTCCCCCGCTCCACCACCGCCGACGACCCACCGCACCCTCCCCCGCTCCACCGCCGCCGATGACCCACCGCACCCTCCCCCGCTCCACGGCCGCCGACAACCCACCGCACCCTCCCCCGCTCCACCGCCGGCGACGACCCCCCGCACCCTTCCCCGCTCCACCGCTGCCAATGACTCACCGCACCCTCCCCCGCTCCACTGCCGTCGACGAGCCACCGCACCCTCCCCCGCTCCACCGCCGCCGCCGACACCCCGCACCCTCCCCCACTTTTTGATGATATTTTTAAATATAAAATTTGATGATATTTTCAAATAAGAAATTTGATGATATTTTCAAATAACAAATTGGATGATATTTTCAATTAAAAGTAAAAAACAAATTTGATGATATTTTCAAAAAAATTGATGATATTTGATGACACCTTCTGTTCTAGTCCTCATGAAAATAACAAATTTGATAAAAAACTAATTATTAGATGCAACAAGAAATAATGAAAAAAAGTTACTAATGGCGCACCAGAGGCCGGTGCGCCATTACTATCAGAAAAAAAGTTACTAATGGCGCACCAGAGGAGGGTGCGCCATTGCTATCAGAAAAAACTACTAATGGCGCACCAGAGGGTGGTGCGCCATTGCTATCAGAAAAAAACTACTAATGGCGCACCAGAGGGTGGTGCGCCATTGCTATAGTGTCTAGCTGGATACCCCTTCGCCCGATCCCCCCTTCCCTCTCCCTCGCCAGATCCCCCTTCCCTCCCCTGCCACAACCGCTCCGACGACCCCCGGCCTGCTCCGACGACCCCCGCGCCCGCTCCACACCCGCTCCGGCTCCCCCGCGCCCGCTCCGATGACCCCTGCGCCCGCTCCACACCCTAGCACCTCCCCACTCCCCTCCCCTCACGCTGCTTCACCCGACTAGGTCGTCCCCATCGACACCGCATCGTCCCCGCGACCACCGTCGTCCCCGCACCCCACCAAGGAGTCCAGGAGCTTTGCAGTGTTCTTCTACGTCATCTACGGCCAGCCGTTCGAGCTCGACGACTCTGCATCGTGCTGATCGAGGTCTTCTTCCACCTCCGGCCACCGCGGCCTCACCGTCGATCTGCGCCACCTCGTCAACCCCGGCCCCGCACGAGCTCGCCATCGTCTTCCTCTCGGTGAGCTGCACCAGTTCCCCTCACCCCCCTCTCGGTGACCTGGCTGTCTGGCTTAAGTTGGAGGCTGCAACGGAAGAGTTCATTCAGAAAAAAAATACAGGCTTTAAAGATGATTTGTTATTACTATTGCCATGTTTTTCAATATATCAAGCTCCAGCAAAAATATCCAATAGTATTTGGGCTGCAGTTAGTATACTAATTAGTTGGATATTTGAGTAGTATTGTCAATAGTAATAACTTTTACATGTTTGCATTGCTTCCAAGAGTAACAGCAGGTGCTTAGGACACATTTAGGAGATCTACTCATCTCTAATCATGCTACTCAAGGATAGGAACCGTAGGCTTCTCTAATCTGCTTGTGCTAGGTTGTTCTACAGTTCAAGATTTACTCCTTAACTGAATTCTGTAACTAACAAACCTAGCTCTTGCAAGTAACAACATGTTCAAGATCAAGGTTGACAGTATGTTCTGACAGTATAAGAGTAAGAATTATGTGTTGTTTCTAAAAGCTCTACAATATCCAGATTTTATGATATTTGTACATCCAGTTTTTGTGGTTAGATATCTGACAGTATAAGTGTATGTTCTGACAGTATAAGAGTAGTATAAGAGTATAAGAGTAGTATATCTAGTTTTTGTGGTTAGATATCAGAATTGAGAAAAAACATAGCTTTTGCGGTCTCCATATACTACTAATACTACTACTGTATTTCATTTCAAAGTTCAAAATGCTGGTACTGAGATTTTCATTTCCAATGAGTGATGTTTTTCCTAGCAGTAGAAAAATAGCAGTAGCCATGTACTAGGAGTGTATTTCTTTTCTAGGGTGATGGATAGATTTAGTGAGTACTGCATTGCTTTTGTCCAACTTTTGATAGGTCCAAGGAAATGAGTGCTCGAAAGCATGCCCATGCGTTTGCCCCCCTTCTCTTGGGCCTGGTCTTCTCCCACTCTTTATGCCCTTTTCTTTTGAATAGGAAAAGAGGGTCATAACCCTTGTAATTATGCACAAGCTCTTTGCTTTATACCCACAAAAAATGTTGGTTCATGGCTGGCTAACTGCAGGTCCAGCCAACTGGTAGGTGGGTGTAGATGCTTGAATTGCATAGGGCCAACTAACTGCCCCTTGAAGGGGGCAAACAAGATGTTGTTGATACATAAATGTAGTTTTCAGTATTCTGTCAAAACTGAAAACTGTTAAAAAGACCATGTGTTTTTTGGTCAAAATCTGCATGTAAAACTGAAATAATCTCCTAGTAGTTAACTGTTATGGACAATTGTCAATTTTCTGTAATGATGATGGAACATTATAAAGCATTGTACTGCAGTGTATATGAAGGATACAAAAATTTTAGCAACTTCTCAGATTTTATAAAGTTGTTCTTATATGGGTGAAACTTCACTTGTTTTTAGGCTAGTGCAGGGTGTTGCTTCTTCTGTATGGGCCAACTATGTCACAAATAAATTGTTCCTTCTTCTGAATTTGACAAGTAATGACTTGCAAAGATGATGATCATCTTGCTAGTTTGCTGGGTTTTGTCTCCGACCATTGTGTCGTGATGAATTTGCAGGTACCCCGGGAGGCCCTTGAGTTTGCCGGAATGTCGATTAACTTCCGTTCTGGCAAATTCGGGTACTCCATATGTCCTATTTTCAGCAAAGGTCATGCCGAAATTTCCCGTGAATTTTAGCATGACTTTGCTAAAAATAGGACATATGGGGTACTTGCGACTAATGCATGGGCCGGGGTATCTTAGTACTTAATTAAGTAGGATCAACTGCCCCGCCATTCTTGTTGCATTAAACCATAGGTGGCAATAGAGCCAAGTGATTAGGCCCAACTTAGAATTCTCCTTAGCATCGATAAACCCTAGATGATAAACCCAACATAGGTGACAATAGAGCCAAGTGATTAGGCCCAACCTAGGGTGCCTCGGCATCGATAAACCCTAAATGATGAAAACTTAACTTGGCTTCTGTAGGGTGCCTCGGTGTTGATGAGAACCTAAATGATGTACGCTTAGGCTTTTAGGGTGCCTCGGTGTCGACAAACCCTAAATGATAAAAGCTTAGCTTTTAGGATGCCTCGGTGTCGACAAACCCTAAATGATGAGACAATGATCTTGTTCCTTGACAATAACCAACTTTTTGACCAAACTTTTTCCTATTTAGAGCGAAACATGGCCCACAACAATGAGGCCGGCGGTTTGGGCGGCAAGCAATTCTGGGAGCTGTCCCAGGAGTTGGAGGAAGAACCTCACCGCTATAAGGACACCGTGGAAGACACCGATCCTGACTACACAACACCTAGTGGCGTCGGGGATGAAACCACTGATGATGGCGCCGCAGATGCCACCACTGATGATGGCGGCGCACGCACAGATGGCAGCCAACCGAAGAGGCAACGGAAGAAGGACCGGCGCCCGAACGTGCTCGGCACCGTCAGGGAGGAATTTACTGAAGTGAACTCCGACGGGCATCCGACAGCGCCCAAACACGTAGTCAAGGGGTACTCGATTCAGCTCGGGTGCATTCTCCGGAGCACTGCCTCGATCAACACCGAGAACCTAAGGCATAAGGACCGAGGGAATTTGCGCAGCCTCCTCTTCATGAAGCTGCACGAACGATACAAGTTCCCCGCTGAGTTCGCAAACACACGCCTCTCGGGTATTAAAGTGAACGGTGCCACCCTCACGATGATGAGCATGGCCCTGTCTACTTGGAAAAGCACGGTGAAGGCAATGCTTGACAAAGGTGATAGTTATGAGAAGATCAAGGCGAAATATCCTTTGATTAGTGAAGATGACTACAAGGAGTTCAAGATCAAGTGCAATAGCCCCACAACCTCTGAATCAAGTCAGTGGGGGAGAGAAATGCGGCAGTTGAACATAGGGGTCCACCAACTCGGTCCCGGCGGTTACAGTGTGGCGGAGCCTGTATGGGACAAGGAGGACGCGGAGCGTGCCGAGCAAGGACTACCACCCCGCTTCGAGAAATATAGTGACAAGCAGACCAGGAACTTTCTCAGGGCCCGGTACAAGGAGGACCCGGTAACAAAGGAGCTTACCACGGATCCGAAGACCAAGGAGGTTGAGCTTGTTCTGGTAAGGAATACACCCCCGCGTAATTAGCTCCATATGGTTGCATTCTAATTAATCCCCAATATTTCTAAATGGTTCACGTTCCTTCCGTAGGACAAAGAAAACAGTAGCGCGGGGTCGTCTCAGAGCTCCCCTTTCGACACCCCTTTGAATAGGGCATTGAACGTAATGAAAAACGGGGATAAGCTCAATAAGCCGACGTCAGCTAGTCGTGTGGCCGGCAAAGGCTTGTCCACAAAATGGTCGTCATACTATGCTGCTGGTGGGCGAAAGGAGAAAAAGACCAGCTCGGAAAGCCAGTCGCGCGAGGTTGAAGCACTCAAGGCGCAAGTGGCGCGGATTCCGGAGATGGTCCAAGAGCAAGTGCAAAACAACTGGGATCGACGCTCACCGGCATTATGCCTACCTTGATTCATGGGATAACGATGTGGATTGCGGGTGGCCAACAGGGGCCACCCCCGATTCCCAGCTTCATGGCCAGCAACTCGCACAATGCGCAGGTGGCGCCATTGGTGTCTCCGGCGGCGACTGTATTGGTGTCTACGGCGGCGGCGCCATTGGTGTCTCCGGCGGCGGCGATATTGGTGTCTCCGACGCCGGCATTGGACCTTAATGCACCCGGGTGTACGCCGGCCGGCACCTCGCCAGCAAGCGGCCCCTCCGTCAGTTGCACGCCCGCCGTTGGCGGTGCCTCGACATTAGCCGAGCTCGACGGCATCACGGTAACTAAGCCTCTCGGCCGAGGACTTCATCTTCTTGCCTTTGACTGGGCATCCCTGACGCCCTACATGTTTTCGCAGGGCGTCGCCGACGTTCCTTGCACTCACCTGCACTTCATGGGCGGCGAGTTGGTCGATGTCGCCAAGGGCAGAATCGTTCAACCGGGCAACCCCATGTTCCACGGTAATCCGATGCCACCCACAATGTATAGGGTTGAAGTGGTTCGGGTGCTGCCAGGTTGCGGCGAGCTGTTACCTCTGATTCGACCCATTGGGGCCGACGAAGAAGATGAGATGACCCTCAGCCCCTGCGTAAGCTGGCCCCTGCTTGGCCGAAGAGCCAGATTCGTTTGGGGGCGGGGGACACCACCTCACAGACAAGACCGCCAGTCATGCCGGCGCCAAGCCATGGCAAGAACACCGCAACGCTACCGGACATGCCGGACATCCCTATGGCACAGGATCCGGACATGCATATGGCACATGATCCGGATGACGACGACAACGACGATGGTACATTTACCAACGTCGATAAGTACTTTGCCGAACATGGGTACGGTGACGAGTTCTGCGGGCCTCCTTCCCAAGAATCCAAACAAGACGACCGCGATCTAGCTGGTACGGCGGAGAAACCCAATTGCAACAGGCATCGTCTAGCGTTCAGTTCTCAGGAAATGCCTCTAGCTGCCGCCTTCACCGAGCCTCAGATAGCGGAGGTGCCTAATATTATCAGCCCCAACACGCTCAAGAAGGCGGTCTATGAGCAGAACTCGGTCCCATTACACCAGATCAAGAAGAAGGGCCGGAAACGGCAGACTAAAAAGGCCACCGGTGCGAGCCAGCCAGCACCGAGTACGATCCGTGCTCAGGACGGGCCACCTTCACCTAAGGATATCTCGAGGAGGGTGCATGTGGCGGGTAGGGTGATGCTACCGACAAATATGCTCAATGCTGCAACCGGTGCTATGCGGAGTCTGCATGACAGTGTTCTTTCTTTGGAGAAGCGGCGTCTCAGACAGAATGATGTGGCATACCCGGTTTTCATGGCCAAGGTGCCAGAGGGCAAGGGCTTTGTGGATGGCGCCATCGGGGGTACGATCGTCCTGCGGTTTGATGACCTCTCTGCTATGTTCAACCTTCATCCGCTGCACTACACCTTCTTTCGGCCTTTTTCGCTGAGTATGGAGATGCGGATCATTAGAGACAAGACCCCGGACATCGTGATCGTCGATCCCTTCTACATGCGTGCCAAGATCTTGAGCAGCGCTGGGGACCGCCAAGTCGCGAGTTCACACCTCGAAGACGTCATTCTAGCAAACCCAGATAAGGATAACTTCCTTGTGGCTTACTTTCCCGAGTAAGTCATCCCTTAACCGCCCCGTAACATATGATTTCTTAGATTTCGATCATTCTTTTTTTCTTTCTAACATTCCGTGTTCTGTGCAGTGACACACATTGCACACTCATCCTCTTAAGCCCAAAATATTCCATGGCCATGTATATCGACCCGAACCGTAACTCCAAGATAGACTACACAAATATCAAGAAAGTTCTTGATGATGTTCTCCCCAGCTACGCCAAATCTAGAGGCACCTTCACCAGGGCAGTTCGTAAGTACGGCAAGCACGTGTTCACCCATAATACGACGTTCTGTTGCGTCAAGCAGCCGCCTGGCGGTCAGAAGGATGCCTACTACGCCCTCCATCACATGCGGGCGACCGTAAGGGACCATCATCACCTTCTGCTACCAAATAATCTCAAAGATTGGGCCGCGAGCTTGTCGGCAATCCAGGAAGCAGACATCAGACAAGATTTCTTTCGCATCCAGTCAGAGTTTGCGGACATCATCCATCAAGATGTCCTTCATACCTTGGGGAAGTTCTTCCTCAGATATCAACCGTCCAACATTGAGATAGACAGAATGCTACAAATGCAGGCTGACAACGCCCGCGATTTCATGGCCATCACGATAGACGCCGGCTTCATCCATGCTCCTGTCCATGAGTCGAGTCGAAAGTAGTGATGTGTAGTTCTGAAACATTGATTGGCTCATGTTGTAATTAAACTTTAATGAATTGTATGTCTCTTTGGTTTGGACAGTCGTTCAACTTAGATGTAATCGATGCTATTTATTAGTAGGACCATGAATCGTGCTATTAATGTCTTGCTTTTCTCTTCCGATCCTTTTGTTGCATACTTATATATTGCTTATGTATGTATCGTCTGTTGTTCGGCTTGTGCATAGAGATGTCGTCGTATGTCGTGTACAAGGGTAAGGTTCCCGGAGTCTACGACAACTGGGAGGAGTGTCGAAGACAGGATCACCGTTTCAGCGGTAACAGTTACAAAGTGTACACCACTAGGGCGGAGGCGGAATCTAGATACGCCCGCTATCTAGCAGGAGAGAGGAGGGAGCGTTGGAGGAACTGGATGAAGACCAGTTTCATCGCGATGATTCTCATCATGATGACCGCAACTCTCTTCTATGTGATGGTAGTTTAGATGATCGATATCGACTTGTAATGTGAAACAAACTCGATACTCGCGGTCTCGAGACTTGTAATGTTTTATCTTTGTTCGGTCTTTTGAATTGGGAGACTAATATGATGAATTGTATTCGAAAACTAATCTTCTATTGTATTCGATGAATCTGTTGTTGCTGTGTGCTGCTGTCTATATTCTTCCAAATAATATATTTTGTAACCTGTGCAAAAATCAGAAAAGTAAAAATAAATAAAACCTAATATTCATACTAATGGCGCATCACTACAGAGTGCGCCATTAGTATGCCAAAGTATACTAATGGCGCATCACCAAAGAGTGCGCCATTAGTATGCCAAGTATACTAATGGCGCATCCATCCGCAGTGCGCCATTAGTGTGCCAAAGCACATGGTTAAATATGGCCCCTGGGAGGCATACTAATGGCGCATGGTGTTATATACTAATGGCGCACTGGGTGGTGCGCCATTAGTATACCAGATACTAAAGGCGCACCAGTGGTGCGCCATTAGTAATATATACTAGTGGTGTGATACTAATGGCGCACCAGTGATGCGCCATTAGTAGGCCTTTTCCTAGTACTGTAGAAAATAATAATACTTCAAGCATACTACCAAAGCAATTATGTCTTCTCAAAATAACATGGCCAAAGAAAGTTATCACTACAAAATCATATAGTCTGGCTATGCTCCATCTTCCCCACACAAAGTATGTAAGTCATGCACAACCCCGATGACAAGCCAAGCAATTGTTTCATACTCTAACTTTTTCAAAACTTTTTCAATTTTCACGCAATACATGAGCGTGAGCCATGGATATAGCACTATAGGTGGAATATAATGGTGGTTGTGGAGAAGACAAAAAGGAGAAGATAGTCTCACATCAACTAGGCGTATCAACGGGCTATGGAGATGCCCATCAATAGATATCAATGTGAGTGAGTAGGGATTGCCATGCAACGGATGCACTAGAGCTATAAATGTATGAAAACTCAACAAAAGAAACTAGTGGGTGTGCATCCAACTTGCTTGCTCACGAAGACCTAGGGCAATTTGAGGAAGCCCATCATTGGAATATACAAGCCAAGTTCTATAACGTAAAATTCCCACTAGTATATGAAAGTGACAACATATGGGACTCTCTATATGAAGAACATGGTGCTACTTTGAAGCACAATATATGAGACTCGCTATATCATGGTGCTACTTTGAAGCACAAGTGTGGAAAAAAGGATAATAGCATTGCCCCCCTTTTTTGGGCCTTTTTTTTCTTTGGCATTTCTATTTTTTTGGGGGACAATGCCCTATTGAATGATTATCATCACACTTCTATTTATTTACAACTCAATGATTACAACTCGATACTAAAACAATGTATGACTCTATATGAATGCCTCCGACGGTGTACCGGCATATGCAATGAATCAAGAGTGACAAGTATGAAAGAATTATGAACAGTGGCTTTGCCACAAATACTGTGTCAACTACATGATCATGCTAAGCAATATGACAATGATGGATGTGTCATGATGAACTAGATGGTGGAAAGTTGCATGGCAATATATCTCAGAATGGCTATGGAAATGCCATAATAGGTAGGTATGGTGGCTGTTTTGAGGAAGGTATATGGTAGGTGTATAATACGGGCGAAAGTTGCACGGTATTAGAGAGGCTAGCAAGGGTGGAAAGGTGGGAGTGCATATGATCCATGGACTCAACATTAGTCATAAAGAACTCATATACTTATTGCAAAAATCTAGAAGTTATCAAAGCAAAGTATTACGCGCATGCTCCTAGGGGGATTAATTGGTAGGAAAAGACCATCGCTCGTCCCCGACCGCCACTCATAAGGAAGACAATCAATAAATAAATCATGCTTCGACTTCATCACATAACGGTTCACCATACGTGCATGCTACGGGAATCACAAACTTCAACACAAGTATTCTCTAAATTCACAACTACTCAACTAGCATGACTTTAATATTATCACCTCCATATCTCAAAACAATTATCATGCTTCAATCTTTTCTTAGTATTCAACACACTCAAAAGAAAGTTTCACAAATCTTGAATACCAAGCATCTTATTATTAGGCAAATTACCATGCTATTAAGAGACTCTCAAATTAATTTAAGTGAAGCATGAGAGATCAATAGTTTCTTTTAAACGAATCCACCACCGTGCTCTAAAAGATCTAAGTGAAGCACATAGAGCAAAATTATCTTGCTCGAAAGATATAAGTGAAGCACATAGAGAAAAACTATAACGCTCAAAATATATAAGTGAAGCACATAGAGCAAAACTACTACGCCCAAAAGATATAAGCGAAGCACATAGAGTATTCTATCAAATTTTAATTCATGTATGGCTCTCTCAAAAGGTGTGTACAGTAAGGATGATTGTGGCATACTAACAAACAAAGACACAAATAATACAAGACGCTCCAAGCAAAACACATATCATGTTGGTGAATAAAAATATAGCTCCAAGTAAATTACCGATGGAAGTGGACGAAAGAGGGGATGCCTTCCGGGGCATCCCCAAGATTTGACTTCTTGGTGTCCTTGGATTATCTTGGGAGTGAAATGGGCATCCCCAAGATTAGGCTCTTGCCACTCCTTGTTCCATACTCCATTAAAATAATTCACCCAAACCTTGAAAACTTCACAACACAAAACTCAAAATAGAAAACTCGTGAGCTCCGTTAGCGAAAGAAAACAAAAGACCACTTAAAGGTACTGTAATGAACTCATTCTTTATTTATATTGGTGTTAAACCTACTGCATTCCAACTTCTCTATGGATTATAAACTATTTTACTAACCATAGATTCATCAAAATAAGCAAACAACACACGAAAAACAGAATCTGGCAAAAACAGAACAGTCCGTAGTAATCTGTAGCTAGCGCAAGATCTGGAACTCCAAAAATTCTAAAATAAATTGCTGGAAGTGAGGAATTTATGTATTAATCATTTTCAAAAAGAATTAACTAAATAACACTCTTCAAATAAAAATGAAAGCAGTTCTCGTGAGCGCTAAAGTTTCTGTTTTCTACAGCAAGTTCAACAAGACTTTCCCCAAGTCTTCCCAACGGTTCTACTTGGCACAAACACTAATTAACACAAAAAAACACAACCAAAAAAGAGGCTAAATAATTTATTTATTACTAAACTGGAGCAAAAATCAAGGAATAAAAATAGAATTGGTTGCCTCCCAACAAGCGCTATCGTTTAACGCCCCTAGCTAGGCATAACAAGCAAGGATAGATCTAAGTATTGCCATAGTAATAAGATAGATTGGTGAAACTCATTTCATATTCTCTACGTTCGGCAGCAAGTTTTCTTTGAGGCAAGAAAAATTAATCAAAAGGATTAAATTTAACGGGACAAAAGTCCCCAAGATCAACCTTGGGAGGTATAGCTTCCTCCTTTTGTCCTTCATAATGCACCACCAATTCACCATTATAAGCATTCTTTTGACAGAACTTTGTGAGCCTATATTCAAGTGAATATCCTAGTTCATTATTTCGAATAGCCAAATCATCATTAAGATCAGAAATTCTATCAACTAAAACATTGGTAGGAACCTTTCTTCTAAGATTTTGATTGAAAGCGACATAATCTAGAGATTGAAAACGCATTATTTCTTATTGATCAAAGAGGATAGCCTCTATGGGAGGATGGCAAGCGTCCACCCTATAACGCGCAAAGATTTCTTTGGCTTCTCTTATTATGAATCTAAACTCATGAGCCAAAAAGATAGTAGCGTCACGCTTAACAGAAGAATGCTCAATATTAGAAAATTCCAGAAAAATCCTTTGTATAGAAGGATGCATGTGCATGAATTGTCTTTCAAGTTCAACTACAAGCATGGCAATAGCGTCCGCAAGACTACTAGTTCTGTGAAGGATAGACCTACCCAAAGAAGGTAAAGCACCAACACAAGTAAAGAAATCTTGAGTAACTCCTTTTCCAATAATATTACCACTACCAACACGGAATTTTTTGTATGAAAGATGGTAGGTTCTTTAGAAGGAGTATCAGAATTTTCCATGATATTGTTATCACCCAAATTGGCGATAACTTCCCCAGTTTCAGACATAATGACAAGCAGGCAAACAAACTAACACACAAGCAAATAAAGAGGCAAGCAGAGAGGGAGGATAGAGAGAGAGGGCGAATAAAACAGCAAGGGTGAATTGGGGGAGAGGAAAACGAGAGGCAAATGGCAAATAATGTAATCCGAGAGATAGGGATTGTGATCGGTACTTGGTATTTTGACTTTTTGCGTAGACTCCCTGGCAACGGCGCCAAAAATCCTTCTTGCTACGTCTTGAGTTGCGTTGGTTTTCCCCGAAGAGGAAGGGATGATGCAGCAGAGTAGCGTAAGTATTTCCCTCAGTTTTTGAGAACCAAGGTATCAATCCAGTAGGAGCCCACGCTCAAGTCCCTCGTACCTACACAAAGCGATAGCTACTCGCAACCAATGCGATTAGGGGTTGTCAAGCCCATCACGGTCACTTACGCGAGTGAGATCTGATAGATATAATATTTTTGGTATTTTTGGTATAAATATGCAAAGTAAAAAGTAAAAAGCAAAGCAAGATTAAAGTAATGGAGATTGATATGATGAGAATAGACCCGGGGGCCATAGGTTTCACTAGTGGCTTCTCTCAAGAGCATAAGTATTCAACGGTGGGTGAACAAATTACTGTTGAGCAATTGACAGAATTGAGCATAATTATGAGAATATCTAGGCATGATCATGTATATAGGCATCACGTCCGTGACAAGTAGATCGAAACGATTCTGCATCTACTACTATTACTCCACTCATCGACCGCTATCCATCATGCATCTAGATTATCAAGTTAAAAACAGAGTAACGCCTTAAGCAAGATGACATGATGTAGAGAAATAAATTCATGCAATATGAAATAAACCCCATCTTGTTATCCTCGATGGCAACGATACAATATGTGCCTTGCTGCCCCTTCTGTCACTGGGTAAGGACACCGCAAGATCGAACCCAAAGCTAAGCACTTCTCCCATTGCAAGAACTACCAATCTAGTTGGCCAAACCAAACGGATAATTCGAAGAGACTTGCAAAGATAACCAATCATACTGTCACAGCCCTAGAATTTGCTTGTAGCTATTTACCTGAGTGAGCATCATGCATCATGTCTAAATTCTGAAAGTTGAATTGAGGTTAGTTGAAACCCTCATAAATCACTTCAAAAGTAATCAACATTAAAATCTTTTCAAAGAAGTCCAAGAAAATGTTCCTCTTAGTCTCTGAAAATATTGGCAAGAGGTAAAACTTAAAACAATATTTTTGGAATCTCAGAGATAATTATTTTGGGCCTTTGAATTAATTAAATAACTATTTGCATTGGATATATATTCTTTATATAATTAATATTTGTCCAATAATCCTGGAACATTTTATGTGGTTTGGGATATTTTAATTCTAGTCACATATTTATTTTCAGGATTTTATAAAATGATTTAGTATTTTAACTAAATCAAAACAAAATAACATAAATAGAAAATAGAAACAGAATTAAGAGAGAGAGAGAGAGTAATCTCACCTGCAGCCCACCTGGCCGGCCCAGCTGGCAGCCCAGCCAACTGGCCCAGCCCAACGAGGGCAGGGGCGTCTTCTTCCCCCTGCCAGAAGGCAGAGGAGAAGACAGCCACGGCGCCGCGGCGTGCCACGCCGGCAGCTGCCTGCCTGGCTGCCCCCTCGTCGCCCTGGACATCCCCAATGCTGCCACGCACGCCCCTGGAACCCCTCGCACTCTCCCTTGCTCACCCCCTCCTCCGTTTCTCTTACTCGCAACCGCCGAGCATAGCCGCCGCCGCCGACGCGCACCGCCGTGGCCACCAGCCACCCCACGCCTCACCGACGCGCTCAGAGGCTCCGCCTCGACCCCCTCTTCCTCCTCACCGAGCCACGCCCCGCGGGAGCCCCTACAACGCCGCCATCAGCTCCGTCTTCTTCCTCGGACTCCGACGGCCGCCGTCCTCGATTCTCCATCGTCAGGACCTCCCCCGAGCCGCTAAGCCTACCTGTCGATCCGCTGTGAGCCCCTGCTGCTTCTCCTGTGCTTGCCCCCTCCGTTCCCGTCCCCTAGCTCCATTTCTCATCGCGGCCGAAAGCTTCTCGCCGCCGGCCATGGCGTCACCGTGGCCATAGCTGCGCACACTCAGAATGGAGCGCCTCACCGTGCTCAGAAAGCCCCCAGGAGGCCAATGCAGCCGCTAGCCGGCCCCCTAGTGCATCGCAGCCTCGTGCCCGCATGTTCCCGAACTCCGGCCGCCGCAAAAGTTGCCGCCGTCGTTGATTTAGTCAACCCCGGCGCGAGGTGTTGCCACCACTAGATGCGCGAGTCTCCCAGCTCGCCGTAGCCGCAAACCACGAGCGAAACGATGCTCTGTAGCTCCGTCCCGAGCATCTCCGGCGAGCCACCGCCGTGCTTTTGGTCGCCGGAGTCGACCGCTGACCTGGTCGCTTAATTAAGACTAATCACCACTAATCCCTCCCTAACAGACGCTGACAGACGGGCCCCACCCGTTAGTTAACCACAGGGTTATACCCTATTTAATTTAAGCTAATGACCGTGGCCCCACCGGTCAGTTTGACCTGGCCACGTCACCGTTGACCTGGTCCCACATGTCAGCCATAGAAACCAGCCCTGGGTCACTAACCAGTGGGCCCCATTGGTCAGGTTTGACCCGGACCAGCCCTGTTGACTTGGTGACATCATCATGACGTCAGGCTGACGCAGTAATCCTTTTTCTGGAATTTAAATAAATCTTAAATGATTTATTTATTTCATAAAATGTCCAAAACTTCTAAAAATCATAGAAAATCAACCGTAACTCCAAATGAAATAAATTATATATGAAAAATTATCAGAACAATTCAAGGAATCCATCTGTACCATTTTCATGCATGTTAGAACAACTTAAGGCCACTGTTTAGGACAAATCAAATGAATGGTATTTAAATAACCACATGTGGAGTTTGAATTTGAACCTAGTGTTCAAACCAACTCCATTTAACTTGTTGCTAGTTGCATTAGGCCAACCAACAGCATATTGCCATGTCATGATCATGCATCATATTGTTGCATCAGATTGATTGTGTTCTTTCTTGTTTGCCGGTATTTGTCCCCTCTCGATAGACGTGGTACCGATGCTGTGATCGTTGACACTGATGAAGACCCAATGTTATCTTCAGAAGTGCCAGGCAAGCACAACTCCCTTGTTCATTCCGATAGAAGCCCACTCTCTCGCTCCTGCTCTCTTTTACCGCATTAGGACAACAACGATTCATCTATTACTTGTTGCGGTAGTTGAACCCCTTATCCTCTGCATGACCTGTCATTGCCACAGTAAATAGATGAAACCCACTAGCATGAGTAAGAGTTGTTTGAGCCCTAATGTGCCTACTCATTCATGCTTGTTTGTCATGCCTGCTACTGCTTAGAGTTGATTCAGGTCTGATTCATCGGGGATGGATCGGAGGTGTGTAAACATGTCCTACTGTGTGTGAGCTAAGTGTGTGAACACGTTTTGGTAAAGGTAGCGGTGAGAGGCCATGTAGGAGTACATGGTGGGTTGTCTCATTGAAACCGTCCTCAGGAACTGAGCTCTGTGTTTGTGATCCATGAAACAGCTACTACCACACATTGGGCCCTGAAATATGACCCCGCTCGACTTACTGACCCCTCTCGCCTCTGTCCAAGAGTTGCAACTAGTTTCTGGTGTTTGTAGGACATGTGTTGGCGGCCGTGCTTAGCGCTGACCCTAGGGGTGGGCTATGTTGCGGTAGACACACCATGGCACGGTGTACCGGGCGCCCGTTTGGTGTCTTGGGAACCCTGTTCACCTCGTTTGGGGCCGTTGAGGACACCCCGGCCGGATTTCCTTGCGGACGGAACCTGAATAGGCGATAAACCTGGACTAGAGACTTGTGAGGTTAGTCAGGTCGTGGTATACACCCATGTCGGTTTTCGCTTGAAGTCTGCCGAGCACATGTCGTGTGCAGCCGCTAAGTGGTGGAAACATGTGTGACGAAGTACACCCCTGCAGGGGTATAAATGATCTATTCGAATAGCCGCGTCCGCGGTAAAGGACTTCTGGGTTGCCTATAACAGTTCATAGACAAATTAATGGATACTACTAAAAGACTCAAGATAAGTGTGAGTACCGAGGATGGCCCTCTCGTAGGATGACGAGGGAGAATCCCCGGTGGTGTATTGAATGGTGAATGTGTGGACTCGTGTGCGCCACCTCAAAAGAGTTACTTGCAGTCGTAGTTAATATAGCCACCGAGTCAAAGCTGGCTTGCTGCAGTTAAACTCCACCGCCCCCTTTGTTGATACCGATGCATATGTAGATAGTTCTGATGTAAGTCTTGCTGAGTACAATTGTACTCACGTTTGCTTAAATTATGTTTTTGCAGAGAGGCCTCAGTCTCGCTAGTAGTTCCACGTGGACTTCGACGTTTAGCTTGATACCTCAGCTACGATCTTGTGCCCTCGGCAGGAGCTGGTAGATAGTCAGGCTTCTTAACCTTTTCCATTTGTAGATGTCTGTACTCAGACATGTTAAGCTTCCGCATGTGCTTTGCATTGTATGCTATGACTGCTGGGTCATGAGACCCATGTTTGTAATATCTCGCTCCTCGGATCCTAATAAATAAATACTTGAGTTGTAGAGTTATGTTGTGATGCCATGTTGTATTTACACATATCGAGCATATTGTGTGTATGATTGAAATGCTTGGTATGTGTGGGATCCGATAATCTAGTTGTTTATCCTTGGCAGCCTCTCTTATGGGGAAATGTAGTCTAGTGCTTCCATGTGCCATAGTAGTCCGGTTCAGACCGGTTCACCGGAGTCCTGCTAGCCCAGCACTACTGCTCAGGACACTTGACTGGCCGGCATGTGTTTCACTTCGTTCCTGTGTCTGTCCCTTCGGGGAAATGTGACGCGGTGACATCCGGAGTCCTGCTTAGCCTGCTACAGCCCGGGTTCCCAGAGTCCTGCTAGCCCAGTGCTACAACCCGGATTCACATGCTGGTGACCGGCATGCTCGATGTGAATCACCTATGCCTGTCCCCACAGGTTAGTGCCGCTTTGGGTTCACGACTAGCCATGTCGGCCCGGGTTCTTTGTCATATGGATGCTAGCGACACTATCATATACGTGAGCCAAAAGGTGCATATGGTCCTGGGCCATGGTAAGGCGACACCCGTGGGAATACCGTGCGTGAGGCCGCAAAGTGATATGAGGTGTTACCGGCTAGATCGATGTGACTTGGAATCGGGGTCCTGACAGCGTTGGTATCAGAGCCTGACTACCTGTAGGATTACCAAGCTAAACTGGTCGAAGTTGAGTCTAGAAATGCTTTAGTTATATAAGGGAATTGATTGTGGAAGGGAACGTAAGGCTCTTTTTACTCCTTATCCTCATGACCTTCTGATCCGAGTCACCCTCTTCTTTTCTACGGGGATTAAGAACTAGGCCTTCTCATCTATCTATCAGGATGACATGTTACTGAACCGTAGTTGCCTAGGATTGTCGAGTTCAAGCCTCAGTTCAGTTCCTACTACTTCCATATATTCATAACTGGCCTCAGAAACTTGATATTGTGATGTTGAGTGGTTATGCCACCATTTTGCAGGATGTCTCAAATCTTTTCGAGCATTTACAGCCGTTATGCTGTCCGAGTCATCCCAGGTCTCTACATACTCTGATGCATTTACAAACCCTTTTCCCTATTACAGATGTCCATTTGGGCCAGATTAATCACACTACCTGTCAGTTGAGGTACTCTGTTGCCTCGACATATATGTTGGAGCTATTACTATGACCCTAGGTGTTTTAGGGAGTCACCTAGTGATCTAGCCATGTTTTGTATTCCCAGTGTGTGATTCTGGCCATTATTCTCAAAAGCATTCCGTGATGCCATGTAGTGGTAGGTATTCTATTCATGGGTTCTTTAACCCGAGATTCACTCTACTATACCTCATGTTGATAGTGTTGCTAGTTCCTTTAGGATATTAGTAACCTTTGCATTAGTCCTCGAGGTCTGTGGTATATCCTTCTTCCAAATACTATGAACTGCCTATGGCAGAAGTTCTTGGAACCATAAGATCACAACCGAGTGCTCTTGATGAGTTCTCCATTCTTCATTGTGAATCTGCCAATCCTACCTTTCTGCATGGGTTATCCGGAAGAAATAACATGCTAATCCATGCATCCATAACTCAGAAAAATTATATGTTCCTTTGAGTTGTTCCTCTTTAGTTGTATTCTGAACCTCGTCCATCAATTGTTGGTCAAGAGTAGTTGTGCATTGGTGTTATCGATGCCTATTATTCATGTGATCCGTCAAGCCATTCCATTCCGGAATGACTAGGAGAAACAAACTCCAGTACTGAAGGAAATATGCCCTAGAGGCAATAATAAAGTTATAATTTATTTCCTTATATCATGATAAATGTTTATTATTCATGCTAGAATTGTATTAACCGGAAACATAATACATGTGTGAATACATAGACAAACAGAGTGTCACTAGTATTCCTCTACTTGACTAGCTCGTTAATCAAAGATGGTTATGTTTCCTAACCATGGACAAAGAGTTGTTATTTGATTAATGGGATCACATCATTAGATGAATGATCTGATTGACATGACCCATTCAATTAGCTTAGCACCCGATCGTTTAGTATGTTGCTATTGCTTTCTTCATGACTTATACATGTTCCTATGACTATGAGATTATGCAACTCCCGTTTGCCGGAGGAACACTTTGGGTACTACCAAACATCACAACGTAACTGGGTGATTATAAAGGAGTACTACAGGTGTCTCCAAAGGTAGATGTTGGGTTGCCGTATTTCGAGATTAGGATTTGTCACTCCGATTGACGGAGAGGTATCTCTGGGCCCTCTCGGTAATGCACATCACTTAAAGCCTTGCAAGCATTGCAACTAATGAGTTAGTTGCGGGATATTGTATTACGGAACGAGTAAAGAGACTTGCCGGTAACGAGATTGAACAAGGTATTGGATATCGACGATCGAATCTCGTGCAAGTAACATACCGATGACAAAGGGAACAACGTATGTTGTTATGCGGTCTGACCGATAAATATCTTCGTAGAATATGTAGGAGCGAATATGGGCATCCAGGTCCCGCTATTGGTTATTGACTGGAGATGTGTCTCGGTCATGTCTACATTGTTCTCGAACCGTAGGGTCCGCACGCTTAAGGTTTCGATGACAGTTATATTATGAGTTTATGAGTTTTGATGTACCGAAGGAGTTCGGAGTCCCGGATGAGATCGGGGACATGACGAGGAGTCTCGAAATGGTCGAGACGTAAAGATCGATATATTGGACGACTATATTCGGACATCGGAAAGGTTCCGAGTGATTCGGGTATTTTTCGGAGTACCGGGTAGTTACGGGAGAAGTAATGGGCCTTGATGGGCTTTAGTGGGAAGAGGAAAAAGGCTACTGCGCCCCCCTCCCCTCTAATCCGAATTGGACTAGGGAAAAGGGGGACGGCCACCTTTCCTACTCCTCCACTTCCTTCTCCCTTCCTCCCCTCTTGATGGACTCCTACTAGGACTTGGAGTCCTAGTAGGACTCCCATCCTGGCCGCACCAATAGCCTTGGCCGGCCTCCTCCTCCTCCATCCTTTATATACTGAGGCAGGGGGCACCCCATAGACACACAAGTTGATCATTGAGATCGTTCCTTAGCCGTGTGCGGTGCCCCCTGCCACCATATTCCACCTCGATCATATCGTTGTAATGCTTAGGCGAAGCCCTGTGTCGGTAGAACATCAAGATCGTCACCACGCCGTCGTGCTGACGGAACTCCTCCCCGAAGCTTTGCTGGATCGGAGTCCAGGGATCGTCATCGAGCTGTACGTGTGCCAAGAACTCGGAGGTGCCGGAGTAACGGTGCTTGGATCGGTCGGATCAGGAAGAAGACGTACGACTACTTCCTCTACGTTGTGTCAACGCTTCCGTTGCGATCTACCAGGGTACGTAGATCATACTCTCCCCCTCATTGCTATGCATCACCATGATCTTGCGTGTGCGTAGGAATTTTTTTGAAATTACTACGAAACCCAACAGTGGCATCCGAGCCTAGGTTTTATGGTTTGATGTTATTTGCACGAGTAGAACACAAGTGAGTTGTGGACGATATAAGTCATACTGCCTACCAGCATGTCATACTTTGGTTCGGCGGTATTGTTGGATGAAGCGGCCCGGACCGACATTACGCGTACGCTTATGCGAGACCGATTTCCCTGACGTGCTTTGCACATAGGTGACTTGCGGGTGACTCTTTCTCCAACTTTAGTTGAACCGAGTGTGGCTACGCCCGGTCCTTGAGAAGGTTAAAACGGAGTCTATTTGACAAACTATCGTTGTGGTTTTGATGCGTAGGTAAGATTGGTTCTTGCTAAGCCCGTAGCAGCCACGTAAAATTTGCAACAACAAAGTAGAGGACGTCTAACTTGTTTTTGCAGGGCATGTTGTGATGTGATATGGTCAAAACGTGATGAGTTATAAGTTGCTGTATAAGATGATCATGTTTTGTTGAAGTTATCGGCAACTGGCAAAAGCCTTATGGTTGTCTCTTTATTGCATAAGATGCAAGCGCCAAATAATTGCTTTACTTTATCGCTATGCGATAGCAATAGTTGCAAGAGCAATAGTTGGCGAGACGACCGTGTGACGACACATTGATATAGATCAAGATGATGGAGATCATGGTGTCATGCCGGTGATGATAGAGATCATGACAGTACTTTGGAGATGGAGATCAAAGAAGCAAGATGATGATGGCCATATCATGTCACATATTTTGATTGCATATGATGTTTATCTTTTATACATCTTATTTTTGCTTTGATTGACGGTAGCATTATAAGATGATCTCTCACTAAATTATCAAGAAGTGTTCTCCCTGAGTATGCACCGTTGCCAAAGTTCGTCGTGCCCAGACACCACGTGATGATCGGGTGTGATAAGCTCTACGTCTATCTACAACGGGTGCAAGCCAGTTTTTGCACACGCAGAATACTCAAGTTAAACTTGACGAGCCTAGCATATGCAGATATGGCCTCGGAACACGGAGACCGATAGGTCGAGCGTGAATCATATAGTAGATATGATCAACATAGTGATGTTCACCAATGAAACTACTCCATCTCACGTGATGATCGGACATGGTTTACTTGATTTGGATCACGTGATCACTTAGGGGATTAGAGGGATGTCTATCTAAGTGGGAGTTCTTAAGTAATATGATTAAATTGAACTTAAATTTATCATGAACTTAGTCCTGGTTGTATTTTGCAAATTATGTTGTAGATCAATAGCTCGCATTGTTGCTTCCCTGTGTTTATTTTGATATGTTCCTAGAGAAAATTGTGTTGAGATGTTAGTAGCAATGTTGCGGATTGGATCCGTGATCTGAGGTTTATCCTCATTGCTGCACAGAAGAATTATGTCCTTGATGCACCGCTAGGTGACAGACCTATTGCAGGAGCAGATGCAGACGTTATGAACGTTTGGCTAGCTCAATATGATGACTACTTGATAGTTTAGTGCACCATGCTTAATGGCTTAGAATCGGGACTTCAAAGACGTTTTTGAACGTCATGAAGCATATGAGATGTTCCAGGAGTTGAAGTTAATATTTCAAGCAAATACCCGAGTTGAGAGGTATGAAGTCTCCAACAAGTTCTATAGCTAAAAGATGGAGGAGAATCGCTCAACTAGTGAGCATGTGCTCAGATTGTCTGAGTACTACAAACGCTTGAATCAAGTGGGAGTTAATCTTCCAGATAAGATAGTGATTGACAGAATTCTCTAGTCACCATCACCAAGTTAGTAGAACTTCGTGATGAACTATAATATGCAAGGGATAACGGAAACAACTCCCAAGCTCTTCGTGATGCTGAAATCAACGAAGGTAGAAATCAAGAAAAACATCAAATGTTGATGGTTGACAAGACCACTAGTTTCAAGAAAAGGGCAAAGGGAAGAAGAGGAACTTCAAGAAGAACGGCAAGCAAGTTGCTGCTCAAGTGAAGAATCCCAAGTCTGATCCTAAGCCTGAGACTAAGTGCTTCTACTGCAAAGGGACTGGTCACTGGAAGAAGAACTACCCCAAGTGATTGGTGGATAAAAAGGATGGCAAAGTGAACATAAGTATAATTGATATACATGTTATTGATGTGTACTTTACTAGTGTTTATAGCAAACCCTGAGTATTTGATACTAGTTCAGTTGCTAAGATTAGTAACTCGAAACGCGAGTTGCAGAATAAACAGAGACTAGTTAAGGGTGAAGTGACGATGTGTGTTGGAAGTGGTTCCAAGATTGATATGATCATCATCGCATACTCCCTATAATTTCGGGATTAGTGTTGAACCTAAATAAGTGTTATTTGGTGTTTGCGTTGAGCATGAATATGATTTGATCATGTTTATTGTAATACGGTTATTCATTTAAGTAAAAGAATAAATTGTTATTCTGTTTACATGAATAAAACCTTATATGGTTACACACCCAATGAAAATAGTTCATTGGATCTCGATCTTAGTGATACACATATTCATAATATTGAAACCAAAAGATGTGAAGTTAATAATGATAGTGCAACTTATTTGTGGCACTGCCGTTTAGGTCATATTGGTGTAAAGCGCATGAAGAAACTCCATACTGATGGGATTTTGGAATCACTTGATTATGAATCACTTGATGCTTGCGAACCATGCCTTATGGGCAAGATGACTAAAACGCCGTTCTCCGAAACAATGAAGCAAGCAACAGATTTGTTGGAAATCATACATACTGATGTATGTGGTCCGATGAATATTAAGGCTTACAGCAGGTATCATTATTTTCTGACCTTCACAAGATGATTTGAGCAGATATGGTGATATCTACTTGATGAAAAATAAGTCTGAAACATTTGAACAGTTCAAAGAATTTCAGAGTGAAGTGGAAAATCATCGTGACAAGAAAATAAAAAGTTTCTACGATATGATCGCAGAGGTAAAATATTTGAGTTACGAGTTTGGTCTTCAGTTAAAACAATGTGAAATAGTTTCACTACTCACGCCACCTGGAATACCACAGCATAATGGTGTGTCCGAACGTCATAACCGTACTTTATTGGATATAGTGCAATCTATGATGTATCTTACCGATCTACCACTATCGTTTTGGGGTTATGCATTAGAGATAGCTACATTCACGTTAAATAGGGCACCATCAAAATCCGTTGAGACGACGCCTTATGAACTATGGTTTGGCAAGAAACCAAAGTTGTCGTTTCTTAAAGTTTGGGGTTGTGATGCTTATATGAAAAAGTTTCATCCTAATAAGCTCAAACCCAAATCGGAGAAATATGTCTTCATAGGATACCCAAAGGAAACTGTTGGGTACACCTTCTATCACAGATCCGAAGGCAAGACATTCGTTGCTAAGAATGGATCCTTTCCAGAGAAGGAGTTTCTCTCGAAAGAAGTGAGTGGGAGGAAAGTAGAAAACTTGATAAGGTAATTGTACCTTCTACCTTATTGGAAAGTAGTTCATCACAAAATATGTTCTTGTGACTACTACACCAATTAGTGAGGAAGCTAATGATGATGATCATGTAACTTCAGATCAAGTTACTACCGAATCTCGTAGGTAAACCAGAGTGAGATCCGCACCAGCGTGGTACGGTAATCCTGTTCTGGAAGTCATGTTACTAGACCATGACGAACTTGCGAACTATGAGGAAGCGATGATGAGCCCAGATTCCGCGAAATGGTTTGAAGCCATGAAATCTGAGATATGATCCATGTATGAGAACAAAGTTTGGACTTTGGTTGACTTGCCCGAAGATCGGCAAGCAATTGAGAATAAATGGATCTTCAAGAGGAAGACGGACGCTGATAGTAGTGTTACTATCTACAAAGCTAGAATTGTCGCAAAAGGTTTTCGACAAGTTCAAGGTGTTGACTACGATAAGAGTTTCTCACTCATATCTATGCTTAAGTCTGTCTGAATCATGTTAGCAATTGGCGCATTTTATGAAATCTGGCATATGGATAAACAAAAACTGCATTCCTTAATAGATTTATTAAAGAAGAGTTGTATATGATACAACCAAAAGTTTTTGTCAATCCTAAAGGTGCTAACAAAATATGCAAGCTCCAGCGATACATCTGTGGACTAGTGCAAGCATCTCGGAGTTGGAATATACGCTTTGATGAGTTGATCAAAGCATATAGTTTTATACAGACTTGCGGTGAAGCCTGTATTTACGAGAAAGTGAGTGGGAGCACTACAACATTTCTGATAAGTATATGTGAATGACATATTGTTGATCGGAAATAATGTAGAATTATTCTGTAAAGCATAAAGGAGTGTTTGAAAGGAGTTTTTCAAAGAAAGACTTCGGTGAAGCTGCTTACATATTGAGCTTCAAGATCTATAAAGATAGATCAAGACGCTTGATAAGTTTTTTCAATGAGTACATACCTTGACAAGATTTTGATGTAGTTCAAAATGGAACAGTCAAAGAAAGAGTTCTTGGCTGTGTTACAAGGTATGAAATTGAGTAAGACTCAAAGCCCGACCAAGGCAGAAGATAGAAAGAGAATGAAAGTCATTCCCTATGCCTCAGCCATAGGTTCTATAAAGTATGCCATGAGGTGTACCAGATCTAGTGTATACCCTACACTATGTTAAGCAAGGGAGTACAATAGTGATCTAAGAGTAGATCACTGGACATTGGTCAAAATTATCCTTAGTGGAATAAGGAAATATTTCTCGATTATGGACGTGATAAAAAGGTTCGTCGTAAAGGGTTACGCCGATGCAAGTTTTGACACTAATCTAGATGACTCTAAGTCTCGGTCTAGATACATATTGAAAGTGGGAGCAATTAGCTAGAGTAGCTCCATGCAGAGCATTGTTGACATAGAAATTTGCAAAATACATGTGGATCTGAATGTGGCAGACCCATTGACTAAGATTCTCTCACAAGCAAAACATGATCACACCTTAGTACTCTTTGGGTGTTAATCACATAGCGATGTGAACTAGATTACTGAATCTAGTAAACCCTTTGGGCGTTGGTCACATGGCGATGTGAACTATGGGTGTTAATCACATGATGATGTGAACTATCGATGTTAATCACATGGTGATGTGATCTAGATTATTGACTCTAGTGCAAGTGGGAGACTGAAGGAAATATGCCCTAGAGGCAATAATAAAGTTATTATTTATTTCCTTATATCATGATAAATGTTTATTATTCATACTAGAATTGTATTAACCGGAAACATAATACATGTGTGAATACATAGACAAACAGAGTGTCACTAGTATGCCTCTACTTGACTAGCTCGTTAATCAAAATGGTTATGTTTCCTAACCATGGACAAAGAGTTGTTATTTGATTAATGGGATCACATCATTAGATGAATGATCTGATTGACATGACCCATTCAATTAGCTTAGCACCCGATCGTTTAGTATGTTGCTATTGCTTTCTTCATGACTTATACATGTTCCTA
Source organism: Triticum monococcum (assembly GCA_034509565.1). NCBI lineage: Eukaryota > Viridiplantae > Streptophyta > Magnoliopsida > Poales > Poaceae > Triticum > Triticum monococcum. The sequence goes on from CM067842.1 coordinate 759,980,543, forward strand.
TGACTATGAGATTATGCAACTCCCGTTTGCCGGAGGAACACTTTGGGTACTACCAAACGTCACAACGTAACTGGGTGATTATAAAGGAGTACTACAGGTGTCTCCAAAGGTAGATGTTGGGTTGGCGTATTTCGAGATTAGGATTTGTCACTCCGATTGACGGAGAGGTATCTCTGGGCCCTCTCGGTAATGCACATCACTTAAAGCCTTGCAAGCATTGCAACTAATGAGTTAGTTGCGGGATGTTGTATTACGGAACGAGTAAAGAGACTTGCCGGTAACGAGATTGAACCAGGTATTGGATACCGACGATCGAATCTCGGGCAAGTAACATACCGATGACAAAGGGAACAACGTATGTTGTTATGCGGTCTGACCGATAAAGATCTTCCTAGAATATGTAGGAGCCAATATGGGCATCCAGGTCCCGCTATTGGTTATTGACTGGAGACGTGCCTCGGTCATGTCTACATTGTTCTCGAACCGTAGGGTCCGCACGCTTAAGGTTTCGATGACAGTTATATTATGAGTTTATGAGTTTTGATGTACCGAAGGAGTTCGGAGTCCCGGATGAGATCGGGGACATGACGAGGAGTCTCGAAATGGTCGAGACGTAAAGATCGATATATTGGACGACTATATTCGGACATAGGAAAGGTTCCGAGTGATTCGGGTATTTTTCAGAGTACCGGGTAGTTACGGGAGAAGTAATGGGCCTTGATGGGCTTTAGTGGGAAGAGGAAAAAGGCTGCTGCGCCCCCCCTCCCCTCTAGTCCGAATTGGACTAGGGAAAAGGGGGCCGGCCACCTTTCCTACTCCTCCACTTCCTTCTCCCTTCCTCCCCTCTTGATGGACACCTACTAGGACTTGGAGTCCTAGTAGGACTCCCATCCTGGCCGCACCAATAGCCTTGGCCGGCCTCCTCCTCCTCCATCCTTTATATACTGAGGCAGGGGGCACCCCATAGACACACAAGTTGATCATTGAGATCGTTCCTTAGCCGTGTGCGGTGCCCCCTGCCACCATATTCCACCTCGATCATATTGTTGTAGTGCTTAGGCGAAGCCCTGCGTCGGTGGAACATCAAGATCGTCACCACGCCGTCGTGCTGACGGAACTCCTCCCCGAAGCTTTGCTGGATCGGAGTCCGGGGATCGTCATCGAGCTGTACGTGTGCCAAGAACTCGGAGGTGCCGGAGTAACGGTGCTTGGATCGGTCGGATCGGGAAGAAGACGTACGACTACTTCCTCTACGTTGTGTCAACGCTTCCATTGCGATCTACTAGGGTACGTAGATCATACTCTCCCCCTCGTTGCTATGCATCACCATGATCTTGCGTGTGCGTAGGAAATTTTTTGAAATTACTACGAAACCCAACAAGTACCTCATCCATATCCAGGATTGGGTCAAAGCAGTTGTATTCCACAGATCAAAATGCAACCCAGCTTTTGGTTCTGCTCTACCCTGAATTATTACCCACTTTATGTCAGGAGCGTCGTGAGAATTGCACCTTCTCTTATGAATTCTTGACGCAGTAATACTTCTTGCCATCATTGTTCATTCCTCAGTTCCGTGTTGTTCCAACCGGAATACCGACAAGTGAACCATGAAGTGTGAAATCAATACTCCTAGCAACCGTGTTGCTTGGTAGTTAATGGACATTAATATCACTCTTAGCGTGTTGGTTATTGAATCATCATTCTAAGATAGATTGTGCTACCTAGTCCTTATTTCTGGTGCACTCTTCGATCGATGAGTTAGGATTCTGCCAAACCCTTGCTCTTTGATCACATTGTCTTGCCTTGAAAGCAAGGTTGATCTCGAACTTAGTAACATATCAGTGGTTCGTGATTCTCCGGATATCTTCTCGGAAGTGTTACCAGGTTGTCACCTGACCGTTATGTTGAGTTCGTGATCAAGTTGGTTTTCCGATAAACCACTTTTCCCCAAGAACCTGTGTTGGATACCCCTGGACTAATTGGATAAGCTAAAACAACAACTTGGAGAGTTGGAAGATAAAAGCTTAATCTACTTAGTTCACTCTTAAGGGATATCCTTGTGTGTGTGTGTTGAAGAAAGATGATATCTTCATCGACTGATCCCCGTGATCAGTTGTTGGATCTGTTATCTTGTCCAAACCTTGATTTGAGTGTGGGCTATCGTCAAATCAAATCAGAACCAATGATGTTCGTAATGTTGTCTTACTTGCGGTTGTCCCTCAAGCATACACCATTTTATCTTTGGTCTGACCAATACTATCACATTGTTCACATAGTGGTGGAAGTTCAGTGATATGGAAATCCCGATGAGTTGCTGTTGAGCCCATCAGCGGCAGTTTGTCCCCTCCATGATTGTGTTGAACATCCAGCTAGTGTTGGAAACTTTATAAGCATTGCCCTCATGTCTCGATCATGAAGCGTATGTCCGGTTGAAAGATGTGACTTCCTCTAATTCATGTGCATCTGATGTAAGTTGCCGCCATGAATTCGAGAAAGTTTATTTTTGCTTCCTCTGGAATCATCCCAAGTCAGTCATGCATGTGCAAAGTATTCTATGGTCTGATAGACTGATCATCTACATTCTATATGTATCCCTAGCACACCAAGCCACTGATTGATTTGTTCAAGGAGAAGAAGTTTCTTCTTAAGGGTTAGACCTACGGAAGGACTTCGATATCCTCGTTGATGGTTCCCCCTGAACTCGGTAGTGTTTCAGTTTAAGACTACCAGTTGACCATGCTTGTCTAGGACAACGTGTTCACATGCTTGTAGCAGAACCGACTCATGTTTTGGAGCTTACTACCGTAGTTCATTTCCCCGAGAATCTCGCAACGTCGTCTCGTCGATTTGTGTTGCAAACCTTCATTTTCCTTTCTAGACTCGATGAGTCTGGAATATCCTGACACTAACCAGATCTGAATCTCAGGCAGATATCATGGTTGGAGCATTTTCCAAGAATAATAATATTGGTCTCTCGATAACTGGTAAAGTGGATGTCATGGCCAACACATCCAGCCGGAAGACCTATAATTATAGTATCTCGATTGAAGAAAGTTGGCCACCTCCCCATGAGGAATTCGTAGGATTTACCTCCGTAGTTAATCTTTACGGATTCTTGAGCTTCCGAAGTCCGACCTTTTACTTGATGTTCTAGATATCAAACCATATCTATGAATGGATTATGCTAGCACATCAAGGAGAACATTAGAAGCGGAGTGCTAAATGTCTCTCGGTCGATTATCCAGATTTCTTTCCCTTGGCCTCGCCAAGGTGAAATATGAGAAAGTGTTATCTTTCTTTGCATCTGCATCTTCCACCATTATTCATCATGGTAGCATGTTGTGTTGCCAGGATCCTTGACAGGGATATTGGCAGAACCTTGATGAATATGGAAATTCTCAAGTTCTTGAGAGCACGCTCAGGCACTAGGTTCTGATGTTGTCGTTAACTGGAATGTGCCTCCGTCCTCTCAATTGTTTGATAGCCATCCAATTGGTGGAATCACCTTTGCCGGTGAACCTTCTCCCCAGTTACTAGAATCATTCCCAACATTTGCACTTTGTTCCTAGCTTACACCTCAGTAGCTATTGTCAGGATCATCGTCAAAAGTGGACTTACCATGGGACTCATCCATTTCTGATGATAAGCAAAAATCATCCATTGCGTTGTCTTCAACAAGGTAGTCCACATCATCCATCCTAGTCCAAGTATGCCATCTCTTCAAGCTACCTCAAACGATCAATTGTAAATTGCCTTAATCTGGTATGAAGAGTTTCAAAGATCTCTGAATCAAAAGTAATTCTTTTTGCCACTTAAGGGAATATTTCTGCGAGTCACTTTCCTTAAGATGCCTCGTTATGGTATTATGGGCAACATAACTTCTCGCTACTTTGAAATCCCCTCACCATCTATTTAGGAGTGGAATTTTTGCCACCAAATCAAACCCCATCGTTGTTCTTCCACCCCTCTCGACGTGTTTTGTGTCTCAACTTGAGATGTTTCAACATCTCATTCCGCGAGTTGATATTGTTTAGCTCGATCTTCGAGAAGATCAATCCTATTTGAGTTTCTTTCCGTCATCATCGCGTGGATGAAGATCTCAAAAGCGAGGGTGTCAAGATCGACATGATGCAATGAATCAACATCTTCGAGAAGGGCAATTGGATCATGAAGATTCTTTATTGGTGTTCCCTCTGTCTTCTTACCTCATGTCTTGAATCTCGGGACGAGATTCTTCTTTAGTGGGGGTGAGTTGTCACAGCCCTAGAATTTGCTTGTACTATTTACCTGAGTGAGCATCATGCATCATGTCTAAATTCTGAAAGTTGAATTGAGGTTAGTTGAAACCCTCATAAATCACTTCAAAAATAATCAATATTAAAATCTTTTCAAAGAAGTCCAAGAAAATGTTCCTCTTAGTCTCTGAAAATATTGGCAAGAGGTAAAACTTAAAACAATATTTTTGGAATCTCAGAGATAATTATTTTGGGCCTTTGAATTAATTAAATAACTATTTGCATTGGATATATATTCTTTATATAATTAATATATGTCAAATAATCCTGGAACATTTTATGTGGTTTGGGATATTTTAATTCTAGTCACATATTTATTTTCAGGATTTTATAAAATGATTTAGTATTTTAACTAAATCAAAACAAAATAACATAAATAAAAAACAGAAACAGAATTAAGGGAGAGAGAGAGAGAGTAATCTCACCTGCAGCCCACCTGGCCGGCCCAGCTGGCAGCCCAGCCAACTGGCCCAGCCCACCGAGGGCAGGGGCATCTTCTTCCCCCTGCCAGAAGGCAGAGGAGAAGACAGCCACGGCGCCGCGGCATGCCACGCCGGCAGCTGCCTGCCTGGCTGCCCCCTCGTCGCCCTGGACATCCCCAACGCCGCCACGCACACCCCTGGAACCCCTCGTACTCTCCCTCGCTCATCCCCCTCCTCCGTTTCTCTTACTCGCAACCGCCGAGCATAGCCGCCGCTGACGCGCACCGCCGTGGCCACCGGCCACCCCACGCCTCACCGACGCGCTCAGAGGCTCCGCCTCGACCCCCTCTTCCTCCTCACCGAGCCACGCCCCGCAGGAGCCCCTACAACGCCGCCATCAGCTCCATCTTGTTCCTCGGACTCCGATGGCCGCCGTCCTCGATTCTCCGTCGTCAGGACCTCCCCCGAGCCGCTGAGCCTACCCGTCGATCCGCTGTGAGCCCCTGCTGCTTCACCTGTGCTCGCCCCCTCCGTTCCCGTCCCCTAGCTCCATTTCTCATCGCAGACGAAAGCTTCTCGCCGCCGGCCATGGCGTAGCCGTGGCCATATCTGCGCACGCTCACAATGGAGCGCCTCACCGTGCTCAGAAAGCCCCCAGGAGGCCAACGCAGCCGCTAGCCGGCCCCTAGTGCATCGCAGCCTTGTGCCCGCATGTTCCCGAAGTCCGGCCGCCGCAAAAGTTGCCGCCGTCGTCGATTTAGTCAACCCCGGCGATAGGTGTTGCCACCGCTGGATGCGCGAGTCTCCCAGCTCGCCATAGCCGCAAACCACGAGCGAAACGATGCTCTGTAGCTCCGTCCCGAGCATCTCCGGCGAGCCACCGCCGTGCTTTTGGTCGCCGGCGTCGACCGCTGACGTGGTCGCTTAATTAAGACTAATCACCACTAATCCCTCCCTAGAGACGCTGACAGACGGGCCCCACCCGTTAGTTAACCACAGGGTTATACCCTGTTTAATTTAAGCTAATGACAGTGGCCCCACCGGTCAGATTGACCTGGCCACGTCACCGTTGACCTGGTCCCACACGTCAGCCACAGAAACCAGCCCTGGGTCACTGACCAGTGGGCCCCATTGGTCAGGTTTGACCCGGACCAGCCCTGTTGACTTGGTGACATCATCATGATGTCAGGCTGATGCAGTAATCCTTTTTCTGGAATTTAAATAAATCTTAAATGATTTATTTTTTTCAGAAAATGTCCAAAACTTCTAAAAATCATAGAAAACCAACCATAACTCCAAATGAAATAAATTATATATGAAAAATTATCAGAAAAATTCAAGGAATCCATCTGTACCATTTTCATGCATGTTAGAACAACTTAAGGCCACTGTTTAGGACAAATCAAATGAATCGTATTTAAATAACCACATGTGGTGTTTGAATTTGAACCTAGTGTTCAAACCAACACCATTTAACTTGTTGCTAATTGCATTAGGCCAACCAACAGCATATTTCCATGTCATGATCATGCATCATATTGTTGCATTAGATTGATTGTGTTCTTCCTTGTTTGCCGGTATTTGTCCCCTCTCGATAGACGTGGTACCGACACTGTGATCGTTGACACTGATGAAGACCCAATGTTATCTTCAGAAGTGCCAGGCAAGCACAACCCCCTTGTTCATTCCGATACAAGCCCACTCTCTCGCTCCTGCTCTCTTTTACTGCATTAGGACAACAACGATTCATCTGTTACTTGTTGCGGTAGTTGAACCCCTTATCCTCTGCATGACCTGTCATTGCCACAGTAAATAGATGAAACCCACTAGCATGAGTAGGAGTTGTTTGAGCCCTGATGTGCCTACTCATTCATGCGTGTTTGTCATGCCTGCTGCTGCTTAAAGTTGAGTCAGGTCTGATTCATCGGGGATGGATCGGAGGTGTCTAAACATGTCCTACTATGTGTGAGCTAAGTGTGTGAACACGTTTTGGTAAAGGTAGCTATGAGAGGCCATGTAGGAGTACATGGTGGGTTGTCTCATTGAAACCGTCCTCAGGAACTGAGCTTTGTGTTTGTGATCCATGAAACAGCTACTACCACACATTGGGCCCTGAAATATGACCCCGCTCGACTTACTGACCCCTCTCGCCTCTGTCCAAGAGTTGCAACTAGTTTCTGGTGTTTGTAGGACATGTGTTGGCGGCCGTGCTTAGCGCTGACCCTAGGGGTGGGCTATGTTGCGGTAGACACACCATGGCACGGTGTACCGGGCGCCCGTTTGGTGTCTCGGGAACCCTGTTCACCTCGTTTGGGGCCGTTGAGGACACCCCGGCCGGATTTCCTTGCGGACGGAACCTGAATAGGCGATAAACCTGGACTAGAGACTTGTGAGGTTAGTCAGGTTGTGGTCTACACCCACGTCGGTTTTCGCTTGAAGTCTGCCGAGCACATGTCGTGTGCAGACGCTAAGTGGTGGAAACATGTGTGACGAAGTACACCCCTGCAGGGTTATAAATGATCTATTCGAATAGCCGCGTCCGCGGTAAAGGACTTCTGGGTTGCCTATAACAGTTCATAGACAAATTAATGGATACTACTAAAAGACTCAAGGTAAGTGTGAGTACCGAGGATGGCCCTCTCATAGGATGACGAGGGAGAATCCCCGGTGGTGTATTGAATGGTGAATATGTGGACTCGTGTGCGCCACCTCAAAAGAGTTACTTGCAGTCGTAGTTAATATAGCCACCGAGTCAAAGCTGGCTTGCTGCAGTTAAACTCCACCGCCCCCTTTGTTGATACCGATGCATATGTAGATAGTTCTGATGTAAGTCTTGCTGAGTACAATTGTACTCACGTTTGCTTAAATTATGTTTTTGCAGAGAGGCCTCAGTCTCGCTAGTAGTTCCACGTGGACATCGACGTTTAGCTTGATACCTCAGCTACGATCTTGTGCCCTCGGCAGGAGCTGGTAGATAGTCAGGCTTCTTAGCCTTTTCCATTTGTAGATGTCTGTACTCAGACATGTTAAGCTTCCGCATGTGCTTTGCATTGTATGCTATGACTGCTGGGTCATGAGACCCATGTTTGTAATATCTCGCTCCTCGGAGCCTAATAAATAAATACTTGAGTTGTAGAGTTATGTTGTGATGCCATGTTGTATTTACACATATCGAGCATATTGTGTGTATGATTGAAATGCTTGGTATGTGTGGGATCCGACAATCTAGTTGTTTATCCTTGGCAGCCTCTCTTATGGGGAAATGTAGTCTAGTGCTTCCATGAGCCATAGTAGTCCGCTACAACCCGGTTCACCGGTGTCCTGCTAGCCCAGCACTACTGCTCAGGGCACTTGACTGGCCGGCATGTGTTTCACTTCGTTCCTCTGTCTGTCCCTTCGGGGAAATGTCACGCGGTGACATCCAGAGTCCTGCCTAGCCTGCTACAGCCCGGGTTCCCGGAGTCCTGCTAGCCCAGTGCTATAGCCTGGATTCACACGCTGCTGACCGACATGCTCGATGTGAATCACCTATGCCTGTCCCCATAGGTTAGTGCCGCTTTGGGTTCACGACTAGCCATGTCGGCCCGGGTTCTCTGTCATATGGATGCTAGCGACACTATCATATACGTGAGCCAAAAGGCGCATACGGTCCCGGGCCATGGTAAGGCGACACCCGTGGGAATACCGTGCGTGAGGCCGCAAAGTGATATGAGGTGTTACCGGCTAGATCGATGTGACTTGGGATCGGGGTCCTGACACATACATAAAAGAATTCAAAGAAGATTCAAATATTAATCATAGATAGACTTGGTCATAAACCCACAATTCATCGGTCTCAACAGACACACCGCAAAAAGAAGATTACATTGAATAGATCTCCACAAGAGAGGGGGAGAACTTTGTATTGAGATTCAAAGAGAGAGAAGAAGCCATCTAGCTACTAACTATGGACCCAAAGGTCTGAGGTAAACTACTCACACTTCATCGAAGGGGCTAGGATGATGTAGAAGCCCTCTGTGATGATGGCCCTCTTCCGGCGGAGCTCCGAAACAGGCCCCAAGATGGGATCTCTTGGATACAGAAAGTTGCGGCGGTGGAATTAGATTTTTGGCTCCTGTCCTGATCGTTTGGGGGTACGTATGTGTATAAATAGGAGGAAGGAGTACGTCAGTGGAGCACCGAGGGGCCCACGAGGCAGGGGGCGCGCCCTAGGGGGGGCGCCCCCACCCTCGTGACCTCCTCTTTGATCCCTTGTAGTAGGGTCCAAGTCTCCTGGATCACGTTCGGTGAGAAAATCGCATTCCCGAAGATTTTATTCCGTTTGGACTCCGTTTGATATTCTGTTTATCCGAAACACTGAAATAGGCAAAAAACAGCAATTCTGGGCTGGGCCTCCAGTTAATAGGTTAGTCCCAAAAATAATATAAAAGTGGAAAATAAAGCCCTATATAGTCCAAAACAGTAGATAATATAGCATGGAGCAATCAAAAATTATAGATACGTTGGAGACGTATCAAGGTCGCGTTTTCTGTCATGCATGTACATCCATGACAAATTCATGATAGAATCAAGATAGTCATACATGTGCTGTCGTAGAGGTGTTCCATGACGTTGCCAAAATTATCATCATGGAAGTGTCCACTTCCATGACAATAAATCGCGCGTCACAGAAGTGCTTTCGTCAAGGGTGACCGACACGTGGCATCCACCGTAACGGAACGCCGTTAAGCTATCGGGTCGGATTTTGGATCTGATAACCCGTTAACAGCCACGACCAATGCCGATTTTCCACGTGTAAAATTCTCATTGGCTGACGGATCCACGTGTCAGCTCCGCATTGGCACAGGTGTCACTCGTCCATTGGTCGAGATGGGCCTATGATATGTTGACACATGGACCGACCCAAAAGTGGCCCACAAAGTTTAAATGAGCCGGCCCAACCGAAGGCCCATATGATTCAGCGGACCATAATGGGCCAGCCAAGCTAAAGGCCCACATGATTTTGCAGACCATAATGGGCTGGCCCAGCTAAAGGCCCACAAGATTTTGCGGACCACAATGGGCCGGCCCAGCTAAAGGCCCACAAGATTCTGCAGACCATAATGGGCCGGCCCAGCTAAAGGCCCAACATTCTCTGTCAAATCGGCCCGTCAACGGCCTGTCCTAAACTTGTCATCAACGCGGCCCATGGTCACTTCTAGCCCGTTAACAGTCCGCTAAGTAATTGGGCCGAATTACGGTCCGGTGTATTTTCGGCCTATTAAAGGTCCGGCTTCATTTGGGCCCATTTACAGGCCATCAAAACTTTCGGCCCATAAACGACCGTGAAGAATTTGGGTCATATTCGGCCATGTCTGACATTCGACCGGTTAGAGGCCCACTATAGCTTTGGGCCACTTTCGGCCTGTTGTCATTTTCGGCCTGTTAACGCCGGACGTAAACCATGGGCCATATGTGGCACAACGTCATATCGGGCCCATTAACGACCCATATAAAAATGACGATAATCTAGCCCGGCCGAAGTTACGTCCTGTTAAAGGCCCGTGTATTAGGTCGGTGCATTTACGGCCCGTTCGAATTTCGGCCCGTCAAAGATCCGCATCGTAAATGGGCCACCATTTCGGCCTGCTAAGTCTAGTGGGTTATTTGGCACAATCAGGGCTCATTCTCACTTTCGGTCTATTAAAGGCCCATGTTTTTATGGGCTCGAGATATTTACACCTGTAAACGGCCTATTTTTACTGAGGGCCCAAATTATGTTTAGGCCTGTTAAAGGCCCACTATGGGCACATGCCTACCAGAAAAATATGAAAGCTTATGCTGATTTAGGCCCAGATATTTTTAGTGGGCTACATGCCAATTTCGGCCCGTAATCGTTTTTAGCCCAATTGGAATGGGCCCGACGAATGTTGGCATGTTGGGCTCCTACAAAGCTTTTGGCCGAATACATTACTAAGATAAACCTACACTATACAAAAATAGCGTCGTAATTACTGCAGCCTGAGGCAGCATCATAAATGTTGTATCACAACAAATAAATTCCAACCATAAAACAAAAGGCATGTTGGCATAAAGTTTACAGTCCTTCCAGATAAAAGCACCATCACATGTGTAGAAGCACAGATCATTTGACTTGAGTGCTAATCTTTCAGGCTGTAGAATCTGATGGAGCAGCACGATCTCCACCTTTTTTCCGCCATTGCTCTTGAACAACGAAGCGAATGTATGATAGTCTCGTTTCAAAACCATTCATATCTTGACGACATTTCTCAACCACTATTCTTGTTTCTGAAACAACGTCCATTAGGGATTGGACTTGTGTCTGGAGCACAGATATATCACTCTGTTTTACAGGAAGATTTTGTTCAATAGGCGATTTGGACGAGGTTACCTTGACAACCAACCCAGAATTACGCAGGAAGGTGCTCTTTGCACTGTAGCAAGAGGTGACATTGTGCCTGTAGTAGCCTCGTCACCTTCAGGTGGTTGTGGCTGTTCAATCATTTGTTCCATAGCTTCCTGAAAGTTTGAACTTGTAGATTAGTGTACCAGATAAGTTACTAATGAGACAAAAACAAACAAAGTAGGTTAAACGTTTATACATAACTTATTTTGGTGAACTACTATAATACATTAGCATGTATTGTAGTGCTAACTACATAATTAAATCACTTTTAGAACATATGTCCATGTAGCATGCCTACTATATTGTCTATTTCCTCACTTTCATCGACATCTAAGGATAAAGAGACATGTTTTAAAGTAGGATGAACATAGTATGACATCATTCATATCATGGGAAAACAGATATAAAAAATAGGCTATTTTATCATTGTGTGCGCACCTGAACATAACAACTAGATTATAGATCAAGACCAAAAGAATATCCTTCATCTCTATTAAACCATGTAAGGTGAAATGATACGTTAAGACAACTGTGAATAAAAGTGAACAGAGTAACTGACATTGGCTGCAAACCAAGTAGTTAAATGAACACATCACAGTACAAATTAGTTCAAGGCAGCAGGAGTAAAAGGACTTACAACAACGGCTTGAACTGGTGTGCTCATGCCCTTCATCTTGCCGGTGTGGCAATCCTCAAAGATTTGCACTGCATTCGGTTCAGGTTCTTTTTGGTCCGCACGGGCTTTCCTCTGTATTTGGAACAAGTCAATATAGATACGATAATATGGCACAGAAAAAAGAAGGAAGTAGAAGCTATTTACAAGAGCCTCGTAGTGTGCAATATAGCTATGAGATCCTATTGTTTGTTGGATTTTCACTTTAGAACGGTTGGTTTTGTTCTTCAAACAGTTAGCCTAGAAGAAGATACACTTGTAAGACACATACATAAATACAAGTTCAAAATGTGGTCTGATCAAATACATATAGCCTACCCGATACTTTGGATCATACTAGTGTTTAACGAGGGTTGTCCAGTCTTCATCTGTAATATATTCCACTGGAGATGTTTGGGCGATTTCATTGTTAGCCTTGCCTTCAAAGTGAGATTTTCTAAGGTGGTACCGATACTGTCGTAGAGCAGACTGAAAAACATGAGTGCATGCTTGTTTAGTTGCATCATCTTTCGGATCCAACTTGAACCTCATCTGTTGAAAAAAGAATGTGAGTCTTATTAGGAGGAAGCTAGAAAGTATGGGACAGAGCAAGACAATATTACTAATTGTGATGAATAACATTACTTACGGATAAACGGTCAAGAAAGGTGTTAAACTGGGTATTGTCTTTCTCATTCCTGTACTGGATCCACGTTGGGAGGATATGTGCATGACACCTTACGGCAATGGCTGCCTCTGATACTAACTTGGCTGACTCTGTAGCATCACATGGCCTTTTTAAACCTGCCTCAAAATGGATCTCCATTCTTCCTCCTTTAGATTTTGTTAATCTGTCAAGCATTATCTTTGATGTCTGTTTCCGCTTGCGCCGTGGTGCTCGTTCAACAATGAATATGGAAAGTGTTAGTGTACATCAAACTGTGAGAGTACATATAAAGGAGCATGCAACTGCAACTTGACTCGGTCAGGTACCGTCTTGGTGTTGATGCTCATGAGGTTCATCTGATCTTGCCAAGTCCTGTTGTGTCAGCAGTGCTTCAGAAGTAGTGTTAGGTGTGAAGGCAGCTTGGGAACTGGCCAGTTCCAGAGCAAACAAACGAGTAACTGGTTGAGATGCTGGTACAGTTGAAGCAGATGCTGCAGTAGGTGGAGCAGGTGATACTGTGTTTATAGATTTAGCCGGTGGACTTGGACCTTCTACTTCACTATAAGTACCAGCAGAATCTCGACGGCAGAACCTTTTCCGTTTCACCCGACGAGTAACAGCACCCCCTACTATATTATTTTCCTTGCTCTTTTTTGACTTTGCCATGTCAAGCTGTACCCACAACACAAAAGATTAAAATCACTCTTCAGAACTCATTGATGCATGATACAGACAAGCAATACTTTGATGTAAGACAACCATATGAGGATGGAATATGTAAGAAAAACATGACGGCATGACATATTCACAGCTACGATGTGCAAACTAAGCAGAAGGATTTTCAAGAAAATAGAAGTAATGCAAGCTAGACACCATATGAAAGATGCAACCAATATTACTCTACCAAGTTAAAAGTGTCTTGTCATAAGTGGAAATTTGAAAAAATAGAAGCAGTACAACGTAGAAATCAATGCAAGATGCAACCACTATCAAACTACCATGTTAAAAGCGTCCAATCATGAGTGACTGATGTGGGATACACAACAACAGTACTTTGATGTAAGAACATGGTATGATAGATAGATGCAGTGTATTCTAGACACAGAAAGCCATGTCATATGCACATGTATAACATATAAACTCAGCAGGTGCAATTTAATCAAAATAGAAGAAATACAGGCTAGACAACATATGCAACATGAAACCAATTATCACACTGTCAACTTAGAGAAAGCACCTGCGATGGTGGAGTACGGGAGATGAACTCATCATGTAGACTTGGGACTTCAACTTCATTAGCAGTAGCGGTGGCAAATCTAGAGAGTCTCTGTTTGCGTCGGTGCGTAGGATAGGAGTGGCAAATCTTTCCTTCCTATTTTCTGATATTGCCTTATGAAGTCAAAACCACAAGAAGATGAATAAAATTAGCTCTGCATAACTGGTTGATGCATGATACAGACGAACACTACTTTGATTTAAGGCAAGCGCAGGATAGGAGGATGGAATATATACAAAAAAAGACATCGTTTCATATTCACATGTACGATAGGAGGATGGAATATGTATGAAAAAATAGTAAGTGGAAGGCATTTCAACAAAATTAGAAGAAATGAAAGATAGGCACCATATGAACATGCAACCAATATCACTCTATCAGGTAAAAAGTGTCTCGTCGTAAGTGCCATTTCAAGAAATTAGAAGCAGTGCAAGCTAGAAGACAATGCAAGATGCAACCTACATCATAGTCCCAAGTTAAATGTGTCTTATGGGTGAGTGATCGTTGCAGGTCTGTCAGGACCCCGATTCCAAGTCACATCGATCTAGCCGGTAACACCTCATATCACTTTGCGGCCTCACGCACGGTATCCCACGGGTGTCGCCTTACCATGGCCGGGACCGTTTGCGCCTTTTGGCTCACGTATATGATAGTGTCGCTAGCATCCATATGACAGAGAACCCGGGCCGACATGGCTAGTCGTGAACCCAAAGCGGCACAAACCTATGGATACAGGCATACATCAATCACATCGAGCATGTCGGTCATCAACGAGTGATTCCGGGCTCTAGCACTGGGCTAACAGGACTCCGGGGATCCCGGGCTGTAGCAGGCTAGGCAGGACTCCGGAAGTCACCCCGTGACATTTCCCCGAAGGGACAGACATAGGAACGAAGTGAAACACATGCCGGCCAGTCAAGTGTCCTGAACAGTAGTGCTGGGCTAGCAGGACTCCGGTGAACCGGGCTGTAGCGGACTACTATGGCTCGAGGAACACTAGACTACATTTCCCCATAAGAAAGGTTGCCAAGGATAAACAACTAGATTGTCGGATCCCACTCATACCAAGCATTTCAATCATACACACAATATGCCCGGTATGAGTACATACAACATGGCATCACAACAAAACTCTACAACTCAAGTACTCTATTTAAAGGCTCTAGAGAGCCATACATACCATGTTCATACAGATAGGGGTCACATGACCCGACACTCAAGTCATACAAACATACAAGCACATGCGGAAGCAACTAGTCTAAGTACAGACTCTAGAAAGAAAGAAGGCTTCTCGAAGCCTGTCTATCTACATAGGGCCCTCCATGGCCAGGATCACCACCTGGGTGGCTAGTCACTCGTCGACGTCAAGGTCTACATAGAACCCATCGAAGGGGGCGGTGTTGTCGTCTGAAAACAATAAATAAGCAAACATGAGTACAAAGGTACTCAGCAAGTCTTACATCAGAACCTACTATACATGCTTATTCTCAAGAAGGCGGTGGGGTTGATGCAGCAAGCCAGCTTTGACTCTTGGCTAAGCTATCCTACGGAACTCCACCATTAAAATAGTTTTCGCACATGAGTCCACTACTCACCAACACAATACTCCACCGTGGATCCTCCCTCGTCATCCTACGAGAGGGCCATCCTCGGTACTCACACTTATCTTCAGTCTTTTAGTAGTATCCATTAACTTGTCTATGAACTGTATATGCAACCAAGTAGTCCTTTACCGCGGACGCGGCTATTCGAATAGTTTTATACCCTACAGGGGTGTACTTTGTCATACACGCTTTCACCACTTACCGCCGTTTACACGACATGTACTCGGCAACCTTCAAGCGGAACCCCAGTGAGGGTGTCGGCCACGGCCTACCTAAACACTTAAGTCTCTAGTCCAGGTTTATCGCCTATCCAGGTTCCATCCGCAGGGAGCCCGGCCGAGGTTTCCACATACGGCCCCGAACGATGTGAACAGGGTCCCGAGATGCCAAACGGGCGCCCGGCATACCCGGCCACGGTGTATCTACCGCAACATAGCCCACCCCTAGGGTCAGCGCTACGCACGGCCGCCAACACATAACCTACAAACACCAGAAACTATTTGCAACTCCTGGACAGAGTACTAGGGTGATTAAGAAGCCGAGAGGGTCCATTGGTTTCGGGCCGAATGTGTGGCAGTAGCTGAATCTTAAATCACGCATACAGATCTCAGTTCTTAGGGACGGCCTCAATGAAACAACCCACCATGTACTCCTACATGGCCTCTCATCGATACCTTTACAAAAACATGTTCAACACATCCCTCACATTACCGGCACAAGCATTTAACTCTAGCCTATCACCCAGATGAACCAGACCTAACACAAATCTAAGCATAGCAGGCATAGCAAGGTAGGAAATCACAAAACATGGCTCAAACAACTCCTACCCATGCTAGTGGGTTTCATCTAGTTACTGTGGCAATGACAGGTCATGCAGAGGATAAGGGTTCAACTACCGTAGCACACAGCAGTTTGAATCGCGTTGTCTTAATGCAGTAAACAAGAGCAGGAGCGAGAACATGGGTTTGTATCGGAATGATCAATGGTTGCTTGCCTGATGGAGTGGTAGCGGGATACTGCCCTTCAGTTGGATACTCATGAATATCCTCAGAGGCAGAACCTACCACGGAGAACACATCGGAACACAATAAACACATGACGATATGCAACAATATGATGCATGCTATGACATGGCAATATGATTGTGTCTTGGCCTAATGCAAGCTAAAATAGAAAGGGATGAACTCATTTGAATCAAAGATTCAAATATTAGCTCATTAAACATGGCATTTATAGTGCATTACCTTATTCTTCCTAAACAGCAAGGTAAACTTGTTTTGTCATGCATGAAACCATTACAGATGGATAGATTGAATTTTTCTGATAATTTCTCATATATAAATTATTTCATTTGGAGTTAAGGTTGAATTTCTATGAATTTTTGAAGTTTGAAATATTTTCTGGAATTTCCTGTATAAAAAATAAATCCAGAAAATGCATTACTGCATCAGCATTGCGTCATGCTGACCTCAGCAGGTCAAAGGCGCCAGCCCAGGTCAAACCTGACTGGTGGGCCCCTTCTGTCAGCCTCTCAGCTAATTAGCAAGATTAGATTAACACTAATTAGTTGTCAGTGGGGCCTAGGCCCACATGTCAGTGACTGATTTAATTAAAATTAATTAAAACTAAACCTAAATTAGTTAACAGACCAGCCCCACCTGTCATAGACTCAGGGGTCTAACTGGGCCCACCCAAGGGTCAAACTGGGTCAACTCGCTAGCGGCTCAACGCCGGCGAGGCCCGAGACGGCGGCGCGGCTCGGAAAACGCCCTTCGGTGACCAAATCGACGCCGGAGACCACCCGTGCGAAGCCCAGGCTCTCGCGCATCCAAAGGAGCAAGTGTGAGGAGCTGGGGTGGAGCGAGCTCGCCGAAATCAAGCTCGTGGCGGCGGCCGGAGTTCGGGCGAGGTCGGTTTCAACGCTACGGTGCACGGGAGGGAGAACTGGGGGTGGCTACGGGTTCCTGGTGCTGCACTGAGCACGGTGATGCGCTCCGTTGTGGGCTTGCACGGCTGTGGCCACGGCTGCGCCATGGCCGGCGGCGAGAAGCTCTCGGCCGTGGTGGAAAATGGAGCTAGGGGACGAGCGCGAGCACGAGAGAAGAGGGGAAAGGAAGAGGAGCTCACAACGTAGTCGGAGAGGGGGTCAGCGAGCTCGGGGAGGTCCTGGCAGCGGCGAATCGACCGGAGATGGCTCGGGTGCCCGAGGTTGAAGACGAGGGCGAAGGCGGCGTTGCAGGGCCTCCGGCGAAGCGTAGCTCGGTGGGGAGGACGAGGGAGTCGAGGCGGAGCTGATGGGCTCGTCGGAGGGGCGAGGGGAGGTCTCTGGCAGCGACTACGCCAATCGGCAGCGAGGGACGCGCTCGGCCATCGCGGGAGAGGATGAGGGAGACGAGGGGGAGAGTGAGCGAGTGCGAGAGGAAGATGTGGTGGGTCGCGTGGCACTTCAGGGCGTCTCCCGGGCGTCGGCGGAAGCAGGAGGTGGCCGGCGCGTGGCCGGCGCGCGCGAGCACGCGCTCCGCGTCCTTCTGGCGCGAGGAGGAGGACGACTGGCAGCGCCAGCAGGCTGGGCTGAGCCAGGTGGCTGGGCCAGCACAGGTAAGGCCCAGGTGGCTCCTTTCTCCTCTTTTTTTATTTAGTTTCTGTTTTCTATTTAACTGCAACTGTTGGGCTTTAAATAAAATACTAATACGTTTCCAAAAATCCTGAAAATAAATGTGGCCTCTGTTTAGATTATTTCCAACAGGAAACATTTATTCCCAGAATTATTTGAGCATTTAGATTATTTTATAGCATTTAAATGCCCAAATTCAAATGCTTATGATTTAATTCAATGACCTTCTGTTGACCTAGAAAATTGTGCACCAATTTTGCCAGAGGTTCTAACCTAAGACAAAGAGGGTGAACTTTTTAGAAGGGCATTTCAGGTTCATTGAAAATATTTTTAGTAAACCATAGTTGTTTCCAGGGGGGGGGGGGTGTTGGGGGTTCTGTCGTCCCCAATTCAAATTTAAGAAGAATTTAAACATGATGCACATTCTAATGCTTGAACTAGCTAGGGTGTGACAAGGTATAAGTTGTAAGCTACGCAGATGCAATTCAACATAATCAGAAGCAACACAAACTAGACATCATATGGAAAACGTAACCATGTATAACAGTTCCAAGTAAGAGCAAGCACCTGTGATGGTGGAGTAGGGGAGATGTGCTCATCATGTACACGCATGTTCTAGAAACAGGAACACATGTCATATTCACAGGCATTATGTGTAAAGTAAGCAGATGCAATTCAAGTTAGAAGCAATACAAGCTAGACATCATACGCAACATGCAACCACATATAATAGTGCCAAGTTAGAGCAAGCACCTGTGATGGTGGAGTAGGGGAGATGTGCTCATCATCTACACAGCTACGTTGACTGTCCGGCCTTGTGTTGTCTTGTGAATCTTGTTGGGAGGATTGCGGAGTAGAATTTGTAGAGACCCCCTGTTTGAGTTGATCGAAAGGACCACCATCATCCACTACCAGACTAATTTCCTTCAGCTGTAATGATTTTGCATTGTGAAGTCAAACCGATAAGAAAAAGGAATAAAATTCGCTCTTCAGAACTCATTCATGCATGATACTGACGAACACTACTCAGATGAAAGGCAAACACATGATGCGAGGATGGAATATGTATGAAAAACAGGATGATGTGACATATTCACACCTATGATGTGGTAACTAAGCAGAAGGCATTTCAACAAATTAGAAGCACTGCAAGCTAGACACCATATGAAAGATGCAACCAATATCACTCTGCCAAGTTCAAACTATATGGCGTTTCAAAAAATTAGAAGTAGTGCATGCTAGAAATCATATGCAAGGAACAAACAATATCACAGTGGCGACTTAAAGGTGCCTTATCATAAGTGACTGATGCGAGATATGCAAGAATAGTAGTCTGATGTAGAAACAGGAACACATGTCATATTCACAGGCATTATGTGTAAAGTAAGCAGATGCAATTCAACAAAGTTAGAAGCAATACAAGCTAGACATCATACGCAACATGCAACCACATATAATAGTGCCAAGTTAGAGCAAGCACCTGTGATGGTGGAGTAGAGGTGATGTGCTCATCATCTACACAGCTACATTGACTGTCTAGCCTTGCGTTGTCTTGCAAATCTTGTTGGGAGGATGTCGGAGTAGAATCTGTAGAGAACCTTCGTTTCAGTTGCTCGGAAGGACCACCATCATCCAATGCCTTGCCAATTTCCTTCAGCTTTATTGATTTTGCATTGCGAGGTCATACCGACAAGAAAAAGGAATATCATTCGCTCTTTAGAACTCATTCATGCATGATACTGACGAACACTACTCTGATGAAAGGCAAAGGCAAAGTCATGATACTAAGCAGAAGGCACTTCAACAAATTAGAAACACTACAAGACACCATATCGAAGGTGCAATCAATATCACTCTGCCAAGTTAAAACTACCTCGTCATAGATGGCATTCATCAAACTAGAAGCAATACATGCTAGAAATCATATTCAAGAGGCAAACCAATATCACACTGGCAACTTAAAGGTGTCCCATCATAAGTGACTGATGCAGGATACACAAGAAGAGTAGTTTCATGTAATTAAGAACACGGTGTGATAGACATATATAGTATGTACCAAAAATAGGAAAGCGTGTCATATTCACATGTATCATGTGTAAGCTAAGCAGATGCAGTTTACACTAATTAGGAGCAATACGAGCTAGACACCATATGCAACATGCAACCAGATATAACACTTCCAAGTTAGAGCAAGCACCTTGGATGGTGGAGTAGGGGAGCGGAGACTTGGACCTTGTAATGCACTATCAGTACAACGAGAATCATTACAGATGCTCCGTTTACGTTGCTGCAGAGGACCACCATCATCGCCTTCCTTACTCTTTTACTTCCTCTTTCTTGATTTTGCCTTGTCAAGTCAAACCCACAAGAAAAAGGAATAAAATTTGCTCTTCAGAACTCATTGATGCATGATACTGACGAACACTACTTTCATGTAAGGCAGCCACATGGTAGGAGGATGGAATATGTATGAAAAACAGGACGGCATGACATATTGACATGTATGATGTATAAAGTGTAAACTAAGCACAAGGTGCATGAACTTGTTAGAATCGATGAAAGCTAGAAACCATATGAAAGATGAAACCAATATCACTCTGCCAAATTAAAAGGCTAGAAATAATATGCAATATGCAACGAATAAAGGTGACTCATCGTAAGAACAAGGTTAACACACAGATGTAGTGTGTACCAAAAATAGGAAGGCATGTCATATTCACAGGTGTAGTGTGTAAACTAAGTAGATGCAATTTACCCTAATTAGAAGCATTACAAGCTAGACACCGTATGCAACATGCAACCACATATCACACTTCGAAGTTAGAGCAAGCACATGTGATGCTGGTGTAGGGGAAGTGCGGTCTTCAGGTACAGAGCTACGTTCAATATCTTCATTTAGGCTTGTTGTTTCTTGAGAATCATGTGGAGAGGATGAAATCGCATTCTTTATAAGAGTATTGCATCTCATATTAACCCACGTGCGTGACTGTCTCATCATAAGCGATAGACGCAGGATACATAAGAACAGTAGTTTGATGTAAGAACATGGTGTGATAGGCAGATGTAGTATGTACCAAAAACAGGAAGGCTTGTCATATTCACATGTATAATGTGTAAGCTAAGGAGATGCAATTTAACAAATTAGGAGCATTGATGAGGGATACACAAGAAAAGTAGTTTGCTGTAAGAACATGGTTAATAGAAAGACGTAGTATGTACCAAAAATAGGAAGGCATGTCATATTCATAGGTATAATGTGTTAACTAAGCAGATGCAATTTACCCTAATTAGAAGCATTATAAGGTAGACACCATATGCAACATGCAACCACATATCACACTGCCAAGCAAGAGTAAGCACCTGCGATGGTGGTGTGGGGGAATTGCGGTGATCAACTAGAGAGCTACGTTGACTATCTTCATTTAGACTTGCTGTTTCTTGAGAATCATGTGGGGAGGATGACACTTCACTCTTTAAACGAGTAGGGCGTCTCACAGTAACCCACTCGGGTGACTGTCTCATCATAAGTGATTGACGAGGGATACAAAAGAGCATTAGCTTGATGTACGAACATGGTTAATAGACATATGTAGTATGAATCAAAAACAGGAAGGCATGTCATTATCAAAGGTATAATGTGTAAAGTAGGCAGATGCAATTTAACCAAATTGTAAGAAATACAAGCTAGACACCATATGCAACATGCAACCACATTTGACAGCGTGAAGTTAAAGCAAGCACCTGGGATGGTTGTGTGTGGCAATTGAGATCATCAACTGTAGAGCTACGTTTACTGTCTCCAACTGCTGACACTGCACCCATTAGAGCGCTGAAACGCTTAGTGCTTATCTTTGAATTACACTGGAACAACTTCTGTCTTTTCTTTTCCGCATTCATCAACACTGCATCAAAGTCTAAAATACCCATGCATAAAAAAACAATAGTGTGAGTATGGGTGAAGTGTGCGCACAATTAGTACAGTGTAAAGGTAGCAGATAGCAGGTCGGTGATAAATAAATGATGGCAGACATATGATATCTCTACAACATGCATGTCACACTAAATTACTACAGGATTGTATGAAAATAACGGTCGACTGAAAGCAAATAGGTCAGTCCATTTTTTCTGCACCGTCCGATGTACAAAGAACAGGCAGATCGCCTTCATCTACCCCCAGCCAGTCAGTGTTGAAGATCTTCCTCGAAATGCCAGCGACCACCAGCCCCGTATTCCTCCCCTGCCTGCGCCCTCCCATCGACCTCACCGCACCGCCGCCCCCCAGTCATCCATTCAAGCCCCGCCGACCCCCAGATCGGGCACAAGCAGCTCCTGCGCCCCACACCCCTATGATAGACACCGATGCGCTGCTTCCCCGGGGAACAGGCGGAGTAGGTGCTCTGCGCGCCTAAGCGGGTGCTGCTTCTTTTAATTGCGGTTCGACTGACCCTGAATTGAAATCCAGATGGGCTACTGACCTCTAGCAAAGGTGAAATAGTAAAAGGGAGGAATCCTTGTGCATTTAGTATCACGAAGAAGATGCAGTAAGAAACGCTCAACTAGTTTCTTTCGTGGGATGAATACGGTGTGAGCGGAGACGTAAGATTTGCACGAATAAGGGAAGATGAGTAACTCTTTCTGCTGGCAGTGCTGTGTCCTCCTTCTCTTTTTCCGATGATCTTCTTGTTTTTCGCTGGAAACCAGAAGTTGTGGAGGACGGTGCAGCCTTGGACGAACCCATGGCCAAGTTGTTGAGTGTGGTGTGGTGGCCGTCTGTCGGCGGCGGAGAAGCAGATCCAAGGCGGCAAACGACAGCGTAGCAGGAACAACTCTGGTGCAGTGGACGGTTGCGAAAGTGGAGCCGCAGTAGTCAGGCGCAGGACGGCGTGGTCAGAGTGGTTCTGGTACGGCGTACGTTGGCGTCGGCCTCGTGGAGGCAGCTCTGCCTCGGCTTCAGCTGCTCAGTCCTTGAGGGCGTTGCGGTTGTGGTTGCGTTGGACGATGACGTCGGGGTACCGGCTCCGGCGTGATGGAGGAGGGCGGCGGTCGATTGGCCTCTATGGGGTGGAGGACGGAGGAGGCTGGGGTTTCGCAGCTGGTGGAGAGGGCGTTTTCGCACCCGCGGAGTATGAATGGGGAAACGGAGGGAGGTGGGGAACTAAGGGGGAACAATGTTTCGGTTTGAGACGCGCTTGTTTGAAATTTGGGGAAAGTTACAAACTTTGCCCCCATCTAAAATTTCGGACATATTGCGGGTTGGGGGTAGGACAGTCATGTGAGGTGTCCCAAATGTGGGTGGGATAGATTTCGGCCGAGCGCATGGGTAGGTGCCCACGGCGTATTAATGCTTCTCGGAGGCGGTTGAGACTGGCGTCTTGGTGAAGTTACAAACCTACCCCGGTTTAGACCTTTGGACATCGGGCCGATATGCTACCCGGGCTAGAGTCGGGACGGTAATTTCCTACCACCAAAACATTAGTCTCGCACGGTTTCGGGTGACCAGAGGCCTATTTGGCGCTTCGTTCAATATTTGGGAGCAGAAGCATTAACATTTTCGGTTCTCTTGAATTGAACTTTCAGGATTTGTCAAACTTCACAAATCTTTACTCTTGAAAATCCTAAAGTGTCGGGGTTGGGTGCGACATATGCCAAAGGATGGCTGATGATGGTGGGGGCGAGTAGAATGTCGCCGGTGCCTGGAAACGGGATGGGCGAAGACATGCACGCCGGCGAATCTTACCCAGCTTCAGGGCTCTCCGGGGAGATAATACCCCTACTGCTGCTCTACGGGGTCTCCGCATGATCACTATGGCAAAGTGTTTACACGATTGCTCCTTGAGCTGTTTCCTAGAGGTAGGAGAAGGCAAGGCTAGCTATATCCTTCCTATATGATCTGGTCTAGAGCTAATGGATTCCAACCCTTTGCACGGGTGCCCTTGGGGGTTTATATAGGCCTACCCCCAAGGGGTACAATGGTAATCCGGCTAGACGCAGGCCCAGCCGTCAGTGCCTCCGGCCTTCATTTTCTCTGCCGACTGCTGGGGCCCGCCGACTGGTGGGCCCCGCCGACTGGCTCGGCACGGAGCCGACAGGCCGCGTCCGCCGCAGGCGGGTCTTGCCGGCTGCTGATTACTGTAGCCGTGCTTCTAATGACGCGGTCTTGGTCATGGAGTCATGGCAACAGCCCCGCTGCCTGGCGGGCGATCACTATTGCCACTCTCTGTCACATCTGGTTAATGGCGCGTGGGCCCCGGGGGAGGAGCTGGCCGACTCTCGGGGGCCGACTCTCAACGGGTCTGACTGGTGGCGTGCTTGCCGTCTTCTGGGGTCGTACAGACAAGCCATCATGGGCGCATGATTCGGTCCACTGGTGCTGATGTCAAGGCCGGGACGGCAACAGTGCCATGCCGCACGGAGATCTCCCCGGGTACGGCGTACTGTGGCCATGCCTGCCCCTGGAAAGGGGCGGGAGTAGGCTTCACTATAGCCACTCCCCTGTCCTGTCCCTCCTGATGAGGATACGGGGTTTGTTGGAGTCGCAGTCCGACTCCCCAAGGTCGGCTTCTCGGGAAGTCGGCAGTCAAGAGCCGGCTTATCCTGAAGTCGTTCCTGGCACTCGGCCGCGAGTGGCTAGTCGGTTTCCTTGCCGCCGACTTCTCTAAAGGCGGCTCTGTGTCCTGGGGTCTTGAGGGGCGCAGCCTGCCCCGATGTCTTGAAAGGTTCTGGGGCTCGGGTTAGCCTACCCGTGGCCCATTATTCCGATAGTAGTCCCCGAAGCTGATGAGGCGCCACGGACGATCGGCCGAGAAGCCTCAGCAGTTTCTCTTTCCAGGTGCCCGAGGCATGGTTCTTGCTTGATTTCTGCCGGGCCGACTAGAAGGAGTCGGACCCGCCCAACTCAGACTTGCATAATATTTCGAACGTCGTGGCGGGATCCAAGTAGCATGCCGGCTAAGCTTCCAGGCCGCCGCCCGTTCAGGGCCCGTCACATGGCTACATGCGGCCCGGCCAGTCTGCCAGCCTACGCGCGTGACGGGACCAGCCCGTTGGAGGGGCCCACCATTACCGTGCTTCGGCGCTCGAGCGGATCCGCTGTGGCCCGAGCGAACGGTTGGGATTCTTGTGAAGTTACTTCGCGCAGTAACTTTGTCGTGGAAACGTGGTGGTCGTGGGGTCATGGGCGCAGTAAATCCCACGATCGCCCCCTCGGCTTCGCAGCCCATGAGGCTATAAGTAGGGGGAGGGGGCGGCAGAGCACGCGCGCCCCTCCTTCACGCTACTCCTTGCTCTTCTTCTTCTTCTTCTTCTTCTTCTTCTTCTTCTTCTTCTTCTTCTTCTTCTTCTCCTTCTTCTTCTTCTTCTTCTTCTTCTTCTTCTTCTTCTTCTTCTTCTTCTTCTTCTTCTTCTTCTTCTTCTTCTTCTTCTTCTTCTTCTTCTTCTTCTTCTTCTTCTTCTTCTTCTTCTTCTTCTTCTTCTTCTTCTTTGCTCCGCCGCGCTCCCAAGCTTTGCCGAATGCCGCAGCGCCTCCCTCGGTGCATTCCGGCACCTGGGACGGCTCAGAATTTCACGACGACCACATCGAGTTCCTTCGCAAGACTCGTCGGCTCCCCCGCGAAGATTACGTGCGGGTATGCCTTGCGCCGTGGGGGGAGATCTCTCCTGCGCCGGAGGAGGGCGAGCGGGTCATCTTTCGCTCGCACTGCCTGCGCGGATTGGGGCTGCCGGTCAGCAGCTTCTTCCGCTCCTTTCTGGAGTTCTACGGCCTCTAGCTGCACCACCTCACGCCCATTACGGTGGTGCTGCTGTCCGCCTTCGTGGCCTTGTGTGAAGGCTTCCTCGGAGTCCTCCCCACCATCGAGCTCTGGGGGGAGTTCTTCTACTCCAAGCTCGGCACCCAGGCTGCAGGCGTGCCGACTCAGTGCGGCGCATTCATCGCCGTGCGGAGGTCGGGGGCCGACAACCCCTTCCCCACCATCAAGCTAACAAAGTTGGTGAAGATGTGTTAGCGATCGTACTTCTACGTGAAGAGTGTCTTCGCGAGGGGCGATTGGGTCAACCTGCCTGCTTTCGAGGCCGGCCCGCCGGCTGGGAGACTGCCTAACTGGTCGTATCGGGCCAAGTCGCTGACGCTTGCGGGAGCCGGCGCCGTCGCGCAACTCCGAGTGCTGACGCAGTCGGAGGGCTTGACTGGTCCGGACCTGCTGGCCGCCTTCATGGCGTGCCGAGTTCTCCCGCTCCAAGGTCGCCCCCACATGATATGCCAAATGAGCGGGCACCATGACCCGAGTCGGATGTGCACCAAGGACATGCCTTACGAGGAGGTGGCCTACATGGTGAACTACCTCTCAGACAGCAAGCTCCTGGAGGATTGGCGGTTCGGCAAGGAGCCATACTCCTGCGCCAACCCCCCACCCACTGTCGGAGTAATGGGCCACGGGTAGGCCAACCCGAGTCCCATGACCTTTCAAGACATTGGGGCAGGCTGCGCCCCTCAAGACCCCAGGGCGAAGAGCCGTCTCTTGAGGAGTCGACGGCAGGGCGGCCGACTGCCCGCTCACGGCCTAGTTCCAGGGACGACTTCCAGAGAAGCCGACTTTGGGGAGTCGGCCGGCGACTCCAGCAAACCCATGACCTCATCAAAGGGGACGGGGCAGAGGCGTGGCTACAGTGAAGCCCACTCCCGCCCCTTACCAAGGGCAGGCATGGCCACAACACGCCGTACCCAGGAAGATCTTCGTGCGGCGTGGCACTGTTGCCCGGTCGGCCCTGACATCAGCACCACAGTACCAAGTCCTGCTCCACGACGGCTTGTCTGTACAGCCTGGAGGCAGCGGGGCCCACGAGTCAGCGAGACCTCGGGAGATGGCGGGAGAACCGCCAGTCGGACCCGTCAGGAGTCGGCCCGGGGGAGTCGGCCCAGCCCTCCCCCCGGGCCCACGCGCCATTAATCAAGATGAGATGGGGAGTGGTCACAGTGATCGCTCGCCAGGCGGCGGGGCTGTTGCCACGACCCCATGACAAAGCCTGCGTCATCAAAAGCACGGCTACAGTAATCAGCGGCCGGAAAGACGGCCCGCGGCGGACACGGCCTGTCGGCTCCGTACCAGACCAGTCGGCGGATCCCACCAGTCAGCGGGCCCCACCAGTCGGCGGAAAAGTCGTAGGTCGGAGGCACTAACGGCTGGGCCCGCGCCCAGTCGAATTACCATTGTACCCCTGGGGGGTAGGCCTATATAAACCCCCATGGCACCCATGCAAGGGGTTGGATCCCAGTAGTTCTAGACCATACCAGATAGAAGGAGAGAGCTAGCCTTGCCCTCTTCTACCACCAGAAACAGCTCAAGGAGCAACCGTGTAAACACTTGGCCAAAGTGATCATGCGGAGACCCCGCAGAGCAGCAGTAGGGGTATTATCTCCCCGGAGAGCCCCGAAGCTGGGTAAGATTCGCCGGCGTGCATGTTTTCGCCTCATCCCGTTTCCAGGCACCGGCGATGTTCTACTTGCCCCCAACATGATAAGCCATCCATTGGCATATGTCGCACCAAACCCCCGACATTTGGCGCCCACCGTGGGGCCTGGTGCATCGCCGTCTGGAGGTCTGTTCTGGACGGGAACCCTTTTCCTCCCTGGCGAGCGGAGCCAGCCAGGCACGCCAGGCGAAGTTTGCATCGACGTGCTACACGGCGTTGAGATCGCCTGCGCAGCCAGCTCCTTAGCCGAACTTGTCGCCGAGGTCCGCCTCTCCGACGAACCTGCGTCCGACGCAGGCGCGGGCGGCCCCGAAAACCTCCTCGCGGGCCTCCTCGATCAACTCCACGTTTCTGGCGAGCCTGCCGAAGACTTGGAGTCCGTAGGCTCCACCGACCCGATGCTGGTCGACTCCGACACCGCGTTGATCGACGCATTCCCCACCAACGTGGTGGTCTATGATGAACCTCTCCCCCACGCAGAGTGCGACGGAAGCACCGTCACTGAGGTGCTAGTCATCAGTCATGACGAGTTCCCTGGCGGAGGAGCGCCCGACTCACTCGGCGCAGCGCTGCAAGACCTGACTGCGCCCATTCCGGAAGATGCTGACGCGGAGACGCTAGAAGTGCGCCGCCTTCAACTCGTTGAAGGCGCAAAGAAGCTGGCCAGCATGAGACGCTTGTCAGAAGCTTACCAGCGGGATATGGATCGCGCCGTTGGCGGCTCGGCAGCCCCGACAGGGCCCAGCCGCCTTGGCACGGTCCAGCAACGCGGCGTAGCCGTCGCCAGCCTATTTGGGGCTAGCCGCCCCATGTACGCTACACCGGCGGAGAACATCCGAGCCGCCCAGGCAGTGGCGGATGAGCTGGACAATTTCGAGGGTGAAGAATGCCGCCTCACGATGGAGCGAGTCCAGCGGCTCCTCGACGCGGCCGCCGCGCAGAACGAGGCCGGCTGCCGCACGGAGGCATCGCAGCGGCCAAACGACGACCCACACCGAGATCAAGGCGCGACATCTCAGACGCCGACTGGCGGCGCCTGAGGAAGAAAGGACAAGGAGCCGTCTGTCAGCCACAGTCAGACTCGCATTACCATAGAGCGCGACCAAGATGGCCGCCCGAGAGCAGTGGAACGACGGGACGACTGTCCGCCTCCCTCTCCCCGCTGCCTGTTGACCATCCGACTCTCGGTGACCGCCTTGGCCGCCAAGAGGGAGTTGGAGAGAATGACACCCGCCACCGGATCGACCGACTTCACCGGTCCCTGGCGCTGGAAGAAGAAGACGAGCTGGGTCTACCTTGTTTTGGGCCCCGCATTCGGGACGAGCCCTTTCCCAGAGGGTTCACGCTCCCAAGAGACACGCCCAAGTATACCGGCTTCGTGAAGCCGGAAGACTGGCTAGTTGACTACTCCATGGCTGTCAGCATAGCAAACGGCAACAAGCGTGTCGCCGTAAAGTACGTTCCGCTCATGCTCCAGGGCATGGCCCGGACATGGCTGAACAACCTAAAGCCCCGCAGCATCAACAGCTGGGTCGACTTCACTATAGCGTTCATCTACAACTTCACCAGCATGTACAAGTGTCCTCCCAAGCCTCGTCAGCTCTCCTTGTGCGTGCAATGTCCTGACGAGTCGACTCGCGACTACCTCATGCGTTGGGCTGAGCTCCGGAACTCCTACGAGGGCATGCACGGGGTGCAGGCCATCAAGTAATTCATAGCCGGGTGCCGAGAAGGCACCCTCCTCAAGCACAAGCTCCTCTGCGACGAACCAGAAACCCTCGATGAGCTGCTGATCATAGCGGACAAGTACGCCACGGCCGACTCCTCCATGATGGCGGAAATTCAAATCAGCTGGCAAATCCGGTCCTGGTACTAAAGAAGAACAAGCAGTGGCGAATGTGTATTGACTACACGAGCCTCAACAAGGCCTGCCCCAAGGACCCATTTGCTCTACCAAGAATCGATCAGGTGATAGACTCCACAGCCTGATGCGAGTTGTTGAGTTACTTGGATGCATACTTAGGATATCACCAGATCACACTAAACCCGGCTGACAGATTGAAGACCGGCTTCATCATGCCGTTTGGAGCTTTCTGCTACCTCACCATGACGTTCGGCTTAAGGAATGCCGGCGCCACCTTTCAGTGTTGCATGCAGAAGTGCCTCCTCAAGCAGCTCGGCAGGAACGCCCACGTCTACGTAGATGACGTGGTGGTGAAGACAGAAAAGCGAGGAACACTATTGGAAGACCTCAAGGAGACCTTTGAGAACCTACGCCGGTTCCAGATCAAGCTCAACCCTGAGAAGTGTGTCTTCGGAGTACCAGCCGGCTAGGTTTCCTGGTCTATGAACGCGGCATAGAATGTAACCCAGTAAAAATCAAGGCCATCGAGAGAATGGAGGTACCCAGCCGACTGCTGGATGTGCAGAAGTTCACCGGCTGCTTAGCGTCCATCAGCCGATTCATCAGTCGGCTGGGCGAGAAAGCTCTCCCCTTATACCAACTCATGAAGAAGACCACTTTTTTCGAGTGGAACCATAAGGCGGACGAAGCTTTTTACCAATTGAAGAAGATGCTGACTTCTCCACCCGTCCTGGCGGCTCCGACTCCCAAGCAACCTATGCTCCTGTACATCGCCGCCACCAGCCGAGTAGTCAGCACAGTCATTGTAGTAGAGCGCAAGGAGGAAGGCAAGGCGCTACCTGTTCAGAGACTAGTATATTACCTGAGCGAAGTACTGTCGACCTCCAAGCAGAACTACCCCCACTACCAGAAGATGTTCTATGGCGTACACTTTGCTGCCAAGAAATTGAAGCCTTACTTTCAAGAGCATCCAATCACAGTGGTCTGCACGGCTTCACTTGCCGAGATCATCGGTAGCCGAGATGCCTCTGGTCGAGTGGCCAAGTGGGCCATAGAGCTGGCTCCTTACACCATCTACTACCAGCCCCGCACCGCTATCAAATCACAAGCACTGGCCGACTTCCTCGTCGACTGGGCCGAGACCCATTACCTGCCTCCAGCGCCTGACTCCACCCATTGGTGGATGCACTTCGACGGCTCCAAGATGCGCACCGGCTTGGGAGCCGGAGTCGTCCTCACCTCTCCTAAAGGCGACAAGCTCAAATATGCACTGTAAATCCATTTTGCCGCCTCCAACAACGTTGCCGAGTACGAGGCGCTCATTCACGGGCTCTGGCTTGCCAAAGAACTTGGCATCCGCCGGATCTTGTGTTATGGCGACTCGGACTTAGTGGTCCAGCAGTCATCTGGCGACTGGGACACGAAACACGCAAACATGGCGAGCTACCATTTCCTCGTGCAGCAACTCAGCGGGTATTTCGAAGGGTGCGAGTTCTTCCGTGTGCCAAGAAACGACAATGACCAAGCAGACACCTTGGCATGAATTGGCTCTACCCGCCAAGCAATACCGTCTGGTGTCGCTCGTCAACGCCTCCTCAAGCCGTCTGTCAAGCCTTCACCAGAATCAGACTCCATTTTTGTGCCGGCTCCTCCCGAAGACAGCGGATCTGACTCCAGAGCTCCGGCAGACGGAACAGGGACTTTGGCGGATGACTCCAAAGCTGCCATAGTCGAGCTCAGCCCAGGGACTGCGGCGGCAGAATCGAAGATTCCAGAACTCGGCCCAAGGACCGCACCAGTCGGCCTGGGGACTTCATCAACCCAGCAAGCGGCTGTTGACTCCAGCCTGCCGCCTCCCAGCCCAGCCGCCCTCGTCCAAGTCGTAGTGCTGGTAGTCGAAGAAATAGCAGCACCCTCATGGGCCCAGCCCATCCTCAAATTCCTGGTGAACAAAGAGCTACCAACTGATGAGACCTCAGCTCGGCAAGTACAACGCCGGGCGGCAGCCTATACCATAATCAACAGAGAGCTGGTCAGGCGCAGTGTCACTGGTGTTTACCAGCGCTGCGTAGAGCCAGAGCAAGGCCAGGCGATTCTCAAAGACATCCATCAAGGCGAATGCGGCCACCATGCGGCTTCAAGAGCACTCGTCGCCAAAGCCTTTCGGCACGGTTTCTTCTGGCCGACTGCCTAGGAAGAGGCCAAGGGGTTGGTCCAAAAATGCAAAGGGTGCCAGAAGTCCAGCTCCAAGCCGCACCAGCCGGCTTCTGCGCTCAAGACCATCCCCATTGCCTGGCCTTTCGCAGTTTGGGGTCTAGACATGGTGGGACCATTCAAGACAGCATGAGGTGGTTTAACTCACCTACTTGTCGCAGTGGACAAGTGCACCAAGTGGGTGGAAGTGAAGCCAATTAAGAAACTAAACGGTCCGACTGCCGTGACCTTCATCATCAATATCACAATTCGGTACGGAATACCACACAACATCATCACCGACAACGGCACAAATTTTGTCAAAGGCGCCTTGGCCCGTTTCTGCGCAACACAGGGCATCCAACTGGACCTAGCGTTCATCGCCCATCCGCAGTCAAACGACCAAGTGGAGCGAGCAAACGGCCTCATCCTGTCCGGCATCAAGCCACGGTTGATCGAGCCTCTAGAGTGCTCGGCTGGCTGCTGGCTCGACGAGCTGCCAGCCATCCTCTTGAGTCTACGCACGACTCCAAACAAGTCAACCGGCTTCACGCCCTTCTTCCTCGTCTATGGTGCCGAAGCCGTCATCCCAACGGACATAGAGTTTGACTCCCCACGAGTCACCATGTACACCGAGGAGGAAGCAGAAGAAGCACAACAAGACGGTGTCGATCTGCTAGAAGAGGGCCGGCTGTTGGCACTCAGCCGATCCAGCATCTACCAGCAGAGCTTGCGCCGATACCACAACAGGAAGGTCAGGCCAAGATCTTTCCAAGAAGGCGACCTTGTGCTCCGGCTGATCCAGCGAACAGCCGGCCAGCACAAGCTGTCGGCGCCTTGGGAAGGCCCTTTCATCATCAGCAAAGTACTGGGCAGCGATTCCTACTACCTGATCGACGCTCAGAAGCCCCGAGCACGCAAGAGGGACGACTCCGGCAAGGAGACAGAGCGGGCATGGAATGCAAATCTCCTCCGAAGATTCTATAGTTGATGTAGTATGTACCATGCTACCTTTTGTATTAAAGTACCAAGACTTCGGGCCCCTCGAGACGAGCTTGGCGACTGCCCTCTTTTGTCTGTATGATAAAAATTATGCCTACAAGTATGTTACTCTTTGTCATGCCGCTTGGCACCGGGCTCGACAAGTCGGCCCGGGGACTTGCCGCCTTGCACTATGAAATGCTTCCTGCAGCCGGACAAGTAGTGTGTAACACCTAAACCGTCTTGTGTCAGAAGCCGCAGCTCGCTGAGCGACTGTATGGTGGGCAGAGGTAAGGTAGAATGGGTGTTCGCATGAAAAATGGCTAAGGACTCAAAGCGTAAAACATAGCTCAAGACGGCTTCCCGCCTTTCTCGTGAACCGACTCTCGGACAGTCGGATTGTCGTCTTCTATCCAACTTGATCAAACAATCTTGAAATCGGCTAAGTACTTGCTTTCCCAAAGTAGCCTAGCACTTGATCCAGCAACAGTCCGCAGAGCAGCTGTCCGATTGGCAAGGCAGGCAACTAAGAGAAAGCGGCAAAGGAAAAAGCCAAAAGAACAATGAGAAAGAATAGATAGATATGTATATTTACATAACATAGGCCCATTGGCCGAATTGTCGAGTAGAGGTTCAAAATACACCCCGCGGGTGGAATTGTGCGAATTAACAAGTTCTTCAAAGACTACTGAAGCAGATAAAATAAAAGATATAGCGGCAGCTTAGGAGGCAGCAGACGGATTGGGTGGGTCGGAGGAGGCGCCAGCGTCAGGCATCGGGGCAGCCGGCTGGCTAGTCTCGGCTTGATCACCTCCGGCGGCAGTCGACTTGGTTGCACGCGGCTCATTGCTGGAGGCGCGGTCAGGCTGAGGCTGGCTGTCTGCTCCGTCTTCTGGTGCCTCCACCTCGCCTCCATCCTCCGCTTCGTCCTCGTCCTCGACGCTGGAGCCAATCACCTCCGCCGAGTCTTCGTCGTAGTCTGGGTTCATCCCAAACCACTCCGGCGGTACCTCCTCGCCGTCTTCAGACCGCTCGGGGATGAAGATGCTGGTGTCGGTGTACTCGGCGATCGCTGCAGCACGTTTGACGAGGGCGTCTTTCGCAGACGCCAGCTCCGGCTGGGCCTCCGATCGAAGCGTGGCCAACCGGTCTAGATCCAGCCCCGGGTACCACGCCTTCACGAACTCCAAGGCCCGGCGCACTCCAGCCCGGGCCGAAGAGCCCTTCCAGGCCTCAAGACGACTAGCCGTGACCTCCAGCCAGTTGGCCGTCAGGCTGGGGGTGCGCGGAGCCTGCATATCTGGCCAAAGGGCGGCAACCTCCTGGGCACCGACGCGCTTGAGCCGGCGCAGCATCCGGTGAGCTGGCCGGAGGCGAGCCTCGATGCTCAGGATGTGCTCGTCAAGAGTTCGGGGGGCATCGGCGGCGATGTCTGCGCCCTCCGCCCTCCGACTCTCACGGTCGGCCTTGATGGCTTGGACGGCGGCCTGCAACTGACCAGGGAAGAAGTCTGTAAAGACATGAAGAAACGAAGAAGCTAGTCAAAAACTAGGAGTCGGCACGATTTAAATCAGCAGCTCGAGGAAAGAAAATAAGGAGACTCACCATCAAAGATTTCTTCAATCTCGTGGAAGTCGGAGGACAGCAGCGCCTCCTTGTCAGACCAGGAGGAGCGCTTGCTCACAAACTCGGCCAAGAGGGCGGTTACCGTCTCCTCCGCCTCCCTCTTCGACTTCACAAGCAGCTCCTTCTGCTCTCCCAACTGAGTGGCCAGCAGATCGCACTCTATGGCGAGCGTGCTGCACTCCTCCCCTTTGGCGCATAGGGCGGAGTTGGCTTCGCTCAGTTGCAGTTGAAGAGCAGCGTTGACTCCTGAAGAAAAGGAAGAAAGATAACAGTCGTCAGTAAAGTAGGTCGCCGGGGAGATCCGGCCCGACTGCTCAGCAGTCGGCCCGAATCTCGGGGACTACAGCCCATGGGAGCGCCAGCGCGCCCTTGTAGAGAAGAAAAAAGGACTTACTCCGGCTCTCCGCCAAGTCGGCGGTCTTCTTGCCCAGCTCTTCAACGTTACGGTTGAAGGCAGTGATGCGGAGGTTGTGGTAATCCTGCAACAAGCATTTCAGACAAAGTTAGTACCTAGAAGTTCATCAATTGGAGTTCTGGGCCGCCTGCTCAGCAGCCGGCCTGAAACTCGGGGACTACACCCAGTGGGTGCGCTGGCGCGCCCCCACAGAGAGGAGCAAGAAAACAAAGACCAAGAAAAAAAACATACCCGGACGGCTGCCCGCGACGCTAGGAACGCCTTGGTGCAACTCTGGAGAGCGTCGCCCTCAGCACGGAGCATTGCCTGGACGTCCAGGAGCGCCCGGTTCAGCGGCCCTATGCCGTCTCCTCGCACCCACCCAATAGGTGCGGCGCTCGTCGCTTCGGCGTCTGGGGCCGCCGAGCTGGCGGTGCCGGCTTCCAGGGGGTGGGGTGCCGAAGTCGCCTTCTCCAGACGACGGCGCGTTGGCGAGCCGACTTGGAGGAGTAGCCTCGCCACGGCCTCTTGTTCGGTCGGCGGCACCGGAGGGTCCGCTGGCTGCTCGCCTTGAGCGCCTTCAGACGGCGGCGGAGGCGGCGGCGGAACATGCGCGTCCGGAGTAGAGGGGTCGCCGCCTTCCCTCTCCTCGACGAGGTTCTCCCCGTCGGCTTCTCCAGTTGGCCCCGTTAACTCCGGAGGCGGTGGCGCAGAGTTCAGCGGGGTGAAAAGCAAGCCGACTGGCGCCGTGCGGCTTCCTCAGCCTGCTGCTTCGCCGTGGCGGCGGCTTCGGCCTCCGCTAGTTTTTTCTTAGCGGAGGCCTCCGCCCTGTCGGCCTCCGCCTTCTCCAGGCGGAGGGCCTCTTCTTCGTTGCGCCTCTCCTGCGCATTCCGCTCCGTCGCCTCCCGGAGGTCAGCAGCGGGGTCAATCCGTCGAGTGGTGGCGGACGTCTCCGCTGACCCATGACGGAGGTGGCGGCGACCCGCTCAAGAGAGAGGGGAGCCCTGAAGAAAGAGGGGCAAGCAGAGACTCAGACACATCACGAAGAAAGAATAAAACTTTGAAGATAGAATACTTATGTGGACACCAACGGCGGCTTCTTCACTTCCTTACGGAAGCGGATGGCTTTCGCGGCTGCCTCGTCCCGTCGGGTCACCGTAGCCGAGCCCTTGGGCTTCTTTGGCCGACTGCCGAACAAGGTCGGCACGACCATGTGCTTCTTCGCGCCGCCTGGAGCACCCGGCGCGGCAGAAGAGCCCGCGCCAGGCTGGCTGGCTCCTGGCCGATGGCGAGGGCGACTTCTCCCTCGGCGCTGTCTTCAGGCTAGTCGGTGAAGGTAGCCAAAGGCCTGAAGTCGCCTGCTGTCCCTCCTCCTCCCTCGGCGTCGTCTTCCAGAGCCGCCGCCCCCAGATCGGGGTCGTCAACGTCGCTCTCCGCCCGGTCAGCGAGGAACTCACGGGCCGGCCCCGAGGTGCCGGCTGGTGGATGAAGAAGGGGATTCTAACCAAACCCGACTGGTCAAAACAAAACTCCGCAAGAAGAAGACAATCTAAAGAAAGAAAAGAAAGGCGACTCACCGCGGGCGGGGGGTTATCGCGGGAGTACTTCTCCTTGCCGAATCGCCAGTCCTCCAGGAGCTTGCTGTCCGAAAGTTAGTTCACCATGAAGGCCACCTCTTCGTGAGGCATGTCCTTGGTGCACATCCGACTCGGGTCGCGGTGCCCGCTCATCTGGCATATCATGTGAGGGCGGCCTTGGAGTTGGAGAACTCAGCGCGAGACGAAGGCGGCCAGCAGGTCCGGACCAGTCAGACCCTCCGACTGCGTCAGCACTCGGAGTCGCATGATGGCGCCGGCTCCCACAGGCGTCAGCGACC
Source organism: Triticum monococcum (assembly GCA_034509565.1). Taxonomy (NCBI): domain Eukaryota; kingdom Viridiplantae; phylum Streptophyta; class Magnoliopsida; order Poales; family Poaceae; genus Triticum; species Triticum monococcum. Next base: position 760,016,881 of record CM067842.1, read on the forward strand.
TGGCCCGCAACGACCAGTTGGGCAGTCTCCCAGCCGGCGGGCCGGCTTCGAAAGCCGGCAGATTGACCCAGTCGCCCCTCGTGGCGACGTTCCTGACGTAGAAGTAGGATCTCTGCCACATCTTCACCGACTTTATCAGCGAGATGGAGGGGAAGGGGTTGTTGGCTCCTGACTTTCGCACGGCAATGAAGGCGCCACATTGAGCCGGCTCGCCCGCGGCCTGGGTGCCGAGCTTGGAGAAGAAGAACTCCCCCCAGAGCTCGGGGGTGGGGAGGACTCCGAGGAAGCCTTCGCACAAGGCCACGAAGGCGGACAGCAGCACCACTATGTTGGGGGTGAGGTGGTGCGGCTGGAGGCCGTAGAACAACAAGAAAGACCAGAAAAAACTGCTCGCCGGCAGCCCCAGCCCGCGCAGGCAGTGCGAGCGGAAGATGACCCGCTCGCCCTCCTACGGGGCGGGGGAAATCTCCCCCTCTGGCGCAAGACGCACCTGCACGCGATCCTTGCCAGGAAGCCGACGGGTCCGGCAGAGGAACTCAATGTGGTCTTCATGAACCTCGGAACTGTCCCAGGTGCTGGAACGAACTGGGGAAGGCGCGACAGCAGAGGGAGAACTCATCGCGAGTTGTCGCCGCAGTGTTCGCTGGAGCCTGGGTGTGCGGCGGAGCGAAGAAGAGAAGAGGAAGGAGTAGTGCGAGGAGCGGCAAGGAGGAATAGAACGAGGAGTAGTGGGAAGGAGGGGTGCACGTGCCCCCCCTCTTCCCCCTACTTATAGCCCTGTGGGCTGCGAAGCCGAGGGGGCGGACATGGGGATTTACTGCGCCCAAAACCCCACGACCCCCACGATCCACGAAAAGTTACTGCACGCAGTAACTCCACGGGAATCCCAACCGTCCACTGGGGCTGCAGCGGATCCGCTCGGGCACCGAGGCACGGTGGTGGCGGGCCCCGCCTGAGGGCCTGTCCCGTCGCACGTGTGGGCTGGTAGGACGGCCTAGGCACGTGCCCTCGCGTGACCGGCCAAGAACGGGCGGCGGCCTGGAGGCTTAGCTAGCACGCCACTTAAAATCCCGCCGCGGCGTCCGAAATACCGAGCAAGTCGAAATTGAGTGAAGTTCGAGTTGAGCAAGTCCGACTCCTTCTAGACGGCCCGGCAGAAGTCAATCAAGACCATGTGTTGAGCACCTGGAAAGAGAAACTGTTGAGGCTTCTCAGCCGATCGTCCGTGGCGCCTCACTAGCTTCGGGGACTACTGTCGGAGTAATGGGCCACGGGTAGGCCAACCCGAGTCCCATGACCTTTCAAGACATTGGGGCAAGCTGCGCCCCTCAAGACCCCAGGGCGAAGAGCCGTCTCCTGAGGAGTCGACGGCAGGGCGGCCAGCTGCCCGCTCAGGGCCGAGTTCCAGGGACGACTTCCAGAGAAGCCAGCTTTGGGGAGTCGGCCGGCGACTCCAGCAAACCCATGAACTCATCAAAGGGGACGGGGCAGAGGCGTGCCTACAGTGAAGCCCAATCCCGCCCCTTACCAAGGGCATGCATGGCCACAGCCCGCCGTACCCGGGAAGATCTCCGTGCGGCGTGGCACTTTGCCCGGCCGGCCCTGACATCAGCACCACAGTACCAAGTCCTACTCCCACGATGGCTTGTCTGTACGGCCTGGAGGCAGCGGGGCCCACTAGTCAGCGAGACCTCGGGAGACGGCACGAGAACCGCCAGTCGGACCCGTCGGGAGTCGGCCCGGGGGAGTCGGCCGAGCCCTCCCCCGGGGCCCACGCGCCATTAATCAAGATGAGATAGGGAGTGGCCACAGTGATTGCCCGCCAGGTGGCGGGGCTGTTGCCACGACCCCATGACCAAGCCTGCGTCATCAGAAGCACGGCTACAGTAATCAGCGGCCGGCAAGACACGCCCGCGGCGGACGCAGCCTGTCAGCTCCGTACCAGACCAGTCGGCGGGGCCCACCAGTTAGCGGGCCCCAGCAGTCGGCGGAGAAGTCGGAGGTCGGAGGCACTGACGACTGGGCCCGTGCCCAGTCGAATTACCATTGTACCCCTGGGGGGTAGGCCTATATAAACAACCCCCAGGGCACCCATGCAAGGGGTTGGATCCCAGTAGTTCTAGACCATACCAGATAGAAGGAGAGAGCTAGCCTTGCCCTCTTCTACCACCAGAAACAGCTCAAGGAGCAACCGTGTAAACACTTGGCCATAGTGATCATGCGGAGACCCCGCAGAGCAGCAGTAGGGGTATTATCTCCTCGGAGAGACCCGAAGCTGGGTAAGATTCACCGGCGTGCATGTCTTCGCCTCATCTCGTTTCCAGGCACCGGCGACGTTCTACTCGCCCCCACCATGATAAGCCATCCATTGGCCTATGTCGCACCAAGCCCCCGACACCCATAGTGAGTTGCCTTTTCTTTCTTTCTTTGAATTGCCTTCTTTCCTGCCGAGTTTGTTTTGTGCAGCCTGACCAGTCGGCTTTGGACAGAATCCCCGAACCCTTGATGAGCATATCCTGAGCATGGAGGCTCACCTTCGGCCGACTCACCGGATGCTGCGCCTGCTTCAACGTGTCGGTGCCCAGGCGATTGCTGCCCTGTGGCCGGACATGCAGGCTCCGCGCACGCCCAGTTGGACTGCCGACTGGCAGGAGGTCGCGGCTGGTCGTCTTGAGGCCTGGAAAGGTTCCTCGGCCCGAGCTGGAGCGCGCAGGGCCTTGGAGTTCATCAAGGCGTGGTATCCGGGGCTGGACCTAGACCGGCTGGCCACACTCCGGTCATAGGCCCAGCCGGAGCTGGCAGCCGCGGAAGACGCCCTCGTCAAGCGTGCCGCGGCGATCGCCGAGTACACCGATACCAACATCTTCATCCCTGAGCGGTCTGAAGACGGCGAGGAGGTACCACCGGAGTGGTTTGGGATGAACCCAGACTACGGCGAGGACTCGGCGGAGGACGGAGGCGAGACGAAAGCACCAGAAGACGGAGCGGATGGCCAGCCTCAGCTCGACCGTGCCTCTAGCAATGAGCCGCGTGCGACTGAGCCGACTGCCGCCGGAGGCGATCGAGCCGAGACTGCCCAACCGGCCGCCCCAACGCCTGACACTTCCGTCTCCTCCGACCCTCTGAATCCGTCTGCCGCATCTTAGGCTGCCGCCTTATATTTTATCTACTTTAGTAGTCTTTTAAGAACTTGTTAATTCGCACAATTCCACCCGCGGGGTGTATTTTGAACTTCTGCTCGAAGATTTGGCCAATGGCCTATGTTATGTAAATATTTATCCGAATTCTATCTTTTCTTGCTCATTGCTCTTTTGGCTTTTTCCTTTGCCGCTTTCCCTTAGTTGCATGTCTTACCAGTCGGACAGCCGCTCTACGGACTGACGTTGGATCAAATGCTTGGCTACTTTGGGAAGGCTAGTACTTAGCCGTTTTAGAGTTTTTTTAGCAAGTTGAATAGAAGGCGGTGAGCCGACTGCTTAATAGTCGGTTTGTGAAAAGAAAAAAGGAAGGCTAGAATCCGACTTAAGCTATGTTTTATGCTTTGAGTCCTTAGCCATTTTTCATGCGAACGCCCATTCTACCTTACTCCTACCCACCGTACAGTCGCTCTGCGAGCTGCGGCTGTTGGCAGGAGATGGCTTAGGCGCCACACACTACTTGTCCGGCTGCAGGAAGCATTTCATAGTGCAAGGCGGCAAGTCCCCGGGCCAACCTGTCGAGCCCGGTGCCAAGTGGCATAACAAAGAGTAAGATACTCGTAGGCATAATTTTTATCATATAGACAAAAGAGGGCAGTCCCCGAGCTCGCCTCGGGGGGCCCGAAGTCTTGGTACTTTAATACAAAAGGTAGCATGGTACATACTGCATCAACTGTAAAATCTTCGAAGGAGATTTGCATTCCATGGCCGCTCTGTCTCTTTGCCGGAGTCATCCCTCTTGGATGCTCGGGGCTTCTGACCGTCAATCAGGTAGTAGGAGTCATGCCCAGCACTTTGCTGATGATGAAAGGGCCTTCCCAAGGCGCCGACAACTTGTGCTGGCCGGCTGTTTGCTGGATCAGTCGGAGCACAAGGTCGCCTTCTTGGAAAGATCTCGGCTTGACCTTCCTGTTGTAGTATCGGCGCAGGCTCTGCTGGTAGATGCTGGACTGGCAGAGTGCCAACAGCCGGCCCTCTTCCAGCAGATCGATGTGGTCTTGACGTGCTTGTTCTGCTTCCTCCTTGGTATACATGGTGACTCGCGGGGAGTCGAACTCTATGTCCTTTGGGATGACGGCTTCAGCACCGTAGACGAGGAAGAAAGGCGTGAAGCCGGTTGACTTGTTTGGAGTCGTGCGCAGACTCCAGAGGACGGCTGGCAACTCATCGAGCCAGCAGCCAGCGGAGCGCTCCAGAGGCTCGACCAGTCGGGGCTTGATGCCAAACAGGATGAGGCCGTTTGCTCGCTCCACCTGGCCGTTTGACTGTGGATGGGCGACGGACGCTAGGACCAGTTGGATGCCCTGTGTTGCGCAAAAACGGGCCAAGGCGCCTTTGGCAAAATTTGTGGCGTTGTCGGTGATGATGCTGTGTGGTATGCCGTACCGAATTGTGATACCGGAGATGAAAGTCACGGCAGTCGGACCATTCAGTTTCTTGATTGGCTTCGTTCTATCCACTTGGTGAACTTGTCCACTGTGACAAGTAAGTGAGTTAAGCCAGCTCGTGCCGTCTTGAATGGTTCCACCATGTCTAGACCCGAAACTGCGAAAGGCTAGGCAATGGGTATGGTCTTGAGTGCAGAAGCCGGCTGATGCGGCTTGGAGCTGAACTTCTGGCACCCTTTGCATTTTTGGACCAATTCCTTGGCCTCTTCTAAGGAAGTCGGCCAGAAGAAACCGTGTCGAAAAGCTTTGGCGACGAGTGCTCTTGAAGCCGCATGGTGGCCGCACTCACCTTGATGGATATCTTTGAGAATTGCTTGGCCTTGCTCTGGCTCTACGCAGCGCTGGTAGACACCAGTGACATTGTGCCTGACCAGCTCTCTATTGACTATGGTGTAGGCTGCCGCTCGGCGTTGTACTTGCTGAGCTGAGGTCTCATCAGTCGGCAGCTCTTTGCTCACCAGGAATTTGAGGATGGGCTGGGCCCATGATGGTGCTGCTATTTCTTCGACTGTCAGAACTGTGACTTGGACGACGGCGGCTGGGCTGGGATGCGGCGGGTTGGAGTCAACAACCGCTTGCTGGGTTAATGAAGTCCCCACGCCGACTGGCGCGGCTCTTGGGCCAAGTTCGGGAGTCTTCGAGCCCGCTGCCGCAGTCCCTGGGCCGGGTTCTGCAGTCCCTGGGCCGGCCTCGAATTGTGGCGGCTTTGGAGCCATCTGCCAAAATCCCTGTACCTTCTGTCGGGGCTCTGGAGTCGGATCCGACTTCTTTGGGAGGAGCCGGCACGAAGATGCAGTCTGATTCTGGTGAAGGCTTGATAGACGGCTTGAGGAGGTGCTGAAGGGCGACACCGGATGGTATTGCTTGGCGGGTAGAGCCGATTCATGCCAATGCGTCTGCTTGGTCGTTGTCGTTTCTTGGCACATGAGGAACTCGCACCCCTCGAAATACCCACTGAGTTGCTGCACGAGGAAACGATAACTCGCCATGTTTGCATCTTTGGCATCCCAGTCGCCAGATGACTGCTGGACCACTAAGTCTGAGTCGCCATAACACAGGATCCGGCAAATGCCGAGTTCTTTGGCAAGCCAGAGCCCGTGAATGCACGCCTCGTACTCGACGACGTTGTTGGAGGCGGCAAAATGGATTTGCAGTGCGTATTTGAGCTTGTCGCCTTTAGGAGAAGTGAGGACAACGCCGGCTCCCAAGTCGGTGCGCATCTTGGAGCCGTCGAAATGCATCCGCCAATGGGTGGAGTCGGGCGCTGGAGGTAGGTACTGGGTCTTGGCCCAGTCGATGAGAAAGTCGGCCAGTGCTTGTGACTTGATGGCGGTGCGGGGCTGGTAGTGGAAGGTGTAGGGAGCCAGCTCTATGGCCCACTTGGCCACTCGGCCAGAAACATCTCGGCTTCCGATGATCTCGGCAAGTGGGGCCATGCAGACCACAGTGATTGGATGCTCTTGAAAGTAAGGCTTCAATTTCTTGGCGGTGAAGTGCACGCCATAGCACATCTTCTGGTAGTGGGGGTAGTTCTGCTTGGAGGCAAACAGTACTTCGCTCAGGTAATATACCGGTCTCTGGACAGGTAGCGCCTTGCCTTCCTCCTTGCATTCCACTACAATGACCGTGCTGACTACCCGGCTGCTGGCGGCGATGTACAGGAGCATAGGTTCCTTAGGAGTCGGAGCCGCCAAAACAGGTGGAGTATTCAGCATCTTCTTCAACTGGAGAAAAGCTTCGTCCGCCTTGTGGTTCCACTCGAAAAAAGTGGTCTTCTTCATGAGTTGGTATAAGGGGAGAGCTTTCTCGCCCAGCCGACTAATGAATCGGCTGATGGACGCCAAGCAGCCGGTGAACTTTTGCATGTCCTGCAGTCGGCTGGGTACCTCCATCCTCTCAATGGCCTTGATCTTTATAGGGTTGCATTCTATGCCGCGTTCAGAGACCAGGAAGCCAAGGAGTTGGCCGGCTGGTACTCCGAAGACACACTTCTCGGGGTTGAGCTTGATCTGGAATCGGCGCAGGTTCTCAAAGGTCTCCTTGAGGTCTTCCAGCAGTGTTATACGCTTTTCCGTCTTCACCACCACATCATCCACATAGATGTGGGCGTTTCTCCCGAGTTGCTTGAGGAGGCACTTCTGCATGCAACGCTGAAAGGTGGCGCTGGCATTCCACAAGCCGAACATCATCGTGAGGTAGCAGAAGGCTCCAAACGGTGTGATGAAGGCGGTCTACAGTCTGTCAGCCGGGTTCAGCTTGATTTGGTGATATCCTGAATATGCATCCAAAAAGCTCAACAGATCGCATCCGGCGGTGGAGTCTATCACCTGATCAATTCTTGGTAGAGCAAACGGGTCCTTGGGGCAGGCCTTGTTGAGGCTCGTGTATTCAATACACATTCACCACTGCTTGTTCTTCTTCAGTACCATGACCGGATTGGCTAGCCACTCTGGAAAGAATACTTCCATAATGAAGCCGGCTGCTAGGAGCCGGGCTATTTCTTCTCCGACAACTCTTCTCTTCTCTTCTGATAGGCGGTGCAGGGGCTTCCTGACCGGCTTTGCATCAGATCGGACATGTAGCTTGTGCTCAGCGAATTCCGACAGTACACTTGGCATGTCTTTGGGGGACCATGCGAAGATGTCCCGATTCTCACGGAGGAAATCGACGAGCTCGCCTTCCTATTTGCTGTCGAGGTTTGCGCCTACAACAGCGTACCTCTCTGGGTGCTCCGGATCCAAGGGTATCTTCTTTGTCTCCTTGGCCGGCTTGAACGAACCCTCAGCCTCCGACTCCTTTGGGTTAGGCGACACCTCTGGCTGCTTGCCGGCCATCGCCACAACCCGTTCAAGGAGCCGCTTCTCGGCTGCGATCACCAGGGACTCCGCTAGCCGACTGCTCTCAGCCGCACAGGCAGACGACTTTCGGTAGTCGCCGGCTATGGTCAGAATTCCCCTGGAACTGGGCATCTTCCTTTTGAGGTAGGCGTAGTGGGGGACCGCCATGAACTTGGCCAAGGTGGGTCGACCAAGTAATGCATGGTATGGGCTCTCGAGGTCCACCACCTTAAACCAAACTGACTCTCGGTGGAAGTGATCTTTGTCTCCAAAGAGGACGTCCTTCAGGATCTTGCCGATTGGTGAGCAGGAAAGCCCAGGAACAATGCCGTGGAACACAGTCCGGCTGTTCTAAAGCTGTCTTTGCTTGATTCCTAATTTCTCCATGGTGTCCTTGTACAGGATGTTAATGCTGCTACCTCCATCTATCAGAACTCGCGAGAAACGAGCGGCTCGTCTATCCGTGGCAAAGGTGGCATCCAAGACCAAGGCTTAAGAGCCCGGACTCAGCATCACCTTTGGGTGATCAGCCCTGCTCTGGTGTCTCGGACCAGTTCATGAACTCTGGTGCCTCTGATGCTACTGTGTTCACCTCTTGTCGCTGCAGCCGCCTGCTGCGTCGATCATCAGCCATACTGGTAAATACCATGTAGGCTCCATGTTCTTCGGGGTATTCGTCTTGTACTGCACCGACTGGCCTGACAGCCGGCTGCTGGGGTAGAGGCGGAGGCGGCTGCCCAGCAGGCGGGGAAGGTAGGAGGCTGTCTCCTTTGGCGATCCTGGTGAGCCAGTGGCACTTCCGGGTGGTGTGATTCGACGGCTTCGCGCCGCTATGGAACTTGCAAGGACCATCCAAGGTCTACTCGTATGAGAAGGCCGGCAACCAGTTGGGCTTGCCACCTTTCTGTCGCTTGGCTGGAGGCTACCCATCCGGCTACTGGCCTTCAACTGTCGCGAAAGCCGGCTGCGGGGCCTTGCGCTTGTGGTCGCTCTGCTATTGCCGCCGACAGGCGTCTCCCGCTGGAGTTCTTGGAGCTTGGGGGGCCACTTTCCTAGTTGCGCTAACTTGAATCTCCGCCTTCATGGAGGAGTCGGCCGTGGTGTACTTGTCTGCTATGATCAGCACCTCATCGAGGGTTTCTGGCTCGTTGTAGAGGAGCTTGTGCTTGAGGAGGGTGCCTTCTCTGCACCCGGCAGTGAAGTACTCGATAGCCTGCACCTCGTGCACGCCCTTGCAGGAGTTCCGAAGCTCGGCCCAATGCGTGAGGTAGTCACGAGTAGACTCGTCGGGACCTTGCATGCACAAGGAAAGCGGACGAGGCTTGGGAGGATGCTTGTGGACGAATGCTTCGGTGAAGTCGACCCAGCTGTTGATGCTGCGGGGCCTCAGGTTGTTCAGCCATGTCCGGGCCGTGCCTTGGAGCATTAGAGGAACGTATGTCACGGCGACACGCTTGTTGCCGTTCGCTATGCTGACAGCCATGGAGTAGTCGACCAGCCAGTCTTCTGGCTTCACAGAGCCGGTGTACTTGGCCGTGTCTCTTGGGAGCGTGAACCCTTTGGGAAAGGGCTCATCTCGAATGTGGGGCCCGAAACAAGGCGGACCGAACTCGTCTTCTTCTTCCAGCGCCAGGGATCGTTGAAGTCGGTCGATCCGGTGGCGGGCGTCGTTTTCCCCGACTCCCTCTCAGCGGCCAAGGCGGTTGCCGAGAGTCGAATGATCAACAGGCGGCGGGGAGACTCGCCTTTCCTTGCGAGGAGGAGGAGGCGGACAGTCATCCTGTCGTTCTACTGCTCTAGGGCGGCCGTCTCGGTCGCGCTTTATGGTAATGTGAGTCCGACTGTGGCTGACAGTCGGATCCTTGTCCTTTCTTCCTTGGCCGCCATCAGTCGGCGTTCGAGACGTCATGCCTTGATCTCAGCGAAGGTTGTCATTTTGCCGCTGCGGCGCCTCCGTGCGGCAGCCGGCCTCGTTCTGCACGGCAGCCGCGTCGAGGAGCCGCTGGACTCGCTCCATCATCAGGCAACACTCTTCACCCTCGAAATTGTTCAGCTCGTCCGCCGCCGCCTGGGCGGCTCGAATGTTCTCCGCAGGTGTAGCGTACACAGGGCGACTTGCCCCGAACAGGTTGGTGCTGGCTACGCCGCGCTACTAGACCGTGCCAAGGCGGCTGGGCCCAGCTGGGGCTGGCGAGCCACCAATAGCGCGATCCATCTCTCGCTGGTAGGCTTCTGACAAGCGTCTCATGCTAGCCAGCTTCTTCGCACCTTCGACGAGCTGAAGGCGGCGTGCCTCCAACGTCTCCGCGTCAGCGTCTTCTGGAATGGGCATAGTCAGGTCTTGTAGCGCCGCGCCAAGTGGGTCATGCGCTCCTCCGCCGGGAGGCTCGTCATGACTTATGACGAGCACCTCGGTGACGGTGCTTCCACCGCTCTCCGCACGAGGGAGAGGCTCGTCATAGACCACCACATTAGTGGGGAACGCGTCGAGCGACGCGGTGTTAGAGTCGACCAGCATCGGGTCGGTGGAACCTACAGACTCCAAGTCCACGGCAGGCTCTCCGACGACGTGGAGTTGATCGAGGAGGCCCACGAGGAGGCTCTCGGAGCCGCCCGTGCCTGCGTTGTATGCAGGTTCGTCGGAGAGGCAAACCTCGCCGACAAGTTCGGCAAGGCAGCTAGCTGCGCAGGCAATCTCAACGCCGTGCTATGTGTCGGCACAAACTCCGTCTGGCGTGCCTGGCTGTCTGAGCTCACCAGGGAGGAAAAGGGTTCCCGTCTAGAACAGGTCTCCGGATGACGGTGCACCAGGCCCCACGGCGGGTGCCAAATGTCGGGGGTTGGGTGCGACATATGCCAAAGGATGCCTTATCATGGTGGGGGCGAGTAGAACGTCGCCGGTGCCTAGAAACGGGATGAGGCGAAGACATGCACGCCGGCGAATCTTACCCAACTTCAGGGCTCTCCGGGGAGATAATACCCCTACTGCTGCTCTACAGGGTCTCCGCATGATCTCTATGGCAAAGTGTTTACACGATTGCTCCTTGAGTTGTTTCCTGGAGGTAGGAGAAGGCAAGGCTAGCTCTCTCCTTCCTATATGATCTGGTCTAGAGCTAATGGATTCCAACCCTTTGCATGGGTGCGCTGGGGGGTTTATATAGGCCTACCCCCAAGGGGTACAATGGTAATCCGGCTAGACGCGGGCCCTGCCTTTAGTGCCTCCGGCCTCCGTTTTCTCCGCCGACTGCTGAGGCCCGCCGACTGGTGGGCCCCGTCGACTGGCTCGGTAAGGAGCCGACAGGCCGCGTCCGCCGTGGGCGGGTCTTGCCGACTGCTGATTACTGTAGCCGTGCTTCTAATGATGCGGGCTTGGTCATGGAGTCGTGGCAACAGCCCCGCCACCTGGCGGCCGATCACTATTGCCACTCTCCATCACATCTGGTTAATGGCGCGTGGGCCGCGGGGGAGGAGCTGGCCGACTCTCGGGGGCCGACTCCCAACGGGTCTGACTGGTGGCGCGCTTGCCGTCTTCTGGGGTCGTAGAGACAAGCCGTCATGGGCACAGGATTCGGTCCACTGGTGATGATGTCGGGGCCGGCGCGGCAACAGTGCCACGCCGCACGGAGATCTCCCCGGGTACGGCGTACTGTGCCCATGCCTGCCCCTGGAAAGGGGCGGGAGCAGGCTTCACTGTACCGACTCCCCTGTCCTGTCCCTCCTGATGACGATACGAGGTTTGTTGGAGTCGCAGTTCGACTCCCCAAGGTCGGCTTCTCGGGAAGTCGGCAGTCAAGAGTCGGCTTATCCTGAAGTCGTTCCTAGGACTCGGCCGCGAGTGGCTAGTCGGTTGCCTTGCTGCCGACTTCTCTAAAGGCGGCTCTGTGTCCTGGGGTCTTGACGGGCGCAGCCTGCCCCGATGTCTTGAAAGGTTCTAGGGCTCGGGTTAGCCTATCCGTGGCCCATTACTCCGACATAAAGCTACGATTATTTTGGAATGGAGGGGGTACATTTGAATATACATTGTACACGAGTATATATTAAAAAATATGCAACTTTCCTCAGTTCATGCATGGTTCCAGATATAATCTCCTTGGTTGCAAAAAAGTTAGATATGCGTATGAATATATATATAGCATGTTCAAACTCACAACAAAGATTGATGCCCCCATTTACATCTGATTTACTAATGCCATTATCTTGGGTTCAAATAGATGAATGCACTTCCTATGAATTCGAATCTTCGAAACCCCCTTTATGTTGAATTCGACGTGTATTCTATTTCGTAGCTAGCAATTCGGAATGTATCCATGCAAGTGACAAATATATAAAGTGCTTCACACTAACAACATGGAGTGCACTAATTAATGTTTATATATGAATTGCAAAAGCATCCATTGCCTGTATTTCAAACCACTCTCACTCTATGGACCGATAATACGAAATAAACACATGCACATGCTAGAATTCAATAGAGTATGGGTGTTTGATAGACCGATTTTCGTCCATATGCAATTTGCAAAATTCATGGTCTCATCCAAAAATAATAATGCCATTTATATTTTAATTTAATGCATAGAATCGGCTTTTACACATAGATGCACTATGCCTCGCCCCGTTCTCACAAACGCGTTATATATCTCTCTATCTAACGCATAAGTGCACACACTTTTTGTGCATCGGCATTTCTCTTTCACACATGCATCCAATCTCTCTCAGGGTGTCGGGGTGTCACACGCACATGCTCTCCCTGTTTCTCTCTCTCTCTTTCTGACTACTATGTACCACTCTTTTCACTAATCTCAGTTGGAAAACACTATTTCTCTCACATGCATATAGACCTTTAGTACCGGTTCGTGCCATGAACCGGTACTAAAGGTGATCGTGGGGCCCCGGCCTAACGCCAGCCTGCCACCACCCCTTTAGTACCGGTTCGTGCCACGAACCGGTACTAAAGGTTCAACACGAACGGGCATTAATGCAAATTCGTTCGAACCGGCACTAATGGTACCATTAGTACCGGCTCAAATACAAACCGGCACTAATGTGCTTCACGTTTGACCCTTTTTCTACTAGTGTGGCGGGCCGGCCCATGGAAAGCCTGTTAACGGCATGTTCGCATATAGCCCATTTACAGCCCGCTAACCCAAGGCCCGTTACGCCCTATCCGAATTAGGCCCGTCCAATATGATTCCAGCCCGTTTTCACTTCTGGCCCATGTATAGCCGACGACGTATTTTGGCCCATATGAGGCCCTTTGTAACTCTTGGCCCATTAGCGGCACGTGCTGAAATTGGCCTGTAATGAGCAGTGTATCACGTTTACGGCCAAAATGCGGTCTGTTTGGCCCATGTTTGGCCAATCGATCATACGGCCCGTATAAGGCCCATTGATGATACGGCCCGTAGAAGGGCCATTGATGATACGGCCCGTAGAAGGCCCTTTGTTTCTACGGCCCATTGAAGGCCCACTATTTCGATGGCCCGTAGAAGGCCCACTATTTCTATGGCCCGTAGGAGGCCCAGTGTCACTACTGTAAATATTAGCCCATGGTTATTGTGGCCTAGTTTTAAAAAATAGGTTATTGCAGCCACTAGCAAACCGCAGAAAAAGAACTGCACTGACTACAAGGGAACAAATAAACAAGATAACAAGGAAATAAATAAGCAAGCAACTTACACTAGGCTATCAAGGCTATTACACATATTACATCCACTGGGCATCAAAGTTCGCCACCAGTGCAAATATAGGGAACACAGCAGCATATAAACGCCGCAGCAAAACAAGTCCAGAACTGAAACCACTTCAGAAGAGCTCAAGAAACAATATCCTGCGTACCCATAATGCTGGCAAGATGCTTAGCAAGCTTATTAAGTTTCTCTTGTTTGGCGCTTAAGTCCTCTAGCGCTTGCTGTTGCACCAGAAAGTATGCATCCGAATTCTGTAGGGACTTCCTCAGTCCTTCGGCTTCCTGTCGCATAAGATCTGATCGATGTCTTTCAACTTGAAGTTGAGACTCAAGAAGCCGAACTGATTCAGGCAATGAGTTCGAAGAGCTGGTGCCAGCAGTGGTAACCAGTAACTTGAACACTACATCAAGACATGACTTTGGGGTTGTCTCAGTGTCTTCAATATAGTTTTTATCAGCTTTCAGGGAAACTAACAGGGATGTCTCACTATCTTGAACCTTATCCGCATTACTTCATTTACCATTGCATAACAAGGTACTCTTCTCCAATATTTTATCCGCGTTCTAAAAGAGAAACAAACAAACACATCTCATGTTTACAATGTAGTATATGAAACTCATTTTGGTAAACCAGTTCAGTAGTAAGGTGGACAGGATAACAACATGAAACAAACATATATCTATGTACTATGGTCACTGTATGGTCTATATCATTCTAGTTTATGTTGCCAAATCAAGATAGATATAGTTCGAATCATATTTTGTAAGACAAAGCAACATAGACAGAATATAAGTGTGGGACATTACACAGCAATAACAAAACTTGTAATGTGCATGGCATGAGAACATAACTGTTTATTCAATTGAAACTGAAATCAACATAGAGCAAGTTGAAGAAACAGGTTTAAAACATACCTTTTGCGCCATTGGAGTTTCAATTGCATCCTTCAAATTTGAAATTAGTTGGTATCCGTAAATACAGTGATGCAAGAGCAAAGTAGTATGAACCATAGCTACGGAACCTGACCTGAGAGCAATTCTTCTTCTGCTTTAAGCATTGACTTCGGGTTTAGAGTGGTGGTCCTTGTGATTTGGGCACTGCAGTTGCCTTACTATCTGCTCGTGTTTGGGTGCTCTGTGGTGTAGACGGTGCTGTGTCAATGGGAACTGGGTGTCTATCTGCTGGGGTTGGGTTTAGAAGGGGTGTAGCTGGTTCTCTGTCCAACTGGGTAGGGGTACAATCTGCATGAGTGTGCGTTATGTGTGGTGGGGCTAGTTCTTGGGAAAGTACAATCGTGATTCTATCTGCATTGCCAGGTAGCACGATCTTTTCTGAAGATCGTGTTTTTACTCCCACAGATACTGCCATCACTCCCTCCAATTGAAATGGCCGATAAACAAGAAAAGTAATTGAATATACAGACATTGTAAGATAGACAGGTGCAATGGATAGTAGGGAAGAAAACAGGGCATGAAATAATTCACATTTATGTTGTCTCAGCAAATAGAATAGCAAGACATAATTTCACATATATGATGGCTAATTAAACAGGATAGCATGACACAATTTCACATGTATGATGGCTAACTAAACAGGATAGAATGACATACTTCAAAATATGATGACTATGTAAACAGGATGACATGATATAACTATACGATGTGTCTATTAAAGTTATTGGCATGCCATAAATCACAAACATGCCATCGATGGAAACATGATGGCATGATATAATTCACGGATAGAATGACATAATTTGAATATGATGACTATGTAAACATGATGAGATGGTATAACTATATTATGTCTTTAGAAAATGGGTTGGCATGCCATAATTCAGATACATGCTGTCTATGTAAACATCATGGCATGACATAATTCAAATATATGATTTATATACTAAGGAAGTGAGTAGAGGGCAATCGCATATATGATGTGTCAACTAAGGAGATGGCATTCAATATTGTGTATATGATGTAAAAACTAAGCATTGCAGTACAACATATGCATTATATGAGTAGTATAACCCTGCCAAGTTTGAGCATGCACCTCAGGGGGATAATAGGACTGGTCATCTTCCTCTGAATCGTCCTCTGAAGAGCTAACTGTAACCAGCAAGATATCTGCTTCAGCAGGTAGCATTGTCTGCTCTGAATACCTTGTTTTCACTCCAGATTTCTCCATCACCAATTCAAATGGTTAATGCATAGGAAGAGCAGTTGAATATACAAACATTGTCGACAAAAGGAATGAGAAATACAAAAAAGGACGGCATGATATAATTCACATATATGACGCTTGCCTAAACAGCATGGCATTGCATAATTCGCATACATAATGCCTTGCAACAAGATAACATTGCATAATTCACATATATAATGTCTTGCAACAAGATGGCATTGCATAATTCACATATATGGTAATTAGACACTAACAGGTGGCATTCACACAAAGCATGTATAAACTAAGCAAATGACATAGCAATGCAAGATACCATACACACGATATGAGCAACATAACCCTGCCAAGTTAGGGCATGCACCTCAGGGGGGGGGGATATGACTGGTCATCTGTCTCTGAATCCTCCTCTGAGGAGCTATTGGTAACCAGCAAGACATGCACTTCGTCAGATAGCATTGTCTACTCTGAAGACCTTGTTTCCACTCCAGATATTTCCATGACCGTGCCAAATGGCTGATGCACAGGAAGAGTAATTGAATGTACTAAAATTGTTGACAAATTTAACACGTAATAAAAAAATGATGGCATGATATAATTCACATAGAAGATGACTGGCTAACCAAGGTGGCATTGCAAAATTCACATATATGATGCCTGGCTAGACAAGATGGCATTGCATGATTCACATATACGATAAAGAAACTAAACAGATGGCATTGACACAAAGCATGCCTAAACTAAGCAGATGACATCTTTAATGTATACAGTAAGCAATGCAAGGCACCATATGCATGATATTACCAACATCAGCATGCCAAGTTAGAGCGAAGACCTCATGGGGTAAATAGGAGTGGCCTTCTCCTTCTGAATCCCCCTCATAACAGTTATCTTCCTCTTGATTACGATCCGAAATGGGTGGAGGGGGGCTGCCTTTGCGCCCACCATGGAACGACGTCTCCATGAAATTTTATTGCCACGTAAGGCTCATCTCTTTTGCTCTGAATGATCAGTTCCATTGTGTACAATAATTGGCATGCATAGGAATAAAACATAGTGAGATTATGTAAGGACTGCATGCACAAATCCAAAGTGATGGTAGCAAACTGTGGATAGACCAAAAACCAATGATAGCAGGCAGATAATATCTTTAGTTAAAAAATACAGATAATGGCTCCTTTAATGTTTGTTTGCACCCAACATGAAACTCATAGTAGACACCGGAGATTAACCAGATAGTAGACAGATAGTACTGATTGCTAACCCAATATGTACCCCACAACCATTTAAAAACTCAAGTTTCAGCATTAGTTTGGACCTGACTCGGAGTCTAATAGGTGAACACGACGATAATGTAGCATGTCGTCATATTAAGCGACGCATAACGTAAGCAGACACGGAAGAGTGCGACCTCTCTTGCGGACCCGTGTAGTCCTCAAGGTCATCTGCTCAGTTGATGATGGTAATGTAGTTGTCGTGGTTGCCAGTGGCGGGGAAGAAGATCTGAGGCGGCGAAAGACAGTTTGGAGAGAGGATCCTAGCTGTGGTGAACCCTTCCATCGTTGGAGCAGCTGAGCTGGGGTGGAACACAACACCGCAGGAGCAGGACAAACCACACAAGGTTTTCTTTGACACATATCTCTAACAGAAGTAATCGAGTAAGGGCTTGTTTGAATTTGAGGATTCTAACAATGCAGGGATAGGAGATAGACAGGAATAGGATAGGACTGCACGTGCAAAACAGAGAATTTAAAAACACAGGATTTCTGCCAATCTGGGTGTTTGATTCACAACAATTGGAAGATCATATGATGCAAAAAAGCATGGTGAGATTAAGTCAAACCACAAGAAAATGTACGGTTATAATGCTATTATGCTACTATCTCTTAGTCTTGTGCTTGATGAATAGGAATATGAAAAGGCGGAGAAGTGGAAATTAGAATTCCTACGGTTTTTCTTTCAAGGAGATAGTAAAGGAACAAATCCTACAGTTTTCCTTTGCTCCATTCCTTTGCACCAAATTCATGAAAAGTAATACGATAGGAAACTTTCCAATTCTGATGTTTTTCATTCACTTTTCCTTTCAAGCACTGGCGATTCTAGTAGGCAGGCTTGAGCAAGGAAAATCCTACACTAAAAAAATATTTTTGTGCTACTTCTATTACTTTGGACCCGGGCCACTGCCATACTAGCTCAACTCCCAGGCCCATCAACAAATGCACAGCTCAAACGCGCAGAGATAAATAATGATGGTGTTCAAGAGAGTCCATCATGGATAGCTAAGTTGCCTGGTACCTCACTGCTTGTCATATAGTAGGATAAAATAATCGTATTTCTCGTTACTACGAGTGCTCAGTGGACAATATATATAACATGCAGAGTAAAAAGGAGATACAACAAGTGTACAACCTCTTTGGCGAAGCCATGTCGATCTCAGCGTGATTAGGTTGGCCGGTGAAGATGCTCCGGCTGACTTGGCTGTTGGAGGAGGGGAAGAAGATCTTGGGCGTCTGGAGATGGAGCCCGAGGTACTGCTCCGCTGTGATGGAGGTTTCATTGTTGGAGCAGCTCAGGTGAGGTGTACGATGCCGAGGCTGAAGCAGGACAAGAGAGACAACGAACAACGTTAACCTGAGTGGAATTCTAATAGCATCTCCAATACATGAGGTAAAATGCATAAACACAAAGTGCTAGAAGTAAAATACATCAGCCGCTCATCTCTGAACTTAACTGTCGAAACTGAATTTAACTGTCAAAACTGAACTTAACTGTCGAAACTGAACTTAACTATCGAAACTGAATTTTGCTGTCGAAACTGAACGCACTAGCAAGGTGAGGCTGCATGTCGGTCGACTGACTTTTTCATCTCTGGTCAGTCGATTTTTGCAGCTGTTGGATACGAAATCAAGGGCTTGCGGTTCATCTTCAACCTCCACCCCCCCTAAGCCGGCCAAACAACAGCCCCCCACTGCGCGCGGCCGGCGGTGCGCCGCCCCACCCGCCACGAAAACACTCCCCACCGCTGGTCCGCCCCCGCCCCCCGCTGCGTGCGGCCGGCGGTGCACCGCCCCACCCGCCCCGAAAAGACTCCTCACCGCCGGCCGCCGCCGGCCCAGCCATCCCTCTAGGCCCCCCGTGTCGAGCTTTTTCTCTGGCAATCCCCACGCCACCGCCTCGCCAATGCCCCGCCACCGCTGGCGACCACCGTCACCATCCTTAACCCTAAGATAGATAGTGGGGTACCTCTCCGGCGAGCCCCACCTACCCGCTACGGCTGGTTCTTCCTTCACCCCGATGGCATCGGAGTGAAGTGTAGCTAAATTGGAGCAGCATCGCAAGCAAGAGCAAGAGCGAGAGCAGCATCGCGAGCAAGAGCAGACCCGGCAGGGGACCGAGAGCAAGAGCAGAGCAGCAGCGCGAGCGAGAGCTAAAGCAGCAGCAGGTCCTACTGATGTGGACGTCGCCGCTGAGGGAGCGACACCGTGGAGGAAGTGGCCGGCGACGCCGCCGTGGATGGAGCCGCGCCGTGTCAGCTCGGGACCGAGCGCCGGCAGCACTGTGAGATCGAATCAAGAAGAAAATGCGGCGATTAGTGTGCAACCTCTTTGGTGGCGCCAATTAGGCTGCAACTTCATCCGAGGAAACGGTGATGATGATGCTCTTCCGGTGGTGCAGGTGAAGACGGCGGTGTGGGAATGGAGGTGGCGCGAAAGATGAGGGGAACGTCGGGGCAGCTCCTTGGAGGTGGACAGATGGTGTGGCTGAACCGGCGGGACGATGAGATCGACGACGGATCCTCATCCGGTATGGTGGATGAGGGACGTCGAGGTGTTGTTGTGGACGACGTCGTTGGGGAAGAGGCTTCGGCTGGGTGGCGGACGGAGCAGGGTGTGGGGTTTCGTCGCGGGTTTTCGCGGCCTCGATGTACGAATGGGTGGGAGGATGGGATGGCAGTGGGGAACCATGGCTTAGAGACACGCTTGTCCGAAATGTGGGGTAAGTTACGAAAGTACCCCCACCGATTTGAGGCGGTTCTTTCGGTTCAGGGGTACCACGGGCATTTCGCGTGTCGGGATTTCACAGGAGGAAGTTGTCGGGTTTTCGCGCACGTTGTAATTTCGGAACAGCAAGGCGCGGGTTGAGATGGAGGGAGTTGTCAGAGCACAACGAGACAAAGATATATCTTAAATATTTCGGGCTAACAAGGCGCGGGTTGAAGAGTCGGGAGTTTTGCAGCACGATAGATAGAGACGCTAGCTTGAATTTTCGGCATAACAAGGCACGGCTTGAAATTTTGGAAGAACAAGCTTAACGTGTACCCAAAAAAGGCAATTTGCACCTCAACACGCACAACACACACACAAACACCATTTAGACTAGAATAAGGTACACGTGCATTGCACGCATGAGATTTGGCAACCAAACTATGAATAAATACCACATTATAGCATGCAAGATTTGAGTCATATATGCATGATGTAGATATTCGGTTAATTCTTATAGTTCATTTCATTCAAAATCATCTAGTTTTTATAAGAAAGCTAATCTATTTTAAGATTCATGGAATTGTGCGTCGTAAGACATAAAGTAACAACAAATAATGGCAAATCTTGTAGAAAAACATTTGGGCAATTCTGATATGGAAGATTCTAGAACAAATAAGAAGTGCTTGTGTTTTGATGTTTGTGCATTATGCTTAAGTTCAACCATGGAGTCTTCTAGATTACACATGTGGCGAAATCTGGTGGAATCTAGATGATATCCAACGGCCAGTAGTGCTCAAATTTGCCATCTTTGGACCATCGGATTCACCTCATCCAACGACCATCTTTCAAAGTTAAAGTTACCCGTACACAATATAAAAAATATATAATATATATAGGGGTATAGATATAGATATGTGATGCAAAAGCCGCCCATCATCTCCAATTAGAATAGTGTGTCCATGCACGGACGTGACGTGGCCAAATGATGGCTGCCATCAGTATCTCAAATTCAAACCAGTCTGACCTTGTTCAATGTGTATACATTACAACATGCTCGTTTCCAAACCACACCGCGCAGATCTCCGTTATATTCATGCATGCATGGGTTTCAAACATCAGGATCTCTTATTCAAATATTTGAATTCAACTTTACATTGATTGTGACCTCACCTATTCAGCTATTCTTTTACACCCACACAGTACTCTTCTCTTTATAATTGTACCACTAACTTTCTCTCGTGCATGCATGCGCACACACTACTAGTCGGCATTATCCATCGCACGCATGCAATCTATTTCTTCAGGTCGGTCTCCCACGAAGGCACACACCAACACACATCCCCCTCTCCATCATATCGGGCATTCTTTATCTCTCACGCATGCATGCGCAATGATCGATGTTCCTCTATGTATGTGTGTATATAGCTAGGTCTTTCATAGTTTTCCACACAAACCGATCACTCGATATATCCAGTGAGG
Source organism: Triticum monococcum (assembly GCA_034509565.1). Lineage (NCBI taxonomy): Eukaryota > Viridiplantae > Streptophyta > Magnoliopsida > Poales > Poaceae > Triticum > Triticum monococcum. The sequence continues at coordinate 760,037,693 of CM067842.1, forward strand.
TCTCACCCTCTTTCCCACGTCCACATCGATCAATCTATACCTCTGTATATAGGATTAACATATATAGCTAATACACCCACATTAATTATGTATCCAACGCCCCCCTCTCATCATCCATGCCTTCCGCTTCATCTCTCAGACGCGTGCACAATGGCGAAGACAGGGGGCAGTAAGGGCACTGCCGCCCTCCTCCCTAACATCACTATATATCAATGCTAATATGAATGTGATCATTAGACAATTGCTGCTAAAAATGGTTTAAGTTCATGAATTGACCCTCCTCGTAAAGGATTAGCAATGCTTGGACCCCTAGCTCATTTATTTTTCATGGCTCTGCCACTGCGCGCATCAGCGCACGTGTTTGCCCTCTCTCTCTAAATATCGATCTAGCACTTGTGCATTCCTTCATAGTCTCCCTCCACTCGGCCCCTCGCACCATCTTCTAGCCCCCACCGGATTTTGCCACATGTACAATCTAGCAGACTCCATGGTTGAACTTAAGCATAATGCACAAACCTCAAAACAACAGTGGTTCTCTTTTGTTCTAGAATCTTCCGTATCATAACTGCCCAAACTTTTTTCTAGTTGAATTGCCATTATTTGTTTTTACTTTATGCTTTACAACGCACAATTCCATGAATCATAAAATAGATTAAGGGCTTCTTTGATTCAAAGGATTCTCAAAGGAATTTTGGAGGACTCTAATCATTAGGAATTTTTCCTATCTTGGTTGTTTGATTCATAGGATTGCAAACCATAGGAATTTTTCCATATGATTCATTTGCACTAGATTTCATAGGAAACATCCCATCCACTCAAACCTCTTTGAAAGAATTCTGTGTTTTTCTATGCACAATCAAACACTCGTACAATCCTGTAAGATTCAAGACGACATTCCACTATAATGCCATGTTTTTCCTATTCCCGCGTTCTTAGCTTTTTTATAAAAGCTAACTGATTTTGAACAAGATGAACTATAAGAATTAAACGAAGGGCTACATTAGGCATATATGACTCAAAGCTTACATGCTATATATATTGTGGTATTTATTCATAATTTGGTTGCAAAATCTGATGCGTGCAATGCACGTGTACCTTACTAGTACTTCGAGTATGTGCAAAACACGTAAATTAGAATACCAATGGCACGCTACACAGTGTCTCTCTTACAGTTCATGAAGCCTCGTGGCACAAGTGTAGGCGTTGTCGCGACCTCCTAGCGTGGATTGATCACAGTGACGTGCTGCTGGTTCCAGAAGAATGTACTCGTCCTCCCTGAACCATACTGGCGGTACATGTATGAACCAAAGATGTGCACGCACGCCATGCAAGCACTTGAGCAGTGTAGTACTTGAAATTTATGTTCCGCTAAACTCATCGGGAGCCGTTTCGGGCCTCGAAACCAAAACCATCAATTAATCTTTACCTTGTTCCCATCACATTCGAAAGCCTGCTCACACCTACTAGTAGTACGTACCAAACCTGAACATGTTCCCACTATGCAGGTATTAGTACTAGTGCTAGTACTTAGGTTATAAAAAGGGGAACTACCTAACCGAAATTCACTCTACCTTTCCTCCTCATAAGTGCTTCTTCTTCGTCCGTCGTTGCCATTGTCGGTGAGCAGAGCTCTAGGTCGAGAACTACTCGTAACAAGGGAGCGGCAACCAAGGCTGCAGAAAAAAAAAGAGAGGGCTCGCCGCCACGCAGAGACCTCGAAAGATCCCTCACGGGCAGGCGATGGATCCCAGGAGAGCCCTAGCCGCGGAGGCGAACATGCCGAGCCGGCGGAGCTGGAGTCGTTATCCCTCGATGGCATGCCCGATCAGCTCAATAAGCAAAAGGAGTTCATCCAAGGCTTGATGGAGTTACTGAAGGAGAGCCTCGACGACATGCCCACTGAGCTCAATCAGCAGGGGGAGTTGACCGCCGGCTTGGTGATGCTGCTGAAGAAGAGCATTGCCTCAGAGAAGAAGGCGACCGGTGAAATCCTGTGACTTCGGGAGGATAATGCGAAGCTCTGCCACAAGATCGACCTGTTGAAGGAGAAGAATGCCGGCTGGATGAAGCTTCCTGAGAATAGTAGTTCCTCGATGAAGATGCTGCAGGCCCTCGCCATGGAACACAAGGAAGAGTTGGCGAAGCTCCGCATCGAGCACCCGGCTGATGTCAAGGTACGTAATATGGCCGTGGAACAGATGATGAAGTCTCGCGTTGAGAAATGCCGCGTCATGGACACAATGATGAAGATGGCGGAGGAGACGCACAAGGAGATGGAGGTCGTGGAGGCGATGAAGAAGCAGTTACGACTCTGCGGCGAATTAGATCATTTGGGGTGATAATCTTCCTTCTTCTTTTGCTCCTGTGTTTCATCTTTTGCTTCGGGTGTTTCGCCGCAGGTGTCACGTTCTCTGCGAGGCATGAATAGAACAATGTTTTTTTGAGGGAATAAATAGAACAATGCTAACAATGAGATAAGTAGCAAATTAGATCATTTTTTATCGCCATATGGCACTGGGCTGCCTTGTTTCGTGCTCCTCCGTCGCAGTACTACTCCAGTGGAAAACTTGAGTATACCGCATGGTTCTTTGCTCCTCCTCGATCAGGTCGTCGGCGCATTTATACGAGAAGCCAAATCACAAGGCCTCGCCTTCCAGCAGTAATGAGCCGTCAAATCACAAAGGCCATCGCCTCACATGAAACGGACCAAGCTACACTGCCCCGCCCTCTAGCCTTTTAAAAAATGGATACTTTTGTATAGCAGTAGTATCGATGGATTGCGCCATGGAGCAAAACTTGAAATTAAAAAAAGATGGTACATATAGAGAGCGCTCGTCGCCAAATTATGCATATATCTATACCTACTAATAAAGCAAGGTGCTTTTCTCCAATTTTTTCATCCGTTCACCATCGAAAAGTTTTTTTCTATTCGAGGTGGTACTAATTTTTTGTTCGTTCTCTATCAGAAAACGAAAAACGCCCGAATTTCATACATGGGCCGCCAGTAGTGTGGCCCAGCAAAACTAGCCCGTTTATTTTCGTGCCCATGTAAATAGCAAACTCTATTATTGCAGTGAGCGTCAAATAGCAGAAAATTCGCACATGGCCACCAAGCTAGGCTGACCCGTTTTGTTTTTCTTTGTTCTGAGTTATGTTTCTATTTTTCTTTTTCTATTTATTTATCTTTATCTTTTTTGTTTATTTTGCCTTTTTTCTTTGAATTTTATTTTTCTTTCTCCCTTTTTCATATACTATTTTTTTCTAAAAAGTTCATAATATCGGAAAATTTCAATTTAAAAAAACTCGGAATTTTGAAATATATTACATTTTGAAAAAAATTAAAAACATTAAATCTTTGTTCTCATTCCAATATCTTCATAAATTCTTATAGCGCGCCCAAGTTGTCTTGAACCATTTTCATTTTTTGTTTTGTCTTATGCTTCAATTTTTCATTTTTCGTTTCTTTCTCTTTTTCTTTCCTGTTTCTTTTTTCCTTTTTCCTTCCAATTTTATTTTTCTTTCTCCCTTTTTTAGTAATTTTTTTAATTCATAACACCAAAAAAAATAATATGTTTAATAAAATGCCAAAATTTTTAAGATACATTACGTTTTGCGAAATATTCAGAACATTAGATCTTTGTACTCCTTCCAATGTTGGTTCAGATTTAAAAAAACATTTTTTCTTTATGTTTTCCAAAGTTATTTGAGATTTTCCATAAATGTAGCATTTTAAAAAATTTCTAAATATGAAAAATATTCATGTTTTAGTGGAATGATCGCAAATTCAGAATAATGTCCGAGTTTAAAGAAACAAATTTCAAAAAATTGTTCTGAGTGTTCAAAATGTGTTTCCTTTTGCAAAAACAATCACAAATTCAAAAAATATTCATGTTATTATAAAAGGTTCATGTTTTCAAATAAAATTGTGAATTTCGAACGTTTCAAATTTGTTGTGTAATTCTAAAAAAATGTAAAGAATGACAAAAAATGTTTGGGATTTTCAAAATTATTCATGTTTCCAAGAATATCCAGTAAATGTATATTTTTTAAAGTAAATTTTTACCAATCTGACATTGGAGTGTGATCTTAAATCTTTGAGTTGGGCATTGGTTGGTAGGACTCGTGTCTTGGAGTAGCTAGCAGCACGTAGTCGGGTCTTTGAGGTCAAGATTTTGATCATTCAACTCATCATTTTTTGGATTTTTTTCGCGCCTTACAAACACAGGTCGTCTTTGAGCCTACCAGTGTGTTGGCCCATATACGAACTGATGTGCGTCTCACGCGCTATTTTATGTAACTAGCTCCATAGAGTAGCCCCTCTGCAGTTGGCCCAAGAAAAAAAATGTTTCATTGCACAGGCAATATTGAGCCTTAGCCGCACTCCGCTACTGGGTCGTCCGAGGGAGAAATTTTTTTCTTGGCCCAATAAAAGAGAATATGTTGGTTTGGCTCGAATAAAAAAATTGTGGGCATGTTATTGCTAAAATAATCAAAAAGAATAAACCCTAATAAAGAAGGGACAATGATGTATGGTTATGCGCTAAATATGCTAATGAATCAGGATTTATGCGCTACAATTAGTAATCCATCTGGTTAGGCAATCGTAAGACAAGTGGTCAAAACAACCGTGCCCTGAAGGTCACCGCGTTGCCACCAAATGAGGAGGCAGACACAACCCCGAGACAGAGGCGGACCCAGAGGAAAAAAAGGCACGAGTTGAATGGTTGCCTCCACTCCAACTAACCCCACCAATATCAAGATTTCACGGGACAAACATGACCCGCGAGAAGACCACAACTCCTCTCTATCACACCGCTATGGAGATCGTTTTTGGTGAACAAATCAATTATCTCTCCCATTGCTTCTCACAAAGAAATAACTCGCCCGTTGCAACGCACGGGCATATGTGCTAGTCTATATCTATATCTATACCTACTACTAAAGCAAGGTGCGCTTCTCCAAGTTTTTCATCCGTTCACCATCGAAAAGTTTTTTTCTATTCGAGGTGGTACTAATTTTTTGTTCATTCTCTATAAGAAAAGGAAAAACGCCCGAATTTCATACATGGGCCGCCAGTAGTGTGGCCCAGCAAAGCTAGCCCGTTTATTTTCGTGCCCATGTAAATAGCAAAACTCTATTTATTGCAGTGAGCGTCAAATAGCAGCAAATTCGCACATGGCCACCAAGCTGGGCTGACCCGTTTTCTTTTTCTTTGTTCTGAGTTATGTTTCTATTTTTCTTTTTCTATTTCTTTCTCTTTTTCTTTTCTGTTTCTTTTGCATTTTTTCCTTTGAATCTTATTTTTCTTTCTCCCTTTTTCATATACTATTTTTTTCCAAAAACTTCATAATATCAGAAAAATTGAATCTAAAAAAAATTAGAATTTTGCAATATATTACATTTTGAAAAAAATTCAAAACATTAAATCTTTGTTCTCATTCCAAAATAGTCACAAATTCATATAGCACGCCCAAGTTGTCTTGAACCATTTTCTTCTTTTTGTTCTGTCTTATGTTTCAATATTTCATTTTTTGTTTCTTTCTCTTTTCCTTTCCTGTTTCTTTTTTCCTTTTTTCCTTTCAATTTTATTTTTCTTTCTCCCTTTTTTAGTAAATTTATTTTTTTAATTCATAACATCAGAAAAAATAATATGTTTAATAAAATGCCAAAAATTTTAAGATATATTACGTTTTGCGAAATATTCAGAACATTAGATCTTTGTACTCCTTCCAATGTTGGTTCAGATTTAAAAAAACATTTTTCTTTGTGTTTTCCAAAGTTATTTGAGATTTTCCAAAAAAGTAGCATTTTAAAAAATTTCTAAATATGAAAAATATTCATGTTTTAGTGAAATGATCACAAATTCAGAATAATGTCCGAGTTTAAAGAAACACATTTCAAAAAATTGTTCTGAGTGTTCAACATGTGTTTCCTTTTGCAAAAACAATCACAAATTCAAAAAATATTCATGCTATTTCAAAAGGTTCATGTTTTCAAATAAAATTGTGAATTTCAAACGTTTCAAATTTTGTTGTGCAATTCTAAAAAAATGTAAAGAATGACAAAGAATGTTTGGGATTTTCAAAATTATTCATGTTTCCAAGAATATCCAGTAAATGTATATTTTTTAAAGTAAATTTTTTACCAATCTGACATTGGAGTATGATCTTAAATCTTTGAGTTGGCCATTGGTTGCTAGGACTTGTGTCTTGGAGTAGCTAGCAACACGTAGTCTGGTTTTTGAGGTCAAGATTTTGATCCTTCAACTCATCATTTTTTGGATTTTTTTCGCGCCTTACAAACACAGGTCGTCTTCAAGCCTACCAGTGTGTTGGCCCATACATGAACTGATGTTGGTCTCACACGCTATTTTATGTAACTAGCTTCATATAGTAGCCCCTACGCAGTTGGCTCAAGAAAAAAATTGTTTCATTGCACAGGCAATATTGAGCCTTAGCCGCACTCCCCTACTGGGTCGTCCGAGGGAGAATTTTTTTCTTGGGCCAATAAAAGAGAATATGTTGGTTTGGCTCGAATAAAAAAATTGTGGGCACGTTAGTGCTAAAATAATCAAAAAGAATAAACCCTAATAAAGAAGGGACAATGATGTATGGTTATGCGCTAAATATGCTAATGAAACAGGATTTATGCGCTACAATTAGTAATCCATCCGATTACGCAATCGTAAGACAGAGTGGTCAAAACAACCATGCCCTGAAGGTCACCGCGTTGCCACCAAATGAGGAGGCAGACACAACCCAGAGACAGGGGCTGACCCAGAGGAAAAAAAGGCATGTGCTGAATGGTTGCCGCCACTCCAACTGACCCCACCAATATCAAGATCTCACGGGACAAACATGACCCACGAGAAGACCACAACTCCTCTCTATCAGACCGCTATGGAGATCGTTTTTGGTGGACAAATCAATTATCTCTCCCATTGCTTCTTGCAAAGAAATAACTCGCCTATTGCAACGCACGGGCATATGTGCTAGTAAGTTGAAAAGAGAAGATGGTCCAAGATGCTTCATACGGTACATCTCTATGCCGCCCGCTACATATATTGGAACCGAGTAATGACTAGAATCTGAAAAAGGTCATCTTATAAGTCTCCGTTCTATGGTCTAAATCTAGATCATTCGTTTTACAGTGCTTTAATAATTTGATCAATACTATATCAAATATTAATTGATAGATAAGCAAGCAATAAATGTTAATTAATAGTAGCAATTTTTTATTGTTCTGCCAAGGTCCTTCGGAATTCACTGATATATAGCTGTGCTTATTGTTCTAGATGACAATCTTCTATATATACCATCCACATACAGTTTGATAGATCAACCTCAACACACATAACATCTCAGAAACCCAAGAAAAGTCGTAGCAGCAAAACCATGAGGCCATCGCAAGCTCTCTCGCTTCTCGTCCTCCTCATGCTTCTTGCTTCGTCCAGTGCTTCCGTCCTACAAGACACGTGTAGGCGCTTCGGCGACGCTGACACCTACGACAGCTGCATCGAGTTCTTCAAGGCCAACAAGGACAGCGCCACCGCGGACAAGCGTGGCCTCGCCGTCATATCCACTAGGATCGCCAGTGCGACAGTCGTGGACACCCGCAAGCGCATCGGCACCCTGAAGGCCGGGGAAAAGGATCAGATGATCCAGCAGGTCATCGCCTATTGCAACAATATGTACTCCGGGGCCGTGGGCCTATTCGATAAGACTGCCAAGGGCATCTCATCGGGCAACTTGGGAGACGCGGTGACAAGCCTCAGCTCCGCGCTGGACATCCCCCAATATTGTGATGAAGAGTTCCTCAAGGCAGGCGTGAAATCTCCGCTCGACGCTGAGAACTTCAAGTTTGGGGTGCAGTGCACCATCGCTCTGGATGTAACAAAGTTGTTGACGCTGTAGTTAGCTAGCCACCAAGGATATGAATTTGTGTAACTACAACAGGAGTCTATAAGTCATTTCGATGAGAAAACTCCTTGAAAATAATAAGCCCACAATGTTTTCACTCAACTATGAAAGACATGTTGGCACATATTTCTTTTTTGTGGATTTGCTTTTGTGCTGATTTTAAAAACACAACAGTGACAGGGATACCCTCCCCCCCCCCCCCCGCACCGTGTCGGAGCGACGCCGGAGGCTGATGGGAGAGGAGATTAACCTTGTTGGCAGCAGGAATATTTTGGGAGGAGAGAAGGCAAGACAAAACGCTAAAACCACATGTACTACTATTACTAGTTTTTTTATATCAACTACTGTTACTAGTACAATTAAAAAGGCTAGTCACAATAATGGTGTCCAGCACAACCCACCCCTCAAATAAAACTAAGAGTGTGCTTGGATACGTTTTAGTCCCATGACTAAAAGTAGTGGGACTAAAACATGCTAGCCTCACCCATGCTTGGATCCAAATACTAAAAAGGCTAAAATCAAGTTAATGAGCATTTATTATCCTCCAAACCCTCCAATCTAGAACTCGCCTGTGTTAAAGGAGAGGAGTAAAATGAGTAGAGAGAGGACTAATCCACATTTTAGTAGGGATACCCCTGACTAAAAATTTTTAGTCTCAAGACTAGTTTTAGCCCCTCTTTAGTCAGGGGTGCTTGGAACTTTAGCCTCTTAAAGAGACTATTTTTAGTCAGACTAAAATAAGTCCCTTGGATCTAAGCACCCACTAAGCATCCGGGAATTCTTTGACAAAACTAAGCACCTTGAAATTCTTTGACAAATAAACTGCTGGCTATATGATGTTGGCCATATATATTGTACGTATATAATGTGAAGAAACGAGTGGTAGTACTATACCAACTAAAAGATGAAATGCAAGAAATACTAGTATGTACGTACTGAAGAGTTAAAGTAACAAGAAGAAACATAACATAGTCCTGCTGGGGGCTCAGCACAACACACCCCTCAAATTAAATTAAGCACACCTGAAATTAAACTTTGCAACTATTCCGGTAGACACTGCATTAGAACCACCATGACAACGACACTGCCACCTTACTCGGAGTCCTTGTCCACGTCCTCGACTTCCTCCTTGTCCCTGTTCCTCTTGGCCGATACTTCTTGGCTTGAACCGCACACTTGGCTGTTGCTCTTCATCCAACCCTTGTAGATATTGAAGCAAAGGTAGCCATCCATTGCAGCGTAGTGGATGTGGTCTATATCTAGTAAATACCTCTGCCATGCATGATGATGAAACGTGTTATGAGGTTTCTCCAGTTTATCGTACAAAGGATGAACCATGGCTCCTGCCAGGGTCAGCATTGAAGGCTGACGAGAGGACACCAGCCGATTCTTCTGGAGGTCGAAGGTGTTGCCTACAACGAGGCCTATTCAATGCAGGACTTCTTTGTTGTTACCAAAGTCTACAGTAACGAATTTGATTAGGTTGCTCTCGAGGAAGTCCTTAAAATCCCGGCACTCAACGTCGGCATGGCATATGTGGTAGACCAAGCATAAGTCATGCACGCAAACCTGGATCACGGCGGGCTTCTTCCTCTCTTCGTCCTTTAGATCCTTCTCTCGTCCTAGGACTGTGGTGTACTCAACATCTAGCCCAATGACCCACTCATCATCTGAGTCTTCGAACATGCGTCTGAAGCGAGAAAGGCATCTTTTCACCGTCGTGGAAGAACGGGTGTAGATGACATCAAACTCATCGCCGGTGATGGTTCTAACCTTGTACTCACCGCCGATCATGGAGATTTGGGATGCCATGGATTTGGGAGGAGGGTTAGGATTAGTGGAACTGCCGTAATGTGAATGGACGGGACGACTAGGAGCGAACCGCCGTAGTATTGAAGGACGTGCGGGGACGAGTAGGAGCGAACAACAGGGTAGTGGCTTTCCATTCTTCCATGATACGGGTTTCCGAGAGCCGTTGGATCTGAGATCGAATGGTTGCATGGCGTGATTCTAGACCTATTGGTGAATATCCTATCCTGGAGGGTTAGTCTGCAAATTTTCAGCAACTTAGCATGCGATCGTTTGATCTCAGATCCAAGGGCTGCCAGCAGCCCATATCATGGTCGCGCCTACCATGACCGTCGCGTCGCTTGCGTGATCGCGCCCTTGGAGATTTAACACGGTGCGTTAGGCTATCTGATGTTGGCATGTCATACATAGTCATCACTTAGTCACTCATACTACAACAAGGTTGGCTATAAGTGTATTTTTTACTCCTCTCTATCTCTTTCTTCGTACTCAAGGAAGAAACGGTGCTAAAGCGCGTGTATTTATTGCATTTGCCAAGGAGTGACCTCTTCCAATGAAATGGTGTTGCTAAGTTTGCTTCATTTAATTAGCTATAGACTCAAAATTGTCTTTTCACCTAGGTACACGCACTTTGCACCGTTTCTTCCTTGGGTCACCAAACTAGTCTCTCTCTCTTCTTGATTAACTTGCCACATCAGACTTTATGGTTATGTGGCAAGCTTAAGCACCTGTAGGAGCAAGTAAAAGTAAGTACAATAGTGCGCTTTACATGGCATTTTTGCATATGTGGAGGAAAGAGAGGCAAGGAAAAAGTGGAGAAGTGGGCTCTCATGCAAGAGCCAGCCTCTACTACGTGGTGGAGAATTGGGAGAGGCACCTGTATGGAGGTGGTCAGGAATCTGGGAGACTCACGCCGGTCATAGCGCCGCAGTTAAAATGATAATGGCAAGTCAAATCACGGGGCCCCACCTGTCCAGCAGTAAGTCGATGTCAAATCACACAACCCTACGTTTGCAGCAGCCTACTCCCTCATCTTCTCGCGTCTCTATCGAACCGACTAGGCGGAACTGCCCCGCCGCCTACTGCGCAGGAAAAGCCCCGCCCTCGACTTTTAAATAGTATACAGTATACTAATTTTGTATCCATGGATTGTACCCGCGCCATGGAGCAAATCGTCTAGAAAACGGAGGAGAGACGATGGTCTTGCAATAGAGAAGGGAGAGAGGCGAGACGGTGGTTTTGGAATGGAGATGGTGGAGAGGAGAGGAGGTGGTTTTGCAATGGAGAAGAGGGAGAGGAGCATGCGGCAGTGATTTAGGATTGGACGAGAGGGCCGGCGCGCTCTGACTGGATCAAAATCAAAATCAATTTGGTGACATGCATTCACATTTTGCTTGTCAAATACAGTACATGGTCAAACTTTGACCCAAAATATGTGAAACAACAAAAAATACTTCCAAGACCAGCGCCACTCTTCCGCTCTTCTCCTCTTAAACCACCGCCGCTCCTCTCCTGTTCCGATCTAAATGCAGCGCCGCTCCTCTCCTCTTCCATTTCAAAACCACTACCCCTCCTCTCCTGTTCCAGTCCAAAACCAGCGTTGCTCGTCTCCCGTTCTAATCCAAAACCAGCGCTGCTCCTCTCCTCTTCCATTCAAAAACCACCACCGACGAGTGAATGTGCTGTGGAGAAGTAGATCGATGGAGGAGTACAGCCGATACGTGTGGATCGCAGACGGCGACCCTATGAAGCTAGCTAGGATGTTGGAGATATAGTCCTGGTTTGACAACAAGGATGAACTAGCGGCGACAGCGACATCCATGGCCAAATATCTGCAACAGAGCGAAAAGGCGGCGATACTCCCGGAGGGAGTCGCGCCGGAGTACATAGAGCTACTCCTCTGGGCCATGGAGCAAACAGATTCACCGAATCTGATCGTGAGGGAGCGGTGGTGGGAGTATTGATCCCAGATGGAGCATCCACCAGAGATTGAAGGATCGAGCATCTACAGGGTGCCGTTTGTGAGGGTGTCCTGCCAGAGCGAGCCAGTGGAGTCTTCGTCGACCGAACCCAACTGCAAGAGGATAAAAGAAGTTGGCCCGATGATGCTTCCCCGCCATCGTCTCCCTCGCCGTTCACATTGTTGGGGATCATAGCAGAAATTCAAAATTTTCTACGTATCACCAAGATCAATCTATGGAGTAATCTAGCAACGAGGGGAAGGAGAGTGCATCTACATACCCTTGTAGATTGCTAAGCGGAAGCATTCAAGTGAATGGGGTTGATGGAGTCGTACTCATCATGATTCAAATCACCGGAGATCCTAGTGCCGAACGGACGGCACCTACGCATTCAACACATGTGCAGCCCGGTGACGTCTCCTACGCCTTGATCCAGCAAGGGGAGAAGGAGAGGTTGGGGAAGACTCCATCCAGCAGCAGCATGATGGCGTGGTGGTGGTGGAGGAGCGTGGCAATCCTGCAGGGCTTCGCCAAGCACCGCTGGAGAGGAGTAGGGAGAGAGGCAGGGCTGCGCCATGGAGAGGTCAAAACTCATCTGTTGGCAGCCCCAAAGTCCTCAAGTATATATAGGGGAGAGGGAGGGGGTGCGCCCCCTTTAGGGTTTCCACCCCAAGGGGTGCGACAACCCCAAACCCATCTAGGGTGGCGGCCAAGGGGGGAAGAGGGGAAACTTGCCCCCCAAGCTAGGTGGAGGCGCCCCCTCCCCCAACCCTAGGTGCCTTGGGCCCTTGTGGGGGGGCGCACCAGCCCACCTGGGGCTGGTCCCCTCCCACACTTGGCCCATGCAGCCCCCCGGGGCTGGTGGCCCCACTTGGTGGACCACCGGGACCCTCCCGGCGGTCCTGGTACATTACCGATAAAACCCAAAACTTTTCCGGCGACAAAAACAGGACTTCCCATATATAAATCTTTACCTCCGGACCATTCCGGAACTCCTCGTGACGTCCGGGATCTTATCCGGGACTCCGAACAACATTCAGTAACCATGTATATCTATTCCCTATAACCCTAGCGTCATCGAACCTTAAGTGTGTAGACCCTATGGGTTCGGGAACCATGCAGACATGACCGAGACAACTCTCCGGCCAATAACCAACAGCGGGATCTGGATACACATGTTGGCTCCCACATGTTCCACGATGATCTCATCGGATGAACCACAATGTCAAGGATTCAATCAATCCCATATTCAATTCCCTTTGTCTAGCGTTACGATACTTGCCCGAGATTCGATCATCGGTATCCTGATACCTTGTACAATATCGTTACCGGCAAGTCTCTTTACTCCTTCCGTAACACATCATCCCGTGATCAAATTCTTGATCACATTGTGCACATTATGATGATGTCCTACCGAGTGGGCCCAGAGATACCTCTCCGTTTACACGGAGTGACAAATCCCAGCCTCGATTCATGCCAACCCAACAGACACTTTCGGAGATACCTGTAGTGAACCTTTATAGCCACCCAGTTACGTTGTGACGTTTGGCACACCCAAAGCACTCCTACGGTATGCGGGAGTTGCACAATCTCATGGTCTAATGAAATGATACTTGACATTAGAAAAGCTTTAGCGTACGAACTACACGATCTTTGTGCTAGGCTTAGGATTGGGTCTTGTCCATCACATCATTCTCCTAATGATGTGATCCCGTTATCAACAACATCCAATGTCCATGGTCAGGAAACCGTAACCATCTATTGATCAACGAGCTAGTCAACTAGAGGCTTACTAGGGACATGGTGTTGTCTATGTATCCACACATGTACTGAGTTTCCTATCAATACAATTCTAGCATAGATAATAAACGATTATCATGAACAATGAAATATATAATAATAACTAATTTATTATTGCCTCTAGGGCATATTTCCAACACACATCGTCTCACGGGGCGGCTGTCTGCCACCGAGGAATTGGAGGGGCTGCCCCCCAGCCCAATAGTCGGGCAGGTTGTGAATTGTCAGGAGGATCTTAGGGTTGTCAGTATTTGCAGGTTGTGAATTGTGTTTTGTGTTGTGTATTTTGAGAGTACTTTCAGATATGAATGTCTTTTGAATTTCAGATTTGCAGTATTGAGCATATGAAGTATTTTATGAATTCTAGATATCTATTTTTAGCACTTAAAAAATGTTGTTTAATAGGAGTATAAAAGTGCAGACAATGTGATTCTCAGAGAAGAAACTGCAAGTTTCAGTTTCAGATAAGAAACTGCAAGTTTAGTTCTAGATAAGAAACTGCAACTTTCAGAGGCAGAGCATTTATATTCACACGGCCTTTTCAAACAGGGTTAACATCACGTTGGAAGTTTTATTCATGGTCGAAAATGGAACTACCAGCCAGTTAACATCATGCTGATCAACATTCATGCATAGCACATCTTCATATGATGCATAGTCAAAATGCCCACACAATGTCGAGTGTGCGAAACATAGAGAAAACGAGGGACGAAGTTTTGGCAAGTGTTGGACGTGGTTTTGGGCTGCCCCGTCTAGGTTTTCATTTTTAACATGCGCAACCCATGTCCTCGGATGGGAGGTCCATAGGCCTGTTTGTATTTTCTTAGGGCCGTCATGTATCGACCGGCCTATCACTAGTAGAAAAAGGGTTAAATGTGAAGCGCATTAGTGCCGGTTTGAATTTGAGCTGGCACTAATGTGTGCATTAGTGCCGGTTCCAATGGCTAGCCGGCCGCTCTCATTAGTACTGGTTCATGGAGAACCTTTAGCACCGGTTCGTGCCACGAACCGGTACTAAAGTGAGTGGTGGCAGGATGTTGACAGTCCGGGGCCCCTCCAGCACCTTTAGTACCGGGTCGTATCATGAACCGGTACTAAAGGTCGTCCTACATAGACCCTTCATCCACCCGAGCTCGCTCTGTTCTTGCCCTTTCCCCTCTCCTCTCTGTTCATTACCCTCTTCCTCTCAAGCTCATCACACATTTTGCCCAAAATTTGTCAAGATTTGAAGGCCCGCATCCATTCAAATGATCACAAAGGTTAGCAACTTTGTCCTTTCATCTCTCATTGCTAGATTAGCTCGTGCAATGCTTTATATAGTGATTGATTTTTTAGTTTAGTAATTTGGGAGGAATTATATATATGTGCTAGTATTTGATTTATATGCAATTTGAGGTAAAAAAATGACGCTTAGTTTGCATATGTAGGTGTGGTTTACTTAGTACCTTCTAAATCTCTGTCGTAACCACCGTCGATCACTCGCAACGTCCCGTCGCCGGCACCACCTTGTGGTGAGCCTCTTGTTCATGATGTTTTATGTGAAAAATTGATGTTTGTGTGATTCGGATATATAGTTACTCGTATAATTATCTTACCCATATGTTGTTTGTTATACATAGTGCCATGGTTTTGATATCCGTCCCCGTCGGCCCTCGTCCGGGTTATGATTCGGATGTGGTATATTCTCTTTTAAGACTATTCATTGCATTTCGTGTTTATGACAAATTATGCCCATCAAGTTGACATTGATATTTGTATGTAGGAGGTAGTTGAATCGGAAATTCCAACCGACCCTATTGTCGAGAGGTTAAATTTAGTTGAAAGAGAAAACGAGGATTTGATAGAAAAATTGAAAAGGATTGAGGGGGAGAAGATGGAATTGGAGTTGCATGTTGCCAATGTCATCGATGATCACAAGATTAAGATGGAGAAAATGCGCTTGAAGATTAGAAAGATTAGAAAATATGCCATTCATAATGAGGCTTGGTATCATTATGCTGTTGGATCAATTGTTACCTTAGTTGCGATCTTGATTGCATTTGTTGTTGCATTTAAATTCTTTAGCTGGAGAGTTATTTGTTTGTTGCATTTAAGTGTTGTATGATCTTTATGTATGAACTTTATGTATTGTATTAATTTGGTGTTTTCGGTGCTGTGTATTGAAGATGAGCCGGGAATGGATGTATGATGACCGATGCTCTCCCGAGTTCATTAATGGCGTGCGTAATTTTCTGCTTGTGGCTGAGGCAAACAAGCAGGCGGATGGTTTTATGCCTTGTCCATGTGCTGGCTGTAAGAATGGTCACAATTACTCTACGTCAAGAACCATTCACGTCCACCTGTTTGAGTCCGGTTTCATGCCCCACTATAATGTTTGGACCAAGCATGGAGAAATAGGGGTTATGATGGAAGACAATGAAGAGGAAGAGGACGACGATAGCTATCCTGGCCATGGATTCCCTGAATACGATGATACAACAATGAGGGAAGAAGCGGAGCCAGCAATGCGGGAAGAAGCTGAGCCGGAAATGCGGGAAGAAGCTGAAGAAGAGGCATCGGATGAGCCCGTTGATGATCTAGATCGGGCCATTGCCGATGCAAAGAGAAACTGTGCAAGTGATTTGGAGAAGAAGAAGTTGCAGCGCATGTTAGAGGATCACAAAAAATTGTTGTAGCCGAATTGCGTAGGTGACAAGAAAAAGCTGGGCACCACATTGGAATTGCTACAATGGAAGGCAGAGAATGGTGTATCTGACAAGGGATTTGGAAAGTTGCTGGTAATGATAAAGAATATGCTTCCAAAGGACAACGAATTGCCCGAGAGTACGTACGAAGCAAAGAAGGCCCTCTGCCCTCTAGGGTTAGAGGTGCAGAAGATACATGCATGCCCTAATGATTCCATCCTCTACCGTGGTGAGTACGAGGATTTGAACGCTTGCCCAGTATGTGGTGCATTGCGCTATAAAGTCAGCCGCGATGACCCTGGTGATGTCGAGGGCGAGCGCCCCAGGAAGAAGATTCCTGCCAAGGTGATGTGGTATGCTCCTACAATACCACGGTTGAAACGTTTATTCCAAAACAAAGAGCATGCCAAGTTGATGCGATGGCACAGAGAAGACCGTAAAAAAGACGGAAAGTTGAGAGTACCCGCTAACGGGTCGTAGTGGAGAAAAATCGAAAGAAAGTACAGGAAGAAGTTTGCAGATGACGCAAGGAACGTATGGTTTTGTCTAAGCGCAGATGGCATTAATCCTTTTGGGGAGCAGAGTAGCAACCATAGCACCTGGCCTGTGACTCTATGTTTGTATAACCTTCCTCCTTTGTTGTGCATGAAGCGAAAGTTCATTATGATGCCAATGCTCATCCAAGGCCCTAAGCAACCCGACAACGACATGTGTACCTAAGGCCATTAGTTGAAGAACTCTTACAACTGTGGAATGGAATAGGTGTACGTGTGTGGGATGAGCACATGGGGAAGAATTTGACCTAAAGGCGTTGCTGTTCGTGACCATCAATAATTGGCCTGCTCTCAGTAACCTTTCAGGACAGACAAACAAGGGATACCGCGCATGCACGCACAGTTTGGATGATACCGACAGTATATATTTGGCTAATTGTAAGAAGAATGTGTACCTGGGACATCGTTGATTTCTTCCGAGCAGGCATCCCATAAGAAAGGAAGGCAAGAATTTCAAAGGTGAGGCGGATCACCGGACGAAGCCTCACCACCGTACTGGTGCTGATGTACATGATATGGTCAAGGATTTGAAGGTGGTCTTTGGAAAGGGTCCTGGTGGACAACCTGTTCCGAATGACGCTGACAAACGCGCACCCATGTGGAAGAAGAAATCTATATTTTGGGACCTGCCCTATTGGAAAGACCTAGAGGTCCGCTCTGCAATCGACGTGATGCACATGACGAAGAATCTTTGTGTGACCCTGCTTGGCTTCTTGGGCGTGTATGGGAAGACAAAAGATACACCTGAGGCACGGTATGACAAGCAACGTATGCACGGAAAAGACGGCATACATTAGGTTCATGCAAGCTATGCTCTTACCAAAGAAGAGAAGGAAATCTTCTTTGAATGCCTGCTCAGTATTAAGGTACCGTCTGGCTTCTCGTCGAATATAAAGGGAATAATAAACATGGCAAAGAAAAAGTTCCAGAACCTAAAGTCTCATGACTGCCACGTGATTATGACGCAACTGCTTCCAGTTGCATTGAGGGGGCTTCTACCGGAAAACGTTCGATTAGCCATTGTGAAGCTATGTGCATTCCTCAATGCAATCTCTCAGAAGGTAATCGATCCAGAAATCATACCAAGGTTAGAGAATGATTTGGTGCAATGTCTTGTTAGTTTCGAGTTGGTGTTCCCACCATCCTTCTTCAACATCATGACGCACGTCCTAGTTCACCTATGTGAAGAGATTAACGTTTTGGGTCCTGTATTTCTACACAATACGTTCCCCTTTGAGAGCTTCATGGGAGTCTTAAAGAAATATGTTCATAACCATGCTAGGCCAGAAGGAAGCATCTCCAAGGGCCATGAAAATGAGGAGGTCATTGAGTTTTGTATTGACTTTATTCCTGACCTTAAGCCGATTGATGTTCCTGAATCGCGGCATAAGGGCAGACTGGATGGAAAAGGCATGCTAGGAGGGGAACAAATAATATGTATGGACGGACATTCTCTCACTAAAGCACACTACACAGTTCTACATAATTCCGCCTTGGTGGCTCTGTATATGGATGAACACAAGAATTTGCTAAGCTCCAAAGACCCGGAGCGGTTTGATGACTGGATTACACGTGAACAAACCAGGAGTTTCGCCAACTGGTTGCAGACACGTACCATGCATGACGCCTCTATTGAAGATGACCTGTACTTGTTGTCCTAGTTACCATCTTCGAATATAATGACTTTCAAAGGGTACAAGATAAATGGTAATACATTTTACACGATCACCCAAGATAAGAAGAGCACCAACCAAAACAGTGGTGTCCGCTTTGATGCAGAAACCAAGACGGGAAGGAAACATATTATGGTTATATACTGGACATATGGGAACTTGACTATCGACGTTGTTTGAAGGTCCCTTTGTTTCAGTGCAAATGGGTCAATATGACACGAGGCGGGATAACGGAAGACCCGCAGTACGGAATGACAACAGTGGATCTCAACAATCTTGCATATGCAGACGAACCATTCATCCTAGCCAATGATGTGGCACAGGTTTTCTATGTGAAGGACATGTCTACCAAGCTGAGAAAAAGAAAAGATAAGGAAGCGAATGAGACAAAGCGGCACATAGTTCTTTCTAGGAAGAGAAACATCGTGGGAGTGGATGACAAGACAGACATGTCAGGAGATTATGAAAAGTTTGATGAAATTTCTCCATTCACAGTGAATATTGACCCGAGCATCCAGTTAAATGATGAAGATTTTCCATGGCTACGGCGCAAAGGGACACACGGAAAGAAAAAAGTTTCACACCCAAAGATCTGGGATGTGATCGGCTTCACTATCATCACTTTCTTCTGTGTTTCACACCCAAGAGGGAATCTCTGTAATAGTTAGGGTAGCTAGTTATGTGTTTTGGCATTTGAAACGCGAAGAAATTTTATGTGCAAGCAAATTCTTTCATGCATTTACTGATTTTTTCAGCTAAATGACCCTGAAATTGAAAAGCATATCAAATGAACTCAGAAAAGGTTGATAGTTGGCATGGTATCATAATTTCACCCACATAGCATGTGCAAAAAAGTAGAGAGGGTTACCGCAAAAACTGGATGCACTTCATGTACAAAATGGACAATCTCTTTCGAAGTATCAGGGTTTCGGACAAAAACTCATCCGTTACAAAGGCATTTCATTTTTAAAATAACCTAAGCATTACCAAATTGAATATAATGATAAAACACACTAATATTAAACATAAGAAAAAAGAATCACTGAAAAATCTATTTTCAAAGTTAAGTTATTCACAAACTAGTGATTCACACAAATTTAAAATAATTCAAAATTTAAACTATTCAAATTTGTAAACTACCGGTACTAACAGAAAGTTTGCAATTTTTTGTACCTAAAGCAAAAATATTCACAAAGAAACTCTAAATACAGCAAAAAACAACTCAAAAATAAATAAAGCAAAAAAGGAAAAAGAAAAAAGCCCACCTACTGGGCCACAGCGGCCTGCATACGACTAGAAACCCAAATTCTAGTTGGGCCAGGATGCAGGCCCGCTAGCCCAGTAGGCCCAACAGGGCATCGCAACAGAGGTAGGCCCAGAAGGCCTGCTTAAGAGAGGAGCTCGTGACAGCAGCGACAGTGGGGCTTATAAGCAGGTGCGAGTGCCCCTCGGCTAGTGAGGTGGGACTAAACTTCTGCGCCCCTCGCCTGGCAGCGCACAGCCTTTACTATCGGGTCGTGGCTCCAACCGGTACTAAAGGGGGGGCCTTTAGTACCGGTTGGTGCGACGACCCGGTACTAAAGGGGGTGCGGTTCCCGCCGCTTCGCCTGGCCAAAACAGACCTTTATTACCGGTTGGTGGCTCCAACTGGTACTAAAGGTGTCCCCTATATAAGAAAATACTTCGAAAAAATTCAGTTTCTCATCTCCCACTTCTCTCTGCCGCCGCCCCGTCCCGCGCCATTGCCGCCCCTGTCACGCCGTCCCCGTCGACTCCGCGACGCCCCCATCCTCGTCGCATAGTCCCCGTCGACTCCACGGCGCCCCCGTCACCGACCTGTCCCGGTCGCCGCACCGGCCCGTCGCCGTCCCCTCGCCTCGCCGCTGTCGCCTTGGATCGTGACCTCGCCTCGCCGTCAGCGTCGCCTCGCCATCGCCGTCGCCTAGACCTCGCCCGCGCGCGCTGTGAGCCCCTCCCCCGGCCCCTCTCCTTCCTCCAATCGATCAAAGCCACCATGCGCCGACGCCGGCCGTAGCGCACAAACACGCGCACGCGCGCGCACACACACACACACTACACGCGCACACACACAATTTTTCTGTTTTTAGTTTTTAGTTTTTTCTGTTTTTCTGTTTTTCATACAAAGTTTTAGATGAATTAATTAATTAGATTAGATTAATGTCAAATAATACATAGAAATGTTAGTTATAATATATATAATGTCAAAGGTTTTTTCAGTTTTTTATACAAATGTTATAGAAATGTTAGAAATTTTGGAAATGTTAGTTTTACATAGATTAATTAGATTAATTTCAAATTGTTAGACGATGATCGATGTTTTTTCTGTTTCTTATATTTTTATTCGTAAAATTTAGAATTTGCATATATGAAATCACAATCCATCATTTAAAAAATGTTACTTTACTTTTGCGGCATATAGTATTTGTTGTCAATGATGCCCGGCCCGCATACTCGCCGTCGACCCATTCGCGACGATGTCCTGCTTCAGAGGACCCATGTCCGGGACTGGGCTCTGCCGGGCTGGCACTGGGTGGTGCTACCTTTAGGGGCGCGACGCTTGGTGAGGAACCCGGTCCCGGGTCCCGTCGTCGACCCTCATCTCCTTTGGTGGCGTTCGCGTGGGTCACTTTTGTTGCGGAGGGAGCCGGCCCCACCGGAGGTGATGTATTCGATATATAATATTCGATATGATTTATTCGAGATTATATATATTATTGAAGATGATGTATTCGAGATTATGTCGATTATTCGAGACGACGTATTCAAGATTATATTCGATGATGCTTATTATGTACTATGATTGATTCAGTTTTTCCTTATTAATTGATTGCATCCATGCATTGTAATTTGAATATATTTCTTTTGGATTAGTTAAACAAAAACTCTGGCGGACAATACCGGCAGAGAGGGAGAAGAGGCCCTGTTCAATATCATACGCAATCCTCGCGGGCCAGATGATGATCAGAATGAAGAAGATTATGACGGCTCCAAATATCTAAACAACACCGGGGAGGGTGATATGATATTCGATCGCGACCACTGAATTGATGAAGTCATGAACTATGAACATGACGAAGAAAATGTTGATCTTGAAACAACAAAGACCGGCGAGGTATATATATTTATATAAGCAGGCATCTGGTGATCATCACATGTTTTAAATGACTTGAAGATATATTAACGAATCGATCTTTCTTCTTTCAGCCATCCGGATCGAGCAAATCTTTAGGCAACAGGAAACGAGGCCCGAAAAAAAAGTTTAAGGAGGGCGTAAAGTACAATATTGAGGCCATCAAACCTAATGGCGAACCATTAGCACCAAAGAAGATTGCGGACAAGTTCATTCGTCAGTGCGGAGTTCTTGTCAAGGACCAACTCCCGATCTCCCTTCAAGAATGGAGAGAGCCAGCAAAGCCACGTCCAGGAGTTACTTTTGTCGACGACAGACAAAAACTTCTGCTTTGGGAAACGCTCATGGAACATTTCACCATACCAGATCATTTCACAGATGCAGATGTGGAGAAAGTCAAGGAAGCTGCTCTTAGGAAGATGGAGGTTGCATTCAAGAACCACAAAATGTGGAGAAAGTCAAGAATTGTGAATGGGCCAAGTACGTCAAGGGAGGAAGGAAGACTCTAGTATTCGAGGGAACACTAGAGAAGCAAAATGCTCATTGGGACGATTTCGTGAAATTCATGGATTCAGAATTATCTAAGGAACGGTCGAGAATAAACAAGGCCAATGCCGCAAAAAAGGATAAGTTCCGTAAGCTGGGGCCGGGTGGCTATGCGGTGGGAATGCCTAAGTGGGATAAGTCTGAGAAAGAGATGGAGGATGCAGGTGTCACTCCAGAAACATTGAGCTGGCCCCCCCAGGTGCAGGACTTGGTTCTATGCACATGGGGGGAGTTGGACCCGAAGACAGACAAAGTTTCGAAGAAGGCATGTCTGGACGGAGCCGAAGATAAGCTACTTGTTGCAATAGAAGAGGCTCGATCGGGGGTGTTTGAGTCCAACAGAGAGAACGACGAGCTTACGCGTGCCCTGGGAAATCCTGAAGACCTGGGAAGAACACTAGGCATGGGCGCTATTCCGTGGTATGAGGGGTTTTCGGACTGGAACACCGACTACAGAACCCATGCGAGAAAGAATATTGCGGAGGAGAAGAAGAGGAAGATGGAAGAGGAGCAGAGGAAGCTAGACTATGAACGCCTTCAAGGCCTAGAATCAGCGCACGCGGACTTGGCAGTCAAATTCCAGCGGCAGCAGGAGCAGATCGACTCACTTAGCCAGCGAAGGGGGTCTCAGCAGCTTGCGGATGATCCACCATTGGATAGCACCGTCCCATCCATGCCGAGAAGCAGCGTGGGTTCCGCCCCGGGCGACGCATTGCTGGATAGCTACCTAGTGGAAGACATCATGGAGAACACTAACTGCGAGCTACACTTCAAAATGAATAACATATCCATGAAGGTGGCGGACGCCCTTGCTTTTACAAATCCCCCCCGAGGCAACCTTCCATTGCAACCCGATTCCAGTCGTCTATGCTCGTGTCTTGGTTGATGAGGTGGTGGACCAATATTCGGGGCTAGAGCTTAACATTCTTGGAGGTGACGATGAGCACACACTTGGAGAGGCCAACCATCGTATCATCCTATGGAGAAAGGATTGCATCATCTTTTGAAGGCCACCGACACCACGTCATCCGACTCCTCGTCGAAGTCCGCCACCGAGTCAGCAGACTCCCGCTCCTCCAAGTCCACCAACGCATCAGGCCACTCCTCCTCCAAGTCCGGCACAGCTTCAGGCCACTCCTCCTCCTCCAAGTCCGGCAAAGCGTCAGGCCACTCCTCCTCCAAGTCCGGCACAGCTTCAGGCCAATCCTCCTCCAAGTCCGGCACAGCTTCAGGCCACTCCTCCTCCAACTCAGCCACATCAGCCGTCTTCGCCGCCTCAGCAATCACGGAAGAGAGCTGGCTCGGCTATGGTGCGTAGTGGTACAAGTCGAGGTAGTACTGGAGGTACAGGCGGAGGCAAGCGATTTCAATATGGTCCAAGCCTCGCGCCTCTTCTGCAGAGGCCTTACAACATGTCCGAGGAGGAAAACGTAGCCATATCGAAGGCCGAGGTGGAAGCCCATTTTGCACCGAAACCACCACCGCCGCCAAGGGAGAAAGTGCCTGTGGAAAAGATTGACCACTTCATTCGTATGGCTAGAGCACCAGCTCCAAGCCTGTTGACACAGACTATGAGCGCCACATCAAGAAGTTAAATCGAGCATGTCTACAGAAAGAGGCGAGCTTGAGCTCGAGCAAATCTGCTGGCAAAAGGAGCGGTAAAACCGTTCCCCAGCTGGGAGAACAGGCGGCGCAATCAATCGCCCCGCTTGTTGTGCCAACAACACATGAGAGTAGGCGCGCCCAATATTATTGTGGGCAAACCGTTAACGTTCCCGGGCTAGGCGATGTGCTAATAACCGAGAAGCATATTGAGAAGGTTGAAATGCTCATGATCACTGTTGGACAACTCCTCGGTATCGAGCCCATGTCTCTGACTAGAGAGGAGGAAATAAAATGGAAATATGTCCGGGGCCAACCTTTGGTCGAGCCAGACGAGGTCAAGAACCTCCCAACGAGAATGTATGAATTGCATCAATGGTACATGGATATTACCAAGATTTCCAATCGAGAGTCCCTCATGGTGAATGTCAAGAAGGATCATTACTACCATGAGAAAGCTGTGACCGTTGAGTATTCAGAACTATTTCAACTATACAATCAAGACGCACTCGACAAATCTATCATCAGTTGCTATTGTCTGTAAGTGATTTCTTTCTGTAATTTAAGTCTCAAGCTAGCTGTAGTGATCATTTTGATCAATCATTACCTGTAATTACCCTCACTATATTCTTTTCTGTGGTATTATGCAGGATAAAGATTTATGAAATGAAAAAGGTGGACGCTATGGCATTGGGTTCGTTGACCCAAATACTATTAATGAATACACATGGAAATTAGATCCGTATTACGAAAAAAGTGTAGAGGAAAGCATGCTAGAGTTCTTCAAGCGCCTCAAATACAATGAAGATATAATACTTCCTTACAACTTTGAGTGAGTCACACTGTCTTGTACTACAAATTCTGTTTTGCCTACTAGCTAGCTACATGTTTTTTGCTTACATATGCAAACGCGTGTGTGCATGCAGATTTCACTGGATCTTGTTAATCATTAAAGTTGATGAAGGAACAGTTGAAGTACTAGACTCACTACTTAAGGAAGCAAGTGACTACACCATCATGAAGGGGATAGTCAATAGGTAATTTCAATCATTATTAACTATATCTTGGCCTATTTAATTAGTTCATCATTTCCTGATAACAACTATTTAATAACCCATTTATTCATTTTCCTTGTCGGCGGGCAGGGCTTGGGCAAAGTTCATCAGGGCCACTCCAGGCCCATGGAAACGAAATCTGAAATGGTATCGACCCCAGGTAAGTAATTAAGTAGTACTAGCTAGCTGCCATCTCTTTAATTATCATGCTCGATTAATTATTATCTGATCAAATTCCGTTCTCGTAAAGGCCCTGAAGCAGGCGCAGGGGGATAATCTGTGTGCATACTACGTTTGCGAGAACATTCGCATGATGGCATCCTAAAGGAGCAGATCTCAAAGACAGGAGTGTGTATGTTTGTCAGAACACTATTCACAATTTTTAAACCATTATCGATATCTAGTCACACAACTAATACACATGCATATTGATCTCCTTCTTAATAGTTCAAAGAGGTGCGGGAGAAGCTCCTAACAAAGGACCGCATAGAAGCAATTCAAGAGGAAATAGCGGCATTTTTGCTCGACTAGGTCATAGATCCCAAAGGAGAATACTATTACCCAGTACCGCCCCCACGAACCACTTCCAATTGTTATCGTGCTCCGAAGGCACCAATTAGGCTAATGCCACTCGCTTCTACCACGGTTTTTTCCGTCATGGACGGCCCAAAGAATGTCATGCAGCTGCGTCTCCGGCCCGCCCAGGATGAAAAGCCCATTTTCTGTCATGATTTTTTGTCATAGAAGTAGGAGCCCACCACATCTATGATGATACCGGGTTTTGTCACAATTATCGTCATAGAAGTGTCATATGTATGACAGAAAAAAATTCGTTCGGCCTGAAATGTCACGGATGTCTTTTTTTTTTGTAGTGGTAGTGGCCGGTGATGAACTCGAACCGGTGCCGGCCACCATCATCTTCGACACCAGCCAATGAATTGTGGTGATCAACTAGAGAACTACGTTGACTATCTTCATTTAGCCATGCTGTTTCTTGAGAATCATGTGGGGAGGATGACACTGCACTCTTTAAAGGAGTAGGGCGTCTCACAGTAACCCACTCGGGTGATTGTCTCATCATAAGTGATTGACGAGGGATACAAAAGAGCATTAGTTTGATGTACGAACATGGTTAATAGACATATGTAGTATGTATCAAAAACAGGAAGGCATGTCATTATCAAAGGTATAATGTGTAAAGTAAGCAGATGCAATTTAACCAAATTGGAAGCAATACAAGCTAGACACCATATGCAACATGCAACCACATTTGACAGCGCAAAGTTAAAGCAAGCACCTGGGATGGTTGTGTATGGCAATTGAGATCATCAACTGCAGAGCTACGTTTACTGTCTCCAACTGCTGACACTGCACCCATTAGAGTGCTGAAACGCTTAGTGCTTATCTTTGAATTACACTGGAGCGACTTTTGTCTTTTCTTTTCTGCATCCATCAACACTGCGTCAGAGTCTAAAATACCCATGCATAAAAAAACAATAGTGTGAGTATGGGTGAAGTGTGTGCACAATTAGTACAGTGTAAAGGTAGCAGATAGCAGGTCGGTGAGAAATAAATGATGGGAGACATATGATAGCTCTACAACATGCATGTCACACTAAATTACTACAGGATTCTATGAGAATAACAGTCGACTGAAAGCAAATAGGTCAGTCCATTTTTTCTGCACCGTCTGATGTACAAAGAACAAGCAGATCGCCTTCATCTACCTCCAGCCAGTCAGTGTTGACGATCTTCCTAGAAACGCCAGCGACCACAAGCCCAGTATTCCTCCCCTGCCTGTGCCCTCCCCTCGACCTCACCGCACCGCCGTGCTTGGCACCGCCCCGGCCATCCATTCAAGCCCCATCGACCTCTAGATCGGGCGCAAGCAGCTCCTACGCCCCACACCCCTATGATAGACACCGATGCGCCGCTTCTCCCGGGAACAGGCAGACTAGGTGCTTCGTGCGCCTATGCGGGAGCTGCTTCGTTTAATTGCGGTTCCACTGACCCTGAATTGAAATACAGGCGGGCTACTGACCTCTAGCAAAGGTGAGATAGTAAAAGGGAGGAAACCTTGTGCATTTAGTATCACGAAGAAGATGCAGTAAGAGACGCTCAACTAGTTTCTTTTGTGGGATGAATACGGTGTGAGCGGGGACGTAAGATTTGCACGAATAATGGAAGAGGAGTACCTCTTTCTGCTGGCAGTGTTGTGTCCTCCTTCTGTTTTTCCGACGATCTTCTTGTTGTTCGCCGGAAACCAGAAGTTGTGGAGGATGGTGCAGCCTTGGACGAACCCATGGCCAAGTTGTTGAGTGTGGTGCGGTGGCCGTCTGTCGGTGGCGGGGAAGTAGATCTGAGGCGGCGAACGACAACGTAGCAGGAACAGCTCCGGTGCGGTGGACGGTTGCGAAAGTGGAGCCGCAGTAGTGAGGTGTAGGATGGCATGGCCGGAGTGGTTCTGGTACGGCGCACGTCAGCGCCGTCGTCGTGGAGGCAGCTCTGCCTAGGCTTCAGCTGCTATGTCCTTGAGGGCATTGCGGTTGCGGTTGTGTTGGACGATGATGTCGGGGTACCGGCTCCGGCGTGATGGAGGAGGGCGACGGTCGATTGGCCGCTATGGGGTGGAGGACGGAGGAGGCTGGGGTTTCGCGGCTGGTGGAGAGGGCATGTTCGCACCCACGGAGTATGAATGGGGAAACGGAGGGAGGCACTGAACTAAGGGGGAACAATGTTTCGGTTTGAGACGCGCTTGTTCGAAATCGGGGAAAGTTACAAACTCTGCCCCATCTAAAATTTCGGACATATTGCGGGTTGGGGGTAGGACAGTCATGTCAGGTGTCCCAAATGTGGGCGGGATGGATTTTGGCTGAGCGCATGGGTAGGCGCCCACGGCGTATGAATGCTTCTCGAAGGCGGTTGAGACTGGCGTCTTGGTGAAGTTACAAACCCACCCCGGTTTAGACCTTTGGACATCGGGCCGATAGGCTACATGGGCCAGAGTCAGGAGGGTAATTTCCTACCACCAAAACATTAGTCTCGCACAGTTTTGGGTGACCAGAGGCCTATTTGGCGCTTCGTTCAATATTTGGGAGCATAAGCATTAACGTTTTCGGTTCTCTTGAATTGAACTTTCAGGATTTGTCAAACTTCACAAATCATTACTCTTGAAAATCCTAAAGCTATGATTATTTTGGAATGGAGGGGGTACATTTGAATATACATTGTACACGAGTATATATTAAAAAATATGCAACTTACCTCAGTTCATGCATGGTTCCAGACATAATCTCCTTGGTTGCAAAAAAAAGTTTGATATGCGTATGAATATATATATCATGTTCAAACTCACAACAAAGATTGATGCCCCCTTTTACATCTGATTTACAAATGCCATTATCTCGGGTTCAAATAGATGAATGCACTTCCTATGAATTCGAATCTTCGAAACCCCCTTTATGTTGAATTCGACGTGTATTCTATTTCGTAGCTAGCAATTTGGAATATATCCATGCAAGTGACAAATGTATAAAGTGCTTCACACTAACAACATGGAGTGCACTAATTAATGTTTATATATGAATTGCAAAAGCATCCATTGCCTGTATTTCAAACCGCTCTCACTCTATGGATCGATAATATGAAATAAACACACGCACATGCTAGAATTCAATAGAGTATGGGTGTCTGATAGACCGATTTTCGTCCATACGCAATTTGCAAAATTCATGACCTCATCCAAAAATAATAATTCCATTTATATTTTAATTTAATGCATAGAACCTCCTTTTACACGTAGATGCACTATGCCTCGCCCCGTTCTCACAAACGCGTTATATATCTCTCTATCTAATGCATAAGTGCACACACTTTATATGCATCGACATTTCTCTTTCACACATGCTCACAATCTCTCTCAGGGTGTCGGGGTGTCTCACGCACATGCTCTCTCTGTTTCTCTCTCTCTCTCTCTTTCTAACTACTATGTACCACTCTTTTCACTAATCTCTGTTGGAAAACACTATTTCTCTAACATGCATATATACACATGCACGGTCTCTACAAGACCTCTATACGCACATATATGTGCCTGCGTGTATCGCACACGCACATTATCTTTAGGCTTGTCTCGCACACATTGCCCCCCCCCCCCGACACACCTCTCTCTTAGTAGTTGGCAGATATGATTTCATCATATCATTCGGTAGGATATCCCTGGCTGTTAGGCTGGATGGTAATACGAGGCAAAATTTTACCCTAGTTCGGATCGGACCCTTGCAGTTGAAGAAAGAGCCTACTCCTAGTACTGGATATTAGTGATAGGGGTGTTTACAATGTAGACGTGAATACCAGGCATTGTGCGTGTGTGTATACTATCGACAAACTAGCCCCCAAGCTTGTATAACATACTAAGGGCCTAGGGTTACAAATCATATATAGTCGGCTTATCACCAGTGGGGATAGAGTCCTCCTTGACTCTGGTAGCTTCATGGTGTACGCCGAGTCATCCGCATGGGTCTTCGTATAACACGTCTCGGTCCAACCTATATGTGGCGCAGGATGGAACCGACCCATGAGTCTTCATGTTGACCCACCACAACTAGAAATGATGTGCCCACCACACAACACACGCAATCAGCCACTAAGAAAATAAGCATATACAATAGTACAACGGTATCTAGCTCACGATACGTCTCCATATTTTGTTGATGACACTGACGGACTTTGCATTTGATGCGTGCTCCGTATTTTGCTGACGACACTTACAGTCATTGTATTTGAAGCGAAAGCACAATATGGTCACTGAACTTCAGAATAAGCTCATCACGGTCACCACATACATTTTGTCGTGCTAACCAACATGTGGTTGGATGGTTAGAGGACAATGGTTTCTCGAGCCCACCAAGGTTAAAGTCCCGGTGCTCGGATTTATCTTGTGTTAATTTTAGGATTTTCCGGCGATGTACGTTCAGTGGGACGAGACGTTCCACTCGACTACGAGGCACCTATGGTGACTTCGTAAAATCTCAAGGTCATATATGCTGGCCCACTCTCTCGAAGGTGCTCATAGGGGTAGGGTTCGCGTGTGTGCACTTATAGCGGTGAGTGCTTGCGCGTATATATGAGCCCTTGCGTCTGTACCGTGTTAAACAAATACATATCATGATTATACGGTCACTGGCTCACCCGTACAACTCCGCATTTCGTTGATGACAAAATCAATTGACCAGTCAAACGTTCCACGTGGCGCAACTTGTGTTGCACCATCAGGGCGCGTAATCGTGGGGCCCACCTGTCAGCCCATATATGAAAGGAAGAAATGGTAGTTTGAGTCTGTACTGTGTTAATAAAATAGGAGTACATTTTAGGGTGATCATACGATCATTGGCTCACCATACAGCTCCGTAATTTGTTGATAACACGATCAATTGACCAGGCAAACGGTCCACATTCAGCAGTGCACATTACCATAGGGCCCACCTGTCAGCGTGTATATGAAGGACAAAAATGGTAATAAATTAGTGGTCGGTGGGTATTCGAAGTCGTGAGACCTCTGGTTGGCAGTCACCGGCGGTTGGCGTGGCGTTCATTGGGCGGTGGGGTGGGGATCCCCGGAGAAAAAGCTCGGTGGGGGGGGGCTAGAGGGATGGCCGGTGCGGCGGCGGACCGGCGGTGGGGAGTGGTTTCGGGTAGGGCGGGCCGGCCGCGGGCGGCGGGGGCTGGCGGTTCGGCCGGTGGTGGCTGGCGGCTCAGGGGGGTGGAGTTTGATGATAAACTGGAGGTCCTTCATTTCGTATCCAACGGATGGAAAATCTAATGACCAGAGATGAAAAAGCCAGTCGACTGACGTGTAGCCTCACCCCGCACGTACACATGCACACACACAAGACACGCACGCATGTAGGCATGCAACACTAACACGTACACACACACGCATGCTGGCGTGCAACACTGACACGTACACATGCACTCACGAACACACGCACGTACGCACCCATGCATGCAACACTGAAACATACCCTTGCACGCACGCAAAACTCGCACGCCTGCATGCACACAGCACACAACGCAAGACACACGCTCAACCTATACGTGCATGCACCCTTTGTTAAGGACATGGATTGTTACGGGTATTAATCAATCTTATCTGTGATAAGCAGAACATTGATGTTTGCAGCGGTCTTTATGAATCACAACGTATCGAACGGGCTATCAACATAGTAGGCTTATCTACATGAAAAAGATGACGTCACACTCAATGAACAATCATCGGTTTATGAAATGCCCGCTTCTGACCGCCCGGGCCCACCAAAGGTTCCTCTTCTGTGCGCTGCCTGTGTTGGGTCACTGATATGCAGGCCATGCACCCAAAGAGCCCACACGTCAGTGGAAGAACGGCGCGGTGTCCAAGGTCAGAGTCGAGGGCGCCACTCGCGGCACGCCCGACTGAACACGCCTCCGTGCCGCATTCAAACGCCTCCATGAAACCCACCCATGTGGAAGCCGAGAAACCCACTCTCAACACACGTCCGTTCATGACTTGGCCGGCGTTAAACGCAACGCCGGCCGAGCTCCTCCCGTCTACCGTCTATTTAATCTCCTATTTAAATGAGGCCAAACGCCGGCCAAGAATCGCACACCTCCGCCGCTCCCCTATCTCCTCCACCATTTTGTCCACTCTTACAATGGCTTACGAAGAGTAGTTATTCTGCATCCAAGCCGGCTGGGTAGCCCACCGAATACGAGCTATGCTGCTCGCTGATCCACCTCCCTTCCCTCGCACGACGGAGCCAGTTGCCGCCCCAAGCCGGCGCGCGGTTCAGCAACTCGCCGCTCCAGGCCAGCTCGACGAGGAGCGGTGCATGAGCGTCGTTGCTGCCGTCCACGCCATCGCCTCGTACCGCGTCTCCCGTTTCTGTGGCCGAGACTCCCATGCCGGTGTCCACGCCATGCAAGCAGCGACAGAAGCCGGGTGCACGGAGAGCGACGAGTCGGTGGCCAGTGCCTCCGCGTCCGCCGCCATCATCGAGGAGAAGTAGAACACGGGAGGCCGCCGCCGCTTGGGTCCCATGAAGGCCACCGCGGAGGCGACGGCGCCGTACACAGCAGGTGTCTTGCCGGATCCTTTTGTTGCGAGGACCTTCGTCGACCCCTCATGGGCTCCACGGAAGAGGGGAATATTAGGATGAACTCGAGCCGGTGCCGGCCATGGCGATGTAGTGGCCGGTGATGAACTCGAACCAGTGCCGACCACCATCATCTTCGGAACCAGCAATTGATATCCTTTGCGCTGAAGCATATACCTCCGGGGCTCCCGGCAGTCCGGTGATCGTGTTGCCGGACATGAGGAACACAAATCAATCGGCGGGCGACCATTTAGGCCAGGTATTATATACCTGTGCCGTCCAGAACTAGCACCGCGTAGTTCATTTGAATGTAATGAAATCCGTCATCTTTGTATGAAAATCTGGTATTTTATATGATTTCCCTCGTTGTTTATATGAAATATCAGTTTGTCTACGTGTTTGCGTGAATTTTGTCCGGTTGGTTGAGTTGCTGTCATAATGTGTGCGGCTATGGTTGGATGGCGTAATTTGCGGGTCGCCGGTCGGTCTGCGGGCGGCTCGAGCGGCGTTGTGGGACAAAAAAACACAGCTCGTGCGAGCTCATCTCCAACATGCGCGCTGGAGGATGCATGACAGCATGAGCACCCGAGCCATTCCTCATTCATCGGTGGCAAAGGCACTTGTGGACAAAAGGGTCGCCAATATTTTGGCTACCCCCGGCAAGATCCAAATAGCCCCTCCCAACAGATTCAAATCCCTCGTTCGCCGTGGAATTTTGCCATGTGTGTTTTTCGTGGACTAGCAAGACTAGTCGCCAACCCGTGCATTTGCACGGGCTAGCATATTGAAAATGTCAGATGGAATATTTCTTTCTTTCTGATATAGCTTCCTTTGTTTCTGCTCTAATGATGTTAGATGACTACCATTAGGTTCTAGTATCGCAAGCTGGGAGCTTGGTTTACTTAGGTAGCAACCTTTTCCTGTGTATTTGTTTTATTTTCACATTTGGAATGTTTGGTCACCTGATGTATTACTGTATTATATTTCAATGTCATTAGATAATCTAGGTAGATTAACGGGTATATGCTTAATTCCTGGTTTTGTTGTAATAGTTTGATCTTGTTGTTTTGATTTGTTCCACTAAGTTTGACACATGTTGACCATGGCTAGTGAGCAATAGGGGCGATCGATATTTAATTGTTTTAGACTTAGATATAACCCAAACATCTACTACAGATTAATTGGCATTTTTTTAATAAAAAACAGATGTGCATGTACATTCAGTACAAATCTGATGTGCATGTACATTTTTGAAAAATCCTAAATGTCACTAAATATTTATGAATGCGCTACTTGTTTTTTAGTCCTTGATGCACCATGTTTTGGAATGTCTCAGGTCGCCGATTGTTTATCAACCCCATTACAAAATGTCCTCAGTTTGGAATCTTTATGACTTTGAGAACCTTCCAGTCTTTGATTTGCGGTCTTCTTCATCACTGTTCTTTTTTCCATGAATTTTGATTCATTCATTTCCTTTCATCCCTTAGTTTTTGATTCTTCATCAAGATGCATAACACGACTTGTGCTCCCTGTCCCAAATTTTTTATGCTGGTTTACAATGACTTCATCAGCAATCAGCGCTTGCTTTGAAGTTTTCTACTGGAAAACAATAAAAAGAATGTATTAGTCACTAACTTAAATGTCTATAGCAATTATTGAGGCTTGATAATTATATTATGAAAGAACAGGAAAATACACCAAGAAAGCTTACATACTTATCCTATTCAATTCCTGAATTTGCTTGTGCTCGTACTTATGTTGATCTTCAAATAATCTTGGTTCCTCTGATTTCTGAATGCTCAACATCAGCATTGTTTTCCGGTATTATATCAATGCTGCCACATCTCTATCCTGAATGCCCTTATTCCCAATTCTTCATCAGAATTAAATGCAACATGTGTTCCCATCCTAGTCTTTTTGGTTTCCTGCACAATTATCTTATTGTCAGCAACATGCTTATACGAAAACATTTTTTTGTTAATTAACACAAAAGAATAATTATATAATGTGGCATGTGGTAGATAGTGAACAATATAGAGCATCCTATACACAATAATCTTGGTAACTATACATGAGGTATTGGCATCTACCAATTGCTGCGCACATATTTTCTATATTTGTTTGTCCTCTATTGATGTCACAATCATCCATATCTATCCATAATATTGCAGATTTCTTAATCATATTTTTAATCTTCCTAAAACATGGTGCAGATTGTTGTTGCACCCAAATCACATGTAACGGTGCAAATTACATGGTTCTTTTTTTAGGCAGTGTTAATATGGAGAGACCATATGAATTCATAATTTCAACAAATATAGTTCTACCAGATAAGTAAATCGTCTAGCATCTTTGCTCGAAAGAACATCAATGCTAGAAAATGTGCATCTTTGTTTGGCTATCCCAATTTTTTTAGACATTTTATATCGTGAAATTTCATCATGTGAAAAAAATACCAGTATGTTGTCACCTTCAAATGGATGGAAATTCCACAAAGATGTAACCGAAAATTTGATACCATGTAAACAGAAGCTTGGTAGACCAATGGCCATATCTTGCTAACCAATGTTTCATTACCTTGCTATGAAGCAAATACAATGCATTATGATAGACAAAGAAGCCTATAAATTCATAATAGCTTCTATAAGTCCTAATTTCCTATTTAATCAATTTCCTTGCTAATTGAATCAAGCATATCAGGTGCCATTGCTTTCGAAGCAAAGAAAAAAATAAAACATAAGTTCAATACATATGAAAGGAATACAAAATTGCGGAGATTATTAGAGGCGCAAGCCGAGTACAAAACTTTGATTAACTCTTGGTTGCCGTGTAGTATGTAAACAATGTGAACTGCATACTCTACTAATGTGATTGAAAAAACAGTATAACAAATCGCTAGAAAAAATATTTCATTGCTTTCAGGGTTAATGGCATGCTAAAGCCTAATTACCTTTCCAGCAACCCTTTGCATCGAGTATATCGCAGACCATTGATTTCAACCAAAGACTGCAAAAAAGAAATAATGTAGAACTTGAATATAACAAATTAAAGGAATACAGAAAGATTAATCGCTATGGACACAAAATTCTGAACATTAGTACTTGTTTACCCTCTAGGGTATTAGAGTTAATCCCGCGTCCGCCGTGTATGCATGTGTATCCTACATGGATGCGCATGCCAGGTTTGTATTAAGTCAAGCCAAGTAATATATATATACATGTATGTAAATAACACCTCATATGTAATGGATAGTGGGATCAATAGAAAGAAATCAAATAGGAATCACATGGTCCTGTGGCGATCAATTCGCTGTGTGCTCCTGTGTCGTGTGCGTGCGTGTTTCTAGTCGAAATTTTCCTATTCCTCTGTACGTACTATCGTACACGCATCAAGGCGGCGGCTCTACGTATGTGAGCTAGCTTCGTACGTGTGACTTCGACGGAATCTATCCACCTGCCTATCTAACTTTGCACGTACATGCGCTACTCTACTGTCAATTGATTTATTGTTCTAAAACTAATTTAGGGAAGCAGCTATCAAATTAAGGATTTAATTCAAAAAAAAAGAGTAACACTATGATCAAGTCAGTTCTTCGTGCAATAAGTAAGCAACATGTTTAATCTAACCAACAAAACAAATAATTGCTAAAAAATATTGGGTGGGAGGACGATTCGCTAACCTTCCCAATGATAGCAACCGACCAGAGACAAACTTCATGCAGAGTGGGAGAATCTTGAGCAGCGATGACGGGCATTGTTCATGTGCTCCGACCTGATCTCAATAAAGCATCCAAAATTTATACGCGAGAAGATTCAGGATCCAATTCGTGGAGACGGCAAAAATTGATTCCGCTCTAAACCTGCAAGAAAACAAATCTAGAATAAATAGTGTGAAAAATATGGATCTAATACATTAGGAAAAACTCCTTGAAGACATGGAATCCATCCTATGATTTTGTTCTCCTGTGAGGGCGAGGGA
This sequence comes from Triticum monococcum, assembly GCA_034509565.1. Taxonomy (NCBI): domain Eukaryota; kingdom Viridiplantae; phylum Streptophyta; class Magnoliopsida; order Poales; family Poaceae; genus Triticum; species Triticum monococcum. The sequence continues at coordinate 760,073,555 of CM067842.1, forward strand.
GATAATGGAGAGGAAGAGATTGTGGATGGATTTGTCTTCCATCTAGGGAGAGAGAGATAATGAAGAAGAATAGATCATGGAGAGAGAGAGATGGAGAGGCGAGGCGGTGGTGGAGGGGGATCGAGAGAGAAGAGGCGAGAGTCGGTGGAGGGAGAGCATCGCTCGATGACGCAATGAGTTTTTTTACATAGCTGAATCCTTTTTTTCTTTTACAAAAGTGCATGGACAGTTTTTTTAACATGCGGGCAGGTTTTGCATCTAGATTGAATCGCATACCATGATTGTTGTGGACTCTTTATTTCGTTCAGATAGATGTGAGAGATTAAGAGCGTTGGGTTATGGGAGAGATGAGAGATATATGTGAGTTTTTTTAGTTCAATGAATCAATCTACACCGTAATAATTCGGGCCCACCAGATTAACGGCTCGTAAAATCTAATTAACGTGAGAATTTTTAGGAAGTGCCTAATTAGTATAGGTATAGATAGATAGATAGAAATATAGATAGATAGATAGATAGATGCCCGTGCATTGCTCGGAACATCAAGATGCATTTTTTACAAACTCCCGCATGCATGCAAGGGATAATTAATGTCCTCCTTTGCTAGTACCACGAGGCAAACACCATTAATATTGCATCGATTAGTGTTAGTGGTCTTGTATATCTGCAAATTGTAATTTTGATAGTAGCCCCTTGTATATAAAAATGGAGGGAGAAAGATGAGTGGGGCGTGGTGGTGACTGGTGGTCGGACTGGGCAGAGGCATGGGGATGGACGGCGCATTATGTCTAGGTTTGTATCTCTCTCACACGCACCCACGTAGGTGGGGGACGTGCACAAAGAGAAGAGGTGGACGCACGACGCACGTACTCCCGTCTCTTTCCCAACCACACCCACGCGGGTACACGGTGGAGCTCATTTCTGTACGAAAAAGGCAGCCCACGTGGTAATTTGGCACGTGTACTGGTTGTCCACTTGGTGGAGGAAGGATCGTCTACCATGGGTGAACAAACAAATTGCGACTTGACGCGTTATGTTAAATTAAAAAAACAGGAAAACCATGTGGGGCCTACCTTAGAGGCAAGGCTCTATACACTGGAGTACTTTTGATGTGTCCCGTCAACTCGCAGAACGAGGAGAAGCTTGCTTAGTACGCCGTCTCCCCCGCCCACGGGCGCGGTGGCTCACAGGATGAGGTGAAGCTTTCTTACGAGTAGTAGTAGTAGTAGTAGTAGTAGTAGTAGTAGTAGTAGTAGTAGTAGTAGTAGTAGTAGTAGTAGTAGTAGTATTAGTAGTAGTAGTACTATACGCCTTTACGCCCGCTCCCTCGCCCACGCTCGCAGTGGCTCGCAGCACGAGGAGAAAATTTTACTACTCCCTCCATTTACTCCTCGTCCCTACTACGTACTTTGGTTAGTACTCCCTCCATTTACTTATACAAGGCCACTATAAAAAAATACATTTTGCATCTATACAAGGCCACAAATAGTAATCAAGACAAAAGTTACTACTCCCTCCTTTCCAGTTTAAGGCTCAATTTCAAAATCTCTCCAACCAAGGTAGACGGTGAGTAGTCGAATTAATTTCGTAGTTTGCACAAGTAATTAGTATGCTCTTTTCTCTCAAGGTAGACGGTGAGTAGTCGAATTAATTCCCGTCAACTCGCAGAACGAGGAGAAACTAATTTCGTAGTTTGCACAACGAATGCATGAATGACCACTAAATTTCCATGAACTTGTACATGCATTGGTTAGTTTCCTCTTGACATTGCTTGCATCGGGTGATCTAACTTACCTCGAAATCCAACATGTAATGGTACTACTACTAGTATAGTAGAATTGAGACTTATAAAACGGAAAAATGAATGTTTTTTAAATGAGCCCTACAAACCCTAGTGGGTACGCACTCCGTAAAAATAGATTTTTCCAAAACTAAGTCGTTCCCTTTCATGAATTCTGTAGCATACTCCTCCGTCGACGCTCCCTTTAATGAATTCTGTACTTCATGTCGCCGACATGTGGGACATATAGCAACCGGGTCGACGTGTCAAGCACCAAATAACAGGGCAGAACAGCAAGGGGACGCACCCCACTCGTACCGGCCCCGTAGTAGTAATGAGCAATGAGACGTCAAATCACAAGGCCGCACCTTCCCAGATGGACGAAGCAACCATTATTTCACACTTCGGTTCGCCATCATCTCAAACCACGTAGTATTGCTTCTACCTCAAGAGGGACACACGCATCGCCTTGGTACATCATGACACGTGGGACCGCATGATAGGCCATGCTCCCCCGCCGATCGCTTGGTAAAAGCACCTCATTTTTACTATACTTCCTCCGTATCGGTTTACTACATGGCATGCACGTCGTTCTAGGTTGAGAATTTAACTGGCTATATATGTGATGAACAGTACTCCGTATCGGTATACCTTTGTACAGTAGTACTATCGATGGATTGCGCCATGGAGCAAAAATTGAAATTATGCATATAGTACTATTAAAAAAGCTAGTACGTGCTTGATTGGGGTGCTAAATTCTATTAAAGAAATACTAGTACTGTGTACATACTGAAGAGTTAAAGTAACGAGAAGAAACATTACATAGTTCTGCTGGGGGCTCAGCACAACACACCCCTCAAATTAAACTAAGCACACCTGAAATTAAACTATGCAACTAATCCGGTAGACACTGCATTAGAAGTTTAGAACCCCCATGAGCAACGACACTGCCACCTTACTCAGATTCCTCGTCCACATCCTCGACTTCGTCCTTGTCCCTCTCCCTCTTGGCCGAGACTTCTTTGCTTGAACCGAACACTTGGTTGTTGCTCTTCATCCAACCCTTGTAGATATTGAAGCAAAGGTAGCCATCCATTGCAGCGTAGTGGATGTGGTCTATATCTAGTACATTCCGCTGCCATGCATGACGATGAAACATGTATGGAGGTTTCTCCAGTTTACCGTACGAAGGATGAACCATGGCTCATGCCAGGGTCAGCATTGAAGGCTAACGAGAGGACACCAGCCGATTCTTCTGGAGGTCGAAGGTGTTGCCTACAACGAGGCCTATCCGATGCAGGACTTCTTTGTCGTTACCAAAGTCTATAGTAACGAATTTGACTAGGTTGCTCTAGAGGAAGTCCTTAAAATCCTAGCACTCAACGTCGGCATGGCATATGTGGTAGACCAAGCATAATTCATGCACGCAAACCTGGATCACGGCGGGCTTCTTCCTCTCTTCATCCTTTAGATCCTTCTCTGGTCACAGGACTGTGGTGTACTCAATATCTAGCCCAGCGACCCACTCATCATCTAAGTCTTCGAACATGTGTCAGAAGCGAGAAAGGCATCCTTTCACCGTCGCAGAAGAACGGGTGTAGATGACGTCGAACTCATCGCCGGTGATGGTTCTAACCTTGTACTCACCGCCGATCATGGAGATTTGGGACGCCATGGATTTGGGAGGAGGGTTAGGATTAGTGGAACTACCATAATGTGAATGGACGGGGCGACTAGGAGCGAACCGCCGTAGTATTGAAGGACGTGCAGGGACGAGTAGGAGTGAACTGCCAGCGTGCGAACGGTAGGGTAGTGGCTTTCCATTCTCCCATGATACGGGCTTCCGAGAGACCTTGGATCTGAGATCGAATGGTTGCATGGCATGATTCTAGACCTATGGGTGAATATCCTATCCTCGAGAGTTATTATGTAAATTTTCAGCAACTTAGCATGCGACCGTTATTCTCAGATCTAAGGGCTGCCAGCAGCCCGTATCATGGCCGCGCCTACCACGACCGTCGCGTCGCTCGCGCGGTCGTGCCCTTGGAGATTTAACACGGTCCGTTAGGCTGTCTGATGTTGGCATGTCATACATAGTCATCACTTAGTCACTCATACTACAACAAGGTTGGCTATAAGGTTGGCTATAAGTGTATTTTTTTACTCCTCTCTATCTCTTTCTTCGTACTCCCTCTGTCCCATAATATAAGAACGTTTTTGGCACTAGTGTAGTGCCAAAAACGTTATTATGTTATGGGACACAGGGGGTACTAGTATTTATTGCATTTGCCAAGGAGTGACATCTTCCAATGAAATGGTGTTGCTAAGTTTGCTTCATTTAAATTAGCTATAGACTCAAAATTGTCTTTTCACCTAGGTACACGCGCTTAGCACCGTTTCTTCCTTGGGTCACCAAACTAGTCTCTCTCTTCTTGATTAACTTGCCGCATCAGACTTTATGCCTATGTGGCAAGCTTAAGCACCTGTACGAGCAAGTAAAAGTAAGTACAATAGTGCGCTTTACATGGCATTTTTGCATATGTGGAGGAAAGAGAGGCAAGGAAGAAGTGGAGAAGTGGGCTCTCATGCAAGAGCCAGCCTCTACTACATGGTGGAGCATTGGGAGAGGCACCTGTATGGAGGTGGTCAGGAATCGGGAGACTCACGCTGGTCATAGCGCCGCAGTTAAAATGATAATGGCAAGTCAAATCATGGGGCCCCACATGTCCAGTAACTCGCTGTCAGATCACACAGCCCTACGTTTGCAGCAGCCTACTCCCTCGTCTTCTCGCCTCTCTGTCGAACCGACTAGGCGGAACTGCCCCGCCTACCGCATAAAAAAGCCCCGCCCTCGACTTTTAAATACAACTACATCCGCTTAAGAATCCAATGATATACTTTTTATGACATAGTAACTCATATTTAGTTAGTCGAATGGATGACCTAGAACTACGTGCAGGCCCTATAAACCGAGACGCCTAAAAATAAAAAAAACCAAGACGGAGAGGGTAGTTCAGCACTTATCTTTTTAGATCAATACAGTCGGGATTCACCAAGAAGCAAAACCAAGTGGTAGGGTGCTCCTGTCGTGTTGGCGTAGCAACTCAAACAAGGTCAGTCCGCACACGAAATGGTGACACACATAACAGGACCCCTTTAGATGACATGTGGCTCATCCACCGTATTGTTCCACGTGTGATGCACCAAATTACAGTTCAGAGCAGTGGTTGGAATTGGAGGCACCCCGGTCGTAGCGCCGCAGTAGTAGAAAATGAGCGATGAGGGGTCAAATCACAAAGCCCCACCTTTCCCGCATTAAGCTGGACGGACGAAGCAACCATCATTTCACTCTAGGGTCGCAAGAGCATAAAGAAAAGAGAAAACAATGATGCTTGCGGCAGCTACCTAGGGCACCCTAGGGTAGGGGTCTCCACTACAGATCCTTTTTTTGAAAGCGCCTCCACTACAAATCAGCTTCTCCCTCGTCCTCTTGAACAAAACTGATGATGAGTGCGGCGGTAGGGTTTGTAGGAGTACTACGGCGTGCGGGGCCACGTCGTAGTAAACGGGTTTGAGTCGACGCCTTAAATATGTCTGGGCCGCTTGGTGTTATGGGAACGAGGCAAAATTTTGGGTTCGAGGACCAGCAGAGATATAGTACGTACAAAAAATTGTGGACGTAGGTTCGACCGAAAGGCAATGATGCACGGGCCCTGCATTTTGATATACCCGGGGCCGCGTGAAATTTGCTACTCTACTCAAAACTAGTAAGGTACACATGTATTGAGCGCATGAGATTTCGACACCAAATTATGAATAAATACACACTATAGCATGTAAAGCTTTGAGTCATATATGCATGATGTAGATGTTCGTTTAGTTCTTATAGTTCATCTCATTCAAAATCAATTAGTTTTATAAAAATGTTAAGATTCATGGTGTTGTGCATTGTAAATCATAAAGTAAAAAACAAATAATGGCAATTCATTTAGAAAAAAATAATCAATTATGATACAGAAGATTCTAGAACAAAGGAGAAGTGCTTCTGTTTGAGGTGGAATGTTGATGATATGCTTAAGTTCAACCATGGAGTCTTATAAATTGTACATGTGGCAGATCTGGTGGAATGTTGATGATATCCAACGGCCAGTAGTGCTCGGATTTGCCTATCTCTGCACTGTCGGGTTTGCTTCATCCAGCGACCATCTTTCAAAGTTATTAGCACACTATATAGTTCTTGTGCCATAGTTGCATCTTTCGGAAAAAGCTACTAGTGGGTTGTACTATCTATTTAGGAATAGAAGATGTATACATGGAAGTTATAGGGAAAGAGATGACATGGAGGATCTCAATTCCTATGAGTAGGGATTGGAAAAGAGATGTCATTTGGTTCACATCATAGGAAGTTTTCTATTGAATCTAGAGATGACATGTATCTCAATTCCTATGAGGAGGGATTAGAAAAGAGATGTAATTTGTTTCATATCATTGGAACTTTTCTATTGAATATACGCTAATGTTTATTTTCCTTCGAAATTAAGGGAGTATAGGAATCCATTCATATGAACCAAGTGTCTCTAAAGCTATAGAAATGATATCATGTTTATTTCCTTTGAAATGTGGAGTATATGAATCTATTCCTATGAACCAATTGGCTCTAAAGGAAAATATCCTATAAAAATCATATCATATAGAGTTCCTATGATATTCCTCGACACTAAACGATGCTTGAAATTGATGTGGGTGATACGATGGTCTTTCTTTGTAGACTCCTCACCCATCTTTATAGTTACCTCTCGAAGATGAATGAAATGATATATATACATGGTATTCTACATGTGAAATTTGGTACACGAAAACTCAGTAAAAGTTTGCGAGGTTCGAATTTTCAATATAGTTATATGCACTGCATTTCGGAACGGAGGGAGCATACGGCAGTTGCTAACACTCACGTGGAAGATTTGTGTGTAGGAGGAGTGGCTGTTCTGTTAAATGACATGGCAAAACTGACACTGTCGGATGACAATCTAATGGTCCTTACGGTATTCATCAGGAAAAGGCTTGTGGCGAACGTTTGTCAGATAATGATTTAAGGACACATGCATTGCATTGATACGTGCCCCCCTCTCTCTCACGCACACGCACCCTCATGAGTCACGACTCCCCCGAGTCCTCTAGCAGACTCGCACGTCGCACCCGCCGTCTATCTGCAGGTAGACGTCACGCACATATGTGCTCTTCACACCCTACCCTCAGAACTTCTAAAAAATAAAAGAAGGCACACACATTTTATTTTAGCTCAAACATCACACACTTATACTATTACTCTTGCGGCGAACGTTCTTTGGGCATAGTATATTGTACTCTCACAAAGAGAAGTGGTGCACGCACGCACTAGTTCTCTCACACTCACTCGCGGGTACACGTAGGAGCGCATTTTTTTGAAGCTGGTACAACAACATCACTCCACTATATATAAAAGCAGGTGCCTTACAGCTTGCTTTACTAGGGTTACTCTCGTTCACTCTCTCATGCTCTCTAGATCTAAGCAACACATAGGTGGCCACACTCTCTCTCTCACCTCACGGCTGGTCACAAATCTGACCAGACAACCTCGACCGGGGCAGGGGTGTAGGTGCATCACTCACACTATCATCGGCGGTGAGGGAGGAGACCAACGGCTGCCCGCGCGTCCCGATCGGCGGCCGTGCCATTCTCTTCGAGAGAGCGCCGGCTCGGGAGGGCCTCCGACCCCTTCTTCCTCCCTGCGGTATTGTGGCCAAGATGCGGCCTCCCGACGCCGTCTTTGCCACATGCCGACGACCCTCAGGTATATAATCCTTCGAAACCTGCCTTGCTCTACTGGCCCAGCTCCCTTTGTGTGGATCCTTTTCTACTTCCATCCGCTGTTCCAAAGCCACCTAGACTTCTACTATTATTAGAAGTAAAGCTAGTTCATGCAGTCGACTCAAAGCATTGGTTCAAATAGGGAAGAAAGTGGGAAAGATGTAGCATGAATGTAGGACATGGTTCTAAGAGGAAACGGGGGAAAGTAGTAATATCTGTCACTGTTTAAATAACCGTATTTCATATTTGTGCAAACAGGGATGTCTGTCTCCATATCGTTTCGGGATGTCTTTCTCCGTATCATTTCTACCCGCGCAATCAAAAGCACACACCTTAGTTTTAGTACAACTGCGCAAAATGAGATGGCTATCCCTCGTTGTCGTCGTCTAACCTCCCGTCTTCAAGGTATACCTACATTGGTAGTAACTAAGGTAGAATAACCAACACAATCTAAAAGAAGCTGATTCGTACGTTTTACTTCCTGATTGCAGTGCAGGGACGAGCAAAAACAACCGCATCCTAGTCCAGAATGCACTTTCTACCAATTCATCCATGGACCGAGGACTAGCTGGCACGGCTGCACGGCGGTTTTTTGGACAGGTGCGCGGACAAGAGGCATTGTGGTCTGCTTATGTCTGCAAATAGCGGTGCTTAAATTTAGTGCAATGCACAAACATTTCAGCTGGTTAGTACACTGCATAGTTCAGTTCAGCATTCCAGCTGAGACCACAATTATAATTGGTTATTCTGGAATGAGAGAACCTAACCCTGGATGGTGGCAACAAGAAAAAACCAGAGTGAACTCCAGGAAATTTAAGCCTGCCGGGAGGCCCTTTGCTCAGAGAAGCCTTGCTTGTTTTTTCCTGATTTGTAAACCTTCTCACAATTTTGTCTTTTGCTGTGAACTAGTATATGTTTGTTATGTTCTATGAATCATTGAGATGTATAAAATTGCTGAACTTATGCTTTTCAAGTTTTTTATGAAGACGAGTTTAATGTGAGTGTTCCACATGAGCGTTGGACTAGCGTGTGAACGTTTGGAATTTATTACATTGTGGCCTCAATTAACTACATGAACCACTATAACAAGATACATAGTTGCTTATATGTCAGACAGCAGATTGTTGATTGTTAGCTGGTAGATAGCCTAGTGTTGAAGCGAGCTAAGCCAATGTGCCATGTTTTGCACAACTACTTACAAGTGGGGTAGCACCAATAGTGTTTACAAGTACTTATGTATATGTCAGCGCACGGTTCTCGAACGAGTGCTCTGTTTCATCAAAACACACACTGCTCGTATGATAAACCGTGACAACTTATGTCGTACCATGCCATATTCATCAAAAAAATAGTGAGGACGCATCTATTTCGGCAACAATTACGATGGTTCTCACATGGTTCACGGGCACACAAAAGTAGCAGCAGTTCCCATAGACGGATTCAAACAGAGTACTGGCCCTAGAGGGGTCGATAACAGGCAAGGTTCGGATAATTAGACACAATCCAAACTACTATTAAACACTAGCAGGGGCAACTATTTCATGCCTCGATCTAATTTGGGCTGGACACAAGACGGACCTTGCCATGAACATCATCGAGGACGTCTCGCAGTAGCTCAATCCTGTGAACCTTCATGAAGACAACCTTGTGGCCTTGCCACTGATAAACTTGTTTGTGGAGGCATGCCATGTCATCTTCCTGTGTAATCTTGACAAGAACAGTATGCCTCACAAACGAAGGAGTAGCTTTGAACTTCTTGTGCTTCAGTACATCCTGGACAACGCGCCTGACAATAGTGAGGCTGGAATACAACTCTTCATTGGTATAACCGCAAATGGCTTCCAAGATCCAACAGTCTAAGAACTCTGTTTTCCCAGTGCGTATATTTAGGTCGTCCGCCTCATAGCGAGTGACATGTATAACCACACAATCCTTGTCTGCATCAGGGCTCTATTTGAAACAGAAACAAATTCTGAATTACTTTTCAGTATAAGAAACACAATTTATTTAAACCACTATGTATAGAATGGCATCGAAGCTAATAAAATTTTGCATTATTAATCACCACATACTTCCTTTTCTAAAAAAATCACCACATACTTAGATGAAAAACCACAATCGAGATCGGCAAAGAAGGAAATCACCTTGGGCAGTTCAGTAGGGAGGGACACATCCTCGAAGGGGGAAAACTGCTCCTGCAGTGCCACGGGGGCTGTAACCTCAAGCGGGGCGTTGACCATCTCAGTAGTGGCCGTGAGTGTATCTGGGGTCGGCTCGGTGGTTGCCTCCATCTTCTTGGAGCTCTCTGTCTCGTGGGGATCAGCCTCCCGCGTCTGCTCCAATATCGGTAGATCTTTGCTTCGTTCTCCTTGGTCCATCATGAAACTGACGAATACTAGGAGACCACTGAAAGGAAAACACAATCGCAATGACAATGAAACAAAAAAAGAGAGTGAGGATCGGTTACTCCTTTGCCAAAGTTCTTTTTTTTCTCTGAGCATAAATAGACCAACATCACGGATCTGCTTACCTTCCCTTCGTTCATAGAGAAGAACAGTGGCAGATGTGAGTGTTGCCTTTCTTGAAGACGGCGAGGGAGAAGGGGATTCAGCAAAGAGTGAAATGATCGTTGCTTCATCCGTCAAACTTAGACTGCGGGGAGGTGGGATTTTGTGATACGACGGCTCGTTACTGCCGCGCTACGACCGGGGTGACTCTCCGCCTGCATACTGCCTTCTAATTTGGTGGATGGCATTTGGACCCGCGCGCTGCATGGCCCCCATGTCGGTGAACAAAAGTATAACGGCATTTAGTAGAGGGAGACGTTTCAATGACCTAGGAGGAGCCAGAAGCGGTAGAGTGTCTCCACTGTACTAGTAGTAATTGTTTTTCTGGGTAGCTGTAGAGTGTCTCCACTATACTAGTAGTAATTGTTTCTTTGGGCCCAAGACAAAACAGTCCATCCACACTAGTAAATAGTAAAATCAATTCAAATGCCCATATATTTACTGAATTGACGGATGTGTATGTCGAAGAGCAAAAAAAGGAGTTTCAGGTTGGCAAAAGAGCTTCTGAACGTGTTGGGCTTCTATTTACAACATATTGTGGTCATAATCCAGTAAATTTTACGACCCAGGATGTTCATTCTATGGACCTGACCGATCCATTTGACTATTACTGCCGAAAACAGTGCTCGAGTTAGATGTTGTTGCCCTTTTCAACTCGACTGTGACTGTCATATTTTCTTTGAAACAAGGCAAATGGCTTGCCATTCATTTAATTTAGAGTGAAATATTGTAAAAAATCCCAACCAAGGGAAATAACATCACTCTCACCGGCTGCTTGAGCTCACTGTGCATTACAGAAGCCACGTGATTAGCCCCCACCAGCACCCACAAACTTATTTCGAACTAGCACATCAAATGGGCTGTAAATTTTCATAGGAAAGGCTGCATGACCGTGACAGATTTGGATTCTGATATTTGGGACCCGCAAGGAAATAGCCTATCCAAGGTGGTGTCGACTTACTAGCCAGTCAATAAATGATTCTGCCTACCAGCCGTTGGATTAACATCCAACATCCGTCGTGTATCTTCTATCTCTTGTCTTCTTCACCCTCCAGCCGCCCAAACCAAACCACCCCGTCGGCTCCGCCAGCTCCAGCCTCCCATGGCTGGCTGCGCCTCCACCGCCCTACCGTACATACCCTCCAATGTTGGCCAGTCCCTCCCTCTATTCCCCCACATGTTCTATTATTCTCCGGCGACGTCAGCCCCAACACGCACCCGTGCCCGAACCAGTCAACCCTCATACTCCCCTCCGCCTGCTACTGGATCGACGCATCTTCAACGTCTCCTGTTCGTTCCATCCGAGGCCTCGCCGTCGTCCTCCGCTTGCGGCCTTGGTTCGCTCGCCGTGCGCGGTGCGTCGCGCTCTTGTGTTGTCAACGTCGTCAACAACCGAGAGGAACAAGGAGATGACTGCACATGGAGAGGATGACATTAGGGACCCACCAGCGTCATGGCAGTACGCAAGCAAGTGGCTCTATAGTACAAGCCCAAAAATATGGTTCCTCCTAATGGTTGGACATCTGGGGCTCACACCATTGTCAACATAGTCAATAAACGAGAGAATTACACTACGAGCGCCTGACACCAGGGACCCAGCAAGTCGCGCAGTTTTTTTTTGAGGAACAAGAAGTTGTTGTTTATACTAGTTTTAGCGACGGATCAGGGTAACAACGGGGCTGTGCGGGGGCTGTGGCCCGTCTAGCCAGGGTTTTATTTATGTTTACCACATCATGAGCCCAGTTGTGTTTTTCATCTTGCTCAAAATGGCTAGCCCAGTTCTATTTTTTTAAGAAATAGCCAAACAAGGCCTACTTGCTTTATCGGCCCTGCTGGGCTACAAATCTTTCAAGACGAGGAGAGTTTCATTCGATTTGCCCAGAAATGGGTTGCACATTTTTAAAACACATAAAATGGGGAATTAGTTTCAATTTTTTTCATTACAAGATCTGAAATTCCGTTGATTTTTATGCATGGAAAATTATTTGGATTTTATATTTATATAAATTATTTTTCAAATAGTTTGAATGTGAATCGATATTTCTAGATTAAAAATAGTTGACCGCACCGAAATATGCAAAATTTCGTATACTTTTTAACCATGGCCACAATATGGGGTGTAATGCTAACAAACAGAAGATGGGCTCCAAAAAAATTCTTAAGAATTAGCAAATGGGATGTACATTATTAGAAATAATGGCAGATGTGCTGTATGCTGTTTTCCACAGATTTAAGGCTGACTTGTGCGCCTACTACAGGTTGACGTCTATGCTTTCATAAAAAAAGGATGACGCACACGCAACGCCCTGTCAACTTAGTCAACACATGAGAGCAGTGACTGTTGGATGTCCATCCAAGGGTTGTCGTGCTTCTTCAATCTCTGCTCTTCATGCTCCAGCCGCTCAAACAAGCGCCGGCGGGACTGCCCGCTCACTCCTCCCGCGGCCGGCTATGGTACCGCGCAGGCCTCACGGCCCCACCGTACTCCCATTGCTGGCCTAGCCATACCTCTACTCACCCACACATGATGCTATTGTCCGGCGACGGCAGACGAACCAGTAAACCCTCGTACTCCTCCGCGTGGGAAACAACTGCCGAGTATTCCCTGGCTCCGTGTCATTCCCTTCCTAGGCATCGCCGTCATCCACCACCCTGGTGCTCTCAGCGCGGCCTGGTCAACGTGGTCAATGAACGACATCCATCGGAAGTGGACTGTACGTGGATAGGCTGACAGCTGGGTCCACGGCCGCACGCAAGGAAATGCCTCCTTATTACGCGCAAAATAATGATTCCTCCACCTGACAGCTAGGACCCACAGGAAGGGCATCTGTATTTTGCGAAAAAAATGTTCCCCCCGCTGACAGGTCGGACCCACCAGCTATATCTTCGCACGCATGGAAGTACCTCCTTATTACGCCCAAAAAATGAATACCGCCCTGCTAGCTGGGACCCACCATATTGTTGGGTTGACTTGTCACGACTAGGGAAAACCTTATACATAGAACATTAGCAATAGCGCGGGATAAAAACGCACACTGGTGCTAATTAGCAGCAACGCGGTATTTAAAACCGCGCTACAGATACAGTAATAGCAGTAGCGCGCCCGAGTACAAAAGCGCTACTACTAAAATTCCCATGGCTTAGCCGATAGGCTACACTTAGTAGTAACGATCTACGTGGAACCGCGCTACCGCTACTTGTTTTGTAGCAGCGCGTTTACAGACAAAGGCGCTACTGCTAATGAAAATAAAATTAAATGGAAAGCAAATGAAAAAGAGAAGGAATAGCAGTAGCGCTTGTTAGGAAATGCGCTATAGCTACCGTAGCAGCAACACACTTCCTGGAACGCGCTACAGCTACTTTTAACTTAACCGCGCGGTTCGTTCTTCCCCCACGGCCACTTCCCCCAAATCCCTACTCCTCTGCTGTCGCCGCCCTACATCGTTGTCGGCTGCCGCGTGCGACCTGTCGCTCTCCGCACACCTTCGACGCCGCCCCCACCCCGACCCCGACCTCAACACCCCCCCTACATCTTCGCCCTCCGTCGTGCGCCTGCCGCCCCGACCCCATCCCCAACCTCGACCCCGCGTGCCCCTCTCCCTAACTCCGCCGGCGCCAGAGGTGAGCATGCCCTCCTCCTCCTCCTCCCCTACTTCTGCCAATCTAGGGTTCTTAGGGTTAAATTTCAGAGTTCATCTAATTAGTTAGGGTTCATCGAATTAGATGCTAATTATGGCAGTATTTGTTAAGTAGAATTAGTTTTAGAGTTCATCGAATTAGTTAGGATTAAATTTTTAGAGTTCATCAAATTAGTTAGGGTTAAATTTTAGTAAGTGTTTAATAGAATTAGTAAGAAAATTAATATAACTTGTTGAACTAGTTTATTTTTAGTAAAAACTAGTTTATTTTTTGTAAGTAAATTAATAAACTAGTTGAACTACTTTAGTTGTAGTTTAACTAGTTTAGTAAGTAAATTAATAAACTAGTTGAACTCATTGAATTAATAGAATTAATGTATTTTTATTAAGATAATTAATATAACTAGTTGAACTACTTTATTTTTAGAAAGAACTAGCTTTTTTTATTTATAGTAAGTTTATATTTAGTAAGAACTAGTTGAGTTAATAAAACTAGTCAAACATGTCATATTTGCTCAAATAGGACATGTGGTTTCCCAAGTGGTCGTTCATGTTCAGTTTACACCTCCGAGTGGCTTATGTTTTGCCGGAGTGTTGATTAATTTCCATTCCGGCAAATTTCAGGCGCTCGATATGTCCTTTTTTAGCAAAAGTCATGCCAGATTTTTCCGTGAATTCTGGCATGACTTGTGCTAGAATATGTAGGAAATATCGAGTGGCCTGGATTTTCTCGAAAAATAATGATCTAGTTTAGGTTTTTTAGTACATATATTTAATTGTACAAGTTTAATCTTTGAATTATGAACGTAGGAAATGTCATACTCGGACGACGACAGTCTCCCGGGGGAGTGCAGCTGGTGCCACGATGATCGAGGTATGTGCGACATGTTCGTTGAGCTGGACGAAGATCGGCGCTTCAGCATTAAGCTCGAGGAGACCTTCGATGTTGAAACGGCACGCAACAACGATAAGTGTTTTTTTCTTAATTAAGCATGACTTCAACTATTTCAACGTCTAATTTTCATATTTTACAATTTGACTAGCTTATCCCATGCCATGCAAGACGCTATGTCTTGGAGAGGATGGCTTTTGAAGACCATGAAAATTTTCAAACAAAGAAAATACACCTAAGGACCCATCATGATATCGATTTTGAAGTAAATTTGTACAATTCTCAGAGCATAACCCATTTTGGTTGCCAAAATTGGGAAGCACTTTGCAAAATGTATGGTTTTTATGAGGGTATGATTGTCACCATGGATCTTGGTGATCCTGACATCGAGCAAGACAATATGGACATTTGGGTCCTTGTTGATACGCTTTCGATTCTACCGCAATGTGAGTTTCTCAAACATAGTTATTAACTAATTTATACTGTTTATTTCAAAATAGTTGGCAGATTATTTCCGTCGATAGCTTATTGTGAATCTTCAAAAAATGTGCAGAAGATGGTAGACAAAACCCACTACACAGATGGCTCCGAATTAACTTATAAGGAGAAAAGTCATCTGATTGCTTATTGTACTTATCTTGAGAATTACAATACCTATTATCGAAATCCTCCAACTTATGGTGAATACGTGCCACTAGTGCACGTGTTGAACCATGATAACTTCTATGGAGATACCCTGGTAAGATTTTTTACTATTACGACATCCGTGCATCTTTTGCATACTTCTAAAACTAGTACATCATTGCTAACTACGAAGTTATTACTATGTTTTTCAACAGAAAAGCCTGATGGATTGTGTGCCTCATCTGATGTATCAGAATGGTCGCCTTGCAGTTCTGAACATATAGCCAGGTCAATCTAAGGAACTCACTTGTGCATATCAGATTTCTAAAACCGGTGAACACATGCTAATCAAAGAATTGAAAAAATGTTTGGACATTCGCAAGGAGGTTCTTGGAAGTAACATTAAGCGAAAGGCAAGAATTGGAGACAAGATAATCTCCATTCTCCATAATGGAGAGTTAGGGGCTATCTTGTTTTTTGCTATTTTACCTTAGAGAATATAGTAGGTCCTAAGAGAATCTAGTAGTTCCTATGAGGTACAATATGTTTATTATGTGATACAATGTGTTAGAGTTGATGATGAGGAGTACTTGTGATTACGACTAGTGACCAGTTTGCTATGTGATGTCTCATTGATGAAAACGATGATCTTGAGGAGGTGTTATATGACAATGATGTATTATGATGATAAGTTGTTAATGATATGATGATGATGATATTTATTATATCATTGGGTGAAAGAACCGCGGATTAGTTTCAAGTGGATGTCCATCCACTTGAAACTAGTCCACGGTTCTTTCACCCCGTGATGTAATAACTCATTATGATGTAAAAACAATTTCTAAATTCCTATTGTATGAAAACTTGTGTAAAGGTGTATGAATACAACATGAAATAAAATACGAAATAATAGTAGGAGCGCGGGTAGGGAGAAGCGCTACTACTAATTACCAGTAGTGCTCCTCCGGGAAGTCGCTACTAATAAGTCGATTTAGCAGTAGCATGGTCGGAGGCACGCTACTACTATACGTTAGTTGTAGCGTCTTATCAGTAGCCCATCGCCCAACCCTACTGATAGGCCTAAAACCCGCGCTGCTGCTAGGCTTTTCTCTAGTAGTGTGTGGGCCTACTAAGTTGACAGCGACGGAGGGCTTTGTCAACTTAGTCAATACTCCAGTGACCGTATGATGTCCATCCAACGGCCATAGTGCTTCTTCAACCTCTGGTCTTCTTGCTCCAGCCGCCCAAAGCAGCGCCGGTCGTGTCGCCTGCTCCTGCCTCCCGTGGCCGGCTGTGCTACCCCGGAGGCCTCACCACCCCATAATACTCCCACCATTGGCCAGGCCATCCCTCCACTCACCACAGTAGTAGAAAATTAAAACCGCTTCGTAAGGGCCTTTAGTGCCAGTTCCATAACCGGCACTAATTGGTGGGCACTAAAGGCCCCCCCCTTTAGTACCGGTTCGGCACGAACCGGCGCTAAAGTGACACCACGTGGCGTGAGCTCGCGCCTTGGTATGGGGGACCTTTAGTACCGGTTGGTGTTACCAACCGGTACTAAAGGTTTTTTTTGAATTTTTTTTGAAAATTTTGGAATTTTTTTTGATTTTTTTATTTTTAATTTTTCTGAATTATTTGGTGATTTAGTCTCTAATCACCTCTCTTAACTGCTTAAGTGTGGATCACTCATTCCAAATCATCTAACTTCCCGACCGGTCACCCATCCCTCTCACTACTCTAGCCCGAGCATGCTTAACTTTCGGGTTCTATTCTCCTTTGTTTCCAAGTCTGCACTTGTTGTTTTCCTGACAATAGTAAGATGCCAATCCTATTAACCCTCAGGAGTTTAGCTTGAGCATGAAGTCACACATTTCACTGTTTGAGTTTGAAACTATTATTCTAAAAAAACAGTAATTATTTAGTAACACTAATATTTCTTGAATAAGTTTGACCATAGTTTGACCACAGTTTGACCATAGTTTGACCAGATTTGACCAAAATTCAAAAAATTGAAATAATTATTTAGTAACACTAATATTGTTGAATAATTACATAGTAAATTAATACTTCTTGAATAAGTAGTTTGACTAGATTTAACAAAAAATTTTAAAAAAACTAAAATTTGACCATATCTTTTTTTCCTTTTGGAATTTGAGGATTCTAATAAATATTTCTTGAATTTTTGATATATTATACATTTTTTTTCCGACATCGTATGCAAAAGTTACAGCCGTTTTACATTTTCCCTACACTTTTTGCAAAACATTACCAAATTTAAGTTTTCAAATTTTCCTAACTAGTAGATGTAGTAATATAACTACCTCTCGAAGGATTTTATTTTTTGAAGTTTTTATCATTTTCTCTTGATTTTTTCAGAACTGAAATGGCGACACACAGGGAGGGGGGGGGGTAGAGTTTGAAAACTGCCCTATATTGCCGGCTTGTGTCACAAATCGGTACTATATGTCAGACCCCTTTAGTACCGGTTCGTGGCACAAACCGGTCCTAAAGGTTAGCCCTTTAGTACCGATTTGTGCCATGAACCGGTACTAAAGGTGATCGTGGGGTCCCAGCCTGACGCCAGCCTGCCATCACCCCTTTAGTACCGGTTTGTGGCACGAACCGGTACTAAAGGTTCAACACGAACCAGCATTAATGCATAGTCGTTCGAACCGTCACTAATGGTACCACTAGTGCCGACTCGAATTCAAACCGGCACTAATGTGCTTCACGTTTGACCCTTTTTCTACTAGTGCCACACCCCCTTTTATTCTACGGCGATGGCAGCCTCACACCGTAGTCAAACTAGTGAACGCTCGTACTCCTCTCCGCGTGGGCATCCACTACCGCGTCTTGCCCGGCTCCGCGTCGTCCCCTTCCTAGGCCTCGCCGTCGTCCACCGCCATGGTGCTCTCGGTGCGGCGTGGTCAATGTGGTCAACGACCGACTTCCATCGGAAGAGTACTGTACGTGGAGAGGCTGACAGCTGGGTCCACGGCAGCTGCAAGGAAGTGCCTCCTTATTACGCGGAAAATAATTATTTCTCCACCTGACAGCGGGGACCCACCGGACGGGCCACCAGTATTTTGAGGAAAAAATCGTTTCCCCCTGACTGCTGGGACCCACCGGACGGGCCACTGTATTTCGCGAAAAAATCGTTCCCCCCGCTGTCAGCTCGGACCCACCAGAAGTGCCTCCTTAATACGCACAAATAAATGAATACTCCCCCGGCTAGCTAGGACCCACCTTGGTGGGAGGCTGACTTGTGGGCCCACGAAGTTGACGGGGACGAAGGGCTTTGTTAACTTAGTCAATATGAACAATTCTAGCTCCAGTGACCGTACAATGTCCATCCAACGGCCGTATTGCTTCTTCAACCTCTGGGCTTCTTGCTCCAGCCGCCTAAAGCAGCGCCGGTCGTGCCGCATGCTCCTGCCTCCCGTGGCCGGCTGTGCTGCCACAAAGGCTTCACCGCCCCCTACTATTCCCACCGCTGGCCAGGCCCTGCGGCGATGGCAGCCTCACACCGCAGCCGAACCAGTGAACCCTCGTACTCCTCTCCACACGGGCTTCCACTGTCGCGTCTTCCCCAGCTCTGCGTCGTCCCCTTCCTAGGCCTCGCCGTGGTGCTCTCTGCGCGGCGTGGTCAACGTTGTCAAGGAACGACTTCCATCGGAAGAGTATTGTACGTGGAGAGGCTGATAGCTGGGTCCATGGCCACAGCCCAGTTTTTTTTGTGATTTGCCAAGTAAGTCGCTTTGTTAGGCCTGTTGGGCTGCAAATCTTTCAAGACGAGGAGAGCTTTCATTCGGCTGGCCGAGAAAATGGCCCATCAGTAATGAGAAATGGGTTGTACATTTTTAAAACACATGAAACCGGCTATTAGTTTCAAATATCTTTTTTTTCATTTCACGATTTTAAATTACATTAATTTTTATGCATGGAGAATTTGTTGGATTTTATATTGATATACATTTATTTTTAAAATCAGTTTGAATGTGAGTCGAAATTTCGGGATTAAAAACAGTTCGGACCGCATCGAAATATGCAAAATTTCGTATAATTTTTTAACCGTGGCCACAATATGGGCTGTAATGCTAACAAAAAGAATATGGGCTCCAAAAAAACCTTAAGAATTAGCAAATGGGCTGTAAATTATTAGAAATAATGGCAGATCGGTTGTATGTTGTTTTCCACAGATTTGAGGCTTTCCTAAAAAAAGGTTGATGCACAAGCACTGACTGTTGGATGTTCATCCAATGGCTGTCGTGCTTATGCAATCTCTGCTCTTCCTGCTCCAGCCGCTCAAACAAGGGCCGGCGGGACTGCCTGCTCCCTCCACCCCGCGGCCGGCTGTGCTGCCGCGCAGGCGTCACCGCCCCACCGTACTCCCATCGCTGGCCTAGCCATCCCTCTACTCACCCACACCTGCTATTATTCTCTGGCGACGGCAGACGAACCAGCAAACCCTCGTACAGTCGTACTCCCTTCCGCGTGGGAAAAAACTGCCGAGTCTTCCCTACCACCATGTCGTCCCCTTCCTAGGCCTCGCCGTCGTCCACCGCCGTGGTGCTCTCGGTGCGGCGTGGTCAATGTGGTCAACGACCGACTTCCATCGGAAGAGTACTGTGCGTGGAGACGCTGACAGCTGGGTCCATGGCCGCACCAAGGAAGCGCCTCCTTATTACGCGCAAAATAATTATTCCTCCACCTGACAGTGGGGACCCATCGGACGGGCCACTGTATTTCGCAAAAAAATGTTTCCCCCCTGACTGTTGGGACCCACCAGCTACATCTTCGCACGCAAGTAAGTGCCTGACAGTCGGGACCTGTCGTGGAATTGTCACGACAGATGTCCTCATGAAAGGACTTAGTCGTGGAGCCATCGCTACGGGTTAGCTTGAAAGGGGTAAACAAGACAAGGGGGCACGAGAGTTTTATACTAGTTTGGCCCCTTCGATGAAGGTAAAAGCCTACGTCTAGTTGTGACTGGTATTGCTGGGGTTTCGAAGGCCAGGGAGCGAATCCGCTTTGTCTGGCTTCAAGTTGTCCTTTTCTTCCCTCCCTGAACTGCCGCCGGGTCACCCCTTTATATACTTAGGAGGACCCGGACGGTCTACAGAGTCCCGAGGTTGGCTCATACAAGTGTCCGCCTCGGTCTCTTCTTTCTTATCTTACAATAAAATCATGGTGGTTTACTATCATGGGCCCTAAATCGCCTGCGGGCTCTGGGCCTCTAAGCTTCATCTGTAAAGCGCCATATTTTGGTTTCCTTGGGCTTCAGTATAACTAAAGGTGAACCGGCCCCTCGTTGGCGGTTTACCCTCAGTAGTTATATCCTCAACATTAGGCCCCTGATTGGTTTGAACATGTTCATGTCAATCTTCAATCCTTGAATTTTTGGCAATTCTCGTAAACCGCCATATCGTCTTCTCCCTGTGAACCTTGGTGAATCGCCATGACGTCATCTTCTGTTACTGTAATAAATCATTGTGACGTCATCCCTATATAAAAAGTTTTTATAAAGATTCCCTTCTCTTTAATTAACTCCAAAGATCGAGGCGACAGCTGCATCCTCTTTTGCCGCTTCTGTTTCCTCGATTTTCGCGCCTGCTGTTTATCCCACTTCCTTATAAATAAGACCGGGGTTCCTTCCATTTTCCCCCTTTCCAAACCGCATCGTCTTCCTCCTCGCGACCCGAAGACCTCAAGTATCGCCGCCGCCGTTGTTGATCTTCCAGTCCGCACCGACTCAGGCCGCTGCATCGACCTGATTCTGACCAGAAATCAACGGCGAACCTCCGCAGCTCGTCCACATCCGTGAGTTATTCTCCTTCCCCTTCTCAGATCTGCATTGGAACTTTGTTGAGTTCGTCGGCGGTCATCGCCGCCCGATGCAAAACCCTTGTTAGTTTTCACCTCCAATGCCCTGTTTAGATCGTAAAAACAACGTAGAACTGCTGCGGCAACTGTTTGTGCTTATCTTGCATAAAAATAGATCTTCTTTCCATTGTTTGGAAGCCCTCTTCGAATGTATGAACTTCTCTGCACTATTTTAGGTCTAGAAATTTTTCCTTCCAGAGCGACCGTTTGATCCAAAATAATAATTGCAACTTGTGAAACCTGTTTATTCCATACTTAACAAATTTTCAGCTTGGGGTTCTGCCTCCAAAAGGCGGTTTATCCTTTAGTGTTGATAATCCGTCGTATGTCATTAGCCCTCTCTTAAACCGCCATCTAGACTTTGAACAGTCATGCCCGGTTCACTTCATACGTATACCTTGAATTTCCGGTTTAACATTTGATAAACACATATGAACCGCCAATCATAAACCATCCGTTTTCCTTTTACACACTTTGTAATATGACTTAGCAATTTGCTGCTTGCAACTAGGTTCCGTCTCGGATCACAGAAACGCAAATCAATGAATATGTCACCACCGGCGCTTTAGCCTCAAAAAATGTCCTCCGTTGACGAGTTCCTGGCCCTGAATGCCCCCCTGAACCTCAAGATGGAGAAGTGATTGTATTCTTGCAACATTTAGCTCAAGGTTTCAGTCCTCCCGGATCAAAAGAATTTCGGGATGTTCTTGCCAGGCTCCAACTTCATCCTCAAGATATTGGACCAAATTATGTGTCCAACATATGCAATTTCCAAGTATTCTATGAGGTTTATCTGCAAGTAGAACCCACTGTCGATCTCTTTCTAGATCTGTTTCACTTAAACCGCCGGACGGAATTTTCTGATGGACCTAATACTGAACTTGGTGGTGTGTCGATTCAAAAGAGGAAAGGGGTTGACTTTCCTCATGCCAAACTTCACAGCCATCCAAAAGACTGGAACCACACTTGGTTGTACTGTCAAAATATTGCCCCTGCTGAAGAGAATCCTCTACCGGGATACTGTCCGCACCGACTCAGCAATAATCACCCCTTACCTCAGAGATTGCCTGCCAAAGACCGACAAGCTTATGCATCTCAACTCGCCAAACAACAGGCTCTCCTTGCCAACGGTTTAACTGGTGTTGATCTCGTCCGTTGCTGGATTTCATGGTTCATTCTCCCTTTAAGCCGCCGGCCCGGATTGATGTTTGAATACACCGGCAACACCAATGATCCTCAACGGTTTAACTCAATAGAACTGACGGACGATGAAGTCAGTGAAAGTCTAAAGAAAATACTCAACGAACCGCTCGCAGTATGTACTCAAATTGGTCTTCGTCCTTTTTACGCCTCCAACAAACCGCCAGGGGTAAATACTTTAACCTTGTACTTTTCCTTATTCTTCTCCGCTTTGACACTGCTATAATAATACTTTTGTGCAATCCCATCGGCCAGTAGCTCTTTTTGGAAAAAGAAAACTCAAGACAAAGTAGCTAAGGCTCCTCGTGGTAAGACCAAGGTCATCAAGAAAGCTGCCAAAAAGAAAACCGTTGAGTCTTCAGAACCACCAGAAGATGTTGATGACTCGGCTGAAGAGGTAAAGTTTGACTCCCTTGACCTCTATCCACATATTTTGCTGATAATGATTACTCCCAAGATGATGCGGAGGCCAGCCATGCAGATCATGTTGAGGTAATTTGTCTTTCTTCCGACTCAGAACTTGTGCCGGTTCAACGATTTTGCCATGCAGTTCGGAAAGTGAAATGCTCTCACCCTGTTTCTCATTTGGATCAAAAACTTTCTTTGAAGACACAACAAACCGAAGGGCGTCGCACAACCCAGCACAGTGGTCAACAGGTCACTTCTTCCGGTTTACCTCACACCCCAAACCGGAAACATCGTCCAGAGGTTGCTTGTTCTCCTAAAAAACGTTATCTTTTGAAAGGTTTCTTCCGATGGCCTCTCAATTCATCTCATTCAAATTATCAGGCATCTTCTAATTCGTCTAGCGGTTCATCAACCACTCAGCTGCCTCCACTGAAAACCGTCCCTGGGTAAGTGTGTAGTCTTCCCTTCTCTTTCATAACTCAGTTGACCATGCTAATCTTTGTTTTAATATTAGTGCTCAAGCTCGTTTGAGTAAGAAGGCCAAGACCAGCGCCCCTACCGGTGAAGTTGAACCGGAGAAAGCTCCTGAGGATCTTGATAAAAATCTTGATAATCTCATGGATGATTTTACCCTGCCAGAGCCAACTATCAATGCTAATCCGCCGGAAGCTGATCCGGCCATACATGAGGATACCTCAAGTCCACATGTTATACCTACAAGTCCGGCTGCTGATCCGCTGAAGTCAAGTGCTAATCCGCCAAGCCCAACCAAAGACGATGACGTTATTGTTACTGGCACTGCTTATACCGCTCCGGGTGATCCAGTTGTCTTGGCAAAACATACCGCCAAGGATGAGTTTATTTTAATGGGCAAGAGGAAGATGGAAACTGATATGTCAAAATATGCTAATCTATCTGCCCAGGATCTTCATTCCGGTTTCTTGAACCGGCTTTATACAAGTCGAGATAGTGAGGCTGACTTGGTAAATCTGATGAAGGAACGTTATGAGGTAAACATTTTCCTCCCTATCTTTGTATTTTCACTGCCTTGTATCCTGTAGCCCCCAAGGGTCAGTTTAATTTGTAAAAACAAAAGGGACTTTGAATTTCCAAACTGCACATTGTTGACTTTTAAGTTTTTTGAACAAACACACATTAGCCCCCAAGTGCCAGGATTGAAACTTGTATGAATCCTTGGGACTTTGAAGAAGCAGTAAGAAAGAATTAATCCGCATTAGCCCCCAAGTGCCATGATTGAAACTTGTACGAATCCTTGGGACTTTGAATAAGTAGTAAGAAAGAATTAATCCACATTAGCCCCCAAGTGCCAAGTGTAGAACCAGTTGTATGCTTGGGACTTTTGATAAAATATTGAAATGCTCCTCTTGATTTTGGCAGGCTGACATAAACCATCAACGGACGCAGATTGCTGATCTTCAAGAAAGTATCAAATCTCACCAAGAAGAATCTTCCAAAGCCAAAGATGAGCTTCGAGCCGCTTTAACTTCCATAGAATGACTGAAAGAAGAATTCAAGACAGAATGTGCCAACTGGGACACTGAAAAGGGGACATTGCTGAAACGGGCTGAAGACGCCGAATCTGCACTTAAACCGGTGGTAGAAGAGCTTTCTGGGTTAAAGCGCCAAGTGAACGCCATGACCTCCGCAGTATTTGGTAAGTACTCATAGCAAAGTATTTGAAATACCCATCTTGTAAGGTGCCGGTTGAAATATGAAATTCTTAAACCGTTGCAGGGAGCCGCATTACTCATCTGGCTTAGATGTATGGATGAAGCTGAAAGCAGCATATAATCTTCTAGAACAACTTTACACCAGTGCTCAAGGGGTTATCTATGCAGTCTCCTATGACAATCCGGCCCCAACACTGATCAAGGATTCTCTGACAAGGCTATCCATGGTACCAGCACAGCTAGAAGAGGTGAAGCGATTTGCTGCCAGGGCTGGCGCTTTGTTGGCACTTACCCGAGCCAAAGCATGGATAGCTGACTTGGATCCGGTTGACCTTACCAAAGGCTTTCCAAGCACACAAGCAAACGGGGCAGATTTTGATGATGCAGCCCTTAAAAGAGTGACAAGGAAGATGCGTCCTCTGGAGAGTCAGTTGGCAGAGGATGCTAACCAGAGGGTTCACCGGTCTTATTATGATGCCAACAACAAACGGGTTAACCCTGTCATTCTGGAGGCGCAAAATCTTATTCCAGGAATCCGTAAGCACACTTATGCCCCTCACATTGATCCGTCAGAACTTATCACTGAAGAAGCTATCTTTCAGGCCTTAACCCGGATTGACTGGACCACCACAAACTTCCAGCCGCTAGGTGGGGAAGAGGAAGCTGAACCGATGCCAGATGACCGGAGTGATGCTCTTCGCAGCAACATGGTAATGAGACTTGATCCGACAATTAGAGTGATGCTCCAGAAACCTTGTTCTGCTGGAAACACCATATTTTGGTCCTTCAAGCGCCTTGTAATAAGCTAGTGGGAATACTTTGATCCATTGCCCTCGTGCAGCGGGATACACTTTGCGTTGATTTGTCATGAGAATTTCAGTACTGGCTTATGTATTTTTACAATATTATGCAATCCTTGTGCCTGCATAAGGAAAATCTGTCCAGGTGGTTTACCACCGGACGGGTCAAAATACCCAACACAACTTGGTAAGCAACTACGGTTGCAGCAATAATAAATCATACCTGTGATATAAAACATTGTTGTTGGTTTACCAATTGTGATTTGAAGAAAGGTGAAAATGCAACTTCCACCATGCCATGCTGGTATATATATATATACATATATATATATACATATATATATATATATATGATATAGAACCGGGTTGTGATGAACACCGGCCGATTGCTGGAGACAAAGTGTCAAAGCCAGACCGGTTTTGAGGGATCCCGGATTACCTTAATTGTATATTTTAACAGAAGATCCGTAAGCCATGCCGTGTTAAAAAAACTCCGGTTTAACATAGACCTCACGAAAAATAAAAAACTTGGGAAAAAGCAAACAAAAAACCATAGTCGAGGCTTTTCGAGGGATGCTAGGCCCAAATTGAGGCATTTCATGGGCTGTCAGGCCACTGAGTTAAACCATTTTGGCAAATCCTTTTAAGATGGCCCTCCAACTAACCAATCATCGTTTTAACTTTGACAAGTTCAGGGTCTCAATGAGAGTAACTGTCAAACGTTCGACGGGTCATTCCAGGATTACCTGGATAGGAGTGGCTTACTTGATGAAGGCAGGTTAACCCTGGGTTTTAGGTGAATACACCAGGCTTCCAAGTCATGGGTCGATACCCGGCTACAAGGGTCCTTTCAAACTCTTTGATATTTGACGCAAAGAGCCCCCAAGTAACTTTGTGAGCTGTGCTCAATGGGTGCCTATGTTTGAGTTGTGCGTAGCAACACTCTCTTTGGCCCCTTGGGTGTGAAGCTCCCAAGCTTTGTTGTGGCGTGATATCTGCATCAAGAGGGTAGTAATGCTATGTTCTCTTTGGTGAATACACCTATGTTTGAACAGGAAGCCCCCACGTTAACAGATATTTGAAGAAAAAAAATGGCGGAGGCCCTGCTTGATAGCAAGGATGCCGGTTTATTATATTAATCATAATATATACATTGTTGAAATATGTATATATGAAAAGCCTGTGGCTTCAAGTGTAATAAGGCCGTAGGAGAGCTATGTTCCATGGCCGCCGGGTCTCCTCCTCAGAGCTACGTGAGTCTTCTCGAACGTCAATGAGGTAGTATGATTCGTTGTGCAGATTTTTGCTGACCACAAAAGGCCCTTCCCAAGGTGGGGATAATTTATGCATATCAGTCTGGTCTTGAATGAGCCGAAGTACCAAATCGCCTTCTTGAATGGTTCTTGTCTTAACCTGGCGGCTGTGATAACGCCGCAGGTCTTGCTGATAAACCGCCGACCGAGCCAAAGCCATATCTCGCTTCTCATCTAACAGGTCCAGCGCCTCTTGGCGTGCTTGCTCGTTATCCGCTTCAACATAATTCGCGACCCGGGGCGAGTCGTGACGAATATCACTTGGGAGGACAGCCTCAGCCCCATAGACCAGGAAAAAGGGTGTATATCCCATAGATCGGTTTGGGGTGGTATTTATGCTCCATAACACAGATGGTAATTCCTCCACCCAACAACCTGGCGTCCGCTTCAAAGGGACCATGAGCCGAGGCTTGATACCCTTTAGTATTTCTTGATTCGCCCTCTCAGCTTGACCATTGGAATGGGGGTGAGCCACGGACGCTACATCAAGCCGGATGTGCTCTCGTTGGCAGAACTCCTCCATCTCACCTTTAGAAAGGTTCGTACAATAATCTGTAATGATGCTATGTGGAAATCTGAAACAAAAAATAATTTTTTTGAGAAATTGAACCGCCGTGGCTACATCACATTTACTGACGGGCTCCGCTTCAACCCATTTGATGAACTTGTCAGCCGCCAGCAAC
Organism: Triticum monococcum; assembly: GCA_034509565.1. NCBI lineage: Eukaryota > Viridiplantae > Streptophyta > Magnoliopsida > Poales > Poaceae > Triticum > Triticum monococcum. Next base: position 760,100,881 of record CM067842.1, read on the forward strand.
AGGTGGGTCTTCTTGTCTTTAGAATGCTTAAAGGGTCCAACCATCAAGCCCCCAAGTAGCAAACGGCCAAGTGATGGGGATCATGCGTAACTCCTGAGCAGGAACATGAGCATGACGTGAAATTTTTTGACAAGCGTCACACAGTCTTGCGCATCAGAATGAGCTGTCAAGCAGTAGAACCCGTGTTGGAAAGCCTTAGCAACCAAGGACTTTGAGCTGGCATGGTGACCGCAATCCCCTTCATGGATTTCCCCGTAGAATCTCTTGTCCTTCTTCAGGAGAAACACAACGTTGGAATACGCCTGATACGCTAGAACGGTGCTACTCACCATTGTGGACAACCATAGACTTTGACCGCTGGACTATCTGCCTGGCGAAAAGTTCGTCTTCTGGTAATTCGCCCTGGTTCAGATACGCCAAATATGGAACTGTCCAATCCGGAGTGGCATGTAAAACGGCTACCAACTGGGCCTCCGGATCAGGAACAGCTAAATCCTCCTCTGTAGGCAACTTTACAGACGGGTTATGCAAGATATCTAGAAAGGTATTACGTGGTACTGGTTTACGCTGAGATCCCAGTCGGCTTAGAGCGTCTGCTGCTTCATTCTTGCGCCGGTCGATGTGCTCCACCTGATAACCCTTAAAGTGACATGCTACAATATCCACCTCGCGCATATAAGCCGCCATGAGCGGGTCTTAGAATCCCATGTACCAGAAACTTGCTGAGCCACCAGATCAGAATCTCCAAAGCATCGAACCCGACTTAAGTTCATTTCCTTAGCTACACGAAGACCGTGGAGCAAGGCCTCGTACTCCACAGCATTGTTAGTACAAGGAAACATTAAGCGGAGAACATAACAAATCTTATCTCCTCGAGGGGAAGTGAGGACAACTCCAGCCCCGAGCCTTCCAACTGCCTGGATCCATCAAAGTGAATGGTCCAGTATGTATTATCCGGTTTGTCTTCTGGTGCCTGTAACTCAGTCCAATCATTGATGAAGTCCACAAGTGCCTAAGATTTGATAGCTGTTCGGGGCGTATACCTCAAACCATGGGGACCAAGCTCGATCGCCCACTTCGCAACCCGACCAGTTGCCTCTCTATCCTAGATTATATCGCCCAAGGGAGCAGAACTGTCCACTATGATAGGATGAGCTTGAAACTATTGCTTGAGTTTCCTACTTGCCATGAAAACTCCATACACTAGCTTCTGCCAATGCGGATATCTTTGCTTTGATTCGATCAGTACCTCACTGAAATAATAAACTGGTCGTTGAACTGGATATTCTTTTCCGGCCTCCTTATGCTCAACCACAATCGCCACACTGACCACGGTGGGCGCCAACTGTCGTGGAATTTTCACGACAGATGTCCTCATGAAAGGACTTAGTCGTGGAGACATCGCTACGAGTTAGCTTGAAAGGGTTAAAACGGACAAGGGGACACGAGAGTTTTATACTAGTTCGGCCCCTTCGATGAAGGTAAAAGCCTACGTCTAGTTGTGATTGGTAATGCTGGTATTTCAAAGGCCAGGGAGCGAATCCGCTTTGTCTGGCTTCGAGTTGTCCTTTTCTTTCCTCCCTGAACCACCGTTGAGTCACCCCTTTATATACTTAGGAGGACCCCGGCCGGTCTACAGAATCCCGAGGCTGGCTCATACAAGTGTCCGCCTCGGTCTCTTCTTTCTAATCTTACAATACAATCATGGCGGTTTACTATCATGGGCCCTTAATCGCCTGCGAGCTCTGGGCCTCTAAGCTTCATCTGTAAAGCGCCATCTTCTGGGTTTCCTTGGGCTTCAGTATAACTGAAGGTGAACCGGCCCCTCGTTGGCGGTTTACCCTCAGTAGTTATATCCTCAACAGGACCCACCTGGTCGAAGCGTATGTAGCGTTGTCATTCTGGTCGTGAATGTGCACGTACATATATACTGGTGGATGTAGAGGCGCGCACGTGTCGTAGTAGAGGCGCGCACGTAGCATGTACACGTACGTACAGCGGCCAGGGTGCAAGAAAGAAAATACGCAAACGTATGTGTACATACGGGCGAGGTCTCGAACGCCTACTCACGCATACATACGGCGAGGGTCGTTGACATGGCTGGGTCGGAACGGAGAAACAGCGTCGTCGTCGTGTTCATGGGGAGTAAACGGAATGTGTCGTGTTCATGGGGAGGCAACGGAATGCGTCGTGCTCATCGGGAGGCAACGGAACGCGTGGGAGCCAACTGGCTGGGTCGGAACGAAATGCGTGGTTGTGTTCATTGGGAGGGCTTGGACAGAACAGGCGATGCAAACGAGGCCTGGCGTACCGTAGAACGGAGGAAACGGCCTTGTGTTCGACCGGCCACGTTCAAAGCGGGATCCTGTTCATCGGGAGGCATCTGGCGTACCACAAAATGGACGAAACGGACCTCCTACGGTTGAAATGGGGGTCCTATTGATTGGGAGGGGTGTGGCGTACCGCAAAACGGAGGAAACAAACCTCCTACGGTCGAAACGGGGGTCATGTTGATCGAGAGGGGTGTGGCATACCGCAAAATGGACGAAATGGACCTCCAACGGTCGAAACGGGGGTCATGTTCATCGAGAGGGGTGTGGCGTACCGCAAAACGGGAATCCACGGGATGCTGTTCATCTACACCGTCGACCTCCTCTAGCCTCCACGGGCTACCGTCGACCTCCTCCAACCTCCACGGGCTCCTGTTCATCCAGCCTCCACCGCGCGCTACTCCATCGGCTACTGTTCAACCACCCCTCCATCATATACTGTTCATCCAGCCCTCCACACCATGGGGTCCTGCTCAACCACCCCTCCACGGGCACCCCTCCACCGTCTACTGTTCATCCAGCGCTCCACACCACGGGGTCCTATTCATCCAGAGGCAACCCCACTGCTCACTGTTCATCCAACCCCCCCCCCCCCCCCCCCGCCCCCGCAACACTCACTGTTCTTCCAATCGATCGGCTTCAGTTAGCAGCAGTAGCGAAGGAATCACTCGATCGGGTTCAGTTAACAGCCATTCATCGATCGCTCGGGTTCAGTAACGCGTAGCCTGCAGTGCACGAGAGAAACGCGCATCGCTCGGCCCCGACCTCCCACCGTAACCGGTAAATCCCCGAAATTTTCCTCGCCCTCGCGTCTACCACGGGTTTTTCCGTCATGGACGGACCAAAGAATGTCATGCAGCTGCGTCTCCGGCCCGCCCAGGACGAAAAGCCCATTTTTTGTCATGATTTTTGTCATAGAAGTACGAGCCCACCATGTCTATGATGATACCGGGTTTTGTCACAATTATCATCATAGAAGTGTCATATGTATGACAGAAAAAAAATTCGTTCGGCCCAAAATGTCAGGGATGTGCCTTTTTTTTGTAGTGATCTTTCACTGACGTGGCTTGAATCTGCGTTGGTATTTCCCCAAAGAGGAAGGCATGATGCAGCACAGCTACGACAAGTATTTCCCTCGGTTATGAAAAAAAGTTACAAATCCAGTAGGACAACCAAGCAACACTATGTAAATGGTACCTGCACACAAAGAACAAATACTTGTAACCCAACGAGTAAGAGGGGTTGTCAATCCCTCCATGATAAAAAGATAGATTAAATTGTATGAGATTGGATAAATAGATCTAGCGAAAACACAAAATAAAATAAGTAAATAAAAAGTGCAGCAAGGAATTTTTGGGTTTTTTGGAATAATAGATCCGAAAATAATATGATAAAAGATAGACCCAGGGGCCGTAGATTTCACAAGTGGCTTCTCTCCAGAAAATAGCATATGGTGGGTAAACAAATTACTATTGGCCAATTGATAGAAGAGAAAATAATTATGATGATATGCAAGGCAATGATCATCAATATAGGCATCGCATCCAAGATTAGTAGACCGACTCCTGCCTGCATCTACTACTATTACTCCACACATCGACCGCTATCTAGCATGCATCTAGTGTATTAAGTTCATGGAGAAACAGAGTAATGCAATAAGAATGATGACATCATGTAGACAAGATCTATTCATGTAGGAATCCTTAATAGCAATGATACATACGTGCCTCTCTACCCCTTCTGTCACTGGGTGAGGACACCGCAAGATCAACCCCATCAAAAAGTAGCTCTTCCCATTGCAAGAAAAATCAATCGAGTTGGCCAAACCAAACCAAAGTTTTGGAGAAGAAATACGAGGCTATAAATAATCATGCATATAAGAGATCAAAGAAGACTCAAATAATATTCATGGATGTAGATCTGATCATAAACTAGCAATCCATTGGATCCCAACAAACACATTGCAAAAAGTCATTACATGAGATAGATATCCAAGAACGTCGAGGAGAACATTGTATAGAGAATAAAAAAGGGAGAAGAAGCCGTCTAGCTACTACCTATGGATCCGTAGGTCTATGGTGAACTACTCACCATCATCGGAGGAGCACCGATGAGGATGATGAACCCCTCCATGATCGTATTCCCCTCTAGCAGAGTGCCGGAATAGGGCTCTAGATTGGATCTCGTGGTTCTAAAACTTGGGGCGGCTGGAATTGCGTTTCTTCGAAACCCCTAAGGTTTCCGGAATATATGAGAGTTTATATAGTTGAGTGGCGGTGGAGGACACCTCCATGGGCCCACCACCCATCAGGGCATGCTAGGCGCCTCTGACGCGCCTAGGTGGGTGGTGGGCCCCATGGGATTCCCCTCTGGTGCTTCCTTGGCTCCAAAAAGTTTCGTGGCATTTGGACTTTGTTTGGTAGAGATATTCTGCGAAGTAAACAACTAGCAAAAAACAGCAACTAGCACTGGGCACTACGTAAATAGGTTAGTCCCAAAAAATGATAAGTTGCTATAAAATGAATATAAAACATCCAAGAATGATAATATAACAGCATGGAACAATAAATAATTATAGATTCGTTGGAGACGTATCATTCACTACTTGAAACTGCTGGTGACTCAGCTTGCCGGTTGTAGCTACGACTTGGCAGTGGTGTCGAATGAACACGGTGCCGGGTGTAAGAGTAGTTACCTGTTGAGCAATCGCCTCAAATAGGTCAATGGCGTTCTGGGTTTCAATTGCTACCGAAGACGGGTTGGAGAAGTGACCTGGCGGTGTTGGAAAGTGTGGTGGTGGCTTCCAAGCAAGGCGAGGGTCGGGGACTGGCTCTCCCCTCCGGGCCGGCTCTAACTAGAGCGGTTGTGCCGCCTCTCTGCTTCCTGGTGCATCAGGGCTTAGCTGGGGTATACCCAATTCTCCTGGAGTACTAGGGCCTGCCCTTGGTGTATTGAACAAACGTGCGGGCTCATAACTCGTAGGTAGATGGCTCCGGTACCTCCACTGATGAAACACATTGGAAGCGTTCTTCTCAAGGTTTAGACGCCAAGCCTGCGTCTTCAGACGCTCCACCTCTATGTTAATTTTAGCTTACAACTCGGCCGCCCGTGTGTTTTCAGCATTGACATCCTCCTGGCCCTTGGTCATCTGCTGTCGAAGCTTAGCAATCTCCGCATTAAGCTCTATCTAATTTTCTGTTGTGACCTCCATTGCCAGCAAGGTTGTCATGGTGTTCATCTACTCAGATAGAACTTGAACCGGAGGCCTGACTGAGTCGGACACTGATGGATCTGTTATCGGTGTTGCCCCAACCGTTGTAGTATTGAGAGCCGACGCCGTCCCTGCCATGAAGATAGCGGCATGGCTCTGTGGCTCGTAGTGGTCCGAAATAATGTCGCTGTTGGAACAGCCCCAAAGCCCGCCGTCTTGAAGCTGGTAGATTGACTCCATCTCATTGGTTGAGGACTCATCACCTGAGTATACGAGAGTCTCTCCTCTAGATGTGGAATTCTCTGCGGGTTCTACGACCTGCATGAAACCAACAAAATGTGCTTCCGGTCGGCTTGGATCTGGGCAAGTTGCATGTGTCGAGCCGGCTCGACAAGGTCGGTGCAGATGTCCGGCTTAGGCTCAGACCCTCCGATCTTGCCGATGTCGTCGATGTGGACCCGGTACCTCGGGGCCCCAGCCGGTGTCGTCGATGTAGAGCTTGCCGGGGCGACTCTTGGTCATCCTGCTAATGGCGTATCCCTCAATCCCTAGGAAAGAGCACTTCAAGAACTCGAAACCACCATGCACTGGCCCCACGGTGGGCGCCAACTGTCATGGTTTTGGCACGGAAGATGTCCTACTGTGAGGACTTAGACGTGAGGCCATCGCAAACGGTGATTAACTTGTTGGGGTTGAGTGGGTTGAGAGACACGATTTACCCAGGTTCGGCCCCTCACGGTGGAGGTAAAGACCTACTCCTGCTTTTCTACTTATTGCTTGAGTATCGATTACATGGGGACGAATTTGCTTGACCTAGCTATCAATTTATTATAACCTCATCTATCTGCCTCGGGGGACTCAGCTTTATATATATAGTTCGAGACCCCGGTCTTACAGGAGTTCGGGTCGTATTACGACCCGTGACTGAGTCTGACTCTAAGTCGCCTTGCTCCTTCAGCAAGTCATTATACGACGGCTTATGCTTCTGGGCCGTTACCGCCGCCTTCTGGTTCCAGGCTATTAGCCGACCCATCTTGTGAGCCGCCCTTCTGGTCTTGTGTCTTGATTGCCCTACCCATCTGAAGGGTAGCTCCAAGAGTCGCCAGTAATATGTCTCAGTTGTCATACGCGGGTTATATCGTGGGGTTATATCCCCAGCACGTACTCTTGGGTAGGTTCCACACATCGATGGGGAACACAATCATCATGATCCTGTGTAGCGCGTCTGCTTGGAGGCTGTCCTCACTCATCCTCATCCGGTCCTCGGCGCCGGTAATTGTCCACACCGGGCACGAGCACCTCTGGAGAGGTGTGATGTGTTGGCGCAGTAATTCCTTGGCCACCATTGCTACCATGACCATGGCAACCCGCACCTCCGCCATCCTCACCATGAGCGGCCCCAGCCTCGTGCCGATGAGATCTTGGTGCTCCCACCCGGAGCTCTTCACGGTCGGCGTCGCAGGAATATGAAGGAGGGGACTATATTGCTTGGCGTCAACATATACCAGGCGTGCCTGGTAACCCTCCACCTTCATCAAGACCTTCATGTCAACGATGTGGTCCGCCATCTTGTCCTCAAGGAGGAACGAGGTGCACCCTGAGCGCTGGTTCCCCGTGGTGATTTGCAGGCTGTAGAAGATCCTAAAGAGCGCCACCAAAGGTAGCACACCCAGGAAGCCCTCGCAGAGGTAGGAGAAGATGGCCAGGATGAGGACAGAGTTGGGCTGGAGGTGTAGCAAGTGGATTTGGTAATCGCTGAGGACGGCGTAGAGGAAGTCGGAGAAGGGTGGCACCAGGCCTGCGAAGATGGAGTGGAAGAAGACGGGGATCGTCGTGCCCTCCATCTCCTCCATCGACAGCCAGGCCAGCCAGATGCGTGTGGCCCCCCACTCGTTGTGGGCGTTGACCACCATAGGGCGTGCCCTCTTCAAGCCCTCCTCATCCTAGATGGAGGACCTCAACAGCGCTAGATCTAGCGACGGCGCTGGCTCCACCAGCCCCTTGCCCTTCATATCTGCAGAATTCTTGGGAACCTTGGGTGCCATGGTGGGGGAAAAGCTGGGACAGATTGGGCGCAGGAGGAAGAAGTAGCAGGGCAGCAGCGCGCAAGGGAAGCAAGTTGTGCGAGAAGACAATAGTGGCATTTGTGCCCCGCACGGGCAATTTTATGGAAGAGCCCGCAATTATCAAGACATAATGAGGAGGTAGGGGCATCCTCGTCCGATCGTGCTGCTATGTGTCCCTGTCTGGACATGATGGTCTTAGCGCCCAGGTCATTTCGTTCCTCAACGGGCAGGCCCTGGGCAACTATCGACCCAGTGGGTACCAAGGTACCACATGCCATCTACCTACGGCCCAGGAAGGGCCCCCTGGCCCAACTTAGGAGGCGGCCCACCAGTGGACGCCGTGAAGCCAGCAACCTCGCGAGGACCTTGCCCCACGAGGGGCTTCTGGATGAAGGACCTCATCAAGACCACCACGACAACAAGGGGCCTCCTGAGGTTCCCCCTCATGAGGCGACCTCCTGCGAGGCCTCCCGAGTAGTCGACGCAGCACGATCGCAAGCCCATCACATGGGCTACGTCGCCGTGGCAGGCGCCAGCCTGTGCTGCAGCGCCAGTTTCCCCTTTGGTGCTAAGGGAGCAGCTGTGCCAACCTACCCCCAAAGCAAGTCCCAATGCCTTCCTGATAGTGTCCTGGACTAGGGGTACTAACCTAGTCAGCCCATAGTCTTCGGGCGGGCTAGTGGGCCCGCATTCTCATGTAGCAGGACTTCGGAAGCTGCACGCCTAGATGGGATCAAGACTGTTGTTCGCACATGAACACGTCACCGTGTACCCTCGACGCCGGGGGTGATGCACCGCAACTCACGTGGAAGGAGACCCGCCGGAAGCGCGGTACGCAAGACAATCCAGCGGGCGCTTTTGTACACCCGAAACCCCACACGCCCGGGAGGGACCCCGTCAGGGCGCGCGGCGGCTATGGGCTGCCCTAGGTCGGCCTGACCGCCCCTAGGGCGTCGAGGTTTGCCACCCTGCAATGAAGAAGAACGAACGAACAACCAGGAAGAAGAAGAACAAGGGAGAAGGAAAAGTAAAGGTAAAAGATGTAGATACATTTGTTCGATTGTGTGTTGTTATTCAATCGGCCGTCACCTCTTACATATATATGAGGCGTCTGGACTTTCCGTACAAGAAAAGGACTCAAGTCCCATTCAAAACATCAAAAGATAACCTATCTTGCACCACGCGGGCCGGAACTCCCGGTCAGCCCGGAACTTCCAGGCTAAAATTACATCAAGTAGCCCTGTTGCACAGCTCCTGCAGGTCGCATACGGATTCGGATCGCGATGGTCCCAAAAACAAAGTTGTAGATCTTGCAATGGAAAAAATTTCCTTAGTTGATCACTTTTTCATCCGAGGTCATCTTGATGTTGAAATCGGCCCCGCAAATCTACAAATTATGTTAAAATTACAGTTTTCGGGGCGCACCGCGTGCAAAGTTTCTGTTTAGCCCGGAACCTCCCCAGAAGTTTTGCCCAGAACTTCTGGGGCAGACTTATGCAGCACATAGTTTTGCCTCTAACTTTTGAATACGAACTCCGATTTAGACGTTCTTTATATCAAAATTGATTGTTTCGACGAGAAGAAGACAATCCGTGTAGAAACCTTCCCCATAAGAAGCCATCTTGGGGTCGTAATCAGCCGAATAGTGTTCTGAATACAAAATCTGATTACTTCAAACACAACTTCGGCCTTAGAGATGAGACCGGATGACTATGGACCAAATATCAAAGTTTCTCCTTTGAACAATACGGAACTTTTTCACTTCGATCACTTCTCCATTTGAGGCCATCTTAATTAAGTTCTTGGCCGTGCCAAAATCTGCTGTCAACAACTGCGCAAGTCGAAGACTTGACATATACTCCAAGACATCTCCTACCACATGCATACGATCCTTTGGATACCGACCATGTAACCCTAGATACCCTACCTGGAGTGTATATAAGCCAAGGGGTTTGGCCCATAGAGTGGACGGAATCACTATTACATTCACCTAGCCCTAGAGTTAGACCACAATTTGCAATCTCGAGGTAAATCAACTTTGTACATGATACATCTCCATCAATATAAACAATAGCAGGACGTAGGATTTTACCTCCTTCAAGAAGGCCCAAACTTGGGTAAATATCATCTCCCTTGTTCATGTTACTCTTGATCTGAGATCCACAGCTCGGGACCCCCCTAACCCGAGGTGCGCCGGATTTCATACCGAGACAGGTGCTTTCATTTAGAGGTCCGATGTGCGACCACCGGAAGGATTGATGGCTCATCTGCAGATCAACTTCGGGAACATATACGCCCCTAGCCAACTATTTGAGTTTAGAAGTATGATCTTTTGCGCCAACCCAGTAGGCCATCTGGCTTCTGCTAAAAATTACGCTCCAGGTCGGATCACGACCTTCGGAGGTCTGGACTACACCGCGGATTCCTAAGGAAAGATCATTCTATGAGGCTAGACGCCCGGCTTGGTTCAAGAGTTATCAAACATTGGAGGCTCGACTCCGAAACCGATCTCCTTCGAGGACGTCGAGTCAGGCTCTCTGGCCCTGCCGACGAAGCCAACATATTGACGCCGGGCGATCTCGCCTCAACTGCCGGCCCGGATGCTAGTACTGTCCCCATCTTGGAATAAACGTCTGATTTATAGCCGACCCTGACATAGGATCTGGAATTGTCCTCGGATTCCATCCACATTGAAAACATTCCAAGTTATACGCCGGGTGTGCTTCCAGTTATCCCCACCTATAGCCAGGCCATGAACCCCAAGGAGTTATCTCGTCTGAATGAGATACTTGATGTATCTAGAGCATGTCTATCTCAGACGGCAAGACCTTAGTTTACGACAAGATCATACTTAAAACTGATGGTCGGGAAATTTACGTGCCACCCACCACCCACCTAATCGTCATGGTCAATGACATAACTGGCGTGCTAGATTATGACGATGCCATGGACATGGATGAAGATGTTGATGACCCTATCGAAAGCACTTTCCCGTTGGTAAACACTGGCAAGTCGACCGCAACATCTACTTACGATGTATACATGCACTACAAAAAAAGACACATCCGTGACATTTTGGGCCGAACGAAATTTTTTTCTATCATACGTATGACACTTCTTTGATAATAATTGTGACAAAACCCGGTATCATCATTGATATGGTGGGGTCCTACTTCTATGACAAAAAATGGGCTTTTCTTCCTAGGCGGGCCGAAGACGCAGCTGCATGACATTCTTTGGGCCGCCATGACAGAAAAAACCATGGTAGATGCGAGGGCGAGGAAAATATTGGGGAGTTCCCGGTTACGGTGGCTGGTCGGGGGCCGAGCGATGCACGTTTCTCTCGTATGTATGCGCATGTGTGCGAGGCGTTGCACTCTAACTGAACCCGAGCGAGGCGTTGGGCTCTAACTGAACCCGAGCGATTGCACTGCAGGCTACGCGTTACTGAACCTGAGTGATCGATCGACGGCTGTTAACTGAACCCGATCGAGAGATTCCTTCGCTACTGCTGCTAACTGAAGCCGATCGATGTTGCCTCTGGATGAACATTGAGCATAGTTGGGGGTTTGGATGAACAGTTCCTGATGGGGGGTTAGATGAACAGGAACCCGTGGTAGTAGAGGTCCTTGCCGCTGGATGAACAGTACCCTGATCGATCGAGCCAGTGGATGAACAGGACACCGTGGAGGGCTCGATGAACAGGACCCTGTGGAGGGCTGGTTGAACAGTAGTCGGTGGAGGGCTCGTTGAACAGTAGCCGGTGGAGGGCTGGATGAACAGGAGCCTGTGGAGGGGTGGTTCAACAGGACCCCCGTGGAGAGGGCTGTTTGAACAATAGCCGGTGGAGGAGCACACGGTGGAGGCTAGATGAATAGGAGCCCGTGGATGAACAGTCATAGGTGGAGGCTGAAGGAGGTCGACGGTGGATGAACAGGAGCCCGTGGAGGCTGGAGGAGGTCGACGGTGGAGATGAACAGTATCCCGTGGAGTCCTATTTTGTGGTACGCCACACCTCTCCGGATGAACAAGACCCCTATTTCGAACGTGGCGCTCCAGCACAAGTCTGTTTCCTACGTTTTGCAGTACGCCACACCCCTCCCGATCAACAGGACCCTATTTTGACCGTAGGATGTCCATTTCCTCAGTTTTGCGGTACGCTAGACCCCTCCCGATGAACAGGACCCCGTTTCCTAGATGGCCAGTTGGAAATAAGGACGTTTCCTCCGTTCTGCGGTACGCTAGGCCTCGTTTCCATCCCCTGTTCCGTCCAAGGCGGTTGGCTCCCAATGAACAACAAGTGTTCCGTTGTCTCCTGATGAACACGACACATTCCATTGCCTCCCCATGAACACGACAACGACGCAGTTTCTCCGTTCCGACCCAGCCACAGCCATGTACACGAGCCCTGGCCGCACGTATGCGCCCGTATGTATGTATGTGGTCGTATTTTCTTTCTTGCACCCTGGCTGCTATACATACGTGTACATGCTATGTGCACGCCTCTACTACCTCAAGTGCGCGCCTCTACATCGACCAGTATGTACGTACACATTCGCAACCAGAATGACATCGCTACATACGCTTTAACCAGGTGGGTCCCGATTGTCAGGCACTTCCTTCCATGCGAAGATGATTTGATCACAAGAGTAGGTTACGCCACCAAGGTAGAAAGGAATCCATGAGGAGCAATGTGAAGATTAAGTTTACAGAATTCCTCATGGAGAAGTTGTTGGCCCCGCTGCAACATAAGATTGTTGCAATAGGACTTACGACTTAGCGCATCAGCCATGACATTCCCCTTGCCTGGGGTGTAGGTAATCCCTAAGTCGTAATCTGAGATCAAATCCAGCCAACGTCTTTGCCTAAGGTTCAAATCTGGTTGGGTGAAGATATACTTGAGACTCCGGTGGTCGGTGTAAATCTCCCAACGTTTACCGAGAAGGTAATGTCGCCATGTCTTAAGTGCATAGACTATGGCTGCAAGCTCTAGATCATGTGTAGGATAATTCTCCTCATGTGGATGCAACTGTCGAGATGCATAGGCAATCACATGACGATCCTGCATAAGCATGCAACCTAGTCCCTGTCGTGAGGCGTCGTAGTAGATAACAAATTCCTTAGTGAAATCCGGTGGCACAAGTATGGGAGCAGAACTCAGGCGTCTTTTCAGTTCCTGAAAACTATACTCACACTGTGGGGACCACTCAAACTTTTTACCTTTCTTGAGAAGTTCCGTGAGAGGTTTGGCCACTTTGGAGAAGTTCTCAACGAAGCAGCAACAATAACTGGCTAGACCAAGGAAACTCCTAACTTGCTTAACTGTTTCAGGCGGAGTCCAATCAAGAACGGCCTGAACTCTCTCGGGATTGACGGCAATGCCCTTACCAGATATCACGTGGCCTAGATAGGTCACTTCTGGCAACCAAAATTCGCACTTGGAGAACTTGGCATAAAGACGGTGCTCTCTGAGTTTTTCTAGCACAAGTCTAAGATGTTTGGCATGATCTTCCTCGTTCTTTGAGTAAATAAGAATATCATCGAGGTAAACCACGACGAACTTATCTAAGTACTCCATGAAGATTGAGTTCATCAAGCAAGAGAAAGTAGATGGAGCGTTGATTAGACCAAAGGACATGATGGTGTACTTGTACTGGCCATAACGAGTGACAAAAGCCGTCTTAGGAATGTCCCCATTTCTGATCTTGATTTGGTGGTAGCCTAACCTCAAATCCATCTTGGAAAAGACTGAGGATCCAGCGAGCTGATCATACAGATCGTTGATCCTAGGGAGCGGATACTTGTTCTTTATCGTGACCAAATTAACGGGACGATAATCTACAACCATCCGGTCTGTACCATCCTTCTTCTTGACGAAGAGGACATGGCAAGCCCAGGGAGAAGAACTAGGACGGATGAAACCCTTTTGCAAGGATTCATCGAGTTGTTTCTTAAGCTCAGCTAGTTCTAAGGGTGCCATCTTGTAAGGTCTCCTAGAGATTGGAGCGGTTCCTGGGATAAGATCTATGACAAACTCTACATCTCTGTCACGTGGAATGCCTGGCAGTTCCTCTGGAAAGACATCCGGAAAGTCACAGACTACCGGAATATCTTCAAAGTTTGGAAGAGGGCTGGCATTAAGGGAATAGAGCTGACACTTTTCAACTCTAGTGGAGACAGTGACTATCTTGCCAAATGGGTGTCTATGCTGAACAGACCTTGTGTAACAATCAATCTTGGCATAATGAGCTTTCATCCAGTCCATACCCAAGATGATGTTAATATCTGTAGACTTGAGGGCTATAAGTGATGCAAGGAATACAAGTCTATCAACAAGGATTTCATTACCATGGCTTATTCTGGTAGTTTGCCATCTGGACCCTGGAGTTTGGATTTCAAGTGGAATTGGCATATCACAAAATGACATGTCGTGCAAACGAGCATAGCCTTCAGAGATGAAGGAGTGAGATGCTCCGGTATCGAACAGAACCGAAGCTGGATGACAGTTGACAAGGAGTGTACCAAGAACGACATCCGGATTATCATGAGCATCTTTAGCTGAGATGTGATGCACACATCCACGTTTAGTGGGAGCTGACTTGACACTAATCATCTTGCATGATGGCTTACCACGACCAACAGACTTCTCAGGCTGGGGTGGAGCATAATTGGTTTGAGAGCAGTCACGTGCATAGTGTCCTGGCTCTCCGCATGTGAAGCAAGTCCCTGAGGTAGGACGTGGACCCGCATTGACAAGCGGTCTACCAATAGGCCTGGGTGGAGCATGTAACTGAACTGGGTGAGGTGCCACACAAGATGGCCTTGGTGTATAACCGGGTGGAAGAGCGGTGTTCGGAACCCAAATCCGGTGCTTCTGCGAAGTAGAACCGGAAGAAGAACCCAAACCACGGGTGTGCTTACGAGACTCCTGGTAAGTGAGTTGAGCTGTCTTTGCATTAATGGCCTTGTTCACAAGAGCCTGAAATGTATTGCAATGATGCAAGTGGAGATCACGACACAACTTGGGGTTGAGACCCTTCCGGAACCTAGCCTGCTTCTTGGCGTCCATGGACACTTCTTCTGTAGCATAGCGAGCAGGGTTCTCAAACTCTCTACTGTAAGCATCAACAGCCATCTTACTCTGGGTGAAACTACAGAACTCTTCTCTCTTGCGGTCAATGAGAGCCAGAGGAATGTGATGCTCGCGAAAAGCCTGAGTGAAATCTCTCCAGGTGGTTATCTGGACAACTGGAAGCATAGCCTCATAGTTCTGCCACCAAATACTAGCAGGACCTTCCAGGTGGTATGCAGCATTGGTGACCTTGTCACTTTCAGCTACATTCGCAGAACGCAGTTTGTGTGTGATACTACGGAGCCAGTCATCTGCATCGAGTGGTTCAATGGAATGATGGAAGGTAGGTGGTTTCAGACCAATGAAATCATAGATGGACGCTGACTCTTTGCACTGATGGGAGGTGTTCTCCTCAATACATGCTAACAAGCGGTTAGATTCTCGCTTGTTCTACTCCATCTCTAACATGAACTCTTCCAACGAAGGCTGGTCGGGAGGATCCTGATCCCTACCATCTCCGTGGTTCCGGCTATGAGCAACAGAACTTCGGTTAACTGACGACATCCTGAAGAACCAACCAAGGGAACAAGGATGGATTCAGCATCATCATAAGGATGTAGATTATAGCACGAGGAAAAAACTTTCTCTTGAACTCCTAGGACAAATCCGGCAGCATAATGGCAGTAAAATGCTCAAAATGAGACATTCTGCAAAACACAGGGTAGCACCATACTCAACATCCTCACTCAAGGTTCTGGGATATTACTAAACAGACTACACCGGAAGTACTCGAAAACTGGAATATGACTTTGATCAACCAATCCTAAGAGACTACGGAGTAGTAACACATGATCCTGATAGAAGAGAAAGCCTAGTTCCTTAACCTCGTAGGAAAGATAGGATGACTCAAATCACAAGGCATGAGGTATAAGGAGTAAAAAGAGCATTACGTTCCCTTCCACAATCAATTCCCCTATATAGCTAAAGAATTTCTAGACTCAACTTCGACCAAGTTGGCTTGGTAATCCTACAGGCAGTCAGGCTCTGGTACCAAAGCTGTCGGGACCCTGATTCTAGGTCACACTGATCTAGCATGTAACACCTCATATCACGTTGCGGCCTCACGCACGGTATCCCCATGGGTGTCGTCTTACCATGGCCCGGGACCGTTTGCGCCTTTTCGCTCACGTATATGATAGTGTCTCTAGCATCCATATGACAGAGAACCCGGGCCGACATCGCTAGTCGTGAACCCAAAGCGGCACTAACCTATGGGGACATGCATACATGATTCACATCGAGCATGTCGGTCAGGAGCGTGTGAATCCGGGTTGTAGCACTGGGCTAACAGGACTCCGGGGAACCCGGGCTGTAGCAGGCTAGGCAGGTCTCCGGATGTCACCGCGTGAAATTTCCCTGAAGGGACAGACACAGGAACGAAGTGAAACACATGCCGGCCAGTCAAGTGTCCTGAGCAGTAGTGCTGGGCTAGCAGGACTCCGGTGAACCGGACTGCAGCAGACTACTATGGCTAAAGGAAGCACTAGACTACATTTCCCCATAAGAGAGGCTGCCAAGGATAAAGAACTAGATTGTCACATGTACGCATAACATGCAAGTATGTGCTGTACAACATGGCATCACAACATAATGCAAACTCATATAGATAAAGGCTCAGAAGAGCCACATAGCATTAATACAAACAGGGGTCACATGACCCATCATTCAGAGCATACAAGCAACGAAAGCATTACATGTCTGAGTACAGACAACTACAAAAGAAAAAGGCCGAGAAGCCTGACTATCTACAAGTCCCTCCCAAGGGTACAAAATCGTAGCTGAGGTAACAAGCTACTCGTCGAAGTCCAAGCGGTACTACTAGTGAGACAGATGTCTCACCTGGAAAACATAAATAAAGCAAACGTGAGTACAAAGGTACTCAGCAAGACTTACATCAGATCCTATCATACACGCATTTGTATCAAGAAGGTAATGTGGGGTTTAGTTGCAGCACGCCAGCTTTGACTCAGTGGCTATCCTGTTCTATGACAACGAGAAACTTCTTTGAGATGAGGCAGCGCACACGAGTCCACTAATCACCACATCAATACACTACTATGGATTCATCCTCGTCTCCTTACGAGAAGGCCATCCATAGCACTCACACTTGTCTTGAGCATTTTAGAGTATCCACTTAAAGTTTTCTATGTACCACATAAGCATCCAAGAAGTACATAACCGAGGACACGGCTATTCGAATAGATCATGATAACCCTTCAGGGGTGTACTTCTTCACACACACTCTCACCACTTATCACCATGTACACGTCATGTATCTCGGCAACCTTCAAGCGGAAGCCTGGCGAGGGTGTCGGCCACGACCTCACTAACCACACAAGACTCTAGTCCAGGTTTATCGCCTATTCGGGTTCCATCCGCAACGAGATCTGGCCGGGGTTTCGCTCACGGCCCCAAACGATGTGTACAGGGTTCCCGAGCCTACCATCCAGGTGGCACTTGGTACACCGGGCCATGTGTGCCTAGTCTGTCCCAAGTCCACCCTACCGGGTGCCACTTGGTAGAAAAATAGCACTATCTACAAACACCAGAAACTATTTGCAACTCCTAGACAGAGATCAAGGCGGTTAATAAGTCGAGGGAGCTTGGAGCGCCCGGAGCCCAATGTGTGGTAGTAGCTAGTCATTGGACAACTTACACAGAACTCAGTTCTTAAGGACGGTCCCAATGAGACAACCCACCATGTACTCCTACATGGCCTCTCACCGCTACCTTTACCAAATTGTGGTCACACGCTTAACTCTCAGCACCAGATCATATCGTAACACTCCAATTCATTCCCGATGAATCAGCACTGACATACTCTAAGCAATAGCTGGCAAAGCATGGTAGGAACACAACATGGCTCAATGAACTCCTACACATGCTAGTGGGTTTTAACTATTTACTGTGGCAATGACAGGTCATGCAGAGGAATGGGTTCAACTACCGCAGCATAAAGTAGCTGTTGAATCATTGTTGTCCTAATGCAATAAATGAGAGCAGGAGCGAGAGATTAGGATTGTATCGGAATGAACAAGGGGTTTTGCTTGCCTGGTAGATCAACAGGGGGCACTGCTCCTCAGACAGGTACTCTCGAACACTCTCCGGAGCAGGACCTATCGAGAAGGAACGGTGTCGGAAATCAAACACAAGCATATGAAACAATATGATGCATGAACATGGCATGAGTATGTGATGTTTTTTGAGTTAATGCATCTATCATTTATTTAGTTGAGGTCCATTTGAACCAAGGGTTCAAATGCAACTCCAAAATAAGCTCTTAAATATGCCATTTATATGTTTTCATATATACATTATGTAAAGGTTAGTTTGTCATGCATGAAAATGGTACAGATGGATAGATTAAATTTTTCTGATCATTTTTCATATATAAATTATTTAAATCTGAGCTACGGTTGAATTTCTATGAATTTTTGAAGTTTCGAATATATTCTGGAATTTCCTGATTTAATTTAATACCAGAAAATGATATATTGCGTCAGCACAACGTCATGCTTACGTCAGCAGGTCAAAGGCGGCTGACCAGGTCAAACCTGACATGTGGGGTCCACACGTTAGTGTCACAGTTAGTTAACAAGGGGTTTAACTAATCCTAGTACAGGGTTAGTGGCGCTGGGGCCCTTTGGTCAGTTTCTCAGGGGTTTAGTTAGATGGTGATTAGCCTTAACCCATGGGGCCCACCTGATGGGCCGGTGTGGTCAAAGGTCAAACCAACCGGCTATTAGCCGCCGGCGAGGCCGAACGCGGCGGAGGGGCTGGGGATGCATCTCCGGCGACCAAATGGGCCGCGGAGACCATCCCCGAGGAGCTGGTGCTCGCGCGCATCCAAGGGAGCAGATGGGAGGCTGCGGGGGCGGCGGAGCTCGCCGAAGCAGAGCTCGGGGCGGCGGCCGGTGCACGGCTACGGGCGGGAGCGGGCTGCGGGGCACGGGGAGGCCACCCGAGGGGCTCTGCGGCACCCTCGTGGCACCAGGAGCCCAGCTGGGTGCTCGGGGTCGGCTGGCTCGGGCACTGGCCATGGTGGCGCCATGGTCGGCGGCGATGAGGTCTTGGGTGCGGCAGCTGAGCTAGCTAGGCGGGGAAAACTAGCACGGGGAGGAGGGGAGAACGAAGTAGAGCTCACGGGGAGATCTTAGACGTCGTCAGTGAGCTCGGGGACACGCTGAGGTCGACGGTGTGGCGATGGGGATCCACGGCGGCCGGAGATGAAGACGACGGCGATGGAGGCGCTCCAGGGCCTCCTGAGGCACGTGGCTCGATGGATAGGTAGACGCAGACGTGGCGGAGCTTGCAGACACGGAGAAAGGGCGAGGGGGAGTCGGTGGCTATGGCAACGGCGAGCGGCGGCGCCGGCAGCGCTCAGGCGGGTCGAGAGAGAGGGATCCAGGGGAGGAGGGAGAGCGAGAGAGAGTGAGAGAGGTGCGGGGCGGTGCATGGCGTCGCGCAGAGCGTCCAGGGCGACGAGGGGGAGGCCAGCCAGCCAGGTGCCGTGGCGGCACGGCGGCGCGCGCGCGTCGGCCACACGCCCTATCCTCCTGGCGAGAGGTCAGGGACGACTGGCGTCGGCCAGCTGGCTGGGCTGGCCTGCTGGGCCGCTGGGCTGCCAGGTAGGAGCCCCAGGTAAGGGTTTTTTTCCTTTTTCTGTTTCCTTTTCTATTTTTCTAACATTTGTTTTGATTTGATAAAAATACCAAACCATTTTATTTAATTCCGTCAAATTTTGCAGGGACCTAAGGAATTAATCCAAAGCCCCTCACCAAAATTCAGAATTACTGGACAATATTTTGTATATATAAATACATTTATCCAATGCAAATAAATACTAGATTAATTCCAAATGCCCAAAATAAATACTTATGAGCTCTTTAAAATATTGGTTTGATTTTTATCTCTTTCCAATATTTTCAGAGAGCAACATGAGCATTTTCTTGGACCCTTTTGGAGCAATTTTTACTTGGGTTATTTTCAGAAATGATTCTGAGGTTTTCACAAATCCCCATTTCAAATTTAAATGGAATTTAAACATGATGCAAACATGAAAGGCTAGCCTAGGTCATACCAGAACTAGGGATGTGACACCAGGCGCCACCCCGCACATCCACAACCTTTTGAAAGCGGCTTCATCTCGCAATGTGGTCAATAAACAGGATATTCGCTTTAGAGCCATGGAAAAGCAGGAACATAATCTTCTATCCTATTCTCCAAGATGGACGGGCCATCATTATTTGAGACCACCCATGAATAAGTATCTTTTCACCTCCAAGGGGAATGGAGTAGGTCCACATAAACATCATGTTGTGACCAAGCGCAAGTCTGACCCGACCATGGTCAGGCATCTATATAGGACCAATAGAAGTGGGCAGTCCCTGTTTCGAGAAGATCACAGTTGTAAAACTGTGCGTAAGCAAGAGTTTATGAACAACATATATGATTGAAAACAGCTCGTACCATAAGTTTCTCCACATAGTTGGACCTGTTCAACGAGTGCAGCAGTGGCACACATATCCCATGTGGCATTCCACCATTGAAACGCCCCACAAGGACCTCAAGACGTCAATAAACTGTAGGAACTTGTGGATGTTGTCCAAGTCAACTTCAGTGCCATGAGTAACAGCGGAGTTCTTATAGAATAACAAATGAGTAGCCTGCTTAACTCTGAAAAAACCCACACGTGCCACCAATTATAAGAAAATATTAGTTAGAAGTAGCATCTTCGTGAGAGATTCGTTGCTACTTCTAAAGTTAAATTGTGATTAGTTAGACATAATAGGTGGATTAAGAAGTAATTGAAGCAAGAACCAGATAGAAAACTAACATGGATGAACAATTGGAACGACGTCGGGGTGGAAGATCGCAGTGAAGATGAGACCAGGTTCTGCTATTTCCATCAACATTCGCGCGCCAACTTTCAGGTCGTAACACTTGAGAAAGTTTATCCAAGTTCGGCCACACAAATCAGCGATCTTCTTGGTTCATGAACCCAGGTGGAAACATATATCCTTGGCTTGTCTTCACTGTTACCATTGAACTGGTGTATTCAGTTATGGCAACGCCGAGCATCTTGAGTACATGTGTTCTGGCAAAGCAAGGAATCCACTTCAGGAAAAATAATATGAGAACACAATGTATTCCCTATATCCAAATCAAGAAATAATTTCCTCCTTAACGTTAGTGTTGACCATGGTACAATACATTTTACCAAATATAGGAACCCAAATTTCCAAATTAGTCGACAGCATGTTCAAAAAACCCCACCCTCCCGGATAGAAAAGAGGATTCTAGGAACATATTGTGTGTGTTTTAAAATCATGTGTTGGGATGAGAAGGAACAAGTGTGGCATCTCGCCGAGGGTGCAGAAACCTGTAGGGTCCTCGCACTTTGGGCACTGCAAATGAAACACACTAGATTGAGTAGGAAGAAAAATGCATCAACGGCGGCGGCTGGCATCCTAGGAGTACCCGTGACCAAGGGACTTGGATTTATTGGGGATGAATGAAGAATTCGTACCAGGTTCTCCTTGAGAAAACCCTATCCAATCGCCGAGCGGGGGTTTTCTCTGAACAAGCAGACGAGGGAGAAGGGATTCAGGCCCAGTGAAATATTGCTGCTTCGTCCGTCCAGCTTACTGCTAAAGCTGGAAAGGTGGGGTTTTTTTGTGATTTGATGGCTCATTGGGCATTAATGCGGCGCTACGACCGGGGTGTGTCTACCGTGCGGTTGTGCACTCTAATTTGGTGCATATGGCACGTGGACCCCGTTGTTGGATGCCCCACATATCAGCGCAAGGAAGTAGAAAGAAAGGAGTAACTAGTTATTACACATAAATATATTTTTGACAGAGAGATATTCCCTCTGTAAAGAAATATAAAGATCTTTTATATCACAACTTTATACATAAGAAAGATCTAGGGTGTCGGGGGTTGGGTGTGACATATGCCAAAGGATGGCTTATCATGGTGGGGGCGAGTAGAATGTCGCCGGTGCCTGCAAATGGGATCAGGCGAAGACATGCAGGCCGGTGAATCTTACCCAGCTTCAGGGCTCTCCGGGGAGATAATACCCCTACTGCCGCTCTGCGGGGTCTCCGCATGATCACTATGACGAAGTGTTTACAAGATTGCTCCTAGAGCTGTTTCCTGGAGGTAGGAGAGGGCAAGGCTAGCTCTCTCCCTCCTATATGATCTGGTCTAGAGCTAATGGATTCCAGCCCTTTGCATGGGTGCCCTAGGGGTTTATATAGGCCTACCCCCAGGGGTACAATGGTAATCCGGCTGGGCGCGGGCCCAGCTGTCAGTGCCTCCGGCCTCCGTCTTCTCCGCCGACTACTGGGGCCCGCCGACTGGCTAGGTACGGAGCCGACAGGCCGCGTCCGCCGCGGGCAGGTCTTGCCAGCTGCTGATCACTGTAGTCGTGCTGCTAATGACGCGGGCTTCGTCATGGAGTCGTGGCAACAGCCCCGCTGCCTGGCGGGCGCTCACTATTGCCACTCTCCGTCACATCTGGTTAATGGCGCGTGGGCCCTGGGGGAGGATCTGGCCGACTCTCGAGGGCCGACTCCCAACGGGTCCGACTGGGGGTGCACTTGCCGTCTCCTGGGGTCCCACTGGCTGGTGGGACCCACCGCCCCAGGGTCGTACAGACAAGCCGTCGTGGGCGCAGGATTCGGTCCTTTGGTGCTGACGTTAGGGCCGGCACGGCAACAATGCCATGACGCACGGAGATCTTCCTGGGTACGGCGTGCTATAGCATGCCTACCCCTGGTAAGGGGTGGGAGTGGGCTTGACTGTAGCCACTCCCCGCCCCGTCCCTCTTGATGAAGGCATGGGGTTTGTTGGAGTCGCGGGCCAACTCCCCAAAGTCGGCTTCTCGGGAAGTCGCCAATCAGGAGTCGGCTTATCCTGAAGTCGTCCTCGGGACTCGGCCGCGGGTGGGCAGTCGCCTGCCTCGCCGCCGACTTCTCAGAAGGCGGCTCTTTGTCCTGGGGTCTTGAGGGGCGCAGCCTGCCCCAATGTCTTGAAAGGTTCCGGGGCTCGGGTTAGCCTACCCGTGGCCCTTTACACCGATAAAGGGGGAGATATATAACATATATAATTATAAAAAGAGAGTTTTTTTAACACGGTATAGACGAGTTGGTGATGATAGTGTGTCTGTCATCCTGCAATATAGGCCGTCTGATTTATATCTGACGGATAGGAAGGAAACTATGGCAATTTTGCAAAAAGGTACCCACACACCTCTCCACATTTGCAAATAAGGCCTTCCCTCATTCATCCTTTTCTCTCACAATATTAAAATACTCATACAAATGCATCTTGATGATATGCGCAACGCACGGGCATTATGGGGGGTTCAATTGAGAAATACTCAGACAGGCTCACAGTTCTGGACTTTGGGCCACAGGCCGGTGGGCCTGCATGTTTGGGGGCCCATGTTTTCTACCTCGGCGCTTTTCATATTGCAAGTGGTCGATATGGCGCTGGTTTTAGATGCTGTCGCAAGGCAAATACAAAAAATTGAATAAAGCACGGTAGCTGTAGGAATGAAATCAAACGATAGTTCCTAACCAGCAATCAAAGTTGCAATTCTATCAACGATAATGTCGTACTACTTATACACACATGACACTTGTTTCACCATGCCAGAGTATTACATCAAAATCTCTCGGCGGATAGATCAGTTCGGCAGTACTGAAGAATTCCAAAGTTGATTTGGACCATCTCTCCTTGCCGAGAAAGTTGGATTTTGACATCAACCCCTACCGCAAGATATGATTTAGATTTGAACCTTGACCATCCTTTAGCATCAATCATCATGCGACCATCCTATGTACTTACGGTATATTGAGTAGGTTCATTCCCACCAAGTTTGCGCATGGTAAGAGAAACTTGGCCACGGTATCTGATGACCCACAAGTATAGGGGATCTATCGTAGTCCTTTCGATAAGTAAGAGTGTCGAACCCAACGAGGAGCAGAAGGAAATGATAAGGGGTTTTCAACAAGGTATTCTCTGCAAGTACTTAAATAAGTGTTAACATATAGTTTTGTGAAAGGATAAATTGTATCGAGCAACAAGTAAAAAAAGTAAATAAAGTGCAGCAAGGTGGCCCAATCCTTTTTGTACCAAAGGACAAGCCGGAACAAACTCTTATATAAGGAAAAGCGCTCCCGAGGACACATGGGAATATCGTCAAGCTAGTTTTCATCATGTTCATATGATTCGCGTTCGATACTTTGATAATTTGATATGTGGGTGGACTGGTGCTTGGGTGCTGTTCTTACTTGAACAAGCATCCCACTTATGATTAATCTCTATTGCAAGCATCCACAACTACAACAAAAGTATTAAGGTAAACCTAACCATAGCATGAAACATGTGGATCCAAATCAGCCCCTTACGAAGCAACGCATAAACTAGGGTTTACGCTTCTGTCACTCTAGCAACCCATCATCTACATATTACTTCCCAATGCCTTCCTCTAGGCCCAAATAATGGTGAAGTGTTATGTAGTTGACGTTCACATAACACCACTAGAGGCTAGAAAACATACATCTTATCAAAATATCAAACGAATACCAAACTCACATGACTACTAATAGCAAGACTTCTCCCTTGTCCTCAGGAACAAACGTAATTACTCACAAAGCATATTCATGTTCATAATCAGAGGGGTAATAATATGCATATAGGATCTGAACATATGATCTTCCACCAAATAAACCAACTAGCATCAACTACAAGGAGTAATCAACACTACTAGCAACCTACTAGCACCAATCCCGGACTTTGAGACAAGAATTGGATACAAGAGATGAACTAGGGTTTCGAGATGAGATGGTGTTGGTGAAGATGTTGATGGAGATTGCCCTCTCCCGATGAGAGGAGCGTTGGTGATGATGATGGTGATGATTTCCCCCTCCTGGAGGGAAGTATCCCCGGCAGAACATCTCTACCAGAGCTCTAGATTGGTTCCGCCAAGGTTCCGCCTCGTGGCGGCGGAGTCTCGTCCCGAAAAGTTCATTTTTATTTTTTTCTCATCGAAAGACTTCATATAGCAGAAGATGGACGTCAGAGACCCACCAGGGGGCCCACGAGGTAGGGGGCGCGCCCTAGGAGGGTGGCGCGCCCCCACCCTCGTGAGCAGCGTGTGGGCCCCCTGGCCTTCATCCTTGGCGAGGATTTTTCTTTATTTATTTTAAGATGTTCCGTGGAGTTTCAAGACTTTTGGAGTTTCACAGAATAGGTCTCTAATATTTGCTCCTTTTCCAGCCCAGAATTCCAGCTGCTGGCGTTCTCCCTCCTTATGTAAACCTTGTAAAATAAGAGAGAATGGCCATAAGTATTGTGACATAAAGTGAAATAACAGTCCATAATGCAATAAATATCAATATAAAAGCATGATGCAAAATGGACGTATCAACTCCCCAAGCTTAGACCTTGCTTGTCCTCAAGCGAAAAGCCGATAACTATAAATATGTCCTCATGTTTAGAGGTAGAGGCGCCGATAAGGCATCTTGATTATTTTCATAACAGCAACATATATAGATTTTGTCATATGATTACTTATGTTCAAGTGATGATCTATCCACAATGCAAAAGTACAAATCATAAACCTTATTGGGCTCCGATAAACTATAATCTCAATCATTGAAGCAATTGCAATTGATCATAACATCGGAAAGATTCTATGCCAGAGCTAAAAAGCAAGTCCACATACTCAACTATCATCTGGTCCTTCATAATTGCTAACACTCACACAATACTTGTGGTTACGGAGTTTTAATCGGACATAGAGAAAGATAGGGGCTTATAGTTTTGCCCCACAACCTTTTACCTCAAGGGTAATGTCAACAATAATAATTCATGCTCCCCTATATCCAATTAGATATATATATATCATGTCGCTTTTATTACTTCCACATCACAAGATCGTATAAAGCTTATTTCTCCCAAACCAATCAATCATACATATTTAGAGCAATTTTTATTGCTTTGCACCGATGATAACTTACTTGAAGGATCTTACTCAATCCATAGGTAGATATGGTGGACTCTCAGGGCAAAACTGGTTTAAGGGTATTTGGAAGCACAAATAGTATTTCTACTTGGTGCTGAGAATTTTCTAGCATGAGGGGGAAAGGCAAGCTCAACAAGTTAGAGGATCCATGAAAACATACTTTATCTCAGATATAAGAAAGACATAACTCATTACGTTGTCTTCCTTGTCCAACATCAACCCTTTAGCATCTCATATTTTAATGAGTGCTCCCAATCATAAAAGATGTCAATGATAATATATCTATATGTGAAAACCTCTCTTTCCTTATTACTTCCTATTAATTGCAACAATGACCAAAGCTATGTCTACCAACTCCCACCAACTTTTAATCATCATACTCTTTCTATGTGAAGTCATTACTCTGAATAAGATCAATATGAACTTTTTGTTTCTTTTTATTCTTTTTTTCTTTCTTTTATTCACCCAAGATCATGGCAAAATAATCAAGCCCTTGACTCAACACTAATCTTTATTATATATAGCTCACAGACTCGATTACAAAGAAAGATCATAAAGCAAAACTCAAAACTAGATCATGCCATAAACTTTATTCTACTAGATCAAGATACTACTAATATGATCGAACTAATAAAAACGATAAAGATAGGAGTTGTGATGGTGATACGATACCGGGGCACCTCCCCCAAGCTTGATAGTTGCCAAGGGGAGTGCCCATACCCATGTGATTATATCTCCTTTGTTGGTTAAGAAGGTGGAGGTGACGGATAATCGCACATCGAGCGTAAGAGGTCCTCCACCTTGCGAATATTGCCCTTGAGTGCGACAATATGCTCCTTCAACAAACTATTTTCTTGTGTCAGATACTTGTTTTGTATATGAGCTAACTCAATCATCTTGAAAGCTTTGATCTTAGTTGGGGTAAGAAGGTTATGATCAAGTTGAAGGATGTCTTTTGCTGCCGGAGCTTGATCCTCCGTGGCCTTCTTGATCCTTTCATCCTTGTTGACCCTCGTGGGTTCTTCCCTCTTCAGATCTATCTTCATTAGCCAAGCATCGTTGTCACCATTGTTGGAGGAGGGAGACGACATGATGCCTAGCCTAGAAAACCCTGACAGAAAACAGCTCGAAACAAGAACAGAGGAGATTTGCGTGATACGGGAGTCAAAACCTTCAGGAGGTTATATAATGAATTTTTACCGACCAAAATGCATACCGTGCAAGAAAATGGAGTCCGGAAGGCACACGAGGCGCTCACGAGGTAGGGGCGCGCCCAGAGGGGTAGGGCACGCCCACCACCCTTGTGGGGCCCTCGTGTCCTTCCCAGACTGCTACTTATTTTTTCTATTTTTCTAAATATTCCAAGACGGAGAAATATTGCCTTAAAAATTGTTTTGGAGTCAATTTACTTACCGTACCACATACCTATTCCTTTTCGAAGTATGAAACATTCCGGAAAGTCTCCCTTATGTATTCCTCTGGGGTTACGGTTTCAATAATATGGGTTTCAACATTTATGGGATTACCTGAGATATAATGTTTGATTCTTTGACCGTTTACCACCTTCAGATTTGTGCATTCGAATTTGTTGATCTTTATGGCACCGGAACGGTAGACCTCTTCGATAACATAGGGGCCTTCCCATTTAGAGAGAAGTTTTCCAGCAAAAAATCTTAAACAAGAGTTGTATAGCAATACATAATCACCTACATTAAACTCACGCTTTTGTATCCTTTTGTCATGCCATCTTTTAACTTTTTCTTTAAACAACTTGGCATTTTCATAAGCTTGGGTTCTCCATTCATCAAGTGAGCTAATATCAAATAACCTCTTCTCACCGGCAAGTTTAAAATCATAGTTGAGCTCTTTAATAGCCCCATATGCCTTATGTTCTAGTTCGAGAGGTAAGTGACATGCTTTTCCATAAACCATTTTATACGGAGACATACCCATAGGATTTTTGTATGCAGTTCTATAAGCCCATAATGCATCATCAAGTTTTTTGGACCAATTCTTTCCAGACCTATTAACAGTCTTTTGCAAAATTAATTTGAGCTCCCTATTGCTCGACTCGACTTGACCACTAGACTGTGGGTGATAAGGAGATGCAATTCTATGATTATCATCATACTTAGCAAGCATTTTACGGAAAGCGCCATGAATAAAGTGTGAACCACAATCAGTCATTAAATATCTAAGGACTCCAAACCTCGGAAAAATAACTTCCTTAAGCATTTTAATAGAAGTGTTATGATCAGCACTACTAGTTGGAATAGCTTCTACCCACTTAGTAATGTAATCAATAGCAACTAAAATATGTGTGTATCCATTAGAGGCAGGAAAAGGTCCCATATAATCAAAGCCCCAAACATCAAACGGTTCAATAACAAGAGAATAATTCATAGGCATTTCTTGACGTCTACTAATATTACCAATTCTTTGACATTCATCACAAGACAAGACAAACTTATGGGCATCCTTGAAGAGAGTAGGCCAATAAAAACCAGATTGCAATACCTTATGTGCAGTTCTATCTACAGCATGGTGTCCTCCATAAGCCTCGGAATGACACTTGCGTACGATCTGTTCCTGTTCACGCTCAGGTACACAACGTCTAATAACACCATCTACTCATTCTTTATAAAGATGTGGGTCATCCCAAAAGTAATGTCTCAAGTCATTGTTTTTTTCTTTTGCTGGTATGTGAAGCTAGGTGGTATAAACTTAGCAAAAATATAATTAGCATAATCAGCATACCATGGAGTACTACGAGAAGTACTTATAACATTTAATTGTTCATCAGGAAAGCTATCATTAATAGCTAGTGGGTCATCAAGAACATTCTCTAACCTAGACAAGTTGTCTGCAAAGGGGTTCTCAGCTCCCTTTCTATCAACAATATGCAAATCAAATTCTTGTAGCAAGAGAACCCATCTAATAAGTCTAGGTTTAGCATCTTTCTTTTCCATAATGTATTTAATAGCAGCATGATCAGTGTGAATAGTTACTTTAGAATCAACAATATAAGGTCTGAACTTATCACAAGCAAATACAACTGCTAAAAGCTCTTTTTCAATAGTAGCATAATTTCTTTGAGCATTGTCTAGAGTCTTACTAGCATAATGAATAACATTTAGTTTCTTATCAACTCATTTCCCTAGAATAGCACCTACAGCATAATCACTAGCATCACACATAATTTCAAAGGGTAAATTCCAATAAGGTGGCTGAACAATAGGTGCAGAGACTAATGCTTTCTTAAGTATTTGAAATGCTTCTACACAATCATCATCAAAGACAAATGGTATATATTTTTGCAACAAATTAGTAAGAGGCCGAGAAAAATTTGAGAAGTCCTTAATGAACCTCCTGTAAAATCCGGCGTGACCAAGGAAACTTCTTATACCTTTGATGTCCTTGCGACATGGCATCTTTTCAATGGCATCGACCTTGGCTTTATCAACTTCAATACCTCTTTCAGAAACTTTATGCCCCAAGACAATACCTTCATTAACCATAAAGTGGCACTTTTCCCAATTCAAGACAAGATTAGTTTCTTCACATCTCTGCAAAACTCGATCAAGATTGCTCAAGCAATCATCAAAAGGGGAACCATAGACGGAAAAATCGTCCGTGAAAACCTCACAAATCTTTTCACAAAAGTCAGAGAATATAGCCATCACGCATCTTTGAAAGGTAGCAGGTGCATCACATAAACCAAAAGGCATACATCTATAAGCAAAAGTACCAAAAGGGCATGTAAAAGTAGTCTTTGATTGATTTCTAGCTGACATAGGTATTTGAGAGAAACCAGAATAACCATCTAGAAAGCAATAGTGTGTATGTTTGCATAATCTTTCTAGCATTTGATCAATAAAAGGTAAGGGGTAATGATCTTTCTTAGTAGCTTTATTTAATTTGCGGAAATCAATTACCATCCTATGACCTGTGATAATTCTTTGTGGAATCAATTCATCTTTATCATTAGGAACAACAGTAATACCTCCCTTCTTAGGGACACAATGGACAGGACTTACCCACTGACTATCAGCAACGGGATAAATTATACCTGCCTCCAAAAGCTTGAGTATTTCTTTTCTTACCACTTCTTTCATTTTAGGATTCAGACGTCATTGGATCACGAACTAGTTTGGCATCTGCTTCCAAATTTATTTTATGTTGACATAGAGTGGGACTAATGCCCTTAAGATCATCAAGAGTATATCCAATAGCAGCATGATGCTTCTTCAGAGTTTTCAACAATCTTTTTTCTTCATGCTCTGAAAGGTTAGCACTAATAATAATAAGATATATCTTCTTTCCATCAAGATAAGCATATTTAATATTATCACGCAAAGGTTTAAGCTCAAACACGGGATCACCCTTGGGTGGAGGAGGATCCCCTAAAATTTCAACAGGAAAATTGTGTTGCAGAATAGGTTCCTGTTTAAAGAATACTTCATCTATTTCCCTTCTTTCATTCATGAACATATCATTTTCATGGTATAGCAAATAGTGTTCTAAAGGATCACTAGGAGGTACGGCAATAGAAGCAAGACCAATAATTTCATCCTTACTAGGTAATTCTTCCTCATGATGCTGTTTACTAAATTTAGAGAAATTAAACTCATGAATCATATCATCCAAACCAATAGTAACAACATTCTTTTCGCAATCTATCCTAGCATTAACAATGTTCAAGAAGGGTCTACCAAATATAATGGGACAAAAGCTATCTTGCAGAGAAGTATGAACAAGAAAATCAGCAGGATATTTAGTTTTCCCACACAAGACTTCAACATCTCTAACAATTCCCATCGCTGAAATAGTATCTCTATTGGCAAGTTTAATTATGACATCAATATCTTCTAATTCAGCAAGTGCAATTTCATGCTTGATTTCTTTATACAAGTCATAAGGTATAACACTAGCACTAGCACCCATATCACATAAGCCATGATAACAATGATCTCCTATTTTAACGGAAATAATAGGCACGCCTACCACAGGTCTATGTTTATCTTTAGCACAAGATTTAGCAATTCTAGCAGTTTCACCATCGAACTGAATAACATGCCCATCAATATTATCAGACAAGAGATCTTTAACAATAGCAATATTAGGTTCTACTTTAACTTGCTCAGGAGGTGTATAAGTTCTAATATTGCTTTTACGAACAACAGTTGAAGCTTTAGCATGATCCTTTACTCTAACAGGGAAATGTGGTTTCTCAACATAAGAAGTAGGAACAATAGGATCATTATAAGTGACAGTCTTTTCTTCAACTTTAATAGGTGCAGCTACTTTTACTTCTATGGGAGGATGATATTTAAACCACTTCTCCTTAGGGAGATCAACATAAGTAGCAAAAGATTCATAGAAAGAAGCTACTATCTCAGAGTCAAGTCCATATTTAGTGCTAAACTTACGGAAAATATCGGTGTCCATAAAAGATTTAACACAATCAAACTTAGGTGTCATACCTGACTCTTTACCTTCATCGAGGTCCCAATCTTCAGAGTTGTGTTTAATTCTATCCAATAAATTCCATCTGAATTCAATAGTCTTCATCATAAAAGAGCCAGCACAAGAAGTATCGAGCATGGTTTGATTATTATGAGAAAGCCGAGCATAAAAACTTTGCATAATTATTTCTCTCGAGAGCTCATGATTGGGGCATGAATATAACATTGATTCAAGCCTCCCCCAAGCTTGAGCTATGCTTTCTCCTTCGCGAGGCTAGAAATTATATATATAATTGCGATCACGGTGAACAAGATGTATAGGGTAATACTTTTGATGAAATTCCAACTTCAATCTTTTATAGTTTCATGATCTCATATCATGACATAGCCTATACCATATCAATGTGTCTCCCTTCAAAGATAAAGGGAAGACCTTCTTCTTAGCAACATCATCGGGTATACCTGCAAGCTTAAATAATCCACAAACTTCATCCACGTATATTAAGTGATCATCAGGATGCTTTGTTCCATCTCTTGTAATAGGGTTAGCTAGCAGTTTTTCCATCATACCCGAAGGAAATTCAAAAGGACTTTCATTTTCAATAGGTTCAGTATGTTGAGGAGCAACTCTTTGCTCTACTAGACGGGGTGAAGATACCCCGAACAAGCCCCTGAGAGAATTACTTTCCATAGTAGCAAGTGACAGTAAATTTCAGCACACTATATAAATTTTTCCTTACCAAAGGCGCTACACACCCCGGCAACTGCGCCAGAAAAGAGTCTTGATGATCCACAAGTATAGGGGATCTATCGTAGTCCTTTCGATAAGTAAGAGTATCGAACCCAACAAGGAGTAGAAGGAAGTGATAAGCGGTTTTCAACAAGGTATTCTCTGCAAGTACTGAAATAAGTGGTAACAGATAGTTTTGTGATAGGATAAATTGTAACGAGAAACAAGTAACAAAAGTAAATAAAGTGCAGCAAGGTGGCCCAATCCTTTTTGTAGCAAACGACAAGACGAAACAAACTCTTATATAAGGAAAAGCGCTCCCGAGGACACATGGGAATATCGTCAAGCTAGTTTTCATCACGTTCATATGATTCGCGTTGGATACTTTGATAATTTGATATGTGGGTGGACCGGTGCTTGGGTGTTGTTCTTACTTGAACAAGCATCCCACTTATGATTAACCTCTATTGCAAGCATCCGCAACTACAACAAAAGTATTAAGGTAAACCTAACCATAGCATGAAACATGTGGATCCAAATCAGCCCCTTACGAAGCAACACATAAACTAGGGTTTAAGCTTCTGTCACTCTAGCAACCCATCATCTACTTATTACATCCCAATGCCTTCCTCTAGTCCCAAATAATGGTGAAGTGTTATGTAGTCGACGTTCACATAACACCACTAGAGGCTAGACAACATACATCTTATCAAAATATCAAACGAATACCAAATTCACATGACTACTAATAGCAAGACTTCTCCCTTCTCCTCAGGAACAAATGTAATTACTCAAAAAGCATATTCATGTTCATAATCAGAGGGGTAATAATATGCATATAGGATCTGAACATATGATCTTCCACCAAATAAACCAACTAGCATCAACTACAAGAAGTAATCAACACTACTAGCATCAATCCCGGACTTTGAGACAAGAATTGGATACAAGAGATGAACTAGGGTTTGGAGATGAGATGGTGCTGGTGAAGATGTTGATGGAGATTGCCCTCTCCCGATGAGAGGAGCGTTGGTGATGACGATGGTGATGATTTCCCCCTCCTGGACGGAAGTATCCCCGGCAGAATAGCTCTGCCGGAGCTCTAGATTGGTTCCGCCAAGGTTCCGCCACATGATGGCGGAGTCTCGTCCCAAAAAGTTCCTTT
The DNA here is from genome assembly GCA_034509565.1 of Triticum monococcum. NCBI lineage: Eukaryota > Viridiplantae > Streptophyta > Magnoliopsida > Poales > Poaceae > Triticum > Triticum monococcum. Next base: position 760,134,018 of record CM067842.1, read on the forward strand.
TTATTTTTTCTCATCGAAAGACTTCATATAGCAGGAGATGGACGTCGGAGACCCAGCAGGGGCCACCGAGGTAGGGGGCGCGCCCTAGGAGGGGGGCGCGCCCCCACCCTCGTGAGCAGGGTGTGGGCCCCTGGCCTTCATCTTTGGCGAGGATTTTTCTTTATTTATTTTAAGATGTTCCGTGGAGTTTCAAGACTTTTGGAGTTTCACAGAATAGGTCTCTAATATTTGCTCCTTTTCCAGCCCAGAATTCCAGCTGCTGGCGTTCTCTCTCCTTATGTAAACCTTGTAAAATAAGAGAGAATGGCCATAAGTATTGTGACATAAAGTGAAATAACAGTCCATAATGCAATAAATATCGATATAAAAGCATCATGCAAAATGGACGTATCAACTCCCCAAGCTTAGACCTTGCTTGTCCTCAAGCGAAAAGCCGATAACAATAAATATGTCCTCATGTTTAGAGGTAGAGGCGTCGATAAAAATAAAATATGGACATGAAGCATCTTGATTATTTTCATAACAACAACATATATAGATTTTGTCATATGATTACTTATGTTCAAGTGATGATCTATCCACAATGCAAAAGTACAAATCATAAACCTTATTGGGCTCCGATAAACTATAATCTCAATCATTGAAGCAATTGCAATTTATCATAACATCGGAAAGATTCTATGTCAGAGCTAAAAAGAAAGTCGGCATACTCAACTATCATCTAGTCCTTCATAATTGCTAACACTCACACAATACTTGTGGTTACGGAGTTTTAATCGGACACAGAGAAAGATAGGGGCTGATAGTTTTGCCCCACAACCTTTTACCTCAAGGGTAATGTCAACAATAATAATTCATGCTCCCCTATATCCAATTAGATATATATATATATATATATATATATATATATATATATATATCATGTTCTTTCCAACATGCTGAGCTTGCCAAAGGATAAAATGAAAAAGGAAAAGTGATGATCACCATGACTCTTGCATAAGGTAGAAGATAATAATAAAAGATAGGCCCTTCACAGAGGGAAGCAAAGGTTGCCATGCGCTTTTATGTTTGGATGCACAAAATCTCAATGCGAAAGAAGGTCACTTTATATTGCCCCTTGTGATATGAACCTTTATTATGCAGTTCGTCGCTTTTATTACTTCCACATCACAAGATCGTATAAAGCTTATTTCTCCCACACCAATCAATCATACATATTTAGAGCAATTTTTATTGCTTTGCACCGATGATAACTTACTTGAAGGATCTTACTCAATCCATAGGTAGATATGGTGGACTCTCATGGCAAAACTGGTTTAAGGGTATTTGGAAGCACAAATAGTATTTCTACTTGGTGCTGAGAATTTGTCTAGCATGAGGGGGAAAGGCAAGCTCAACAAGTTATAGGATCCATGACAACATACTTTATCTCAGATATAAGAAAGACATAACTCATTACATTGTCTTCCTTGTCCAACATCAACCCTTTAGCATGTCATATTTTAATGAGTGCTCCCAATCATAAAAGATGTCAATGATAATATATCTATATGTGAAAACCTCTCTTTCCTTATTACTTCCTATTAATTGCAACAATGACCAAAGCTATGTCTGCCAACTCCCAACAACTTTTAATCATCATACTCTTTCTATGTGAAGTCATTACTCTGAATAAGATCAATATGAACTTTTTGTTTCTTTTTATTCTTTTTTTCTTTCTTTTATTCACCCAAGATCATGGCAAAATAATCAAGCCCTTGACTCAACACTAATCTTTATTATATATAGCACACAGACTCGATTACAAAGAAAGATCATAAAGCAAAACTCAAAACTAGATCATGCCATAAACTTTATTCTACTAGATCAAGATACTACTAATAGGATTGAACTAATAAAAACGATAAATATAGGAGTTGTGATGGTGATACGATACCGGGGCACCTCCCCCAAGCTTGGCAGTTGCCAAGGGGAGTGCCCATACCCATGTGATTATATCTCCTTTGTCGGTTAAGAAGGTGGAGGTGACGGATAATCGCACATCGAGCGTAAGAGGTCCTCCAGCTTGCGAATATTGCCCTTGAGTGCGACAATATGCTCCTTCAACAAACTATTTTCTTGTGTGAGATACTTGTTTTGTATACGAGCTAACTCAATCATCTTGAAAGCTTTGATCTCAGTTGGGGTAAGAAGGTTATGATCTCAGTATACGAGCTATCCTCCGTGGCCTTCTTGATCATTTCATCCTTGTTGACCCTCGTGGGTTCTTCCCTCTTCAGATCTATCTTCATTAGCCAAGCATCGTTGTCACCATTGTTGGAGGAGGGAGACGACATGATGCCTAGCCTGGAAAACCCTGATAGAAAACATCTCGAAACAAGAACAGAGGAGATTTGCGTGATACGGGAGTCAAAACCTTCAGGAGGTTATATAATGAATTTTTACCGACCAAAATGCATATCGTGCAAGAAAATGGAGTCTGGAAGGCACACGAGGCGCTTACGAGGTAGGGGCGCGCCCAAAGGGGTAGGGCACGCCCACCACCCTTGTGGGGCCCTCGTGTCCTTCCCGGACTGCTACTTATTTTTTCTATTTTTCTAAATATTCCAAGACGGAGAAATATTGCCTTAAAAATTGTTTTGGAGTCAATTTACTTACCGTACCACATACCTATTCCTTTTCGGAGTATGAAACGTTCCGGAAAGTCTCCCTTATGTATTCCTCTGGGGTTACGGTTTCAATAGTATGGGTTTCAACATTTATGGGATTACCTGAGATATAATGTTTTATTCTTTGACCGTTTACCACCTTCGGATTTGTGCATTCAAAGTTGTTGATCTTTATGGCATCGGAACGGTAGACCTCTTCGATAACATAGGGGCCTTCCCATTTAGAGAGAAGTTTTCCTGCAAAAAATCTTAAACAAGAGTTGTATAGCAATACATAATCACCTACATTAAACTCACAAAATTTTTCCTTACCAAAGGCGCTACACACCCCGGCAACTGCGCCAGAAAAGAGTCTTGATGATCCACAAGTATAGGGGATCTATCGTAGTCCTTTCGATAAGTAAGAGTGTTGAACCCAACAAGGAGCAGAAGGATGTGATAAGCGGTTTTCAACAAGGTATTCTCTGCAAGTACTGAAATAAGTGGTAACAGATAGTTTTGTGATAGGATAAATTGTAACAAGAAACAAGTAACAAAAGTAAATAAAGTGCAGCAAGGTGGCCCAATCCTTTTTGTAGCAAACGACAAGACGGAACAAACTCTTATATAAGGAAAAGCGCTCCCGAGGACACATGGGAATATCGTCAAGCTAGTTTTCATCACGTTCATATGATTCCCGTTGGATACTTTGATAATTTGATATGTGGGTGGACCGGTGCTTGGGTGTTGTTCTTACTTGAACAAGCATCCCACTTATGATTAAGCTCTATTGCAAGCATCCGCAACTACAACAAAAGTATTAACGTAAACCTAACCATAGCATGAAACATGTGGATCCAAATCAGCCCCTTACGAAGCAACGCATAAACTAGGGTTTAAGCTTCTGTCACTCTAGCAACCCATCATCTACTTATTACTACCCAATGCCTTCCTCTAGTCCCAAATAATGGTGAAGTGTTATGTAGTCGACGTTCACATAACACCACTAGAGGCTAGACAACATACATCTTATCAAAATATCAAACGAATACCAAATTCACATGACTACTAATAGCAAGACTTCTCCCTTGTCCTCGGGAACAAACGTAATTACTCACAAAGCATATTCATGTTCATAATTAGTGGGGTAATAATATGCATATAGGATCTGAACATATGATCTTCCACCAAATAAACCAACTAGCATCAACTACAAGGAGTAATCAACACTACTAGCACCAATCCCGGACTTTGAGACAAGAATTGGATACAAGAGATGAACTAGGGTTTGGAGATGAGATGGTGCTGGTGAAGATGTTGATGGAGATTGCCCTCTCCCGATGAGAGGAGCGTTGGTGATGACGATGGTGATGATTTCCCACTCCCGGAGGGAAGTATCCCCGGCAGAATAGCTCTGCCGGAGCTCTAGATTGGTTCCGCCAAGGTTCCGCCACGTGATGGCGGAGTCTCGTCCCGAAAAGTTCCTTTTTATTTTTTCTCATCGAAAGACTTCGTATAGCAGGAGATGGACGTGGAGACCCACCAGGGGCCACCGAGGTAGGGGGCAGGGTGTGGTCCCCCTGGCCTTCATCTTTGGCGAGGATTTTTCTTTATTTGTTTTAAGATGTTCCGTTGAGTTTCAGGACTTTTGGAGTTGCGCAGAATAGGTCTCTAATATTTGCTCCTTTTCCAGCCCAGAATTCCAGCTGCCGGCGTTCTCCCTCCTGATGTAAACCTTGTAAAATAAGAGAGAATAGCCATAAATATTGTGACATAAAGTGAAATAATAGTCCATAATGCAATAAATATCGATATAAAAGCATGATGCAAAATGGACATATCAGTATCACGGATTGTTGAACGACTCCCTCGTTGCTCTAGGAATTCTCTGTTTGCAAACAAGAAGACATACAAAAACATTTAGATCAACACAGTGAATCATGTGAAACAACATGGAAAGAGAAAAGAATGAAGCACTTGGGTGGCCAATGCTTACCAAGAAGGTGGACATGTCGGTTTTTGTAAGGACTTTGGTATATGAAGTGAGAACTGTAGCCCAGTCTGTTGCCGGTGCAACTGCTAGTTCTGTTGCCGCTGCATGGGTCGGAGCAGATACAAGTGCATGTGTTGGTGCAGGTGCCGAAACCGTTGCTGGTGCCCGTGCCGGTGCGACTGGTAGTGCCATTGCTGATGCTGGAGATGGTGCTCCTTGTAGAGCTGGTGCCGGTGTCGGAACAGGTGCCGGTGTCGATGGCTGATCCTCCGGTAGATCAGCCTGAACCACTAACACGGTCGGTGCCCAATCCTCGGCTGGATCAGACTGAGCTTCTGTCGCTGTCAGTGCAAGAGCAACTGCCAGTGCTTGATTCATTGCTGAAGGTGGTAGCGATGTGCAAGACAGCCGCGATCGTGTCTGGTTTGCTATGATCAGCTTTCTATCGTGACTAGGCTCCATGCCCGTGATCCACTCTTTTTCTTCATTTCTTTTAAATGCGAGAAGGAATAATTGTGGCATTTTGTTAAACCAAACTGCAGTTCATCATAGGGATTCAGCTTGTACTCTGACAATAGACTGATCCATTTTTTCCAGCAATATAAGTGATGGACAGTGCCTTCATTACTGACACGACATAAGAAGTGAAACCTGCCAAAATATCCATCATAGAGCAAACCAAACGATTTATTCTATGACGAATGTCACATGGAAAAACCTGCATCGTAAAATTGCAGCAAAAGAAAGCGAACATGACATTAAATCAATAATATTTAGACAATAAATCAATAAGATTTACTTGATGTGACATGAGTGAATCCTTACCAGGAAATCACTATGTTGAAGTACTAAACAGAAGATTGGTCGTCCAACTACGTGTGGCATGCAGGGCCCCCACCTACTCCCACAAGCAGGACAGTCCAAAGGTCATGACAAATCGTATGGACCGAACATCCATGGGACTGGAAATCCTGGTGCGTGCGATAAACCATGCAATGCATACAGATATTGGAGTGTAACCATAATTGATAAACTGTCCTCACAAAAAAGATGATCTGGATACTTCAAAATATACAGATTAAATTGAGTGGACAGACATTAACATAGACTGTTCTCAGGACTCACCACACCAAAAGCGGCAGTACTAAACAATACAGGGTTCACAAACACAAATCAAGTACTGAACAATAGTACTTACTACAGATAATTAAACTCTACAGACTATGTCTTGCCACCGAACTATGGGATGAACCCCGCATAACTGACTAGGCCGTGGACTTCGTGAGAGATGTCTACCGTCACCATCACCATCTCCTCAACCTTGGAGAACCTAACAGAGTGGTCTTTCCACTCATAAACATGACGATGAAGACACGATGCACCAGATTTGTCGGGACGCTTTACAAGAACCACACCCTTCGTAATCGAAGGCAGAACCGGGAAATTATCATGGTCAAGTACAGCCTCCAGAACACGTCTGACAACAATGCTATAGGAAAACACTAGTTCAGGACACGTGGCGACAAGGACACAGTAGCTGGATAGTTTAGTAGTAGAACTCATCCTCAGGTCTTCCAGTTCACATGGCATGACTTTGAGAACTTCATCTCCATCGCGGACCTGGTTGTAATTCGAACAGAAACCAAATATTTTATTACTACCTCCGTTCAGAATTATAAGATGATTCACGATATTTTACTCCATATATGACTACATATACGCACAAAAATGACTGAACAAAGACACTAGAACATGTCTTCAAAGGCATGAGAGCAGAGGGATTACTTGCAATATCCATAACACAAGTTACTAATGCAAACATACCCTCTTCAAAGGTAGCATTGATGTTCATAAAGTAGTTGAAAGTAATCAATAAGAAATCAGTGTCAACCTCTCGCATGTTTTGGTCAAAAGAGGAATTTAGAACCGCCATTTGGCACACAAAAATCACATGCAAGATCACCCAGAAAGTGGTACTAATAGTACTAGTACTGCATGTTAGATGAATAAACACGATCAAGATCGAGAAAAATATCAGCAAGAAGAGATATTACCTGGACTTGCTTAATGAGGGATCCCGGAGAGGGGGGCTTGGACAGGGCGATGGCTTTGATCTTGTCTGCGGTAGTCTCGGCGGGGTGCTTGCGCTTCTTCGTGCCATGAGCCTCGACGGTTTTTGCGAGAGCCATAGACATCACTTCGACTGGTGCTCTAGCGTCCATCAAGAAACTGCCAAATAGAAATAAAAGAAAATAAACCATAATCACAAACCCAAAAGAAGAACACAGAGGAGTTATAGGATCGGTCTCGGGGTTGCAAGACCAGGCCTTGGCCAAAATCAACACCATTGATGCGCTCACCTTTCCTTCTTTGGGAGAGAAGAACAATGGCAGAAGTAGGTCGGGGTTTTCTTGAAGAAATGAGGAACAAGATGAGGGAGAATCGAGGGTTGGGTAGAGAGGAAGCTGAGAGAGAAGAGTGAACCGATGGTTGCTTCGTCCGTCCAACTTACTACTGGAAAGGAGGGGGTTTTGTGATTTGATGGCTCATTGGGCATTACTGCGACGCTTCGATCGGGGAAGTCTACCGTGCAGTTGGGCACACTACTATGGAGTAATTTAGTGCGTGGCTGGTGGACCCTGATGATGGCTATCCCACACGTTGGCGAAAGGGAATAGCAAAGTTCCCGACGACCGTCGAGAAGGATGCGCATGGTAGAGCGAGTCCACTATTTTTTCTGAAGAAAATAAATTATTACAGCAAGCGTTTCCAATCTTACGATGGACGAGAGTGATACACGGTAGCCACTTGAACATACACAGTGCTCCTACTACTAGGCATGTGCAGTGGTTCATACGCCAGTACTACATAATATTGTTGCTAGTGTAGGAGTAAGATATGACGATAACAAATGATATTGTGCGCATGTCAGCTATATGAACAGTAATGTAACTATATTGAGATGAGAATGCAACCAAACACACCCACACGCTTTGTGCTACAGTGACTGATCTGCACCGTCTGATTTTAATCCAACGGCCATGTTGCGCCGAGACATGGACATGCCCATGCAAAGGACGCCTAAACACCACCGAAGTCCCTCTGCTTCTCGAGGCGCGTGACGTTGGTGATGCAGGGTGCAACGGCCCGCAGAGCCCACTCCCGGTCGACGGGAGCCAGCTCGTAAAAGACGGCGTCCAATGGCACGAATGGATTCTGGTGACGGAGCCGTGAGATGATTCGCCCGACAACGGCGATGGCAGCCCGCAACCCCTCCTTGTCCAGCTCCGCCCCCACCATCGCGCGGAGATCGCTCAGCTCCTCGGAGATATAGGTGAAGAAGGATACTAGGTCAGGAAGTTGCAGCTCGTTGAAGTCGACGGGGTGGTCGAATAGGTTTAGCCCGACTGCCGACATGGTCACACTAGCACGACGGTAGGCATCGCACAGCCGCAACACGTGTGTGGCAACTTGGTCCACCAAGTGGCTGAGTCGTTCCTGGACCATGTCACGATCGACCCGCTCGCGCTCCAGCCGCCTCCCTGGAGGGCCTATCATATCTCCCGCTTTCTGCAGCAGTGCCATCGACGCCTCGAGCATCTTTGTGGTGGACGCCTGCCGCTTTTGAAGCTCCGTGAACTCCCGCACATAACGGAGGAGCATGGCACTCCTCTCCTCCTTGAGCTCACGGAGCTCCACGTCCTTGGCCCTTAGCTCTGCATCCTTGGCCTCGAGCTCCTATGGCAGGCGCCTCACCTCAGACTCCATGATTTGTTGTGCTGCCATGGCACCAGGTAGAAGCAATGGGGAGAGGAAGCAAAGGGGGCGAAATGGCTGAAAGGCAATGCAATCTATGGGAAGGCGGAGGGAGCCCGCCAAGGAGCGGGGAATCTTTAGGTTTTCACCATGGGAAAACACCAGTCAACGACTTCTCACATCAAGGAGCAGTGGGTTTTACAGGCGGAGTCATCGTGACTAATTACTGCCGTGCTTGCTCCCGTCAATCAAAAAAATTAAAAATCCTGTCGCGCCTGCTCCCGTCAATCAAAAAATTAAAAATCCTGCCATGACTGCTGCACCCAAAGACTAGAGCAACACAGCGGTGGATATTTAAATTTACCTACCGGCAAGGAGATAAAAAAGGGTGAAAAAACAAATGTGGTGGCGGCCTAGCTAATCGGTCGCACTAGCCCGACTAGCAAGCCACCGTGCTTCATTGATGTACTCAGCTGGAAAGGTGGTATTTCATGATTTGACGACTCATTTACTTGCTTCGGCGCTACGACCGAGGAGGACCCAGAAAATGCGCGGTAGGGCATCCCACGTCTCGGCAAGGAAGAATATATGCGTGCACCACCCGGGAGGACCCCGAAACCGCGCGGTAGGGTGTGCCACGTCTCGGCACGGAGGAAAATTGTGTGTGTAAAAATATATCAGATGCAGTTGTACCTACGGATCGACCTCGGGACCCAGCCAGTCGGTCGAAAAGACCCCACTAGCCACACAGTTTCATCATGCTAACGTGGCACGGAGGATAGGTGTGGTTAGGTCCATCTCGACGAGCCAGAACGTCTCTTCTTCTAGGTGATTCTTCTATTTTCCAAGCTTTTTTAGTTATAATAATGCCATGGCAAGCTAGCGCCAGTCTTCGTGTGTGCCCGTGCGTCTAATAATGGTTTGATGATGGAGAGGACAGAGAGATCACAGACCTGGGACCCACCAGTAAGTGAGTCAACGGGCATGCACGTGTTAACGAGGCACTCCCTGTACTCTACTCAACGTAATACTATATAAAATCAAGTTAAGGGACAAAGCCAACAAGCGTTGTTGTTTCAGGCTATCGACTTACGCTTTGTAGTCCAGGTTGCCAGTTCAAATCTCGCATTTCAGATTTGTTAGTTTTAGGTCCAAGTTTGATCAATGACAAGTGGGACCCATGTGTGTTGTTCCGATATTTCAGTGTAGGATGGTTTTTTTGAACAAACACTTTGCGCGGTTAGACAAGTAACGGCACGAGTTACACGTATTTTGCAAGTTTACAAAGAAAAATGACAATGTCATAGAATATCACATCCACCCCGCATCTTAGATGCTATGGTGATACGAGCAAGGTTGTTAGAATTGCGAGTTTGAATCGGATTGGAGCTCTGATGGCAGAATCATATATCATAGAATCTTCACTACCAGGATCGCAGAAACATAGATTTTATGAACTAAAAACATAGAATCAGATGGGTTAGTTTGGATCATAAATCGTAGAATTGTATAATAGAATCGCGATTCTAACAACCTTGGATACGAGTTTTTACATCATTGGAAGTGAGATCCAATGGCTTGGGAGTAGTCTTTGTAATTATGCGCAATTTCCAAACTCTCCAAAGGTTTTTTGCAAATAAACATTCAGGCCTCGTGTGTGCCTCTGAATCTTGGATCCAACGGCTCCCCGTTGCTCATATTAGGTGCTCCCCATAGCTTAATTAGCCGCTACGGTGATACGAGCATCTAGGTCGTATGATCTATGATCATGGCACATGCGTAGTACTTGTACTTTCTGCGCAATTCCCAAACTCTCTCAGTTGTATATTGCAAAAACATTCAAACCTCCTACTATGGGCCGTTAGATCTTCGTGAACTCGTATCACCATAGAATCTACGATGCGGAAACACCTCATATTCACCCGTGCGAGAAAACACCAGGTGCTCTCGCAGCGTGGATGCTACGGTGATACGAGCTTCGAGGTTGTTTGATCTAAGATCCAATGGCATCTGAGCAGTCTTTGTGCTTGTAAACAGTGGTCGAACTCTTTGGGGGCTTTTCTGCAAAAAAACCATTCGAACCTTCGAGGAGTTGTTGGGTCACAAATCCAACGGCTCCGGAGAGCTTGTATCACCAAAGCATCTAAGGTGTGGTAGCACATGATATTCTTACATACAGGAGAATATCATGTCCTCCTTCATCTTAGATGCTACAGTGATACGAACTTCGAGTTCGTTGGATATGGGATCCAAGGGCATCTGAGTAGTTTTTTGTACAAATTGTGTGCAATTCTCAAACTCATTAAGGTTTCCTGTAAAAATATTAAGACATCATGTGAGTTGCTATATCTCAGATCTACAGGCTCCAAGCAACTCGTATCAGCATATAGCATCTAAGGTGTGGGGGCAGATGATATTATCTCGGGGAGGAGGGGGTGCACAACCAATCGGTATTTGGGAGCTAGGATGCGGAAAAATATAAACTAAACAATCCTAAACAGAGCTTCACCAATTTACCTAAGGTCGAGTGGTTAACCTCCGACATTCTACATAGCTCCGCCTAAACACAACATTTGCATGTAGTGTAGTACTAGACTTAATATTCATGTTTCAGTTTCCTGTTCGTTTTAAATATTGAATTGAGGATCATGCCTGTCTTACATTTCACTCCCTGCGTTCCTAAATATTAGTCTTTTCATATATTTCAAATGGACTGGCACATACGGATGTATATAGACATATTTTAGAGTGTAGACTCACTCATTTTGCTTCATATGTTGTCACTTGTTGAAATCTCTAAAAGACTAATATTTAGGAATAGAAGTAGTATTTTTGAATTTGTTTCATACATGCATGGTTTGGAAAAATAGATGCACTATATACTTATTGGATTGTTGTTGTGTTCGTGTGTGTGTGGCGGGGGGGGGGGGGGGGCGGGCATATGCTTGATACATACAATTTTTTCTCACCACCATATTGTTCATCTTTTAAATTTGAATTTGCAATGAAAAACTTACAAGGGATACCATGAAATGTGAAATCCATGTTGAGATCACTATATCACAAACTCACTCTAATTCAAGAACTCGTCATAAATCAATTACCATGTCAAGATTACTATTTGCAAGGAAAATACGGGCATTGCAATAGACATAGATTCATTCGGCAATTTAAAAGATTCCTTTCGTATTCTCGAATGGTACCCAACAGCGTACCGGCCAGACCTTGGCTTGTGTTAATCCTCAAAAAAAAACGGGCTCGTGTCCTTTTGGTGGCATGCGTGGTACGCACATTAGCCAATCCCAACCAGTTGAGCCTCCGCGTTTTTAGTCGAAATATCCGGCGGCCAGAATTCCAGCCCTAGGAAATTCCCCTCATGTCCCTGGTCCATAATGACTACCGATAAACAATGGAGGGATGATTTAGTAACTAGACAATGTTACCTACCATGCCGAGCACGGTTCAATTCCCTCGGTCGCCGCTCCCGAAGGTCACCCATCAACTGCATTGCCTAGTACTACTACTACAACACCAGGATGAGCACATAATTGATCCCGTTTGTTCGTGCCTAGTACTACTTGAGTTAATATATCAAGGACCCCTCAAAAAAGAGTTAATATATTAGGCAATGCACTGGTACGGACGGATTATCCTTTTACTCTGCCAAACTAAGCCAAATGTTTGACCAAATCCTTTCTTAAGAAATACAACAGGCGGGTGTATCGCTTGAAAATTTATTGGATGATGCATGTTATGATGTTGTTTTGAATCCTGGATTTTAAATTTCAGAAAATCCAAAAGTGACCAGAAATTCATGAAACTGAGCATGGTCGCGTGATATGGCACAAATATTCCTCCATAATTTTTTCTTCAATTTGAGACAAGCTGCTTATGACAAGTTGCACAAATGAAGAGCCAGGGTATTTTGGAACAAAGACCTGTCATGTTAATGCGAACACTTTGACTATTGAAACCATGGGCGCTTACGTGCCGCCACGAGTCCCGCTTCTCATAGAGGCGAGCGAGCAAGCGTGTGAGTCGACGGGAGGCGTGCGAGCAGACTATTGCGTCGGCTGACAGGGAGGCGTGCGAGCAGACCACTGCATAGGCTCACCGGGAGGTGAGCCCTTTGACCAGGCTCCGCCGCCCACCTTCTCCCAACTGCTCCCACTTTTAATGTCGCCAGCGCCGTAGTTTAAAATCAACCCTGCACTACCTGGTATCGCTACAATCTTATCTCTTCCTCTCTGATTCTCCTACATCTACCTCCAACCAGCCTGACGTAAACGTACGCCATGCCGCATCACGATGGCCTGCCCTTGGTCTTCCAGTTTCTTGAGGAATACACCCAGCCGGAGTCTCAAGAACATAAGGCGCCTTCGGACAAGCTTGAACCGGCCTTGCGGGAAGACACCGCGCCTGTCCCCGCTCCTCTTCCGGCTCCCGTCGCCCCGACTCTGCCAGCACCCATCCCCGTGGCATTGAAGGGCTGGGAGCCACACATTGTCGCCGAGCTTGATGCCAAGGGATTCCACGAGGTCCCTGTCGGTGTCAAAACCGGCGGATCTCGGGTAGGGGTCCCGAACTATGCGTCTAGGCCGGATGGTAACAGGAGGCAAGGGACACGAAGTTTTACCCAGGTTCGGGCCCTCTCGGTGGAGGTAAAACCCTACGTCTTGCTTGATTAACATTGATGATATGGGTAGTACAAGAGTAGATCTACCATGAGATCAGAGAGGCTAAACCCTAGAAGCTATCCTATGTTATGATTGTAGATGTGTATGTCGTCCTACGGACTAAAACCCTCCGGTTTATATAGACACCGGAGAGGGTTAGGGTTACATAGAGTCGGTTACAATGGTAGGAGATCTGAATAGCCGTATCGCCAAGCTTGCCTTCCACGCCAAGGAAAGTCCCTTCCGGACACGGGACGGAGTCTTCAATCTTGTATCTTCATAGTCCAGGAGTCCGGCTGAAGGTATAGTTCGGCTATCCGAACACCCCCTAATCCAGGACTCCCTCAGTAGCCCCTGAACCAGGCTTCAATGACGACGAGTCCGACGCGCAGATTGTCTTCGGCATTGCAAGGCGGGTTCCTCCTCCAAGTACTTCATAGAAGATTTTGAACACAAAGATAGTGTCCGGCTTTGCAAAATAAGTTTCCACATATTGCCATAGATAGAATAATATTTACACAAATCTAATCTGCTGACGTATTTCGTAGTGTGACATCACACCACAGCCAAAATTTTATTCGAACCGTTTTACTGTCCCATCTTAGCGCGTTATGTGAGGCGGTTTCCTTGGCACGTCTTGTTAAAGCAGAGATTGTGTCCCCTTATTCCGGGATTCTCATCAATACGGGCGTGGGTAACCCAACCACTTCTAGGACTCCTAGATCATAGGCAAGTCCAAACGGACACGGGGAGGATGCTTGATATCCACCCTCTTTATAAAGGGACGAGGCCTTTTATTTTTCCCTCCCGTGCTCAATCGAATCCTTCCCCCACCTCAAGCTCAAACGCCCAAAGTTCAGGTCAGTTGATCCGAACCTTCAGTCATGTCTGGATCTAGCCTTCAAGGCCGATGGGTGCCTTCTTCCGTCACGGAAGAAGATGTCAAAAGGTTGAGGGAGGCCAGATATTTGACCGCCGAGATTCTGCATTGGCTGCCTCCCCGGGGGCAGGCCGTCCCCTCCCCTGAAACCAACGAGAGCGTCGTGTTCGTCTCCCACTTCCTACGAGGCCTAGGCCTTGCATTGGATCCTTTTGTCAGGGTCTTGATGTTTTACTACGGGCTAGATTTCCATGATCTAGCTCCGGACTCCTTTCTTCATATCACGACATTTATTGTTGTGTGCGAGGCCTTCCTCCGGGTTACCCTTCACTTCGGCCTATGGCTCAAGACCTTTGAAGTAAAACCCATGATGATCAAAGGGCAACATGCAGAGTGTGGAGGTGCCTCAATACGCAAGATGACGGGAGCTGCATGGCCCACAGGTTCCATTCCAGAGGTGTCTGAATTGTGGCAACAGGAGTGGTTCTACATCACGGCTCCTAGAAGTGCCAAGTGGGCGGCCGCCCCTGTCTTTCGCCCGGGCCCTCCACCACAACTGATGTCATGGATTAGCAGAGGATTGAGCTGGGGTCCGGCCAAGGATGTGCCTATACTGCAAAGCCGCATTCAAGATCTCTTTAATGGAGATTTCAGTTTGGTTGCGATAGCACAAGTTATGCTGGTTCACCAAGTCCAGCCTTGCAAACGCCGGCCTCTTCGCTTGTGGGAGTTTAATCCCGAGGGACCACGTGCTATTCAAAATTTCCTCGGCCCGATGCACGAGGAGATGAACAAGTCGTTCTTCGGACCTCAAGTGGAGTGTCCGTAAATCACCGAGGACGCGGGCCTAAGTAGCAACCGCGCCACCGAACAGGTAAGGCATCTTCCGGCTGAACATACTATCTCTCCTTTTCACGAAGTTATTTCTGAGAGTTTGCTTTTTGACCAGGCCTGGCTAACAAAGGCGAAGTTGATTCGGTGTTCGGCCCCCCTCCCTGAGGGTTTGGAAATCCGGTATTGGAGAAGATGCTCCAGACCGCACCCTGCCCGGAGCCCTTAAAGGAAAATACTATAGAGGGTAATGTGGGCGGACGCGGGCCCTCATGCTGCCCATTCCAGCCGAGGGAGCGAGCGTCTCCATGAAGGAAGACGACCAGAAGAGGAAAAGAACTGCGCCTGGGGATTCGGAAGCCGAAACTTCCAAACGGGGGAAGAAGTCTCCCATAGAGGGTCCTACCTCGGGGGGCGCCGTTGCCGCACAAAGTCCGCGAGGGGATCAATTCTCCCACGAGTCGTAAGTGACCCAAAATACCGGATATGTTGTCTTTTCTTCTGAGAAGATAACCGCTGCATGTATCCTTGTAGTTCGGGCCTTAGCCCCTCTCAAGTGAGCTCGTCTTCGGGGGATCTTCTTCCAGAGATGATGGAGAGCGAAACGCCTCCTCCGAACTCCTCCGCTCTGGAAGCGGGCGACCCTGAAGTGTCGTCGCGGAGGGCCTCTCCGAGTCCGGCGAGGCCAGAAGATAATCCCGTTGACTCCCAAAGTTCCCAGTGTCCGGCTCCCGAAGAGAGCAGACAAACGAGTCCGGCACCGTCTAGTGTGCGGTCGGATGTTCTGAGGGAGTTGGTGGGGCGAGCGGCCATCTCAATTGAACACATGTGCTGATGAATACAGTGATGGAGAGAATCTCGTCCGCTGAAAGCGGATTGCATAAAGATTTTATTAGTCTACTGACAGGGTTTAAGGTACGTAAAATAATGTATGATAGTCCTGCACATACTAGGTTTGCCCTGTGTAGATAGTATCCCCTGAGAATCTGGTTGTCGTCGGAAACGACGATGAACAAAGGATCATATTCCCAGGTAATAACCATACTGCCTCGATGTGCAGGTGACGGAAGCTCCAGTGGCTAGCCGGACTAGCGACTTTGCCCATTTAGAATGGCAGTTAGATGCGGCAGACACCGACATCGAGCTTGTTAACAAAAGGCTTGACAAGGCACAGGGTAAGTGTCATTATCTGGTGAACGTCACATAGGAAGATTAGCATGATGCTAGTATCTTTAATATGTTGTGACTACAGATGGGGCTGCCACTGTTGAAGCCTTGCGGGCAAAACTTGCCCGAGCCAAGGAACAAGCGAGGTTGGGTAATGCGGCTGATTTAAAGGCGGCCGAAGAGTTGCAAGCCGAGAAGGCTGCACATGGCAAGAGCCGAGACAAGATGGCCAAGTTGGCCATAGAATTAAAAGCCGCCGCCGACCGTTGCCGGGTTCTTGAAAAGGAAAACCAGGCGAAGGCATCGGACCTTGAGAAGGCTGCTGCGACAAGAAAGGACCTCCGCTCTGCTATGAGGGCAAAGAAGGAGGAGCTGCGGGAAGCCGAGGATATTGTAGCTCGGAAATCCTTTATGTTGCGGAGGAAGTTCGGAGATCCACGGTATGCCCCCCTGGATCGGCTGTGTAGCTTGGAGGATGTGTATATGGATTTGGCGGCGAGCGCTGCCGATGCGGCCAAGTACTTCCAGGGTCAGACGTACCTTGGAGTAGAGCAGCTGTTTTGGAGACAATTCCATACTCCCGTGCGTCCACTTTCATTGACTGACCAATTAGCCAAATGGGCCGAACTAAATTGGTTGTCTGGACTCTCCATGAGGTCTGTTGTGGATCAGTTATGGCCGGAAGGGTCAAAACCGAACAGCTATTTCAGCTTTGTGCAACAGTTACTTGATGTGATGCCGCGCATTGATGCGATGAAGAGGTCGGCGTGCATAGAGGGCGCACGGATGGCCTTTGCCCGTGTCAAGGCATACTGGGCGGAGATGGATGTTACCAATGTTGCAGTGCGGGATTCGGCCATAGGTCGAAATGCAGCTGAGCACTACTTTGAAGAAGTTCTTGAGGGTGCCTGTTTGGTAGAGACCCAGTGCTCAAAAAATATTATGTTTGAGTGATATGTAATCTCATTGTAAGCGAAATGCTTTTATAGTGTTTTATAAGGCTATTTTTATACTTTTGCTTGAAAGTAATATGATGCCTCCTGGGCGGCCGTTTTTGTATACGTGTGTATAACCTGAAAGATTGCAGTCATCGGCTTCAACCCCCACGCGTTCACACTTAACCCAACGTCTTGGTCCTATTAAGGAGGTGATAGCGGAGCGAGTGAGGCAACCGGACTATAATGCTTTAACACTTTCACTTAGCCATAGGAGTTTGACAATGGGGCTACCAGATAGCCCCTGGTGGCTCCGCACTCTCCCGATCTCGGGGTGCGTATATGCTTGGCCGGAAAATGACCCTTCGTTAAGGCAGAGGAATTCTAACATTCCCACAGGTCATCGAGTGGTTGACCAGTCTCACGCTATATCATGACAGTCAGTTTTCGGCTTTCTCTACTAAGGTGCTCGTCCGGATGAACCAGGGCACAATCGCAGTAGTTCTCCTGTTGCTACCTTAGCCGGTAAAGCGGAACGTAAGGCACCATAACATAGGAGCCGGGCAAACCCAACATTTGACCAAAGACAATGATTCAGAGCTGATGCATATAGGGCCAAACTCGCGACGCAAACACTCCCTAAGGTATTCGGTCTTTGTGGTATAAACCGGGCCTAAATAATGGCCTTTGTAAGAACCCCTTATGACCAGGTACGTGCATTGTTTTGGCGTGGCCACATGCCAAGATGTTAGCATCCTTCACAACGGTGGATATGTATCAACAAGAGAAAGTGAAAAAGGTTTACGCAGGGTCTTAATCTAAAAAGAATCCTTTGAGCGGGTCCCTGCTGCACGTCTGCGCCTGTGTCTCCATTGTGCCGTATCCTAGACGGGTGTAGCACGATGATCATCTGTAAAAGAGAGGAGGTTAAGTGAAAGAGTTGTCTTGCAAAAAGATAGTTTTTAAAGAAACCATGTATAATTGAAGATGATGAGAAATTGCCACTTGTCTACGCGTGTTGAGCCCCTTTTATTGACGAATAGGGGTGTGATCACCTATTCGGTGTAATTAGCGGCGCCGGACACGACCGCTGGTCCGGACGTCTTTAATGTTCGGCTGCCAAGGCAGCCTCACTCTCTTCAGCGCGCAGAGAGCGCTTGATATCTCCGTACACTGTAATGATGCCACGTGGACCGGGCATCTTGAGTGTGAGGGAGGCGTAGTGTGTTATTGCATTAAAGTGAGCGAAAGCTTCGCGTCCGAGCAGTGCTTGATAGCCACATTGAAACGGAGCGATGTAGAAAGTTAAATGCTCGCGAGGGAAGTTATCGGGGGAGCCGAATGTAACTTGTAATGAGAGGGAGCCCGTACAACGAGCCCCTAGACCAGGCGTTACTCCTTTAAAGGTAGTATTGCTATGGCGAATTTGTGTTGGGTCTAACCCCATCCCTCAGATTGTATCCTAATATATTAGGTTTAGGCTATTGCCGCCAGCCATCAAGTCTTGTGTGTAGTGATATCCATCAATTACTGGGTCTAATACCAGGGCAGCCCATCCTGCGTGCCGGATACTTGCTGAGTAATCGTGATGGTCGAAAGTGATCGGTTGAGATGACTAGTGGCAGGACTTCGCGGTGACAGGCACTTGGGTATGTTTTCCTAGGAGTGTCGTGTTGTTTTTTCCCCTGATCACGTGTAACACGTTTACTGTTTTGACTTCTGGTGGAAATTTCTTTTGTTCTGCCGTGTCTTGTTTGGGAGGCTCATCCTCGTCTTCACTTGGTGTATCCTCCCCCTTCTGTACGGTGTTGAGCTTCCCGGATTGCTTGAAGACCCAACATTCTCTGTGGGTATGATTAGCGGGTTGACCAGGGGTACTATGGATCTGGCATACTTGGTCCAGAATTTTGTTGAGGCTGGACAGTTCGTCCCTGGTTCCTTTAGGGGGCGGCTTTTGACCTGGCCGAGAGCTTTTGAATCTGGCATTTACTGTCGTGCCCTTCATGCTATCTTCTTTAATCCAGCGTTTGCTATTGCTGCTGCGCCGTGATTTCCCATTTCCATCTCTAACTTCGGATGTACTGGGGTCGCTGGTGCTGCATCTGGCTAGCCGGCTGTCCTCACCCGCACAAAAGCGGGTCATGAGGCTTGTTAATGCGACCATCGTTCTCGGCTTATTTTGGCCGAGGTGTCTGGTGAGCCATTCTTCACGGACGCTATGCTTGAAAGCCGCTAAGGCTTCGTCGTCCGGAAAGTCGACAATCTGGTTCTTTTTAGTAAGAAACCTATTCCAAAGCTTTCGGGCTGACTCTCCGGGCTGCTGAGTTATATGACTCAGATCATCCGCATCCGGAGGTGAGACATAAGTCCCTTGAAAATTTGCCCGAAAGGCGTCTTCGAGCTCTTCCCAACTTCCAATGGAGCTTTCGGGGAGGCCTTTGAGCCAGTGATGAGCTGGCCCTTTGAGCTTGAGGGGTAAGTATTTAATGGCATGGAGATCGTCTCCTCGAGCCATATGGATATGAAGGATATAGTCCTCAATCCAAACCCCAGGGTCTGTTGTTCCGTCATATGCCTCTATGTTTACGGGTTTGAATCCCTCTGGAAATTCATGGTCCAGCACCTCATCAGTGAAACACACGGGGTGTGCGGCACCCCTGTAGCTAGGAGTGCCACATTGTTCGGATACTTGTTTTGTTGCATTGTATGCTGGGGGGCGCTTGCGTGGTCCGTAGATGGATCTTGTTGCGCCGTCCTTTCGGTGTGAATCCTTGCCTGGGTCGCGTGTTGTACTGTGAGCGACGTTGTATGCTTCTCTGTGTTGGTAGAGGGGTCGTCTATCCGACTAGGTGGCTGCTTTGATATTTGGTTGTGGGGGGTCTGCAGCCTCCTCATCGAATTCGGGTAGCAGCTTCCGCTTTGGGTAGTTCTTGGAGGGGCGATTGTCGCCGTACCTTGCTGCAGTGTTGAGTATTTTGCTCCATCTGAATTGGAGTGTGTCTTGCGCGGCCTTGAGCCTTTGCTTCTGCTTTTTGAGGCTCCTCGCGGTGGCAACAAGCCTTTTACGGGCGTTCTACTGCTCCGGGTGCCTGTCCGGCGTTGTGTCGTCCGGACCATTATCCTTCATAGGGTTTGTTTGTTCGATTCGATCATCCAGATTGCCGTTGTCTGGCAGCGGTTCGCCCTGCTCCAGCGCTGGGTCTGTGTGATCGCTATTACTGTCGAGGCGGGATTTGGGGCGGCGCTTGCGTCGCTGCTTTGACTACTTTTCGAGGGAACAATCCTTCGGTGCGTCCTTCCGCTCTTCGTCGTCATCTTTTGGTGCGTCCACCATGTATACGTCGTATGACGAGGTGGCACTCCAGGGCTCAATAGCCGCTGGTTCTTCATCGTCTCCTTCATCAGCGTCCATACCGTCAATGTCGTTGGAGTCGAAGTCGAGCATGTTGGTTAAGTCAACGACAGTGGCTACGAAGTGGGTGGTGGCTGGGTTTTAAATTTCTTCATCGTCCGTACCTCAACCTTGCTGACCGTAGTCCGGCCAGGGCTCTCATGATAAAGAGAGAGACTACAGTGACTTCAGGATATCGCTGAAAGGCGAGTGCTGAAAGACGTCCGTGGCTGTGAACTCCATGATCGGCGCCCAATCGGATTCGATCGGCAGGGGCGCGGAGGGTTCGGAGTCTGGAGAAGAATCCGGCTCCTTGGAGTCACGAGTCTTGCAGAGTACGGGGCTGGTGTTTGGCTCAACCGCCGTTGGGATTACAGCCCCCAAGGTGGCGTCCAATCGCCCATCCTTGATCGGCGTGGTTGGCTCCGAACTAAGGGTCGGAGCCGATGCGGGTGCGGCCTCCAGGGCACCGTTCGGCGGCAGAGCTAGATCGTGCTCGTCGTGATAGTGCGGCGCGCTCAGCAGTGGTTCGAATCCGTCGAGGATCAAGTCCCCGTGGATATCAGCCGTGTAGTTTAAACTTCCGAATCTGACCTGACGGCCAGGGGCGTAGCTTTCGATCTGCTCTAGATGGCCAAGTGAATTGGCCCGCAGTGCGAAGCCGCCAAAGACGAAGATCCGTCCGGGGAGGAAGGTCTCACTCTAGACTGCATCGCTATTGGTGATCGTAGGAGCCATCGGGCCTGACGGTGACAGCAAAGAGGAACTCTCCATGAAAGCCCCAATGCCGGTGTCAAAACCGGCAGATCTCGGGTAGGGGGTCCCGTACTGTGCGTCTAGGCCGGATGGTAACAGGAGGCAAGGGACACGAAGTTTTACCCAGGTTCGGGCCCTCTCGATGGAGGTAAAACCCTATGGGTAGTACAAGAGTAGATCTACCACGAGATCAGAGAGGCTAAACCCTAGAAGCTAGCCTATGGTATGATTGTTGATGTATATGTCGTCCTACAGACTAAAACCCTCCGGTTTATATAGACACCGGAGAGGGTTGGGGTTACATAGAGTCGGTTACAATGGTAGGAGATCTGAACATCCGTATTGCCAAGCTTGCCTTCCACGCCAAGGAAAGTCCCTTCCGGACACGGGACGAAGTCTTCAATCTTGTATCTTCATAGTCCAGGAGTCCGGCTGAAGGTATAGTTCAGCTATCCGAACACCCCCTAATCCAGGACTCCTCAGTCCCCGCCGACTTTCACGCGCCCGTGCACCTGCCAGAGCATGCCCCTGCGCGTGCACTAACGTGCACGCCCATGCTGGTGCTCGTGCACCTACCAGCGCATGCGCCTGCGCATGCACTGGCGTGCGCGCCCGTGCCGGTGCCCGTGCACACGAATGTCTCCACCGCACCGTTGCCAGTGCATGTCCCCGCGGGGGTGCCAGTGCCCCCCTCAACGGCATGGATGGCCGTCGTCGGCCGCTTCCTTGCAACAACACTAGTCGCCTCCTCCCGCCAGTTGACTCGCTTCTAGAGACCGAAGTCCAGAACATTGTAGCCTTCCTTGAAGCTAGAGCCAATGTCCAGGAGTACGCCAACAACGGCGCAAGACGCCACCATCGCCGTCACCGTCGGTCAGTGGCCCGACGACACACAGAGCACGACAGAGGAGCCCCTTCCCACCGCAAGACGCCCCCGCCGCCACCGCGTAATCTAAATTTGCCATGAAAAATGTTCGGATTGCCATGCTTAAAATCCGAACTTTTATCATTTCCATTTATTTTAGGTCGATCGTCGTATGAATGTAAAGTCGGAGCCAGACTGAATGAAATCTATGGTTTGATTGATTGAATGTTCTGCTAGAGCTGTATCAAATTAAATATAAAACATCATCAAGCCCCATGTATTCCTTCTCATCCAACGACCTAGACTGCTTCAATGTCGAGCGCTCAACACATTTAGCATGCAGTTAATTGCATGCCAAAAATAGTGCTAATCACATAATAACACGCAAATAATATCCTACTTAATATCCACATGCACTTAATATACTTCCAAATTAACGGTCATTGCACGTACACATTGACTAGTATTACTAGTACGTGAAACTGGTGCCATAACTTGTGAACGTGTCTAGATATGGTCAACGACAACAACGCCCGCGAGTTATTCATGTTTGCCCGTGCGTCTAAACGCAGAAGGGGGGACAGAGAGAGTCCACACGTGGAACCCATTAGTAACTGAAGGCGAATAGTACGTGCTAACGAGCCGGTCCCACTAATGTACAGAAAATAATATTACATGTTATCCATTAAATAGGCGGTGGTAATATAAAAACATTATATGAACAAAGGGGGGTACACCAAACATTGTTGTGCTACGTATGTTGCCTATTGACATGCGGCTTGAAGGGCCTGGTCACATGTTCGATCCTCGTCCTTTATTTTTCAATTTTTATATGGGTCCAAATTTGTTACATGACAGGTGGGCCCCTCGGTGTGTAGTTTGTGGCACTTTAATTTGTGGGTCGAAATTTGTTCCATTCCAAGTGGACTATTAGTGTGTAGTTTTGTAGCTTATTTGTAATAATCAAAGTTTTTTGCAATAATACCATGGTGTGACGTTGAAGGCGAGAAAGGACGTGCGAGAGAGAGATGACCAAGCCAGAGGGAAATCAATTGGGGGAGTTGCGGGGGTTGCAATGGTGTTTGGAGTAGTTGTGGGCCGAATGCTATGAAAATATAATGTACCACCAGAATAAATGCCTACACAAATTAATCCAAGGATGGAGTACCCCTCACAATGTAAATAGCTCCAGCTTTGTGAGGGATGGAGAGGTAGCTTCAATTTGTGGAAGATACGGCGTGAGAAAGTGAGGTCAATCGAGAGACATATAGATAGAGAGACAAAGTGAGTGTGGTCCGGCATTCATTGGAAAGATATATATATGCTCTAGAGAAATATTGTCCGATTGAGCTTTTGGGAAGGTGAGGGCCATAAGATAGAGCTTGAGAGATGATCCAGTCACAGACATGTAGATATATTTTGTGTGTGGGAGGAAGCAAGTTCAATCAATTACATATATAAAGGGAGAGAGATTGGGCGAGTGTGCGTCGTCGTGCGATCGAAAGAGTGATATGGGTTGGAGAGAGTGACCTGGATAGACAATGTGCGTGAGAGAGTATACAATATGAATATGTCGAATTAGGCTCAAACATGGAGATATATCGTTTGTGTCCGAGAAAGAGCGAGGTCAATTGAGTGTGGCCCGCCGTGCGGAAGAAAGAGTGAGCCGGTCTCGCGGGAGTGACCTAGATAGACAACATGCGTACATGGGCACGAGACGTTGGGGGCTAGATAGGTGATGCATGTATCTAGCGATAGTGGGTGTGAGGGAGAGAGAGAGAGAGCTCGGCATGGGGTGCAATGGCGGGTGTGTGAGGTAAATACATTTGGTAACAGAGTGGGAAAAGGGGGTTGTATAGTTGAGAGAGTTAGAGATCGAAACATGGAGGGAAAGAATGAACGTGTGTCAAAAACCGATAGCTTCCTAAGGTGGTTAGGAGAGGAAGATTGACCGATACAGGAAGTATCTAGTGTGTGTGTCGAGGGGGGGCGGCTAAAAACAACATTTGAATGTAGATAGTACTAGACTTAATATCGATGTTTCAATTCGGTGTAGATTGTAAGATTTGAACTAAGGACCATGCATATGGGTAATTATTTTGAATTCGTGCCATACTAGGTTTGGAAAAGTTGACATTGACTCGATTATTGTGCTATTTTTGTAGGTCTATGTTTGAATCCATCCAAAAGTTTTCTCACTACCATGGTGTTCATCATATACATATGAATTTGTATTAAAAAAGTAGCATGGATACAGCGAAATGTGAAATCCACGTTAGAATTGGAGATCGCTTTGTGACACACACTCTAATTCAAATAACTAATTATGTGACACACGCTCTAATCCATCTTAGCGTGGATACCCGTTTCGTGTTTTTCAAATAACTCCTCATTAGTTAATTTATAGTATCTCATTTCGAATGACTAATTATTTGCAAGGAAAACACGGCCATGGTAATACATACAGATTCGTTTGCAAATGAAAGAAGATTCGTTTGATCTCTCAAATCTCCTCTCAAATGTAGGTGCACCAGGCAGACGAGGGTCGTGTCGTGGTGGTCGCGTGTGTCGTACGGTGTCTTAGCACCTAGCCACCCACCCGGACGATGCTTCGGTGCCTTAAGGCACCTACCTTTGTGTCAATGACATGTGGGCCCAACAGGTGGCTAGCCCACATGTCAGTGACCCGAAGCTGCGTCCAACCCACCCCCTCCCTCCCTCCCCCTTCCCCCCCAAAAAAGGACGATGACAAAATAAGTTCGTGCTTTTCCATGTTTCGGATTGAAATATCTGGCGGCCCCAATTCCAGCCCTGCAAAATCTCCCTTCTCCATCGTCCCTTCCGTGCCCAGATTGCTCAAATCCCCAATTTGCCGCCAACCCAAGCAAAGTTCGAATCACCCCTCGTCTTGTGTCTTTTTCCACCTCTGTGCCAGATGACGACGACGAAGACGACGGTCACACTTCACCACCGCACGGGAGCTACCTCATCTACACCCTAGTCCACCACACCTTGTGGTCCACCAACAACATCGGCCACCGCATCCGACGTGCCTCATAGACACCGACTTCCACTGCATCACGTGCGCTTCACCGATGCGGTCTCCCACCTCACCGGGGCTACTTCACCGAGCACATCGTCGCACCTCCGCCCCCCAAGGCCATTGGGGCTTCACCAACTGTCTCATCCACCGCATCATAGCGCTCTGCTTCGACACAAGATTTGCATCCGTGCGCGGCCAGCCAACACCAGCGCATCACCCTCAACGGCTCTGAAGTGACCCGCACTCTAGCTAGGAGAGCATGCCCAAACGCCGGCCCGAACTAGGTATCCTCACATCACTCCCTTGTGCATTGTTCCGACAATGTTTGGATATCCTTTCACAGCTCTCTTAGCTTACACTCCTATGCAACTTTGACTTTAACTCTTATTTCTTCTGGAGATATCATCTGAAACAAGCAAAACCATTTTTTAGCGAAGCATGACGGCGCTATGGGATATGGTACACAACCTGCACACCCATATAACCTTGTAAGGACTGTCCTCCGTTACAATAGCAAGGTCTATTCCTCTTAGTTGATCAACCATTCGCCATGTCAAAAATGCAGAGGGGGATGCAAGGAGCGCAAGGCCTGCACATCCAAGCAAGTGGTAACATGGACTTGTACATGGAACATCCCAAGCGCAAGTAGAGCTGGAGTGAGGCTGTACAACAAGCTAGCGCAAGTCCCTGCATTTCATTTAATTCGTACTGGCATGCACATAGGATTTGTGTGAAGTGGAGGATCCACGAATTCAAGTTACCAGGGGCAAACATTTAACATAAAAAATACGAAGGCACTTGCACTCCGGAAATCAACATACCTTGAGAAATGAGAAGCTACATGCACTTTGAAAACCAGCTAATGACCCAAAGTAGTTTAGATTATAAGGCACTGATGCAAGCACCAAAAACACAAAATGCAACATGGTGTACAAGGACTACTAACATGGTCTGTAACTGCTTGAATTATTCGTTCTCTGGCTGAAAATATCGAAGTGTAATTGCACCTATAACCAGTGCGCAAACTGCATATCAATATATCTATCCCGCACAAGTATACCAATAGTTTCAAACAACAGATTAGAAAAGTATTTATGCTTCCTTGGCATGATACGGGGACTTCCTGGTAGATGGCCTCGACATTTCCTCAAGCCATGAAAATGTACTATAATTTGCTTGTCATCAATGCCTGCAAATATCTATGTCTCTCTCAACATAGCAGATCATCATTAGACACTAAATCCTTCAATGGGAGCTTGGAAAATGCTTGCATTAGATCCCTAATTAGACACTGTATGTTCATCACTAGGAGCATGTAAAATGTTTGCATCAAATCCTTCATTAGCAGTCTGTTCATTAGACACTTCAGGTTCAAGAACAACATGAGCTTGTACGTTTTCACCGGAAACTTGATTAGATACATCAGATTCAGTCAGTTCAGTATTGATTGGGGGAGTTATAAAATAAGAAGAAATTGGTTTCATTTTCTCATAGATTACCTACATACAAGTAGTTTTACAACACCGTCAGCTTTAACTATTGGCCGGAAATTGAACAGTTGAATTAGATATAATCAAGGATGTGATGTACCTACTCTTGCAAGCTGCGACTGTCTGTTTACGCAAGCTCGATGCCATGCCCGTGCTGCCGCCCCTGCCTCCCACGTAGGCTACACCCAGGGTTGGATCTTCATCTTCTTGTCCTTCCATTCGATTGAAGCCCGATGACCACCCTCCAACAAAGGCGTGAGGAAGTGTTGTGTCTGTCTGTCTAGCAGCAGCTAGGTTAGGAGCGAACCAGACTGGAGGCTGGAGCAAATGAATTGGGATTTTTCCTGCTGTTGATCGATATGGGAGGCGCTTGTTTGTGTCGCGAGCCTGCTATAGGGCGTGCCTTGCACTTACGTTATTGGCCCATCCAAATTGAAACATTTTTTACATTGCCTTCTTGTGCGTTGGGCCGAACAAAACTAGCCTCGGCCAACCTGGACGACTCAAACTAGGTGCACACTTTTCAGCCACCCGAGGCGGCCGCCCATACCAGCCCCTATGGTGGCGTCGCCCCTTTTTGTGTGTATGATTGGGGTAGTGAAAAATATTCCAGTGGCGCTTTTGATTTACCCACAGAATGGTTGAATTGCTTCTTTCTATGAACTGAGTTCGCCAATAATGTGAAGGATGCCAGTATTTTCATCCTATTGTAGATTGCTTAGATCTCGATATGCCAAATGTAATCGCATGAAATATATAGTAGAAGCCAGTGTGATGTGTGTGGCTACAACTAGTCTGACTACATGTCCCCATATAACATATCAAGGATGCACCATCTTACCAGATTAACCATTCGACTTACCAATGTTGTGTGGGAAGAAAGAAGTATTGGGACTATGTATCCAAGGAATTGATGCCATGGACTCCTTCGTAGAACCTTGTAAGCGAAAAAGAAGTTGCAGTGTGCATGTGCAAAGGGCTAGCGTAAGTTCAGTTATCTGCTTCTCGGAATTTTATTTAGCCACTTATTGCAAAATTGTTCAATTATGTTGCTTGGCTTAATTTAGTTTGCTACTGATTACATAATGACATAGGCTGTTAATCCTATTATAGACTACGCCTATCTATGTGTTTGATACTTACTGTTAAGAATTACATGTTTGCCTGAACTTAAATAGCTACTTAAGCACGTAGATAGCTGGTCATATGTACTTATTGTGTGCAGCAGAATTCACGTGTAATTTATGTTCTGATACCCTATTTGTTTAAATGGTTTGTTGTTATCACTTGTAGTGCTAGTAATGTTTGCATCTTCATAGATAGACAACTACCAGGTTTATATGAGGGACACCGTCTTTTTAACTTATACATGTGTTGGAATCATACTGCTTACATCAAAGAAATTCACAGATGTCTGTGTTGCTGGTAAACGGTACCGACTTGTTACTTTAATACGTTGCCAAGAACTTGTCAGTTTTACTAGTTCATGTGTAATTAAATACGTTGCCAAAACTGGATAGTTTTACTAGTTTGATGTTAGTTTCTTATGGCTCTTGCAAAACTTTATTTATCGATTGCTAACATTCAAGTTTGCAGGATCAAACTGAAACTCCGTTGGCACCATAGGTATGTTTTCAGAAACTTCCTTGTTTACCTGGTTTCCTGCTGTAACTTGTTGCTGTAATCATCTTTCCAACTTCAAGTTTTCAGGATCGAATTGGAACTCCAATTGCACAGCAGGTACATTCTCAAAAATATATTTGTGTAACAGGTTTGCTACTGTAACTTGTTTCTCTAATCAAGTTATTCACTACTCAACTTTTCAGGATCCAAGAGAAACTCCAATGCCACAACAGGTTCCTTTTGCAAAACTTTTTTGTTTAACTGCTTTGCTGCTGCAACTGGTTGCTCTAATCATGTTACTGGCCATTCAACTTTTCAGGATCCAAGAGAAACTCCAATGCCACAACAGGTACCTTTTGCAAAACTTGTTTGTTTAACTGCTTTGCTGCTGCAACAACCGGTAACAATGATGTTAATAACTACTTTTCAGCATCCAATTGAAGCTCTTTAATTCCTTGTTTGTTTAACTGGTTTGCTGTTTATAACTCCCAGTTGAGATGTTTTGCTAACTTCAACTTTTCGGAATCCAATCGGAACTTTAATGGAAAAATAGGTTAGCCCAAGATCGAAGAGCGATGTCCCCATGGACGTTGTATCATCCCACAGCAGTGGCACCGGCCCAATCGTGTATCTTGAATTGCCAACTGCTGATGCTCTAGAGGCTAAACTAGTGGTAGAAAGAGATTCTGCTTCTGCACTTAGAGATGAAGTTGACATGTTGAGGAAGCAAACAGCACAATCACAAGTAGTACTCAAGACAACCATTAAATATTTGGTGGATTTCAAAACGAAGCAAGCTGAGACTTACTGCATTGTTAAGGTCCTGAAGGAAAAAAGAAAATTAAATTCCCACTTGGTAAATAATAGGTGAAATGTTCTTTCCATCGTTGAATAACCTTTGTGTTGTTTGTCCATGTAATCAATCAAACCATTTGTTTTAGAGATCATGTAATAATTGTTTTTTGTTTTTTGGTTTGTAATTTTATTTGAGCATGGTAATTTTGATTGATAATACTCGCAGACATTTCATTTTGATTGTTGTGACAGACCTACAAATATGCCAATCGGGCTGAATGTGCATTCGGCAATAATAGTAGTATAGATGGACCATAAGTGGCACGCATCGGAAAGGGAAAAGGTGTTGTAGTAGATTCGCTAAAAAAAGGATGTTGTTCGAGCAAAAAAGTATAGCGGCCTAGCTTATGTATGTTAGTTGATATTATTGATCCATATACTCTATAAGTGTTTATATGTCTATTAGTTATGTACATTCTTGGTTGATTGACTCAGTATTTGAATCTTGATACATCGCTTGTGTACATATCTAAATGGGAGTACACATTATGCTGCGTGTGACATTTGAGTTGGACATAAAGTGTTCCAAATATTTGAATTCACCTTAAACTGGATTCTAGCTTCTGAATTTGAGGATCGGCATTTGTAAATCATATTCATATATGACGGTGGAATACATCTTTGTCGTGCTTTTGAAGATATATAAAAACACATAGAATGATTTATAAAGATTCGTATAGGAATACAAAATGGATTCGAATTTAGTTGCCAGGGTAAACGTGGATGCTTATTGTCCAAAAATAAGAAGCGGCAAAATGTCCAATCCCACGTCGGCTGCCCGCAGCCTAGTGTTTGGGAGATGGAAATTAATGTCTACCCATTACACGGACAATCCATCGGCCCGATTTCCACTACTTTCAATACGGGTAGGTTAGTAACTTCAATTAGACGTGACACGACCGCCTCTGAGCCCATTCCAACACGGTGGGCGCCAAACATGGGCGGCAAAACACATTTGATTCAAGCTCATCCAAAAGACCTCTGTTTCTCCCTCCATTTCCCCATTCATACACGGTGGGCGGCAAAACAAACTCGACTCGTCCGAAATCGATGTTGGCAAATATTTTCAATAGGGGCAGGTTTGTAACTTCACTTAGACGTGACACAATAGCCCTACCTGTCAGCCCCGTTCATACACCGTGGGCACCAACCATGGGTGCCAAAACACCCTCTCCTCGCTCGAAATCGCTCTGGGCAAATATTGGCAAGATGCGAGATTACCGTCTTATCCCCAACCGACGAGACGTCCAAATTTTGAACGGGGGCTAAGTTCGTAACTTTCCCATATTTCAGACAGGTGCGTCCCAAAAACATGGTTCCCCATACCTCTCCCACCATTTTCCCATTCATACATTGTCCGCGCTAGAACACTATCCCCACACCAGCTTCCTCCGTCCGCCACCCCATCCCACTACAAAAAAAGACACATCCGTGACATTTTGGGCCAAACGAAAAAAATTATGTCATACTTATGACACTTCTATGACGATAAATGTGACAAAACCCGGTATTATCGTAGATGTGGTGGGGTCCTACTTCCATGACAAAAAACCATGACAGAAAATGGGCTTTTCGTCCTGGGCGGGCCAGAGACGCGGCTGCATGACATTCTTTGGGACGTCCATGACGGAAAAACCATGGTAGAAGCGAAGGCGAGGAAAATATCGGGCTCTTCCCGGTTACGGTGGGTGGTCGGGGCCGAGCGATGCACGTTTCTATCGTACATGCACATGTGTGGGTGCGAAGCGTTGGGCTCTAACTGAACCCGAGCGAGGCGTTGGGCTCTAACTGAACCCGAGCGATGGCACTGCAGGCTACGTGTTACTGAACCTGAGCGATCGATCATTGGCTGTTAACTGAACCCGATCAAGCGATTCCTTCGCTACTACTGCTAACTAAAGCCGATCGATGATGCCTCTAGATGAACAGTGAGCGTTGCTGGGGCGTTGGATGAACAGTTCCCGGCGGGGGTGGATGAACATGACCCCGTGGTGTTGCCTCTGGATGAACAGGATGTCGGTCGATCGAGTCGGTTGGGGCTGGATGAACAGGACCCCGTGGAAGGCTGGATGAACAGGACCACCTCGTGGAGGGCTGGATGAACAGTAGATGATGGAGGGCTGGATGAACAGTAGCCCGTGGAGGGGTGGTTGAATAGGAGCCCGTGGAGAGGGCTGGTTGAACAGTAGCCGTTGTATTAGCGCGCGGTGGAGGCTTGATGAACAGGAGCCCGTGGATGAACAATCACAGGTGGAGGCTGGAGGAGGTCGACGGTGGATGAAAAAGTGGTACGTGGATGCTGGAAGGGGTCAATGGTGGAGATGAACAGTATCCCGTGGAGTCCCGTTTTGCGGTACGCCACACCCCTACCGATGAACAAGACCCCCGTCTCGACCGTAGTGCTCCAACACAAGTCTGTTTCTTCCGTTTTGCGGTACGCCACACCCCTCCCGATGGACAGGACCCTTGTTTCGACCGTAGCTCTCCAACACAAGTTCGTTTCCTCGGTTTTGCGGTACGCCACACTCCTCCCGATCAACAGGACCCCCGTTTCGACCGTAGGAGGTCCATTTACTCCGTTTGGCGGTACGCCAGACCCCTCCCGATGAAGAGTATCCCGTTTCGAACGTGGCCGGTCGAGCACAAGGTCGTTTCCTCCGTTCTGCGGTACGCCAGGCCTCGTTTCCATCAGTTGTTCCGTCCAAGCCCTCCCTATGAACACGACGACGCATTCCATTCCGACCCAGCCGGTTGGCTGCCCATGAACACGACGAGGACGATGTTTCTCCGTTCTGACCCAGCCATGTACACGAGCCCTGGCTGTACGTATGCGCGAGTAGGCGTTCAAGGCCCTGCCCGTATGTACGTACGTAGCCGTATTTTCTTTCTACCACACTGGCCGATGTACGTACGTGTACATGCTACATCCGCGCCTCTACATCGACCAGTATGTACGTACACTTTTGTGACCAGAATGACAACGCTACGTACGCTTCGACCAGGTGGGTCCCAACTATCAGGCACTTCCTTGTCTGCGAAGATTTAGCTGGCGGGTCCCAGCAGTCAGGGGGCGAATCATTTTTTTGGCCGAACGCACTTCCTTGCATGCCAAGATGTAGCTGGTGGGTCCTAGTAGTCAGGGGAAACGTTTTTTTCGTGAAATACAGTGGCCCGTCCGGTGGGTCCCCACTATCAGGTAGAGGAATAATTATTTTGCGTGTAATAAGGAGGCACTTCCTTGATGCGGCCGTGGACCCAGCTGTCAGCCTCTCCACGTACAGTACTCTTCCGATGGAAGTCGTTCCTTGACGACGTTGATCACGCCGCGCCGAGAGCACCAGGGCGGTTGACGACGGCGAGGCCTAGGAAGGGGACGACGCGGAGCCGGGGAACACGCGGCAGTGGAAGCCCGCGCAGAGAGGAGTATGAGGGTTTAGTGGTTTGGCTGCGGTGTGAGGCTGCCGTCGCCGCAGGGCCTGGCCAGCAGCAGGAATAGTAGGGGGCGGTGAGGCCTTGGCGGCAGCACAGCCGGCCACGGGAGGCAGGAGCATGCAGCACGACCGGCGCTGCTTTGGGTGGCTGGAGCAAGAAGACCAGAGGTTGAAGAAGCACTACGGCTGTTGGATGGACAATGTACGGTCACTAGAGCTAGAATCATTCTTATTGGCTCAGTTGACAAAGCACTCCGTCCCCGTCAACTTAGTAGGCCCACAAGTCAGCCACCCACCAAGGTGGGTCCCAACTAGCAGGGGGATTATTAATTTTTTTGTGCATAATAAGGAGACACTGCTGATGGGTCCGAGCTGACAGCGGGGGGAACTTTTTATTCGCGAAATACGATGACCCGTCCGATGAGTCCCAGCAGTCAGGGGGAATTTTTTTTCGCCAAATACGGTGGCCCGTCTGGTGGGTCCCTGCTGTCAGGTGGAGGAATAATTATTTTGCGCGTAATAAGGAGGCACTTCCTTGCGGCCACCTTGGACCCAGCTATCAGCCTCTCCATGTACAGTACTCTTCCCATGGAAGTCATTCCTTGAACACGCCGTGCCGAGAGCACCAGGGCGGTGGATGACGGCGAGGCCTAGGAAGGGGACGGCGCGGAGCCAGGGAAGACGCGGAAGTGGAAGCCCACGCGGAGAGGAGTACGAGGGTTCACTGGTTCGGCTGCGGTGTGAGGTTGCCGTCACCGCAGAATAACAGGGGGTGTGGGTGAGTAGAGGGATCGCCTGGCTAGCGGTGGTAGTAGTAGGGGGCGGTGAGGCCTTCGCGGCATCACAGCCGGCCATGGGAGGCAGGAGCACGCGGCATGACCGGCGCTGGTTTGGGCGGCTGGAGCAAGAAGACCAGAGGTTGAAGAAGCACTACAACCGTTGGATGGACATTGTACGGTCACTGGAGCTAGAATATTTCATATTGACTAAGTTGACAAAGCCCTCCGTCCCCGTCAACTTAGTAGGCCCACAAGTCAGCCTCCCCCCAAGGTGGGTCCCAGCTAGCAGGGGGAGTATTCATTTTTTTCTGTGTAATAAGGAGGCACTTCCAGTGGGTCCGAGCTGACAGCGGGGGGGATGTTTTTTCCGCGAAATACGGTGACCCGTCTGATGGGTCCCAGCAGTCAGGGGGGAAGGTTTTTTCGCAAAATAAGGTGGCCCATCCATTGCGTCCCTACTGTTAGGTGGAGGCATCATTATTTGCCGCGTAATAAGGAGGCACTTCCTTGCTATGGCTGTGGATCCAGCTGTCAGCCTCTCCACGTATACTACACTTCCGATGGAAGTCGTTCCTTGACCACGTTGACCACGCCACGTTCCATTGCATGCATGCGTCCATGGGCGTGGTGCGTCCCCACTGTCAACCTCTCATGTACAGTCATCTTCCGATGACTCTCGGTTGTTGACCATGTTGACCACACCGTGCCGAGCGCACCAAAGGCCGATGGACGACAGGAGGCCCTAGACTGGAATGACCCGGAGATGGGGAAGATGGGGTAGTGTTGTCATACATGGAGAGGAGTGGGAAACTTGACAGGTGCGGGTGCGTGGCAGCACAGCCGCGGTGCCGCCCACGGGAGACAGGAGGAAGAACAGAGGTTGAAGAAGGAGCACGGTTGTTGGATTAATATCCAACGGTCCAGCTGCTATAATCATTTGTTGATTAAGTTGACAAAGCCTTGCGTACATGTCTGCTTAGTAGGCCAACAAGTCAGCCACCAAATCTGACGGGTCCCAGCTGTCAACGGGAGGAATAATTTTTTTCGCATAACAAGGAGGCACTTCCTTCCGTGCGAAGATACAGCCGGTGGGTCCCAGCTGTCAGGTGGAGGAAACATTTTTTTAGCTGAATAAGGAGTAACTTTCCTTGTGTGCGACCATAGACCTCGTGGGTCCCAGCCATCAGGCTCTCCACGTACAGTCCTCTTACGATGACTCTCGTTTGTTAACCACGCCGCACCGAGCGCAGCGAGGCGGTGGACGACAGCGAGGCCCCGGACGGGAACGACTCAGAGATGGGAAGACGCGGCAGTGGAGTCGCTAATTGAGTAGAGGAGAAGGGATATAACTGGTTCTGGTGCGGCCTGGGGCCGTAGTGGAGAATAACAGGAGGTGTGGAGGGGTAGAGGGATAGCCTGGCCGGCGGTGGGGTAGCGCTTCGCAGCGATGCGTGCTAAGCAGAGCCGCTAGCCGCCGAAGGCCGGACCAGGTGGTCCTGGCGACGCTGGAGGAAGAAGAAGAGAGATTGAAGGTGCATGCCGACCAAGTTGACAACGCCCGGCGTAGGCTTCGACCTATTGGCCCACATGTCAGCCTGCAAAAATGTGGCATATATTTAACCCATGTTTTCTAGAATGTACAGCCCATTTGCAGGGCTGGGTGAACAAATTATTTCACGTCAATGCGGCCCATTTATATTATCTAAGAAATCCTAGCCCATTTGCACTTCCTTCAAATACACGAATTAGCTTAGCTCGTTATATATATGATGTTATGTTAGTAGGAGCAATTAATATCGAAAATAAACCGGAGAGGCACATTTTTTAAACACATAATTAACAAATTAGTGAGTTATTGCTCAAAATAAAAATGAGCGCGTTATTATTAAATTGGTCCTGAAAATCTTCGCAAGCTTTTGTACGCAATCACCAGGATTTTCCTTGCCTGTGAGTCAAAAACAACCAAGATTTTCCTTGCCAACTTCTGTTAAACATTTATTTTTTATAAGTTAATAACACATGGGATGTTTTTATAATGTATATATAAGTCTCTATAAAATATACGGTAATGGTAATAATATAAATATATATAATGTGGTTAAAAAAATACATTGGGCTGCCGATCTTTAAAAATATCCCATAGGACG
Organism: Triticum monococcum; assembly: GCA_034509565.1. Lineage (NCBI taxonomy): Eukaryota > Viridiplantae > Streptophyta > Magnoliopsida > Poales > Poaceae > Triticum > Triticum monococcum. The sequence continues at coordinate 760,169,284 of CM067842.1, forward strand.
GTATGGACCTCAAAAAATAAGTTGAAACCACTGTCACCGTATGTCGTGGGCTACACATGTTAAAATACAAAACCTATGCCTAGCTGATACTAGTTCGCCCTCCGGAAAAAATGATACCAGATCCCCGAGCGAACTGGATTATAGAGGGGGCCCGTGGCACGACTGAAGAAGCACATCAGGAGCGATTTTTTTTCTTCAGTAGATGGCTCTCGGTGGCATTTTTTTACTTGCCTCTGCACCATACAATTTGTATTTTTAGCCTCCCAGTCCGTGGTGGACCAGCAACCCATTTTCTGGGCGGGCCAACCTACAGAAACCAGCACTTGATTTCTCATCAAGCCCCAAAAACAATGCAGTACTATGTTTGTTTTGAGGCTGAAAGAATTACGACAGGGGATGAGCCGGGGAGGGGGCAAGACACAGCAAAAAGATTAAAAAGAGCTGATGCACCGTTGCTACCCTAACAAAGCATGTGCAATTCTTCTCGGGAAGAATGTGTGCCGTTGACACCCACACATCACATACCCCATAGTAGGCATACTAACAAGTTCATACACAAGCACAACAAAAAAGGTAAACATTCATATCAAACTCAGGTTCAGAGGACACGTTCATATTCATAGACAACATTCACTACCAACAACTCAAAAGATTCATATATACACAAGTTCAGCGTGTCTATGGATCCAAATGATTGATAGATCACACAACAATATTCATAGATAATTCACAAAAAGATTCAGATATACACATGTTCAGTATGTTTATGCATCCAAATGATTGAGATCATAGCCAATATGATCCATGGACGAACTTTAATTACCTAGGGTGCAGACTGGTAAATGGTGTTCAGTCGGAGGTACTTCTTGCTAAAAGTAATGCTTGTACGAGTAAACTTTCGAGTACATAAGAGGCAGCACAGACAATCTGAACTTTGCTTGTAGGTTTATCCACAAATAGTGGCCTTGTGCCGAGGGAGGTTTGAGCAACTTGGCCACTACTTTCATCCAACTAGTTTACTGGCTCATCTTGGTCCTATAGCTCGCCAAAATTCTACATTGCAGACTGGTAAATGGTGTTCAGTCGGGGGTACTTCTTGCTAAAATTAATGCTTGTACGAGTAAACTTTTGAGTACATAAGAGGCAGCATCGACAGTCTGAACTTTGCTTGTAGGTTTATCCTCAAATAGTGGCCTCGTGCCTAGGGAGGTTTGAGCAACTTGGCCACTACTTTCATCCAAATAGTTTGTTGGCTCATCTTGGTCCTGTAGCTCGCCAAAATTCTACATTGCAGGCGAGAAAGGAGGCGGTTGAGAAAATGAACAACCCAATTTTTTTGTGCAGTTCAATTGAAATGGAGCATCCCTGGCGTGCAGGCTGATTAAGTGCCAGATTAATATACACGTCAACCAACTTGTCTGGAATCTTTAGACTCCATGCCATACAGTTCGCTACCATATGTGCCGATAACCAAAACGCACAAGTTGGGACCAAAGACTGGACTGTGTTTTTCTGGGCAATGCGCCAAGCAATATTTTTGGCATTCACTCTGCTAATACTTGGATTTTGACAATTGGTTGACGCCGGTTGATACTTGAATGAATATAGGCATTCTTCTTGTCAACATTGATGCTTGTCTGAGTGAACTTTGGAGTACATAGAAGCAGCATAAGTACATGTCCATCTGATCTTTTTGTGCAGTTCTACTAAAATCACCCGATGTAATGATTTGCCTGCGAGTTCAGGCTCCAAGTTACTCCTTTATGAAATCGGCAAACAGTAGCACAATACCAAATTACTAATACATATGTCAAGCACAATAATCAGGATAAAGACCAGTACCAACCTGTGCGAGGTAGCATATCAATTACTATTTCCTTTGACTGGAAGCCGAGATAAGCCAAGCGACTGACAGCAAAGGAAGAATGCAAGCCGAGATTAGCGACTAACAAGAAAGAAAGTTGTCGAGGCAATGAAGCACCCAAAGTTTTTGTGCAGTTCCACCAAAATCGAGCATCCTTGTTAGCACATATATTGAGAGAGTGAGATTACTGTAATAGTGGGACTAGTTGATGAAACATACACTAACAAATAGAAGCACCCTCATTATCTTAATGGGTAAAGTTAGCATTCCCTCCCTGCTCCACCACATGATTCACCTCCATAGACAAACATACACACGTACATGATTCAGCATAGGGTGCTACTAAAGATTTGTTTAACTCTGACAGGAAAACTAGGCAGCAATAAATTAGTGGTACTAAAGCACTCCTAATTAATTAAGTGAGACAACAGAAGTGGAAGGGCTCCCTGGAGGATCGTCTCACATGTAAGGTAGTCGTTGTCGGAGCCCTTGAATGGCCTCGACTGAGGCCTCTGGCTTCAGCAAGATCGCCTTGGCACTTTTTACTCTTCTTCTTCTTCTTCCTCTTCATGCTCTGTTTCTTATTCTCCTCACCAGTTGGTGAAACCAAGTACAAGATTGGCCTTGTATTTCAGAATTGGTTTTGTCAGTGAGGGAGTACAAGTGTGCTAGTAAAAAATAGCATTATTTTCTCATGGCAGTCGCAAAATAGAGATGAACACATGAATTTAATATCATTCTTACCTAAAGGAAGGTTATGGTGCCAATATGGATGATGAGGATGGGAACACAGATCTCCCTTTGTGCAGCTCCACCGAAATGAACCAACTGTTCCATTCTGACATCCCAGTTAAACAGCACAAAAGTCACTTCTTTTAAGAATAGTTTTGTGCAGTGCACCAAAAGGTCACAACTGCAACCAGGTGAAATGGATATCCATGTTTTCACAAAAAGCTACAGAGGAAACAGTGAGAGTCTCAAACAATTACAGGCAAAAACATTTGGCTAAACTTGCCATGGATTATAACAGTGGCATGGCTTCATTTTTACCAGGGGCATTAGATTAAGAACAGATAAATATTTGGTATAAGGGCATGGGACGGTGGGTGCACCAGCAGTCCAGCACCATGTACCTAAACAGGGGCATAAAGTGGTGATTCATAGTTTGTTGCCCCAAGAAACAAACATCCAAGAAACATACCTGGGTTGGTCTCATTTTTTTCACTCTAGCCACCTAGTCCTATGTGTGGATAGCAAATCTAGTCCTGGTCATACCACTGTGTACAGCGTTACACCTATATTTCCCTTTTCGATCAAGAGACCGGTTGGATGACCAGTCTGTACAACTTTCACCCCCTTTCCTTCCTGTTTATACCAAGTCCGATGTACTACATACTAAATTCCCCCACCCCCACTTTATTTCTTGTTTGAACCAAGTACAAGATTCGAATCCATGAAGTAGCTTTACCTCTAACAATAGAAGAAAAAAGGTGACGTTGGACCATCCGGTCGAGAGGGGTTGAGAGGTAGAAAATGATGCACATGCAGCAACGTAGCGAGCTGCGGAAGTAGAGCTAAGGCGGTTTCGAAGGAAGATATACTTGAAGGTCGTCGGGATGTGGATAGGTGGGCGTCGGGAGGCCGGATCCGCCCACACTAGGGCAACGATGAATGGATCAGAGGAGCTCCCGAGCCGGCGCTCGGATAGAGATAATGGTGCGGCCGGCAGTGGGTCTCCTCCCTCGCTGTCAACGATGGCATAAACGCTGCTCCTCCTCCCTTCACCGGTGGAGGGGGATACATCTGGGTCTGTAACTAGCGGGGAGGATAGAAAGACAATGTTTTTTTGAAGGGAGAAAGACAGTGTTACCACCCCTATCTTGTTTAGATCTGGAGAGGATGAGAGTGTGTGAATAGAGCAACCGTAGCAAGCAAGCGCGGAGGCTCCGGCCTATATATACGTAGTGGGGTAGTTTTGCTTTTTCACTCCATCAAAACAATCGTTTAAAATTGTGTACTACTTGCTAGGTCGCCTTTTTTTAGTTGTTGCTTGTTTTTTGAGATAGCTACCTGCTTGTTCCAAGTGATGTTACGGTGTGCCAGGTCCCACTTTGTATCATTCAAGTCTGATAGAAGTCCGTCCATTAAATGAACAACCACCCCCTCGTAAAAATTGTGCACAAGCCCACGGCTAAAATTATCGGAAACGTGGGTTGCCCCCAACATGCATTATTATTTATATTTTCTACTCCCTCCATTCCTAAATATGTCTTTTTTTATTATCCACACCTAAGACAAGATTTTTTTTATTAGCAGTGAACCCCATATGTCATAGACACAAAAACTGTGGCAAGATTCCCTTAGGCAAGCCAAAGTGTGTCTAACAATTTGAGCAACTCAAGTTAGGCAAGTGTGGCAAGTGTGGAAAAAATAATGTGGCAACATAAGACAAACATAGTCACAATCCAAACAGCCCCGTAATTTTTTGTGACATGCATGAAAATTTGGTTAGTTAAATTTATAGTCATTTGGCCAGGTGCATCAAATCAAAACATGCAAGTATCAAAAAGGAAGTCACGGCATGCAGGCATGCGTTGTACTCCCTCCGTTTCCAAATATAAGTCTTTTTAGAGATTGCAACAAGTGACTACATACGAAGCAAAATATGTCTACATACATCTGTATGTTGTAGTCCATATGAAATGTGTAAAAAGACTTATATCGAGTGCAGTGCTTTGATGTGTCGCATCAACTCATACAAGACCGAGAAGTTTGATTACTACAACGCCCTCTCCCTCGTGGACTGAGCTCCGGTGCCTTAACTACACCTGCCTTTGGCTGCATGACAGGTGGGCCAACCACCTATTGGGCCCACATGTCATGGACGCAAAGGCAGGAGCAGTAAGTCAATGAAGCTGCGTCCCTCCCTCGCGCATGAGCGTGGTGGCTGGCAGGACTAGTAGGAGCTTTCGCTACATGCTTCTTGACAGCGGCGAACATGCGGATGGAGTTGACCATCATGTCGTCCATGCGAGAGGCGAAGCCGGCGTCGATGAGGGCTACGACGCAGGTGGTTGCCGGCACCGTCTGGAAACGCTGCATGGTGCGGGGCCGTAGGCCTGTGCCTTGGATGATTTGGCACAGCCGACTGCCACTCGCGTCCATTGCCTCCATAGGTGCTTCTGGCTTCTGGTCAATTGGTCTTGGATTGGAGTGAGTAGTGTTGCCCAGAGACTAAGGAGTATATGGATTGGAGTGGTGGGGCACCTTCATATGCGAATCCAAACTTTGTTACATTCACATCGTGCTGGCTCTATTCTGCTTCTCCAATTAATTCCCTCTGCATGTAGAGTAATCTGAGGATGCATCATTGACCATTCAACGTCTCGGGAACTGCTACCCTCTCCCTCCTTGGCATTCAAGCACCTATGGAGGCGACTGCCGCTCGCGTCTATCGCGTGTCAGGAGACGTTTCCGGCGACAACGAGGTGCCTATGGTGACTTCGTAGATTTCAAGATGATAGTACTAGTATACTCAATATTGTGCACCGCGACCAAGGCCGAGAGGAAAATAAGAGAACTACGTATTTATTTACGGTGTAGATCACTCATTTTGCTCCATATGTACTCCTCTTGGTGTCGTCTAGTCACTTGTTGAAATCTCTAGAAAGGCAAATACTCCTTGCTGGTTTACAGAGCTATACTAGCAAGTACTACAATAGTGGGCTCACATAGCAATTTTGTCTCATGCAACAGCCTGGCTATATGCGTGCTCCAAGGTTCGCAACTACCACGTTCGGGTTGCGCTTGGCTCTTCGCCTCTTCGAGAAGACGAACAATGATGTTACTACTACTGCTTCTGCAGTATCGAATCCACTGCTGCATGTCCGTCCACCGCGAGCGGGAGGGTGTTGTAGTACTATAAGCAAAAGCTTGTCCTTGTCTGCGAGCCACCACGCGCATGGGCGAGGGAGAAGGTGTGTAGTAGTAAAATCAAGCGTCTCCTCGTTGTACGAGTTGACGCGACACATCATAGCACTGGCCCCACATGGTTGCCTCTAAACTTGGCCGAAAGACCCGCAGTGTACAATAATCCATTTGCTGCAACCTCTAACATTTACCCCACCACAAATTAAAATATATATTCCTGTCTTGACCAGATGAGTGTGCAAACTAGAATCACCAGGATGACAGCTAGGGCCAGAAGATTATTTTAATCAAAAAATATAGCATGGAGCCAACCCCAATGATTTTAGGCTGGCCATAGTGGGGGTAACATAAGTAGTATCATGCACTTGGGACTCGCAAACATGCTTATGTGGCAGGCAACTAAAGAAGAGAGAGATGGTTATAGTAACATAGGTAGATACCGTAACATAATAAATGTGATGCTAGTATGTGTCATGCACGACAATAAATGAGACCATCTTGATACTAATCTATGATACTATGCACTATAGAGGTAGTAACATAGACTAGTAACATATGCATGTTACTAGTCTAAGTTACTTCCCACTATGACCAGCCTTAAGCTTACAGGCACGGTACATGCTATCCTAGACTACTCTACACATGAAACTGCCACACGAGCGTCCGGGTTGCTCTTGGCTCTTCGTCTCTTCGGGAAGTCAAACAATGATGGAGTACTACTGCAGTGGAGGATTACTACAATATGCTTCTGGCCATCTGACATCGATTGAACTGATGCATGTCCACCGCGTGAGGGAGGGAGAGCGTGTAGCGAACGAAAGCTTCTCCTAGTCCTGCTAGCTACCACGCTCATGGGCGAGGGAGGGACGCAACTTCATTGACTTACTACTCCTGCCTTTGCGTCTATGATAGGTGGGCCCAACAGGTCGGTGGCCCACCTGTCATGCAGCCAAAGGCAGGTGCGGTTAAGGTGAGAGGGCGTTGTAGTAATCAAACTTCTCGGACTTGTACGAGTTGACGCGACACATCAAAGCACTGCATTCGATATATTTCAATAATTTGCGTTTACCGATGCATTAATTAACGCATGCATGCATCTCATGACTCTCCTTTTGATACTTACATGTGTTGATTGAATGCACCTTGAAGTAGTATGAATATGTGACGGTAAAGTGATAACCCACAAGTATAGGGGATCGTAACAGCTTTCGGGGGTAGAGTATTCAACCCAAATTTATTGATTCGACACAAGGGGAGCCAAAGAATATTCTCAACTATTAGCAGCTGAGTTGTCAATTCAACCACACCTGGAAACTTAGTATCTGCAGCAAAGTGTTTAGTAGCAAAGTAATATGATAGTGATGGTAACGGTAAAAAAAGTGTACTGAAAGCAAAGTAATATTTTTGGTATTATGTAGTGATTGTAACAATAGCAATGGGAAAGTAAAATAAGCGTAAACTAGTATATGGAAAGCTCGTAGGCATCGGATCTGTGATGGATAATTATGTCGGATGTGGTTCATCATGTAACAGTCATAAAATAGGGTGACACAGAACTAGCTCCAATTCATCAATGTAATGTAGGCATGTATTCCGAATATAGTCATACGTGCTTATGGAAAAGAACTGGCATGACATATTTTGTCTTACCCTCCCATGGCAGCGGGGTCCTAATGGAAACTTACGGATATTAAGGCCTCCTTTTAATAGAGAACCGGAACAAAGCATTAGCACATAGTGAATACATGAACTCCTCAAACTACGGTCATCACCAGTAAGTATCCCGATTATTGTCACTTCGGGGTTAACAGATCATAACACATAATAGGTGACTATAGACTTGCAAGATAGGATCAAGAACTCTCATATATTGATGAAAACATAATAGGTTCAGACCTGAAATCATGGCACTCGGGCCCTAGTCACAAGCATTAAGCATAGCAAAGTCATAGCAACATCAATCTCAGAACATAGTGGATACTAGGGATCAAACCCTAACAAAATTAACTCGATTACATGGTAAATCTCATCCAACCCATCACCGTCCAGCAAGCCTACGATGGAATTACTCACGCACGGCGGTGACCATCATGAAATTGGTGATGGAGGATGGTTGATGATGAAGACGGCGACGAATCCCCCTCTCCGGAGCCCCGAACGGACTCCAGATCAGCCCTTCCGAGAGGTTTTAGGGCTTGGCGGCGGCTCCGTATCGCAAAACGCGATGAATCCTTCTCTCCTATTTTTTTCTCCCCGAAAGCAGATATATAGAGTTGGAGTTAGAGTCGGGAGGTCTCCAGGGGGCCCACGAGGTAGGGGGGCGCGCCCTAAGGGGGAGCGCCCCCCACCCTCGTGGACAGGGTGTGGTCCCCCTGGTCTTCATCTTTGGCGAGGATTTTTTATTATTTATTGTAAGATATTCCGTGGAGTTTCAGGTCATTCCGAGAACTTTTGTTCTCTGTACATAAAACAACATCATGGCAGTTCTGCTGAAAACAACATTAGTCCGGGTTAGTTCCATTCAAATCATCCAAGTTAGAGTCCAAAACAAGGGCAAAAGTGTTTGGAAAAGTAGATACGACAGAGACATATCAACTCCCCCAAGCTTAAACCCTTGCTTGTCCTCGAGCAATTCAGTTGACAAACTGAAAGAAATAAAGAAAAACTTTTACAAACTCTGTTTGCTCTTGTTGTTGTAAATATGTCAAGCTAGCATTCATGTTTTCAGCAAAGATTATAACCAACCATATTTGCAATAATTCTTAGGTGTCATGATTACCCATATCAATAGCATAATCAACTAGCAAGCCATAATAATAAATCTCGGATGACAACACTTTCTCAAAACAATCATAATATGATATAACAAGATGGTATCTCGCCAGCCCTTTCTGAGACCGCAAAACATAAATACAGAGCACCTTTAAAGACCAAGGACTGACTAGACATTGTAATTCATGGTAAAAGAGATCCAATCATAGTCACACCCAATATAAACTAACAGTGATGAATGCAAATGACAGTTGCGCTCTCCAGCTAGTGCTTTTAATAAGTGGGTGATGACTCAACATAAAAGTAAATAGATAGGCCCTTCGTAGAGGGAAGCAGGGATTTGTAGAGGTGCCAGAGCTCGGCTTTGAAATAGAGGTGAATAATATTTTGAGCGGTATACTTTCATTGTCAACATAACAACCAAGAGATGGCGATATCTTCCATGCTACACATATTATAGGTGGTTCCCAAACAGAATGGTAAAGTTTATACTCCCCCTCAACCAACAAACATCAATCCATGGCTTGCTCAAAACAACGAGTGCCTCTAACTAACAACAGTCCCAGGGGGAGTTTTGTTTTGCAATTATTTTGATTTAGTTTACATAAAGCATGGGACTGGGCATCCCGGTGACCAACCATTTTCTCGTGAGTGAGGAGCGGAGTCCACTCCTCTTGCGAATAACCCGCCTAGCATGGAAGATACAGACATCCCAAGTTGATACATGAGCTATTCGAGCATAAAAAATAGGATGACTATTTGAAGGTTTAGAGTTTGGCATATACAAATTTACTTGGAACGGCAGGTAGATACCGCGTATAGGAGGTATAGTGGACTCATCTGGAATAACTTTGGGGTTTAAGGGATTGGATGCACAAGCAGTATTCCCGCTTAGTACAAGTGAAGGCTAGCAAAAGACTGGGAAGCGACCAACTAGAGAGCAACAACAGCCATGTACATAAATTAAAATTAATTAACATTGGATGCAAGCATGAGTAGGATATAATCCACCATGAACATAAATATCGTGAAGGCTATGTTGAGTTGTTACAACTACATGCGTGAACATGTGCCAAGTCAAGTCACTTAAATCATTAAAAGGAGGATACCACCCCATCATACCACATCATAACCATCTCAATAGCATGTTGGCATGCAAGGTAAACCATTATAACTCATAGTTAATCAAGCATGGCACAAGCAACTATGATCTCTAATTGTCCTTGTGAACATGTTTATTCATAAAAAGTTGAATCAAGAACAATGAACTCATCATATTTACAAAAATAAAAGAGGTCGAGTTCATACCAGCTTTTCTCATCTCAGTTAGTCCATCATATATCATCATAATTGCCTTTCACTTGCATGACCGAACGATGTGAATAATAATAAGAGTGCATGTGCATTGGACTAAGCTGGAATCTATGAGCATTCAATAAACAAGAGAAGGCAAAGCAATATGGGCTCTTGGTTAAATCAACAATAAAGCATATAAGAGCCACTTCAACAATTTAATCATGGTCTTCTCCTACTGACCCCCAAAGAAAAGAAAAGAAATAAAACTATTTGCACAGGAAAGCTCCCAACAAGCAAAAGAAGAACGGGAAATATTTTTGGGTTTTATTTTTAATTATTACTACAGCAAGAAAAGTAAACTACTACTAATTTTTTTGGTTTTTCTTAAGGTTTATCAAACACACAAGAAGAAAGCATAAAAGGAAAATAAACTAGCATGGATGATACAATGAAAAAGTATGAGCACCGACATCTAGCAATGAGTGTGCGGGCATAAATGTAATGTTGGTGAGAAATACGTACTCCCCCAAGCTTGGGCTTTTGGCCTAAGTTGGTCTATGTCCACAGCTGGCCTGGCTGATATCCATAATAATAGTTGTTGGGTCGTACAGTGATGCAGCGGCTATCGCCTCCTGAGCTGCAGTGTGGTGACGAGCGCCCTCCGCCCTCCTCTTGTACTCATCTGCCTCCTCTCTGGTAATAGTATATCCTCCTCTTGCCTGATAATCAAAGAAAGCAGGAGCAGGGAGAGTAATGCGAACAAGACGGCGTCTGTCAAAGATTAGTCGGTACTGGAGAGGTGATTCGTTCCTCTCGACAAAATGGTGGTGAACCATAGCATTAAAATCTAGATAGGCAGGAGGTAATTCAATATCATCTTCGCGTACATCTATACCAAGAAAATTAGCTACGCGAGTTGCATAAATTCCACCAAAGAAATCTCCATTAAGTCTACTAGCACATATGCCCGTGCGTTGCAATGGAGAAAATTGATGTTTTGCACAAGCATAATGTCCCACAACATCGGATTCATTATGAAGAACATGTTGCAACGCAACATCGCCCTTCTTCAAAATGATAATAAAAAAATACGTTGCAATTTAGTCGTGTTCATATTTTCTTTGCGGGGCATCTCCCACTGATTCCATTTAAGTATAATCATTTTTAATGGCATTTAAGCATAACCCTTTCATTAATTACCATAAAGTCCTCACCCGCTTTAGTCCTCTCCCTAAACATGAGCCTTGGACCTCACCCTTCCCCATCTACAGGAACGAAGGGCGATTTGTGTGAACCCCAGGCTCTCCACCTCGTTGTTGCCGAATCGGCGACTCCCTCGCCCTCCGCAAGCCGCTCAAGCGGCAGGAGGATGGGGGAGGCCCTACTTGCAACATGTACATAGTGTAGGCGTGCCTAGGGAGCCAGCCGGTGGCGTCATGGAGGCGGCGGCACGACTGGATCGGCTTTTTGTAGGTGTTGGTCTCCCCTTCGACGGCGAAGTTCCGGTGGAGCTCCACTGTGGACTAGCTAATTTCTTTGTGCTCGCTGCTAAGTGAAGCGGCCGTGCATGGTTCCCCGTGCTGGAGATCGAGGGATGGCAATTCTGACGGTTGAAGATCTGGAGAAGGAAGGCAATGTTGAGTGGTGCGACGACGACGACAGCCATGGGTGTAGGTCCTCAGGGACCATTGATCGGAGACTTCCCATTTCGCCTGGGGGCTACTTTGATCCAAGGCGTCAGCGAGCAGCCGCAAATGGCGCGTCATCGGCTCGTCCACGGTGCCAGCGTAGTCGGGTTGCAGAGGGGCATGGTTGTAATTTCCTTTTTTATGTGGACCTTTCTGTAATTTGGCTGTTTTAATATCAACTCCTTTTCTTGCAAAAAAATTAAACATGATGACTGTCGCTCGTATATTTAGAGTGAGTTGGGATTAGTAAATATGAAATGTGCATAAGTCTTTGGTTGTTACATCTAAGAGATAGACAAGAGGTCTTGTGTTCTATTCCCACAATGTTGATTTATTTTAACCTAATTATTTTTCACGGTCTCTCTATGAAAGCCCATAAAAGACCCATCAACATACAAGTACCTGGCCCAAATCGCTTAACATGTGTAAACCATACAAACAGGAGTAAACCAAACCAAGAATACCTATTCCATTTAATAGTAGGTATTGATTAAGATGCAACCTACGTGCAACAATGGCTCCCAAATTATATGATTTGTCTCCTAACACAGCACTCCTAAGAATACTGAGCTCAGGGACACACACGTGACATGCCTCATCTTTACCATTTATGCATCTACCTATGAAGAGAGCAAAATAATGTATAGCAGGAAAGTGGATGCTCCCTATGGTAGCTTGTGTAATATCTCTAGATTCTCCCACAGTTATATTAGCAAGAAAATCTCTAAATTCAGATTTGCGAGGATCCCTTATACTACCCCATTGTGGAAGTTTGCATGCAGTGGTAAAATCATCTAAGTCCATGGTATAAGATTTATCATAAAGATCAAACAAGACAGTTGGAGAATTACGTGAAGTGGAAAATTCAAACCTCCTCACAAAGGAACTAGTGAGGTTATGATACTGACAGCACTTCTCTTCCTCGAAGCTCACAAGATCAGCGTTACGCAAATATGCGTTGAATTCTTCTTTTATTCCTGCTCGATCCATAAAATTCTCAGAAGGCCACTCACAAGGACGCACTGGAGCATCTCTTGGTGGCTCTTCGTCAGCATCATGCATTGCAAGCCTGGGTCCTTGCTTCTTTGAAGAACCACCTTGGAACATCTTCCTAAGCATTTTTTTTCTTCCTCCGAAAAATTCTGAAATTTTTTAGTAACTTCAAAATAAAAGTAAACCAAACTCAAAAATATTGATAGAAACCACTCCTACAAGTGCCTAGGGCCTAAATGACGCATCAAAACTACTTTTGACCATATAAGCACAAGAACAGGGTCACCTAAGCAGCAAAAATTTGCAATGAATAAAGCACTAGAACAAAAACTAATTAGACCAATGGAGGAGTCACATACCAAGGAACAATCTCCCCAAGCAGTTTTGTGAGAGGTGCTTTGAGCAAGGAGATCGAAAATGGCAGCAAAACGGGCTTGGGCTCAGGTTTGAGCTGGTTATTCATATTTGGGGGAGGAAGATGAAGTGTATGGGTGAAAGGATAAGTGGAGGACGGCCACCGTGGGCCCACGAGGCAGGGGGGCGTGCCCTAGAGGGGTGGGCGCACCCTCCACCCTCATGGGAAGGTGGTTGGCCCCCCTGGTGAGTTCTCTGTTTCATAAATCCTCAAATATTCTGGAAAAAATCATATTTAATTTTCAGTGCATTTGGAGAACTTTTATTTTCGAGGTATTTTTATATTGCACGGATAATCAGATAACGGACAGACAAATATTTATTTTTATTTTATTTAATATAAATAACATAAAGTAAAATTGAGGTACAGAAGGTCGTGCCTTCTAGTTTCATCCATCTCATGCTCATCAAAAGGAATCCACTAACAAGGTTGATCAAGTCTTGTTAACAAACTCATTCCGATTAACATGAAACCGGAGAAATTTCGAATAACACTAGGTTACCTCAACGGTAATATGCACATCCCCAATAATAAGTATATCATATTTCTTCTTGACAGTAGGAAGAGGAAATTCAAAACCTCCAAATATAATCGATTGTATTTTTCCGATGGAATTGATACTATGTTCTTGAGGTTGTTTCCTCGGAAAATGTACCGTATGCTCATTACCATTAACATGAAAAGTGACATTGCCTTTTGTAACACCCTCGATGCGACTATATCTCCCACGTGTCGAGGCACGACTTAGAGGCATAATCGCATTGAAGGCATATGTCGCAAGTTAGGCAATCTTCACAACATCCCATGTAATATAAATACTAAAGGGGAGATAACATAGTTGGCTTACAGTCGCCACGTCAATCAAGTACATAAATAACATTACATCATCCAAACACTCATGGCCCGACTACGGCGCCAAAAATAAAAGATAACCCTACATGCGACAACGGTCCCGTTCACCCCCAACTGGGCACCACTACTGATCATCTGGAAAGGAAACATAGTAACGTTGAGAGTCCTCGTCGAACTCCCGCTTGAGCTCATACGTGTCTCCTGGAGCGGAATCATCAGGCCCTGCATCTGGTGTAATATTAATCTGTGAGCCACAGGGGCTCAGCAATCTCGCACCCTCGCGATCAAGACTATTTAAGCTTATAGGTCAGGCAAGGTAAAAAAAATATGTGGAGCTGTAGCAAGCGACTAGCAAATATGGTGGCTATCCTGTTCGCAAAAGAGAGCAAGAAGAGGAGGCAAAGCGCGAGCGAGAATCTAGAGAACAACCTGCGCAAACATTACTCCAACACCGTGTCCGCTTCTCGGACTTCGCCGAGAAGAGGCCATCACGGTAACACACTCAGTTGATTCATTTTAATTAATTTAAGGTTCAATTCATCTACAACCGGACATTAACAAATTCCCATCTGCCCATAACCGCGGGCACAGCTTTCGAAAGTTCAAATCCCTGTAGGGGAGTCCCAACTTAGCCCATGACAAGCTCTCACGGTCAACGAAGGAATAGACCTCCTCCCAAGACGTTCCGATCAGGCTCGGTATCTCGGTTCTTCAAGACACTTCGATAGGTTAAAACAAGACCAGCAACACCGCCCGAATGTGCCGACAAATCCCGATAGGAGCTACACCTATCTTGTTCTCAGGGCACACTGAGATGAGACATCCTACGAGTAAAACCAACCCTCAAGTTGCCCCGAGGTGGCCCCGCAGTCTACTCAGTCGGACCAACACTCAGAGGAGCACTGGCCCGGGGGGGGGGGGGTTAAATAAGATGACCCTCGGACTCCGGAAACCCAAGGGAAAAAGAGGCTAGGTGGCGAATGGTAAAACCAAGGATGGACATTGCTGGAAAATCTTTAATCAAGGCGAACTATCAAGGGGTTCCCATTATAACCTAACCGCGTAAGGAACGCAAAATCCGGGAACATAACACCGATATAACAGAAACTAGGGCGGCAAGAGTGGAACAAAACACTAGGCAAGAGGCCGAGCCTTCCACCCTTTACCAAGTATATAGATGCATTAAGAAAACATGGCAATATAATGATATCCCAACAAGTAAATAAATGTTCCAACAAGGAACGGCCTTCAATCTTCACCTGCAACTAGCAACACTATAAGAGGGGCTGAGCAAAGCGGTAACATAGCCAATCAATGGTTTCCTAGGACATGGTGGGTTAGAGGTTTGACATGGCAATTTGGGAGGCTTGAAAGCAAATGGTAGGCATCATAGCATTGGCATAGCAAAAGAGCGAGCAAACTAGCATAGCAAAGATAGTACTGATTTCGAGGGTATGATCATCTTGCATGCACAGTTGTCAGAGTTGACTGGATCCTCAAAAGCAAACTCAACGGGCTCCTCATTAGAGAACTCGTCTCCCGGCTCTACCCGAACAAGAAAAACAAGCAACAAGGACACAATCAACCACGTGCAAGGAAAAAACAATATGAAGCAATGATGATATGCTATGCGGGATGCGATGCGGGATGCATATGCAAGATGTGACAGGAAAAGCAAGAATATGGCCTCAACTTGGAAATCCAAGTGTATCACTGGAAAGATGAGATGAAATCGCTTGAAAACGATATAAAGAACGTCGGAATCGGAGTTACGGTTTGGAAATGGCAAGCGATTCAAAAATGGCACCGGTCTGCGATTTACAACAAGTAGGCATCTAAATGCAACGAAATGAACATGCTACAGCACCCAAACATGACAACAAAATACATTGCAGGGATGCATTCAAGATTCTTAACAAAAGTCTAGCACTGAGCTACGGCCAAATTATCCATTAACAGGTTCAAACAAGCATGGCAAAAATGCATATGAAAAACAGATCTCAGACTTGGTGAAATTAACACTTGTCTAGAATTTCAGATCAGGTAGCACTCTTTGAAACAACAAAACTACATGCTACAGGACCTGAACATGGTAAAGTAAAGCATGGCATGGAGCTACTCAAAGATCTTAACAAAATTCCCTTAGTTACCTTGAGCCAAAAGGGATCAGAAAATACACTTGCAAGCATGTGAACATAGCAAAAACATAATCAGTTTTCAGACTTAGTGAAAACTGGAACATGCTGAAATATAAGTCAAGTAGGCATGTTTACGAGCTCGATGTACTCACCACGGAGCAAGTCATGACAAGACAAGCATACATCCATCAAGAAGGCACAAAATTCAAGCTAGACATGGCAAGAACAATAACATAGAATGCACGGATCAACTACAACATCATCAGCAAAATTGCAAACAAGTTGACAATCTGCCCAGATTCACAAAGTAGCTAAAGTAGAGCTCGATTGACTCAAGCTAGGGTGCTCCATAATTGCAAACAAAGACATGGATGGATAGACCACTACAAGATTACAAAACATCCTTACTAATCATCCTCAAAAGAGGCACGGATCACTAGGAAACAACATGAACATATGGCCATATGAGATAAACAGCTCAAGGACTTAGTGGAATTGCTAAGTCCCTGAAAACAGAATTACTAAGTGCACCACTTTGCAAGCTTGTGCTAGTCACCACACACATCACAAAAATACATGGGTTGCACCTCTAGAAAGATGGCAAAACCCTTAACAAAACATATGTAGAGCATCAGGGCATATCATGCACACATTAATCATGGCAAAAATGACAAAAAGCTAAATGGAGTAGCAGATCTGACAATTAACTCAAGTAGCCCTCTTCTTACAGCATTTCAGGCATCAAGATGAACTCAAATGAAAATGATGCAAATGTACTCTCTGAGATGAACATTTTGATATGCTATACGCCCAAATCGGAGTTACGGATGCAAAGTTACGAGGCTATGAACAGGACCACATGGACTGGAATTTCGAGGACTTAGTAGAAAAATCAACCTCCGGATCTAGGGTTTGCACGAGTTTCAAAGTTGGCCGGAATCACTGTAGCGGCCGGAGTTTCGCCGGAGGTGGCCGGATCCGAGACAAGAGGGGCCGGGGGCGCCGGATCCTCGCCGGAGAGAGCTGGCGGCGGGGGCGCCGCGCTACGCGGCCTCGGTGGCGGCGGCGACCTGCGGTGGCATGGCGGCGACAATGGACGGCGGGCGAGGCGGCGCGGCGGCCGGGCGGTCGAGGCGGCGGCGGCGGGGCACAGAAGGAGGCGGCGGGGCACGCGAGGAGCCCAGGCGGCGCGGGGCGGCGAACGGGCCTCGGGGGCCCGGGGTGGGCCTCTCGGGCCGGCAGCGGAGGGAGTTGCGGCTGAGGCGGCGGAGGCCAATGGTGGCGTGCCACGTGGCGGCGGAAACGGCGGGCGGACGCGTCCGTCGGCGGGGGAGTTGTCCGGCACGCGCGAGGAGTGGCGGATCTAGGGTTTCGAGGGAAGAAGAAGAAGAAAACGAAGGGGGTCTTTAAATAGAGGTAGAGGGAGCTAGGAGAGTCCAAATGAGGTGCGGTTTTCGGCCACGCGATCGTGATCAAATGATCTAGATGATGGAGCAGGCTTAGGTGGGTTTTGGGCCAAATTGGAGGGGTGTTGGGCTGCAACACACACGAGGCCTTTACGGTCCCTCGGTTAACCGTTGGAGTATCAAACGAAGTCTAAATGATACGAAACTTGACAGGCGGTCTACCGGTAGTAAACCAAGGCCGCTTGGCAAGTCTCAGTCGAATCCGGAAATGTTTAATCCCCACACATGAAAGAAAGCTAGAAATGACCACTTGAGGAGAACGAAGCGCCGGAATGCAAAACGGACAACAGGGAAAATGTTCGAATGCATGAGATGAACACGTATGCAAATGCAATGCACATGATGACATGATATGAGATGCATGACAACATAACAACACACGGAAACAAAGACCCGAACCCGAGAAAATAAATTAACTTAACGCCGAAACGGCAAGAGTTGCAGTAAAAATTGGGAAAGTTACATCCAGGGTGTTACAACACTCCACAACTACGAAAGGATCTCGTCCCAAGATCTAGGACTGAAAGAACGCCGGGTACTCAGAACGGAGGTGATCCTCGCATTCCCAGGTAGCTTCACGGTCGGAATGGTGTGACCACTTGTCTTTGAGAAATTTTATTGACTTGTTGTGAGTCTTGCGTTCAGTCTCTTGAAGAATAGCATCTGGGTGCTGACGATAAGAGAGATCTTCTTGGAGCTCAATGTCCTCGAAGTTGATGGTGCGGTCAGGAGTCTTGAAGCACTTTCGGAGCTGAGAGACATGGAACACGTCATGAACATTTGCAAAGTTTGAAGGAAGCTCGAGTTGATAGGCGAGGTCGCCTCTCTTGCTGACAATCTTGAAAGGTCCCACGTATCTGGGGGCAAGCTTCCCTTTAATACCGAAGCGACGAGTACCTTTCATAGGAGAGATGCGGAGGTAAACATGATCTCCGATCTCGAAAGCCAAATCACGGTGCTTACTATCATAGTAGCTCTTCTGGCGGGATTGGGCTTCTTTGAGGTTATCACGAATGACTTTGCACATTTCCTCTGCTTCTGTGATTAAGTCATTACCCAAAAGCTGACGTTCACCGGTTTCAGACCAGTTGAGAGGGGTACGACACTTCCTGCCATACAGAATTTCAAATGGGGCCTTGCCCGAACTTGCTTGAAAACTGTTGTTGTAGGAGAATTCAGCATAAGGAAGACAATCCTCCCACTTCATGCCGAAGGAGATCACACAAGCCCTGAGCATATCTTGAAGAATCTGGTTGACACGCTCGACTTAACCGCTAGTTTGAGGATGGAAAGTTGTGCTGAAGCGGATGTTGGTGCCCATGGCCTTCTGAAAAGAATCCCAAAACTTGGATGTAAAGATCCCGCCATGGTCTGAAGAGATCACTTGTGGAATACCGTGCAGAGAGACAACTCGAGAGGTATAGAGTTCCACCAATTGAGCTGCAGTGATCGACTCTTTGATAGGCAGAAAGTGAGCCACATTGGTGAGTTTGTCGATGACAACGAATATAGCATCATTGCCACGCTTGGACTTTGGAAACCCAATCACAAAGTCCATTTCAATGTGGTCAAACTTCCATTCTGGAATGGCAAGAGGTTGGAGGAGACCAGCTGTCCTTTGGTGTTCTGCCTTCACTCTTCTGCAGACATCACATTCATTCATGAATTGAGCAATCTCGCGCTTCATTCGAGTCCACCAATAAGCTTGCTTAAGGTCCTGATACATCTTCGTCCTCCCAGGGTGGATGGAGAGGAGAGAATTGTGAGCCTCATTCATGATCACTTTACGGAGTTCACCTTTGGGCACAACAATACGATCCTCGAAGAAGAGAGTGTCCTTGTCATCAAGGCCGTAGCACTTGTACTTGGGTTGGCTCTTGGCAATCCCAATCTTCACCTTTTTCACCATAGCATCAAGAAGCTGGGCTTGGCAAATCTGGTCTTCGAAGGTAGGAGAGACTTGAAGGTTGGCGAGGAAACCCTGAGGAACAACTTGCAGGTTTAGTTTGCGGAAAGCTTCACAAAGCTCGGGTTGATAAGGCTTGAGAATCAGACTTTTGCAGTAAGCTTTCCTGCTCAATGCGTCAGTAGTCACATTGGCCTTGCCTGGAGTATACTCGATGCTCGGATTATACTCTTGAATCATTTCGACCCATCGAGTTTGCCTGAGGTTGAGATTAGGCTGAGTGAAGATGTACTTGAGACTCTTATGATCGGTGAAAATGTCCACATTTCTTCCCAATAGAAGATGTCTCCAAGTCAAAAGAGCATGCACAGCTGCCGCCAACTCGAGATCATGAGTGGGGTAGTTCTTCTCGTTAAGCTTCAACTGGCGAGAGGTATAAGCAACAACTTTCTTCTCTTGCATTAAAACTGCACCAAGACCTTGGAGAGAGGCATCACAAAAGACCTCGTACGGCTTGGATTCATCAGGCGGAGTCAGAATTGGAGCAGTGATCAATTTCTCTTTCAAAGTGTTGAAAGCAATGTCACACTTCGGAGACCAAACGTACTTGACGTGCTTCTGGAGAAGATTAGAGAGAGGCTTCGTGATCTTAGAAAAGTTTTCAATGAATCTTCGGCAATATCTTGCGAGACAGAGGAAGCTCCGGAGTTGCTTCACGTTCTGAGGAGGTTCCCAATTCACAATTGCAGACACCTTCTCAGGATTCACGGCAATGCCCTTGGCAGAGATGATATGAGCAAGATAAAGAACCTCATCGAGCCAAAATTCACACTTGGAGAACTTGGTGTAGAACTTGTGTTCCCTGAGCTTATCAAGAACCAAACGCAAGTGCTTGGCATGATCTTCCTTGTTCTTCGAGAAAACCAGAATGTCGTCGAGATAGAGCAAAATGAAGTCATTGGTGTAGGCGTTGAAGATGAAGTTCATCATGCGAGAGAACGTCGGAGGAGCGTTGACGAGGCCAAAAGACATGACAGTGTATTCGTGTGAACCAAAGCTTGTCCTGAAAGCCGTCTTAGGAATATCTTGCTCACGTATTCGAATCTGATGATAACCCATACGGAGATCAAGCTTGGAGAATAATTGGGCACCTTTGAGTTGTTCGAACAGCTCGTTAATGTTGGGAAGTGGGTATTTGTTCTTGATGGTCTTCTTGTTCACTGGACGGTAATCAACACAAAGTCGGTCCGGTCCATCCTTCTTCTTCACAAAAGAACACCACAACCCCACGGAGAAGAACTAGGCCGGATGAGACCCATTTTCTCTTGAATATCGAGTTGCTTCTTCAGCTCCTTCAACTCTTCCGGTCCGAGCTTGTAAGGACGTTTGCACACAGGTTCCGTGCCAGGCTCAAGATCAATAACGAATTCAACTGGCCGGTGCAGAGGCATTCCTGGAAGCTCTTCTAGAAAGACGTCTTGATATTCGCAAACGACTGGAATCTGAGAGATGGCATCCAATTCACCCTTCTCATTGAGAGAAAACAGACGGATAGTATCATCACGAGCGGCAAAGACAATTACATCCTCAGACGAATGAGTCAATTGAATCTGCCTGGCAGCACAATCAAGATGCGCCTTGTGCTTAGAAAGCCAATCCATTCCGAGAATAAGATCAATATCCGAGTTACCAAGAACCACCGGAGAAGAGAGAAACTTGTAGTCACCCAACGTGGTAGAGATATCGGGAGCAACCAAACTAGAAGTCAAAAGCTTGCCGGGAGAAAAAACTTGCATGACTTTGGGCATGATCACAGTATCAACATTGTGCTTCGATGCAAAAGGGCATGACAAAAAGGAATGCGATGCACCAGTGTCAAAAAGAACTTTTGCAGGAACATCATTAATAGGAAGGTTACCAATAATGACATCTGACGAATCCTCTGCCTGAGCTGCATTCAGCAAGTTGACCTTGGCGTACTTGGGGTTATGCTTGACCACAGCTGTACTTGCCGATCTGACAGGAGGAGGAGGAGGAAGATGCCTCTGGTTGAAACACTTGTTGGCATAGTGACCCTTCTGTTGGCACTTGTTGCACGTGACCTCTGAAAGCGGACGGTGATACGGAGCACTCGATCTTGGAGCTTGAGACGAAGTCTTGTTCTGAAAGCCAGGGTTGGGTGGGTGGGAAGATCCACTGCCCCTTTGCTCTTCTGCTGATACGGCTGACAGAACGGAGGAGGAGGGAGCCAATACTTCTGCTGCTTGGCCACTTGAGTAAAGGAAGAAGGAGTAACATCTCTGACTCGCTTCTTGGAAGCATCACACCTCAACTGAGCAGCCTCTTGCTTCAGTGCCATGTTTTAGAACTCATTGTATCTCAAGGGCTCGAAGAGAACAAGAGCTAGCTGAATTTCTTCTCTGAGACCACCACTGAACTGATATATCATACTCTTCTCATCAGGCATGTCCTGCTTGGTGAAGCGGGCGAGCTTCTGAAACAACTTGTTGTAGTCATAGACAGACAAAGAGCCTTGCTTCAGGTTGCGGAATTCCTCACGCTTGCCTTCAACCACGCTTTGGGGAATATGATGAGCCCTGAAATCTCGACGGAAATCATCCCAAGTGATAACACGTCCACCTCTGGACTCCTTGTACTGCTGGAACCGTTCTGCAGCTTGATCTTTGAGTTGGAAGGAAGCGAACTTGACAAAGTCCTCAGGCCTGACGTTACTGCACTCGAAATGCTTGCACAGATCCACAAGCCAATCGTCAGCATCGGTTGCCTCAACACAATTGCTAAAAGTCTTTGGCCCGTTAGCAAGGAACTGGTTGAGTAAAGCAAAGTGATTCTGATTGTCGCCTTGATTCCCTTGGTTGCCTTGATTGCGCTCTTGAAGAATTTGCATGATCAACTGTGTGTTTGCATTGGTTGCAGCCATCACAGCTTGCCATGCCTCCGGAGGAGGTGGAGGTGTTGGCGGATCAGGATTCGGAGTCGTGCGCATTGGAGGAGCCATCCTGAAGAGGTTGACCACCATTAGCAGATTGATAGACAAATATTGAAGCTGAATCCAACGGAATGAAAATTTCAACATATAGTCTTCACATCCGAACAAAATGAATGAATGCATTCCTCTTGAAATGGTCACATATCCATAAATTGAGAAGGCACTTAGAATTAAGGTAGAGAAATAAATCAACAAGGTACGGATCAAGAACGAATAATCGGTAAGAAATCCCAATCTCAAACCAATATCCGTGGAAGAAGAACTAGAGCTACAAGAATTCCCACCTATGAAACTCCCAAACCTTTCCAGTTATGCAATCAGGTGTTGAGGATACAGGGGAAGCATAATATCTCACCCAAATCTAGCAAATCCTACATCCAGCTGTATCCACCCTTCAACACATAACCAAGAAACCTTCGGAAACCATCTACCTCAACCTTCGAAAAGCATCCGTTGTACAAGTTATGGCGATACTCCCGAACTCCCGCCCCAGTACTGGGTGGCGTCGAGGTTATCTCACCAACGAACTGCATAAAAGAGATTTTCGATGTCGGCGTACTAAACTCAGGTATTCCAGAACTGCAACGATAAAATTATGATGACAACACCTCAGAGCTCAACTCCCCGGGACACTTCCACTAAACCCCTGACAGGAGGCACCAAGACAATGTTCTCATCATAAAACCATCGGAACGATTCCAAGATACCCGCGTGATCCTAAATTTTTTTTTGTGAAATTTGAGAAGAGAAGGGTCAAAACTCTATGTCAGGATGCCTTACCAGAGTGATGAGGAGACTGGGAAGTAAAAAGAATTCCTAAACTCTCCGATATATAATTCCTAAATGACTCAAAACATTTTTCTAGACACAACTCGGCCGCTAAGAACGATCAAGCAATGGGGCTCCTAAGGTCGGGGAAGGCTCTGATTACCAACTTGTAACACCCTCGATGCGACTATATCTCCCACGTGTCGAGGCACGACTTAGAGGCATAATCGCATTGAAGGCATATGTCACAAGTTAGGCAATCTTCACAACATCCCATGTAATATAAATACTAAAGGGGAGATAACATAGTTGGCTTACACTCGCCACTTCAATCAAGTACATAAATAACATTACATCAGCCAAACACTCATGGCTCGACTACGGCGCCAAAAACAAAAGATAACCCAACATGCGACAATGGTCCCGTTCACCCCCAACTGGGCACCACTGCTGATCATCTGGAAAGGAAACATAGTAATGTTGAAAGTCATCGTCGAACTCCCACTTGAGCTCATACGCGTCTCGTGGAGCGGAATCATTAGGCCTTGCATCTGGTGTAATAGTAATCTGTGAGCCACAGGGGCTCAGCAATCTCGCACCCTCGCGATCAAGACTATTTAAGCTTATAGGTCAGGCAAGGTAAAAAAATATGTGGAGCTGCAGCAAGTGACTAGCAAATATGGTGGCTATCCTGTTCGCAAAAGAGAGCGAGAAGAGGAGGCAAATCGCGAGCGAGAATCTAGTGAACAACCTGCGCAAACATTACTCCAACACCGTGTCCGCTTCCCGGACTTCGCCGAGAAGAGGCCATCACGGTAACACACTCAGTTGATTCATTTTAATTAATTTAAGGTTTAAGTCATCTACAACTAGACATTAACAAATTCCCATCTGCCCATAACCGCGGGCACGACTTTCGAAAGTTCAAATCCCTGCAGGGGAGTCCCAACTTAGCCCATGACAAGCTCTTACGGTCAACGAAGGAATAGACCTCTTCCCAAGACGTTCCGATCAGGCTCGGTATCTCGGTTCTTCAAGACACTTTGACAGGTTAAAACAAGACCAGCAACACCGCCCGAATGTGCCGACAAATCCCGATAGGAGCTGCACATATCTCGTTCTTAGGGCACACTCAGATGAGACATCCTACTAGTAAAACCAACCCTCAAGTTGCCCCGAGGTGGCCCCGCAGTCTACTCGGTCGGACCAACACTCAGAGGAGCACTGGCCCGGGGGGGGGGGGGGGGTTAAATAAGATGACCCTCGGGCTGCGGAAACCCAAGGGAAAAAGAGGCTAGGTGGCGAATGGTAAAACCAAGGTTCGGCATTGCTGGAAAAGCTTTAATCAAGGCGAACTATCAAGGGGTTTCCATTACAACCCAACCGCGTAAGGAACGCAAAATCCGGGAACATAACACCGGTATAATGGAAACTAGGGCGTCAAGAGTGGAACAAAACACTAGGCGAGAGGCCGAGCCTTCCAGCCTTTACCAAATATATAGATGCATTAAGAAAACATGGCAATATAATGATATCCCAACAAGTAAATAAATGTTCCAACAAGGAACGGCCTTCAATCTTCACCTGCAACTAGCAACGCTATAAGAGGGGATGAGCAAAGCGGTAACATAGCCAATCAAGGGTTTGCTAGGACATGGTGGGTTAGAGGTTTGACATGGCAATTTGGGAGGCTTGAAAGGAAATGGTAGGCATCGTAGCATTGGTATAGCAAAAGAGCGAGCAAACTAGCATAGCAAAGATAGTAGTGATTTCGAGGGTATGATCATCTTGCCTGCACAGCTGTCAGAGTTGACTGGATCCTCGAAAGCAAACTCAACGGGCTCCTCGTTAGCGAACTCGTCTCCCGGCTCTACCCGAACAAGACAAACAAGCAACAAGGACACAATCAACCATGTGCAAGGAACAAACAATACGAAGCAATGATGATATGCTATGCGGGATGCGATGCGGGATGCATATGCAAGATGTGACAGGAAAAGCAAGAATCTGTCCTCAACTTGGAAATCCAAGTGTATCACTGGAAATATGAGATGAAATCGCTTGAAAATGATATAAAGAACGTCGGAATCGGAGTTACGGTTTGGAAATGGCAAGCGATTCAAAAATGGCACCGGTCTGCGATTTACAACAAGTAAGCATCGAAATGCAACGAAATGAACATGCTACAGCACCCAAACATGACAACAAAATACATGGTAGGGATGCATTCAAGATGCTTAACAAAAGTCTAGCACTAAGCTACGGCCATATCATCCATTAACAGGTTCAAACAAGCATGGCAAAAATGCATATGAAAAACAGATCTCAGACTTAGTGAAATTAACACTTGTCTGGAATTTCAGATCAGGTAGCACTCTTTGGAACAACAAAACAACATGCTACAGGACCTGAACATGGTAAAGTAAAGCATGGCATGGAGCTACTCAAAGATCTTAACAAAAGTCCCTTAGTGACCTTGAGCCAAAAGGGATCAGAAAATACAATTGCAAGCATGTGAACATAGCAAAAACATAATCAGTTTTCAGACTTGGTGAAAACTGGCACATGCTGAAATATAACTCAAGTAGGCATGTTTACGAGCTCGATGCACTCACCACGGAGCAAGTCATGACAAGTCAAGCATACATCCATCAACAAGGCACAAAAGTCAAGCTATACATGGCAAGAACAATAACATAGCATGCACGGATCAACTACAACATCATCGGCAAAATTGCAAACAAGTTGACAATCTGCCCAGATTCACAAAGTAGCTAAAGTAGAGCTCGATTGACTCAAGCTTAGTTGCTCCATACTTGCAAACAAATACATGGATGGATAGAGCACTACAAGATTACAAAACATCCTTACTGATCATCCTCAAAAGAGGCACGGATCACTAGGAGACAACATGAACATATGGCCATATGAG
Source organism: Triticum monococcum (assembly GCA_034509565.1). Taxonomy (NCBI): domain Eukaryota; kingdom Viridiplantae; phylum Streptophyta; class Magnoliopsida; order Poales; family Poaceae; genus Triticum; species Triticum monococcum. The sequence goes on from CM067842.1 coordinate 760,195,314, forward strand.
ATAAACAGCTCAAGGACTTAGTGGAATTGCTAAGTCCCTGAAAACAGAATTACTAAGCGCACCACTTTGCAAGCTTGTGCTAGTCACCACACACACCACAAAAAGACATGGGTTTCACCTATGGAAAGATGGCAAAACCCTTAACAAAACATATGTAGAGCATCAGGGCATATCATGCACACATTAATCATGGCAAAAATGACAAAAAGCTAAATGGAGCAGCAGATCTGACAATTAACTCAAGTAGACCTCTTCTAACAGCATTTCGGGCATCAAGATGAACTAAAATGAAAATGATGCAATGTAATGAAATGATGTACTCTCTGAGGTGAACATTTTGATATGCTATACGCCCAAATCGGAGTTACGGATGCAAAGTTACGAGGCTATGAACAGGAGCACATGGACTGGAATTTCGAGGACTTAGTAGAAAAATCAACCCCCGGATCTAGGGTTTGCACGAGTTTCAAAGTTGGCCGGAATCACTGTAGCGGCCGGACTTTCGCCGGAGGTGACCGGATCCGAGGCAAGAGGGGCTGGGGGAGCCGGATCCTCGCCGGAGGAGGGAGCTGGCGGCGGGGGCGCCGCGCTGCGCGGCCTCGGCGGCGGCGGCGACCTGCGGTGGTGGACGGCGGGCGCGGCGGCCGGGCGGGCGAGGCAGCGGCGGCTCGGTGGCTCGGCGGCGGGGCAGAGAAGGAGGCGGCGGGGCGCGCGAGGAGCCTAGGCGGCGCGGGGCGGCGAACAGGCCTCGGGGGCCCAGGGTGGGCCTCCCGGGCAGGCGGCGGAGGGAGTGGCGGCTGAGGCGGCGGAGGCCAATGGTGGCGTGCCACGTGGCGGCGGACATGGCGGGCGGACGCGTCCGTCGGCGGGGGAGTTGTCCGGCGCGCGCGAGAAGTGGCGGATCTAGGGTTTCGGGGGAAGAAGAAGAAGAAAACGAAGGGGGTCTTTAAATAGAGGTAGAGGGAGCTAGGAGAGTCCAAATGAGGTGCGGTTTTCGGCCACGCGATCGTGATCGAACGATCTAGATGATGGAGCAGGCTTAGGTGGCTTTTGGGCCAAATTGGAGGGGTGTTGGGCTGCAACACACACGAGGCCTTTACGGTCCCTCGGTTAACCGTTGGAGTATCAAACGAAGTCCAAATGATACGAAACTTGACAGGCGGTCTACCGATAGTAAACCAAGGCCGCTTGGCAAGTCTCAGTCCAATCCGGAAATGTTTAATCCCCACACACGAAAGAAAGCTAGAAATGACCACCGGAGGAGAACGAAGCACCGGAATGCAAAACGGACAACGGGGAAATGTTCGAATGCATGAGATGAACACGTATGCAAATGCAATGCACATGATGACATGATATGAGATGCATGACAACGATAACAACACACGGAGACAAAGACCCGAACCCGAGAAAATAAATTAACTTAATGCCGAAACGGCAAGAGTTGGAGTACAAATTGGGAAAGTTACATCCGGGGTGTTACACCTTTATTGTAATCAATAACAGCCCCTGCAGTATTAAGAAAAGGTCTTCCAAGAATAATAGACATACTATCGTCCTCGGGAATATCAAGAATAACAAAGTCAGTTAAAATAGTAATGCTTGCAACCACAACAGGCACATCCTTGCAAATACCGACAGGTATAGTAGTTGATTTATCAGCCATTTCCAAAGATATTTCAGTAGGTGTCAACTTATTCAATTCAAGTCTACGATATAAAGAGAGAGGCATAACACTAACAACGGCTCCAAGATCACATAAAGCAGTTTTAACATAGTTTCTTTTAAAGGAGCATGGTATAGTAGGTACTCCTGGATCTCCAAGTTTCTTTGGTATTCCACCCTTAAAAGTATAATTAGCAAGCATGGTGGAAATTTCAGCTTCTGGTATCTTTGTTTTATTTGTAACAATATATTTCATGTACTTAGCATAAGGATTCATTTTGAGCATATCAGTCAATCGCATACGCAAAACGATAGGTCTAATCATTTCAGCAAAGCGCTCAAAATCCTCATCATCCTTTTTCTTCGATGGTTTGGGAGGAAAAGGCATGGGTTTCTGAACCCAAGGCTCTCTTTCTTTACCATGTTTCCTAGCAACAAAGTCTTTCTTATCATAATGTTGATTCTTAGATTGTGGATTATCAAGATCAACAACAGGTTCAATTTCTACATCATTAACATTACTAGGTTGAGCATCATTATGAACATCATGATTAACATTTTCATTAGGTTCATGTTCATTGCCAGATTGTGTTTCAGCATCAGACATAGAGATATCATTTGGATTATCAGGTGGTTCAGCAATAGGTTCACTAGAAGTTTGCACAGTTCTATCATTTTTCTTTTTCTTCTTTTTAGAAGAACTAGGTGCATCAATATTATTTCTCTGATGATCTTGCTCAATTCTCTTAGGGTGGCCTTCAGGATACAAAGGTTCCTCAGTCATTCTACCAGTTCTAGTAGACACTTTTAACAGCATAATCATTTTTCTTACTATTCATCTCATTGAGCAATTCCTTTTGAGCTTTAAGTACTTGTTATACTTGAGTGGTAACCATAGAAGCATGTTTGGTAACAATTTTAAGTTCACCTCTAATATTAGACATATAATCACCCAATTTTTTTTACATATCAGCATCTTGTTTTAATTGTCTACCAAAATAAGCATTGAAGTCTTCTTGCTTAAACATTAGAGGTTCTTTCGTAGTCTGGGTTCCGTTTTCTGGTGCTTTCGTCTCGCCTCCGTCCTCCGCCGAGTCCTCGCCGTAGTCTGGGTTCATCCCAAACCACTCCCGTGGTACCTCCTCCCCATCTTCAGACCGCTCAGGGATGAAGATGCTGGTGTCGGTGTACTCGGCGATCGCCGCGGCACGCTTGACGAGGGCGTCCTCCGTGGCTGCCAGCTCCGGCTGGGCCTCTGACCGGAGTGTGGCCAGCCGGTCTAGGTCCAGCCCCGGATACCACACCTTGATGAACTCCAAGGCCCTGCGCGCTCCAGCTCGGGCCGAGGAACCTTTCTAGGCCTCAAGACGACCAGCCGCGACCTCCTGCCAGTCGGCAGTCCAACTAGGGGTGCACGGAGCCTGCATGTCCGGCCACAGGGCAACAATCGCCTGGGCGCCGACACGTTGAAGCCGGCGCAGCATCCGGTGAGTCGACCGAAGGCGAGCCTCGATGCTCAGGATATGCTCATCAAGGGTTCGGGGATTCTGTCCAAAGCCGACTGGTCAGGCTGCACAAAACAAACTCGGCAGGAAAGAAGGCAATTCAAAGAAAGAAAGAAAAGGCAACTCACTGTGGGTGTCGGGGGTTGGGTGCGACATATGCCAAAGGATGGCTTATCATGGTGGGGGCGAGTAGAACATCGCCGGTGCCTGGAAACAGGATGAGGCAAAGACATGCACGCCGGCGAATCTTACCCAGCTTCAGGGCTCTCCGGGGAGATAATACCCCTACTGCTGCTCTACGGGGTCTCCGCATGATCACTATGGCAAAGTGTTTACACGATTGCTCCTTGAGCTGTTTCCTGGAGGTAGGAGAAGGCAAGGCTAGCTCTCTCCTTCCTATATTATCAGGTCTAGAGCTAATGGATTCCAACCTTTTGCATGGGTACGCTGGGGGGTTTATATAGGCCTACCCCCAAGGAGTACAATGGTAATCCGGCTAGACGCGGGCCCAGCCGTCAGTGCCTCCGGCCTCCGTTTTCTCTGCCGACTGCTGGGGCCGGCCGACTGGTGGGCCCTGCCGACTAGCTCGGTACGGAGCCGACAGGCCACGTCCGCCGCGGGCGGGTCTTGCCGACTGCTGATTACTGTAGCCGTGCTTCTAATGACGCGGTCTTGGTCATGGAGTCGTGGCAACAGCCCCGCCGCCTAGCGGCCGATCACTATTGCCACTCTCCGTCACATCTGGTTAATGGCGCGTGGGCCCCGAGGGAGAAGCTGGCCGACTCTCGGGGGGCGACTCCCAATGGGTCCGACTGGTGGTGCGCTTGCCGTCTTCTGGGGTCGTACAGACAAGCCGTCGTGGGCATAGGATTCGGTCCACTGGTGATGATGTCGGGGCCGGCGCGGCAACAGTGCCACGCCGCACGGAGATCTCCCCGGGTACGGCGTACTGTGCCCATGCCTGCCCCTGGAAAGGGGCGGGAGGAGGCTTCACTGTAGCCACTCCCCTGTCCTGTCCCTCCTGATGAGGATACCGGGTTTGTTGGAGTCGCGGTTCGACTCCCCAAGGTCGGCTTCTCGGGAAGTTGGCAGTCAAGAGTCGGCTTATCCTGAAGTCGTTCCTGGGACTCGGCCGCGAGTGGCTAGTCGGTTGCCTTGCCGCCGACTTCTCTAAAGGCGGCTCTGTGTCCTGGGGTCTTGAAGGGCGTAGCCTGCCCCGATGTCTTGAAAGGTTCTGGGGCTCGGGTTAGCCTATCCGTGGCCCATTACTCTGACATAAAGCTACGATTATTTTGGAATGGAGGGGGTACATTTGAATATACATTGTACACGAGTATATACTAAAAAATATGCAACTTACCTCAGTTCATGCATGGTTCCGGATATAATCTCCTTGGTTGCAAAAAAGTTAGATATGCGTATGAATATATATATAGCATGTTCAAACTCACAACAAAGATTGATGCCCCCATTTACATCTGATTTACAAATGCCATTATCTCGGGTTCAAATAGATGAATGCACTTCCTATGAATTCGAATCTTCGAAACCCCCTTTATGTTGAATTCGATGTGTATTCTATTTCGTAGCTAGCAATTCAGAATGTATCCATGAAAGTGACAAATGTATAAAGTGCTTCACACTAACAACATGGAGTGCACTAATTAATGTTTATATATGAATTGCAAAAGCATCCATTGCCTGTATTTCAAACCGCTCTCACTCTATGGATCGATAATATGAGATAAACACATGCACATGCTAGAATTCAATAGAGTATGGGTGTCTGATAGACCGATTTTCGTCCATATGCAATTTGCAAAATTCATGGTCTCATCCAAAAATAATAATGCCATTTATATTTTAATTTAATGCATAGAATCGCCTTTTACACATAGATGCACTATGCCTCGCCCCGTTCTCACAAACGCGTTACATATCTCTATATCTAACGCATAAGTGCACACACTTTATGTGCATCGGCATTTCTCTTTCACACATGCTCACAATCTCTCTCAGGGTGTCAGGGTGTCACACGCACATGCTCTCTGTGTTTCTCTCTCTCTCTTTCTGACTACTATCTACCACTCTTTTCACTAATCTCAGTTGGAAAACACTATTTCTCTCACATGCATATATACACATGCACGGTCTCTACTAGCCCTCTATACGCACATATATGTGCCTACGTGTCTCCCGCATGCACATTATCTTTAGGCCTCTTGTCACATCCCTAGAATTTGCTTGTAGCTATTTACCTGAGTGAGCATCATGCATCATGTCTAAATTCTGAAAGTTGAATTGAGGTTAGTTGAAACCCTCATAAATCACTTCAAAAATAATCAACATTAAAATCTTTTCAAAGAAGTCCAAGAAAATGTTCCTCTTAGTCTCTGAAAATATTGGCAAGAGGTAAAACTTAAAACAATATTTTTGGAATCTCAGGGATAATTATTTTGGGCCTCTGAATTAATTAAATAACTATTTGCATTGGATATATATTCTTTATATAATTAATATATGTCCAATAATCCAGGAACATTTTATGTGGTTTGGGATATTTTAATTCTAGTCACAGATTTATTTTCAAGATTTTATAAAATGATTTAGTATTTTAACTAAATCAAAACAAAATAACATAAATAGAAAACACAAACAGAATTAAGAGAGAGAGAGAGAGAGAGAGAGAGAGAGAGAGAGAGAGTAATCTCACCTGCAGCCCACCTGGCCGGCCCAACTGGCAGCCCAGCCAACTGGCCCAGCCCACCGAGGGCAGGGGCGTCTTCTTCCCCCTGCCAGAAGGCAGAGGAGAAGACAGCCACGGCGCCGCGGCATGCCACGCCCGCAGCTACCTGCCTAGCTGCCCCCTCGTCGCCCTGGACATCCCCAACGCCACCACGCACGCCCCTGGAACCCCTCGCACTCTCCCTCGCTCATCCCCCTCCTCCGTTTCTCTTACTCGCAACCGCCGAGCGTAGCCGCCGCCGCCGACGCGCACCGCCGTGGCCACCGGCCACCCCACGCCTCACCGACGCGCTCAGAGGCTCCGCCTCGACCCCCTCTTCCTCCTCACCGAGCCATGCCCCGCGGGAGCCCCTACAACGCTGCCATCAGCTCCGTCTTCTTCCTCGGACTCCGACGGCCGCCGTCCTTGATTCTCCGTCGTCAGGACCTCCCCCGAGCCGCTGAGCCTACCCGTCGATCCGCTGTGAGCCCCTGCTGCTTCTCCTGTGCTTGCCCCCTCCGTTCCCGTCCCCTAGCTCCATTTCTCATCGCGGCCGAAAGTTCTCGCCGCCGGCCATGGCGTAGCCGTGGCCATAGCTGCGCACGCTCACAATGGAGCGCCTCACCATGCTCAGAAAGCCCCCAGGAGGCCAACGCAGCTACTAGCCGGCCCCCTAGTGCATCGCAGCCTCGTGCACGCATGTTCCCGAACTCCGGCCGCCGCAAAAGTTGCCGCCGTCATCGATTTAGTCAACCCTGGCGCGAGGTGTTGCCACCGCTGGATGCGCGAGTCTCCTAGCTCGCCGTAGCCGCAAACCACGAGCGAAACGATGCTCTGTAGCTCCGTCCCGAGCATCTCCGGCGAGCCACCGCCGTGCTTTTGGTCGCCGGCGTCGACCGCTGACGTGGTCGCTTAATTAAGACTAATCACCACTAATCCCTCCCTAACATACGCTGACAGGCGGGCCCCACCCATTAGTTAACCACAGGGTTATACCCTGTTTAATTTAAGCTAATGACCTTGGCCCCACCGGTCAGTTTGACCTGGCCACGTCACCGTTGACCTGGCCCCACACGTCACCCACAGAAACCAGCCCTGGGTCACTGACCAGTGGGCCCCATTGGTCAGGTTTGACCCGGACCAGCCCTGTTGACTTGGTGACATCATCATGACGTCAGGCTGACGTAGTAATCCTTTTTCTGGAATTTAAATAAATCTTAAATGATTTATTTATTTCAGAAAATGTCCAAAACTTCTAAAAATCATAGAAAATCAACCGTAACTCCAAATGAAATAAATTATATATGAAAAATTATCAGAAAAATTCAATGAATCGATTTGTACCATTTTCATGCATGTTAGAATAACTTAAGGCCACTGTTTAGGAAAAATCAAATGAATGGTATTTAAATAACCACATGTGGAGTTTGAATTTGAACCTAGTGTTCAAACCAACTCCATTTAACTTGTTGCTAGTTGCATTAGGCCAACCAACAGCATATTGCCATGTCATGATCATGCATCATATTGTTGCATCACATTGATTGTGTTCTTCCTTGTTTGCCGGTATTTGTCCCCTCTCGATAGATGTGGTACCGACGCTATGATCGTTGACACTGATGAAGACCCAATGTTATCTTCAGAAGTGCCAGGCAAGCACAACCCGCTTGTTCATTCTGATACAAGCCCACTCTCTCGCTCCTGCTCTCTTTTACTGCATTAGGACAACAATGATTCATCTGTTACTTGTTGCGGTAGTTGAACCCCTTATCCTCTGCATGACCTGTCATTGCCACAGTAAATAGATGAAACCCACTAGCATGAGTAGGAGTTGTTTGAGCCCTGATGTGCCTACTCATTCATGCTTGTTTGTCATGCCTGCTACGGCTTAGAGTTGAGTCAGGTCTGATTCATCGGGGATGGATCGGAGGTGTGTAAACATGTCCTACTGTGTGTGAGCTAAGTGTGTGAAGACGTTTTGGTAAAGGTAGTGGTGAGAGGCCATGTAGGAGTACATGGTGGGTTGTCTCATTCAAACCGTCCTCGGGAACTGAGCTCTGTGTTTGTGATCCATGAAACAGCTACTACCACACATTGGGCCCTGAAATATGACCCCGCTCGACTTACTGACCCCTCTCGCCTCTGTCCAGGAGTTGCAACTAGTTTTTGGTGTTTGTAGGACATGTGTTGGCGGCCGTGCGTAGCCCTGACCCTAGGGGTGGGCTATGTTGCGGTAGATACACCGTGGCATGGTGTACCGGGCGCCCGTTTGGTGTCTCAGGAACCCTGTTCACATCGTTTGGGGCCGTTGAGGACACCCCGGCTAGATTTCCTTGCGGACGGAACCTGAATAGGCGATAAACCTAGACTAGAGACTTGTGAGGTTAGTCAGGTCGTGGTCTACACCCACGTCGGTTTTCGCTTGAAGTCTGCCGAGCACATGTCGTGTGCAGGCGCTAAGTGGTGGAAACATGTGTAACGAAGTACACCCCTGCAGGGTTATAAATGATCTATTCGAATAGCCGCATCTACGGTAAAGGACTTCTAGGTTGCCTATAACAGTTCATAGACAAATTAATGGATACTACTAAAAGACTCAAGATAAGTGTGAGTACCGAGGATGGCCCTCTCATAGGATGACGAGGGAGAATCCCCGGTGGTGTATTGAATGGTGAATATGTGGACTCGTGTGCGCCACCTCAAAAGAGTTACTTGCAGTCGTAGTTAATATAGCCACCGAGTCAAAGCTGGCTTGCTGCAGTTAAACTCCACCACCCCCTTTGTTGATACCGATGCATATGTAGATAGTTCTGATGTAAGTCTTGCTGAGTACAATTGTACTCACGTTTGCTTAAATTATGTTTTTGCAGAGAGGCCTCAGTCTCGCTAGTAGTTCCACGTGGACTTCGACGTTTAGCTTGATACCTCAGCTACGATCTTGTGCCCTCGGCAGGATGTGGTAGATAGTCAGGCTTCTTAGCCTTTTCCATTTGTAGATGTCTGTACTCAGACATGTTAAGCTTCCGCATGTGCTTTGCATTGTATGCTATGACTGCTGGGTCATGAGACCCATGTTTGTAATATCTCGCTCCTCAGAGCCTAATAAATAAATACTTGAGTTGTAGAGTTATGTTGTGATGCCATGTTGTATTTACACATATCGAGCATATTGTGTGTATGATTGAAATGCTTGGTATGTGTGGGATATGAAAATCTAGTTGTTTATCCTTGGCAGCCTCTCTTATGGGGAAATGTAGTCTAGTGCTTCCATGAGCCATAGTCGTTCGCTACAGCTCGGTTCACCGGAGTCCTGCTAGCCCAGCACTACTGCTCAGGACACTTGACTGGCCGGCATGTGTTTCACTTCGTTCCTGTGTCTGTCCCTTCGGGGAAATGTCACGCGGTGACATCCGGAGTCCTGCCTAGCCTGCTACAGCCCGGGTTCCCGGAGTCCTGCTAGCCCAGTGCTACAGCCCGGATTTACACGCTGCTGTCCGACATGCTCGATGTGAATCACCTATGCCTGTCCCCATAGGTTAGTGCCGCTTTGGGTTCACGACTAGCCATGTCGGCCCGGGTTCTCTGTCATATGGATGCTAGCGACACTATCATACACGTGAGCCAAAAGGCGCATACGGTCCCGGGCCATGGTAAGGCGACACCTGTGGGAATACCGTGCGTGAGGCCGCAAAGTGATATGAGGTGTTACTGGCTAGATCGATGTGACTTGGAATCAGGGTCCTGACAGCGTTGGTATCAGAGCCTGACTGCCTGTAGGATTACCAAGCCAACTGGTCGAAGTTGAGTCTAGAAATGCTTTAGTTATATAAGGGAATTGATTGTGGAAGGGAACGTAAGGCTCTTTTTACTCCTTATCCTCATGACCTTCTGATCTGAGTCACTCTCTTCTTTTCTACGGGGATTAAGAACTAGGCCTTCTCATCTATCTATCAGGATGACGTGTTACTGAACCGTAGTTGCCTAGGATTGTCGAGTTCAAGCCTTAGTTCAGTTCCTACTACTTCCATATATTCATAACTGGCCTCAGAACCTTGATATTGTGATGTTGAGTGGTTATGCCACCATTTTGCAGGATGTCTCAAATCTTTTCGAGCATTTACAGCCGTTATGCTGTCCGAGTCATCCCAGGTCTCTACATACTCTGATGCATTTACAAACCCTTTTCCCTATTCCTGATGTCCATTTGGGCCAGATTAATCACACTACCTGTTAGTTGAGGTACTCTGTTGCCTCGACATATATGTTGGAGCTATTACTATGACCCTAGGTGTTTTAGGGAGTCACCTTGTGATCTAGCCATGTTTTGTATCCCCCGTGTGTGATTCTGGCCATTATTCTCAAAAGCATTCCGTGATGCCATGTAGTGATAGGTATTCTATTCATGGGTTCTTGAACCCGAGATTCACTCTACTATACCTCATGTTGATAGTGTTGCTAGTTCCTTTAGGATATTAGTAACCTTTGCATTAGTCCTCGAGGTCCGTGGTATATCCTTGTTCCAAATACTATGAACCGCCTATGGCAGAAGTTCTTGGAACCATAAGATCGCAACCGAGTGCTCTTGATGAGTTCTCCATTCTTCATTGTGAATCTGCCAGTCCTACCTTTCTGCATGGGTTATCCGGAAGAAATAACAAGCTAATTCATGCATCCATTACTCAGAAAAATTATATGTTCCTTTGAGTTGTTCCCCTTTAGTTGTATTCTGAACCTCGTCCATCAATTGTTGGTCAAGAGTAGTTGTGCATTGGTGTTATCGATGCCTATTATTCATGTGATCCGTCAAGCCATTCCATTTCGGAATGACTAGGAGAAACAAACTCCAGTACCTCATCCATATCCAGGATTGGGTCAAAGCAGTTGTATTCCATGGATCAAAATGCAACCCAGCTTTTGGTTCTGCTCTACCCTGAATTATTACCCACTTTATGTCAGGAGCGTCGTGAGAATTGCACCTTCTCTTATGAATTCTTGACGCAGTAATACTTCTTGCCATCATTGTTCATTCCTCAGTTCCGTGTTGTTGCAACCGGAATACCAACAAGTGAACCATGAAGTGCGAAATCAATACTCCTAGCAACCGTGTTGCATGGTAGTTAATGGACATTAATATCACTCTTAGCGTGTTGGTTATTGCATCATCATTCTATGATAGATTGTGCTACCTAGTCCTTATTTCTGGTGCACTCTTCGATCGATGAGTTAGGATTCTGCCAAACCCTTGCTCTTTGATCACATCGTCTTGCCTTGAAAGCAAGATTGATCTCGAACTTAGTAACATATCAGTGGTTCGTGATTCTCCGAATATCTTCTCGGAAGTGTTACCAGGTTGTCACCTGACCGTTATGTTGAGTTCGTGATCAAGTTGGTTTTCCGATAAACCACTTTTCCCCAAGAACCTGTGTTGGATACCCCTGGACTAATTGGATAAGCTAAAACAACAACTTGGAGAGTTGTAAGATAAAAGCTTAATCTACTTAGTTCACTCTTAAGGGATATCCTTGTGTGTGTGTGTGTTGAAGAAAGATGATATCTTCATCGACTGATCCCCGTGATCAGTTGTTGGATCTGTTATCTTGTCCAAACCTTGATTTGAGTGTGGGCTATCATCAAATCAAATCAGAACCAACGATGTTCGTAATGTTGTCTTACTTGCGGTTGTCCCTCGAGCATACACCATTATATCTTTGGTCTGACCAATGCTATCACATTGTTCACATAGTGGTGGAAGTTCAGTGATATGGAAATCCCGATGTGTTGCTGTTGAGCCCATCAGCGGCATTTTGTCCCCTCCATGATTGTGTTGAACATCCAGCTAGTGTTGGAAACTTTATAAGCATTGCCCTCATGTCTCGATCATGAAGCGTATGTCCGGTTGAAAGATGTGACTTCCTCTAATTCATGTGCATCTGATGTAAGTTGCCGCCGTGAATTCGAGAAAGTTTGTTTTTGCTTCCTCTAGAATCATCCCAAGTCAGTCATGCATGTGCGAAGTATTCTATGGTCTGATAGACTGATTATCTACATTCTATACGTATCCCTAGCACACCAAGCCACTGATTGATTTGTTCAAGGAGAAGAAGTTTCTTCTTAAGGGTTAGACCTACGCAAGGACTTCGATATCCTCGTTGATGGTTCCCCCTAAACTCGGTAGTGTTTCATTTTAAGACTACCAGGTGACCATGCTTGTCTAGGACAACGTGTTCACATGCTTGTAGCAGAACCGGCTCATGTTTTGGAGCTTACTACCGTAGTTAATTTCCCCGAGAATCTCGCAATGTTGTCTCGTCGATTTGTGTTGCAAACCTTCATTTTCCTTTCTAGACTTGATGAGTCTGGAATATCCTGACACCAACCAGATCTGAATCTCAGGCAGATATGATGGTTGGAGCATTTTCCAAGAACTATAATATTGGTCTCTCGATAACCGGTAAAGTGGATGTCATGGCCAACACATCCAGCCGGAAGACCTATAATTGTAGTATCTCGATTGAAGAAAGTTGGCCACCTCCCCATGAGGAATTCGTAGGATTTACCTCCGTAGTTAATCCTTACGGATTCTTGAGCTTCTGAAGTCCGACATTTTACTTGATGTTCTAGATATCAAACCATATCTATGAATGGATTATGCTAGCACATCAAGGAGAACATTAGAAGCGGAGTGCTAAATGTCTCTCGGTCGATTATCCAGATTTCTTTCCCTTGGCCTCGCCAAGGTGAAATATGAGAAAGTGTTATCTTTCTTTGCATTTGCATCTTCCACCATTATTCATCATGGTAGCATGTTGTGTTGCCAGGATCCTTGACAGGGATATTGGCAGAACCTTGATGAATACGGAAATGCTCAAGTTCTCGAGAGCACGCTCAGGCACTAGGTTCTGATGTTGTCGTTAACTGGAATGTGCCTCCGTCCTATCAGTTGTTCGATAGCCATCCAATTGGTGGAATCACCTTTGCCGGTGAACCTTCTCCCCAGTTACTAGAATCATTCCCAACATTTGCATTTTGTTCCCAGCTTACACCTCAGTAGCTGTTGTCAGGATCATCGTCAAAAGTGGACTTACCATGGGTCTCATCCATTTCTGATGATAAGCAAAAATCATCCATTGCGTTGTCTTCAACAAGGTAGTCCACATCATCCATCCTAGTCCAAGTATGCCATCTCTTCAACCTACCTCAAATGATCAATTGTAAATTGCCTTAAGCTGGTATGTAGAGTTTCAATGATCTCTGAATCAAAAGTAATTCTTTTTGCCACTTAAGGGAATATTTCTGCGAGTCACTTTCCTTAAGATGCCTCGTTATGGTATTATGGGCAACATAACTTCTCGCTACTTTGAGACCCCCTCACCATCTATTTAGGCGTGGAATTGTTGCCACCAAGTCAAACCCCATCGTTGTTCTTCCATCCCTCTCGATGTGTTTTGTGTCTCAACTTGAGATGTTTCAACATCTCATTCCGCGAGTTGATATTGTTTAGCTCGATCTTCGAGAAGATCAATCCTAGTTGAGCTTCTTTCCGTCGTCATCGCATGGATGAAGATCTCAAAAGCGAGGATGTCATGATCGACATGATGCAATGAATCAACATCTTCGAGAAGGGCAATCGGATTGTGAAGATTCTTTATTGGTGTTCCCTCTGTCTTCTTACCTCACGTCTTGAATCTCGGGACGAGATTCTTGTTTAGTGGGGGTGAGTTGTCACAGCCCTAGAATTTGCTTGTAGCTATTTACCTGAGTGGCATCATGCATCATGTCTAAATTCTGAAAGTTGAATTGAGGTTAGTTGAAACCCTCATAAATCACTTCAAAAAGTCAACATTAAAATCTTTTCAAAGAAGTCCAAGAAAATGTTCCTCTTGGTCTCTGAAAATATTGGCAAGAGGTAAAACTTAAAACAATATTTTTGGAATCTCAGAGATAATTATTTTGGGCCTTTGAATTAATTAAATAACTATTTGCATTGGATATATATTCTTTATATAATTAATATATGTCCAATAATCCTGGAACATTTTATGTGGTTTGGGATATTTTAATTCTAGTCACATATTTATTTTCAGGATTTTAAAAAATGATTTAGTATTTTAACTAAATCAAAACAAAATAACATAAATAGAAAACAGAAACAGAATTAAGAGAGAGAGAGAGAGAGAGTAATCTCACCTGCAGCCCACCTGGCCGGCCCAGCTGGCAGCCCAGCCAACTGGCCTAGCCCACCGAGGGCAGGGGCGTCTTCTTCCCCCTGCCAGAAGGCAGAGGAGAAGAAAGCCATGGCGCCGCGGCATGCCACGCCGGCAGCTGCCTGCCTGGCTGCCCCCTCGTCGCCCTGGACATCCCCAACGCCGCCACGCACACCCCTGGAACCCCTCGCACTCTCCCTCGCTCATCCCCCTCCTCCGTTTCTCTTACTCGCAACCGCCGAGCGTAGACGCAGCCGCCGACGCGCACCGTCGTGGCCACCGGGCACCCCACGCCTCACCGGCGCGCTCAGAGGCTTCGCCTTGACCCCCTCTTCCTCCTCACCGAGCCTCGCCCCGCGGGAGCCCCTACAACGCCGCCATCAGCTCCGTCTTCTTCCTCGGACTCCGACGGCCCCCGTCCTCGATTCTCCGTCATCAGGACCTCCCCCGAGCCGCTGAGCCTACCCGTCGATCCGCTGGGAGCCCCTGCTGCTTCTCCTGTGCTCGCCCCCTCCGTTCCCGTCCCCTAGCTCCATTTCTCATCACGGCCGAAAGCTTCTCGCCGCCGGCCATGGCGTAGCCGTGGCCATAGCTGCGCACGCTCACAATGGAGCGCCTCACCGTGCTCAGAAAGCCCCCAGGAGGCCAACGCAGCCGGTAGCCGGCCCCCGAGTGCATCGCAGCCTCGTGCCCGCATGTTCCCGAACTCTGGCCGCCGCAAAAGTTGCCGCCGTTGTCGATTTAGTCAACCCCGGCGCGAGGTGTTGCCACCGCTGGATGCACGAGTCTCCCAGCTCGCCGTAGCCGCAAACCACGAGCGAAACGATGCTCTGTAGCTCCGTCTTAAGCATCTCCGGCGAGCCACCGCCATGCTTTTGGTCGCCGGCGTCGACCGCTGACGTGGTCGCTTAATTAAGACTAATCACCACTAATCCCTCCCTAACAGACGCTGACAGACGGGCCCCACCCGTTAGTTAACCACAGGGTTATACCCTGTTTAATTTAAGCTAATAACCGTGGCCCCACCGGTCAGTTTGACCTGGCCACGTCACCGTTGACCTGGTCCCACACGTCATCCACAGAAACCAGCCCTAGGTCACTGACCAGTGGGCCCCATTGGTCAGGTTTGACCCGGACCAGCCCTGTTGACTTGGTGACATCATCATGACGTCAGGCTGACACAGTAATCCTTTTTCTGGAATTTAAATAAAATTTAAATGATTTATTTATTTCAGAAAATGTCCAAAACTTCTAAAAATCATAGAAAATAAACCGTAACTCCAAATGAAATAAATTATATATGAAAAATTATTAGAAAAATTCAAGGAATCCATTTGTACCATTTTCATGCATGTTAGAACAACTTAAGGCCACTGTTTAGGACAAATCAAATGAATGGTATTTAAATAACCACATGTGGAGTTTGAATTTGAACCTAGTGTCCAAACCAACTCCATTTAACTTGTTGCTAGTTGCATTAGGCCAACCAACGGCATATTGCCATGTCATGATCATGCATCATATTGTTGCATCACATTGATTGTGTTCTTCCTTGTTTGCCGATATTTGTCCCCTCTCGATAGACGTGGTACCGACGTTGTGATCGTTGACACTGATGAAGACCCAATGTTATCTTCAGAAGTGCCAGGCAAGCACAACCCCCTTGTTCATTCTGATACAAGCCCACTCTCTTGCTCCTGCTCTCTTTTACTGCATTAGGACAACAACGATTCATCTGTTACTTGTTGCGGTAGTTGAACCCCTTATCCTCTGCATGACCTGTCATTGCCACAGTAAATAGATGAAACCCACTAGCATGAGTAGGAGTTGTTTGAGCCCTGATGTGCCTACTCATTCATGCTTGTTTGTCATGCCTGCTACTGCTTAGAGTTGAGTCAGGTCTGATTCATCGGGGATGGATTGGAGGTGTGTAAACATGTCCTACTGTGTGAGCTAAGTGTGTGAATACGTTTTGGTAAAGGTAGTGGTGAGAGGCCATGTAGGAGTACATGGTGGGTTGTCTCATTGAAACCGTCCTCGGGAACTGAGCTCTGTGTTTGTGATCCATGAAACAGCTACTACCACACATTGGGCCCTGAAATATGACCCCGCTCGACTTACTGACCCCTCTCGCCTCTGTCCAGGAGTTGCAACTAGTTTCTGGTGTTTGTAGGACATGTGTTGGCGGCCGTGCGTAGCCCTGACCCTAGGGGTGGGCTAGGTTGCGGTAGATACACCGTGGCACGATGTACCGGGCGCCCGTTTGGTGTCTCGGGAACCCTGTTCACATCGTTTGGGGCCGTTGAGGACACCCCGGCCGGATTTCCTTGCGGACGGAACCTGAATAGGCGATAAACCTAGACTAGAGACTTGTGAGGTTAGTCAGGTCGTGGTCTACACCCACGTCGGTTTTCGCTTGAAGTCTGCCGAGCACATGTCGTGTGCAGACGCTAAGTGGTGGAAACATGTGTAACGAAGTACACCCCTGCAGGGTTATAAATGATCTATTCGAATAGCCGCATCTACGGTAAAGGACTTCTGGGTTGCCTATAACAGTTCATAGACAAATTAATGGATACTACTAAAAGACTCAAGATAAGTGTGAGTACCGAGGATGGCCCTCTCATAGGATGACGAGGGACAATCCCCGGTGGTGTATTGAATGGTGAATATGTGGACTCGTGTGCGCCACCTCAAAAGAGTTACTTGCAGTCGTAGTTAATATAGCCACCGAGTCAAAGCTGGCTTGCTGCAGTTAAACTCCACCACCCCCTTTGTTGATACCGATGCATGTGTAGATAGTTCTGATGTAAGTCTTGCTGAGTACAATTGTACTCACATTTGCTTAAATTATGTTTTTGCAGAGAGGCCTCAGTCTCGCTAGTAGTTCCACGTGGACTTCGACGTTTAGTTTGATACATCAGCTACGATCTTGTGCCCTCGGCAGGATCTGGTAGATAGTCAGGCTTCTTAGCCTTTTCCATTTGTAGATGTCTGTACTCAGACATGTTAAGCTTCCGCATGTGCTTTGCATTGTATGCTATGACTGCTGGGTCATGAGACCCATGTTTGTAATATCTCGCTCCTCGGAGCCTAATAAATAAATACTTGAGTTGTAGAGTTATGTTGTGATGCCATGTTGTATTTACACATATCGAGCGTATTGTGTGTATGATTGAAATGCTTGGTATGTGTGGGATCCGACAATCTAGTTGTTTATCCTTGGCAGCCTCTCTTATGGGGAAATGTAGTCTAGTGCTTCCATGAGCCATAGTAGTCCGCTACAGCCCGGTTCACCGGAGTCCTACTAGCCCAGCACTACTGCTCAGGACACTTGACTGGCCGGCATGTGTCTCACTTCGTTCCTGTGTCTGTCCCTTCGGGGAAATGTCACGCAGTGACATCCGGAGTCCTGCCTAGACTGCTACAGCCCGGGTTCCCGGAGTCCTGCTAGCCCAGTGCTACAGCCCGGATTCACACGCTGCTGACCGACATGCTCGATGTGAATCACCTATGCCTGTCCCCTTAGGTTAGTGCCGCTTTGGCTTCACGACTAGCCATGTCGGCCCGGGTTCTCTGTCATATGGATGCTAGCGACACTATCATATACGTGAGCCAAAAGGCGCATACGGTCCCGGGCCATGGTAAGGCGACACCCGTGGGAATACCGTGCATGAGGCCGCAAAGTGATATGAGGTGTTACCGGCTAGATCGATGTGACTTGGAATCGGGGTCCTGACACCTCTCTCGCACACATTGCGCCCCCCCCCCCGACACACCTCTCTCTTAGTAGTTGGCAGATATGATTTCATCATATCATCCGGTAGGATATCCATGGCTGTTAGGCTGGATGGTAATACGAGGCAAAGTTTTACCCTAGTTCGGATCGGACCCTTGTAGTTGAAGAAAGAGCCTACTCCTGGTACTATATATTAGTGATAGGGGTGTGTACAAAGTACACATGAATACCAGGAATTGTGCGTGTGTGTATACTATCGAGAAACTAGCCCCCAAGCTTGTATAACACACTAACGGCCTAGGGTTACAAATCATATATAGTCGGCTTATCACCAGCGGGGATAGAGTCCTCCTCGACTCTGGTAGCTTCGTGTTGTACGCCGAGTCCTCCACATGGGTCTTCGTATAACACGTCTCGGTCCAACCTATATGTGGCGCAGGATAGAACCGACCCATGAGTCTTCATGTTGACCCACCACAACTAGAAATGATGTGCCCATCACACCACACACGCAATCGGCCACTAAGAAAATAAGCATATACAATAGTACAACAGTATCTAGCTCAATATACGTCTCCATATTTTGTTGATGACACTGACGGACTTTGCATTTGATGCGTGCTCCGTATTTTGTTGACGACACTTACGATCATTGTATTTGAAGCGAAAGCTTGATATGGTCACTGGACTTCAGAATAAGCTCATCACGGTCACCACATACATTTTGTCGTGCTAACCAACATGTGGTTGGATGGTCAGAGTACAGTGGTTTCTCGAGCCCACCAAGGTTAAAGTACCGGTGCTCGCATTTATCTTGTGTTAATTTCAGTATTTTCCGGCGATGTACGTTCAGTGGGAGGATACGTTCCACTCAACTACGAGGCACCTATGGTGACTTCGTAAAATCTCAAGATCATATATGCTGGCCCACTCTCTCGAACGTTCTCATAGGGGTAGGGTTTGCGTGTGTGCTCTTATAGCGGTGAGTGCTTGCGCGTATATATGAGCCCTTGCATCTGTACCGTGTTAAACAAATACATATCATGATTATACGGTCACTGTCTCACCCATACAACTCCGTATTTTGTTGATGACACAATCAATTGACCAGTCAAATGTTCCACGCGGCGCAACTAGTGTTGCACCATCGGGGCGCGTAACCGTGAGGCCCACCTATCAGCCCGTATATGAAAGAAAGAAATGGTAGTTTGAGTCTGTATTGTGTTAATAAAATAGGAGTACATTTTAGGGTCATCATACGGTCACTGGCTCACCATACAGCTCTGTAATTTGTTCATAACATGATCAATTGACCAGTCAAATGGTCCACATTCAGCAGCGCACATTACCATAGGGCCCACCCGTCAGCGCGTATATGAAGGACAGAAATGGTAATAAATTAGTGGTCGGTGGGTATTCGAAGTCGTGAGACCTCTGGTTGGCAGTCATCGGCGGTTGGGGGGGGCGTTCATTGGGCGGTGGGGTGGGGATCCCCGGAGAAAAAGCTTGGCGGGGGGGGCTAGAGGGATGGCCTGTGCGGCGGTGGACCGGTGGTGGGGAGTGGTTTCGGGGAGGGCGGGCCGGCCGCGGGCGGCGGGGACTGGCGGTTCGGTCGGTGGTGGCTGGCGGCTCAGGGGGGGTGTGGAGTTTGATGATAAAGTGGTGGCCCTTGATTTCGTATCCAACGGCTGGAAAATCTAATGACCAGAGATGAAAGAGTCAGTCGATTGCGTGTAGCCTCACCCCGCACGTACACATGCACGCACGCAAGACACGCACGCATGTAGGCATGCAACACTGACACGTACACATGCACGCATGCTGGCGTGCAACACTGACACGTACACATGCACTCACGAACACACACACGTATGCACCCATGCATGCAACACTGAAATGTACCCTTGCACGCACGCAACACTCGCACGCCTGCATGCACACAACACACGACTCAAGACACACACTCAACCTATACGTGCATGCACCCTTTGTTAAGGACATGGATTTTTACGGGTATTAATCAATCTTATCTGTGATAAGCAAAACATTGATGTTTGCAGCGGTCTTTATGAATCACAATGTATCGAACGTGCTATCAACATAGTAGGCTTATCTACTTGAAAAAGATGACGTCACACTCAATGAACAATCATCGGTTTATGAAATGCCCGCTTCTGACCGCCCTGGCCCACCAAACGTTCCTCTTCTGTGCGCTGCCTGCGTTGGGTCACTGACATGCAGGACATGCACCCAAAGAGCCCACACGTCAGTCGACGAATGGCACGGTCACCTAGGTCAGAGTCGAGAGTGCCACTTGCAGCACGCCCGGCTGAACACGCCTCCGTGCCGCATTCAAACGCCTCCATGAAACCCGCCCGTGTGGAAGCCGAGAAACCCACTCTGAACACACGTCCGTTCATGACCGGGCCGACGTTAAATGCAACGCCGGCCGAGCTCCTCCCATCCGCCATCTATTTAATCTCCTATTTAAAAGAGGCCAAACGGTGGCAAAGAATCTCACACCTCCGCCGCTCCCCTATCTCCTCCACCATTTTGTCCACTATTACAATGGCTTACGAAGAGTAGTTATTCCGCATCCAAGCCGGCTGGGTAGCCCGCCGGATACGAGCTATGCAGCTCGCTGATCCACCTCCCTCTCCTCGCCCGACGGAACTAGTTGCCGCCCCAAGCCAGCGCGCGGTTCAGCAACTTGCCGCTCCAGGCCAGCTCGACGAGGAGCGGTGCATGGGCGTCGTTGTTGCCGTCCACGCCGCCGCCTCGTACCACGTCTCCCGTTTCTATGGCCGAGACTCCCATGCCGGCGGTCACGCCATGTAAGCAGCGATAGAAGCCGGGTGCGCAGAGAGCGATGAGTCGGTGGCCAGCGCCTCCGCGTCCGCTGCCATCATCGAGGAGAAGTACAACACGGGAGGCCGCTGCCACTTGGGTCCCATGAAGGCCACCGCGGAGGCGACGCCGACGCACATAGCAGGTGTCTTGCCAGATCCTTTTGTTGCGAGGACCTTCGTCAACCCCGCATGGGCTCCATGGAAGAGGGGAATGTTAGGATGAACTCGAGCCGGTGCCGGCCATGGCGAAGTACACTACAAAAAAAAAACACTTCCATGATGGTACGTGTTTGTCACAGTAGGTCGCTTTTTTGTCATGCATGTACATCCATGACAAATTTATGACAGAATCAAGATAGTCATACCTCTGCTGTCGTATAAGTGTTCCATGACATTACCAAAATTATCATCAGGAAGTGTCCACTTCCATGACAATAAATCGTGCGTCACAGAAGTGCTTTCATCAAGGGTCACCGACATGTGGCATCCACCGTAACGGAATGCCGTTAAGCTATCGGGTCGTGTTTTGGATTCGATAACCCGTTAACATCCCCGACCAATGGGGATTTTTCACATGTAAAATCATCGTTGGCTAGAGGGAACACGTGTCGGCTCATCGTTGGGACAGATGTCATCCACTCACTGGACAGAAGGCGCCTATGATACGTCGACACGTTGCATGGCCCAACAGTGGCCCATTCCTGTGAAAAGGCCGTCCCATTTGACTTGGTCATAAGCTGGCAGGCCGGCCCATGGAAAGCCTGTTAACGGCATGTTCGCATATAGCCCATTTACAGCCCGCTAACCCAAGGCCCGTTACGCTCTATCCGAATTAGGCCGAGTAGCATCATCTGGGCCGTCCAATATGATTCCAGCCCGTTTTCACTTCTGGCCCATGTATAGCCCATGACGTATTTCGGCCCATATGAGGCCCTTTGTAACTCTTGGCCCATTTGCGGCACGTGCTGAAACTGGCCTGTAATGAGCAGTGTATCACTTTACACCCAATAACGGCCCATGGTGAAACTGGCCCGTAATGAACAGTGTATCACTTTATACCCATTAACGGCCCGTTATTTCGTTGGGCCGTCTCTAGCCCATGTTATCTTTCGGCCTTCTCAGAGCCCATTTATTCTTGGGCTCATTTCCAACATTCATTTACTTACGGCCCGTTACTGTCATTTTCTGCTTGTGGGCCAAATTCAGCCCGTGGTTACAGTTGGCCCGTGTGTGGTCCGTTAATACGTTGGGCTGTTTTCATAGCGTCATCAAATACGGCCTATTAACGATGGCCCGTTATGGTCGACCCATGAACGGACGATTCCAACTCTAGCCCGTTTACGGCCAAAATGCGGTCTGTTTGGCCCATGTTTAGCCAATCGATCATACGGCCCGTATAAGGCCCATTGATGATACGGCCCGTAGAAGGCCCATTGATGATACGGCCCGTAGAAGGCCCATTTTTTATACGGCCCATTGAAGGCCCACTATTTCGATGGCCCGTAGAAGGCCCACTATTTCTACGGCCCGTAGGAGGCCCAGTGTCACTACAGTAAATATTAGCCCATGGTTATTGTGGCCTAGTTTTAAAAAATAGGTTATTGCAGCCACTAGCATACCGCAAAAAAAGAACTGCACTGACTACAAGGAAACAAATAAACAAGACAACAAGGAAATAAATAAGCAAGCAACTTACACTAGGCTATCACGGCTATTACACATATTACATCCACTGGGCATCAAAGTTCGCCACCAGTGCAAATATAGGGAAGACAACAGCATATAGACGCCGCAGCAAAACAAGTCCAGAACTGAAACCACTTCAGAAGAGCTCAAGAAACAATATCCTGGGTACCCATAATGCTGGCAAGATGCTTAGCAAGCTTATTAAGTTTCTCTTATTTGGCGCTTAAGTCCTCCAGCGCTTGCTGTTGCACCAGAAAGTACGCATCCGAATTCTGTATGGACTTCCTTAGTACTTCGGCTTCCCATCGCATAACATCTGATCGATGTCTTTCAACTTGAAGTTGAGACTCAAGAAGCCGAACTGATTCAGGCAATGAGTTCGAAGAGCTGGTGCTAGCAGTGGTAACCAGTAACTCGAACACTACATCAAGACATGACTTTGGGGTTGTCTCAGTGTCTTCAATATAGTTTTTATCAGCTTTCATGGAGACCAACAGGGATGTCTCACTATCTTGGACCTTATCTGCATTACTTCCTTTACCATTGCATAACAGGGTACTCTTCTCCAATATTTTCTCCGCGTTCTAAAAGAGAAACAAACAAACACATCTCAAGTTTACAATGTAGTATATGAAACTCATTTTGGTAAACCAGTTCAGTAGTAAGGTGGACAGGATAACAACATGAAACAAACATATATCTATGTAGTATGGTCACTGTATGGTCTATATCATTCTCGTTTATGTTGCCAAATCAAGATAGATACAGTTCGAATCATATTTTGTAAGACAAAGCAACATAGACAGAATATAAGTGTGGGAAATTACACAACAATAACAAAACTTGTAATGTGCATGGCATGAGAACATAACTGTTTATTCAATTGAAACTGAAATCAACATAGAGCAAGTTACAACAGCAAACAGCCAAACACGTTGAAGAAACAGGTTTAAAACATACCTGTTGCGCCATTGGAGTTTCAATTGCATCCTTGAAATTTGAAATTAGTTGGTATCAGTAAATACAGTGATGCAAGAGCAAAGTAGTATGAACCATAGCTACGGAACCTGACCTGAGAACAATTCTTCTTCTGATTTAAGCGTTGACTTCGGGTTCGGAGTGGTGGTCCTTGTGATTTGGGCACTGCAGTTGCCTTACTAACTGCTCGTGTTTGGGTGCTCTGTGGTGGAGACGGTGCTGTGTCAACGGGAACTGGGTGTCTATCTGCTGGGGTTGGGTTTAGAAGGGGTGTAGCTGGTTCTCTGTCCAACGGGGTAGGGGTACAATCTGCATGAGTGTGGGTTATGTGTGGTGGGGCTAGTTCTTGGGCAAGTACAATCGTGATTCTATCTGCATTGCCAGGTAGCACGATCTTTTCTGAAGACCGTGTTTTTACTCCCACAGATACTGCCATCACTCCCTCCAATTGAAATGGCTGATAAACAAGAAAAGTAATTCAATATACAGACATTGTAAGATAGACAAGTGCAATGGATAGTAGGGAAGAAAACAGGGCATGAAATAATTCACATTTATGTTGTCTAAGCAAATAGAATAGCAGGACATAATTTCACATATATGATGGCTAATTAAACAGGATAGCATGACACAATTTCACATGTATGATGGCTAACTAAACAGGATAGAATGACATACTTCAAAATATGATGACTATGTAAACAGGATGACATTATATAACTACACGATGTGTCTATTAAAGTTGTTGGCATGCCATAAATCACAAACATGCCATCGATGGAAACATGATGGCATGATATAATTCACAGATAGAATGACATAATTTGAATATGGTGACTATGTAAACATGATGAGATGATATAACTATATTATGTCTTTAGAAAATGGGTTGGAATGCCATAATTCAGATACATGCTGTTTATGTAAACACCATGGCATGACATAATTCAAATATATGATTTATATACTAAGGAAGTGAGCAGAGGGCAATCGCATATATGATGTGTCAACTAAGGAGATGGCATTCAATATTGTGTATATGATGTAAAAACTAAGCATTGCAGTACAAGTTTGAGCATGCACCTCAGGGGGATAATAGGACTGGTCATCTACTTCTGAATCCTCCTCTGAAGAGCTATCTGTAACCAGCAAGATATCTGCTTCAGCAGGTAGCATTGTCTGCTCTGAATACCTTGTTTTCACTCCAGATTTCTCCATCACCAATTCAAATGGCTGATGCACAGGAAGAGCAGTTGAATATACAAACATTGTCGACAAAAGGAATGAGAAATACAAAAAAGGGACGGCATGATATAATTCACATATATGACGCTTGCCTAAACAGCATGGCATTGCATAATTCACATACATAATGCCTTGCAACAAGATCACATTGCATATTTCACATATATAATGTCTTGCAACAAGATGGCATTGCATAATTCACATATATGGTAATTAGACACTAACAGGTGGCATTCACACAAAGCATGTATAAACTAACCAAATGACATAGCAATGCAAGATACCATATGCACGATATGAGCAACATAACCCTGCCAAGTTAGGGCATGCACCTCGGGGGGGGGGATATGACTGGCCATCTGTCTCTGAATCCTCCTCTGAGGAGCTATCGGTAACCAGCAAGACATGCACTTCGTCAGATAGCATTGTCTGCTCTGAAGACCTTGTTTCCACTGCAGATATTTCCATGACCGTGCCAAATGGCTGATGCGCAGGAAGAGTAATTAAATGTACTAAAATTGTTGACAAATTTAACATGTAATAAAAAAATGATGGCATGATATAATTCACATATAAGATGACTGGCTAACCAAGGTGGCATTGCAAAATTCACATATATGATGCCTGGCTAGACAAGATGGCATTGCATGATTCACATATACGATAAAGAAACTAAACAGATGGCATTCACACAAAGCATGCCTAAACTAAGCAGATGACATCTTTAATGTATACAGTAAGCAATGCAAGGCACCATATGCATGATATTACCAACATCAGCATGCCAAGTTAGAGCGAAGATCTCATGGGGTAAATAGGAGTGGTCTTCTCCTTCTGAATCCCCCTCATAACAGTTATCTTCCTCTTGATTACGATCCTAAATGGGTGGAGGGGGGCTGCCTTTGCGCCCACCATGGAACGACGTCTCCATGAAATTTTATTGCCACGCAAGGCTCATCTCTTTGGCTCTGAATGATCAGTTCCATTGTGTACAATAATTGGCATGCATAGGAATAAAACATAGTGAGATTATGTAAGGACTGCATGCACAAATCCTGAGTGATGGTAGCAAACTGTGGATAGACCGAAAACCAATGATAGCAGGCAGATAATATCTTTAGTTAAAAAATATAGATAATGGCTCCTTTAATGTTTGTTTGCACCCAACATGAAACTCATAGTAGACACCGGAGATTAACTAGATAGTAGACAGATAGTACTGATTGCTAACCCAATATGTACCCCACAGCCATTTAAAAACTCAAGTTTCAGCATTAGTTTGGACCTGACTCGGAGTCTAATAGGTGAAAACGACGATAATGTAGCATGTCGTCATATTAAGCGACGCATAACGTAAGCAGACACGGAAGAGTGCGACCTGTCTTGCGTACCCATGTAGTCCTCAAGGTCATCTGCTCAGTTGATGGTGGTAATGCAGTTGTCGTGGCTGCCAGTGGCGGGGAAGAAGATCTGAGGCGGCGAAAGACAGTTTGGAGAGAGGATCCCTGCTGTGGTGAACCCTTCCATCGTTGGAGTAGCTAAGCTGGGGTGGAACACAACGCCGCAGGAGCAGGACAAACCACACAAGGTTTTCTTTGACACATATCTGTAACAGAAGTAATTGAGTAAGGGCTTGTTTGAATTTGAGGATTCTAACATTGCAGGGATAGGAAATAGACAGGAATAGGATAGGAATGCATGTGCAAAACAGAGAATTTAAAAACACAGGATTTCTGCCAATCTGGGTGTTTGATTCACAACAATTGGAAGATCATATGATGCAAAAAAGCATGGTGAGATTAAGTCAAACCACAAGAAAATGTACGGTTATAATGCTATTATGCTACTATCTCTTAGTCTTGTGCTTGATGAATAGGAATATGAAAAGGCGGAGAAGTGGAAATTAGAATTCCTACGGTTTTTCTTTCAAGGAGACACTAAAGGAACAAATCCTACAGTTTTCCTTTGCTCCATTCCTTTGTACCAAATTCATGAAAAGTAATACCATAGGAAACTTTCCAATTCCGATGTTTTTCATTCACTTTTCCTTTCAAGCACTGGCGATTCTAGTAGGCAGGCTTGAGCAAGGAAAATCCTACACTAAAAAAATAATTTTGTGCTACTTCTATTACTTTGGACCCAGGCCACTGCCATACTAGCTCAACTCCCAGGCCCATCGACAAATGCACAACTCAAAAACGCAGAGATAAATAATGATGGTGTTCAAGAGAGTCCATCATGGATAGCTAAGTTGGATGGTACCTCACTGCTTGTCATATAGTAGGATAAAATAATCGTATTTCTCGATACTACGAGTGCTCAGTGGACAATATATATAACATGTAGAGTAAAAAAGAGATACAACAAGTGTACAACCTCTTTGGCGAAGCCATGTCGATCTTAGCGTGATTAGGTTGGCCGGTGAAGATGCTCCGGCTGATTTGGCTGTTGGAGGAGGGGAAGAAGATCTTGGGCGTCTGGAGATGGAGCTAGAGGTACTGCTCCGCTGTGATGGAGGGTTTCATTGTTGGGGCAGCTCAGGTGATGTGTACGATGCCGAGGCTGAAGCAGGACAAGAGAGACAACGAACAACGTTAACCTTAGTGGAATTCTAATAGCATCTCCAATACATGACGTAAAATGCATAAACACAAAGTGCTAGAAGTAAAATACATTAGCCGCTCATCTCTGAACTTAACTGTTGAAACTGAATTTAACTGTGAACTTAACTGTCGAAACTGAACTTAAATGTCGAAACTGAATTTTGCTGTCAAAACTGAACGCACTAGCAAGGTGAGGCTACACGTCGGTCGACTGACTTTTTCATCTCTGTTCAGTCGATTTTGTAGCCGTTGGATACGAAATCAAGGGCTTGCGGTTCATCTTCAACCTCCACCCCCCTAAGCCGGCCAAACAGCAGCCCCCCGCTGCGCGCGGCCAATGGTGCGCCGCCCCACCCGCCCTGAAAACACTCCCCACCGCCGGTTCGCCGCCGCCCCCTCCTGCGCGCGGCCGGCGGTGCGCCACCCCACCCGCCCCGAAAAGACTCCTCACCGTCGGCCGCCGCCCCGCCACCGCCGGCGACCACCGTCCCCATCCTGAACCCTAAGATAGATAGTGGGGTACCTCTCCGGCGAGCCCCCCTTACCCGCTACGGCTGGTTCTTCCTTCACCCCGACGGCATCAGAGTGAAGTGTAGCTAAATTGGAGCAGCATCGCAAGCAAGAGCAAGAGCGAGAGCAGCAGCGCGAGAAAGAGCAGACCAGGCAGGGGACCGAGAGCAAGAGCAGAGCAGCAGCGCGAGTGAGAGCTAAAGCAGCAGCAGGTCCTACTGATGTGGACATCGCTGCCGAGGGAGCGACGCCATGGAGGAAGTTGCAGGCGACGCCGCCATGGATGGAGCCGCGCCGTGTCG
Organism: Triticum monococcum; assembly: GCA_034509565.1. NCBI lineage: Eukaryota > Viridiplantae > Streptophyta > Magnoliopsida > Poales > Poaceae > Triticum > Triticum monococcum. Next base: position 760,223,325 of record CM067842.1, read on the forward strand.
GCTCGGGACCGAGAGCCGGCAGCACCGTGAGATCGAATCAAGAAGAAAATGCGGCGATTAGTGTACAACCTCTTTGGTGGCGCCGATTAGGCCGCAACTTCATCCTAGGAAACGGTGATGATGATGCTCTTCCGGTGGTGCAGGTGAAGACGGCGGTGTGGGAATGGAGGTGGCGCGAAAGATGAGGGGAACATCGGGGCAGCTCCTTGGAGGTGGACAGATGGTGTGGCTGAACCGGCGGGACGATGAGATCGACGACGGATCCTCATCCGGTACGGTGGATGAGGGACGTCGAGGTGTTGCTGTGGACGACGTCGTCGGGGAAGAGGCTTCGGCTAGGTGGCTTACGGAGCAGGGTGTGGGGTTTCGTCGCGGGTTTTCGCGGCCTCGGTGTACGAATGGGTGGGAGGATGGGATGGCAGTGGGGAACCATGGCTTAGAGACACGCTTGTCCGAAATGTGGGGTAAGTTATGAAAATACCCCCACCGATTTGAGGCGGTTCTTTCGGTTCAGGGGTACCACGGGCATTTCGTGTGTCGGGATTTCACAGGAGGTGGGAGTTTTCGCGCGTGTTGTAATTTCGGAACAGCAAGGCGCGGGTTGAGATGGAGGGAGTTGTCGGAGCACAATGAGACAAAGATATATCTTAAATATTTCGGGCTAACCAGGCGCGGGTTGAAGAGTCGGGAGATTCGCAACACGATAGACAGAGACGCTAGCTTGAATTTTCGGCATAACAAGGCACGGCTTGAAATTTCGGAAGAACAAGCTTAACGTGTACCCAAAAAAGGCAATTTGCACCTCAACACGCACAACACACACACAAACACCATTTAGACTAGAGTAACGTACACGTGCATTGCACGCATGAGATTTGGCAATCAAATTATGAATAAATACCACATTATAGCATGCAAGATTTGAGTCAAATATGCATGATGTAGATATTCGTTTAATTCTTATAGTTCATTTCTTTCAAAATCATCTAGTTTTTATAAGAAAGCTAATCTATTTTAAGATTCATGGAATTGTGTGTCGTAAGACATAAAGTAACAACAAATAATGGCAAATCTTGTAGAAAAACATTTGGGCAATTCTGATATGGAAGATTCTAGAACAAATAAGAAGTGCCTGTGTTTTGATGTTTGTGCATTATGCTTAAGTTCAACCATGGAGTCTTCTAGATTACACATCTGGCGAAATCTGGTGCAATCTAGATGATATCTAACGGCCAGTAGTGCTCAAATTTGCCATCTTTGGACCATCGGATTCACCTGATCCAACGACCATCTTTCAAAGTTAAAGTTACCCGTACACAATATAAAATATATATAATATATATAGGGGTATAGATATAGATATGTGATGCAAAAGCCGCCCATCATCTCCAATTAGAATAGTGTGTCGATGCACGGACGTGACGTGGCCAAATGATGGCTGCCATCGGTATCTCAAATTCAAATCAGTCTGACCTTGTTCAATGTGTATACATTACAACATGCTCGTTTCCAAACCACACCGCGCAGATCTCTGTTATATTCATGCATGCATGGGTTTCAAACATCAGGATCTCTTATTCAAGTATTTGAATTCAACTTTACATTGATTGTGACCTCACCTATTCAGCTATTCTTTTACACCCACACAGTACTCTTCTCTTTATAATTGTACCACTAACTTTCTCTCGTGCATGCATGCACACACACTACCAGTCGGCATTATCCATCGCACGCATGCAATCTTTTTCTTCAGGTCGGTCTCCCATGAAGGCACACACCAACACACATCCCCCTCTCCATCATATCGGGCATTCTTTATCTCTCACGCGTGCATGCGCAACGATCGATGTTCTTGTATGTATGTGTGTATATAGCTAGGTCTTCCATAGTTTTCCACACAAACCGATCAATCGATATATCCAGTGAGGTCTCACCCTCTTTCCCACGTTCACATCGATCAATCTATGCCTCTATATATAGGATTAACATATATAGCTAATACACCCACATTAATTATGTATCCAACGCCCCCCTCTCATCATCCATGCCTTCCGCTTCATCTCTCAGACGCGTGCACAATGGCGAAGACAGGGGGCAGTAAGGGCCCTGCCGCCCTCCTCCCTAACATCACTATATATCAATGCTAATATGAATGTGATCATTAGACAATTGCTGCTAAAAATGGTTTAATTTCATGAATTGACCCTCCTCGTAAAGTATTAGCAATGCTTGGACCCCTAGCTCATTTATTTTTCATGGCTCCGCCACTGCGCGCATCAGCGCACATGTTCGCCCTCTCTCTCTAAATATCGATCTCGCACTTGTGCATTCCTTCATAGTCTCCCTCCACTCGGCCCCTCGCACCATCTTCTAGCCCCCACCGGATTTTGCCACATGTACAATCTAGCAGACTCCATGGTTGAACTTAAGCATAATGCGCAAACCTCAAAACAACAGTGGTTCTCTTTTGTTCTAGAATCTTCCGTATCATAACTGCCCAAACTTTTTTCTAGTTGAATTGCCATTATTTGTTTTTACCTTATGCTTTACAATGCACAATTCCATGAATCATAAAATAGATTAAGGGCTTCTTTGATTCAAAGGTTTCTCAAAGGAATTTTGGAGGACTCTAATCATTAGGAATTTTTCCTATCTTGGTTGTTTCATTCGTAGGATTGTAAACCATAGGAATTTTTCCATATGATTCATTTGCACTAGATTTCATAGGAAACATCCCATCCACTCAAACCTCTTTGAAAGAATTCTGTGTTTTTCTATGCACAATCAAACACTCGTACAATCCTGTAAGATTCAAGACGACATTCCACTATAATGCCATGTTTTTCCTATTCCCGCGTTCTTAGCTTTTTTATAAAAACTAATTGATTTTGAACGAGATGAACTATAAGAATTAAACGAAGGGCTACATCAGGCATATATGACTCAAAGCTTACATGCTATATATATTGTGGTATTTATTCATAATTTGGTTGCAAAATCTGATGCGTGCAATGCACGTGTACCTTACTAGTACTTCGAGTATGTGCAAAACACGTAAATTAGAATACCAATGGCACGCTACACAGTGTCTCTCTTATAGTTCATGAAGCCACGTGGCACATGTGTAGGCGTTGTCGCGACCTCCTAGCGTGGATTGATCACAGTGACGTACTGCTGGTTCCAGAAGAATGTACTCGTCCTCCCTAAGCCATACTGGCGGTACATGTATGAAGCGAAGATGTGCACGCACGCCATGCACGCACTTGAGCAGTGTAGTACTTGAAATTTATGTTCCGCTAAACTCATCGGGAGCCGTTTCGGGCCTCGAAACCAAAACCATCAATTAATCTTTACCTTGTTCCCATCACATTCGAAAGCCTACTCACACCTACTAGTAGTACGTACCAAACCTGAACGTGTTCCCACTATGCGGGTATTAGTACTAGTGCTAGTACTTAGGTTATAAAAAGGGGAACTACCTAACCGAAAATCACTCTACGTTTCCTCCTCATAAGTGCTTCTTCTTCGTCCGTCGTTGCCATTGTCGGTGAGAAGAGCTCTAGGTCGAGAACTACTCGTAACAAGGGAGCGGCAACCAAGGCTGCAGAAAAAAAAGAGGGCTCGCCGCCACGCAGAGACCTCGAAAGATCTCTCACGGGCAGGCGATGGCTCCCCGGAGCGCCCTAGCCGCGGAGGCGAACATGCCGAGCCGGCGGAGCTGGAGTCGTTATCCCTCGACGGCATGCCCGATCAGCTCAATAAGCAAAAGGAGTTCATCCAAGGCTTGATGGAGTTACTGAAGGAGAGCCTCGACGACATGCCCGCTGAGCTCAATCAGCAGGGGGAGTTGACCGCCGGCTTGGTGATGCTGCTGAAGAAGAGCATTGCCTCAGAGAAGAAGGCGACCGGCGAAATCATGCGACTTTGGGAGGAGAATGCGAAGCTCTGCCACGAGATCGACCTGTTGAAGGAGAAGAACGCCGGCTGGATGAAGCTTCCTGAGAATAGTAGTTCCTCGATGAAGATGTTGCAGGCCCTCACCATGGAACAAAAGGAAGAGTTGGCGAAGCTCCGCATCGAGCACCCGGCTGATGTCATGGTACGTAATATGGCCGTGGAAGAGATGATGAAGGCTCGCGTTGAGAAATGCCGCGTCATGGACACAATGATGATGATGGCGGAGGAGACGCACAAGGAGATGGAGGTCGTGGAGGCGATGAAGAAGCAGTTACGACTCTGCGGCGAATTAGATCATTTGGGGTGATAATCTTCCTTCTTCTTTTGCTCCTGTGTTTCATCTTTTGCTTCGGGTGTTTCGTCGCACGTGTCACGTTCTCTGCGAGGCATGAATAGAAAATGTTTTTTTTGAGGGAATAAATAGAACAATGCTAACAATAAGATAAGTAGCAAATTAGATCATTTTTTATCGCCATATGGCACTGGGCTGCCTTGTTTCGTGCTCCTCCGTCGCAGTACTACTTCAGTGGAAAACATGAGTATACCGCACATTTCTTTGCTCCTCCTCGATCAGGTCGTCGGCGCATTTATACGAGAAGCCAAATCACAAGGCCTTGCCTTCCAGCAGTAATGAGCCGTCAAATCACAAAGGCCATCGCCTCTCATGAAACGGACCAAGCTAGACTGCCCCGCCCTCTAGCCTTTTAAAAAATGTATACTTTTGTGCAGCAGTAGTATCGATGGATTGCGCCATGGAGCAAAACTTGAAATTAAAAAAAGGTGGTACATATAGAGAGCGCTCGTCGCCAAATTATGCATATATCTATACCTACTAATAAAGCAAGGTGCTTTTCTCCAATTTTTTCATCCGTTCACCATCGAAAAGTTTTTTTCTATTCGAGGTGGTACTAATTTTTTGTTCGCTCTCCATCAGAAAAGGAAAAACGCCCGAATTTCATACATGGGCCGCCAGTAGTGTGGCCCAGCAAAGCTAGCCCGTTTATTTTCGTGCCCATGTAAATAGCAAACTCTATTATTGCAGTGAGCGTCAAATAGCAGAAAATCCGCACATGGCCACCAAGCTAGGATGACCCGTTTTCTTTTTCTTTGTTCTGAGTTATGTTTCTATTTTTCTTTTTCTATATCTTCATCTTTTTCTTTTCTGTTTCTTTTGCCTTTTTTCTTTGAATTTTATTTTTCTTTCTCCCTTTTTCATATACTATTTTTTTCTAAAAAGTTCATAATATCGGAAAAATTCAATTTAAAAAAAACTCAGAATTTTGAAATATATTACATTTTGAAAAAAATTCAAAACATTAAATCTTTGTTCTCATTCCAATATAGTCGTAAATTCGTATAGCGCGCCCAAGTTGTCTTGAACCATTTTCTTTTTTTGTTCTGTCTTATGTTTCAATTTTTCATTTTTCGTTTCTTTCTCTTTTTCTTTCCTGTTTCTTTTTTCCTTTTTCCTTCCAATTTTATTTTTCTTTCTCCCTTTTTTAGTAATTTTTTTTAATTCATAACACCAGAAAAAATAATATGTTTAATAAAATGCCAAAAAATTTAAGATACGTTACGTTTTGTGAAATATTCAGAACATTAGATCTTTGTACTCCTTCCAATGTTGGTTCAGATTAAAAAAACATTTTTTCTTTATATTTTCCAAAGTTATTTGAGATTTTCCATAAATGTAGCATTTTAAAAAATTTCTAAATATGAAAAATATTCATGTTTTAGTGGAATGATCGCAAATTCAGAATAATGTCCGAGTTTAAAGAAACAAATTTCAAAAAATTGTTCTGAGTGTTCAAAATGTGTTTCCTTTTGCAAAAACAATCACAAATTCAAAAAATATTCATGTTATTATAAAAGGTTCCTGTTTTCAAATAAAATTGTGAATTTCGAACGTTTCAAATTTTGTTGTGTAATTCTAAAAAAATGTAAAGAATGACAAAAAATGTTTGGGATTTTCAAAATTATTCATGTTTCCAAGAATATCCAGTAAATGTATATTTTTTAAAGTAAATTTTTACCAATCTCACATTGGAGTGTGATCTTAAATCTTTGAGTTGGCCATTGGTTGGTAGGACTCGTGTCTTGGAGTAGCTAGCAGCACGTAGTCGGGTCTTTGAGGTCAAGATTTTGATCCTTCAACTCATCATTTTTTGGATTTTTTTCGCGCCTTACAAACACAGGTCGTCTTCGAGCCTACCAGTGTGTTGGACCATATACGAACGGATGTGCGTCTCGCGCGCTATTTTATATAACTAGCTCCATAGAGTAGCCCTTGTGCAGTTGGCCCAAGAAAAAAAATATTTCATTGCACAGGCAATATTGAGCCTTAGCCGCACTCCCCTACTGGGTCGTCCGAGGGAGAAATTTTTTCCTTGGGCCAATAAAAGAGAATATGTTGGTTTGGCTCGAATAAAAAAATTGTGGGCATGTTATTGCTAAAATAATCAAAAAGAATAAACCCTAATAAAGAAGGGACAATGATGTATGGTTATGCGCTAAATATGCTAATGAATCAGGATTTATGCGCTACAATTAGTAATCCATCTGGTTACGCAATCGTAAGACAGAGTGGTCAAAACAACCTTGCCCTGAAGGTCAGCGTGTTGCCACCAAATGAGGAGGCAGACACAACCCCGAGACAGAGGCGGACCCAGAGGAAAAAAAGGCACGAGCTGAATGGTTGCCTCCACTCCAACTAACCCCACCAATATCAAGATTTCACGGGACAAACATGACCCGCGAGAAGACCACAACTCCTCTCTATCACACCGCTATGGAGATCATTTTTGGTGAACAAATCAATTATCTCTCCCATTGCTTCTCGCAAAGAAATAACTTGCCCGTTGCAACGCACGGGCATATGCGCTAGTCTATATCTATATCTATACCTACTAATAAAGCAAGGTGCGCTTCTCCAAGTTTTTCATCCGTTCACCATAGAAAAGTTTTTTTCTATTCGAGGTGGAACTAATTTTTTTTTCGTTCTCTATAAGAAAAGGAAAAACGCCCGAATTTCATACATGGGCCGCCAGTAGTGTGGCCCAGCAAAGCTAGCCCGTTTATTTTCGTGCCCATGTAAATAGCAAAACTCTATTTATTGCAATGAGCGTCAAATAGCAGCAAATTCGCACATGGCCACCAAGCTGGGCTGACCCGTTTTCTTTTTATTTGTTCTGAGTTATGTTTCTATTTTTCTTTTTCTATTTCTTTCTCTTTTTCTTTTCTGTTTCTTTTGCATTTTTTCCTTTGAATTTTATTTTTCTTTCTCCCTTTTTCATATACTATTTTTTTCCAAAAAGTTAATAATATCAGAAAAATTGAATTTAAAAAAATCAGAATTTTGCAATATATTACATTTTGAAAAAAATTCAAAACATTAAATCTTTGTTCTCATTCCAAAATAGTCACAAATTCATATAGCACGCCCAAGTTGTCTTGAACCATTTTCTTCTTTTTGTTCTGTCTTATGTTTCACTTTTTCATTTTTCGTTTCTTTCTCTTTTTCTTTCCTGTTTCTTTTTTCCTTTTTTCCTTTCAATTTTATTTTTCTTTCTCCCTTTTTTAGTAAATTTATTTTTTAAATTCATAACATCAGAAAAAATAATATGTTTAATAAAATGCCGAAAATTTTAAAATATATTACGTTCTGCGAAATATTCAGAACATTAGATCTTTGTACTCCTTCCAATGTTGGTTCAGATTTAAAAAAACATTTTTTTTATGTTTTCCAGAGTTATTTGAGATTTTCGAAAAAAGTAGCATTTTAAAAATTTCTAAATATGGAAAATATTCATGTTTTAGTGAAATGATCGCAAATTCAGAATAATGTCCGAGTTTAAAGAAACACATTTCAAAAAATTGTTCTGAGTGTTCAACATGTGTTTCCTTTTGCAAAAACAATCACAAATTCAAAAAATATTCATGCTATTATAAAAGGTTCATGTTTTCAAATAAAATTGTGAATTTCAAACATTTCAAATTTTGTTGTGCAATTCTAAAAAATGTAAAGAATGACAAAAAAATGTTTGGGATTTTCAAAATTATTCATGTTTCCAAGAATATCCAGTAAATGTATATTTTTTAAAGTAATTTTTTTACCAATCTGACATTGGAGTATGATCTTAAATCTTTGAGTTGGCCATTGGTTGCTAGGACTTGTGTCTTGGAGTAGCTAGCAGCACGTAGTCGGGGTTTTGAGGTGAAGATTTTGATCCTTCAACTCATCATTTTTTGGATTTTTTTCGCGCCTTACAAACATAGGTCGTCTTCGAGCCTACCAGTGTGTTGGCCCATACATGAACTGATGTGCGTCTCGTGCGCTATTTTATGTAACTAGCTTCATATAGTAGCCCCTACGCAGTTGGCTGAAGAAAAAAATTGTTTCATTGCACAGGCAATATCGAGCCTTAGCCGCACTCCCCTACTGGGTCGTCCGAGGGAGAATTTTTTTTCTTGGGCCAATAAAAGAGAATATGTTGGTTTGGCTCAAATAAAAAAATTGTGGGCACGTTAGTGCTAAAATAATCAAAAAGAATAAACCATCATAAAGAAGGGACAATGATGTATGGTTATGCGCTCAATATGCTAATGAAACAGGATTTATGCGCTACAATTAGTAATCCATCCGATTACGCAATCGTAAGACAGAGTGGTCAAAACAACCATGCCCTGAAGGTCACCGCGTTGCCACCAAATGAGGAGGCAGACACAACCCAGAGACAGAGGCTGACCCAGAGGAAAAAAAGGCATGAGTTGAATGGTTGCCGCCACTCCAACTAACCCCACCAATATCAAGATCTCACGGGACAAACATGACCCACGAGAAGACCACAACTCCTCTCTATCACACCGCTATGGAGATCGTTTTTGGTGGACAAATCAATTATCTCTCCCATTGCTTCTCGCAAAGAAATAACTCGCCTGTTGCAACGCACGGGCATATGTGCTAGTAAGTCGAAAAGAGAAGATGGTCCAAGATGCTTCATACGGTACATCTCTATGCCGCCCGCTACATATATTGGAGCCGAGTAATGACTAGAATCTGAAAAAGGTCATCTTATAAGTCTCCATTCTATGGTCTAAATCTGGATCGTTCGTTTTACAGTGCTTTAATAATTTGATCAATAGTATATCAAATATTAATTGATAGATAAGCAAGCAATAAATGTTAATTAATAGTAGCAATTTTTTATTGTTCTACCAAGGTCCTTCGGAATTCATTGATATATATCTGTGCTTATTGTTCTAGATGACAATCTTCTATATATAACATCCACATACAGTTTGATCGATCAACCTCAACACACATAACATCTCAGAAACCCAAGAAAAGTCGTAGCAGCAAAACCATGAGGCCATCGCAAGCTCTCTCGCTTCTCGTCCTCCTCATGCTTCTTGCTTCGTCCAGTGCTTCCTTCCTACAAGACACGTGTAGGTGCTTCGGCGACGCTGACACCTACGACAGCTGCATCGAGTTCTTCAAGGCCAACAAGGACAGCGCCACCGCGGACAAGCGCGGCCTCGCCGTCATATCCACTAGGATCGCCAGTGCGACAGCCGTGGACACCCGCAAGCGCATCGGCACCCTGAAGGCCGGGTAAAAGGATCAGATGATCCAGCAGGTCATCGCCTATTGCGACAATATGTACTCCGGGGCCGTGGGCCTATTCGATAAGGCTGCCAAGGGCATCTCGTCGGGTAACTTGGGAGATGCGGTGACAAGCCTCAGCTCCGCGCTGGACATCCCCCAATATTGCGATGACGAGTTCCTCAAGGCAGGCGTGAAATCTCCGCTCGACGCCGAGAACTTCAAGTTCGGGGTGCAGTGCGCCATCGCTCTGGATGTAACAAAGTTGTTGACGCTGTAGTTAGCTGGCCATCGAGGATATGAATTTGTGTAACTACAACAGGAGTCTATAAGTCATTTCGATGAGAAAACTCCTCGAAAATAATAAGCCCACAATGTTTTCACTCAACTATGAAAGACATGTTGGCACATATTTCTCTTTTGTGGATTTGTTTTTGTGCTGATTTTAAAAAGACAACAGTGAAAGGGATACCCTCCCCCCCCCCCCCCCCGCACCGTGTCGGAGCGACGCCAGAGGCTGATGGGAGAGGAGATTAACCTTGTTGGCAGCAGGAATTTTTTGGGAGGAGAGAAGGCAAGACAAAACGCTAAAACCACATGTACTACTATTACTAGTTTTTTTATATCAACTACTGTTACTAGTACAATTAAAAAGGCTAGTCACAATAATGGTGTCCAGCACAACCCACCCCTCAAATAAAACGAAGAGTGTGCTTGGATACATTTTAGTACCATGACTAAAAGTAGTGGGACTAAAACATGCTAGCCTCAGCCATGCTTGGATCCAAATACTAAAAAGGCTAAAATCAAGTTAATGAGCATTTATTATCCTCCAAACCCTCCAATCTAGAACTCGCCTGTGTTAAAGGAGAGGATTTAAATGAGTAGAGAGGGGACTAATCCACATTTTAGTAGGGATACCCCTGACTAAAAAATTTTAGTCTCAAGACTAGTTTTAGCCCCTCTTTAGTCAGGGGTGCTTGGAACTTTAGCCTCTTAAAGAGACTATTTTTAGTCATACTAAAATAAGTCCCTTGGATCCAAGCACCCACTAAGCATCCGGGAATTCTTTGACAAAACTAAGCACCCTGAAATTCCTTGACAAATAAACTGCTGGCTATATGATGTTGGCCATATATATTGTACGTATATAATGTGAAGAAACGAGTGGTATTACTATACCAACTAAAAGATGAAATGCAAGAAATACTAGTATGTATGTACTAAAGAGTTAAAGTAACGAGAAGAAACATAACATAGTTCTGCTGGGGGCTCAGCACAACACACCCCTCAAATTAAATTAAGCACACCTGAAATTAAACTTTGCAACTATTCCGGTAGACACTGCATTAGAACCACCATGAGCAACGACACTGCCACCTTACTCGGAGTCCTCGTCCACGTCCTCGACTTCCTCCTTGTCCCTGTTCCTCTTGGCCGATACTTCTTGGCTTGAACCGCACACTTGGCTGTTGCTCTTCTTCCAACCCTTGTAGATATTGAAGCAAAGGTAGCCATCCATTGCAGCGTAGTGGATGTGGTCTATATCTAGTAAATTCCACTGCCATGCATGATGATGAAACGTGTAATGAGGTTTCTCCAGTTTACCGTACGAAGGATGAACCATGGCTCCTGTCAGGGTCAGCATTGAAGGCTGACGAGAGGACACCAGCCGATTCTTCTGGAGGTCGAAGGTGTTGCCTACAACGAGGCCTATCCGATGTAGGACTTCTTTGTCGTTACCAAAGTCTACAGTAACGAATTTGATTAGGTTGCTATCGAGGAAGTCCTTAAAATCCCGGCACTCAACGTCGGCATGGCATATGTGGTAGACCAAGCATAAGTCATGCACGCAAACCTAGATCACGGCGGGCTTCTTCCTCTCTTCGTACTTTAGATACTTCTCTCGTCCTAGGACTATGGTGTGCTCAACATCTAGCCCAGCGACCCACTCATCATCTGAGTCTTCGAACATGCGTCTGAAGCGAGAAAGGCATCTTTTCACCGTCATGGAAGAACGGGTGTAGATGACATCGAACTCATCACCGGTGATGGTTCTAACCTTGTACTCACCACCGATCATGGAGATTTGGGACGCCATGGATTTGGGAGGAGGGTTAGGATTAGTGGAACTGCCGTAATGTGAATGGATGGGACGACTAGGAGCGAACCGCCGTAGTATTGAAGGACGTGCGGGGGCGAGTAGGAGCGAATGGCAGGGTAGTGGCTTTCCACTCTCCCATGATACGGGTTTCCGAGAGCCCTTGGATCTGAGATCGAACGGTTGCATGGCGTGATTCTATATCTATTGGTGAATATCCTATCCTGGAGGGTTATTCTGCAAATTTTCAGCAACTTAGCATGCGACCGTTTGATCTCAGATCCAAGGGCTGCCAGTAGCCCATATCATGGTCGCGCCTACCACGACCGTCGCGTCGCTCGCGCGGTCGCGCCCTTGGAGATTTAACACGGTGCGTTAGGCTATATGATGTTGGCATGTCATACATAGTCATCACTTAGTCACTCATACTACAACAAGGTTGGCTATAAGTGTATTTTTTTACTCCTCTCAATCTCTTTCTTCGTACTCAAGGAAGAAACGGTGCTAAGCGCGTGTATTTATTGCATTTGCCAAGGAGTGACCTCTTCCAATGAAATGGTGTTGCTAAGTTTTCTTCATTTAATTAGCTATAGACTCAAAATTGTCTTTTCACCTAGGTACACGCACTTTGCACCGTTTCTTCCTTGGGTCACCAAACTAGTCTCTCTCTCTTCTTGATTAACTTGCCACATCAGACTTTATGCTTATGTGGCAAGCTTAAGCACCTGTAGGAGCAAGTAAAAGTAAGTACAATAGTGCGCTTTACATGGAATTTTTTGCATATGTGAAGGAAAGAGAGGCATGGAAAAAGTGGAGAAGTGGGCTCTCATGCAAGAGCCAGCCTCTACTACGTGGTGGAGAATTGGGAGAGGGACCTGTATGGAGGTGGTCAGGAATCTGGGAGGCTCACGCCGGTCATAGCACCGCAGTTAAAATGATAATGGCAAGTCAAATCATGGGGCCCCACCTGTCCAGCAGTAAGTTGATGTCAAATCACACAACCCTACGTTTGCAGCAGCCTACTCCCTCATCTTCTCGCATCTCTATCGAACCGACTAGGCGGAACTGCCCCGCCGCCTACCGCTCAGGAAAAGCCCCGCCCTCGACTTTTAAATAGTATACAGTATACTAACTTTGTATCCATGGATTGTACCCGCACCATGGAGCAAATCGTCTAGAAAACGGAGGAGAGACGATGGTCTTGCAATAGAGAAGGGAGAGAGGCGAGACGGTGGTTTTGGAATGGAGATGGTGGAGAGGAGAAGAGGTGGTTTTGCAATGGAGAAGAGGGAGAGGAGCATGCGGCAGTGATTTAGGATTGGACAAGAGGGCCGGCGTGCTCTGACTGGATCAAAATCAAAATCAATTTGGTGACATGCATTCACATTTTTCTTGTCAAATATAGTACATGGTCAAACTTTGACCCAAAAATACGCGAAACAACAAAAAAATACTTCCAAGACCAGCGCCGCTCTTCCACTCTTCTCCTCTTAAACCACTGCCGCTCCTCTCCTATTCGGATCTAAATGCAGCGCCGCTCCTCTCCTCTTCCATTTCAAAACCACTACCCCTCCTCTCCTGTTCCAGTCCAAAACCAGCGCTGCTCCTCTCCTCTTCCATTCAAAAACCACCGCCGATGAGTGAATGTGATGTGGAGAAGTAGATCGATGGAGGAGTACAACCGATACGTGAGGATCGCAGACGGCGACCCTATGAAGCTAGCTAGGATGTTGGAGATATAGTCCTGGTTTGACAACAAGGACCAACTAGCGGCGACAGCGACATCCATGGCCAAATATCTGCAACAGAGCGAAAAGGTGGTGATACTCCCGTAGGGAGTCGCGCTGGAGTACATAGAGCTACTCCTCTGGGCCATGGAGCAAACAGATTCACCGAATCTGATCGTGAGGGAGCGGTGCTGGGAGTATCGATCCCAGATGGAGCATCCACCAGAGATTGAAAGATCGAGCATCTACAGGGTGCCGTTTGTGAGGTTGTCCTGCCAGAGCTGGCCGGTGGAGTGTTTGACGACCGAACCCAACTGCAAGAGGAGAAAAGAAGTTGGCCCGACGATGCTTCCCCTCCATTATCTCCCTCACCGTTCACATTGTTGGGGATCGTAGCAGAAATTCAAAATTTTCTACGTATCACCAAGATCAATCTATGGAGTAATCTAGCAACGAGGGGAAGGAGAGTGCATCTACATACCCTTGTAGATCGCTAAGCGGAAGCATTCAAGTAAACGGGGTTGATGGAGTCGTACTCGTTGTGATTCAAATCACCGGAGATCCTAGTGGCGAACGGACGGCACCTACGCATTCAACACACGTGCAGCCCGGTGACGTCTCCTACGCCTTGATCTAGCAAGGGGAGAAGGAGAGGTTGGGGAAGACTCCATCCAGCAGCAGCACGACGGCGTGGTGGTGGTGGAGGAGCGTGGCAATCCTGCAGGGCTTCGCCAAGCACCGCTGGAGAGGAGTAGGGAGAGAGGCAGGGCTGCGCCATGGAGAGGTCAAAACTCATCTGTTGGCAGCCCCAAAGTCCTCAAGTATATATAGGGTAGAGGGAGGGGGGTGCGCCCCCTTTAGGGTTTCCACCCCAAGGGGTGCGGCAGCCCCAAACCCATCTAGGGTGGCGGCCAAGGCGGGAAGAGGGGAAACTTGCCCCCCAAGCTAGGTGGAAGCGCCCCCTCCCCAAACCCTAGGCGCCTTGGGCCCTTGTGGGCGTGGGTGCACCAGCCCACCTGGGGCTGGTCCCCTGCCACACTTGGCCCATGCAGCCCTCCGGGGCTGGTGGCCCCACTTGGTGGACCACCGGGACCCTCCCGGTGGCCCCGGTACATTACCGATAAAACCCGAAACTTTTCCGGCGACCAAAACAGGACTTCCCATATATAAATCTTTACCTCCGGACCATTCCGGAACTCCTCGTGACGTCTGGGATCTTATCCGGGACTCCGAACAACATTCAGTAACCACGTATATCTATTCCCTATAACCCTAGCGTCATCGAACCTTAAGTGTGTAGACCCTACGGGTTCGGGAACCATGCAGACATGACCGAGACAACTCTCCAGCCAATAACCAACAGCGGGATCTGGATACCCATGTTGGCTCCCACATGTTCCACGATGATCTCATCGGATGAACCACGATGTCAAGGATTCAATCAATCCCGTATTCAATTCCGTTTGTCTAGCGGTACGATACTTGCCCGAGATTCGATCATCGGTATCCCGATACCTTGTACAATCTCGTTACCGGCAAGTCTCTTTACTCCTTCCGTAACACATCATCCTCTGATCAACTCCTTGATCACATTGTGCACATTATGATGATGTCCTACCGAGTGGGCCCAGAGATACCTCTCCGTTTACACGGATTGACAAATCCCAGTCTCGATTAATGCCAACCCAACAGACACTTTCGGAGATACCTATAGTGAACCTTTATAGCCACCCAGTTACATTGTGACGTTTGGCACACCCAAAGCACTCCTAGGGTATCCGGGAGTTGCACAATCTCATGGTCTAAGGAAATGATACTTGACATTAGAAAAGCTTTAGCATATGAACTACACGATCTTTGTGCTAGGCTTAGGATTGGGTCTTGTCCATCACATCATTCTCCTAATGATGTGATCCCGTTATCAACGACATCCAATGTCCATGGTCATGAAACCGTAACCATCTATTGATCAACGAGCTAGTCAACTAGAGGCTTACTAGGGACATGGTGTTGTCTATGTATCTACACATGTATCTGAAATTCCTATCAATACAATTCTAGCATGGATAATAAACGATTATCATGAACAATGAAATATATAATTATAACTCATTTATTATGGCCTCTAGGGCATATTTCCAACAGTCTCCCACTTGCACTAGAGTCAATAATCTAGTTCACATCGCCATGTGATTAACACTCACAGGTCACATCGCCATGTGACCAACATCCAAAGAGTTTACTAGAGTCACTAATCTAGTTCACATCACTATGTGATTAATACTCAATGAGTTTTGGGTTTGATCATGTTATGCTTGTAAGAGAGGTTGTAGTCAACGGGTCTTGCCATATTCAGATCCCTATGTACTTCGCAAAACTTTATGTCATATCGTAGAGGCTGCTACCACGTTCCATTGGAGCTATTCCAAATTGTTGCTCCATTATACATATCCGGTATCTCTACTCAGAGCTATCCGGTTAGCTGTTAAGCTTGCATCAACGTAACTCTTTACGTCGAACTCTTTATCACCTCCATAACCGAGAAACATTTCCTTATTCTTCTAAGGATAATTTTGACCGCTATCTGGTGATCCAATCCTAGATCACCTTTGTACCCTCTTGCCAGACATGTGGCAAGGCACACATCAGGTGCGGTTGTAACATCCCAAATTTGCAATTTGGAATGTTATACACTAGATCATCATGCATAGCATATTTTCTTGCATTATGCTCGATCCTAGAAATTTCACGCAACTCAAGGACCTTCGGAGAGAGTTGGAGATTTCGTTATTTTCATATTTGAGAGTTTTTCTCAAATTTGAAAAGAGGATCATTTGATTTATTTATTTCATCTTCAATTATTTTCCAATATAAAAAAATGAGAGAGGGAATAATAGGACTTTCCCAAAGTTAGGAAAAATGAAGATCTAATGAATAAATCAAATTTTGGTTTTGCCGGAGTTTTGTTTGCTTTTTATTTGGATAGGGAAAAACGCGTGTTTTCAAAAATTGCATTTTAGGCCCGGAGAAAAGTTCATTTTGTTCGACTCATTTTTAGGAGTCGGCGAAAATTTACTTTAGATTTTTCGGAGTTCGTTTAGATAGTTTTTCTTTTGTTTTTCTGCGCGCGAAACCGATTTAAAAAAAAGGAGCAGCTCCCGCTAGGCCCAGCCGCCCGCCCCGCGCACCAGCCAGCCCCGCCCCTCGCCCGAGTCCTGGAAGGACTCCAAGCCGCCGCTGCCTCCCCTTGCCCCCTCCCCAAGCAACACCCCCCTCCTATATAAACACCCAACACCCCCCCCTCTCCTCCCCACACCAGCCCCGCCGCCCCAAGGAGCAGCAGCAGCAGCCGCCGCCTAGCCGCCGCCAGCCGCCTAGCCCGCCGCCGGAGACCCTCGCCGGAGGTAGCCCCGCGCCGCACCTCTCTCTTTTTCCTTGCCTCGGTTCGGTTTTAATTTAGAAACCGTTCCGATTCTTTTCTGTTTCTTTTACGTTTTCTTTTTCCGGTTCTTTGTTTCGGTTTTCTTTTCCAAAACCCTAGATCGGTTTTCTATTCGTTTTCTTCGGTTTAGTTGTTTAGCGAGTGTTCGCCGGACCGTTCGTCTCAACGAACGCGATCACCGGTTATTCCCGGTTAACGAACGTCCGTTCGTTTAACCGTTTGTCTCTTTCTTTTCATCAGATTTATTCCGCGATCTTGATCTCAGATACGATCTTCGTTCTAGTCTTTCTTCTCGGTCGTTTATCGGAATCAGGTGATTCAAGCGCCTGGAGTTTCGTTTCGAAACCTCCATTCTGACTAATCAACTTAAAACAAGTTTTTGCCACGGTAAAATTTGACCTAGTTTCAACCTGCTAGAACCGAGTTGTTTTCTTCCGCCGTTGTTTTTCCGTTTCTTGTTCGGTTCGTTCTTTCTTTGCAACCAGAGTTCTTAAGTTGGACTTTCTGGTTCGTTCTCTTGTTCGAGTTTTACCTGTGCATTAGATGAGTACTTATTGTATGCTTGTTGTCTGTCTGCGATAGATTACCCGGAGTGTGCCGCCTGTTACTTCGAATCTCTAGGTCCCGCAGATCATCAGCAAGGCAAGTAACACTTTGATCATACCTTTTCTACAACCCATGTTTTATTGCATTAGATCAATCCTCTCAAATTGCATGATTAGGATCTAATTAAATTGTGGGATGGGAAGTAGATGAGGTAGTACCTATTACCTATATTTTTATGAAACCTTTGGGAGTTACTTCTACGTTTGCTTATTATGCCATACTATGCTAGTAGACGTGGATTGGGTGAGTGATATCCATGAAAGATGTGAGTATTGTTAATTAATGGTTTATCTAAGGTGGCAACTTAAAAACACATCTGGGTGGATTGAGGCACCTTATTTCTATCAGGACTTGCCTATTTTTCTTTGGACCGCCACCCAGGCTCAAAGGGATCATAAGATCATTCATGCTAGTAACTTCCGTGTGCAGCCACAAGCCATTATGGGCTTTGGCATAGTTGACTAAGTCGTGCGAACTCTTAAAGTGGTAGACTAGCAGATGTAAGGGTTGTAGGAGGTACGGTCTACCCGATCATAAGGTGCTAGCGCTTCTGAAAGATTATGTCTCGGTCATCCGTCTTCTCAAACACCCTGTAGTGTGAGAAACCAAACGGAGGCGATCGAGTCTTGTGGGGAAAAGTGCGCAAACCTCTGCAGAGTGTACAAACTAATCATGATTAGCCGTGTCCCCGGTTATGGACAACTTGAGTATCTACTACTTGAATATCATGTGAATCTCATCACGTTACTTCTAATTAATGTTGTTGGGTTTTAATTGTTCACTTAATTGGGATCGGAATGCTGTCAACCATTCTCGATGTTTAACAACTACCATGATAGTTAAATAAATTTATTCCTTTGCAGTAGGGAAAAACTGGCTTTACGCAAAACTGTAACCGTAGAGCTTTCCACCAGCCATATATGCATATAGTATAGCTGTTTCATTCCATTACTCTCTATGTGTTACATTGCTAGCATATTCCATGTGCTGACCCGTTTTCGGGCTGCAACTTTCATGTTGCAGACATTTCAAACGACGAGTAAGGTGCTTTTAGGTCGTGGTTCTATACTCAGTGATGCCGTTGGAGTTGATGGACCCATTTATCTTCCGAGTCTTCCGCTGTTATCGTTATTAGATGGCCTTAAGCCATATTTATTGTAATAAGTTCTCTTTGAGACAAAGATGTAATAAGTGTGTGATTGCCACTCTGCTATAAATCCTTCGATGTACTGTGTGGTGTCAGCATTACTGATCCAGGGATGACACCGGAGCACAGTAGACTTGATCCATTTGGGTCGGGTCGCCACAGCGGTACTCAGCATGGCATACCCTAGAGAGCCTATGACAAGAGCATAGGGGACGACCTTCGTCCTTCCTCTTTCTTCTGTCGTGGTCAAGCTTTGAGTCTTACTCAACTTCACACCTTACAATTCAGGTAAGAACCCCTTCTTTGACTGATCTATTTTGAACTCCTTCAAAAACATGTCAAGGTGTGCGTTCTTTGAAAGTATCATCAGGCGTCTTGATCTATCTCTATAGATCTTGATGCCCAATTTGTAAGCAGCTTTATCCAGGTCTTGCTTTCAAAAACGCTCTTCAAACAACCGTTTATGCTTTCCAGAAATTCTACATTATTTCAAATCAGCAATATGTCATCCACATATACTTATCAGAAATGTTGTAGTGCTCCCACTCACTTTCTTGTAAATACAAGTTTCTAGCAAACATTGTATAAACCAAAAAGCATTGATCACTCCATCAAAACATATATTCCGATTCCGAGATGCTTGCTCTAGTGCATAGAATGATTCTTGGAGCCAGCATACCTTTTAGCATCCTTAGGATCGTCAAAACCTTTTATTGTATCACATACAACTTTTCTTAAGAAAACTGGTAAGAAAACTTGTTTTGACATCCATCTGTAAGATTTCATAATCCAAAAATACAGCTAATGCTAACATGATTCCGACGGACTTAAGCATCGCTACGTGTGAGAAATTCTCATCATAGTCAACTCCTTGAACTTGTGAAAAGACTCTTTCCCACAAGTCGAGCTTCATAGACGGTAACATTACCGCCCACGTTCGTCTTCTTCTTAAAGACCCATTTATCTCAATGGCTTGCCGATCATCGGGCAAGTCCACCAAAGTCCATACTTTGTTCTGATATATGGATCCTATCTCGGATTTCATGGCTTCTAACCATTGGTCGGAATACGGGCCCACCATCGCTTCTCCATAGCTCGTAGGTTCATTGTTGTCTAACAACATAATATCTAAGACAGGATTACCGTACCACTTAGGAGTAGTACATATCCTTGTTGACCTACGAGGTTCGACAACAAATTGATCTCAAGCTTCATGATCACTATCATTAACTTCCTATTAAACAGACGTAGGCGCCACATAAAACATCTTTCTGTGTTGCGTCACTCTCTGGTTGAAGTAAAGGTTCGACAACCTCATCAAGTTCTATCTTCCTCCCACTCAATTCTTTCGAGAGAAACTCCTTCTCGAGAAAGGACCCGTTCTTAGTGACAAACAATTTGCCCTCGGATCTGAGATAGAAGGTATAACCAACTGTCACCCTTGGGTATCCTATGAAGATGTGTTTGTCCGCTTTGGGTTCAAGCTTCTCCGGCTGAAGCCTTAAGCATCGCAGCCCCAAACAATAAGAAACGACAATTTTGGTTTCTTGCCAAACCATATTCTTACAACATCGTCTCAACAGACTTAGATGGTGTCCTATCTAAAGTGAATGCAGCTGTCCCTAACGCATAACCTCAAAATGAAAACGGTAGATTGGTAAGAGACATCATAGGTCACACCATATCTCATAAGGTTCGTTTATGACGTCCGGACACACCATTACCCTGTGGTGTTCCAAGTGGCTTCAACTGTGAAAAATTCCACAATGTCTTAAGTGTTTGCCAAACTCATAACTCATAAATTCTCATTGATTAGATCGTAGGAATTTGATCTTCTTGTTATGATGATTCTTAACTTCACTCTGAAATCGCTTGAACTTTTCAAATGTTTCAGACTTGTGCTTCATTAAGTAAATATACCTATATCTACTCAAATCGTCAGTGAAGATGAGAAAATTGCGATATCCACCGCACACTTCAATTCTCATTGGATCACACACATCTGCATGTATAATTTCCAACAAGTCACTTGCCCGTTTCATTGTACCTGAAAACGGGGTCTTAGTCATCCTGCTCATGAGGCATGGCTCGCATGTGTCAAGCGATTCAAAATCAAGTGACTCCAAACATCCATCGATATGGAGTTTCTTCATGCATCTTACGCCAATATGACTGTCGGTGTACTAAAGTAGGGGTACTCTAGTATCCCGAACTTGTGCACGGGCAGTCGCAGCCTCCCGCGGCAAGGCTTGCCGGGCGTCCGCCAAGACCCTCCATGGCTACTTTTGAGCCATCCAAGGACAAAGTATTTAGACCAAGGCCACAGCAAGAGGAGCTTGCCGGGAAGAAAACCAGACCCTGGCGAGAGGAGCTTGCCGGGAAGGCCAATCGAGGCATGCAAGACCTTGGCAAGAGGAGCTTGCCGGGAAGGCCGATTGAGGCATGCAAGACCCCAGCAAGAGGAGCTTGCCGGAAAGGCCAACCAAGGCATACCAAGGAGACTTGTCGCGACACGCCACGCGCCCCGGCAAGGCTCGGTGAGCGACAAGGTCCCGAACGCGACGAGACAACACCTGCGGCAAGGCGCATGCCGCGGCGAGCCCCCACTCCGTGCCCGCGCTCCAGCACACCCACCACGTGTCGCTCTGGGACCTTCCCAGGCACACGTGGCGGGAGGCTGTGCAGCTAGGGAGTGCGCGGTGGCAAGCATGCACTGGCGAGGTAGCCATCGTGGCAAACGGTGGCGGCCCAAACGGTCCCTTTCCTGTACTGTTTGGGCGACACAGACGGGCAATTAATGCCCTTGTCCCCTGCCGTCAGGGTTAGGTACGATACCACTGTACAGGTAGTTGTACCAACCACCACTCTCCCGTTTTTGCCCTTCTGTCTACGTTGCCACTTGTCGGTGACCCCTTGAGCATATAAAAGGAGGCCCGTGTGCAACGTAGCGGGGGATCGACCATTCTCACGCTCGCCCTCACCAGCGGCCGGAGAGTACTGTAGCACTCCGCGCTCCCGAGCAAGAACTCAATACAATCCACCAAGCAGGAATAGGGTTTTACGCATCCGTGCGGCCCGAACCTGGGTCAAATCGCTCGTGTGCCTCGCCTCGATCTGCTCTTTGCGCAATCCCCGCCCCCGCCGAACCAAAAAGGGGCCTCGGTCCGCCGTGGTCCCATAGGTGTCCGTGGGTTCAGCGTCCCCGACAATGACCTAAGCGGCAGTGCCACAAGAAAGTGGTACTATCATTATTAACTCTACATCTTTTAGCGTGAACATGTGTATCACCACGACCGAGATTCAATGAACCATTCACATAGGGTGCATGACCATGAAAGCTATCATTCATGTAAACAGAATAACCATTATTCTCTAACTTAAATGAATGACCGTATTGCAATGAACATGATCTAATCATATTCATGCTCAACGTAGACACCTGATAACATTTATCTAGGTTCAATACTAATCCCGAAGGCAGATGGAGCGTGCGATGGTGATCTCATCAACTTTGGAAATACACACATCGTCACCTCGCCCTTAGCCAGTCTTCGTTTAGTGCGTAGCTTTTGCTTCAAGTCACGAGTAATAGTAACTGAACCGGTATCCAATACCCAGGTGCTACCAGGAGTACTAGCGAGCTACACATTAATAACACGTATATACTTTGTTGAAGTTGCCAGCCTTCTTATCTACCATGCATTTGGGTAATTCCGCTACCAGTGACCGTCCCATTTAGAATAGAAGCACTTAGTCTCGGGTTTGGTTTCAACCTTGGGTTCCTTTACTGGAGCGGCAACTGGTTTGCCATCCATGAAGTTTCCCTTCTAGCCCTTGCCCTTCTTGAAACCAGTGGTCTTATTAAACCATCAACACTTGATGCTCCTTCTTGATTTCTACCTTTTGCGGCCTTAAGCACCGCGAACAGCTCCGGGATCAACTCCATCCCTTGCATGTCATAGTTCATCACAAAGATCTAGTAGCTTAGTGATAGTGGCTAGAGAACTCTATTAATCACTATCTTATCTGGAAGTTTAACTCCCACTTGATTTAAGTGATTGTAGCACCCAGACATTCTGAGCACATGCTCACTAGCTGAGCAATTCTCCTCCATCTTGTTGGCAAATGAACTTGTCAGAGGTCTCACACCTCTCAACACGGGCATGAGCCTGAAATCCCAATTTCAGCTCTTGGAACATCTCATATGTTCTGTGGCATTCAAAACATCATTGAAATCCCGATTCTAAGCCGTAAAGTATGGTGCACTAAACTATCAAGTAGTTACTAGGATGTGTCTGTCAGGTGTTCACAACATCCACAGACGACGTTGTAGGGGTTTGCACATCGAGCGGTGCATCAAAGACGTAAGCCTTCTGTGTAGCAGTGAGGACACTCCTCGGACTACGGACCTAGTCTGCATCAGTGCTTACAATATCTTTCAACTTGGTCTTTCTCTAGGAACGTATTGAAATAGGAGCTACAACTTGAGCTATTTATCTACAACATATTTGCAAAGACAATTTAGACTATGTTCATGATAATTTTGTTCATTTAATGAACTCCCACTCAGATAGACATCCCTCTAGTCATCTATGTGAAACATGATCCGAGTCAACTAGGCCGTGTCCGATCATCACGTGAGACGGACTAGTCAACATCGGTGAACATCTTCATGTTGATCGTATCTTCTATACGACTCATGCTCGACCTTTCGGTCTTTCGTGTTCCGAGGCCATGTCTGTACATGCTAGGCTCGTCAAGTCAACCTAAGTGTTTTTGCTGTGTAAATCTGGCTTACACCCGTTGTATTCGAATGTTAGAATCTATCACATCCAATCATCACGTGGTGCTTCGAAACAACGAACCTTCGCAACGGGGCACAGTTAGGGGGATCACCTTTCTTGAAATTTTAGTGAGGGATCATCTTATTTAAGCTACCGTCGTTCTAAGCAAATAAGATGTAAAACATGATAAACATCACATGCAATCAAATAGTGACATGATATGGCCAATATCGTTTTGCTCCTTTTGATCTCCATCTTTGGGGCTCCATGATCATCGTTGTCACCGGCATGACACCATGATCTCCATCATCACGATCTCCATCATCGTGTCTTCTTGAAGTTGTCTCGTCATCTATTACTTCTACTACTATGGCTAATGCTTTAGCAATAAAGTAAAGTAATTACATGACGTTTATGTTGACACGCAGGTCATGAATAAATTAAGACAACTCCTATGGCTCCTGTCGGCTGTCATACTCATCGACATGCAAGTCGTGATTCCTATTACAAGAACATGATCAATCTCATACATCACATATATCATTCATCACATCCTTTTGGCCATATCACATCACAAGGCATATGCTGCAAAAACAAGTTAGACGTCCTCTAATTGTTGTTGCAAGTTTTTACGTGGCTGCTATAGATTTCTAGCAAGAATGTTTCTTACCTACGCCAAAACCACAACGTGATATGCCAATTTCTATTTACCCTTCATAAGGACCCTTTTCATCGAATCCGATCCGACTAAAGTGGGAGAGACAGACACCCGCTAGCCACCTTATGCAACTAATGCATGTCAGTCGGTGGAACCAGTCTCACGTAAGAGTACGTGTAAGGTCGGTCCGGGCCGCTTCATCCCATGATGCCGCCAAATCAAGATAAGACTAGTAACGGCAAGCAAATTGACAAAATCGACACCCACAACAACTTGTGTTCTACTCGTGCATAGAAACTACGCATAGACCTAGCTCATGATGCCACTGTTGGGGATCGTAGCAGAAATTCAAAATTTTCTACGTATCACCAAGATCAATCTATGGAGTAATCTAGCAACGAGGGGAAGGAGAGTGCATCTACATACCCTTGTAGATCGCTAAGTGGAAGAGTTAAAGTGAATGGGGTTGATGGAGTCGTACTCGTCGTGATTCAAATCACTGGAGATCCTAGTGCCGAACGGACGGCACCTCCGCGTTGAACACACGTGCAGCCCGGTGACGTCTCCTACGCCTTGATCCAGCAAGGGGAGAAGGAGAGGTTGGGGAAGACTCCATCTAGCAGCAGGACGACGGCATGCTGGTGGTGGAGGAGCGTGGCAATCCTGCAGGGCTTCGCCAAGCACCGCTGGAGAGGAGTAGGGAGAGAGGCAGGGCTGCGCCATGGAGAGGTCAAAACTCGTCTGTTGGCAGCCCCAAAGTCCTCAAGTATATATAGGGGAGAGGGAGGGGGTGCGCCCCCTTTAGGGTTTCCACCCCAAGGGGTGCGGCAGCCCCAAAACCATCTAGGGTGGCGGCCAAGGGGGGAAGAGGGGAAACTTGCCCCCCAAGCTAGGTGGAGGCACCCCCTCCCCAAACCCTAGGCGCCTTGGGCCCTTGTGGGGGGGGGGGGGGCGCACCAGCCCACCTGGGCTGGTCCCCTCCCACACTTGGCCCATGCAGCCCTCCGGGGCTGGTGGCCCCACTTGGTGGACCACCGGGACCCTCCCGGTGGTCCCGGTACATTATCGATAAAACCCGAAACTTTTCTGGAGACCAACACAGGACTTCCCATATATAAATCTTTACCTCTGGAACTCCTCGTGACGTCCGGGATCTTATCCGGGACTCCGAACAACATTCGGTAACCACGTATATCTATTCCCTATAACCCTAGCGTCATCGAACCTTAAGTGTGTAGACCCTACGGGTTCGAGAACCATGCAGACATGACCGAGACAACTCTCCGGCCAATAACCAACAGCGGGATCTGGATACCCATGTTGGCTCCCACATGTTCCACGATGATATCATCGGATGAACCACGATGTGAAGGATTCAATCAATCCCGTATTCAATTCCCTTTGTCTAGCGGTATGATACTTGCCAGAGATTCGATCGTCGGTATCCCGATACCTTGTTCAATCTCGTTACCGGCAAGTCTCGTGATCAACTCCTTGATCACATTGTGCACATTATGATGATGTCCTACCGAGTGGGCCCAGAGATACCTCTCCGTTTACACGGATTGACAAATCCCAGTCTCGATTCGTGCCAACCCAACAGACACTTTCGGAGATACCTATAGTGAACCTTTATAGCCACCCAGTTACATTGTGACGTTTGGCACACCCAAAGCACTCCTACGGTATCCGGGAGTTGCACAATCTCATGGTCTAAGGAAATGATACTTGACATTAGAAAAGCTTTAGCATACTAACTACACGATCTTTGTGCTAGGCTTAGGATTGGGTCTTGTCCATCACATCATTCTCCTAATGATGTGAGCATGTTATCAACGACATCCAATGTCCATGGTCAGGAAACCTTAACCATCTATTCATCAACGAGCTAGTCAACTAGAGGCTTACTAGGGACATGGTGTTGTCTATGTATCCACACATGTATCTGATTTTCCTATCAATACAATTCTAGCATGGATAATAAATGATTATCATGAACAATGAAATATATAATAATAACTAATTTATTATTGCCTCTAGGGCATATTTCCAACACACATCCTCTCATGGGGCGGCTGTCTGCCGCTGAGGAATAGGAGGGGCTGCCCCCCCAGCCCAATAGTCGGGCAGGTTGTGAATTGTCAGGAGGAGCTTAGGGTTGTCAATATTTGCAGGTTGTGAATTGTGTTTTGTGTTCTGTATTTTGAGAGTACTTTCAGATATGAATGTCTTTTGAAATTCAGATTTGCAGTATTGAGCATATGAAGTATTTTATGAATTCTAGATATCTATTTTTAGCACTTAAAAATGTAGTTTCATAGGAGTATGAAAGTGTAGACAATGTGATTCTCAGAGAAGAAACTGCAAGTTTCAGTTTCAGATAAGAAACTGCAAGTTCAGTTCCACATAAGAAACTGCAACTTTCAGAGGCAGAGCATTTATATTAACACGGCCTTTTCAAACAGGGTTAACATCATGTTGGAAGTTTTATTCATGGTCAAAAATGGAACTACCAGCCAGTTAACATCATGATGATCAACATTCATGCATAGCACATCTTCATATGATGCATAGTCAAAATGCCCACACAATGTCGAGTGTGCGAAACACAGAGAAAACGAGGGACGATGTTTTGGCAAGTGTTGGACGTGGTTTTGGGCTGCCCCGTCTAGGCTTTCATTTTTAACATGCGCAGCCCATGTCCTCGGATGGGACGTCCATAGGCCTGTTTGTATTTTCTTAGGGCCGTCATGTATCGACCGGCCTATCACTAGTAGAAAAAGGGTCAAATGTGAAGCACATTAGTGCCGATTTGAATTTGAGCTAGCACTAATGTGTGCATTAGTGCCGGTTCCAACGGCTAGCCGACCGCTCTCATTAGTACTGGTTCGTGGTGAACATTTAGCACGTTTAGTACCGGGTCGTATCATGAACCGGTACTAAAGGTCGTCCTACATAGACCCTTCATCCACCCGAGATCGCTCTGTTCTTCCCCTTTCCCCTCTCCTCTCTGTTCATTTCCCTCTTCCTCTCAAGCTCATCACACATTTTGCCCAAAATTTTCAAGATTTGAAGGCCCCCATCCATTCAAATGATCACAAAGCACTAGTAGAAAACAGGGCTATGGTCCAGGCCGGCTCAGCCCATTAGTCCCGGTTCAGTCTAGAACCGGGACCAATGTGGGCATTGGTCCCGGTTCATGAGCCCAGGGGGCCGGCCGGGCCACGTGGGCCATTGGTCCCGGTTCGTCTGGACCTTTTGGTCCCGGTTGGTGGGACGAACCGGGACCAATGGCCTCGGTCCTGGCACACCACCATTGGTCCCGGTTGGTGGCTTGAACCGGGACCAAAGGCTTCCCTTTAGTCCCGGTTCATGTCATAAACCGGGACCAATGAGGTGCCTATATATACCCCCTCGCGCAAGAGCAGAGCACAATGCTCTATTTTTTCTGGCCGAGGGGGAGAGGGCTTTGTGGTGCTCTAGCTCACCTCCTATGCACATGAGGTGTTCGATGGAATGCCCGAGCCACACTACTTAACCTTTCTCCTCTCGATGATGATGAACTTCTATTAATTTGGACAGTTAATTATATATAATGCACGCAGATGAACCGGCAATGGATGTACGCTGACAGACACACCCGCGAGTACATTAAGGGCGTGCATGAGTTTCTCGATGCGGCTGAGGCAAACAAGCAGAATGGTTTTATGTGTTGTCCATGCACTGAATGTGGGAATACTAGGTCTTACTCTAACCGGAAAATCCTTCACTCCCACCTACTTTACAAGGGTTTCATGCCACACTATAATGTTTGGACGAGGCACGGAGAAATAGGGGTTATGATGGAAGACGGCGAAGAAGAAGAGTACAATGACAACTATCTGCCCCCTGAATACGGTGATGCTGCAACGGGGGGAGCTGGTGAAGATCAAGAGGAACCAGACGATGTGCCCAATGATGCTGCCACGGGTGAAGCTGTTGAAGATCAAGAGGAACCAGACGATGTGCCCGATGATGATGATCTCCGCCGGGTCACTGTCGATGCAAGGACGCAATGCATTAGTCAAAAGGAGAAGCTGAAGTTCGATCGCATGTTAGAGGATCACAAAAAAGGGTTATACCCCAATTGCGAAGATGGCAACACAAAGCTCAGTACCATACTGGAATTGCTGCAGTGGAAGGCTGAGAATGCTGTGGCTGGCAAAGGATTTGAAAGGCTACTGAAAATATTGAAGAAGAAGCTTCCAAAGGATAACGAATTGCCCGACAGTACATACGCAGCAAAGAAGGTCGTATGCCCTCTAGGATTGGAGGTGGAGAAGATACATGCATGCCCTAATGACTGCATCCTCTACCGCGGTGCATACAAGGATCTGAACGCATGCCCGGTATGCGGTGCGTTGCGGTATAAGATCAGACGAGATGACCCTGGTGATGTTGACGGCGAGCCCCTCAGGAAGAGGGTTCCTGTGAAGGTGATGTGGTATGCTCCTATAATACCACGGTTGAAACGTCTGTTCAGACACGAAGAGCATGACAAGTTGATGCGATGGCACAGTGAGAACCGAAAGAAAGATGGGAAGTTGAGAGCACCCGCTGACAGGTCGCAGTGGAGAAAAATCAAGAGAAAGTACTGGGATGAGTTGGCAAAGGACCCAAGGAATGTATGGTTTGCCTTAAGCGCGGATGGCATTAATCCTTTCGGGGAGCAGAGCAGCAATCACAGCACCTGGCCCGTGACTCTATGTATGTATAACCTTCCTCCTTGGATGTGCATGAAGCGGAAGTTCATTATGATGCCAGTTCTCATCCAAGGCCCTAAGCAACCCGGCAACGAAATTGATGTGTACCTAAGGCCATTAGTTGAAGAACTTTTACAGCTGTGGAATGGAAACGGTGTACGTACGTGGGATGAGCACAGACAGGAGGAATTTAACCTTAAGGCGTTGCTGTTCGTGACCATCAACGATTGGCCCGCTCTCAGTAACCTTTCAGGACAGACAAACAAAGGATACCACGCATGCACGCCCGTTTAGATGACACTGAAAGTATATACCTGGACAAATGCAGGAAGAATGTGTACCTGGGCCATCGTCGATTTCTTCCGACCAACCATCAATGTCGAAAGAAAGGCAAGCATTTCAAAGGCGAGGCAGATCACTGGAAGAAGCCCGCCATGCGCACCGGTGATCACGTGCTTGCTATGGTCAATGATTTACACTACGTAATCTTTGGAAAGGGTCCTGGTGGACTAGCTGTTCCGAATGACGCTGAGGGACACGCACCCATGTGGAAGAAGAAATCTATATTTTGGGACCTACCCTACTGGAAAGACCTAGAGGTCCGCTCCTCAATCGACGTGATGCACGTGACGAAGAACCTTTGCGTGAACCTGCTAGGCTTCTTGGGCGTGTATGGGAAGACAAAAGATACACCTGAGGCACGAGAGGACCTGCAACATTTGCACAAAAAAGACGGCATGCCTTCGAAGCAGTATAAAGTTCCTGCCAGCTACGCTCTTACAAAAGAAGAGAAATAAATCTTCTTTGAATGCCTGCTCAGTATGAAGGTCACGACTGGCTTCTCGTCGAATATAAAGGGAATAATAAATATGCTAGAGAAAAAATTTTAGAACCTAAAGTCTCATGATTGCCACGTGATTATGATGCAACTGCTTCCGGTTGCATTGAGGGGGCTTCTACCGGAAAACGTCCGATTAGCCATTGTGAAGCTATGTGCATTCCTCAATGCAATCTCTCAGAAGGTAATCGATCCAGAAATCATACCAAGGCTAAGGAGTGATGTGGCACAATGTCTTGTCAGTTTCGAGCTGGTGTTCCCACCATCCTTCTTCAATATCATGACGCACGTCCTAGTTCATCTAGTCAACGAGATTGTCATCCTGGGGCCCGTATTTCTACACAATACGTTCCCCTTTGCGAGGTTCATGGGAGTCCTAAAGAAATATGTCCGTAACCGCGCTAGGCCAGAAGGAAGCATCTCCATGGGCCATCAAATAGAGGATGTTATCGGGTTTTGTGTTGACTTCATTCCTGGCCTTAACAAGATAGGTCTCCCTAAATCGCGGTATGAGGGGAGACTGACTGGAAAAGGCACTCTTGGAAGAGACTTAATAATATGCAGGGATGGATATTCTTGGTCTCAAGCACACTACACAGTTCTACAAAACTCTACCTTGGTGACCCCGTATGTCGATGAACACAAGAACAGTCTGTGCTCCAAACACCCGGAGCAGTGCGACGACTGGATTACATGTGAACACATCAGGACTTTCAGCAGTTGGTTGGAAACACGTCTCAGAGGTGACAACACTATTTGTGATGAGTTGTACTTGTTGTCAAGGGGACCATCTTTGACTGTATTGACTTACAAAGGATACGAGATAAATGGGAATACATTTTACACGATCGCCCAAGATCAAAAGAGCACCAACCAAAACAGCGGTGTCCGCTTTGATGCAGCAACCGAGAGTGGAAAGGACATATATTATGGTTACTTAGTGGACATATGGGAACTTGACTACGGACCTAATTTTAAGGTCCCTTTGTTTAAGTGCAAATGAGTCAATCTGTTAGGCGGCGGGGTACAGGTAGACCCACAGTACGGAATGACAACAATGGATCTGAAAAATCTTGGGTACACTGACAAACCGTTCGTCCTAGCCAATGATGTGGCACAGGTTATCTATGTGAAGGACATGTCTACCAAACCGAGAAAAAGAAAACATAAGGAAGCGAATACATCATACGATGAGCCAAAGCGCCACATAGTTCTTTCAGGAAAAAGGGACATCCTGGGAGTGGACGGCAAGACAGACATGTCTAAAGATTATGAAAAGTTTCATGAAATTCCTCCCTTCAATGTCAAGGCTGACCCAAGCATCCTGATAAACAATGAAGATTATCCATGGTTACGGCGCAATAAGAAAATGACACAAGCGAAGAAAAAGTGAAGACTTTCTCCCGCAACTATTATGATGATACCATGCCAAATTTGTAACAGATGAACATGCTACTATTGTCCGTTTTGTACATGCACATGCTATGTGGGTGAAATTATGATACCATCCCAACTTTCAACTTTATCAGAGTTCATTTGAAATGCTTTCATGTCTTATGGTTCGAAACTTTGATACTTCGAAAGTGATTGTCCATTTTGTACACGAAGTGCATCAAGTTTTTGTCGTAACCCTCTCTACTTTTTGGAACATGCCATGTGGGTGAAATGATAATACCATGCCAACTTTCAACCTTTTCAGAGTTCATTTTGAAATGCTTTCCAATTTCAGAGTCATTTAGCTCAAATAATGAATTAATAGCAAACAGAATGAACTACAAAACTTTTATGAAAATAAAAACAATCAATTAAAATATTATGTTATGATCAACTAAAATAAAACTATAATATTCTTCAATAGCAAAAATAATATAATTTTTGTGACCTAAAATCAAACTATAAGTATTTAATTGTAAGTATAAATAAAAAATAAATAGCAAAGAAGAAAAAAATTCTATTTTTATAGTAAAGTTATTCATAAACCAGTGATTCACACAAATTTTTTAAAATTCAAATCTAAACTATTCAAAATTTAAAACTAATGGCACTAACAGAAAGTTTATAATTTTTGTGACCTAAAAGCAAAAAGAAATCACTAAAAAACTGTAAGTATTTAGTTGTAAGTAGAAATAAAAAATAAATAGAAAAAAAAATTCTATTTTTATAGTAAAGTTATTCATAAACTAGTGATTCACACAAATTTTTTAAAATTTAAATTTAAACTATTCAAAATTTAAAACTAATGGCACTAACAGAAAGTTTATAATTTTTGTGACCTAAAAGCAAAAATAAATCACTAAAAAACTGTAAGTATTTAGTTGTAAGTAGAAATAAAAAAATAAAAAACCAAAAAAATGTAGAAATAAAAAAGAAAAAACCAAAAAAATGCCTCCTACTGGGCCTCCACAGCCTGAATACGACTAGAAACCCTATATGGGCCAGGATTCAGGCCCGCAGAAGGCCCAATAGGCCCACAGGCAGTAGCAAGTTTAGGCCCGAAAGCCTGCATTAGAGAGGAGCTCGAATGGGGGGGGCACACCAGCGCTTATAAACCAGTGCCGGCGCCCTTCAGCTAGCGATGTGGGACTAAACTTTTGGGTGCGGGGCAGCACAACGCCATTGGTCCCGCTTGGTGGCACCAACCGGGACTAAAGGGGGCATTGGTCCCGGTTCGTGGCACCAACCGTGACCATTGCCCCCCTTTAGTCCTGGTTGGTGCCACCTACCGGGACCAATGGCCTTCGCTTCCCACCCTTTCGGCTGCTGAAAATTGGCCTTTGGTCCCGGTTCGTCTCTCCAACCGGGACTAAAGGCAGCATTAGTCCCGGGTCGTAGCACAAACCGGGACCATTGCTCTGGCTATATAAGCCAACACTTGTGAAATTTTGGCCAACCGCCTCCCATTCGCGCCGACGCCCCCAGGCCGTTCGTCGTCGTCGTCGCCGCCCCGAGCCCGTCGTCGCCCTGTGCCCGCCGCCGTCGCCCCGCCCCGCCCCGCCGTCGCCCCGCCCCGCCCCGTCGCCGCCCCGAGCCCGTACGGCGTTGCCCCGTGCCGTCACCCCGAGCCCGTCGTCGCCCCGCGCCCGCCGCCGTCACACCACCCCGTCGCCGCCCCGAGCCCGCCGCCGTCGCCCCGCCCCGTCGCCGCCCCGATCCCGTGGCCGCCCCGAGCCCGTGGCCACCCCGCCGCGTCGTCGCCCCGCGCCGGCGCCTGCCCTTTAGGTTGATGATGTTGATGATATGATGATGTTTTTTTCTGTTGATGATATGATGATGTTTTTTTTTCTGTTGATGATATGATGATGTTTTTTTTTCATATATGTATTAATTTTTTAAGTTGTTAGTAGATATCGATTTTAGGTCAGTGCATTTTATCACTGATTTTAGATTAGTTGAGCCTCTTTAGTGCATTTTATGTTTGTTGCATTTTAGGTTAGTGCATTTTATGTTAGTGGAGAGGAAAAAGTAAAATAAGGAAAAGGAAAATAAGTAGAGAAAGAAGGAGAAGAAGAAGGAGAAGACGAGGAGAGGAAGAAAGGGAAGAGGAGAAGAAGAAAGGAATAGAGGAGAAGAAGAAAAAATAGAATTTTTTTTTCTATTTTTTCTTCTTCTCCTCTATTCCTTTCTTCTTCTCCTCTTTTTTTTCTTCTTTTTTTCTTCGATCTTCTCCCCCTCCCGATAGGAAAGTTTTATGTAGAAAGTTACAATTTTAGAAAAGTTTTATATATGCAAAAATTACAATTTTAGAAAAAGAAGGATAGGAAAGAAGAAAATAAGAAGAGGAAAGAAAGAAGAAGAGGAGAGGAAAAGAAGAGGTGAAATAAATAAGAAGAAGAAAAAAGAAGAAAAAGAAGAGGAGAAGGAAGAAAGGAATAGGGTCGAGGGTCAGGAACTAGGGTAGAGAGTCGAGGGTTCCAGTAGGGTCGTCTAGGGGTCGAGGGGTCGAGGATCGCCGAGGGGTGGAGAGAGGTTTCCTAGTGTCAAAGTATTGAAGAAATCCATCCCTTCATCATTAGCCGGAAGTAACCAGGGCATGTTGGTACGAAGTTCTGCAAACTAGTTCTGGAATGGAGTCCCGGATAGAATAATCCGCCTTTTGGTACGAATTTAGCAAAGGCCTTCCAAATAGCGATATTCGGAAGGCTCTTGCTGAACTTTGTACCAAAAAGCAAATTATCCTATCTGGGACTCCGTTCCAGAACAACTTTGAAGAGCTTCGTACCATCATGCACATGTTACTTTCGCCTAATGATGAAGACATGGTTTTGTTGAATCCTTTGACACTAGGCAACCTCCCGACCCCTCGGCGATCCTCTCCAACATGAGAGGAAGAAGAGTTTGAGATCATAGCAATCGCGCCCGACGGCTAACCTATTGAACCCCTCCGGACAAAGAGCGCATTTTTTGCTTAGTGCGGGGTTCTGGTTAGGGACAAGATCCCGATAAGCATCCAACAATGGTTTAAGCTGGCTACGGAAGACCCTGAGGTCTCTTATGTCAATGATATGCAGAAAAATGATCTTTGGACTGAGCTGAAGTCAAATTTCACCCTACCGCCTGAGGATAATCCAGAGAACCTAGTTAAAGAGAAATTAATCAAGTCTTTTGCTCTGAAGAGGATGGCAGAACTATTCAGGAGGTGGAAGAAAGAGCTGAAAAAGTTTGTCGAAAATAATGAGACACCAGAATTCAAGGGCAGATATGAGAAGATCAGAGATCACTGGCCCGCATTTGTGGCACACAAGACATCGGAAAAGAGTCAGAAGATGTCAGCGACAAACAAGCAAAATGCTACGAAGAAGAAGCTTCACCATCGCACGGGGTCAGGTGGCTACCTCGTAGCCCGGCCTAAGTGGTCCAAGACTGAGAATGATCTGGTTCATAAAGGGATCGAACCAGAGACAATTAACTGGCCAGACCGTTGCCGGACTTGGTTCTTCAGGGCTGGCGGAACCCTGGACCCTGTAACAGGGAAGTGCATTTGGACGAACGATCAAATGGACATACCAGTCAGTAAGCTTAAGCAGTATATCGAACCAGCGCAGGAAGGGACGTTCTTTCCAGACCGGGAGAACGACGAGCTCACAATGGCCCTCAGGAATCCTGAGCACCCTGGACGGACACGAGGCACGCCAGGCTCCATCCCGTGGAAGGTTGGGTTTCTAGACGCAGGCGGTTACAAATCCCATGAAAGGAGGAAAAAAGTGCAGCACACCCAAATGCAGGCGCTGCAAGCAAGGGTAGACGCGATAGAGGAACGAGAAGCAAATCGCAGCAAACGTACTGCCGAAGCCTCCCCCAAAGCTACCCCGCCATCTCAGCGCAGAGGCAGCGTGGCTTCCACCGAGCAGCTTCAGCCGGAGCATGCCTTGACGGCTCCTGCCAGCTATCCCGTGGATGCTATAACGGAGTCTCAAAATTGCCACCTTATGACGCAATGGATGAATTTGAAGGTCAAGGCGGCTGTTGGCTCTGTTTATCCTACTGAACCCGGCGCAACTTTTCACCGCCGGCCGATTCCAGAAGGATATGCTAGGGTGATGGTGGATGAGATAACGGGGGGATTTGAGGACCTCCAGCTTGACCACCCTACCAGTGAAGGGGCAACTCGGCTGGGGTCTGCTCTGAAGACTCCATGCCTATGGCGGAAGGAACTCATCAATCTTCCGAACTGGACGCCACCGCCTCCTCCTCCTCCTCCTCCGGCGAGTCAGGGCACTCCGCCTCCACCGCCTCCTCCTCCGGTGAGTGACGATCAGGGCCCTCGGCCGGCTCCTTCTCGGACGCGTGGCGGCACTCCGCCTCCTTCTCCGCCTGCGCCGACGCGCCCGAGCAGCCAACCTCCTCCTTCCCCGCCTCGTCAGCAAAGGCGGAAGAGACCTGCCGCCGCTCCAGCTGCTCCAGCGCGTCGTAGTCCTTCTCCTCCGCCTCTTAAGCAAGTAAAGAAGACAACCGCTGCGTCTGCTCGGTCAGCGTCTAGCAGTACAACCAGAGGCGGGAGGACATATAGATTCGGTCCTTCTCTGAAGACTCCAGAGAAGTTACCATATGAGAGGACCCTGGAGGAGAACGCCGAGATCGCGCGAGAAGAAGTGAAGAACTTCTTTGAAGGGGTGAAAGCAACATCCACCTCCGGAGGAGAAGGTAGATCGGGTGAAAGTGAAGCACACTCTGGCTGCCCTGACAAAACCACCAAAGTCTGATCCGCCGAAAGGAAACTATGACCGCATTATTGGAAAGGAATTTGCCGAAGCGGAGCGGTCGGGAAGTACTGTCAGTGATCAAAGGCTAAAAGAATGACGAGCTAGGAAACAAATTGCCCAGCTCGGCGAACAAGCGAAGCAATCGTGCCCCCCGCTCAAGGTGCCTAGCCACAACATCACTAATGATCCGAGGATGGTGCCCGGTTATAGCAATCTTGCAGATTACCTGCCCGACGAAGTACATTATGAACCCATGGACGTGCAGATACAAAGATACGAGTACGGGAAGCCTCTCGTCAAAGATGAAAGATCTCTATCAACAATGATGCAAAGATTGCATGATTGCTACTTGAAAATCTGCAGAGACTCTGGGGGAGGAGTACTTTGTATGTGAAAGTTAAAAAGGAGCATGACCTCGTTGGAATTGATCTGTTGCCTGTTCCATTTGAGGAGTTCTGTCAGTTTTTCAACTAATTGGCCCTCGATAAAACAACGGTCGCCTGCTACTGTCTGTAAGTAGTACTACTTCTGTCATTAAGTTTCTCTATATAGCTTAGCTCACTATATTATGCAGATTGAAGATCGCCGAATTGAAGAAAAGACAAGTCGGTGATATTGGGTTCATTAACACATATCTCATAGATGCAACTCAGGTTAAACTTCATGCCGCAGCTACCGAGGCCAACTTGCTACGATCGTTCGTAATAAATCAAAACAAAGATATAATACTCATTCCTTACAACTTCAGGTGAGTGTTACTGTCTTGTGCGTATTTAGTTTCCCTTATATATTAGTCAAGGTTATGGTAATGTAATTGATGAGTTATGCATGTGTGTGCAGTTTCCACTATATTCTCCTAGAGATTAAGCTTGAGCAGGGAGTAGTAACCGTCTTAGACTCTAAACGAAAAGATCCCCAGGACTATGCAGACATGACTGAAATACTCCAGAAGTAAGTTAAATTGATCATTATCCACCATATCAGCAACTTTGTTCATTTCCTGATATCAAGAAATTGTTTTCTTTGTCCGGCAGGGTTTGGAGAAAATTCACCAAAACAGTTCCGGGACTGCCGAAGGAGCTGGAATTTAGACACCCAAAAGTAAGTACTATAGTAGCATGTTCCGCGCATCTCCTAGTGATTCAAGCGCTAGTTTCA
The DNA here is from genome assembly GCA_034509565.1 of Triticum monococcum. NCBI lineage: Eukaryota > Viridiplantae > Streptophyta > Magnoliopsida > Poales > Poaceae > Triticum > Triticum monococcum. The sequence continues at coordinate 760,260,287 of CM067842.1, forward strand.
TCAATACCATTTAGCATTCTTGCTTATCAGTTTGATTGACCTCTATTTCTTGTAAAGTGGTTGTGGCAGGAACAAGGGAATGATTTCTGTGGATACTACATCTGCGAGTCCATCCGCCACACGACCTGTGAGCGGGGCGGGTACTCTAACGAACAATATGAAGTACGTAAATAACAACATTCACAATTTTATTTTATTAAGATCATTTGTGTTGAGTTTCATTCATATATATATGTATTGACCCCCTTATTCAGATTAGATGTTTCGGAAGCGGGATGAACTCCTAGCACCAGCTCGCATGCGAGCAATTCAAGAGGAATTGGCGGCATTCTTTCTTGACCACATGATCCCTGAAGACGGAGAATTCTATGTGGACCCTGAGTCCGTATGATTATATTTGTAAGAGATAATTATTGTATATATGTAGCCGGTAGTGTCAGATAGATATACGAGAACTTGTTGTTCGACCAATCTCTTGGAGAAGGAGAGGTGGTCGATATCACTTCTCTCTGTATGCATATATGTTCATGACGATCTTCTGTTTCCTTTGTTTGCTTACTAGCTAGCCAGCGTGTCTAGTCCTCTCTATATGTATGTATAGTACGTAGCGTCGACCAAGCACGGACATAAGAGAGGACACTTCTCTCTATTAATTATAGCTAGCTAACACAATATATGAAACACCTAAATTAACCCCCCAAAACCCCCAACCCCCCCCCCCCTTTCAAAAGAAACAAAAACCCCAGCCACAGAAATGCTGACGTGTGGATGCCTATTGGTTCCGGTTGGTGCCACCAACCGGGACCAAAGGGTCTCCTGACTGGGCTCTGCGCACTGCCCATGTGGAGGGCCTTTAGTCCCTGTTCTGGATTGAATCGGGACTAAAGGCGGGAGGTATTAGTACCGACACTTTAGTCCCGGTTCCGGAACCGGGACTAAAGGCCCTTACAAACCGGGACTATAGGCCCTTTTTCCACCAGTGAAGGTTAGCAACTTTGTCCTTTCATCTCTCATTGCTAGATTAGCTCGTGCAATGCTTTATATAGTGATTGATTTTTTAGTTTAGTAATTTCGGAGGAATTATATATATGTGCTAGTATTTGATTTATATGCAATTTGAGGTAAAAAAATAACGCTTAGTTTGCATATGTAGGTGTGGTTTACTTAGTACCTTATAAATCTCCGTCGTAACCACCGTCGATCGCTCGCAACGTCCCGTTGCCGGCACCACCTTGTGGTGAGCCTCTTGTTCATGATGTTTTATATAAAAAAATTGATGTTTGTGTGATTTGGATATATAGTTACTCGTATAATTATCTTACCCATATGTTGTTAGTTATACATAGTGCCATGGTTTTGATATCCGTCCCCGTCGGCCCTCGTTCGGGTTATGATTCGGATGTGGTATATTCTCTTTTAAAACTATTCATTGCATTTCGTGTTTATGACAAATTATGCCCATCAAGTTGACATAGATATTTGTATGTAGGAGGCAGTTGAACCGGAAATTCCAACCGACCCTATTGTCGAGAGGTTAAATTTAGTTGAAAGAGAAAACGAGGATTTGATAGAAAAATTGAAAAGGATTGAGGGGGAGAAGATGGAATTGGAGTTGCATGTTGCCGATGTCATTGATGATCACAAGATTAAGTTGGAGAAAATGCGCTTGAAGATTAGAAAGATTAGAAAATATGCCATTCATAGTGAGGCTCGGTATCATTATGCTGTTGGATCAATTTTTACCTTAGTTGCGATCTTGATCGCATTTGTTGTTGCATTTAAATTCTTTAGCTAGAGAGTTATTTGTTTGTTGCATTTAAGTGTTGTATGATCTTTATGTATGAGCTTTATGTATTGTATTAATTTGGTGTTTTCGGTGTTGTGTATTGAAGATGAGCCGGGAATGGATGTACGATGACCGATGCTCTCCCGAGTTCATTAATGGCGTGCGTAATTTTCTGCTTGCGGCTGAGGCAAACAAGCAGGCGGATGGTTTTATGCCTTGTCCATGAGCTGGCTGTAAGAATGGTCACAATTACTCTACGTCAAGAACCATTCACGTCCACCTGTTTGAGTCCCGTTTCATGCCCCACTATAATGTTTGGACCAAGCATGGAGAAAGAGGGGTTATGATGGAAGACAATGAAGAAGAAGAGGACGACGATAGCTATCCTGGCCATGGGTTCCCTGAATACGATGATACAACAATGAGGGAAGAAGCTGAGCCAGCAATGCGGGAAGAAGCTGAGGCGGCAATGTGGGAAGAAGCTGAAGACGAGGCATCGGATGAGCCTGTTGATGATCTTGGTCGGGCCATTGCCGATGCAAAGAGAAACTGCACAAGTGATTTGGAGAAGAAGAAGTTGCAGCGCATGTTAGAGGATCACAAAAAATTGTTGTACCCGAATTGCGTAGGTGACAAGAAAAAGCTAGGCACCACACTGGAATTGCTACAATGGAAGACAGAGAATGGTGTATCTGACAAGGGATTTGGAAAGTTGCTGGTAATGATAAAGAATATGCTTCCAAACGACAATGAATTGCCCGAGAGTACGTACGAAGCAAAGAAGGCCCTCTGCCCTCTAGGGTTAGAGGTGCAGAAGATACATGCATGCCCTAATGATTCCATCCTCTACCGCGGTGAGTACAAGGATTTGAACGCTTGCCCAGTATGTGGTGCATTGCGCTATAAGATCAGCCGCAATGACCCCGGTGATGTCGAGGGCGAGCGCCCCAGGAAGAAGATTCCTGCCAAGGTGATGTGGTATGCTCCTATAATACCACGGTTGAAACGTTTATTCCAAAACAAAGAGCATGCCAAGGCGATGCGATGGCACAGAGAAGACCATAAGAAAGACGGAAAGTTGAGAGTACCCCCTGACGGGTCGTAGTGGAGAAAAATCGAAAGAAAGTACAGGAAGAAGTTTGCAGATGACGCAAGGAACGTATGGTTTTGTCTAAGCGCAGATGGCATTCATCCTTTTGGGGAGCAGAGTAGCAACCATAGCACCTGACCTGTGACTCTATGTTTGTATAACCTTCCTCCTTGGTTGTGCATGAAGCGGAAGTTCATTATGATGCTAGTGCTCATCCAAGGCCCTAATCAACCTGGCAACGACATGTGTACCTAAGGCCATTAGTTGAAGAACTATTACAACTGTGGAATGGAACAGGTGTACGTGCGTGGGATGAGCACATGGGGAAGAATTTGACCTAAAGGCATTGCTGTTCGTGACCATCAATAATTGGCCTGCTCTCAGTAACCTTTCAGGACAGACAAACAAGGGATACCGCGCATGCACGCACTATTTGGACGATACCGACAGTATATATTTGGCTAATTGTAAGAAGAATGTGTACCTGGGACATCGTTGATTTCTTCCGAGCAGGCATCCCATAAGAAAGGAAGGCAAGAATTTCAAAGGTGAGGCGGATCACTGGACGAAGCCTCGCCACCGTACTGGTGCTGATGTACATGATATGGTCAAGGATTTGAAGGTGTTCTTTGGAAAGGGTCCTGGTGGGCAACCTGTTCCGGATGACGCTGACAAACGCGCACCCATGTGGAAGAAGAAATCTATATTTTGGGACCTGCCCTATTGGAAAGACCTAGAGGTCCGCTCCGCAATCGACGTGATGCACGTGACAAAGAATCTTTGTGTGACCCTGCTTGGCTTCTTGGGCGTGTATGGGAAGACAAAAGATACACCTGAGGCACGGGAGGACTAGCAACGTATGCACGGAAAAGACGACATACATTAGGGTCATGCAAGCTATGCTCTTACCAATGAAGAGAAGGAAATCTTCTTTGAATGCCTACTCAGTATTAAGGTACCGTCTGGCTTCTTGTCGAATATAAAGGGAATAATAAACATGGCAGAGAAAAAGTTCCAGAACCTAAAGTCTCATGACTGCCACGTGATTATGACGCAACTGCTTCCGGTTGCATTGAGGGGGCTTCTACCTGAAAACGTTCGATTAGCCATTGTGAAGCTATGTGCATTCCTCAATGCAATCTCTCAGAAGGTAATCGATCCAGAAATCATACCAAGGTTAGAGAATGATTTGGTGCAATGTCTTGTTAGTTTCCAGTTGGTGTTCCCACCATCCTTCTTCAACATCATGACGCACGTCCTAGTTTACCTATGTGAAGAGATTAATGTTTTGGGTCCTGTATTTCTACACAATATGTTCCCCTTTGAGAGCTTCATGGGAGTGTTAAAGAAATATGTTCATAACCGTGCTAGGCCAGAAGGAAGCATCTCCAAGGGCCATGAAAATGAGGAGGTCATTGAGTTTTGTATTGACTATATTCCTGACCTTAAGCCGATTGGTGTTCCTGAATCGCGGCATAAGGGTAGACTGGATGGAAAAGGCACGCTAGGAGGGGAACAAATAATATGTATGGACGGACATTCTCTCACTAAAGCACACTACACAGTTCTACATAATTCCGCCTTGGTGGCTCCGTATATGGATGAACACAAGAATTTGCTACGCTCCAAAGACCCGGAGCGGTCTGATGACTGGATTACACGTGAACAAACCAGGAGTTTCGCCAGCTGGTTGCAGACACGTACCATGCAGGACGCCTCTATTGAAGATGACCTGTACTTGCTGTCCCAGTTACCATCTTCGAATATAATGACTTTCAAAGGGTACAAGATAAATGGTAATACATTTTACACGATCGCCCAAGATAAGAAGAGCACTAACCAAAACAGTGGTGTCCGCTTTGATGCAGAAACCAAGACGGGAAAGGAAACATATTATGGTTATATACAGGACATATGGGAACTTGACTATCGACGTGGTTTGAAGGTCCCTTTGTTTCGGTGCAAATGGGTCAATATGACACGAGGCGGGATAATGGAACACCCGCAGTACGGAATGACAACAGTGGATCTCAACAATCTTGCGTATGCAGACGAACCATTCGTCCTAGCCAATGATGTGGCACAGGTTTTTGTATGTGAAGGACATGTCTACCAAGCTGACAAAAAGAAAAGATAAGGAAGCGAATGCATCGTACGATGAGCCAAAGCGGCACATAGTTCTTTCTGGGAAGAGAAACATCATGGGAGTGGATGACAAGACAGACATGTCAGGAGATTATGAAAAGTTTGATGAAATTGCTCCATTAACAGTGAATATTGACCCGAGCATCCAGTTAAATGATGAAGATTTTCCATGGCTACGGCGCAAAGGGACACACGCAAAGAAAAAAGTTTCACACCCAAAGATCTCGGATGTGATCGGCTTCACTATCATCACTTTCTTCTGTGTTTCACACCCAGGAGGGAATCTCTGTAATAGTGAGGGTAGCTAGTTATGTGTTTTGGCATTTGAAACGCGAGGAAATTTTATGTGCAAGCAAATTCTTTCATGCATTTACTGATTTTTTCAGCTAAATGACCCTGAAATTGGAAAGCATTTCAAATGAACTCAGAAAAGGTTGAAAGTTGCCATGGTATCATAATTTCACCCACATAGCATGTGCAAAAAAGTAGAGAGGGTTACCGCAAAAAGTGGATGCACTTCATGTACAAAATGGATAATCTCTTTTGAAGTATCAGGGTTTCGGACAAAAACTCATCCGTTACAAAGGCATTTCATTTTTAAAATAACCTAAGCATTACCAAATTGAATATAATGATAAAAAACACTAATATTAAACATAAGAAAAAAGAATCACTGAAAAATCTATTTTCAAAGTTAAGTTATTCACAAACTAGTGATTCACACAAATTTCAAATAATTCAAAATTTAAACTATTCAAATTTGTAAACTATCGGTACTAATAGAAAGTTTGCAATTTTTTGTACCTAAAGCAAAAATATTCACAAAGAAACTCTAAATACAGCAAAAAAACAACTCAAAAATAAATAAAGCAAAAAAAGAAGAAAAAATCCCACCTACTGGGCCACAGCGGCTTGCATACGACTAGAAACCCAAATTCTAGTTGGGCCAGGATGCAGGCCCGCTAGCCTAGTAGGCCCAACAGGGCATCGCAGCAGAGGTAGGCCCAGAAGGCCTGCTTAAGAGAGGAGCTCGAGACAGCAGCGACGGTGGGGCTTATAAGGAGGTGCGAGTGCCCCTCGGCTAGCGAGGTGGGACTAAACTTCTGCGCCCCTCGCCTGGAAGCGCACACCCTTTAGTACCGGGTCGTGGCTCCAACCGGTACTAAAGGGGGGGCCTTTAGTACCGGTTGAGCGACGACCCGGTACTAAAGGGGGTGCGGTTCCCGCCGCTTCGCCTAGCCAAAACAGACCTTTAGTACCGGTTGGTGGCTCCAACTGGTACTAAAGGTGTCCCCTATATAAGAAAATACTTCGAAAAAATTCAGTTTCTCATCTCCCACATCTCTTTGCCGCCACCCCGTCCCGCGCCATCGCCGCCCCTGTCGCGCCGTCCCCGTCGACTCCGCGACGCCCCCATCCTTGTCACATCGTCCCCGTCGACTCCACAGCGCCCCCGTCGCCGGCCTGTCCCGGTCGCCGCACCGGCCCGTCGCCGTCCCCTCGCCTCGTCGCTGTCGCCTTGGATCGCGACCTCGCCTCGCTGTCACCGTCGCCTCGCCATCGCCGTCGCCTCGACCTCGTCCGCGCGCCCTGTGAGCCCCTCCCCCGGCCCCTCTCCTCCCTCCAATCGATCAAAGCCACCATGCGCCGACGCCGGCCGTAGCGCACAAACACGCGCGCGCGCACACACACACACTACATGCACACACACACACTACACGCACACACACACACAATTTTTCTATTTTTAGTTTTTAGTTTTTTTATGTTTTTCTGTTTTTCATACAAAGTTTTAGATGAATTAATTAATTAGATTAGATTAATGTCAAATAGTACATAGAAATGTTAGTTATAATATATATAATGTCAAGGGTTTTTTCAGTTTTTTATACAAATGTTATAGAAATGTTAGAAATTTTGGAAATGTTAGTTTTAGCTAGATTAATTAGATTAATTTCAAATTGTTAGACGATGATCGATGTTTTTTCTGGTTCTTATATTTTTATTCATAAAATTTAGAATTTGCATATATGAAATCACAACACATCATTTAAAAAATGTTACTTTACTTTTGCGGCATATAGTATTTGTTGTCGACGATGCCCGGCCCGCATACTCGCCGTCAACCCGTTCGCGACGACGTCCTGCTTTAGAGGACCCATGTACGGGACTCGGCTCCGCCGGCTGGTACTGGGAGGTGCTACCTTTAGGGGCACGACGCTTGGTGAGAAACCCGGTCCCGGGACCCATCGTCGACCCTCATCTCCTTTGGTGGCGTTCGCGTGGGCCACTTTTGGTGCGGAGGGAGCCAGCCCCGCTGGAGGTGATGTATTCGATATATAATATTCGAGATGATTTATTCGAGATTATATATATTATTGAAGATGATGTATTCGAGATTATGTCTATTATTCGAGATGACGTATTCGAGATTATATTCGATGATGCTTATTATGCACTATGATTGATTCAGTTTTTCCTTATTAATTGATTGCATCCATGCATTGTAATTTGAATATATTTCTTTTGGATTAGTTAAACAAAAACTATGGCGAATAACACCGGCAGAGAGGGAGAAGAGGCCCTGTTCAACATCATACACAATCCTCGTGGGCCAGATGATGATTAGAATGAAGAAGATTATGACGGCTCCGAATATCTAAACAACACCGGGGAGGGTGATATGATATTCGATCGCGACCACCGAATTGATGAAGTCATGAACTATGAACATGACGAAGAAAATGTTGATCTTGAAACAACAAAGACTGGCGAGGTATATATATTTATATAAGCAGGCATCTGGTGATCATCACATGTTTTAAATGACTTGAAGATATATTAACGAATCGATCTTTCTTCTTTCAGCCATCCGGATCGAGCAAATCTTTAGGCAACAGGAAACGAGGCCCAAACAAAAAGTTGAAGGAGGGCGTAAAGTGCAATATCGAGCCCATCAAACCTAATGGCGAACCATTAGCGCCTAAGAAGATTGCGGACAAGTTCATTCATCGGTGCGGAGTTCTTGTCAAGGACCAACTCCCGATCTCCCTTCAAGAATGGAGAGAGACAGCAAAGCCACGTCCAGGAGTTACTTTTGTCGACGACAGACAAAAACTTCTGCTTTGGGAAATGCTCATGGAACATTTCACCCTACCAGATCATTTCGCAGATGCAGATGTGGAGATAGTCAAGGACGCTGCTCTTCGGAAGATGGAGGTTGCATTCAAGAACCACAAAATGTGGAGAAAGTCAAGAATCGTGAATGGGCCAAGTACGTCAAGGGAGGAAGCAAGACTCCAGTATTCGAGGCAACACTAGCGAAGCAAAGTGCTCATTGGGACGATTTCGTGAAATTCAAGGATTCAGAATTATCTAAGGAACGGTCGAGAATAAACAAGGCCAATGCCGCAAAAAAGGATAAGTTCCGTAAGCTGGGGCTAGGTGGCTATGCGGTGGGAATGCCTACGTGGGATAAGTCTGAGAAAGAGATGGAGGATGCAGGTGTCACTCCAGAAACATTGAGCTGGCCCCCCAGGTGCAGGACTTGGTTCTATGCACATGGGGGGGAGTTGGACCCTAAGACAGACAAAGTTTCGAAGAAGGCATGTCTGGACGGAGCCGAAGATAAGCTACTTGTTGCAATAGAAGAGGCTCGATCGGGGGTGTTCGAGCCCAACACAGAGAACGACGAGATTACGCGTGCCCTGGGAAATCCTGAACACCCGGGAAGAACACGAGGCATGGGCGCTATTCCGTGGTATGAGGGGTTTTCGGACTCGAACGCCGACTATAGAACCCGTGCGAGAAAGACTATTGCGGAGGAGAAGAAGAGGAAGATGGAAGAGCAGCAGAGGAAGCTAGACTATGAACGCCTTCAAGGCCTAGAATCTGCGCACGCGGACTTGGCAGTCAAATTCCAGCGGCAGCAGGAGCAGATCAAATCACTTAGCCAGCGAAGGGGGTCTCAGCAGCTAGCGGATGATCCACCATTGGATAGCACCGTCCCATCCATGCCGAGAAGCAGCATGGGTTCCACCCCGGGCGACGCATTGCTGGATAGCTACCTAGTGGAAGACATCAAGGAGAACACTAACTGCGAGTTACACTTCAAAATGAAGAACATATCCATGAAGGTGGCGGATGCCCTTGCTTTTACAAATCCCCCCGAGGCAACCTTCCATTGCAACCCGATTCCAGCGGGCTATGCTCGTGTCTTGGTTGATGAGGTGGTGGACCAATATTCGGGGCTAGAGCTTGACATTCCTGGAGGTGACGATGAGCACACACTTGGAGAGGCCAACCATCGTATCATCCTATGGAGAAAGGATTGCATCATCTTTCGAAGGCCACCGACACCGCGTCATCCGACTCCTCGTCGAAGTCGCCACCGAGTCAACAGACGCCCGCTCCTCCAAGTCCACCAACGCGTCAGGCCACTCCTCCTCCAAGTCCGGCACAGCTTCAGGCCGCTCCTCCTCCTCCAAGTCTGGCAAAGCGTCAGGCCACTCCTCCTCCAAGTCCGGCACAGCTTCAAGCCAATCCTCCTCCTCCAACTCAGCCAAATCAGCCGTCTTCGCCGCCTCAGCAATCATGAAAGAGAGCTGCCTCGGCTATGGTGCGTAGTGGTACAAGTCGAGGTAGTACTGGAGGTACAGGCGAAGGCAAGCGATTTCAATATGGTCCAAGCCTCGCGCCTCTTCCGCAGAGGCCTTACGACATGTCCGAGGAGGAAAACGTAGCCATATCGAAGGCCGAGGTGGAAGCCCATTTTGCACCGAAACCGCCACCGCCGCCAAGGGAGAAAGTGCCTGTGGAAAAGATTGACCACTTCATTCGTATGGCTAGAGCACCAGCTCCAAGCCTGTTGACACAGACTATGAGCGCCACATCAAGAAGTTAAATCGAGCATGTCTACAGAAAGAGGCGAGCTCGAGCTCGAGCAAATATGCTGGCAAAAGGAGCGGTAAAACCGTTCCCCAGCTGGGAGAACAGGCGGCGCAATCAATCCCCCCGCTTGTTGTGCCAACAACACATGAGAGTAGGCGCGCCCAATATTATTGTGGGCAAACCGTTAACGTTCCCGGGCTAGGCGATGTGGTAATAACCGAGAAGCACATTGAGCAGGTTGAAACGCTCATGATCACTGTTGGACAACTCCTCGGTATCGAGCCCATGTCTCCGACTAGAGAGGAGGAAATAAAACGGAAATATGTCCGGGGCCAACCTTTGGTCGAGCTAGACGAGGTCAAGAACCTCCCAACGAGAATGTATGAATTGCATCAATGGTACATGGATATTACCAAGATTTCCAATCGAGAGTCCCTCATGGTGAATGTCAAGAAGGATCATTACTACCATGAGAAAGCTGTGACCATTGAGTATTCAGAACTATTTCAACTATACAATCAAGACGCACTCGACAAATCTATCATCAGTTGCTATTGTCTGTAAGTGATTTCTTTTTGTAATATAAGTCTCAAGCTAGCTGTAGTGATCATTTTGATCAATCATTACCTGTAATTATCCTCAGTATATTCTTTTCTGTGGTATTATGCAGGATAAAGATTTATGAAATGAAAAAAGGTGGACGCTATGGCATTGGGTTCATTGACCCAAATACTATTAATGAATACACATGGAAATTAGATCCATATTACGAAAAAAAAGTGTAGAGGAAAGCATGCTAGAGTTCTTCAAGCGCCTCAAATACAATGAAGATATACTACTTCCTTACAACTTCGAGTGAGTCACACTGTCTTGTACTACAAATTCTGTTTTGCCTACTAGCTAGCTACATGTTTTTGCTTACATATTCCCGCTTAATTAAGACATGCAAACGCGTGTGTGCATGCAGATTTCACTGGATCTTGTTAATCACTAAAGTTGATGAAGGAACAGTTGAAGTACTAGACTCACTACTTAAGAAAGCAAGTGACTACACCATCATGAAGGGGATAGTCAACAGGTAATTTCAATCATTATTAACTATATCTTGGCCTATTTAATTAGTTCGTCATTTCCTGATAACAACTATTTAATAACCCATTTATTCATTTTCTTTGTCGGCGGGCAGGGCTTGGGCAAAGTTCATCAGGGCCACTCCAGGCCCATGGAAACGAAATCTGAAATGGTATCGACCCCAGGTAAGTAATTAAGTAGTACTAGCTAACTGCCATCTCTTTAATTATCATGCTCGATTAATTATTATCTGATCAAATTCCATTCTCGTAAAGGCCCTGAAGCAGGCGCAGGGGAATAATCTGTGTGCATACTACGTTTGCGAGAACATTCGCATGATGGCGTCCGAAAGGAGCAGATCTCAAAGACAGGAGTGTGTATGTTTGTCAGAACACTATTCACAATTTTTACACCATTATCGATATCTAGTCACACAACTAATACACATGCATATTGATCTCCTTCTTAACAGTTCAAAGAGGTGCGGGAGAAGCTCCTAACAGAGGACCGCATAGAAGCAATTCAAGAGGAAATAGCGGGATTTTTGCTCGACCAGGTCATAGATCCCAAAGGAGAATACTATTACCCACTACCGCCCCCATGAACCACTTCCAATTGTTATCGTGCTCCGAAGGCACCAATTAGGCTAATGCCACTCGCTCCGAAGGCACCAATTGGGAGAAATTGTATATATATATACATGTGTGTATATATGTGTGAATTAATTAATGATGGTTGTGAGACATGTGTGTATATATTATGATCGGTTCTACTAGAAATTCTATTTATATATATGCATAACGTGTACAATATGTAGTATCGTAAAATACTAGCAAACGAAAAAGAATTAAATGGAAAACACAAAATTAAATGAAAAAGAAATCATAAACCCAAAACCCCCCAACCTTTTAATACCGGTTGGTGACACCAACCGGTACTAAAGGGCTCTCTGCCCTCGAAGCTGGCTCGTGCCACGTGGTTGCCCTTTAGCACCGGTTCGTGCTGAACCGGTACTAAAGGGGGGGGGGGGCTTTAGTGCCTACACTTTAGCGCCGGTTACCAAACCGGCACTAAAGGGCCTTACGAACCGGTGCTATTGCCCGGTTCTGCACTAGTGTATGGACCTCCCATCCAAGGTATTATTTTTGGCAGCCCAATTTATGTATTTTTTTGAAGAAAATGAGAGGTATGTTCTATTTTTCTATATAAGAATAGGAATACCATGTCCAACTTATGTTTCCCTTCTAACTATATTATATATATTTAAATTATTTTATATATTGACTGTTTAGTTCACATAATTGGCAAATAGATGACCGCTCTCGCGATCCCCTTCGCCCCCACCACCACCTCCACCCTCGCCGCCGCCCCCGCCACTACCTCCACCCTCACCGCCGCCATAGATCTCGCCGCCACCCCCCGCCTCCTAACTCCGGGCGCGCCTGCCCCCCTCAGCAAGTCTGCTCGCGCGGCCCATGGAGTTACCGGCCATATCCAGAGGGGAATGGCTGGAAGTCAGGCAGATGTATGCATCTCCCACATGTCTACAAAGCCTTTCCGCGGATGCTCCAGCCGCTCGAATCCGTCGCGCCGGCGGTGCTGCGGGAGACTCGAGGGAGGAGATGGAGGGAGCGGGCGATGCGGATCCGTGACGACGCTCTCTCCTGGCCCAGTGCACGCGCGAATGGAGGGAAGTAGAGGTGGAATCTGTGAGGGAGGAAGCCTAGGAGGGACCGAATCTGTTCTCTCACTCGCACATGTATGCTCGGATGTGCAAGGATCATGTGGATTGGGAGCAGCTGAATCTAGCCCTGCGGATCTACTTCAAAGGAGATTTCACGGAGAAGCACAGGATGCCCCATCCTAGCGAGCCACCGATTGCGTTCGTTCGATGGGCGAAAGGAGAAGTGAATTCAGGAGATGCACGCCGTGCTACGAGATGGGAATGCTTGACTGGACTCCTGCTCACCAGCACGCCACTGGAGCCGGAGCAGGTGGATCCCCTACCTTACCTCTCCCCCAAACCTGCAGAATATTGAAATTAGGCTTGCAATCTGCTTCAATTGAGTTGTCTGGTGGTTATTTCTGCTTCCTGAGAGACAACATCTGGCTGGAGGATGAGAAGGAACCAGGAACTCCGATGAATTTCCCCTATCACAATGGGGGGAGCGCCGGTTGGGCAGTGGTACGGCCCACCTTCGCCCCAAATGGGGGCACAATCCGGGCAGGCTCCTGTAATTACCCAAGATCAATCTGCTGGTGGTTCTGACTCTCGGATCAATGGGAAATCTCAAGGCAAGAATCAGCAAAAGAAGAGATAGGACATCCAGAAAACTGCTCCTTCCCCTGCTTCGAGCCTTATGGCATACTCTGAGGTGATCTGCTACAACTATGGGGAACCAGGGCATCATTTGGATAAATGTGTCAAGCCCAGGAGTTGTTTTATCTACAAAATGGTTACCCATAAAGTTGAGAATTGCCCTGTCAGAAGGAAAACCCACAGTTCTGCTAGATATGTTGGAAGTGCTGCTGCAGGATTATGTCCACCATTGACAGAATTTTCTGTGACACAGAATTAGATAGTTTTTCCCCTTTCTAGTTGTAGAGCTCTGCCCAGATGTGGTAGTGACTAAACTCCTTTGCTCTAGGACTCTGGTCTGAACCAAACTCCAAAGAGTAGTAGTTTTAAATTTGAAAAGTGGTGGTTGCTTAGAGAAGATTTTACTGAGCTAGTCAGGAAAATCTGGAATGAGCCTACTGGGAGCAGATTCCCCCTAGAAAATTGGCAGATCAAAATCAGGAGATTTAGAAGAACTACCAGAGGGTGGAAATCCAATGACGAAGCTAATCTTAGAAGATACAAAAGGCTTCTCCTCCTTGAGTTTGATTATCTAGATATTAAGGCAGAAACCACTGACCTCTCTGAGGCTGAGACTAATAGATTAAACTTTGTCCATGGAGAGCTCAAGAAAATTTGGATTCAAGAAGAAATCAAAGCCAAACAAAGGTCTAGAGATAGGAACATTAAGGAGGGTGATAGAAATACTGCTTACTTCCATGCAGTAGCTAACCAGAGGAGGAGGAAAACCATCATTCACTCCCTTGATGGCCCTAATGGCCCTGTTACTGAGGTAGATGAGATGCTGAAAGTGGCTAGTGACTTCTACAAAGACCTGTTGAAGAAAGAAAACCCTTCTGGGTTCTCTCTACAAAACAATTTTTTCTCTGCTTCTGAAAAAGTCTCTCCTGCTGAAAATGAGCTGCTAGAAGCCCCTTTTTCAGAGACAGAGGTGAAGGAAGCCATTTTTAGCTCTTATCCTGATGGGGCTCCTGGTCCTGATGGGATTCCCTTCTTGTTTTACCAGCATTTTGGGGACTTGGTGAAAAATGATCTCTTAGATCTTTTCCAAGCCTTTCATAGAGGAGAGTTGGATCCAACAACTTACTCGTGGGGGGTCTGTTGGGGTCAAGTTAAATAACAGTGAAAGTGATTTTTTCCTTGCTGGTAAAGGCCTTAGGCAAGGTGACCCCATCTCCCCGCTTTTGTTTAATTTAGTAGTGGATGTTCTTACTAAAATGCTGAGCAAAGCTTTTGATCATAGTCTGATTGCAGGACTCTGTCCTGAGGTCTGCCCTAGTGGCATCATCTGCCTTCAATATGCAGATGATACCATCCTTTTCTTAGACAATGACTCCACACATGTTAGCAATCTGAAAACTGTTCTAACCTGGGTTGAACAAGTCTCAAGCATGAGAATCAACTACTCTAAAAGTGAACTCATCCCTATCAACATGGATGATCAGGAGTTAGCTGACTTCCTCTCTATCCTAGTCTGTAATAAAGGTAAATTCCCCATTAAGTACCTAGGTATCCCTCTCCACTATGATAAACTGAGGAGAGAGGATATCCAACCCCTTCTAGATAAAATCATTAAAAGGATTGCTGGGTTGAGGGGCAAACTTCTCTCTTAAAGAGGTAGATTGATCCTCATACAAGCTTGTTAGGCTAGCATTCCAGTGTATCTCCTCTCCTTCTACAAGTTCCCTAAATGGGAACCTCATCAATTCTCAGATGTCTCATTGCTTGTGGAATGATTTTGAGGGAAATAGGAAGCTACACCTTGCTAATTGGGCCCTAGTCTCTATGAAAAAAGATTTTGGAGGCCTAGGCATACCTAACCTCCAAGAAATTAACATATGTCTTCTAGGGTCTTGGATTAAAAGATTCAATGAGGAAGACCTGAAACCCTGGAAGCTTCTTATTTCCCATAAATACCTAGGAAATAAACCTAATATTTTTGTCCCTTCCTCCAACCCTAAGACCTCTAGATTCTGGAAAGGATTAAAATCTATTATGCATGCTGTGAAATTTGGCTACAGACGGAACATAGGGGATGGGAGCAGAACCAGGTTCTGGGAAGATACATGGTTTGGCACATCCCCCCCTAGCAGTCCAATTTTGGCCTATTTACTCTGTCCGCAATGAGCTTAACAAAAGTGTCAATGAAGTTTGGGACGGTCAATGCCTAAAACTCTCTTTTAGAAGGAACTTTAGAGATAGTCTCATGGAACAATGGTTCCAGTTGGAGGAAATTGCCAAAAGCATTACCTTTACTGCTGAGCAGAATGCCCTGATTTGGCAGCTGGACAATAAGGGGAAGTATTCCTCCAGCTCCCTCTATCATGTTATCAAATTTAGAGGGGTTCAGCCCGTGTTTATGCCCCGCTGTCTGGAGATTGAGAGTTCTCCCTAAAATTCATTTATTTCTCTAGCTTCTCTCCAAAAACAAATTGATGACTAGGGATATTCTTAGGAAGAGACACATCATCAAACCCCTTGATTGTGTTTACTAGGAACAAGAGTCTTGTTCTCACCTATTTTTTGCATTGTTGAGGAAATCGTTAACTGGTAGCTGCTCGGTCGGCAGGTGAGTAGGGGATTAATAGGCTAATCGGCAAGTTAATCGGACATTTAATCAATTAATCAGACGATTTATCGGGTAATCGGCTACTCGGGGACCCTATGAGTAGGGATTAATCGGCAAGTTAACTGGTTAATCAGATGAATTCTTCAACAGGGATTTTTTGAATGTATAGTTGCTAAACATCTCTGGGCCCACATTGAGGTATATTTCTCTAGTCAGATTGGCTCATCCTTCGAATCTGTCGCCAGATTCTGGATTGCTACCAAAAAGTGCTCAGTTTTAAACATTGTTAGCTCAACTGTCCTTTGGTGCCTCTGGAAATATAGAAATGCTATGATTTTCAGTAACACCTCCTAGATTTCCATTCCGCATGTCTTGAGGTTGACCAGGAACATGGTGAGGAACTGGGCGATTCTCTCCTCCGGATCGGACAAGGACAAGTTGATGAGCTTCGTGGAAACCCTAACAAGATCCCTCCAGAAACCATTGGCGATCACTTGTGGCTGAACAAGGCTCGACCCTAACAAGATCCCTCCAGAAACCCTAACAAGATCACATTTTTGGAGGCTGAAATGTGGTCAAATAGGTCGAAGCCAATGCAAGTCATTGTCAATTTAGTCAAGAAATGATTCTGACATGTTAGCCGTT
The DNA here is from genome assembly GCA_034509565.1 of Triticum monococcum. Classification (NCBI taxonomy): domain Eukaryota; kingdom Viridiplantae; phylum Streptophyta; class Magnoliopsida; order Poales; family Poaceae; genus Triticum; species Triticum monococcum. Next base: position 760,276,842 of record CM067842.1, read on the forward strand.
GGATTGACATCCAACGACCGGCATCCATCTTCAATCTCTCGTCTTCTTCCTCCAGCGCCGCCGGGACCACCTCCCGCCTCCTGCTGCTAGCAGCTCTGCTTAGCACGCTTCTCTATGAAGCGCTACTCCACCGTTGGCCAGGCCATCCCTCCACCCCTCCACACCTCCTGTTCTTCTCCACTGACTGCCGAACCACACCGCACTAGAACCAGTTAACCCTCGTACACCTCTCTATCTGTGACTCTAGTCCCGCGCCTTCCCATCTCCGGCTCGTTGCTGTCCGGGGCCTCGCCGTCGTCCACCACCTTGGATGCGCTCGGCGCGGCGTGGTCAACTTGGTCAACAAACCACACCATTGGAAGTAGACTGTGCGTGCAGAGGCTGATAGCTGGGACCACGGCAGCACACAAGGAAATGCCTCCTTATTACGTGCAAAATAATGATTCCTCCACCTGACATCTGGGACCCACCAGAAGGGCCTCTGTATTTCGTGAAATAAAGTGCCCCCCGCTGACATGTCGGACCCACTAGCTATCTTTGCACGCAAGGAAGTGCCTCCTTATTACGCACAAAAAAATGAATATTCCCCCTACCAGCTGGAACCCAGCATAGTGGGAGGCTGACTTCTGGGCCTACCAAGTTGACGGGGACGGAGGGCTTTGTCAACTTAGTCAATATGAATGATTCTAGCTCCTGTTACCGTACGATATTCATCCATCATCCGTAGTACTTCTTCAACCTCTGGTCTTCTTGCTCCAGCCGCCCAAACCAGTGCCGGTTGTGTCGCTCCTCCTGCCTCCCGTGGCCAGCTGTGATGCCGCAGAGGCCTCACCGCCACCTACTACTCCCACCGCTGGCCAGGCCGTCCCTCTACTCACCCACCCACCCAGTTATTCTGCGGCAACATTAGCCTCACACCGCAGCCGAACCAGTGAATCCTTGTACTCCTCTTCACGTGGGCATCCACTGCCGCGTCTTCCCCGGCTCTGAGTTGTCCCATTCCTAGTCATCACCGTCGTCCACCGCCCCGGTGCTCTCGGCGCGGCATGGTCAACATGGTCAATGACCGACTTCCATCGGAAGAGTACTGTACGTGGAGAGGCTGACAGCTGGGTCCACGACAGCCACAAGGAAGTGCCTCCTTATTACGCGGAAAATAATTATCCCTTCGTCCACGGGCCACCAGTATTTTGTGAAGAAATCGTTTCCCCCTGACTGATTGGACCCACCAGACGGGGCACCGTATTTCGCGAAAAAAAGTTCCCCCCGCTGTCAGCTCGGACCCACCGGATGTGCCTCCTTATTACGCACAAAAAAATGAATACTCCCCCGGCTAGCAGGGACCCACCTTGCTGGGAGGCTGACTTGTGGGCCTACTTAGTTGACGGGGACGTAGGGCTTTGTCAACTTAGTCAATATGAAGGATTCTAGCTCCAGTGACCCTATGATGTCCATCCAACGGCCGTAGTGCTTCTTCAAGCTCTGGTGTTCTTGCTCCAGCCGCCCAAAGCAGCGCCGGTCGTGCCGCATGCTCCTACCTCCCGTGGCCGGCTATGCTGCCGCAGAGGCCTCACCGCCCCTACTATTCCCACCGCTGGCCAGGCCCTGCGGCAACAGCAGCCTCACACCGCAGCCAAACCAGTGAACCCTCGTAGTCCTCTCCACGCGGGCTTCCACTATCGCGTCGTCCCCTTCCTAGGCATCGCCGTCGTCCACCGCCGTGGTGCTCTCCGCGCGGCGTGGTCAAGAAACGACTTCCATCGGAAGAGTACTGTGCGTGGAGAGGCTGACAGCTTGGTCCGTGGCCACAACCCGGTTTTTTAGTGATTTGCCAAGTAAGTCGCTTTGTCAGGCCTGTTGGGCTGCAAATCTTTCAAGACGAGGAGAGCTTTCATTCGGCTGGCCAAGAAACTGGCCCATCAGTAATGAGCAACGGGATGTACATTTTTAAAACACATCAAACCGGCAATTAGTTTCAAATATCTTTTTTTTCATTTCAAGATTTTAAATTACATTAATTTTTAGGCGTGGAGAATTTGTTGGATTTTATATTGATATACATTTATTTTTAAAATCAGTTTGAATGTGAGTCGAAATTTCGGGATTAAAAACAGTTCGGACCACACCAAAATATGCAAAATTTCATATAATTTTTTAACCGTTGCCACAATATGGGTTGTAATGCTAACAAAAAGAATATGGGCTCCAAAAATCCTTAAGAATTAGCAAATGGCCTGTACATTATTAGAAATAATGGCAGATGGGCTGTATGCTATTTTCCACAGATTTGAGGCTTTCCTAAAAAAAGGTTGACGCACAAGCACTGACTGTTGGATGTCCATCCAACAGCCGTCGTGCTTCTTCAATCTCTGCTCTTCCTGCTCCAGCCGCTCAAACAAGCGCCGGCGGGACTGCCTGCTCCCTCCTCCTCGCGACCGGCTGTCCTGCCGCGCAGGCCTCACCACCCGACCGTACTCCCATCGCTGGCCTAGTCATCCCTCTACTCACCCACACCTGCTGTTATTCTCCGGCGATGGCAGACGAACTAGTAAACCCTCGTACAGTCGTACTCCCCTCCGCGTGGGAAACAACTGTCGAGTCTTCCCTGCCTCCATGTCGTCCCCTTCCTAGGCCTCACCGTCGTGCACCGCCCTGGTGCTCGGCGCGGCATGGTCAACATGGTCAAGGAACGACTTCCATCGGACGTGGACTGTACATGGAGAGGCTGACAGCTGGGTCCATGGCCGCAGCAACGAAGTGCCTCCTTATTACACGGAAAATAATGATTCCTCCACCTGACAGCTGGGACCCACCGGACGGGCCACTGTATTTCGCGAAAAAAATGTTTCCCCCTGACTGTTGGGACCCACCAGCTACATCTTCGCACGCAAGGAAGTGCGTCCGGGCAAAAAACCAAAACGATTCGCCCCCTGACTGCTGGGACCGACCAGCTACATCTTCGCAGGCAAGGAAGTGCCTAACAGTCGGGACCCGCCTGGCCGAAGTGTACGTAGCGTTGTCATTCTGGTCGCGAATGTGTACGTACAAACTGGTCGATGTAGAGGCGTGCACGTGTCGTAGTAGAGGCGCGCACATGTCATAGTAGAGGCGTGCACGTAGCGTTTACATGTACATACAACGGCTAGGGTGCAAGAAAGAAAATACGGCCACGTATGTGTACATACGGGCGGGGTCTCGAATGCCTACTCGCGCATACGTACGACCAGGGCTCGTGTACGTGGCTGGGTCGGAACGGAGAAACAGCGTCGTCGTTGTGTTCATGGGGAGGCAACGGAATGCGTCGTGTTCATGGGGAGGCAACGGAATGCGTCGTGTTCATGGGGAGGCAACGGAATGCGTCGTGTTCATCGGGGGGGGGGGGGGCTTGGACGGAACAGGCAAAGGAAACGAGGCCTTGCGTACCGCAGAACGGAGGAAAAGGCCTTGAGTTCGACCTGCCACGTTCGAAACAGGATCCTGTTCATCGCGAGGGGTCTAGCATACCGCAAAATGAAGGAAACAGACCTCCTACAGTCGAAACGGGGGTCCTGTTGATCGGGAGGGGTGTGGTGTACCGCAAAACGGAGGAAGCGGACTTGTGTTGGAGCGCTACGATCTAAACGGGGGTCTTGTTCATCGGGAGGGGTGTGGCGTACCGCAAAACGGGACTCCAGGGGATACTGTTCATCTCCAACGTCGACCTCCTCCAGCCTCCATGGGCTCCTGTTCATCCAGCCTCCACGGGCTCCTGTTCATCCAGCCTCCACCGCGCGCTACTCCACCGGCTACTATTCAACCACCCCTCCACCGTCTACTGTTCATCCAGCCCTCCACACCACGGGGTCCTGTTCAACCACCCCTCCGCGGGCACCCCTCCACCGTCTACTGTTCATCCAGCCCTCCACACAACGGGGTCCTCTTCAACCACCCCTCCATCGTCTACTGTTCATCCAGCCCTACACACCACGGAGTCCTGTTAAGCCACCCCTCCACGGGAACCCCTCCACCATCTACTGTTCATCCAGCCCTCCACCACACCACGGGGTCATGTTCATCCAAAGGCAACGCCACCGCTCACCGTTCATCTAGCCCTCCACCACACCACGGGGTCATGTTCATCCAAAGGCAACGCCACCGCTCACTGTTCATCCAACCCCCCCCCCCCCCGCAACGCTCACTGTTCATCCCATCGATCGGCTTCAGTTAGCAGTTGTAGCGAAGGAATCGCTCGATTAGGTTCAGTTAACAACCATCGATCGATTGGTCGGGTTCAGTAACGCGTAGCCTGCAGTGCAATCGCTCGGGTTCAGTTAGAGCCCAACGCCTCGCTCGGGTTCAGTTAGAACCAACGCCTCGCACACATGCACGTACATGTACGAGAGAAATGTGCATCGCTCGGCCCCTAACCTCCCACTGTAACCGGGAACTCCCAGAGATTTTCCTCCCCCTCGCTTCTACCACGGTTTTTTCCGTCATGGACGGCCCAAAGAATGTCATGCAGCTGCGTCTCCGGCCCGCCCAGGACAAAAAGCCCATTTTCTTTCATGATTTTTTGTCATAGAAGTAGGAGCCCACCACATCTATGATAATACCGGGTTTTGTCACAATTATCGTCATAGAAGTGTCATATGTATGACAGAAAAAAATTCGTTCGGCCCGAAATGTCACGAATGTCTTTTTTTGTAGTGGTAGTGGCCGGTGATGAAGTCGAACCGGTGCCGGCCACCATCATCTTCGACACCAGCCAATGAATTGTGGTGATCAACTAGAGAACTACGTTGACTATCTTCATTTAGCCTTGCTGTTTCTTGAGAATCATGTGGGGAGGATGACACTGCAATCTTTAAACGAGTAGGGCGTCTCAAAGTAACCCACTCGGGTGATTGTCTCATCATAAGTCATTGACGAGGGATACAAAAGAGCATTAGTTTGATGTACGAACATGGTTAATAGACATATGTAGTATGTATCAAAAACAGGAAGGCATGTCATTATCAAAAGTATAATGTGTAAAGTAAGCAGATGCAATTTAACCAAATTGGAAGCAATACAAGCTAGACACCATATGCAACATGCAACCACATTTGACAGCACGAAGTTAAAGCAAGCACCTGCGATGGTTGTGTGTGGCAATTGAGATCATCAACTGCAGAGCTACATTTACTGTCTCCAACTGCTGACACTGCACCCATTAGAGCGCTGAAACGCTTAGTGCTTATCTTCGAATTACACTGGAGCGACTTCTGTCCTTTCTTTTCTGCATCCATCAACACTGCGTCAGAGTCTGAAATACCCATGCATAAAAAAACAATAGTGTGAGTATGGGTGAAGTGTATGCACAATTAGTACAGTGTAAAGGTAGCAGATAGCAGGTCGGTAAGAAATAAATGACGGGAGACATATGATAGCTCTACAACATGCATGTCACACTAAATTACTACAGGATTCTATGAGAATAACGGTCGACTGAAAGCAAATAGGTCAGTCCATTTTTTCTGCACCGTCCGATGTACAAAGAACAAGCAGATTGCCTTCATCTACCTCCAGCCAGTCAGTGTTGACGATCTTCCTAGAAACGCCAACGACCACAAGCCCAGTATTCCTCCCCTGCCTGTGCCCTCCCCTTGACCTCACCGCACCGCACCGCCATGCTTGGCACCGCCCCGGCCATCCATTCAAGCCCCGCCGACCTCTAGATCGGGCGCAAGCAGCTCCTACGCCCCACACCCCTATGATAGACACCGCTGCGCCGCTCCCCCAGGGAATAGGCAGACTAGGTGCTTCGCGCGCCTAAGCGGGTGCTGCTTCTTTTAATTGCGGTTCGACTAACCCTGAATTGAAATCCAGGCGGGCTACTGACCTCTAGCAAAGGTGAAATAGTAAAAGGGAGGAAACCTTGTGCATTTAGTATCACAAAGAAGATGCAGTAAGAAACGCTCAACTAGTTTCTTTTGTGGGATGAATACAGTGTGAGCGGAGACGCAAGATTTGCACGAATAAGGGAAGAGGAGTACCTCTTTCTGCTGGCAGTGTTGTGTCCTCCTTCTATTTTTCCGACGATCTTCTTGTTGTTCGCGGGAAACCAGAAGTTGTGGAGGAAGGTGCAGCCTTGGACGAACCCATGGCCAAGTTGTTGAGTGTGGTGCGGTGGCCGTCTGTCAGTGGCGGGGAAGCAGATCTGAGGCGGCGAACGACATCATAGCGAGAACAGCTCCGGTGCGGTGGACGGTTGCGAGAGTGGAGCCGGAGTAGTGAGGTGCAGGATGGCATGGCCGGAGTGGTTCTGGTATGGCGCACGTCGGCGTCGTCATCGTGGAGGCAGCTCTGCCTAGGCTTCAGCTGCTAAGTCCTTGAGGGCGTTGCGGTTGCGGTTGCGTTGGACGATGATGTCGGGGTACCGGCTCCGGCGTGATGGAGGAGGGCGATGGTCGATTGGCCGCTATGGGGTGGAGGACGGAGGAGGCTGGGGTTTCGCGGCTGGTGGAGAGGGCGTTTTCGCACCCACGGAGTATGAATGGGGAAACGGACGGAGGCAGGGAACTAAGGGGGAACAATGTTTCGGTTTGAGACGCGCTTGTTCGAAATTGGGGAAAGTTACAAACTCTGCCCCCATCTAAAATTTTGGACATATTGTGGGTTGGGGGTAGGACAGTCATGACAGGTGTCCCAAATGTGGGTGGGATAGATTTTGGCTGAGCGCATGGGTAGGCGCCCACGGCGTATGAATGCTTCTCGGAGGCGGTTGAGACTGGCGTCTTGGTGAAGTTACAAACCCACCCCAGGTTAGACCTTTGGACATCGGGCCAATAGGCTACACGGGCCAGAGTCAGGACGGTAATTTCCTACCACCAAAACATTAGTCTCGCACGGTTTCGGGTGACCAGAGGCCTATTTGGCGCTTCGTTCAATATTTGGGAGCAGACGCATTAACGTTTTCGGTTCTCTTGAATTGAACTTTCAGGATTTGTCAAACATCACAAATCTTTACTCTTGAAAATCCTAAAGCTACGATTATTTTTGAATGGAGGGGGTACATTTGAATATACATTATACACAAGTATATATTAAAAAATATGCAACTTACCTCAGTTCATGCATGGTTCCAGATATAATCTCCTTGGTTGCAAAAAAGAGTTTGATATGCGTATGAATATATATAGCATGTTCAAACTCACAACAAAGATTGATGCCCCTTTTACTTCTGATTTACAAATGCCATTATCTCGGGTTCAAATAGATGAATGCACTTGCTATGAATTCGAATCTTCGAAACCCCTTTATGTTAAATTCGACGTGTATTCTATTTCGAAGCTAGCAATTTGGAATGTATCCATGCAAGTGACAAATGTATAAAGTGCTTCACACTAACAACATGGAGTGCACTAATTAATGTTCATATATGAATTGCAAAAGCATCCATTGCCTGTATTTCAAACCGCTCTCACTCTATGGATCGATAATACGAAATAAACACATGCACATGCTAGAATTCAATAGAGTATGGGTGTCTGATAGACCGATTTTCGTCCATACGCAATTTGCAAAATTCATGATCTCATCCAAAAGTAATAATGCCATTTATATTTTAATTTAATGCATAGAACCACCTTTTACACGTAGATGCACTATGCCTCGCCCTATTCCCACAAATGCGTTATATATCTCTCTATCTAATGCATAAGTGCACACACTTTATATGCATCGGCATTTCTCTTTCACACATGCTCAGAATCTCTCTCAGGGTGTCGGGGTGTCTCACGCACATGCTATCTCTGTCTCTCTCTCTCTCTCTCTCTCTCTCTCTCTCTCTCTTTCGAACTACTATGTACCACTCTTTTCACTAATCTCTGTTGGAAAACACTATTTCTCTCACATGCATATATACACATGCACGGTCTCTACAAGCCCACTATACGCACATATATGTGCCTACGTGTATCCCACACGCACATTATCTTTAGGCTTGTCTCGCACACATTACCCCCCCGACACACCTCACTCTTAGTAGTTGGCAGATATGATTTCATCATATCATTCGGTAGGATATCCCTGGCTGTTAGGCTGGATGGTAATACGAGGCAAAGTTTTACCCTAGTTTGGATCGGACCCTTGCAGTTGAAGAAAGAGCCTACTCCTAGTACTGTATATTAGTTATAGGGGTGTGTACAAAGTAGACGTGAATACCAGGCATTGTGCGTGTGTGTATACTATCGACGAACTAGCCCCCAAGCTTGTATAACATACTAAGGGCCTAGGGTTACAAATCATATATAGTCGGCTTATCACCAATGGGGATAGAGTCCTCCTCGACTCTGGTAGCTTCATGGTGTACGCCGAGTCCTCCACATGGGTCTTCGTATAACATGTCTTGGTCCACATGTGGCGTAGGATGGAACCGACCCATGAATCTTCATGTTGACCCACCACAAATAGAAATGATGTGCCCACCACACCACACACGCAATCAGCCACTAAGAAAATAAGCATATACAATAGTACAACGGTATCTAGCTCATGATACGTCTCCATATTTTGTTGACGACACTAACAGACTTTGCATTTCATGCGTGCTCTGTATTTTGCTGACGACACTTACAGTCATTGTATTTGAAGCGAAAGCACGATATGGTCACTGGACTTCAAAATAAGCTCATCACGGTCACCACATACATTTTGTCGTGCTAACCAACATGTGGTTGGATGGTCAGAGGACAATGGTTTCTCGAGCCCACCAAGGTTAAAGTCCCGGTGTTCAGATTTATCTTGTGTGAATTTCAGTATTTTTCGGCGATGTACGTTCAGTGGGAGGAGATGTTCCACTCGACTATGAGGCACCTATGGTGACTCCGTAAAATCTAAAGGTCATATATGCTGGCCCACTCTCTCGAAGGTGCTCATAGGGGTAGGGTTCGCGTGTGTGCGAGTGCTTGCGCGTATATATGAGCCCTTGCGTCTGTACCGTGTTAAACAAATACAAATCATGATTATACGGTCACTGGGTCACCCGTACAACTCCGTATTTTGTTGATGACACAATCAATTGACCAGTCAAACGTTCCACGTGGCGCAACTAGTGTTGCACCATCGGGGCGCGTAACCGTGGGGCCCACCTGTCAGCCCGTATATGAAAGAAAGAAATGGTAGTTTGAGTCTGTACTTTGTTAATAAAATAGGAGTACATTTTAGGGTGATCATATGATCATTGGCTCACCATACAGCTCCGTAATTTGTTGATAACACGATCAATTAACCAGGCAAACGGTCCACATTCAGTAGTGCACATTACCATAGGGCCCACCTGTCAGCGCGTATACGAAGGACAAAAATGGTAATAAATTAGTGGTCGGTGGGTATTCGAAGTCGTGAGACCTCTGGTTGGCAGTCACCGGCGGTTGGTGTGGCGTTCATTCGGCGGTGGGGTGGGGATCCCCGGAGAAAAAGCTCGGTGGGGGGGGGCTAGAGGGATGGCCGGTGCGGTGGCGGACCGGCGGTGGGGAGTGGTTTCGGGTAGGGCGGGCCGGCCGCGGGCGGTGGGGGCTGGCGGTTCGGCCAGTGGTGGCGGGCGGCTCAGGGGGGTGGAGTTTGATGATAAACTGGAGGCCCTGCATTTTGTATCCAACGGATGGAAAATCTAATGAACAGAGATGAAAAAGCCAGTCGACTGACGTGTAGCCTCACCCCGCACGTACACATGCACGCACGCAAGACACGCAAGCATGCAGGCGTGCAACACTGACACGTACACACACACGCATGCTGGCGTGCAACACTAACATGTACACATGCACTCACGAACACACGCACGTACGCACCCATGCATGCAACACTGAAACATAACCTTGCACGCACGCAAAACTCGCACGCCTGCATGCGCACAACACACAACGCAAGACACACGCTCAACCTATACGTGCATGCAGCCTTTGTTAAGGACATGGATTGTTACGGGTATTAATCAATCTTATCTGTGATAAGCAGAACATTGATGTTTGCAGCGGTCTTTATGAATCACAACGTATCGAACGGGCTATCAACATAGTAGGCTTATCTACATGAAAAAGATGACGTCACACTCAATGAACAATCATCAGTTTCTGAAATGCCCACTTCTGACCGCCCTGTCCCACCAAAGGTTCCTCTTCTGTGCGCTTCCTGTGTTGGGTCACTGATATGCAGGCCATGCACCCAAAGAGCCCACACGTTAGTGGAAGAACGGATCGGTGTCCAAGGTCAGAGTCGAGGGCGCCACTCGCGGCACGCCCGACTGAACACGCCTCCATGAAACCCACCCATGTGGAAGCCGAGAAACCCACTCTGGACACACGTCCGTTCATGACCGGGCTGGTGTTAAACGCAACGACGGCCGAGCTCCTCCCATCTACCGTCTATTTAATCTCCTATTTAAACGAGGCCAAACACCGGCCAAGAATCGCACACCTCCACCGCTCCCCTATCTCCTCCACCATTTTGTCCACTCTTACAATGGCTTACGAAGAGTAGTTATTCCGCATCCAAGCCGGCTGGGTAGCCCGCCGAATACGAGCTATGCATCTCGCTGATCCACCTCCCTCCCCTCGCATGACGGAGCCAGTTGCCGCCCCAAGCCGGCGCGCGGTTCAGCAACTCGCCGCTCTAGGCCAGCTCGACGAGGAGCGGTGAATGGGCGTCGTTGCTGCCGTCCACGCCACCGCCTCATACCGCGTCTCCCGTTTCCGTGGCCGAGACTCCCATGACGGTGGCCACGCCATGCAAGCAGCGACAGAAGCCGGGTGCGCGGAGAGCGACGAGTCGGTGGCCAGCGCCTCCGCGTCCACCGCCATCATCGAGGAGAAGTAGAACACGGGAGGCCGCTGCCGCTTGGGTCCCATGAAGGCCACCGCGGAGGCGACGGCGCCGTACGCAGCAGGTGTCTTGCCGGATCCTTTTGTTGCGAGGACCTTCGTCGACCCCTCATGGGCTCCACGGAAGAGGGGAATATTAGGATGAACTCGAGCCGGTGCCGGCCATGGCGAAGTAGTGGCCGGTGATGAACTCGAACCGGTGCCGACCACCATCATCTTCGGAACCAGCAAATGATATCCTTTGCACTGAAGCATATACCTCCGGGGCTCCCGGCAGTCCGGTGATCGTGTTGCCGGACATGAGGAACACAAATCAATCGGCGGGCGACCATTTAGGCCAGGTATTATATACCTGTGCCGTCCAGAACTAGGATCGCGTAGTTCATTTGAATGTAATGAAATCCGTCATCTTTGTATGAAAATCTGGTATTTTATATGATTTCCCTCATTGTTTATATGAAATATCAGTTTGTCTACGTGTTTGCATGAATTTTGTCCGGTTGGTTGAGTTGCTGTCATAATGTGTGCGGCTATGGTTGGATGGCGTAATTTGCGGGTCGCCGGTCGGTCTGCGGGCAGCTCGGGCGGCGTTGTGGGACAAAAAAACACAGCTCGTGCGAGCTCATCTCTAACGTGCGCGTTGGAGGATGCATGACAGCATGGGCACCCGAGCCATTCCTCATTCATTGATGGCAAAGGCACTGGTGGACAAAAGGGTCGCCAATATTTTGGCTACCCCCGGCAAGATCCAAACAGCCCCTCCCAACAGATTCAAATCCCTCGTTCACCGCAGAATTTTGATATGTGTTGTTTTCGTGGACTAGCAAGACTAGTCGCCAACCCGTGCATTCGCACGGGCTAGCATATTGAAAATGTCAGATGGAATATTTCTTTCTTTCCGATATAGCTTCCTTTGTTTCTACTCTAATGATGTTAGATGACTACCATTAGGTTCTAGTATCGCAAGCTGGGAGCTTGGTTTACTTAGGTAGCAACCTTTTCCTGTGTATTTGTTTTATTTTCACATTTGGAATGTTTGGTCACCTGATATATTACTGTATTATATTTCAATGTCATTAGATAATCTAGGTAGATTAACGGGTATATGCTTAATTCCTGGTTTTGTTGTAATAGTTAGATCTTGTTGTTTTGATTTGTTCCACTAAGTTTGACACATGTTGACCCTGGCTAGTGAGCAATAGGGGCGATCAATATTTAATTGTTTTAGACATTTAGATATAACCCAAACATCTACTACAGATTAATTGGCATTTTTGTAATAAAAAACTGATGTGCATGTACATTTAGTACAAATCTGATGTGCATGTACATTTTTGAAAAATCCTAAATGTCACTAAATATTTATCAATGCGCTACTTATTTTTTAGTCCTTGATGCACCATGTTTTGGAATGTCTCAGGTCGCCGATTGTATATCAACCCCATTACAAAATGTCCTCACTTTGGAATCTTTATGACTTTGAGAACCTTCCAGTCTTTGATTTGCGGTCTTCTTCGTCACTGTTCTTTATTCCATGAATTTTGATTCATTTGTTTCCTTTCATCCCTTAGTTTTTATTCTTCATCAAGATGCATAACATGACTTGTGCTCCCTGTCCGAAATTTTTTATGCTGGTTTACAATGACTTCATCAGCAATCTGTGCTTGCTTTGAAGTTTTCTACTGGAAAACAATAAAAAGAATGTATTAGTCACTAACTTAAATGTCTATAGCAATTATTGAGGCCTGATACTTATATTATGAAAGAACGGGAAAATACATCAAGAAAGCTTACATACTTATCCTATTCAATTCCTGAATTTGCTTGTGCTCGTACTTATGTTGATCTTCGAATAATCTTGGTTCCTCTAATTTCTGAATGCTCAACATCAGCATTGTTTTCCGATATTATATCAATGCTGCCACATCTCTATCCTGAATGCCCTTATTCCCAATTCTTCATCAGAATAAAATGCAACATGTGTTCCCATCCTAGTCTTTTTGGTTTCCTGCACAATTATCTTATTGTCAGCAACATGCTTATACGAAAACATTTTTTTGTTAATTAACACAAAAGAATAATTATATAATGTGCACTGGTAGAAAAAGGGTCTATAGTCCCGGTTCGTAAGGGCCTTTAGTCCCGGTTACGGAACCGGGACTAAAGTGTCGGTACTAATACTTCCCCCCTTTAGTCCCGGTTCAATCCAGAACCGGGACTAAAGGCCCTCCATGTGGGCAGTGCGCAGAGCCCAGTCAGGAGACCCTTTGGTGCCGGTTGGTGGCACCAACCGGGACCAATAGGCATCCACGCGTCAGCACTTCTGTGGCTGGGGTTTTTGTTTTTTTTTGAAAGGGGGGGGGTGGGTTGGGGGTTTTGGGGGGTTAATTTAGGTGTTTCATATATTGTGTTAGCTAGTTATAATTAATAGAGAGAAGTGTCCTCTATTATGTCCGTGCTTGGTCGACGCTACGTACTATACATACGTATATAGAGAGGACTAGACACGCTAGCTAGCTAGTAAGCAAACGAAGGAAACAGAAGATCGTCATGAACATATATGCATATATACAGAGAGAAGTGATATCGACCACCTCTCCTTCTCCGAGAGATTGGTCGAACAACAAGTTCTCGTATATCTATCTGACACTACTGGCTACATATATACAATAATTATCTCTTACAAATATAATCATACGAACTCAGGGTCCACATAGAATTCTCCGTCTTCAGGGATCACGTGGTCAAGAAAGAATGCCGCCAATTCCTCTTGAATTGCTCGCATGCGAGCTGGTGCTAGGAGTTCATCCCGCTTCCGAAACATCTAATTTGAAGAAGGGGGTCAATACATATATATATATATATGTATGAATGAAACTCAACACAAATGATGGTAATAAAATAAAATTGTGAATGTTGTTATTTACGTACTTCATATTGTTCGTTAGAGTACCCGGCCCGCTCACAGGTCGTGTGGCGGATGGACTCGCAGATGTAGTATCCACAGAAATCATTCCCTTGTTCCTGCCACAACCACTTTACAAGAAATAGAGGTCAATCAAACTGATAAGCAAGAATGCTAAATGGTATTGATGAAACTAGCGCTTGAATCACTAGGAGATGCGTGGAACATGCTACTATAGTACTTACTTTCGGATGTCTAAATTCCAGCTCCTTCGGCAGTCCCGGAACTGTTTTGGTGAACTTTCTCCAAACCCTGCCGGACAAAGAAAACAATTACTTGATATCAGGAAATGAACAAAGTTGGTGATATGGTGGATAATGATCGATTTAACTTACTTCTTGAGGATTTCAGTCATGTCCGCATACTCCTTGGGATCTTTTCGTTTAGAGCCCAAGACGGTTACTACTCCCTGCTCAAGCTTAATCTCTAGGAGAATAAAGTGGAAACTGCACACACATGCATAACTCATGAATTACATTACTATAAACCTTGACTAATATATAAGGGAAACCGAATACGCACAAGACAGTAACACTCACCTGAAGTTGTAAGGAAAGAGTATTATATCTTTGTTTTGATTTATTACGAACGATCGTAGCAAGCTGGCCTCGGTAGCTGCGGCATGAAGTTTAACCTGAGTTGCATCTATGAGATATGTGTTAATGAACCCAATATCACCGACTTGTCTTTTCTTCAATTCGGCGATCTTCAATCTGCATAATATAGTGAGGATGATTATAAATACATGCAATGAAAGAGCTAAGCTATATAGAGAAACTTAATGAAAAAAGTAGTACTACTTACAGACAGTAGCAGGCGACCGTTGTTTTATCGAGGGCCAATTGATTGAAAAACTGATAGAACTCCTCAAATGGAACAGGCAACAGATCAATTCCAACGAGGTCATGCTCCTTTTTAACTTTCACATACAAAGTACTCCTCCCCCCAGAGTCTCTGCAGATTTTCAAGTACCAATCATGCAATCTTCGCATCATCGTTGATAGAGATCTTTCATCTTTGACGAGAGGCTTCCCGTACTCGTATCTTTGTATCTGCACCTCCATGGGTTCATAATGTACTTCGTCGGGCAGGTAATCTGCAAGATTGCTATAACCGGGCACCATCCTCGGATCATTATCGACGTTGTGTCTAGGCACCTTGAGCGGGGGGCACGATTGCTTCGCTTGTTCGCCGAGCTGGGCAATTTGTTTCCAAGCTCGTCGTTCTTTCAGCCTTTGATCACTGACAGTACTTCCCGACCGCTCCGCTTCGGCAAATTCCTTTCCAATAATGCGGTCATAGTTTCCTTTCGGCGGATCAGACTTCGGTGGTTTTGTCAGGGCAGCCAGAGTGCGCTTCACTTTCACCCGATCTACCTTCTCCTCCGGAGGTGGATGTTTCTTTGCTTTCACCCCTTCAAAGAATTTCTTCACTTCTTCTCGCGTGATCTCGGAGTTCTCCGCCTGGGTCCTCTTGTATGGTAACTTCTCTGGAGTCTTCAGAGAAGGACCGAATCTGTATGTCCTACCGCCTCTGGTTGTACTGCTAGACGCCGACCGAGCAGACGTAGCAGTTGTCTTCTTTACTTGCTTAAGAGGCGGAGGAGAAGGACTACGACGCGCCGGAGCAGCTAGAGTGGCGGCAGGTCTCTTCCGCCCTTGCTGACGAGGCAGAGAAGGAGGAGGCTGGCTGCTCGGGCGCGTCGGCGCAGGCGGAGTGCCGCCACGTGCCGGAGAAGGAGGCGGCCGAGGGCCCTGGTCGTCACTCGCCGGAGGAGGAGGCGGTGGAGGCGGAGTGCCCTGACTCGCCGGTGGAGGAGGAGGAGGAGGCGGTGGCGTCCAGTTCGGAAGGTTGATGAGCTCCTTCCGCCATAGGCATGGAGTCTTCAGAGCAGACCCCAGCCGAGTCTCCCCTTCACCGGTAGGGTGGTCAAGCTGGAGGTCCTCAAATCCCTCCGTTATCTCATCCACCATCACCCTAGCATATCCTTCTGGAATCGGCCGGCAGTGAAAAGTTGCGCCGGGTTCAGTAGGAAAAACAGAGCCAACAGCCGCCTTGACCTTCAAATTCATCCATTGCGTCATAAGGTGGCAATTATGAGACTCCGTTATAGCATCCACGGGATAGCTGGCAGGAGCCGTCAAGGCATACTCCGGCTGAAGCAGCTCGGGGGAGGCTTCGGCAGTACGTTTGCTGCGATTTGCTTCTCGTTCCTCTATCGCGTCTACCCTTGCTTGCAGTGCCTGCATTTGGGTCTGCTGCACTTTTTTCCTCCTCTCATGGGATTTGTAACCGCGTGCGTCCGAAAACCCAACCTTCCATGGAATGGAGCCTGGCGTGCCTCGTGTCCGTCCAGGGTGCTCAGGATTCCCGAGGGCCATTGTGAGCTCGTCGTTCTCTCTGTCTAGAAAGAACGTCCCTTCCTGCACTGCTTCGATATACTGCTTAAGCTTACTGACTGGTATGTCCATTTGGTCGTTCGTCCAAATGCACTTCCCTGTTACAGGGTCTAGTGTTCCGCCAGCCCTGAAGAACCAAGTCCGGCAACGGTCTGGCCAGTTAATTGTCTCTGGTTCGATCCCTTTATGAACCAGATCATTCTCAGTCTTGGACCACTTAGGCCGGGCTATGAGGTAGCCACCTGACCCCATGCGATGGTGAAGCTTCTTCTTCGCAGCATTTTGCTTGTTTGTCGCCGACATCTTCTTACTCTTTTCCGATGTCTTGTGGGCCACAAATGTGGGCCAGTGATCTCTGATCTTCTCATATCTGCCCTTGAATTTTGGTGTCTCATTATTTTCGACAAACTTATTCAGCTCTTTCTTCCACCTCCTGAATAGTTCTGCCATCCTCTTCAGAGCAAAAGACTTGATTAATTTCTCTTTAACTGGGTTCTCTAGATTATCCTCGGGCGGTAGGGTGAAATTTGACTTCAGCTCAGTCCAAAGATCATTTTTTTGCATATCATTGACATAAGAGACCTCAGGGTCTTCTGTAGCTGGCTTAAACCATTGCTGGATGCTTATCGGGATCTTGTCCCTAACCAGAACCCCGCACTGAGCAACAAATGCGCTCTTTGTCCGGAGGGGTTCAATAGGTTGGCCGTCGGGCGCGATTGCTATGATCTCAAACTTTTCATCCGAGCTCAACTTTTTCTTCGGGCCTCGTCTCTTTACCGAAGTTGTGCTCGATCCGGAGGGCTAGAAAAAAGAACAAAGACTTAATTAATATGTGTACATACCAAAACAATGAATGCATCAATCAGCTAGTCAGCATAGGCTTAACTAATATATATACCTGGCCGGACTCGGCTCGGTCACCGGAGCCGTCATCACGGTCTCCTTCTTGCACCGGCATTGGGTCACCGGAGCCGTCCTCATGTTCTTCTTCTTGCACCGGCATTAGGTCACCGTAGCCAGCTTGTTCACCCTCTCCTTCCAGACCATCGGTTTCGTTGAGAAACAACGAGATGGCATCACTTCCTTCTGCGATTATGTCCCTCAACAACGGTTCTTTTGTTGCTTCGTCTAGGGCGGTGTCCATAGTTTCTACAAATATTTACAACATGGAAATTATTATTCAAACATGACAGATGGATATATTAGTGCCAAACGTAGAACTAGCTACCTAATCATAGTAAGCTATCGGGAGGGGGTATATATCGACAACGACTACACTACATCTATGTTCCTCTATTCTTTCTCCTCCTCTTTTTTTTCTTGTTCCTCTTCTTTTTTTTATCCTCTTCTTCCTTTCATGTTCGATAGGATCGCCGAGGGGTCGGGAGGTTGCCTAGTGTCAAGGGATTCAACAAAACCATGTCTTCATCATTAGGCGAAAGTAACATGTGCATGATGGTACGAAGCTCTTCAAAGTTGTTCTGGAACGGGGTCCCAGATAGGATAATTCGCTTTTTGGTACAAAGTTCAGCAAGAGCCTTCCGAATATGACTATTTGGAAGGCCTTTGCTGAATTGGTACCAAAAGGCGGATTATTCTATCCAAGACTCCATTCCAAAACAACTTTGCAGAACTTCGTACCAACATGCCCTGGTTACTTCCGGCTAATGATGAAGGCATGGATTTCTTCAATACTTTGACACTAGGAAACCTCTCTCGACCCCTCGGCGATCCTCGACCCCTCGACGACCCTGGAACCCTCGAACCCTCGACGATCCTCTTCTTCCTCTCATGTTCGAGAGGATCACCGAGGGGTCGGGAGGTTGCGTAGTGTCAAAGGATTCAACAAAACCATGTCTTCATCATTAGGCGAAAATAACATGTGCATGATGGTATGAAGCTCTTCAAAGTTGTTCTGGAACGGACTCCCAGATAGGATATTTCGCTTTTTGGTACAAAGTTCAGCAAGAGCTTTTCAAATATCAATATTTGGAAGGCCTTTACTGAATTGGTACCAAAAGGCGTATTATTCTATCCGGGACTCCATTCCAAAACAACTTTGCAGAACTTCGTACCAACATGCCCTGGTTACTTCCGGCTAATGATGAAGGCATGGATTTCTTCAATACTTTAACACTAGGAAACCTCTCTCTACTTCCGGCTAATAAGAATAAGAAGAAGAAGAAGAAGAAGAAGAAGAAGAAGAAGAAGAAAAGAAGAAAAAAAGAGGAGAAGAAGAAAGGAATAGTGGAGAAAAGAGAAAATAGAATATATTCTATTTTCTCTTCTTCTGCACTATTCCTTTCTTCTTCTCCTCTTCTTTTTTTCTTTTTTCTTCTTCTTATTTATTTCTCCTCTTCATTTCGGTAGAGGAAACCCTAAATAGCTAGCAAGTATCGTGGGTGTGAGATACATGTGGCCTTCGGTGTCGGACACTACATCCACGTCCCACAAGTGACGTGGGCGTCGAAGCCCGCGCCACTTGTGGGATGTGGGTGTAGTGTCCGACACCGACGGTACATGTATCTCACACCGACGATACTTTCTATTTAGGGTTTCTCCTCTACTGCTCGGCGACCCTCTCGACGACCCTCGTTCCCGATAAAATAAAGAGGAAGAAGAAGAAGAAGAAAGAAGAGAAGAAAGAATAGAGGAGAAGACTTCCTCTTCTTCCTCTCCTCTTCTTCTCCCTCTTCTTCCCCTTCTTCTTTGCCTCTCTCATGAATGTTCGACGTTCTCGACCCCCCCCCACGTGTCGAAGAAAAAAAAGAAGAAAAAAATAGGAGAAGAAGAAAGGAATAGAGGAGAAAAGAGAAAATAGAATATATATATATTCTATTTTTCTCTTCTTCTCCTCTATTCCTTTCTTCTTCTCCTCTTCTTTTTCTTCTTTTTTCTTCTTCTTTTTTTCTCGACCCTCGACCCCTAGGCGACCGTCGACCCCTCTCTTTTTTTCTTCCTCTTCTTTTTTATCCTCTTCTTCCTCTACCGCTCGGCGACCCTCGACGACCCTCGTTCCCGATAAAAAAAAGAGGAAGAAGAAGAAAAAAAGAGGAGAAGAAAGAATAGAGGAGATCTTCTCCTCTATTCTTTCGTCTCCTCTTTTTTCTTTTCTTATTCCTCTTCTTTTTTATCCTCTACCTCCTCTCATGTTTGACGACCCTCGACCCCTCGGCGACCCTAGACCCCGTCTCGACCCCCTCTTCTTCCCCTTCTTCCCCGCCTAAAATGACCTAAAATGAAAATAACCTAAAATTCACTAAAGTTCTCGATGACCCTCTCGACACACCCATGAATAAGAAAATATATCATCTTCTTCATCTCCTCTTCTTTGCATATTCACATAGCCACATACACATACATAGCCACATACATATAGAACTTTTCTGAACATATATATATAGCCACATTCATATAGAACTTTTCTGAACATATATAGATGATTTTCTAAAAAAGTAACTTTTGCATATATGAATAGAGAGCAGCGGCGGCAATGGGTGGCCTCATCGGTGACGGGGATGGGAAAGGGGGGAGCTCACTGGGGGCGAGCAGCGACGGGGAGAGGAGTCCAGCGACGGGAAAGGAGCTACGGCGGGCTCGGGGATGCCGGCGACGGGGACGGCATGCGCGGGGCGATGGGGAGACGGGGACGGCCGCGGGCTCGGGGCGGCACACGGCGACGGGGACGATCGAGGAGGCGGGGCTCGGGGCAGGGCGG
This sequence comes from Triticum monococcum, assembly GCA_034509565.1. Taxonomy (NCBI): domain Eukaryota; kingdom Viridiplantae; phylum Streptophyta; class Magnoliopsida; order Poales; family Poaceae; genus Triticum; species Triticum monococcum. The sequence goes on from CM067842.1 coordinate 760,296,765, forward strand.
ACGGCAGCGAGCTCGGGGCGGGGTGGCACATGGCGACGGGGACGGCCGCGGGCTCGGGGCGGCACACGGCGGTGACGGGGACGATCGAGGAGGTGGGGCTCGGGGCAGGGCGGACGACGGCGACGAGGAGGACGATCGAGGAGGCGGGGCTCGGGGCGCGGCGACGGCGACGGCGATGGCGATGGGGCAGGGCGCAGCGACGGCAATGAGGAGGACGAGCAGCCTGGCGGCATCGGCGATGGGGAATGGAGCAGTTGGCGAAAATTTCGCAAGGGTTGTATATATAGCCAGAGCAATGGTCCCGGTTTGTGGCACAAACCGTGACCAATGCCCCCCTTTGGTCCCGGTTGGTGCCACCAACCGGGACCAAACGCCAATTTTCAGCAGCCCAAAGGGCGGGAAGCGGCGGCCTTTGGTCCCGGTTGGTGGTACCAACCGGGACTAAAGGGTGGCATTGGTCACGGTTGGTGCCACGAACCGTGACCAATGCCCCCTTTAGTCCCGGTTGGTGCCACCAACCGGGACCATTGCCCTTGTGCTGCCAGCGCCCAAAAGTTTAGTCCCACATCGCTAGCTGAAGGGCGCCGGCACTGGTTTATAAGCCCTGCTGTGCCTCCCCATTTGAGCTCCTCTCAAATGCAGGCTTTCGAGCCTAAACTTGCTACTGCCTGTGGGCCTATTGGGCCTCCGCGGGCCTGAATCCTGGCCCATGTAGGGTTTCTAGTCGTATTCAGGCCGTGGAGGCCCAGTACGAGGCATTTTTTTGGTTTTTTCTTTTTTATTTCTACATTTTTTTGGTTTTTTATTTTTTTATTTCTACTTAAAACTAAATACTTATAGTTTTTTAGTGATTTCTTTTTGCTTTTAGGTCACAAAAATTATAAACTTTCTGTTAGTGCCATTAGTTTTAAAATTTTGAATAGTTTAAATTGGAATTTTATAAAATTTGTGTGAATCACTAGTTTATGAATAACTTTACTATAAAAATAGAATTTTTCTTCTTCTTTGCTATTTATTTTTTATTTATACTTACAATTAAATACTTATAGTTTGATTTTAGGTCACAAAAATTATATTCTTTTTGCTATTGAAGAATATTATAGTTTTATTTTAGTTGATCATAACATAATATTTTAATTGATTGTTTTTATTTTCATAAAAGTTTTGTAGTTCATTTTGTTTGCTATGAATTCATTCTTTGAGCTAAATGACTCTAAAATTGGAAAGCATTTCAAAATGAACTCTGAAAAGGTTGAAAGTTGGCATGGTATCATCATTTCACCCAGATAGCATGTTCCAAAAAGTAGAGAGGGTTACGACAAAAACTTGATGCACTTCGTGTACAAAATGGACAATCACTTTCGAAGTATCAAAGTTTCGAACCATAAGACATGAAAGCATTTCAAATTAACTCTGAAAAAGTTGAAAGTTGGGATGGTATCATAATTTCACCCACATAGCATTTGCTTATTGCGGGAGAAAGTCATCACTTTTTCTTCGCTTGTGTCATTTGCTTATTGCGCCGTAACCATGGATAATCTTCATTGTTTATCAGGATGCTTGGGTCAGCCTTGACATTGAAGGGAGGAATTTCATGAAACTTTTCATAATCTTCAGACATGTCTGTCTTGCCGTCCACTCCCAGGATGTCCCTTTTTCCTGAAAGAACTATGTGGCGCTTTGGCTCATCGTATGATGTATTCGCTTCCTTATCTTTTCTTTTTCTCGGTTTGGTAGACATGTCCTTCACATAGATAACCCGTGCCACATCATTGGCTAGGATGAACGGTTCGTCAGTGTACCCAAGATTTTTCAGATCCACTGTTGTCATTCCGTACTGTGGGTCTACCTGTACCCCGCCGCCTAATAGATTGACCCATTTGCACTTAAACAAAGGGACCTTAAAATCAGGTCCGTAGTCAAGTTCCCATATTTCCACTATGTAACCATAATATGTGTCCTTTCCGCTCTCGGTTGCTGCATCAAAGCGGACACCACTGTTTTGGTTGGTGCTCTTTTGATCTTGGGCGATCGTGTAAAATGTATTCCCATTTATCTCGTATCCTTTGTAAGTCAATACAGTCAAAGATGGTCCCCTGGACAACAAGTACAACTCATCACAAACAGTGTTGTCATCTCTGAGACGTGTTTCCAACCAACTGCTGAAAGTCCTGATGTGTTCACATGTAATCCAGTCGTCGCACTGCTCCGGGTGTTTGGAGCGCAGACAGTTCTTGTGTTCATCGACATACGGGGTCACCAAGGTAGAGTTCTGTAGAACTATGTAGTGTGCTTGAGACCAAGAATATCCGTCCCTGCATATTATTGAGTCTCTTCCTAGAGTGCCTTTTCTAGTCAGTCTCCACTCAGACCGCGATTTAGGGAGACCTATCTTGTTAAGGCCAGGAATGAAGTCAACACAAAACCCGATAACATCCTCGGTTTGATGGCCCATGGAGATGCTTCCTTCTGGCCTAGCGCGGTTACGGACATATTTCTTTAGGACTCCCATGAACCTCTCAAAGGGGAACATATTGTGTAGAAATACGGGCCCCAGGATGACAATCCCGTCGAGTAGATGAACTAGGACGTGCATCATGATATTGAAGAAGGATGGTGGGAACACCAGCTCGAAACTGACAAGACATTGCGCCACATCACTCCTTAGCCTTGGTATGATTTCTAGATCGATCACCTTCTGAGAGATTGCATTGAGGAATGCACATAGCTTCACAATGGCTAATCGAATGTTTTCCGGTAGAAGCCCCCTCAATGCAACCGGAAGCAGTTGTGTCATAATCACGTGGCAGTCATGAGACTTTAGGTTCTGAAACTTTTTCTCTAGCATATTTATTATTCCCTTTATATTCGACGAGAAGCCAGTCGTGACCTTCATACTGAGCAGGCATTCAAAGAAGATTTCTTTCTCTTCTTTCGTAAGAGCGTAGCTGGCAGGACCTTTATACTGCTTCAGAGGCATGCCGTCTTTTTCGTGCAAACGTTGCAGGTCCTCTCGTGCCTCAGGTGTATCTTTTGTCTTCCCATACACTCCCAAGAAGCCTAGCAGGTTCACGCAAAGGTTCTTCGTCACGTGCATCACGTCGATTGAGGAGCGGACCTCTAGGTCTTTCCAGTAGGGTAGGTCCCAAAATATAGATTTCTTCTTCCACATGGGTGCGTGTCCCTCAACGTCATTCAGAACAGCTAGTCCACCGAGACCCTTTCCAAAGATTACGTAGTGTAAATCATTGACCATAGCAAGCACGTGATCACCGGTGCGCATGGCGGGCTTCTTCCGGTGATCTGCCTCGCCTTTGAAATGCTTGCCTTTCTTTCGACATTGATGGTTGGTCGGAAGAAATCGACGATGGCCCAGGTACACATTCTTCCTGCATTTGTCCAGGTATATATTTTCAGTGTCATCTAAACAGTGCGTGCATGCGTGGTATCCTTTGTTTGTCTGTCCTGAAAGGTTACTGAGAGCGGGCCAATGGTTGATGGTCACGAACAGCAACGCCTTAAGGTTAAATTCCTCATGTCTGTGCTCATCCCACGTACGTACACCGTTTCCATTCCACAGCTGTAAAAGTTCTTCAACTAATGGCCTTAGGTACACATCAATTTCATTGCCGGGTTGCTTAGGGCCTTGGATGAGAACTGGCATCATAATGAACTTCCGCTACATGCACATCCAAGGAGGAAGGTTATACATACATAGAGTCACGGGCCAGGTGCTGTGATTGCTGCTCTGCTCCCCGAAAGGATTAATGCCATCCGCGCTTAAAGCAAACCATACATTCCTTGGGTCCTTTGCAAACTCATCCCAGTACTTTCTCTCGATTTTTCTCCACTGCGACCCGTCAGCAGGTGCTCTCAACTTCCCATCTTTCTTTCGGTTCTCACTATGCCATCGCATCAACTTGGCATGCTCTTCGTTTCTGACCAGACGTTTCAACCGTGGTATTATAGGAGCATACCACATCACCTTCACAGGAACCCTCTTCCGGAGGGGCTCGCCGTCAACATCACCAGGGTCATCTCGTCTGATCTTATACCGCAACGCACCGCATACCGGGCATGCGTTCAGATCCTTGTATGGACCATGGTAGAGGATGTAGTCATTAGGGCATGCATGTATCTTCTCCACCTCCAATCCTAGAGGGCATACGACCTTCTTTGCTGCGTATGTACTGTCGGGCAATTCGTTATCCTTTGTAAGCTTCTTCTTCAATATTTTCAGTAGCTTCTCAAATCCTTTGTCAGCCACAGCATTCTCTGCCTTCCACTGCAGCAATTCCAGTACGGTACCGAGCTTTGTGTTGCCATCTTCGCAATTCGGGTATAACCCTTTTTTGTGATCCTCTAACATGTGATCAAACTTCAGCTTCTCCTTTTGACTAATGCATTGCGTCCTTGCCTCGACAATGACCCGGCGGAGATCATCATCATCGGGCACATCGTCTGGTTCCTCTTGATCTTCAGCAGCTTCACCCGTGGCAGCATCATTGGGCACATCGTCTGGTTCCTCTTGATCTTCACCAGCTCCCCCCGTTGCAGCATCACCGTATTCAGGGGGCACATAGTTGTCATCGTACTCTTCTTATTCGCCGTCTTCCATCATAACCCCTATTTCTCCGTGCCTCGTCCAAACATTATAGTGTGGCATGAAACCCTTGTAAAGCAGGTGGGAGTGAAGGATTTTCCGTTTATAGTAAGACCTCGTATTCCCACATTCAGTGCATGGACAACACATAAAACCATTCTGCTTGTTTGCCTCAGCCACATCGAGAAACTCATGCACGCCCTTAATGTACTCGCGGGTGTGTCTGTCACCGTACATCCATTGCCGGTTCATCTGCGTGCATTATATACAATTAAGTGTCCAAATTAATAGAAGTTCATCATCACATTAAAACCAAAGTGCGTACATAGTTCTCATCTAACAACATATAGCTCTCCAGAGCATCTAATTAATTAAACCATACATTGAAACTATGTAAAACATTTCAATGCGAAAACAAATGCGATCATAATCGCAACAAAGGTAACAATTGATCCAACAACATAATGATACCAAGCCTCGATATGAATGGCATATTTTCTAATCTTTCTAATCTTCAAGCGCATTGCATCCATCTTGATCTTGTGATCATCGACGACATCCGCAACATGCAACTCCAATATCATCTTCTCCTCCTCAATTTTTTTTTCCTTCAACAAATTGTTTTCTTCTTCAACTAAATTTAACCTCTCGACAATAGGGTCGGTTGGCATTTCCGATTCACATACATCCTAGATAAATAAAATCTATGTCACGTTGGTCGGCATAATTTTCGTAAACAATAAATGAACCAATAGTTATAAAGATAGTATACATACCAAATCCGAATCATAGACAGGAAGAGGGCCGACGGGGGCGGATACGAAAACCATCGCACTATATAAGATGCAATAATAAATGTAAGAAAATGATACAAGTATCTATCTAAACATACAAGTAAGAATATTTTTCCTTTCAAAAAGAAGATATGAACAAGAGGCTCACCACGGTGGTGTCGGTGATGAGATCGGCGCGGGTGATCGACGGCGGTGAAGACGGGGACGGGGCGTGACGGACCGCTAAATCTAGACAAATCTCGAGGAAAATGGAGCTTGGAGGTCGAGCTTCGAGAGGAGAAAGCTTAAGTAGTGTGGCTCGGGCATTCCATCGAACACCTCATGTGCATAGGAGGTGAGCTAGAGCACCACAAAGCCCTCTCCCCCTCGGCCAGAAAAAACAGAGCATTGTGCTCTGCTCTTGCGCGAGGGGGTATATATAGGGACCTCATTGGTCCCGGTTGGTGGCATGAGCCGGGACTAAAGGGGAGCCTTTGGTCCCGGTTCAAGCCACCAACCGGGACCAATGGTGGTGGGCTAGGAGCGAGGCCCATTGGTCCCGGTTCGTCCCACCAACCAGGACGAAAAGGTCCAGACGAACCGGGACCAATGGCCCACGTGGCCCGGCCGGCCCCCTGGGCTCACGAACCGGGACCAATGCCCACATTGGTCCCGGTTCTAGACTGAACCGGGACTAATGGGCTGAGCCGGCCTGGACCATAGCCCTGTTTTCTACTAGTGGTGGCATGTGGTAGATAGTGAACAATATAGAGCATCCTATACACAATAATCTTGGTAACTATACATGAGGTATTGGCATCTACCAATTGTTGTGCACATATTTTATGTATTTGTTTGTCCTCTATTGATGTCACAATCATCCATATCTATCCATAATATTGCAGATTTCTTAATCATATTTTTACTCTTCCTAAAACATCGTGCAGATTGTTGTTGCACCCAAATCACATGTAACGGTGCAAATTAAATGGTTCTTTTTTAGGCAGTGTTAATATGGAGAGACCATATGAATTCATAATTTCAACAAATATAGTTCTACCAGATAAGTAAATCTTCTAGCATCTTTGCTTGAAAGAACATCAATGCTAGAAAATGTGCATCTTTGTTTGGCTATCCCAATTTTTTTAGACATTTTATATCGTGAAATTTCATCATGTGAAAAAAATACCAGTATGTTGTCACCTTCAAATGGATGGAAATTCCACAAAGATGTAACCGAAAATTTGATACCATGTAAACGGAAGCTTGGTAGACCAATGGCCATATCTTGCTAACAAATGTTTCATTACCTTGCTATGAAGCAAATACAATGCATTATGATAGACAAAGAAGCCTATAAATTCATAATAGCTTCTATAAGTCCTAATTTCCTATTTAATCAATTTCCTTGCTAATTGAATCAAGGAGATCAGGTGCCATTGCTTTCGAAGCAAAGAAAAAAATAAAACATAACTTCAATACATATGAAAGGAATACAAAATTGCGGAGATTATTAGAGGCGCAAGCCGAGTACAAAACTTTGATTAACTCTTGGTTGTCGTGTAGTATGTAAACAATGTGAACTGCGTACTCTACTAATGTGATTGAAAAAACAGTATAACAAATCGCTAGAAAAAAATATTTCATTGCTTTCAGGGTTAATGGCATGCTAAAGCCTAATTACCTTTCCAGGAATCCTTCGCATCGAGTATATCGCAGACCATTGTTTTCAACCAAAGACTGCAAAAAAGAAATAATGTATAACTTGAATATAACAAATTAAAGGAATACAAAAAGATTAATCGCTATGGACACAAAATTCTGAAGATTAGTACTTGTTTACCCTCTACGGTATTAGAGTTAATCCCGCGTCCGCCGTGTATGCATGTGTATCCTACATGGATGCGCATGCCAGGTTTGTATTAAGTCAAGCCAAGTAATATATATACATCTATGTAAATAACACCTCATATGTAATGGATAGTGCGACCAATAGAAAGAAATCAAATAGGACTCACATGGTCCTGTGGCCATCAATTCGCTTCTGTGCTCCTGTGTCGTGTGCGTGCGTGTTTCTAGTCGAAATTTTCCTGTTCCTCTGTACGTACTGTCGTACACGCATCAAGGCGGCGGCTCTACGTATGTGAGCTAGCTTCGTACGTGTGACTTCGACGGAATCTATCCACCTGCCTATCTAACTTTGCACATACATGCGCTACTCTAGTGTCAATTGATTTATTGTTCTAAAACTAATTTAGGAAAGCAGCTATCAAATTAAGGATCCAATTCAAAAAAAAAGAGTAACACTATGATCAAGTCAGTTCTTCATGCAATAAGTAAGCAACATGTTTCATCTAACCATCGGAACAAATAATTGCTAAAAAATATTGGGTGGGAGGATGATTCGCTAACCTGCCCAATGAGAGCTACCGACCAGAGACAAACTTCATGCAGAGTAGGAGAATCTTGAGCAGCGATGATGGGCATTGTTCGTGTGCTCCGACCTGATCTCAATAAAGCATCCAAAATTTATACGTGAGAAGATTCAGGATCCAATTCGTGGAGACGGCAAAAATTGATTCCGCTCTAAACCTGCAGGAAAACAAATCTAGAATAAATAGTGTGAAAAAAATATGGATCTAATACATTAGGAAAAACTCCTTGAAGACATGGAATCCATCCTACAATTTTGTTCTCCTGTGAGGGCGAGGGAGATAATGGAGAGGAAGAGATTGTGGATGGATTTGACTTCCATCTAGGGAGAGAGAGATAATGAAGAAGAATAGATCGTGGAGAGAGAGAGATGGAGAGGCGAGGCGGCGGTGGAGGGGGATCGAGAGAGAAGAGGCGAGAGTCGGCGGAGGGAGAGCATCGCTCGATGACGCAATGAGTTTTTTTACATAGCTGAATCCTTTTTTTTCTTTTACAAAAGTGCGTGGACAGTTTTTTTTAACATGCGGGCAGGTTTTGCATCTAGATTGAATCTCATCCCATGATTGTTGTGGACTCTTTATTTCGTTCAGATAGATGTGAGAGATTAAGAGCATTGGGTTCTGGGAGAGATGAGAGATATATGTGAGTTTTTTTAGTTCAATGAATCAATCTACACCGTAATAATTCGGGCCCACCAGATTAATGGCTCGTAAAATTTAATTAACGTGAGAATTTTTAGGAAGTGCCTAATTAGTATAGGTATAGATAGATAGATAGATAGATAGATAGATAGATAGATAGATAGATGCCCGTGCATTGCTCGGAACATCAAGATGCATTTTTTTACAAACTCCCGCATGCATGCAAGGGATAATTAATGTCCTCCTTTGCTAGTACCACGAGGTAAACACCATTAATATTGCATCGATTAGTGTTAGTGGTCTTGTATATCTGGAAATTGTAATTTTGATAGTGGCCCCTTGTATATAAAAATGGAGGGAGAAAGATGAGAGATAAGGTGAGGAAGAGTGGGGCGTGCTGGTGACTGGTGGTCGGACTGGGCGGAGGCATGGGGATGGACGGCGCATTATGTCTAGGCTTGTATCTCTCTCACACACACCCACGTAGGTGGGGGACGTGCACAAAGAGAAGAGGTGCACGCACGACGCACGTACTCCTGTCTCTTTCCCAACCACACCCACGCGGGTACACGGTGGAGCTCATTTCTGTACGAAAAAGGCAGCCCACGTGGTAATTTGGCACGTGTACTGGTAGTCCACTTGGTGGAGGAAGGATCGTCTACCATGGGTGAACAAACAAATTGCGACTTGACGCGTTATGTTAAATTAAAAAAAGAGGCAACCCATGTGGGGCCTACCTTAGAGGCAAGGCTCTATACACTGGAGTACTTTTGATGTGTCCCGTCAACTCATAGAACGAGGAGAAGCTTGCTTAGTACGCCGTCTCCCCCGCCCACGGGCGCGGTGGCTCGCAGGATGAGGTGAAGCTTGCTTATGACTAGTAGTAGTAGTAGTAGTAGTAGTAGTAGTAGTAGTAGTAGTAGTAGTAGTAGTAGTAGTAGTAGTAGTAGTAGTGTACGCCTTTACGCCCGCTCCTTCGCCCACGCGCGAGGTGGCTCGCAGCACGAGGAGAAAATTTTACTACTCCCTCCGTTTACTCCTCGTCCCTACTACGTACTTTGGTTAGTACTCCCTCTATTTACTTATACAAGGCCACTATAAAAAATACATTTTGCTTCTATACAAGGCCACAAATAGTAATCAAGACAAAAGTTACTACTCCCTCCTTTCCAGTTTATGGCTCAATTTCAAAATCTCTCCAACCAAGGTAGACGGTGAGTAGTCGAATTAATTTCGTAGTTTGCACAAGTAATTAGTATGCTCTTTTTTCTCAAGAAGTTATGTTTACCAAGGCATTAATTTGAACGAATACATGAATGACCACTAAATTTCCATGAACTTGTACATGCATTGGTTAGTTTCCTCTTGACACTGCTTGCGTCGGGTGATCTAACTTACCTCGAAATCCAACATGTAATGGTACTACTACTAGTATAGTAGAATTGAGACTTATAAAATGGAAAAACGAATGTTTCTTAAATGAGCCCTACAAACCCTAGTGGGTACGCACTCCGTAAAAACAGATTTTTCCAAAACTAAGTCGCTCCCTTTCATGAATACTGTAGCATACTCCTCCGTCGATGCTCCCTTTAATGAATTCTGTACTTCATGTCGCCGACATGTGGGACATATAGCAACCGGGTCGACGTGTCAAGCACCAAATAACAGTGCAGAATAGCAGGGGGACGCACCCCACTCGTACCGGCCCAATAGTAGTAATGAACAATGAGACGTCAAATCACAATGTCGCGCCTTCCCAGACGGACGAAGCAACCATTATTTCACACTTCGGTTCGCCATCATCTCAAACCACGTAGTATTGCTTCTACCTCAAGAGGGACACACGCATCGCCTTGGTACATCATGACACGTGGGACCGCATGATAGGCCATGCTCCCCCGCCGATCGCTTGGTAAAATCACCTCATTTTTACTATACTTCCTCCATATCGGTTTACTACATGGCATGCACGTCGTTCTAGGTTGAGAATTTAACTGGCTATATATGTGATGAACAGTACTCTAGCCTTTTAAAAAATGTATACTTTTGTACAGTAGTACTATCGATGGATTGCGCCATGGAGCAAAAATTGAAATTAAAAAAAGGTGGTACATATAGAGAGCGCTCGTCGCCAAATTATGCATATAGTACTATTAAAAAAGCTAGTACGTGCTTAATTGGGGTGCTAAATTCTATTAAAGAAATACTAGTACTATGTACATACTGAAGAGTTAAAGTAACGAGAAGAAACATTACATAGTTCTGCTGGGGGCTCAGCACAACACACCCCTCAAATTAAACTAAGCACACCCGAAATTAAACTATGCAACTAATCCGGTAGACACTGCATTAGAAGTTTAGTACCCCCACGAGCAACGACACTGCCACCTTACTCGGAGTCCTCGTCCACGTCCTCGACTTCGTCCTTGTCCCTCTCCCTCTTGGCCGATACTTCTTTGCTTGAACCGCACACTTGGTTGTTGCTCTTCATCCAACCCTTGTAGATATTGAAGCAAAGGTAGCCATCCATTGCAGCGTAGTGGATGTGGTCTATATCTAGTACATTCCGCTGCCATGCATGACGATGAAACATGTATGGAGGTTTCTCCAGTTTACCGTACGAAGGATGAACCATGGCTCATGCCAGGGTCAGCATTGAAGGCTAACGAGAGGACACCAGCCGATTCTTCTGGAGGTCGAAGGTGTTGCCTACAACGAGGCCTATCCGATGCAGGACTTCTTTGTCGTTACCAAAGTCTATAGTAACGAATTTGACTAGGTTGCTCTAGAGGAAGTCCTTAAATCCCGGCACTCAACGTCGGCATGGCATATGTGGTAGACCAAGCATAATTCATGCACGCAAACCTGGATCACGGCGGGCTTCTTCCTGTCTTCATCCTTTAGATCCTTCTCTGGTCCCAGGACTGTGGTGTACTCAATATCTAGCCAGTGACCCACTCATCATCTGAGTCTTCGAACATGCGTCAGAAGCGAGAAAGGCATCCTTTCACCGTCGCAGAAGAACGGGTGTCGATGACGTCGAACTCATCGCCGGTGATGGTTCTAACCTTGTACTCACCGCCGATCGTGGAGATTTGGGACGCCATGGATTTGGGAGGAGGGTTAGGATGAGTGGAACTGCCATAATGTGAATGGACGGTGCGACTAGGAGCGAACCGCCGTAGTATTGAAGGACGTGCAGGGACGAGTAGGAGTGAACTGCCAGCGTGCGAACGGTAGGGTAGTGGCTGTCCATTCTCCCATGATAAGGGCTTCCGAGAGCACTTGGATCTGATATCGAATGGTTGCATGGCATGATTCTAGACCTATGGGTGAATATCCTATCCTGGAGAGTTATTATGTAAATTTTCAGCAACTTAGCATGCGACCGTTATTCTCAGATCTAAGGGCTGCCAGCAGCCCGTATCATGGCCATGCCTACCACGACCGTCGCGTCGCTCGCGCGGTCGCGCCCTTGGAGATTTAACACGGTGCGTTAGGCTGTCTGATGTTGGCATGTCATACATAGTCATCACTTAGTCACTCATACTACAACAAGGTTGGCTATAAGGATGGCTATAAGTGTATTTTTTTACTCCTCTCTATCTCTTTCTTCGTACTCCCTCCGTCCCATAATATAAGAACGTTTTTGACACTAGTGTAGTGCCAAAAATGTTATTATATTATGGGACACAGGGAGTACTAGTATTTATTGCATTTTCTAAGGAGTGACATCTTCCAATGAAATGGTGTTGCTAAGTTTGCTTCATTTAAATTAGCTATAGACTCAAAATTGTCTTTTCACCTAGGTACACGCGCTTAGCACCGTTTCTTCCTTGGGTCACGAAACTAGTCTCTCTCTTCTTGATTAACTTGCCACATCAGACTTTATGCCTATGTGGCAAGCTTAAGCACCTGTAGGAGCAAGTAAAAGTAAGTACAATAGTGCGCTTTACATGGCATTTTTGCATATGTGGAGGAAAGAGAGGCAAGGAAGAAGTGGAGAAGTGGACTCTCATGCAAGAGCCAGCCTCTACTACATGGTGGAGCATTGGGAGAGGCACCTGTATGGAGGTGGTCAGGAATCAGGAGACTCACGCTGGTCATAGCGCCGCAGTTAAAATGATAATGGCAAGTCAAATCACGGGGCTCCACATGTCCAGCAGTAACTCGCTGTCAGATCACACAGCCCTACGTTTGCAGCAGCCTACTCCCTTGTCTTCTCGCCTCTCTGTCGAACCGACTAGGCGGAACTGCCCCGCCTACCGCGCAGGAAAAGCCCCGCCCTCGACTTTTAAATACAACTACATCCGCTTAAGAATCCAATGATATACTTTTTATGACATAGTAACTCATATTTAGTTAGTCAAATGGATGACCTAGAACTACGTGCAGGACCTATAAACCAAGACGCCTAAAAATAAAAAAACCAAGACGGAGAGGGTAGTTCAGCACTTATCTTTTTAGATCAATATAGTCAGGATTCACCAAGAAGCAAAACCAAGTGGAAGGCTGCTCCTGTCGTGTTGGCGTAGCAACTCAAGCAGGGTCAGTCCGCACACGAAATGGCGACACACTTAACAGGACCCCTTTGGCCGACATGTGGCTCATCCACCATCTTGTTCCACGTGTGATGCACCAAATTACAGTTCAGAGCAGCGGTTGGAATTGGAGGCACCCCGGTCGTAGCGCCGCAGTAGTAGAAAATGAGCGATGAGGGGTCAAATCACAAAGCCCCACCTTTCCTGCAATAAGCTGGACGGACGAAGCAACCATCATTTCACTCTAGGGTCGCAAGAGCATAAAGAAAAGAGAAAACAATGATGCGTGCGGCAGCTACCTAGGGCACCCTAGGGTAGGGGTCTCCACTATAGATCCTTTTTTTTGAAAGCGCCACCACTACAAATCAGCTTCTCCCTCGTCCTCTTGAACAAAACCGATGATGAGTGCGGTGGTAGGGTTTGTAGGAGTACTACGGCGTGCGGGGCCACGTCGTAGTAAACGGGTTTGAGTCGACGCCTTAAATATGTCTGGGCCGCTTGGTGTTATTGGAACGAGGCAACATTTTGGATTCGAGGACCAGCAGAGATATAGTACTTACAAAAAATTGTGGACGTAGGTTCGACCGAAAGGCAATGATGCATGGGCCCTGCATTTTGATATACCCGGGGCCGCATGAAATTTGCTACTCTAGTCAAAACTAGTAAGGTACACATGTATTGAGCGCATGAGATTTCGACACCAAATTATGAATAAATACACACTATAGCATGTAAAGCTTTGAGTCATATATGCATGATGTAGATGTTCGTTTAGTTCTTATAGTTCATCTCATTCAAAATCAATTAGTTTTATAAAAATGTTAAGATTCATGGTGTTGTGCATTGTAAATCATAAAGTAAAAAACAAATAATGGCAATTCATTTAGAAAAAATAATCAATTATGATACAGAAGATTCTAGAACAAAGGAGAAGTGCTTCTGTTTGAGGTTTGTGCATTATGCTTAAGTTCAACCATGGAGTCTTCTAAATTGTACATGTGGCAGATCTGGTGGAATGTTGATGATATCCAACGGCCAGTAGTGCTCGGATTTGCCTATCTCTGCACTGTTGGGTTAGCTTCATCCAGCGACCATCTTTCAAAGTTATTGGCACACTATATAGTTCTTGTGCCATCGTTGCATGTTTCGGAAAAAAGCTACTAGTGGGTTGTACTATCTATTTAGGAATAGAAGATGTATACATGGAAGTTGTAGGGAAAGAGATGACATGGAGGATCTCAATTCCTATGAGTAGGGATTGGAAAAGAGATGTCATTTGGTTCACATCATAGGAAGTTTTCTATTGAATCTAGAGATGACATGTATCTCAATTCCTATGAGGAGGGATTAGAAAAGAGATGTAATTTGTTTCATATCATAGGAACTTTTCTATTGAATATACGCTAATGTTTATTTTCCTTTGAAATTAAGGGAGTATAGGAATCCATTCATATGAACCAAGTGTCCCTAAAGCTATAGAAATGATATCATGTTTATTTCCTTTGAAATGTGGAGTATATGAATCTATTCCTATGAACCAATTGGCTCTAAAGGAAAAAATCCTATAAAAATCATATCATATAGAGTTCCTATGATATTCCTCGACACTAAAGGATGCTTGAAATTGATGCGGGTGATACGATGGTCATTCTTTGTAGACTCCTCACCCATCTTTATAGTTACCTCTCGAAGATGAATGAAATGATATATATACATGGTATTCTACATGTGAAATTTGGTACACGAAAACTCGGTAAAAGTTTGCGAGGTTCGAATTTTCAATATAGTTATATGCATTGCATTTCGGAATGGAGGGAGCATACGGCAGTTGCTAACACTCATGTGGAAGATTTGTGTGTAGGAGGAGTGGTTGTTCTATTAAATGACATGGCAAAACTGACACTGTCGGATGACAATCTAATGGTTCTTACGGTGATCATCAGGAAAAGGCTTGTGGCGAACGTTTGTCGGATAATGATTTAAGGACACACGCATTGCATTGATATGTGCCCCCCTCTCTCTCACGCACACGCACCCTCACGAGTCACGACTCTCCCGAGTCCTCTAGCAGACTCGCACGTCGCACCCGCCGTCTATCTGCAGGTAGACGTCACGCACATATGTGCTCTTCACACCCTACCCTCAGAACTTCTAAAAAATAAAAGAAGCCACACACATTTTATTTTAGCTCAAACCTCACACACTTATACTATTACTCTTGCGGCGAACGTTCTTTGGGCATAGTATATTATACTCTCACGAAGAGAAGTGGTGCACGCACGCACTAGTTCTCTCACACCCACTCGCAGGTACACGTAGGAGAGCATTTTTTTGAAGCTGGTACAACAACATCACTCCACTATATATAAAAGCAGGAGCCTTACCGCTTGCTTTACTAGGGTTACTCTCGTTCACACTCTCATGATCTCCAGGTCTAAGCAACACATAGGTGGCCACACTCTCTCTCACCTCACGGCTGGTCACAAATCCGACCGGACAACCTCGACCGGGGCAGGGGTGTAGGTGCATCGTTCACACTGTCATCGGCGGTGAGGGAGGAGACCAATGGCTGCCCGCGCGTCCCGGTCGGCGGCCGTGCCATTCTCTCCGAGAGAGCGCCGGCTCGGGAGGGCCTCCGACCACTTCTTCCTCCCTGTGGTATTGTGGCCAAGATGCGGCCTCCCGACGCTGTCTTTGCCACATGCCAATGACCCTCAGGTATATATTCCTTTGAAACCTACCTTGCTCTACTGGACCAGCTCCCTTCGTGTGGATCCTTTTCTACTTCCATCCGCTGTTCCAAAGCCACCTAGATTTCTACTATTATTAGAAGTAAAGCTAGTTCATGCAGTCGACTCGAAGCATTGGTTCAAATAGGGAAGAAAGTGGGAAAGATGTAGCATGAATGTAGGACTTGGTTCTAAGAGGAAATGGGGGAAAGTAGTAATATCTGTCACTGTTTAAATAACCGTATTCCATATTTGCGCAAACAGGGATGTCTGTCGCCATATCGTTTCGGGATGTCTTTCTCCGTATCATTTCTATCCGCGCAATCAAAAGCACACACCTCAGTTTTAGTACAACTGCGCAAAATGAGATGGCTATCCCTCGTTGTCGTTGTCTAACCTCCCGTCTTCAAGGTATACCTACATTGGTAGTAACTATGGTAGAATGACCAACACAATCTAAAAGAAGCTGATTTGTATGTTTTACTTCCTGATTGCAGTGCAGGGATGAGCGAAAACAACCGCATCCTAGTCCAGAATGCACTTTCTACCAGTTCATCCATGGACCGAGGACTAGCTGGCATGGCTGCACGGCGGTTTTTTGGACAGGTGCACGGACAAGAGGCATTGTGGTCTGCTTATTTCTACAAATAGCGGTGCTTAAATTTAGTGGAATGCACAAGTATTTCAGCTGGTTAGTACACTGCATAGTTCAGTTCAGCATTCCAGCTGAGACCACAATTATAATTGGTTATTCTGGAATGAGAGAACCTAACCCTGGATGGTGGCAACAAGAAAAAACCAGAGTGAACTCCAGGAAATTTAAGCCTGCCGGGAGGCCCTTTGCTCAGAGAAGCCTTGCTTGTTTTTTCCTGATTTGTAAACCTTCTCACAACTTTGTCTTTTGCTGTGAACTAGTATATGTTTGTTATGTTCTATGAATCATTGAGATGTATAAAATTTCTGAACTTATGCTTTTCAAGTTTTTTATGAAGACGAGTTTAATGTGAGTGTTCCACATGAGCGCTGGACTAGCGTGTGAACGTTTGGAATTTATTACATTGTGGCCTCAATTAACTGCATGAACCACTATAACAAGATACATAGTTTCTTATATGTCAGACAGCCGATTGTTGATTGTTAGCTGGTAGATAGCCTAGTGTTGAAGCGAGCTGAGCCAATGTGCCGTGTTTTGCACAACTACTTACAAGTGGGGTAGGCCCAATAGTGTTTACAAGTACTTATGTATACGTTGGCGCACGGTTCTCGAACGAGTGCTCTATTTCATCAAAACACACACTGCTCGTATGATAAACCGTGACAACTTATGTCGTACCATGCCATATTCATGAAAAAACTAGTGAGGACGCATCTATTTCGGCAACAATTACGATGGTTCTCACATAGTTCAGGGGCACACAAAAGTAGCAGCAGTTCCCATAGACGGATTCAAACAGAGTACTAGCCCCAGAGGGGTCGATAACAGGCAAGGTTCGGATAATTAGACACAATCCAAACTACTATAAACACTAGCAGGGGCAACTATTTCATGCCTCGATCTAATTTGGGCTGGACACAAGACGGACCTTGCCATGAACATCATCGAGGACGTCTCGCAGTAGCTCAATCCTGTGAACCTTCATGAAGACAACCTTGTGGCCTTGCCACTGATAAACTTGTTTGTGGAGGCATGCCATGTCATCTTCCTGTGTAATCTTGACAAAAACAGTATGCCTCACAAACGAAGGAGTAGCTTTGAACTTCTTGTGCTTCAGTACACCCTGGACAACGCGCCTGACAACAGTGAGGCTGGAATACAACTCTTCATTGGTATAACCGCAAATGGCTTCCAAGATCCAACAGTCTAAGAACTCTGTTTTCCCAGTGCGTATATTTAGGTCGTCCGCCTCATAGTGAGTGACATGTATAACCACACAATCCTTGTCTGCATCAGGTCTCTAATTGAAACAGAAACAAATTCTGAATTACTTTTCAGTATAAGAAACACAATTTATTTAAACCACTATGTATAGCATGGCATCGAAGCTAATAAAATTTTGCATTATTAATCACCACATACTTCCTTTTCTAAAAAAAATCACCACATACTTAGATGAAAAACCACAATCGAGATCGGCAAAGAAGGAAATCACCTTGGGCAGTTCAGCAGGGGGGGACACATCCTCAAAGGGGGAAAACTGCTCCTGAAGTGCCACGGGGGCTGTAACCTCAAATGGGGCATTGACCATCTCAGTAGTGGCCGTGAGCGTATCTGGGGTCGGCTCGGTGGTTGGCTGCATCTTCTTGGAGCTCTCTATCTCGTGCGGATCAGCCTCCCGCGTCAGCTCCAATATCGGTAGATCTTTGACTGGTTCTCCTTGGTCCATCATGAAACTGACGAATACTAGGAGACAACTGAAAGGAAAACACAATCGCAATGACAATGAAACAAAAAAGAGAGTGAGGATCGGTTACTCCTTTGCAAAAGTTCTTTTTTTCTCTGACCGTAAATAGACCAACATCACGGATCTGCTTACCTTCCCTTCGTTCGTAGAGAAGAACAGTGGCAGATGTGAGTGTTGCCTTTCTTGAAGATGGTGAGGGAGAAGGGGATTCAGCAAAGAGTGAAATGATCGTTGCTTCATCCGTCAAACTTAGACTGTGGGGAGGTGGGGTTTTGTGATACGACAGCTCGTTACTGCCACGCTACGACCGGGGTGACTCTCCGCCTACATACTGCCTTCTAATTTGGTGGATGGCATTTGGGCCCGCGCGCTGCATGGCCCCCATGTCGGTGAACAAAAGTATAACGACATTTAGTAGAGGGGGATGTTTCAATGACCTAGGAGGAGCCAGAAGCGGTAGAGTGTCTCCACTGTACTAGTAGTAATTGTTTTTCTGGGTAGCTGTAGAGTGTCTCCACTATACTAGTAGTAATTGTTTCTCTGGGCCCAAGACAAAACAGTCCATCAGCACTAGTAAATAGTAAAATCAATTCAAAAGCCCATATATTTACTGAATTGACGGATGTGTATGTCGAAGAGCAAAAAAAGGAGTTTCAGGTTGGCAAAAGAGCTTCTAAACGTGCTGGGCTTCTATTTACAACATATTGTGGTCATAATCCAGTAAATTTTACGACCCAGGATGTTCATTCTATGGACCTGACCAATCCATTTTACTATTACTGCCGAAAACAGTGCTGGAGTTAGATGTTGTTGCCCTTTTCAATCTGGTTTTTTTTGTAAACCTGATGAACAATTAACCCTCGTGCTTTTGTACAGTTTGTAAGCTGGAGTTAGATGTTCCTGCCCTTTTCAACTCGGCTGTGACTGTCATATTTTCTTTGAAACAAGACAAATGGCTTGCCATTCGTTTAATTTAGAGTGAAATATTGTAACAAATCCCAACCAAGGGAAATAACATCACTCTTGCCGGCTGCTTGAGCTCACTGTGCATTACAGAAGCCAAGTGATTAGCCCCCACCAGCACGCACAAACTTATTTCGAACTAGCACATCAAATGGGCTGTAAATTTTCATAGGACCCGCGAGGAAATAGCCTATCCAAGGTGGTGTCGACTTACTAGCCAGTCAATAAATGATTCTGCCTACCAGCCGTTGGATTAACATCCAACATCTGTCGTGTATCTTCTATCTCTTGTCTTCTTCTTCCTCCAGCCGCCCAAACCAAACCACCCCGTCGGCTCCGCCTGCTCCCACCTCCCATGGCTGGCTGCGCCTCCATCGCCCTACCGTACATACCCTCCAACGTTGGCCAGTCCCTCCCTCTATTCCCCCACATGTCCTATTATTCTCCGGCGACGTCAGCCCCAACACGCACCCGCGCCCGAACCAGTCAACCCTCATACTTCCCTCCGCCTGCGACTGGATCGGCACATCTTCAACGTCTCCTGTTCGTTCCATCCGAGGCCTCGCCGTTGTCCTCCGCCTTGCGGCCTTGGTTCACTCGTCGTGCGCGGTGCGCCGCCCTCTTGTGTTGTCAACGTCGTCAACAACCGAGAGGAACAAGGAGATGACTGTACATGGAGAGGATGACAGTAGGGACCCACCAGCGTCATGGCAGTACACAAGCAAGTGGCTCTATAGTACAAGCCCAAAAATATGGTTCCTCCTAATGGTTGGACATCTAGGGCTCACACCAGTGTCAACGTAGTCAATAAACGAGAGAATTACACTACGAGCGGCTGACACCAGGGACCCAGCAAGTCGCGCAGTTTTTTTTTGAGGAACAAGAAGTTGTTGATTATACTAGTTTTAGCGACGAATCAGGGTAACAACGGGGCTGTGCGGGGGCTGTGGCCGGTCTAGGGAGGGTTTTATTTATGTTTACCACATCAAGAGCCCAGTTGTGTTTTTCATCTTGCTGAAAATGGCTAGCCCAGTTCTATTTTTTTAAGAAATACCCAAACAAGGCCTACTTGCTTTATCGGCCCTGCTGGGCTGCAAATCTTTCAAGACGAGGAGAGTTTCATTCGGTTTGCCCAGAAATGGGTTGTACATTTTTAAAACACATAAAACCGGGAATTAGTTTCAATTTTTTCATCACAAGATCTAAAATTCCGTTGATTTTTATGCGTGGACAATTATTTGGGTTTTATATTTATATAAATTATTTTTCAAAATAGTTTGAATGTGAATCGATATTTCTGGATTAAAAACAGTTGACCACACCGAAATATGCAAAATTTCATATACTTTTAAACGTGGCCACAATATGGGGTGTAATGCTAACAAACAGAAGATGGGC
Source organism: Triticum monococcum (assembly GCA_034509565.1). NCBI lineage: Eukaryota > Viridiplantae > Streptophyta > Magnoliopsida > Poales > Poaceae > Triticum > Triticum monococcum. The sequence goes on from CM067842.1 coordinate 760,317,248, forward strand.
TCCAAAAAAATTCGTAAGAATTAGCAAAGGGGATGTACATTATTAGAAATGATGGCAGATGTGATGTATGCTGTTTTCCACAGATTTAAGGCTGACTTGTGCGCCTACTATAGGTTGACGTGTATGCTTTCATAAAAAAAGGATGACGCACACGCAACGCCCTGTCAACTTAGTCAACACATGAGAGCACTGGCTGTTGGATGTCCATCCAACAGTTGTCGTGCTTCTTCAATCTCTGCTCTTCATGCTCCAGCCGCTCAAACAAGCGCCGGCGGGACTGCCCGCTCACTCCTCCGACGGCCGGCTATGCTACCGCGGAGGCCTCACGGCCCCACCGTACTCCCATCGCTGGCCTAGCCATCCCTCTACTCACCCACACATGATGCTATTCTCCGGCGACGGCAGACGAACCTGTAAACCCTTGTACTCCTCCGCATGGGAAACAACTGCCGAGTATTCCCTGGCTCCGTGTCATTCCCTGGCTCCTCAACGTGGTCAATGAACGACATCCATCGGAAGTGGACTGTATGTGGAGAGGCTGACAGCTGGGTCCACGGCCACACGCAAGGAAATGCCTCCTTATTACGCGCAAAATAATGATCCTCCACCTGACAGCTAGGACCCACAGGAAGGGCATCTGTATTTTGCAAAAAAAAAACGTTCCTCCCGCTGACAGGTCCGACCCACCAGCTATATCTTCGCATGCATGGAAGTACCTCCTTATTACGCCCAAAAAATGAATACCCCCCTGCTAGCTGGGACCCACCATATTGTTGGGTTGACTTGTCACTACTAGGGAAAACCTTATACATAGAACATTAGCAGTAGCGCGGGATAAAAACACACGCTGGTGCTAATTAGCAGCAATGCGGTATTTAAAACCGCGCTACAGATACAGTAATAGCAGTAGCGCGCCCGAGTACAAAAGCGCTACTACTAAAATTCCCACGGCTTAGCCGATAGGCTACACATAGTAGTAGCAATCTACGTGGAACCACGCTACCGCTACTTGTTTTGTAGCAGCGCGTTTACAGACAAAGGCGCTACTGCTAATGAAAATAAAATTAAATGGAAAGAAAATGAAAAATAGAAGGAATAGCAGTAGCGCTTGTTAGGAAACGCGCTATAGCTACCGTAGCAGCAGCGCACTTCCTGGAACGCGCTATAGCTACTTTTAACTTAACCGCGCAGTTCGTTCTTCCCCCACGGCCACTTCCCCCAAATCCCTACTCCTCTGCTGTCGCCGCCCTGCATCGTCGTCGGCTGCCGCGTGCGACCCGTCGCTCTCCGCACACCTTCGATGCTGCCCCCGACCCCAACCTCAACACCCCCCCCCCTACATCGTCGCCCTTCGCCGTGTGCCCGCCGCCCCGACCCCATCCCCAACCTCGACCCCGTGTGCCCCTCTCCCTAACTCCGCCGGCGCCAGAGGTGAGCACGCCCTCCTCCTCCTCCCCTACCTCTGCCTATCTAGGGTTCTTAGGGTTAAATTTCAGAGTTCATCTAATTAGTTAGGGTTCATCAAATTAGATGCTAATTATGGCAGTAGTTGTTAAGTAGAATTAGTTTTAGAGTTCATCGAATTAGTTAGGATTAAATTTTAGAGTTCATCAAATTAGTTAGGGTTAAATTTTAGTAAGTGTTTAATAGAATTAGTAAGAAAATTAATATAACTTGTTGAACTAGTTTATTTTTATTAAAAACTAGTTTATTTTTAGTAAGTAAATTAATAAACTAGTTGAACTACTTGAGTTGTAGTTTAACTAGTTTAGTAAGTAAATTAATAAACTAGTTGAACTCGTTGAATTAATAGAACTAATGTATTTTTAGTAAGATAATTAATATAACTAGTTGAACTACTTTATTTTTAGAAAGAACTAGTTTTTTTTCTATTTATAGTAAGTTTATATTTAGTAAGAACTAGTTGAGTTAATAAAACTAGTCAAACATGTCATATTTGCTTAAATAGGATATGTGGTTTCCCAAGTGGTCGTTCATGTTCAGTTTACACCTCCGAGTGGCCTATGTTTTGCCGGAGTGTTGATTAATTTCCATTCCGGCAAATTTCAGGCGCTCGATATGTCCTTTTTTAGCAAAAGTCATGCCGGATTTTTCCGTGAATTCTGGCATGACTTGTGCTAGAATATGTAGGAAATATCGAGTGGCCTGGATTTTCTCGAAAAATAATGATCTAGTTTAGGTTTTTTAGTACATATATTTAATTGTACAAGTTTAATCTTTGAATTATGAACGTAGGAAATGTCGTACTCGGACGACGACAGTCTCCCGGGGGAGTGTAGCTGGTGCCACGATGATCGAGGTATGTGCGACATGTTCGTTGAGCTGGACGAAGATCGGCGCTTCAGCATTAAGCTCGGGGAGACCTTCGATGTTGAAACGGCACGCAACAACGATAAGTGTTTTTTTCGTAATTAAGCATGACTTCAACTATTTCAACGTCTAATTTTCATATTTTACAATTCGACTAGCTTATCCAATGCCATGCAAGACGCTATGTCTTGCAGAGGATGGCTTTTGAAGACCATGAAAATTTTCAAACAAATAAAATACACCTAAGGACCCATCATGATATCGATTTTGAAGTAAATCTGTACAATTCTCAGAGCATAACCCATTTTGGTTGCCAAAATTGGCAAGCACTTTGCAAAATGTATGGTTTTTATGAGGGTATGATTGTCACCATGGATCTTGGTGATCCTGACATCGAGCAAGACAATATGGACATTTGGTCCTTGTTGAGTTTCTCAAACATAGTTATTAACTAATTTATATTGTTTATTTCAAAATAGTTGGCAGATTATTTCCATCGACAGCTTATTTTGAATCTTCAAAAAATATGCAGAAGATGGTAGACAAAACCCACTACACTGATGGCTCCGAATTAAATTATAAGGAGAAAAGCCATCTGATTGCTTATTGTACTTATCTTGAGAATTACAATACCTATTATCGAACTCCTCCAAATTATGGTGAATACGTGCCACTAGTGCACGTGTTGAGCCACGATAACTTCTATGGAGAAACCCTGGTAAGATTTTTTACTATTACGACATCCGTGCATCTTTTGCATACTTCTAAAACTAGTACATCATTGCTAACTACGAAGTTATTACTATGTTTTTCAACAGAAAATCCCGATGGATTGTGTGCCTCATCTGATGTATCAGAATGGTCGCCTTGCAGTTCTGAACATATAGCCAGGTCAATCTAAGGAACTCACCTGTGCATATCAGATTTCTAAAACCGGTGAACACATGCTAATCAAAGAATGGAAAAAATGTTTGGACATTCGCAAGGAGGTTCTTGGAAGTAACATTAAGCGAAAGGCAAGAATTGTAGACAGGATAATCTCCATTCTCCATAATGGAGAGTTAGGGGCTATCTTGTTTTTTGCTATTTTACCTTAGAGAATATAGTAGGTCCTAAGAGAATCTAGTAGGTCCTATGAGGTACAATATGTTTATTATGTGATACAATGTGTTAGAGTTGATGATGAGGAGTACTTGTGATTACGACTAGTGACCAATTTGCTATGTGATGTCTCATTGATGAAAACGATGATCTTGAGGAGGTGTTATATGACAATGATGTATTATGATGATAAGTTGTTAATGATATGATGATGATGATATTTATTATATCATTGGGTGAAAGAACCGTGGATTAGTTTCAAGTGGATGTCCATCCACTTGAAACTAGTCCACGGTTCTTTCACCCCGTGATGTAATAATTCATTATGATGTAAAAACAATTTCTAAATTCCTATTGTATGAAAACTCGTGTAAAGGTGTACGAATACAACATGAAATAAAATACGAAATAATAGTAGGAGCGCGGGTAGGGAGAAGCGCTACTACTAATTACCAGTAGTGCTCCTTCGGGAAGTCGCTACTAATAAGTCGATTTAGCAGTAGCATGGTCGGAGGCACGCTACTAATATACGTTAGCTGTAGCGCCTTATCAGTAGCGCATCGCCCAACCCTACTGATAGGCCTAAAACCCGCGCTGCTGCTAGGCTTTTCTCTAGTAGTGTGTGGGCCTACTAAGTTGACAGCGACGGAGGGCTTTGTCAACTTAGTCAATACTCCAGTGACCGTATGATGTCTATCCAACGGCCATAGTGCTTCTTCAACCTCTGGTCTTCTTGCTCCAGCCGCCCAAAGCAGCGCCGGTCGTGTCGCCTGCTCCTGCCTCCCATGGCCGACTGTGCTACCCCGGAGGCCTCACCACCCCATAATACTCCCACCATTGGCCAGGCCATCCCTCCACTCACCACACTAGTAGAAAACGGAGCTTTAAAACCGGTTCGTAAGGGCCTTTAGTGCCAGTTCCATAACCAACACTAATTGGTGGGCACTAAAGGCCCCCCCCTTTAGTACCGGTTCGGCACGAACCGGCGCTAAAGTGACACCACGTGGCGTGAGCTCGCGCCCTGGTATGGGGGACCTTTAGTACCTATTGTACCAAAGGTTTTTTTTTTGAATTTTTTTTGAAAATTTTGGAATTTTTTTGATTTTTTTCGATTTTTAATTTTTCTGAATTATTTGGTGATTTAGTCTCTAATCACCTCTCTTAACTGCTTAAGTGTGGATCACTCATTCCAAATCATCTAACTTCCCGACCGGTCACCCATCCCTCTCACTACTCCAGCCCAAGCACGCTTAACTTTCGGGTTCTATTCTCCTTTGTTTCCAAGTCTGCACTTGTTGTTTTCTTGACAATAGTAAGATGCCAATCCTATTAACCCTCAGGAGTTTAGCTTGAGCATGAAGTCACACATTTCACTGTTTGAGTTTGAAACTATTATTCAAAAAAACAGTAATTATTTAGTAACACTAATATTTCTTGAATAATTTTGACCATAGTTTGACCATAGTTTGACCAGATTTGACCAAAATTCAAAAAATTGAAATAATTATTTAGTAACACTAATATTCTTGAATAATTACGTAGTAAATTAATACTTCTTGAATAAGTAGTTTGACTAGATTTAACAATTTTTTTTTAAAAACTAAAATTTGACCATATCTTTTTTTCCTTTTGGAATATGAGGATTCTAATAAATACTTCTTGAATTTTTTCATATATTATACATTTTTTTCCGACATCGTATGCAAAAGTTATAGCTGTTTGACATTTTCCCTACACTTTTTGCAAAACATGTCCAAATTTAAGTTTTCAAATTTTCCTAACTAGTAGATGTAGTAATATAACTACCTCTCGAAGGATTTTATTTTTTGAAGTTTTTATCATTTTCTTTTGATTTTTTCAGAACTGAAATGGCGACACACGGGGGGGGGGGGGGGGGGGGTAGAGTTTGAAAATTGCCCTATATTGCCGGCTTGTGTCACAAACCGGTACTATATGTCAGATCCCTTTAGTACCGGTTCGTGGCACAAACTGCTCTTAAAGGTTGGCCCTTTAGTACCGGTTTGTGCCATGAACCAGTACTAAAGGTGATCGTGGGGTCCCAGCCTGACTACAGCCTGCCATCACCCCTTTAGTACCGGTTCGTGGCACGAATCGGTAATAAAGGTTCAACACGAACCGGCATTAATGCATAGTCGTTCGAACCGGCACTAATAGTACCATTAGTGCCGGCTCAAATTCAACCCGGCACTAATGTGCTTCACGTTTGACCCTTTTTCTACTAGTGCCACACCCCCTTTTATTCTGCGGCGACGGCAGCCTCACATCGCAGTCAAACCAGTGAACGCTTGTACTCCTCTCCGCGTGGGCATCCACTACCGCGTCTTGCCCGGCTTCGCTTTGTCCCCTTCCTAGGCCTCGCCGTCGTCCATCGCCGTGGTGCTCTCGGTGCGGCGTGGTCAATGTGGTCAACGACCGACTTCCATCGGAAGAGTACTATACGTGGAGAGGCTGACAGCTGGGTCCACGGAAGCTGCAAGGAAGTGCCTCCTTATTACGCAGAAAATAATTATTTCTCCACCTGACAGCGGGGACCCACCGGATGGGCCACCAGTATTTTGAGGAAAAAATCGTTTCCCCCTGACTGCTGGGACCCACCGGACGGGCCACCATATTTCGCGAAAAAATCATTCCCCTCTCTGTCAGCTCGGACCCACCGGAAGTGCCTCCTTATTACGCACAAATAAATGAATACTCCCCTGGCTAGCTAGGACCCACCTTGGTGGGAGGCTGACTTGTGGGCCCACGAAGTTGACGGGGACGAAGGGTTTTGTGAACTTAGTCAATATGAATGATTCTAGCTCCAGTGACCGTACGATGTCCATCCAACGGCCGTATTGGTTTCTCAACCTCTGGGCTTCTTGCTCCAGCCGCCCAAAGCAGCGCCGGTCGTGCCGCATGCTCCTGCCTCCCGTGGCCGGCTATGCTGCCACAAAGGCTTCACTGCCCCCTACTATTCCCACCGCTGGCCAGGCCCTGCGGCGATGGCAGCCTCACACCGCAGCCAAACCAGTGAACCCTCGTACTCCTCTCCACACGGGCTTCCACTGCCGCGTCTTCCCCAGCTCCGCGTCGTCCCCTTCCTAGGCCTCGCCGTGGTGCTCTCCGTGCGGCGTGGTCAACGTGGTCAAGGAACGACTTCCATCGGAAGAGTATTGTACATGGAGAGGCTGATAGCTGGGTCCATGGCCACAACCCAGTTTTTTTTGTGATTTGCCAAGTAAGTTGCTTTGTTAGGCCTGTTGGGCTGCAAATCTTTCAAGACGAGGAGAGCTTTCATTCGGCTGGCCGAGAAAATGGCCCATCAGTAATGAGAAATGGGCTGTACATTTTTAAAACACATCAAACCGGCTATTAGTTTCAAATATCTTTTTTTTAATTTCACGATTTTAAATTACATTAATTTTTATCCATGGAGAATTTGTTGGATTTTATATTGATATACATTTATTTTTTAAATCAGTTTGAATGTGAGTCGAAATTTCGGGTTTAAAAACATTTCGGACCGCGTCGAAATATGCAAAAATTCGTATAATTCTTTAACCGTGGCCACAATATGGGCTATAATCCTAACAAAAAGAATATGGGCTCCAAAAAAACCTTAAGAATTAGCAAATGAGCTGTAAACTATTAGAAATAATGGAAGATCGGTTGTATGTTGTTTTCCACAGATTTGAGGCTTTCCTAAAAAGGTTGATGCACAAGCACTAACTGTTGGATGTCCATCCAATGGTTGTCGTGCTTCTTCAATCTCTGCTCTTCCTGCTCCAGCCGCTCAAACAAGCACCGGCGGGACTGCCTGCTCCCTCCACCCCGCGCCCGGCTGTGCTGCCGCGCAGGCCTCACCGCCCCACCGTACTCCCATCGCTGGCCTAGCCATCCCTCTACTCACCCACACCTGCTGTTATTCTCTAGCAACGGAAGACGAACCAGCAAACCCTCGTACAGTCGTACTCCCTTTTGCGTGGGAAACAACTGCCGAGTCTTCCTTGCCACCATGTTGTCCCCTTCCTAGGCCTCGCCGTCGTCCACCGCCGTGGTGCTCTCGGTGCGGCGTGGTCAATGTGATCAACGACCGACTTCCATCGGAAGAGTACTGTGCGTGGAGACGCTGACAGCTGGGTCCACGGCCGCAGCAAGGAAGCGCCTCCTTATTACGCGCAAAATAATTATTCCTCCACCTAACAGTGGGGACCCAGCGGACGGGCCACCGTATTTCGCAAAAAATGTTTCCCCCCTGACTGCTGGGACACGCCAGCTACACGTTCGCTCGCAAGGAAGTGCGTCCGGGCAAAAAAACAAAACGATTCGCCCCCCTGACTGTTGGGACCCACCAGCTACATCTTCGCACGCAAGGAAGTGCCTGACAGTCGGGACCTGTCATGGAATTGTCACGGCAGATGTCCTCATGAAAGGACTTAGTCGTGGAGCCATCGCTACGGATTAGCTTGAAAGGGTTAAACCAGACAAGGGGACACGAGAGTTTTATACTAGTTCGGTCCCTTCGATGAAGGTAAAAGCCTACGTCTAGTTGTGATTGGTATTGCTGGGGTTTCGAAGGCCAGGGAGCGAATCCGCTTTGTCTGGCTTCAAGTTGTCCTTTTCTTCCCTCCCTGAACCGCCGCCAGGTCACCCCTTTATATACTCAGGAGGACCCGGCCGGTCTACAGAGTCCCGAGGCTGGCTCATACAAGTGTCCGCCTCGGTCTCTTCTTTCTTATCTTACAATACAATCATGGCGGTTTACTATCATGGGCCCTAAATCGCCTGCGGGCTCTGTGCCTCTAAGCTTCATCTGTAAAGCGCCATCTTCTGGGTTTCCTTGGGCTTCAGTATAACTGAAGGTGAACCGGCCCCTCGTTGGCGGTTTACCCTCAGTAGTTATGTCCTCAACATGACCCACCTGGTCGAAGCGTATGTAGCGTTGTCATTCTGGTCGTGAATCTATACGTACATATATACTGGTGGATGTAGAGGCGCGCACGTGTCGTAGTAGAGGCGCGCCCGTAGCATGTACACGTACGTACAGCGGCCAGGGTGCAAGAAAGAAAATACGGAAACGTATGTGTACAACCCGCACCTCCGCCATCCTCACCATGAGCGGCCCCAGCCTCGTGTCGATGAGATCTTGGTGCTCCCACCCGGAGCTCTTCACGGTCGGCGTCGCAGGAATATGAAGGAGGGGACTATATTGCTTGGCGTCGACATATATCAGGCGTGCCTGGTAACCCTCCACCTTCATCAAGACCTTCATGTCAACGATGTGGTCCGCCATCTTGTCCTCAAGGAGGAACGAGGTGCACCCCGAGCACTGGTTCCCCGTGGTGATTCGTAGGCTGTAGAAGATCCTAAAGAGCGCCACCAAAGGTAGCACACCCAGGAAGCCCTTGCAGAGGTAGGCGAAGATGGCCAGGATGAGGACAGAGTTGGGCTGGAGGTGTAGCAAGTGGATTTGGTAATGGCTGAGGACGGCGTAGAGGAAGTCGGAGAAGGGTGGCACCAGGCCTGCGAAGATGGAGTGGAAGAAGACGGGGATCGTCGTGCCCTCCATCTCCTCCATCGACAGCCAGGCGAGCCAGATGCGTGTGGCCCCCCACTCGTTGTGGGCGCTGACCACCATCGGGCGTGCCCTCTTCAAGCCCTCCTCTTCCTAGATGGAGGACCTCAACAACGCTAGATCCAGCGACGGCGCTGGCTCCACCAGCCCCTTGCTCTTCATATCTGTGGAATTCTTGGGAACCTTGGGAGCCATGGCGGGGGAAAAGCTGGGACAGATTGGGCGCAGGAGGAAGAAGTAGCAGGGCAGCAGCGCGCAAGGGAGGCAAGTTGTGCGGGAAGACAATAGTGGCATTTGTGCCCTGCACGGGCAATTTTATGGAAGAGCCCGCAATTATCGAGACATAATGAGGAGGTGGGGGCATCCCCGTCCGATCGTGCTGCCATGTGTCCCTGCCTGGACACGATGGTCTTAGCACCGACGTCGTTTCGTTCCTCAACGGGCAGAACCTGCGCGCCGCAGACCCTGGGCAACTATCGACCCAGTGGGGACCAAGGTACCACATGCCATCTACCTACGGCCCAGGAAGGGCCCCCTGGCCCAACTTAGGAGGCAGCCCACCAGTGGACGCCATGAAGCCAGCAACCTCGCGAGGACCTTGCCCCATGAGGGGCTTCTGGATGAAGGACCTCATCAAGACCACCACCACAACAAGGGTCCTCATGAGGTTCCCCCTCATGAGGCGACCTCCCGCGAGGCCTCCTGAGGAGTCCACGCAGCACGATCACAAGCCCATCACATGGGTGACGTTGCCGTGGCAAGCGCCAGCCTGTGCTGCAGCGCCAGTTTCCCCTTTGGTGCTAAGGGAGCAGTTGTGCCAACCTACCCCCAAAGCAAGTCCCAATGCCTTCCTGATAGTGTCCTGGACTAGGGGTACTAACCTAGTCGGCCATAGTCTTCGTGCGGGCTTGTGGGCCCGCATTCTCATGTAGCATGACTCCGGAAGCTGCACGCCTAGATGGTATCAAGACTGTTGTTCGCACATGAACACGTCACCGTGTACCCTCGACGCCGGGGGTAATGCACCGCAACTCACGTGGAAGGAGACCCGCCGGAAGCGCGGTACGCAAGACAATCCGGCGGGTGCTTTTGTACACCCGAAACCCCACACGCCCGGGAGGGTCCCCGTCAGGGCGCGCGGTGGCTATGGGCTGCCCTAGGTCGGCCTGACCGACCCTAGGGCGTCGAGGTTTGCCGCCCTACAATGAAGAAGAACGAACGAACAACGAGGAAGAAGAAGAACAAGGGAGAAGGAAAAGTAAAGGTAAAAGATGTAGATAGATTTGTTCGATTGTGTGTTGTTATTCAATCGGCCGTCACCTCTTACATATATATGAGGCGCCTGGACTTTCCGTACAAGAAAAGGACTCAAGTCCCATTCAAAACATCAAAAGATAACCTATCTCGGACCACGCGGGCCGGAACTTCCGGTCAGCCCGGAACTTCCAGGCTAAAATTACATCAAGTAGCCCTGTTGCACAGCTCCTGCAGGTCGCATACGGATTTGGATCGCGATGGTCCCAAAAACAAAGTTGTAGATCTTGCAATGGAAAAAATTTCCTTAGTTGATCACTTTTTCATCCGAGGTCATCTTGATGTTGAAATCGGCCCCGCAAATCTACAAATTATGTTAAAATTCCAGTTTTCGGGGCGCACCGCGTGCAAAGTTTCTGTTTAGCCCGGAACCTCCCCGGAAGTTTTGCCCAGAACTTCCGGGGCAGACTTATGCTTGAAGGAAATATGCCCTAGAGGCAATAATAAAGTTATTATTTATTTCCTTATATCATGATAAATGTTTATTATTCATGCTAGAATTGTATTAACCGCAAACATAATACATGTGTGAATACATAGACCAACAGAGTGTCACTAGTATGCCTCTACTTGACTAGCTCGTTAATCAAAGATGGTTATGTTTCCTAACCATGAACAAAGAGTTGTTATTTGATTAATGAGGTCACATCATTAGTTGAATGATCTGATTGACATGACCCATTCCATTAGCTTAGCACCCGATCGTTTAGTATGTTGCTATTGCTTTCTTCATGACTTATACATGTTCCTATAACTATGAGATTATGCAACTCCCGTTTACCGGAGGAACACTTTGGGTACTACCAAACGTCACAACGTAACTGGGTGATTATAAAGGAGTACTACAGGTGTCTCCAATGGTAGATGTTGGGTTGGCGTATTTCGAGATTAGAGTTTGTCACTCCGATTGTCGGAGAGGTATCTCTGGGCCCTCTCGGTAATACACATCACATAAGCCTTGCAAGCATAATAACTAAGATGTTAGTTATGAGATGATGTATTACGGAACGAGTAAAGAGACTTGCCAGTGACGAGATTGAACTAGGTATTGGATACCGACGATCGAATCTCGGGCAAGTAACATACCGATGACAAAAGGAACAACGTATGTTGTTATGCGGTCTGACCGATAAAGATCTTCGTAGAATATGTAGGAGCCAATATGGGCATCCAGGTCCCGCTATTGGTTATTGACCGGAGACGTGTCTCGCTCATGTCTACATTGTTCTCGAACCGTAGGGTCCGCACGCTTAACGTTACGATGACAGTTATTATGAGTTTATGCATTTTGATGTACCGAAGGTTGTTCGGAGTCCCGGATGAGATCACGGACATGACGAGGAGTCTCGAAATGGTCGAGACATAAAGATTGATATATTGGAAGCCTATGTTTGGACATCGGAAGTGTTCCGGGTGAAATCGGGATTTTACCGGATTACCGGAAGGGTTACCGGAACCCCCCGGGAGCCAAATGGGCCTACATGGGCCATTGTGGAAAGGTGAAAGGGGCTGCCAAGGAGGGCTGCGCACCTCCCCCCCTCCCCTAGTCCTATTAGGACTAGGAGAGGTGGCCGGCCACCTCTCTCTCTTTTCCTCTCCCTTTTTCCCAAGGAGTCCTTGTTGGAATAGGATTGGAGGGGGGAGTCCTACTCCCGGTAGGAGTAGGACTCCTCCTGCGCCTCCCCCTCTTTGGCCAGCCAGCCCCCCTCCCTCCAACCTTTATATACGGGGGCAGGGGACACCCCAAGACACACAAGTTGATCCTTGAGATCGTTCCTTAGCCGTGTGCAGTGCCCCCTGCCACTAAATTCCACCTCGATCATACCGTTGCAGTGTTTAGGCGAAGCCCTGCGTCGGTAGTACATCAAGATCGTCACCACGCCGTCGTGCTGACGGAACTCTTCCTCGACGCTTTGCTGGATTGGAGCCCGAGGAACGTCATCGAGCTGAACATGTGCTAAGAACTCGGAGGTGCCGGAGTAACGGTGCTTGGATCGGTCGGATCGGGAAGAAGACGTATGACTACTTCCTCTACGTTGTGTCAACGCTTCCGTTGCGATCTACAAGGGTACGTAGATCAGACTCTCCCCTTGTTGCTATGCATCACCATGATCTTGCGTGTGCGTAGGAAAATTTTTCGAAATTACTACGTTCCCCAACAGTGGTATCAGAGCCTAGGTTTTTATGGTTTGATGTTATATGCACGAGTAGAACACAAGTGAGTTGTGGGCGATACAAGTCATACTTCCTACCAGCATGTCATACTTTGGTTCGGCGGTATTGTTGGAGGAGACGATCCGGACCAACCTTACGCGTACTCTTACGCGAGACCGGTTCCCTCGACGTGCTTTGCACATAGATGGCTTGCGGAAGACTGTCTCTCCAACTTTAGTTGAACCAAGTGTGACTACGCCCGGTCCTTGAGAAGGTTAAAACGGAGTCTATTTGACGAACTATCGTTGTGGTTTTGATGCTTAGGTGAGATGAGTTCTTACTTAAGCCCGTAGCAGCCACGTAAAAAATGCAACAACAAAGTAGAGGACGTCTAACTTGTTTTTGCAGGGCATGTTGTGACGTGATATGGTCAAGGCATGATGCTGATTTTATTGTATGAGATGATCATGTTTTGTAACCGAGTTATCGGCAACTGGCAGGAGCCATATGGTTGTTGCTTTATTGTATGCAATGCAATCGCGATGTAATGCTTTACTTTATTACTAAGCGGTAGTGATAGTCGTGGAAGCATAAGATTGGCGAGACGACAACGATGCTACGATGGAGATCAAGGTGTCGCGCCGGTGACGATGGTGATCATGACGGTGCTTCGGAGATGAAGATCACAAAGCACAAGATGATGATGGCCATATCATATCACTTATATTGATTGCATGTGATGTTTATCCTTTTATGCATCCTATCTTGCTTTGATTGACGGTAGCATTATAAGATGATCTCTCACTAAATTATCAAGAAGTGTTCTCCCTGAGTATGCACCGTTGCAAAAGTTCTTCGTGCTGAGACACCACGTGATGATCGGGTGTGATAGGCTCTACGTTCAAATACAACGGGTGCAAAACAGTTGCACACGCGGAATACTCAGGTTATACTTGACGAGCCAAGCATATACAGATATGGCCTCGGAACACAGAGACCGAAAGGTGGAGCGTAAATCATATAGTAGATATGATCAACATATTGATGTTCACCATTGAAAACTACTCCATCTCACGTGATGATCGGTTATGGTTTAGTTGATTTGGATCACGTGATCACTTAGAGGATTAGAGGGATGTCTATCTAAGTGGGAGTTCTTAAGTAAATTTGATTAACTGAACTTAAAAATTATCATGAACTTAGTACCTGATAGTATCTTGCTTGTTTATGTTGATTGTAGATAGATGGCTCGTGCTGTTGTTCCGTTGAATTTTAATGCGTTCCTTGAGAAAGCAAAGCTGAAAGATGATGGTAGCAATTACACGGACTGGGTCCGTAACTTGAGGATTATCCTCATTGCTGCACAGAAGAATTACGTCCTGGAAGCACCGCTGAGTGCCAGGCCTGCTGCAAGAGCAACACCAGAAGTTATGAACGTCTGGCAGAGCAAAGCTGATGACTACTCAATAGTTTAGTGTGCCATGCTTTACGGCTTAGAACCGGGACTTCAACGACGTTTTGAACGTCATGGAGCATATGAGATGTTTCAGGAGTTGAAGTTAATATTTCAAGCAAATGCCCGGATTGAGAGATATGAAGTCTCCAATAAGTTCTATAGCTGCAAGATGGAGGAGAACAGTTCTGTCAGTGAGCATATACTCAAAATGTCTGGGTATAATAATCACTTGATTCAATTGGGAGTTACACTTCCGGATGATTGCGTCATTGACAGAATTCTCCAATCACTGCCACCAAGCTACAAGAGCTTTGTGATGAACTATAATATGCAAGGGATGAACAAGACTATTCCCGAGCTCTTCGCAATGCTGAAAGCTGCGGAGGTAGAAATCAAGAAGGAGCATCAAGTGTTGATGGTTAACAAAACCACTAGTTTCAAGAAAAAGGGCAAAGGGAAGAAAAAGGGGAACTTCAAGAAGAACAGCAAGCAAGTTGCTGCTCAAGAGAAGAAACCCAAGTCTGGACCTAAGCCTGAAACTGAGTGCTTCTACTGCAAGCAGACTGGTCACTGGAAGCGGAACTGCCCCAAGTATTTGGCGGATAAGAAGGATGGCAAGGTGAACAAAGGTATATGTGATATACATGTTATTGATGTGTACCTTACTAATGCTCGCAGTAGCACCTGGGTATTTGATACTGGTTCTATTGCTAATATTTGCAACTCGAAACAGGGACTACAGAATAAGCGGACACTAGCAAAGGACGAGGTGACGATGCGCGTGGGAAACGGTTCCAAAGTCGATGTGATCGCGGTCGGCACGCTACCTCTACATCTACCTTCGGGATTAATATTAGACCTAAATAATTGTTATTTGGTGCCAGCGTTGAGCATGAACATTATATCTGGATCTTGTTTAATGTGAGACGGTTATTCATTTAAATCAGAGAATAATGGTTGTTCTATTTATATGAGTAATATCTTTTATGGTCATGCACCTTTGAATAGTGGTCTATTTTTGATGAATCTCGATAGTAGTGATACACATATTCATAATGTTGAAGCCAAAAGATGCAGAGTTGATAATGATAGTGCAACTTATTTGTGGCACTGCCGTTTAGGTCATATCGGTGTAAAGCGCATGAAGAAACTCCATACTGATGGGCTTTTGGAACCACTTGATTATGAATCACTTGATACTTGCGAACCGTGCCTCATGGGCAAGATGACTAAAACACCGTTCTCCGGTACTATGGAGAGAGCAACAGATATGTTGGAAATCATACATACCGATGTATGTGGTCCGATGAATATTGAGGCTCGTGGCGGATATCGTTATTTTCTCACTTTCACAGATGATTTAAGCAGACATGGGTATATCTACTTAATGAAACACAAATCTGAAACGTTTGAAAAGTTCAAAGAATTTCAGAGTGAAGTTGAAAATCATCGTAACAAGAAAATAAGGTTTCTACGATCTGATCGTGGAGGAGAATATTTGAGTTACGAGTTTTGTGTACATTTGAAAAATTGTGGAATAGTTTCGCAACTCACGCCACCCGGAACACCACAATGTAATGGTGTGTCCGAACGTCGTAATCGTACTTTACTAGATATGGTGCGATCTATGATGTCTCTTACTGATTTACCGCTATCGTTTTGGGGTTATGCTTTAGAGACGGCCGCATTCACGTTAAATAGGGCACCATCAAAATCCGTTGAGACGACGCCTTATGAACTGTGGTTTGGCAAGAAACCAAAGTTGTCGTTTCTTAAAGTTTGGGGCTGCGATGCTTATGTGAAAAAGCTTCAACCTGATAAGCTCGAACCCAAATCGGAGAAATGTGTCTTCATAGGATATCCAAAGTAAACTATTGGATACACCTTCTATCACAGATCCGAAGGCAAGACTTTTGTTGCTAAATTCGGAAACTTTCTTGAGAAGGAGTTTCTCTCGAAAGATGTGAGTGGGAGGAAAGTAGAACTTGACGAGGTAACTGTACCTACTCCGTTATTGGGAAATAGTACATCACAGAAAACTGTTTCTGTGAGACCTACACCAATAAGATAGGAAGTTAATGATGATGATCATGAAACTTTAGATCAAGATACTATAGTACCTCGTAGATCAACCAGAGTAAGATCCGCACCAGAGTGGTACGGTAATCCTGTTCTGGAAGTCATGCTACTAGATCATGATGTACCTACGAACTATGAAGAAGCGATGGTGAGCCTAGATTCCGCAAAGTGGCTTGAAGCCATGAAATCTGAGATGGGATCCATGTATGAGAACAAAGTATGGACTTTGGTTGACTTGCCCGATGATCGGCAAGCAATTGAGAATAAATGGATCTTTAAGAAAAAGACTGACGCTGATGGTAATGTTACTGTCTACAAAGCTCGACTTGTCGCAAAAGGTTTTCGACAAGTTCAAGGAGTTGACTACGATGAGACTTTCTCACCCGTAGCGATGCTTAAGTCTGTCAGAATCATGTTAGCAATTGCCGCATTTTATGATTATGAAATTTGGCAAATGGATGTAAAAACTGCATTCCTGAATGGATTTCTGGAAGAAGAGTTGTATATGATGCAACCGGAAGGTTTTGTCGATCCAAAGGGAGCTAACAAAGTGTGCAAACTCCAGCGATCCATTTATGGACTGGTGCAAGCATCTCGGAGTTGGAATAAATTCTTTGATAGTGTGATCGAAGCATTCGGGTTTATACAGACTTTTGGAGAAGCCTGTATTTACAAGAAAGTGAGTGGGAGCTCTGTAGCATTTCTGATATTATATGTGGATGACATATTACTGATTGAAAATGATATAGAATTTCTGGATAGCATAAAGGGATACTTGAATAAAAGTTTTTCGATGAAAGACCTCGGGGAAGCTGCTTACATATTAGGCATAAAGATCTACAGAGATAGATCAAAACGCTTAATTGGACTTTCACAAAGCACATACCTTGACAAGATTTTGAAGAAGTTCAAAATGGATCAAGCAAAGAAAGGGTTCTTGCCTGTATTACAAGGTGTGAAGTTGAGTCAGACTCAATGCCCGACCAATGCAGAAGATAGAGAGAAAATGAAAGATGTTCCTTGTGCTTCAGCCATAGGCTCTATCATGTATGCAATGCTGTGTACCAGACCTGATGTGTGCCTTGCTATAAGTCTAGCAGGGAGGTACCAAAGTAATCCAGGAGTGGATCACTGGACAGCGGTCAAGAACATCCTGAAATACCTGAAAAGGACTAAGGATATGTTTCTCGTATATGGAGGTGACAAAGAGCTCACCGTAAGAGGTTACGTTGATGCAAGCTTTGACACTGATCCGGACGATTCTAAATCGCAAACCGGATACGTGTTTACTTTAAACGGTGGAGCTGTCAGTTGGTGCAGTTCTAAACAAAGCGTCATAGCGGGATCTACATGTGAAGCGGAGTACATAGCTGCTTCAGAAGCAGCGAACGAAGGAGTCTGGATGAAGGAGTTCATATCCAATCTAGGTGTCATACCTAGTGCATCGGGTCCAATGAAAATCTTCTGTGACAATACTGGTGCAATTGCCTTGGCAAAGGAATCCAGATTTCACAAAAGAACCAAACACATCAAGAGACGCTTCAACTCCATCTGGGATTTAGTCCAGGTGGGAGACATAGAGATTTGCAAGATACATACGGATCTGAATGTTGCAGACCCGTTGACTAAGCCTCTTCCACGAGCAAAACATGATCAGCACCAAGGCTCCATGGGTGTTAGAATCATTACTGTGTAATCTAGATTATTGACTCTAGTGCAAGTGGGAGACTGAAGGAAATATGCCCTAGAGGCAATAATAAAGTTATTATTTATTTCCTTATATCATGATAAATGTTTATTATTCATGCTAGAATTGTATTAACCGGAAACATAATACATGTGTGAATACATAGACAAACAGAGTGTCACTTATTCCATTAGCTTAGCACCCGATCGTTTAGTATGTTGTTATTGCTTACTTCATGACTTATACATGTTCCTATGACTATGAGATTATGCAACCCCCGTTTACCGGAGGAACACTTTGGGTGCTACCAAACACCACAACATAACTGGGTGATTATAAAGGAGTACTACAGGTGTCTCCAAAGGTAGATGTTGGGTTGGCGTATTTCGAGATTAGGATTTGTCACTCCGATTGTCGGAGAGGTATCTCTGGGCCCTCTCGGTAATGCACATCACTTAAGCCTTGCAAGGATTGCAACTAATGAGTAAGTTGCGGGATGATGTATTACAGAACGAGTAAAGAGACTTGCCAGTGACGAGATTGAACTAGGTATTGGATACCGACGATCGAATCTCGGGCAAGTAACATACCGATGACAAAAAGAACAACGTATGTTGTTATGTGGTCTGACCGATAAAGATCTTCGTAGAATATGTAGGAGCCAATATGGGCATCCAGGTCCCGCTATTGGTTATTGACCGGAGACGTGTCTCGGTCATGTCTATATTGTTCTCGAACCGTAGGGTCCGCACGCTTAACGTTACGATGACAGTTATTATGAGTTTATGCATTTTGATGTACCGAAGGTTGTTCGGAGTCCCGGATGAGATCACCGACATGACGAGGAGTCTCGAAATGGTCGAGATGTAAAGATTGATATATTGGAAGCCTATGTTTGGACATCGGAAGTGTTCCGGGTGAAATCGGGATTTTACCGGATTACCGGAAGGGTTACCGGAACCCCCCGGGAGCCAAATGGGCCTACATGGGCCATTGTGGAAAGGTGAAAGGGGCTGCCAAGGAGGGCTGCGCACCCCCCCCCTCCCCTAGTCCTATTAGGACTAGGAGAGGTGGCCGGCCACCTCTCTCTCTTTTCCTCTCCCTTTTTCCCAAGGAGTCCTTGTTGGAATAGGATTGGAGGGGGGAGTCCTACTCCCGGTAGGAGTAGGACTCCTCCTGCGCCTCCCCCTCTTTGGCCGGCCAGCCCCCCTCCCTCCAACCTTTATATACGGGGGCAGGGGACACCCCAAGACACACAAGTTGATCCTTGAGATCGTTCCTTAGCCGTCTGCGGTGCCCCCTGCCACCAAATTCCACCTCGATCATACCGTTGCAGTGTTTAGGCGAAGCCCTGCGTCGGTAGTACATCAAGATCGTCACCACGCCGTCGTGCTGACGGAACTCTTCCTCGACGCTTTGCTGGATCGGAGCCCGAGGAACGTCATCGAGCTGAACGTGTGCTAAGAACTCGGAGGTGCCGGAGTAACGGTGCTTGGATCGGTCGGATCG
Organism: Triticum monococcum; assembly: GCA_034509565.1. Classification (NCBI taxonomy): domain Eukaryota; kingdom Viridiplantae; phylum Streptophyta; class Magnoliopsida; order Poales; family Poaceae; genus Triticum; species Triticum monococcum. Next base: position 760,336,454 of record CM067842.1, read on the forward strand.
GGAAGAAGACGTACGACTACTTCCTCTACGTTGTGTCAACGCTTCCGTTGCGATCTACAAGGGTACGTAGATCAGACTCTCCCCTCGTTGCTATGCATCACCATGATCTTGCGTGTACGTAGGAAATTTTTCGAAATTACTACGTTCCCCAACAATGCTGCACATAGTTTTGCATCTAAATTTTGAATACGAACTCCGATTTAGACGTCCTTTATATCAAAATCGATTGTTTCGACAAGAAGAAGACAATCCGTGTAGAAACCTTCCCCATAAGAAGCCATCTTGGGGTCGTAATCAGCCGAATAGTGTTCTGAATACAAAATCTGAGTAGTTCAAACACAACTTCGGCCTTAGAGATGAGACCGGATGACTATGGCCCAAATATCAAAGTTTCTCCTTTTGACGATAAGGAACTTTTTCACTTTGATCACTTCTCCATTTGAGGCCATCTTAATTAAGTTCTTGGCTGTGCCAAAATCTGGTGTCAACAACTGCGCAAGTCGAAGACTTGACATATACTCCAAGACATCTCCTACCACCTGCATACGATCCTTTGGATACCGACCATGTAACCCTAGATACCCTACCTGGCGTGTATATAAGCCAAGGGGTTTAGCCCGTAGAGTGGACCGAATCACTATTACATTCACCTAGCGCTAGAGTTAGACCACAATTTGCAATCTCGAGGTAAATCAACTTTGTACATGATACATCTCCATCAATATAAACAATAGCAGGACGTAGGATTTTACCTCCTTCAAGAAGGCCCAAACTTGGGTAAATATCATCTGCCTTGTTCATGTTACTCTTGATCTGAGATCCACAGCTCGGGACCCCCCTAACCCGAGGTGCGCCGGATTTCATACCGAGACAGGTGCTTTCATTTAGAGGTCCGATGTGCGACCACCGGAAGGATTGATGGCTCATCTGCAGATCAACTTCGGGAACATATATGCCCCTAGCCAACTATTTATGTTTAGAAGTATGATCTTTTGCGCCAACCCAGTAGGCCATCTGGCTTCTGCCAAAAATTACGCTCCAGGTCAGATCACGACCTTCGGAGGTCTGGACTACACCGCGGATTCCTGAGGAAAGATCGTTCTATGAGGCTAGACGCCCGACCTGGTTCAAGAGTTATCAGACATTGGAGGCTCGACTCCGGAACCGACCTCCTTCGAGGACGTCGAGTCAGGCTCTCTGGCCCTGCCGACGAAGTCCAACATATTGACGTCGGGCGATCTCGCCTCAACTGCCGGCCCAGATGCTAGTACTGTCCCCATCTTGGAATAAACGTCAGATTTAGAGCCGACCCTGACATAGGATCTAGAATTGTCCTCGGATTCCATCCACGTTGAAAACATTCCAAGTTATACGCCGGGTGTGATTCCAGTTATCCCCACCTATAGCCAGGCCATGAACCCCAACGAGTTATGTCGTCTGAATGAGAGACTTGACGTATCTAGAGCATGTCTATCTCAGACGACAAGACCTTAGTTTACGACAAGATCATACTTAAAACTGACGGTTGGGAAATTTACGTGCCACCCACCACCCACCTTATCGTCATGGTCAATGACTTAACTGGCGTGCTAGATTATGACGATGCCATGGACATGGATGAAGATGTTGATGACCCTATTGAAAGCACTTTGCCATTGGTAAACACTGGCAAGTCGACCGCAACATCTACTTACGATGTATACATGCACTACAAAAAAAGACACATCCGTGACATTTTGGGCCGAACGAAATTTTTTCTATCATACGTATGACACTTCTTTGACAATAATTGTGACAAAACCCGGTATCATCATCGATATGGTGGGGTCCTACTTCTATGACAAAAAATGGGCTTTTCTTCCTAGGCGGGCCGGGGACGCAGCTGCATGACATTCTTTGGGCCGCCATGACGGAAAAAACCGTGGTAGATGCGAGGGCGAGGAAAATATCGGGGAGTTCCCGGTTACGGTGGCTGGTCGGGGGCCAAGCGATGCACATTTATCTCATACGTACGCGCCTGTGTGCGAGGCGTTGCCCTCTAACTGAACCCGAGCAAGGCGTTGGGCTCTAACTGAACCCGAGCGATTGCACAGCAGGCTACGCGTTACTGAACCCGAGTGATCGATCGATGGCTGTTAACTGAACCCGATCGAGAGATTCCTTCGCTACTGCTGCTAACTGAAGCCGATCGATGTTGCCTCTGGATGAACATTGAGCATAGTTGGGGGGTTTGGATGAACAGTTCCTGGTGGGGGGTTAGATGAACAAGAACCCGTGGTAGTATAGGTCCTTGCCGCTGGATGAACAGTACCCTAATCGATCGAGCCAGTGGATGAACAGGACACCATGGAGGGCTGGATGAACAGGACCCTGTGGAGGGCTGGTTGAACAGTAGTCGGTGGAGGGCTGGTTGAACAGTAGCCAGTGGAGGGCTGGATGAACAGCAGCCTGTGGAGGGGTGGTTCAACAGGACCCCCGTGGAGAGGGCTGTTTGAACAATAGCCGGTGGAGGAGCACGCGGTGGAGGCTAGATGAACAGGAGCCCGTGGATGAAGAGTCGCAGGTGGAGGCCGAAGGAGGTCGACGGTGGATGAATAGGAGGCCGTGGAGGCTGGAGGAGGTTGACGGTGAAGATGAACAGTATCCCGTGGAGTCCTGTTTTGTGGTACGTCACACCTCTCCGGATGAACAGGACCCCTATTTCGACCGTAGCGCTCCAGCACAAATCTATTTCCTACGTTTTGCGGTACGCCACACCCCTCCCGATCAACAGGACCCCATTTTGACCGTAGGATGTCCATTTCCTCCGTTTTGCGGTACGCTAGACCCCTCCCGATGAACAGGACCCCGTTTCCTACATGGCCAGTCAGAAATAAGGTCGTTTCCTCTGTTCTGCGGTACGCTAGGCCTCGTTTCCATCCCCTGTTCCGTCCAAGCCGGTTGGCTCCCGATGAACAGCAAGCGTTTCGTTGTCTCCTGATGAACACGACACATTCCATTGCCTCCCCATGAACATGACAACGACGCAGTTTCTCCGTTCTGACCCAGCCACAGCCATGTACACGAGCCCAGGCCGCACGTATGCGCCCGTATGTACGTACGTGGCCGTATTTTCTTTCTTGCACCCTGGCTGCTATACATATGTGTACATGCTATGTGCACGCCTCTACTACCTCAAGTGCGCGCCTCTACATCGACCAGTATGTACGTACACATTCGCAACCAGAATGACATCGCTACGTACGCTTTGACCAGGTGGGTCCCGACTGTCAGGCACTTCCTTCCGTGCGAAGATGTAGCTGGTGGGTCCCAGCAGTCAGGGGGAAACTTTTTTTCCACGAAATACGGTGGCCCGTTCGGTGGGTCCCTGCTGTGAGGTGGAGGAATATTTATTTTGCACGTAATAAGGAGGAATTCCTAGCTGCGGCCGTGGACCCAGCTGTCAGCCTCTCCACATATAGTACTCTTCCAATGGAAGTCGTTCCTTGACCACGTTAACCACGCCACGCCGAGAGCACCAAGGCGGTGGACGACAGCAAGGCCTAGGAAGGGGATGACACGGAGCCGGAAAGACGCGTCAGTGGATGCCCACGTGGAGAGGAGTACAAGGGTTCACTGGTTCGGCTGCGGTGTGAGGCTGCCGTCGCCGTAGGGCCTGGCCAGCGGTGGGAGTAGTAGGGTGAGGTGAGGCTTCCGCGGCAGCACAGCCGATCATGGGAGGCAAGAGCACGTGGTGGTTTGGACGGCTGGAGCAAGAACATCAGAGCTTGAAGAAAACAGGACGACCGTTGGATGTTAACAGTCCAACGGTCATTGGTGATAGAATCGTTTGTTGACTAAGTTGACAAAACCCTCCGTCTGCGTCAACTTAGTAGGCCCACAAGTCAGCCTCCCACTATGGTGGGTCCCATCTAGCAGGGGGAGTATTCATTTTTTTGTGCGTCTTAAGGAGGCACTTCCTTGCGTGCGAAGATATAGCTGGTGGGTCCGAGCTGTCAGCGGGAGTATTCATTCTTTTTGGCGTAATAAGGAGGTACTTGCTTGCGTGGGGCCATGGACCATGTGGGTCCCAACTGTCAGCCTCTCCATGTATGTCCCTCTTCCGATGTTGTCGTTTGTTGACAACATTGACCACGCCATGTCGAGAACACAAGCGCGATGGACGACGGCGAGACCCAGGAAGGGAATGACCCGGAGGTGGCGAAGCCACAATAGTGGAGGGATGGCCTGGCCAGCGGTGGGAGTAGTAGGGGGCGGTGAGGCCTGCGCGGCAGCACAGCCGGCTACGGGAGGCGGGAGCAGGCGGTCCCGCCGGCACTGGATTTGGCGGCTGGAGCAAGAAGATGAGAGGTTGAAGAAACATGACGGCCGTTGGATTGACATCCAATGGTTATGTCTCCTAGAATCATTTGTTGTCGTATATAATAAGTAAAAAACATCTTGCATACACGTCATCTTAATTGGCCCACAAATCAGACCATTCCCTATTTTTTATTAAATTTATATATAGCTCATTGCAACTTCTTATTGAATTTATTGCAGTCCGTTTTTTGGCCAGGGCCAGGGTTAAACATTTATACGAAATGTCGCATATTTCTGTGGGTTCCAAACTATTTTTAATACCGAAGTGTTGAGCCAGATTTAAAGTACTTTGAAGATATATTTAGATTAGGTTAAAGCCCAGTGAAATTGGAATCTGAAAATGTGAAAAAAAAATCTGAAATTATAAAGTAATTGCCAATTTGTCATCTGTTTTTATATTTACAGTCCATCTCATATTACTTTCAAGATTTGCAGGCATCTTGAAATAGTTGAAGCCCATCAGGGGTAGAAAAATAAGTAGGCTTGGATTGGGTATTCTTCAGAAAAAATAAATTGGGCTCATTTTCACAAAAGAAAATAGCTGGGCTGGTCATGTGGTGAACATCAAATATAAGCCTGGGCTGGACGGGCCACAGCCCAGTTGAAACCCTGCTCCATCTCCACAATAAAAAAAACTGCTCGACCAGCTACGTCCCAGGTGTCAGCCGATCTTGTGTTGTTCTCTTGTCTATTGACTATATACGTTGACAATATTGTGGGTCCCAAATGTCAGGAAGCCACTAGCAGGAAGCATTTTCTTTTTCCATACGCTGACAATGGAGTATATATATAACAAAAATGAGGAACTTCCTTGCCTCCGGCCATGGATGTGGTGGGCCCCTACTATCATCCTCTCCACATATAGTCCTCTTCCGATTCCTCTTGTTTGTTGACCATGTTGACAATGCGAGAGGGTTGGGCTGCCACAAGCGTAGCAAAGCGCGTGGAGGATGACGACGAGGCCTCAAAGGTGGGCGTTAACGATTTAGGAGACAGTGGGGTGGCGATGTGTGCGCTGAGGCGCAGCCAGCCATGGGAGGCGGAAGCAGGCGCCCCCTCCGGCGCTGGTTTGGTTTTGGAGGCTGGAGGAAGACAGGACTGAAGAAACATGACAGAATGTAAAAGTAGCAGGAGTACTTAACAACCTTAACTGAAACCAGCAGGGGCACTTAACAACCATAGCTGAAAATAGTATGAGTACTTATACAGGTTCAACCGTACAAAGCACGCCTCGAACAGTGCTACTTTTCCTACAGTTAACCAAAGGGTTAGGCCGCCAAGCCCTAGGACAAGGCCCAGGTGTCGGGACCCCGATTCTAGGTCACACCGATCTAGCATGTAACACCTCATATCACTTTGCGTCCTCACGCACGGTATCCCCACGGGTGTCGTCTTACCATGGCCCAGGACCGTTTGCGCCTTTTGGCTCACGTATATGATAGTGTCGCTAGCATCCATATGACAGAGAACCCATGCCGACATGGCTAGTTGTGAACCCAAAGCGGCACTAACCTATGGGGACAGGCATACATGATTCACATCGAGCATGTCGGTCAACAACGTGTGAATCTGGGCTGTAGCACTGGGCTAACAGGACACCGGGGAACCCGGGCTGTAGCAGGCTAGGCAGGACTCCGGATGTCATCGCGTGATATTTCCCCGAAGGGACAGACACAGGAACGAAGTGAAACACATGCCGACCAGTCAAGTGTCCTAAGCAGTAGTGCTGGGCTAGAAGGACACTGGTGAACCGGGCTGTAGCGGACTACTATGGCTCAAGGAAGCACTAGACTACATTTCCCCATAAGAGGTTGCCAAGGATAAACAACTAGATTGTCGGATCCCACACATAGCAATACACGTCACACGTATGCATAACATCCAAGTATGTGTTGTACAACATGGCATCACAACATAACGCAAACTCGTATAGATAAAGGCTCAGAAGAGCCACGTAGCATTAATACAAACAGGGGTCACATGACCCATCATTCAGAGCATACAAGCAACGGAAGCATTACATGTCTGAGTACAGACAACTACAAAAGAAAAAGGCCGAGAAGCCTGACTATCTACAAGTCCCTCCCAAGGGTACAAAATCGTAGCTGAGGTAACAAGCTACTCGTCGAAGTCCAAGCGGTACTACTAGTGAGACAAATGTCTCACCTGCAAAACATAAATAAAGCAAACGTGAGTACAAAGGTACTCAGCAAGACTTACATCAGATCCTATCATACATGCATTTGTATCAAGAAGGTAATGTGGGGTTTAGTTGCAGCAAGCCAGCTTTGACTCAGTGGCTATCCTGTTCTACGACAACGAGAAACTTCTTTGAGATGAGGCAGCGCACACGAGTCCACTAATCACCACATCAATACACTACTATGGATTCATCCTCGTCTCCTTATGAGAAGGCCATCCATAGCACTCACACTTGTCTTGAGCATTTTAGAGTATCCACTTAAAGTTTTCTATGTACCACGTAAGCATCCAAGAAGTCCATAACCGAGGACACGGCTATTCGAATAGATCATGATAACCCTGCAGGGGTGTAGTTCTTCACACATGCTCTCACCACTTATCACCATGTACACGTCATGTATCTCGGCAAACTTCAAGCGGAAGCCTGGCGAGGGTGTCGGCCATGACCTGACTAACCACACAAGACTCTAGTCCAGGTTTATCGCCTATTCGGGTTCCATCCGCAAGAAGATCCGGCTGGGGTTTCGCTCACGGCCCCAAACGATGTGTACAGGGTTCCCAAGCCCACCATCCGGATGCCACTTGGTACACCGGGCCACGTGTGCCTAGTCTGTCCCAAGTCCACCCTGCCGGGTGCCACTTGGTAGAAAATAGCACTACCTACAAACACCAGAAACTATTTGCAACTCCTGGACAGAGATCAAGGCGGTTAATAAGTCGAGAGAGCTTGGAGCGCCCGGAGCCCAATGTGTGTTAGTAGCTAGTCATTGGACAACATACACAGAACTCAGTTCTTAAGGACGGTCCCAATGAGACAACCCACCATGTACTCCTACATGGCCTCTCACCGCTACCTTTACCAAATTGTGGTCACATGCTTAACTCTCAGCACCGGATCATATCGTAACACTCCAATTCATTCCCGATGAATCAGAATTGACATACTCTACGCAATAGCTGGCAAAGCATGGTAGGAACGCAACATGGCTCAATCAACTCCTACACATGCTAGTGGGTTTTAACTATTTACTGTGGCAATGACAGGTCATCCAGAGGAATGGGTTCAACTACCGCAGCATAAAGTAGCAGTTGAATCATTGTTGACCTAATGCAATAAATGAGAGTAGGAGCGAGAGAGTAGGATTGTATCAGAATGAACAAGGGGTTTTGCTTGCCTGGTAGATCAACAGGGGGGCACTGCTCCTCAGACAAGTACTCTCGAACACTCTCCGGAGCAGGACCTATCGAGAAGGAATGGTGTTGGAAATCAATAACAAGCATATGCAACAATATGATGCACGAACATGGCATGAGTATGTGATGTTGTTTGAGTTAATGCATCTAGCATTTATTTAGTTTAGGTCCATTTGAACCAAGGGTTCAAATGCAACTCCAAAATAAGCTCTTAAATATGCCATTTATATCTTTTCATATATACAGTATGTAAAGGTTAGTTTGTCATGCATGCAAATGGTACAGATGGATAGATTGAATTTTTCTGATCATTTTTCATATATAAATTATTCAAATCTGAGCTACGGTTGAATTTCTATGAATTTTTGAAATTTTGAATATATTCTGGAATTTCCTGATTTAATTTTATACCAGAAAATGATATATTGTGTCAGCACAGCGTCATGCTTATGTTAGCAGCTCAAAGGCGACTGACCAGGTCAAACCTGACGTGTGGGGTCCACATGTCAGTGTCACAGTTAGTTAACAGGGGCTTTAACTAATCCTAATACAGGGTTAGTGGCGCTGGGGCCACTGGTCAGTTTCTCAGGGGTTTAGTTAGATGGTGATTTGCCTTAAGCTAATCACCTGACCCATGGGGCCCACCTGACGGGCCGGTGTGGTCAAAGGTCAAACCCCACCGGCGTTTAGCCACCGGCGAGGCCGAACGTAGCGGAGGGGCTGGGAATGCGTCTCCGGCGACCAAATGGGCTGCGGAGACCATCCCCGAGGAGTTGGTGCTCGCGCGCATCCAGGTGAGCAGACGGGAGGCTGCGGGGGCGGCGGAGCTCGCCGGAGCAGAGCTCGGGGCGGCTGCCGGAGCACGGCTACGGGCGGGAGCGGGCTGCGGGGCACGGGGAGGCCACCCGAGGGGCTCTGCGGCACCCTCGTGGCACCAGGAGCCCGGCTGGGTGCTCGGGGGCGGCTGGCTCGGGCTTTGGCCATGGTGGCGCCATGGCCAGCGGCGATGAGGTCTCGGGCGCGGCAACTGAGCTAGCTAGGCGGGGCAAATGAGCACGGGGAGGAGGGGAGAACGAAGTAGAGCTCACGGGGAGATCGTAGACGTCGTCAGCGAGCTCGGGGAGGCGCTGAGGTCGACGGTGCGGCGATGGGGATCCACGACGGCCGGAGATGAAGACGATAGTGATGGAGGCGCTCCAGGGCCTCCCGAGGCGCGTGGCTCGACGGAGAGGTAGACGCAGACATGGTGGAGCTTGCAGACACAGAGAGAGGGCGAGGGGGAGTCGGTGGCTACGGCAACGGCGAGCGGCGGCGACGGCAGCGCTCGGGCGGGTCGAGAGAGAGGGATCCAGGGGAGGAGGGAGAGCGAGAGAGAGTGAGAGAGGTGCGGGGCGGTGCATGGCATCACGCAGAGCATCCAGGGCGACGAGGGGGAGGCCGGCCAGGCAGGTGGCGTGGCGGCACGGCGGCGCGCGCGCGTCGGCCACACGCCCTGTCCTCCTGGTGAGAGGTCAGGGACGACTGGCGTCGCCCAGCTGGCTGGACTGGCCTGCTGGGCCGCTGGGCTGCCAGGTAGGAGCCCCAGGTAAGGGTTTTTTCCTTTTTTTGTTTCCTTTTCTATTTTTCTGACATTTGTTTTGATTTGATAAAAATACCAAACCATTTTATTTAATTCTGTCAAATTTTGCAGGGACCTAAGGAATTAATCCAAAGCCCCTCACCAAAATTCAGAATTATTGGACAATATTTTGTATATATAAAATATTTATCCAACGCAAATAAATAATGGATTAATTCCAAATGCCCAAAATAAATACTTATGAGCTCTTTAAAATATTGGTTTGATTTTTATCTCTGTCCAATATTTTCAGAGAGCAACATGAGCATTTTCTTGGACCCTTTTGGAGCAATTTTTACTTGGGTCATTTACAGAAATGATTCTGAGGGTTTCACAAATCCCCATTTCAAATTTAAATGCAATTTAAACATGATGCAAACATGAAGGGCTAGCCTAGGTCATACCAGAACTAGGGATGTGACAACTCGCCCCCACTCGGAAGAATCTCGTCCCAAGATTCAGGAGTCAGCGGAAAGAAAGTGGGGTACTCAAGTCGAAGACAATCTTCACGCTCACAAGTAGCTTCTCTCTCGGAATGATGAGACCATTGAACCTTGAAAAACTTGATCTTATGACGTCGAGTGACACGCTCTGCTTGATCAAGGATGCGAACAGGGAACTCTCGATAGGTGAGGTTATCTTGAAGATCAAGGGCTTCGTGGTCCACTCCCCGGATGGGATCTGAGAAGCAACGCCTGAGTTGAGAGACGTGGAAGACATCATGAACTCGAGAAAGATGTGGCGGTAGTTTCAACTGGTAGGCAACCTCTCCTTGTTTAGCGAGAATGAGAAAGGGACCAATGTAACGAGGAGCCAACTTACCCTTCATACCGAAACGATGGGTACCCTTCAAGGGAGTAACCCGAAGGTAAGCCTTGTCGCCAATTTCATAAGCCACTTCCTTATGACAATGGTCGTACTGGCTCTTTTGACGAGACTGGGTTGTTTTCAAATTCTCACGAATGACGCGAACTTGCTCTTCTGCCTCCTGGATCATGTCCGGTCCAAAGAATTGTCTTTCACCGGTTTCAGACCAGTTCAAAGGTGTTTGACAACTTCGTCCATACAGAATCTCAAAAGGAGCTTTCTTGAGACTGGATTGATAGCTATTGTTATAAGCAAACTCGGCGAAAGGAAGACCCTTCTCCCAATCCATACCGAATGAGATAACACAAGCTCTAAGCATGTCTTCGAGAATTTGGTTGACCCGTTCCACCTGACGATTTGATTGAGGGTGGAAAGCGGTACTGAAGGAAAGATGGGTGCCCATGGCAGTTTGGAATCTCTCCCAGAAATGAGAAGTGAAAAGACTACCACGGTCTGAATTGATCTCTAGTGGAACACCATGAAGTGACACTATTCGAGAAATATATAAGTCAGCGAGCTGACTAGAAGTGATACTCTCCCGAACAGGTAGGAAGTGAGCCTCTTTGGAAAGACGATCAATGACTATGAAGATAGCATTATTCCCTTTCTTGGTCTTAGGAAAGCCGGTGATGAAGTCCAAACCAACTTTATCCAATTTCCACTCAGGAATAGCTAAAGGTTGAAGGGTGCCAGCAGGCCTTTGATGCTCTGCCTTAACGCGACGACAAACGTCGCAGTTAGCAATAAACTGAGCAATTTCTCTCTTCATCCTAGTCCACCAGAACCTCTGGCGTAGGTCCTGATACATCTTAGTACTACCGGGATGAATTGTGAGAGGAGATTCATGCGCCTCCTTAAGGATTAATTGCCGAAGATGATGATTCTTGGGAACCACCAAGCGACTCTCAAAGAAAACAACACCACGATCATCTATAGAGAAACTACCACCAACTCCCTTGTTAATGTTTCTCTTGATCCGGGAAATTCTCGTATCCTGCTCCTGAGCAGAGATGATTTGATCCACAAGAGTAGGTTATGCCACCAAGGTAGAAAGGAATCCATGAGGAGCAATGTGAAGATTAAGTTTACAGAATTCCTCATGGAGAAGTGGTTGGCCCTGCTGCAACATAAGATTGTTGCAATAGGACTAACGACTTAGCGCATCAGCCATGACATTCCCCTTGCCTGGGGTGTAGGTAATCCCTAAGTCGTAATCTGAGATCAAATCCAGCCAACGTCTTTGCCTAAGGTTCAAATCTGGTTGGGTGAAGATATACTTGAGACTCTGGTGGTCGGTGTAAATCTCGCAACGTTTACCGAGAAGGTAATGTCGCCATGTCTTAAGTGCATAGACTATGGCTGCAAGCTCTAGATCATGTGTAGGATAATTCTCCTCATGTGGATGCAACTGTCGAGATGCATAGGCAATCACATGACGATCCTGCATAAGGATGCAACCTAGTCCCTGTCGTGAGGCGTCGCAGTAGATAACAAATTCCTTAGTGAAATCCGGTGGCACAAGTATGGGAGCAGAAGTCAGGCGTCTTTTCAGTTCCTGAAAACTGTGCTCACACTGTGGGGACCACTCAAACTTTTTACCTTTCTTGAGAAGTTCCGTGAGAGGTTTGGCCACTTTGGAGAAGTTCTCAATGAAGCGGCAACAATAACTAGCTAGACCAAGGAAAGTCCTAACTTGCTTAACTGTTTCAGGCGGAGTCCAATCAAGAATGGCCTGAACTCTCTCGGGATTGACGGCAATGCCCTTACCAGATATCACGTGGCCTAGGTAGGTCACTTCTGGCAACCAAAATTCGCACTTGGAGAACTTGGCATAAAGGCGGTGCTCTCTGAGTTTTTCTAGCAAAAGTCTAAGATGTTTGGCGTGATCTTCCTCGTTCTTCAAGTAAATAAGAATATCATCGAGGTAAACCACGACGAACTTATCTAAATACTCCATGAAGATCGAGTTCATCAAGCGAGAGAAAGTAGCTAGAGCGTTGGTTAGACCAAAGGACATGATGGTGTACTCGTACTGGCCATAACGAGTGACAAAAGTCGTCTTAGGAATGTCCCCATTTCTGATCTTGATTTGGTGGTAGCCTAACCTGAAATCCATCTTCGAAAAGACTGAGGATCCAGCGAGCTGATCATACAGATCGTTGATCCTAGGGAGCGGATACTTGTTCTTTATCGTGACCAAATTAACGGGACGATAATCTACAACCATCTGGCCCGTACCATCCTTCCTCTTGACGAAGAGGACGGGGCAAGCCCAGGGAGAAGAACTAGGACGAATGAAACCCTTTTGCAAGGATTCATCGAGTTGTTTCTTAAGATCAGCTAGTTCTAAGGGTGCCATCTTGTAAGGTCTCCTAGAGATTGGAGCGGTTCCTGGGATAAGATCTATGACAAACTCTACATCTCTGTCACATGGAATGCCTGGCAGTTCCTCTGGAAAGACATCCGGAAAGTCACGGACTACCGGAATATATTCAAAGTATGGAAGAGGGCTGGCATTAAGGGAATAGAGCTGACACTTTGCAACTCTAGTGGAGACAGTGACTATCTTGCCAGATGGGTGTGTAAGCTGAACAGACCTTTTGTAACAATCAATCTTGGCATAATGAGCTTTCATCCAGTCCATAACCAAGATAATGTTAATATCTGTAGACTTGAGGGCTATAAGTGATGCAAGGAATACAAGTCTGTCAACAAGGATTTCATTACCATGGCTTATTCTGGTAGTTTGCCATCTAGACCCTGGAGTTTGGATTTCAAGTGGAATTTTCATATCACAAAATGACATGTCATGCAAACGAGCATAGCCTTCAGAGATGAAGGAGTGAGATGCTCCGGTATCGAACAAAACCAAACCTAGATGACAGTTGACAAGGAGTGTACCAAGAACGACATCCGGATCATCATGAGCGTCTTTAGCTGAGACGTGATGCACACATCCACGTTCAGTGGGAGCGGACTTGACACTAATCATCTTGCGTGATGGCTTACCACGACCAACAGACTTCTCAGGCTGGGGTGGAGCATAATTGGTTTGAGAGCAGTCACGTGCATAGTGTCCTAGATCTCCGCATGTGAAGCAAGTCCCTGAGGTAGGACGTGGACCCGCATTGACAAGCTGTCTACCAATAGGCCTGGGTGGAGCATGTAACTGAACTGGGTGAGGTGCCACACAAGATGGCCTTGGTGTATAACCGGGTGGAAGAGCGGAGTTCGGAACCCAAATCCGGCGCTTCTGCGAAGTAGAACCGGAAGAAGAACCCAAACCACGGGTGTGCTTACGAGACTCCTGGTAAGTGAGTTGAGCTGTCTCTGCATTAATGGCCTTATTCACAAGAGCCTGGAATGTATTGCAATGATGCAAGTGGAGATCACGACGCAACTTGGGGTTGAGACCCTTTCGGAACCTAGCCTGCTTCTTGGTGTCCGTGGACACTTCTTTTGTAGCATAGCGAGCAGGGTTCTCAAACTCTCTACTTTAAGCATCAACAGCCATCTTACTCTGGGTGAAACTACAGAACTCTTCTCTCTTGCGGTCAATGAGAGCCAGAGGAATGTGATGCTCGCGAAAAGCCTCAGTGAAATCTCTCCAGGTGGTTATCTGGACAAGTGGAAGCATAGCCTCATAGTTCTGCCACCAAATACTAGCAGGACCTTCCAGGTGGTATGCAGCATAGGTGACCTTGTCACTTTCAGCTACGTTCGCAGAACGCAGTTTGTGTGCGATACTATGGAGCCAGTCATCTGCATCGAGTGGTTCAATGGAATGATGGAAGGTAGGTGGTTTCAGACAAATGAAATCATAGATGGACGCTGACTCTTTGCACTGATGGGAGGTGTTCTCCTCAATACATGCTAACAAGCGGTTAGACTCTCGCTTGTTCTTCTCCATCTCTAACATGAACTCTGCCAACGAAGGCTGGTCGGGAGGATCCTCATCCCTACCATGTCCGTGGTTCCGGCTATGAGCAACAGAACTTCGGTTAACTGACGACATCCTGAAGAACCAACCAAGGGAACAAGGATGGATTCAGCATCATCATAAGGATGTAGATTATAGCACGAGGAAAAAACTTTCTCTTGAACTCCTAGGACAAATCCGGCAGCATAATGGCAGTAAAATGCTCAAAATGAGACATTCTGCAAAAGACGGGGTAGCACCATACTCAACATCCTCACTCAAGGTTCTGGGAAATTACTAAACAGACTACACCGGAAGTACTCGAAAACTGGAATATGACTCTGATCAACCAATCCTAAGAGACTACGGAGTAGTAACACATGATCCTGATAGATAGAAGAGAAAGCCTAGTTCCTTAACCTCGTAGGAAAGATAGGATGACTCAAATCAAAAGGCATGAGGTATAAGGAGTAAAAATAGCATTACGTTCCCTTCCACAATCAATTCCCCTATATAGCTAAAGAATTTCTAGACTCAACTTCGACCAGGTTGGCTTGGTAATCCTACAGGCAGTCAGGCTCTGATACCAAAGCTGTCGGGACCCCGATTCTAGGTCACACCGATCTAGCATGTAACACCTCATATCACTTTGCGGCCTCATGCACGGTATCCCCACGGGTGTCGTCTTACCATGGCCCGGGACCGTTTGCACCTTTTGGCTCATGTATATGATAGTGTCGTTAGCATCCATATGACAGAAAACACGGGCCGACATCGCTAGTCATGAACCCAAAGCGGCACTAACCTATGGGGACAGGCATACATGATTCACATCGAGCATGTCGGTCAGCAGCGTGTGAATCCGGGTTGTAGCACTGGGCTAACAGGACTCCGGGGAACTCGGGCTGTAGCAGGCTAGGCAGGACTCCGGATGTCACCACGTGACATTTCCCCAAAGGGACAGACACAGGAACAAAGTGAAACACATGTCGGCCAGTCAAGTGTCCTGAGTAGTAGTGCTGGGCTAGCAGGACTCCGGTGAACCGGGCTGTAGCGGACTACTATGGCTCAAGGAAGCACTAGACTACATTTCCCCACAAGAGAGGCTGCCAAGGATAAAGAACTAGATTGTCGGATCCCACACATAGCAATACACGTCACATGTACGCATAACATGCAAGTATGTGTTGTACAACATGGCATCACAACATAATGCAAACTCATATAGATAAAGGCTCAGAAGAGCCACATAGCATTAATACAAACAGGGGTCACATGACCCATCATTCAGAGCATACAAGCAACGAAAGGATTACATGTCTGAGTACAGACAACTACAAAATAAAAAGGCCGAGAAGCCTGACTATCTACAAGTCCCTCCCAAGGGTACAAAATCGTAGCTGAGGTAAACAAGCTACTCGTCGAAGTCCAAGCGGTACTACTAGTGAGACAGATGTCTCACCTCCAAAACATAAATAAAGCAAACGTGAGTACAAAGGTACTCAGCAAGACTTACATCAGATCCTATCATACACGCATTTGTATCAAGAAGGTAATGTGGAGTTTAGTTGCAGCACGCCAGCTTTGACTCAGTGGCTATCCTGTTCTATGACAACGAGAAACTTCTTTGAGATGAGGCAGCGCACACGAGTCCACTAATCACCACATCAATACACTACTATGGATTCATCCTCGTCTCCTTACGAGTAGGCCATCCATAGCACTCACACTTGTCTTGAGCATTTTAGAATATCCACTTAAAGTTTTCTATGTACCACGTAGGCATCCACGAAGTCGATAACCGAGGACACGGCTATTCGAATAGATCATGATAACCCTGAAGGGGTGTACTTCTTCACACACACTCTCACCACTTATCACCATGTACACGTCATGTATCTCAGCAACCTTCAAGCGGAAGCCTGGCGAGGGTGTCGGCCACGACCTCACTAACCACACAAGACTCTAGTCCTTGTTTATCGCCTATTCGGGTTCCATCCGCAACGAGATCCGGCCGGGGTTTCGCTCACGGCCCCAAACGATGTGTACAGGGTTCTTGAGCCCACCATCCGGGTGCCACTTGGTACACCGGGCCACGTGTGCCTAGTCTGTCCCAAGTCCACCCTGCCGGGTGCCACTTGGTAGAAAAATAGCACTACCTACAAACACCAGAAACTATTTGCAACTCCTGGACAGAGATCAAGGCGGTTAATAAGTCGAGAGAGCTTGGAGCACCCAGAGCCCAATGTGTGGTAGTAGCTAGTCATTGGACAACTTACACAGAACACAGTTCTTAAGGACGGTCCCAATTAGACAACCCACCATGTACTCCTACATGGCCTCTCACCGCTACCTTTACCAAATTGTGGTCACACGCTTAACTCTCAGCACCGGATCATATCGTAACACTCCAATTCATTCCCGATGAATCAGACTTGACATACTCTAAGCAATAGCTGGCAAAGCATGGTAGGAACACAACATGGCTCTATCAACTCGTACACATGCTAGTGGGTTTTAACTATTTACTATGGCAATAACAGGTCATGCAGAGGAATGGGTTCAATTACCGCAGCATAAAGTAGCAGTTGAATCGTTGTTGTCCTAATGCAATAAATGAGAGCAGGAGCGAGAGATTAGTATTGTATCGGAATGAACAAGGGGTTTTGCTTGCCTGGTAGATCAACAGGGGGGCACTGCTCCTCAGACAGGTACTCTCGAACACTCTCCGGAGCAGGACCTATCGAGAAGGAACGGTGTTGGAAATCAAACACAAGCATATGCAACAATATGATGCATGAACATGGCATGAGTATGTGATGTTCTTTGAGTTAATGCATCTAGCATTTATTTAGTTGAGGTCCATTTGAACCAAGTGTTCAAATGCAACTCCAAAATAAGCTCTTAAATATGCCATTTATATGTTTTCATATATACAGTATGTAAAGGTTAGTTTCTCATGCATGAAAATGGTAAAAATGGATAGATTGAATTTTTCTGATCATTTTTCATATATAAATTATTTAAATCTGAGCTACGGTTGAATTTCTATGAATTTTTAAAGTTTTGAATATATTTTGGAATTTCCTGATTTAATTTAATACCAGAAAATGATATATTGCGTCAGCACAACGTCATGCTTACCTCAGCAGGTCACAGGCGGCTGACCAGGTCAAACCTGACGTGTGGGGTCCACACGTTAGTGTCACAGTTAGTTAACAGGGGGTTTAACTAATCCTAATACAGGGTTAGTGGCATTGGGCCCTTTGGTCAGTTTCTCAGGGGTTTAGTTAGATGGTGATTAGCCTTAAGCTAATCACCTAACCCATGGGGCCCACCTGACGGGCCGGTGTGGTCAAAGGTCAAACCCCACCGGCGTTTAGCCGCCGGCGAGGCCGAACGCGGCGGAGGGGCTGGGAATGCATCTCCGGCGACCAAATGGGCCGCGGAGACCATCCCCGAGGAGCTGGTGCTCGCGCGCATCCAGGAGAGTAGACGGGAGGCTGCGGGGGCGGCGGAGTTCGCCGGAGCGGAGCTCGGGGCGGCAGCCGATGCACGGCTATGGGCGGGAGCGGGCTGCGGGGCACGGGGAGGCCACCCGAGGGGCTCTACGGCACCCTCGTGGCACCAGGAGCCCGGCTGGGTGCTCGGGGGAGGCTGGCTCGGGCGCTGGCCATGGTGGCGCCATGGCCGGCGGCGATGAGGTCTCGGGCGCGGCACGTGAGCTAGCTAGGCGGGGAAAACTAGCACAGGGAGGAGGGGAGAACAAAGTAGAGCTCACGGGGAGATCATAGACGTCGTCAGCGAGCTCGGGGACACGCTGAGGTCGACGGTGCGGCGATGGGGATCCACGGCGGCCGGAGATGAAGACGACGGCGATGGAGGCGCTCCAGGGCCTCCTGAGGCACGTGGCTCGACGGATAGGTAGACGCAGACGTGGCGGAGCTTGCAGACACGGAGAGAGGGCGAGGGGGAGTCGGTGGCTACGGCAACGGCGAGCGGCGGCGACGGCAGCGCTCGGGCGGGTCGAGAGAGAGGGATCCAGGGGAGGAGGGAGAGTGAGAGAGAGTGAGAGAGGTGCGGGGCGGTGCATGGCGTCACGCAGAGCGTCCAGGGCGACGAGGGGGAGGCCAGCCAGGCAGCTGGCGTGGTGGCACGGCGGCGCGCGCGCGTCGGCCACATGCCCTGTCCTCCTGGTGAGAGGTCAGGGACGACTACCGTCGCCCACCTGGCTGGGCTGGCCTGCTGGGCCGCTGGGCTGCCAGGTAGGAGCCCCAGGTAAGGGGTTTTTTTCCTTTTTTTGTTTCCTTTTCTATTTTTCTGACATTTGTTTTGATTTGATAAAAATACCAAACCATTTTATTTAATTCTGTCAAATTTTGCAGGGACCTAAGGAATTAATCCAAAGCCCCTCACCAAAATTCAGAATTACTGGACAATATTTTGTATTTATAAAAATATTTATCCAACGCAAATAAATACTGGATTAATTCCAAATGCCCAAAATAAATACTTATGAGCTTTTTAAAATATTGGTTTGATTTTTATCTCTTTCCAATATTTTCAGAGAGCAACATGAGCATTTTCTTGGACCCTTTCGGAGCAATTTTTACTAGGGTCATTTTCAGAAATGATTCTGAGGGTTTCACAAATCCCCATTTCAAATTTAAATGGAAGTTAAATATGATGCAAACATGAAGGGCTAGCCTAGGTCATACTAGAACTAGGGATGTGACACCAGGCACCACCCCGCGCATCCACAACCTTCTGAAGGCGGCTTAATCTCGCAATGTGGTCAATAAACAGGATATTCGCTTTAGAGCCATGGAAAAGCAGGAACATAATCTTCTATCGTATTCTCCAAGATGGATGGGCCATCATTATTTGAGACCACCCATGAATAAGTATCTTTTCACCTCCAAGGGGAATGGAGTAGGTCCACATAAACATCATGTTGTGACCAAGCGCAAGTCTGACCCGACCATGGTCAGGCATCAGTATAGGACCAATAGAAGTGGGCAGTTCCTGTTTCGAGAAGATCAGAGCTGTAAAACTGTGCATAAGCAAGAGTTTATGAATAACATATATGATCGAAAATAGCTCGTACCATAAGTTTCTCCACATAGTTGGACCTGTTCAACAAGTGCAGCAGTGGCACACATATCCCACGTGGCATTCCACCATTGAAACGCCCCACAAGGACCTCAAGACGTCAATAAAGTGTAGGAACTTGTGGATGTTGTCCAAGTCAACTTCAGTGCCATGAGTAACAGCGGAGTTCATATAGAATAACAAATGAGTAGCCTGCTTAACTCTGAAAAAACCCACACGTGCCACCAATTATAAGAAAATATTAGTTAGAAGTAGCTTCTTCGTGAGAGATTCGTTGCTACTTGTAAAGTTAAATTGTGATTAGTTAGACACAATAGGTGGATTAAGAAGTAATCGAAGCAAGAACTAGATACAAAACTAACATGGATGAACAATTGGAACGACGTCGGGGTGGAAGATCGCAGTGAAGATGAGACCAGGTTCTGCTATTTCCATCAACATTCGCGCGCCAACTTTCAGGTCGTAACACTTGAGAAAGTTTATCCAAGTTCGGCCACAAAAAGCAGCGATCTTCTTGGTTCATGAACCCAGGTGGAAACATATATCCTTGGCTTGTCTTCACTGTTACCATTAAACTGGTGTATTCAGTTATGGCAACGCCGAGCATCTTGAGTACATGTGTTCTGGCAAAGCAAGGAATCCACTGCAGGAAAAATAATATGAGAACACAATGTATTCCCTATATCCAAATCAAGAAATAATTTCCTCCTTAACGTCAGTGTTGACCATGGTACAATACATTTTATCCAAATATAGCGACCCAAATTTCCAAATTAGTCGACAGCATGTTCAAAAAACCCCACCCTCCCGGATAGAAAAGAGGATTCTAGGAACATATTGTGCGTGTTTTAAAATCATGTGTTGGGATGAGAAGGAACAAGTGTGGCATCTCGCCGAGGGTGTAGAAACCTGTAGGGTCCTTGCACTTTGGGCACTGCAAATGAAACACACTAGATTGAGTAGGAAGAAAAATGCATCAACGGCGGCGGCTGGCATCCTAGGAGTACCCGCGACCAAGGGACTTGGATTTATTGGGGATGAATGAAGAATTCGTACCAGGTTCTCCTTGAGAAAACCCTATGCAATCACCGAGCGAGGGTTTTCTTTCAACAAGCAGACGAGGGAGAAGGGATTCAGGCCCAGTGAAATATTGCTGCTTCGTCCGTCCAGCTTACTGCTAAAGCTGGAAAGGTGGGGTTTTTTGTGATTTGATGGCTCATTGGGCATTAATGCGCGCTACGACCGGGGTGTGTCTACCGTGCGGTTGTGCACTCTAATTTGGTGCATATGGCACATGGACCCCGTTGTTGGATGCCCCACATATCAGCGCAAGGAAGTAGAAAGACAGGAGTAACTAGTTATTACACATAAATATATTTTTGACAGAGATATATTCCCTCTATAAAGAAATATAAAGATCTTTTATATCACAACTTTATACATAAGAAAGATCAAGGGTGTCGGGGGTTGGGTGTGACATATGCCAAAGGATGGCTTATCATGCTGGGGGCGAGTAGAACGTCGCCGGTACCTGGAAACGGGATGAGGCGAAGACATGCACGCCGGCGAATCTTACCCAGCTTCAGGGCTCTCCGGGGAGATAATACCCGTACTGCTGCTCTGCGGGGTCTCCGCATGATCACTATGGCGAAGTGTTTACAAGATTGCTCCTAGAGCTGTTTCCTGGAGGTAGGAGAGGGCAAGGCTAGCTCTCTCCCTCCTATATGATCTAGTCTAGAGCTAATTGATTCCAACCCTTTGCATGGGTGCCCTAGGGGTTTATATAGGCCTACCCACCAGTGGTACAATGGTAATCCGGCTGGGTGCGGGCCCAGCCGTCAGTGCCTCCGGCCTCCGTCTTCTCCGCCGACTACTGGGGCCCGCCGACTAGCTAGGTACGGAGCCGACAGGCCGCGTCCGCTGCGGGCGGGTCTTGCCGGCTGCTGATCACTGTAGCCGTGCTGCTAATGACGCTGGCTTCGTCATGGAGTCGTGGCAACAGCCCCGCTGCCTGGCGGGCGATCACTATTGCCACTCTCCGTCACATCTGGTCAATGGCGCGTGGGCCCTGGGGGAGGATCCGGCCGACTCTCGGGGGCCGACTCCCAATGGGTCCGACTGTGGGTGCACTTGCCGTCTCCTGGAGTCCCACTGGCTGGTGGGACCCGCCGCCCCAGGGTCGTACAGACAAGCCATCGTGGGCGCAGGATTCGGTCCTTTGGTGCTGACGTTAGGGCCGGCACGGCAACAATGCCACGCTGCACGGAGATCTTCCTGGGTACGGCATGCTATAGCATGCCTGCCCCTGGTAAGGGGTGGGAGTGGGCTTGACTGTAGCCACTCCCCGCCCCGTCCCTCTTGATGAGGGCATGGGGTTTGCTGGAGTCGCGGGCCGACTCCCCAAAGCCGGCTTCTCTGGAAGACGCCAATAAGGAGTCGGCTTATCCTGAAGTCGTCCCCGGGACTCGGCCGCGGGTGGGCAGTCGCCTGCCTTGCCGCCGACTTCTCAGAAGGCGGCTCTTTGTCCTGGGGTCTTGAGGGGCGCAGCCTGCCCCGATGTCTTGAAAGGTTCTGGGGCTCGGGTTAGCCTACCCGTGGCCCATTACACCGATAAAGGGGGAGATATATAACATATATAATTATAAAAAGAGAGTTTTTTTAACACGGTATAGATGAGTTGGTGATGATAGTGTGTCTGTCATCCTGCAATATAGGTCGTCTGATTTATATCTAACGGATAGGAAGGAAACTATGGCAATTTTGCAAAAAGGTACCCACACACCTCTCCACATTTGCAAATAAGGCCTTCCCTCATTCATCCTTTTCTCTCACAATATTAAAATACTCATACAAATGCATCTTGATGTTATGTGCAACGCACGGGCATTATGGGGGTTCAACTGAGAAATACTCAGACAGGCTCACAGTTCTGGACTTTGGGCCATAGGCCAGTGGGCCTGCATGTTTGGGGGCCCATGTTTTCTACCTCAGTTCTTTTCATATTGCAAGTGGTCGGTATGGCGCTGGTTTTAGATGCTGTCGCAAGGCAAATACAAAAAATTGAATAAAGCACGGTAGCTGTAGGAATGAAATCAAACGACAGTTCCTAACCAGCAATCAAAGTTGCAATTCTATCAACGATACTGCCGTACTACTTATACACACATGACACTTGTTTCACCATGCCAGAGTATTACATCAAAATCTCTCGGCGGATAGATCAGTTCGGCAGTACTGAAGAATTCCAAAGTTGATTTGGACCAGCTCTCCTTGCCAAGAAAGTTGGATTTTGACATCAACCCCTACCGCAAGATATGATTTAGATTTGAACCTTGACCATCCTTTGTACTTACGGTATATTGAGTAGGTTCATTCCCACCAAGTTTGCGCATGGTAAGAGAAACTTGGCCACGGTATCTGATGACCCACAAGTATAGGGGATCTATCGTAGTCCTTTCGATAAGTAAGAGTGTCAAACCCAACGAGGAGTAGAAGGAAATCATAAGCGGTTTTCAACAAGGTATTCTCTGCAAGTACTGAAATAAGTGGTAACAGATAATTTTGGTGATAGGATAAATTGTATCGAGCAACAAGTAACAAAAGTAAATAAAGTGCAGCAAGGTGGCCCAGTCCTTTTTGTACCAAAGGACAAGCCGGAACAAACTCTTATATAAGGAAAAGCGCTCCCGAGGACACATGGGAATATCGTCAAGCTAGTTTTCGTCACGTTCATATGATTCGCGTTCGATACTTTGATAATTTTATATGTGGGTGGACTGGTGCTTGGGTGATGTTCTTACTTGAACAAGCATCCCACTTATGTTTAATCTCTATTGCAAGCATCCACAACTACAACAAAAGTATTAACGTAAACCTAACCATAGCATGAAACATGTGGATCCAAATCAGCCCCTTACAAAGCAACGCATAAACTAGGGTTTACGCTTCTGTCACTCTAGCAACCCATCATCTACATATTACTTCCCAATGCCTTCCTCTAGGCCCAAATAATGGTGAAGTGTTATGTAGTCGACGTTCACATAACACCACTAGAGGCTAGACAACATACATCTTATCAAAATATCAAACGAATACCAAATTCACATGACTACTAATAGCAAGACTTCTCCCTTGTCCTCAGGAACAAAAGTAATTACTCACAAAGCATATTCATGTTCATAATCAGAGGGGTAATAATATGCATATAGGATCTGAACATATGATCTTCCACCAAATAAACCAACTAGCATCAACTACAAGGAGTAATCAACACTACTAGCAACCTACTAGCACCAAT
Source organism: Triticum monococcum (assembly GCA_034509565.1). Lineage (NCBI taxonomy): Eukaryota > Viridiplantae > Streptophyta > Magnoliopsida > Poales > Poaceae > Triticum > Triticum monococcum. The sequence goes on from CM067842.1 coordinate 760,360,025, forward strand.
CCTGGACTTTGAGACAAGAATTGGATACAAGAGATGAACTGGGGTTTGGAGATGAGATGGTGTTGGTGAAGATGTTGATGGAGATTGCCCTCTCTCGATGAGAGGAGCATTGGTGATGATGATGGTGATGATTTCCCCCTCCCGGAGGGAAGTATCCCCGGCAGAACAGCTCTGTCGGAGCTCTACATTAGTTCCGCCAAGGTTCCGCCTCGTGGCGGCGGAGTCTCGTCCCGAAAAGTTCATTTTTATTTTTATTTTCTCATCGAAAGACTTCATATAGAAGAAGATGGACGTCAGAGACCCACCAGGGGGCCCACGAGGTAGGGGGGGGGGGGGCCCACCCTCGTGAGCAGGGTGTGGGCCCCCTGGCCTTCATCTTTGGCGAGGATTTTTCTTTATTTATTTTGAGATGTTCCATGGAGTTTCAGGACTTTTGGAGTTGCGCAGAATAGGTCTATAATATTTGCTCCTTTTCCAGCCCAGAATTCCAGCTGCTGGCGTTCTCCCTCCTTATGTAAACCTTGTAAAATAAGAGAGAATGGCCATAAGTATTGTGACATAAAGTGAAATAACAGTCCATAATGCAATAAATATCGATATAAAAGCATGATGCAAAATGGACGTATCAACTCCCCAATCTTAGACCTTGCTTGTCCTCAAGCAAAAAGCCGATAACAATAAATATGTCCTCATGTTTAGAGGTAGAGGCGTCGATAAAAATAAAATATGGACATGAAGGCATCTTGATTATTTTCATAACAGCAACATATATAGATTTTGTCATATGATTACTTATGTTCAAGTGATGATCTATCCACAATGCAAAAGTACAAATCATAAACCTTATTGGGCTCCGATAAACTATAATCTCAATCATTGAAGCAATTGCAATTTATCATAACATCGGAAAGATTCTATGTCAGAGCTAAAAAGCAAGTCCAGATACTCAGCTATCATCTAGTCCTTCATAATTGCTAACACTCACACAATACTTGTGGTTACGGAGTTTTAATCGGACACAGAGAAAGATAGGGGCTTATAGTTTTGCCCCACAACCTTTTACCTCAAGGGTAATGTCAACAAAAATAATTCATGCTCCCCTATATCCAATTAGATATATATATATATATATATCATGTTCTTTCCAACATGCTGAGCTTGCCAAAGGATAAAATGAAAAAGGAAAGGTGAAGATCACCATGACTCTTGCATAAGGTAGAAGATAATAATAAAAGATAGGCCCTTCGCAGAGGGAAGCAGAGGTTGCCATGCGCTTTTATGGTTGGATGCACAAAATCTCAATGCGAAAGAAGGTCACTTTATATTGCCCCTTGTGATATGAACCTTTATTATGCAGTCCATCGCTTTTATTACTTCCTAATCACAAGATCGTATAAAGCTTATTTCTCCCACAGCAATCAATCATACATATTTAGAGCAATTTTTATTGCTTTGCACCGATGATAACTTACTTGAAGGATCTTACTCAATCCATAGGTAGTTATGGTGGACTCTCATGGCAAAACTGGTTTAAGGGTATTTGGAAGCACAAATAGTATTTCTACTTGGTGCTGAGAATTTGGCTAGCATGAGGGGGAAAGGCAAGCTCAACAAGTTAGACGATCCATGACAACATACTTTATCTCAGATATAAGAAAGACATAACTCATTACGTTGTCTTCCTTGTCCAACATCAACCCTTTAGCATGTCATATTTTAATGAGTGCTCCCAATCATAAAAGATGTCAATGATAATATATCTATATGTGAAAACCTCTCTTTCCTTATTACTTCCTATTAATTGCAACAATGACCAAAGCTATGTCTGCCAACTCCCAACAACTTTTAATCATCATGCTCTTTCTATGTGAAGTCATTACTCTCAATAAGATCAATATGAACTTTTTGTTTCTTTTTATTATTTTCTTCTTTCTTTTATTCACCCAAGATCATGGCAAAATAATCAAGCCCTTGACTCAACACTAATCTTTATTATATATAGCTCATAGACTCGATTACAAAGAAAGATCATATAGAAAAACTCAAAACTAGATCATGCCATAAACTTTATTCTACTAGATCAAGATACTACTAATAGGATCGAACTAAGAAAAACGATAAAGATAGGAGTTGTGATGGTGATACGATACTGGGGCACCTCCCCCAAACTTGGCAGTTGCCAAGGGGAGTGCCCATACCCATGTAATTATATCTCCTTTGTCAGTTAAGAAGGTGGAGGTGACGGATAATCGCACATCGAGCATAAGAGGTCCTCCAGCTTGCGAATATTGCCCTTGAGTGCAACAATATGCTCCTTCAACAAACTATTTTCTTGTGTGAGATACTTGTTTTGTATACGAGCTAACTCAATCATCTTGAAAGCTTTGATCTCAGTTGGGGTAAGAAGGTTATGATCAACTTGAAGGATGTCTTTTGCTGCCGGAGCTTGATCCTCCGTGGCCTTCTTGATCCTTTCATACTTGTTGACCCTCGTGGGTTCTTCCCTCTTCAGATCTATCTTCATTAGCCAAGCATCGTTGTCACCATTGTTGGAGGAGGGAGACTACATGATGCCTAGCCTGGAAAACCCTGACAGAAAACAGCTCGAAACAAGAACAGAGGAGATTTGCGTGATACGGGAGTCAAAACCTTCGGGAGGTTATATAATGAATTTTTACCGACCAAAATGCGTATCGTGCAAGAAAATGGAGTCCGGAAGGCACACGAGGCGCTCACGAGGTAGGGGCGCGCCCAGAGGGGTAGGGCAGGCCCACCACCCTTGTGGGGCCCTCGTGTCCTTCCCGGACTGCTACTTATTTTTCTATTTTTCTAAATATTCCAAGACGGAGAAATATTGCCTTAAAAATTGTTTTGGAGTCAATTTACTTACCGTACCACATACCTATTCCTTTTCAGAGTATGAAACATTACGGAAAGTCTCCCTTATGTATTCCTCTGGGGTTACGGTTTCAATAATATTGGTTTCAACATTTATGGGATTACCTGAGATATAATGTTTGATTCTTTGACCGTTTACCACCTTCGGATTTTTGCCTTTGAAGTTGTTGATCTTTATGGCACCGGAACGGTAGACCTCTTCGATAACATAGGGGCCTTCCCATTTTGAGAGAAGTTTTCCTGCAAAAAAATCTTAAACAAGAGTTGTATAGCAATACATAATCACCTACATTAAACTCACGCTTTTGTATCCTTTTGTCATGCCTTCTTTTAACTTTTTCTTTAAACAACTTGGCATTTTCATAAGCTTGGGTTCTCCATTCATCAAGTGAGCTAATATCAAATAACCTCTTCTCACCGGCAAGTTTAAAATCATAGTTGAGCTCTTTAATAGCCCAACATGCCTTATGTTCTAGTTCGAGAGGTAAGTGACATGCTTTTCCATAAACCATTTTATACGGAGACATACCCATAGGATTTTTGTATGCAGTTCTATAAGCCCATAATGCATCATCAACTTTTTTGGACCAATTCTTTCCAAACCTATTAACAGTCTTTTGCAAAATTAATTTGAGCTCCCTATTGCTCAACTCGACTTGACCACTAGACTGTGGGTGATAAGGAGATGCAATTCTATGATTAACATCATACTTAGCAGGCATTTTACGGAAAGCGCCATGAATAAAGTGTGAACCACAATCAGTCATTAAATATCTAGGGACTCCAAACCTCGGAAAAATAACTTCCTTAAGCATTTTAATAGAAGTGTTATGATCAGCACTACTAGTTGGAATAGCTTCTACCCACTTAGTAACATAATCAATAGAAACTAAAATATGTGTGTATCCATTAGAGGCAGGAAAGGGTCCCATATAATCAAAGCCCCAAACATCAAACGGTTCAATAACAAGAGAATAATTCATAGGCATTTCTTAACGTCTACTAATATTACCCATTCTTTGACATTCATCACAAGACAAGACAAACTTATGGGCATCCTTGAAGAGAGTAGGTCAATAAAAACCAGATTGCAATACCTTATGTGCAGTTCTATCTCTAGCGTGGTGTCCTCCATAAGCCTCGGAATGACACTTGCGTAGGATCTGTTCCTGTTCACGCTCAGGTACACAACATCTAATAACACCATCTACTCCTTCTTTATAAAGATGTGGGTCATCCCAAAAGTAATGTCTCAAGTCATAGAATTTTTTTTCTTTTGCTGGTATGTGAAGCTAGGTGGTATAAACTTAGCAAAAATATAATTAACATAATCAGCATACCATGGAGTACTTCGAGAAGTACTTATAACATTTAATTGTTCATCAGGAAAGCTATCATTAATAGGTAGTGGGTCGTCAAGAACATTCTCTAACCTAGACAAGTTGTCTGCAACGGGGTTCTCATCTCCCTTTCTTTCAACAATATGCAAATCAAATTCTTGTAGCAAGAGAACCCATCTAATAAGTCTAGGTTTAGCATCTTTCTTTTCCATAATGTATTTAATAGCAGCATGATCAGTGTGAATAGTTACTTTAGAATCAACAATATAAGGTCTGAACTTATCACAAGCAAATACAACTGCTAGAAGCTCTTTTTCAGTAGTAGCATAATTTCTTTGAGCATTGTCTAGAGTCTTACTAGCATAATGAATAACATTTAGTTTCTTATCAACTCATTGCCCTAGAATAGCACCTACAGCATAATCACTAGCATCACACATAATTTCAAAGGGTAAATTCCAATAAGGTGGCTGAACAACAGGTGCAGAGACTAATGCTTTCTTAAGTATTTGAAATGCTTCTACACAATCATCATCAAAGACAAATGGTATATATTTTTGCAATAAATTAGTCAGAGGCCGAGAAAATTTTGAGAAGTCCTTAATGAACCTCCTGTAAAATCCGGCGTGACCAAGGAAACTTCTTATACCTTTGATGTCCTTGGGACATGGCATCTTTTCAATGGCATCGACCTTGGCTTTATCAACTTCAATACCTCTTTCAGAAACTTTAAGCCCCAAGACAATACCTTCATTAACCATAAAGTGGCACTTTTCCCAATTCAAGACAAGATTAGTTTCTTCACATCTCTGCAAAACTCGATCAAGATTGCTCAAGCAATCATCAAAAGAGGAACCATAGACGGAAAAATCGTCCATGAAAACCTCACAAATCTTTTCACAAAAGTCAGTGAATATAGACATCATGCATCTTTGAAAGGTAGCATGTGCATTACATAAACCAAAAGGCATACATCTATAAGCAAAAGTACCAAAAGGGCATGTAAAAGTAGTCTTTGATTGATTTCTAGCCGACACAGGTATTTGAGAGAAACCAGAATAACCATCTAGAAAGCAATAGTGTGTATGTTTGCATAATCTTTCTAGCATTTGATCAATGAAAGGTAAGGGGTAATGATCTTTCTCAGTAGCTTTATTTAATTTGCGGAAATCAATTACCATCCTATAACCTGTGATAATTCTTTGTGGAATCAATTCATCTTTATCATTAGGAACAACAGTAATACCTCCCTTCTTAGGGACACAATGGACAGGACTTACCCACTGACTATCAGCAACGGGATAAATTATACCTGCCTCCAAAAGCTTGAGTATTTCGTTTCTTACGACTTCTTTCATTTTAGGATTCAGACGTCATTGAGGATCACGAACTGGTTTGGCATCTGCTTCCAAATTTATTTTATGTTGACATAGAGTGGGACTAATGCCCTTAAGATCATCAAGAGTATATCCAATAGCAGCATGATGCTTCTTCAGAGTTTTCAATAATCTTTCTTCTTCATGCTCTGAAAGGTTAGCACTAATAATAATAAGATATATCTTCTTTTCATCAAGATAAGCATATTTAAGATTATCACGCAAAGGTTTAAGCTCAAACACGGGATCACCCTTGGGTGGAGGAGGATCAGGTAAAATTTCAACAGGCAAATTGTGTTGCAGAATAGGTTCCTGTTTCAAGAATACTTCATCTATTTCCCTTCTTTCATTCATGAACATATCATTTTCATGGTCTAGCAAATAGTGTTCTAAAGGATCTCTAGGAGGTACGGCAATAGAAGCAAGACCAATAATTTCATCCTTACTAGGTAATTCTTCCTCATGATGCTGTTTACTAAATTTAGAGAAATTAAACTCATTAATCATATCATCCAAGCCAATAGTAACAACATTCTTTTCGCAATCTATCCTAGCATTAACAGTGTTCAAGAAGGGTCTACCAAATATAATGGGACAAAAGCTATCTTGCGGAGAAGTATGAACAAGAAAATCAGCAGGATATTTACTTTTCCCACACAAGACTTCAACATCTCTAACAATTCCCATCGCTGAAATAGTATCTCTATTGGCAAGTTTAATTGTAACATCAATATCTTCTAATTCAGCAGGTGCAATTTCATGCTTGATTTCTTTATACAAGTCATAAGGTATAACACTAGCACTAGCACCCATATCACATAAGCCATGATAACAATGATCTCCTATTTTAACAGAAATAATAGGCACGCCTACCACAGGTCTATGTTTATCTTTAGCACAAGGTTTAGCAATTCTAGTAGTTTCACCATCGAACTGAATAACTTGCCCATCAATATTATCAGACAAGAGATCTTTAACAATAGCAATATTAGGTTCTACTTTAACTTGCTCAGGAGGTGTATAAGTTCTAATATTGCTTCTACGCACAACAGTTGAAGCTTTAGCATGATCCTTTACTCTAACAGGGAAATGTGGTTTCTCAACATAAGATGTAGGAACAATAGGATCATTATAAGTGACAGTCTTTTCTTCAACTTTAATAGGTGCAGCTACTTTTACTTCTATGGGAGGATGATATTTAAACCACTTCTCCTTAGGGAGATCAACATAAGTAGAAAAAGATTCACAGAAAGAAGCTACTATCTCAGAGTCAAGTCCATATTTAGTGCTAAACTTACGGAAAATATCGGTGTCCATAAAAGATTTAACACAATCAAACTTAGGTGTCATACCTGACTCTTTACCTTCATCGAGGTCCCAATCTTCAGAGTTGTGTTTAATTCTATCCAATAAATTCCATCTGAATTCAATAGTCTTCATCATAAAAGAGCCAGCACAAGAAGTATCGAGCATGGTTTGATTATTATGAGAAAGCCGAGCATAAAAACTTTGCATAATTATTTCTCTCGAGAGCTCATGATTGGGGCATGAATATAACATTGATTTAAGCCTCCCCCAACACTACTAGAAAAAGGGCTATAGATGGGATTGACACTAATGGCGCACCAGACAAGCGGTGCGCCATTAGTATATACTAATGGCGCACCACCTTCCGATATGCCATTAGAGCTGAAACTACTAATGGCGCACCTGGCCCAGGGTGCGCCATTAGTATCAATTTTTTTTTGAACTAGTGCGCCTGTCCAAACATACTAATGGCGCATCCAGACACAATGCGCCATTACTAGTTGTAACTAGTAATGGCGCACCTGTCGGAAAGTGCGCCACTAATGTTGTTTTTTTATTATATTTTTTATTCCTTTTTTTGCAAAACTACTAATGGCGCACTGTTCGACCGTGCGCCATTACTAGTTTAAACTAGTAATGGCGCACTGTGGAACAGTGCGCCATTAGTATGTTTTTTTTTGCAAAACTACTAATGGCGCACCACCAGAAGGTGCGCCATTAGTAACCTGGATTACTAATGGCGCATTTAGAGTTTGTGCGCCATTAGTAAGTGGGCAGCAACAAGATATTTTGGACAGCCTCTCCTACCCACACTCACTTTCTCCCCACTTCATTCTCTCCACCTCCTCCTTGTCTCGGGTGCCTCCTCTTTTTCACCTCATTTCCACCATATATTCATTCAATTTAAGTGGTTAAATTACCTTGTTTTGATAGGTAAGTAAGGGGGGAAGCTATATTTATGTTGTTCTCCCTACAACAATGTGCACATGCACTTTTTATGGCCTAGCTAGATCTATGTATGTTCGTGGTGTTGCATATGTTTGTGGTGTTGCATATGTGTTTGTGTTTGGAGGTCTACCGGTATTTGAAATGCGATAGTTGCCAATATTTTGCCGGAATGTTGATTCATTTCCGTTTTGGCGAGAATTTTGGCAGTAAGCATTCCTTTTGGTCCTATTTTTAGGGAAAGTCATGCCAAATTTTTTCTTGGTTCTAAAATATCGTTTTGCTCTACCCCGCAGGCGACCATGGTCCGCATGATGACCGAAGGCATCGTGAATAGGTTTTTGAGGTCTGCGAAGGCCGAGATGCTTCAAAAGAACGAGACGGAGATAAGATGTCCGTGTCGAAGATGCAAGCTGAAGAGCCTTATTGCGGACCCGGAATCCGGGCAGGTGCGGGACCACCTTCTCTTGCGTGGTTTCATGGATGGCTATCGGTGGCAAGGTGATGAATATGACTACGAAGTCGTCCATGGGGGCCGGGCAAGAAATGAGGAAGGGCAGCAAGACAACCACCGTGGCTCGGGCAGGCGAGAAGACGAAGAATCCCCAGGAGATGATCACGATGTTGATGCTGTACACAGTCATCATGTAGAAGATGCAGGACATGATGATGAGGAAGATGCCGGAGCAGACGACGGGCATGATCATGAATATGACGATGCCGGCGGAGCAGACGACGCTGGACCATCGATGGGCTGGGTGCAGGACCCTCATATTCAAGAGCTGCTTCTCAAGCAGACGGATAACGCAAGAGCTGCCGCCCGAGAGAAAGCTAAGATGGATCAAACTGAGTTAGACGCGGTTACTCCATTGTATGAAGGATGCAGGCCCGAGGATACCCGCCTGAAAGTAACGCTCATGGCTCTGGAGATGAAGGTAAAACACAAAATGACCGACGCATGCTTCGACGAGAACATGTCATTCTGGCACGAACGTCTTCCCAAGGGGAACAAGTGCCCGAGCAGTTTGGAGGGGGCGAAGAAAATTTTGTGTCCTCTGGATTTACCGCACGTGAAATACCATGTGTGCATGAACAATTGCATCATTTATTGGGACGAGCACGCGGAGTCTACCATATGTCCGGTGTACGGCGTCACTCGATACAAGAAGAGGAAGAAAGCTCCTCGAAGAGTGGTGTGGTACTTTCCGGTCACTCCTCGTCTGCAGCGGTATTTCGCGGACCCTAAGGTAGCAAAGCTCCTGCGTTGGCACGCGGATAGGGAGGAGAAGAAGCGAGAAGATGACGCAAATGATCCGGAGATAGATAAAAAGACAAGATGCTGAGTCACCCTAAGGATGCGAGCCAGTGGCAAGCGTTGAACTTCGAAGACCCAGAATTTGGGAACGATCCAAGGAACATCGTTCTGGGCGCGAGCACCGATGGAGTCAATCCGTTTGGCAGCCAGAGAAGCACACATAGCACCTGGCCTGTGTTTGTCTGGATGTACAACCTTCCCCCCTGGTTGTGCATGAAGAGGAAGTACATTCACATGAGTATGCTAATTGAAGGACCGAAACAACCAGGGAACGACCTCAATCTATATCTGGGGCTGCTGAAAGAGGAGCTTGACACGCTGTGGAAAACGCCAGCCAATACATGGGACGCCGCAGAGAAAGAATATTTCCCTATGAGAGTCGCGCTGCTCACGACGGTGCACGACTATCTCGGTTACGGATATGTCGCGGGGCAGGTGGTCCACGGATTTTCTGGATGCGTCAGGTGCATGGATGACACAACGTATCGCCAGCTAGATAGAGATCCCGGGTCTTTGAAAATCGTGTTCATGGGACATTGAAGGTGGCTTCGCGACGATGACCTGTGGAGAAAACGCAAGGATCTCTTCGATGGTGAAACCGAACCCCGAGGACGCCCGCGTACGAGGAGCGACGAGGAAATAGACGAGTTGTTGAAAAATTGGAAAGACTGCCCACTGCCGGGAAAGAAGCAAAAGGCACCAGAGCCGGGAAAGAAGCGAAAGGCGCCAGAGCCGCTGCTGAAGGTATGGAAAACGAGGTCTGTTTTCTGGGACTTGCCATACTAGAAGATCCACCGTGTGCCTCACAGCCTTGATGTCATGCATATCACGAAGAACGTGTGCGAGAGTCTGCTTGGTACCCTGCTCAACATGCCAGAGAGGACCAAAGATGGGCCGAAAGCAAGGGCAGACTTGAAATCAATGGGCATCAGGCAGGAGCTTCACGCTATATATGATGATGATGATGATGATGATGAGGCGAAGCAGGATACGGAAAGTCGTCGCAAAGGCAAAAAGGCCAAGAAGACCGGAAATGACTACCCTCCCGCGTGCTTCACTCTAGGTCAGGAGGAGATCAAGTAGTTTTTCACGTGCCTCGTAGGAGAAAAACTTCCTTACGGTTACGCGGGGAAGATAAGCAGATACCTAGACCCAGTGAAGCTGAAGTTCAGCGGGATGAAGTCTCACGACTGTCACGTGCTGCTGACACAGATACTTCCAGTTGCAATCCGTGGGATCATGGACGCGCACGTCCGTGAAACCCTATTTAGCCTATGCAACTTTTTCGACGTCATTTCTCGGAAGTCTGTTGGCGTGAGGCAACTCAGAAGGCTACAGGAAGAGATCGTGGTGATACTATGCGAGCTTGAGATGTACTTCCTGCCCGCATTCTTCGACGTTATGGTGCATCTGCTGGTCCATATCGTGGACGATATCATCCAACTCGGGCCGACATTCCTGCACAGCATGATGCCGTTCGAAAGGATGAATGGTGTCATCAAAGGATACGTTCGCAACATGTCACGTCCAGAGGGAAGCATAGCCAGGGGCTTTCTGACCGAAGAGTGCATCTCCTACTGCACGAATTATTTAGGCATCGAGAACCCCGTTGGTCTGCCCGTCAACAGGCACCTCGGCAGGCTCGCTGGATGGGGTCATCGTGAGGGTCGCCGCGAAATGCATGTCGACTTCGAGGGTCGACTCGCCGACTTTGAAAGAGCAAACCTAGTCGTGCTACAACACATAGACGTGGTCGATCCTTGGGTGGTAGAGCACAAAACCTTTATTAAGAGGACGTACAATGACCGAGGCCAATAGAGGACGGACGGAGATATACTCAAAGAGCACAACTCATGTTTCACGCGTTGGTTCAAGCAGAAGCTTCTGTCGTACCCTTTACATGAGGATTCTTCCGCGGAAGAACAACTCATTTTGCCTTGTCACAGGGCGCCGAGCACAACCTAATGACCTATGAGGTGTACGATATCAACGGCTACACATTCTACACCGAGGCCAAGGACATGAAGAGCGATGGTTATCAGAACTCCGGGGTAACGATGGAATCCTACACCGGTAACGACAAGGACAGATACTACGGAAGGATCGAGGAGATCTGGGAGCTGAGCTATGCTGGAGAGAAGGTCCCGATGTTCCGTGTCAGATGGGCGAAGAGCGTCCTAAAAGAAGACCGGTTTTTCACCACCATGGTTATACCCGAAGCCAAATCCAAGACCGCGGGCACAAACGTCACCGCGAAAAATGAGCCATGGGTACTGGCTTCCCAAGTGGACCAATGCTTCTTCATTACCGACCCATCAAAGCCCAGTCGTGTTGTCGTGAGGAGAGGCAAAAGGAAGATCATCGGAATGGATGGAGTAGCCAATGAGCAAGACTTCGACAAGTATGGCGACCCGAGGATCGAACATGACGACGATGATGAAGTAGCAGCATACACCACAAGAAGAAGCATGACCACCCTACCTAAAGGACGTCCGTTCCATAGAAGAACTCCATTTGCAAAAAAGAAGGGCAAGAAGATTGTGAACAGATAGCTAGCTAAGATCGATTATATTTTAATCATAGCCTTCATTTCTCGATTGTATTTCATGGGCACTTTTTGAACTATCATGAATATTTTTAAATTTCATGGACACTCGATCTCGACCCCCTCCATCTCGATCGCTATCCTACCTCGCCAGATCCAGTCCCCCTCGCCGCCGAGCACCCCCCGGTCCACCGGCCACCGCCGCCGACCCCCCGCACCCTCGATTCCCCTACTCAACCGCCGCCGCCGACCCCCCGCACCCCTTCCCTACTCAACCGCCGCCGCCGACCCCCCGCACCCCCCGCGCCCTCCCCCGCTCCACCGGCATTACTGTTTGATGATATTTTTAAAAAAATTATTACTGTCTTATAAAAAAATATTACTGTTATGATTTAAACAAGTTTGAACATATTTAAACACAAATAAGTATCAAACAGCATTTTAAATGCATAAAAAAATTGTGGAGCCTAGGAATCGAACCCAGGACCTCCTAGTGTGAGAACTGGCTGCTGACCAGTCGAGCTAGTAGAGGGAACTTGGTGTGGATCAGGTCAGGTGGAAGATAACCTGTTGGCTCGAGCAGAAATCAAAAAAAATACTAATGGTGCACCAGGGTGAGGTGTGCCATTAGTATGGATGTACTTATGGCGCACCGAGGGGTGGTGCGCCATTAGTATTGTGCCGCCCCCATCCATATTTCCTCCCCGGCCCAAACCTATCCCCTCTCTCTCCCTCGCCCTCGCCCTCGATCCCCTTCCCCTCTCCTCTCCCGACGTCACTGCCCCGCCGCCTCAACGCCCTGACGTCGGCGCCGCTCTCCCCGTCGCCCCACCTCGTTGGACGCCATCGCCCCACCGCCCTCGTCGCCGGCTGCCTGGACGCCGCCCCGTCCACACCGCCCGTCCACCTTGTCGGGCTCCTCCTCCCGCTCCGCGTCCTCGGGCTCCTCCCGCTCGTGCTCGTGCTCCTGCTCCCTCTTGTCGTCCTCCTCATCGCCGCTCCCCTCCCGCCGCCAAGCGCAGGTGAGCAACCGCCGCCCTTCCCTTCCCCTCCCCTCCCATCCTCCCCCGCCACCGCACAGCCCCGGATCCATCCTCGTGCGGATCCTCCCCGCCATAGCTTAGGATGGATGATTCTGATGTGTGAAATTACAAATGTATATGTGTCCTGCTTGTTAAATTTTCTATGTTGTCAAGCGTAGCCACTTCTAGGATCGAATAATACAGATGCAGGTTTTTAGTATCTATATTGTACAAGGTATTTAAAATAACCATGTTCATTGGAAAATGTGTTTTTGAGTGATGCTTGAGATAGGATGGAAACTGAAGTTAATTGCCAGAGACTTGCCATGTGCTGTGTAGTTTAGCTCCATTATTAGAATGGCAGACTTTGAAAACGAGCATATGTTCTCTTCTTCTACTTCTTCTTTTTCTGAAATTAGAGAAGATTTGGCGGCTGCTGCTGCAAAGCAAGTCAAGTCTTTGTGTGCTTGCGTGAGAATAAGATAGCCAGCAGCACCACCTTTGTAGCCTCCTTTGTGTCATTGCGCATGGGCTTCATCCTCATTCCTCCCTCCTTTAACCGCCATGTCAAAAGGCAGGCGCATCAAAGCAATGATGATACACTCTTTAAGCCGCCAGTGATGAATGCAATTAACTTCTTCCTTTTTTGGCTGCCCATTATTCCCTAGCTAGTGCTCGCTTTTCTGCAGGGCTGTTGCTGCTGCTGCTTTAGTTTTCATGCCCAATCAACCAATTCTCCTTTTATCCATTTGATTGGCTCCTATTTTAATTGCAGAGGATAAGAAGAACTTGCTCTGTTCTTGCTTGTACACCAATCTCTGCTTCAACTGCTGCATTTACTTTAATGTAACAGTCTTGTACCCAATGCTTCAGTGGCAGTGCATCCTAAGCAATGGACTCCACTTGGTAGAGTGGTACAGTTAGTATTAGTACTAGAATGTTCTCTTGCTTCTACAGAGAAGGAAGGAAGGACTTCAGAGTTCAGATAGCACTATTGTTCTCACGGGTAGGGTGTACGCGACGATCTTACGGAGAGAAAGCATTCATTTTTTGCCCAATTTATGCTGCTGAGATGGTACTTGTTGGGAATTTATTACCATGTTCTCTGAGTTGGTTCATACTGATTTCTGGGCAGTTTGTGTGTAGGCACTTGTGCAGCACTACAGGTACAGGTTTCTTCAGTAGCTTTGTTTTGGGCATAGGGTGTTTCATACAAAATACCCAACACATGGTCTTATCTCTTCTTCTTTTTTTGTGACAACTCACATGGACCTCTCCTGGCCCATTCGTATTTTTTGTAAGGCTTTTATCGGTTTGGTTAATTGTAAAATCTTATGAGTGTTTGCTCCATGATCTACGCGCAAAGTATTTTTAGATTCTCGGTGCAGTTATTTAGGGGGGGTTATTTGCTTGCTATATATATAGGGAAAGTCATTGCTCTGTTTTCAGTATTTTCTGATCCAGCACCTTTACACGGAAACTGAAACTGCTTCACTGTCATCTTATCAATATTTAAGCCGCCAGTGATGAATGCAATTAAGTTCTTCCTTTTTTTGGTTGGCCATTATTCCCTGCTGGTGCTTGCTTTTCTGCAGGCTGCTGCTGCTTTAGTTTTCATGCCTAACTAAGAACCATAAAAAAAACACTCATCTTTTAGTCCAGTTGGCGACACAGAAGATGCATCAGCGTCTTGCCGCCATGCTTAGTTTTTTTATCCATTCTCAGTTTTCTATCTGTCATACCAATATTAGTTATGTACAGTTCTCATCTTATGTAATGTTCAACTCTGACTAAACAGGTTCTGCAAACGGTCTTTTACTGCACTTGACTGAAGAAGTAGGTGTCTGCTATATCCTGCACTTGAGGTGAGTTGTGTTCTCGGGTTTACATTGCAATGGGCACTCTTCTTGTAAACACAAATTCAGATTTATATACTATATGCTGGCATGACTGTTTTTATTAGGCAGGACAGTGCAATAGTTGATGTATCTTGGGTTAATATTAACCTAACTATTCTTTTTTCCTTAGGTTAATATTTAAATGTCCAGTGTATATATATTTGAAAATGATTGCTGCTAGATGTTAATTTGCTGGTACTAGCTAGAATTTGGCACTGAAAAGCAAAAGCAAAAGCTAATTAACTGCTGGGTAATAGCACTGGTACTAGGTAGCTAAAATATGCGTTCTGAAACACTAAGAGCAGAAACACTTACTATATACATATGCTCAAGAAACACTTACTAACCAGAAAAGGTTTTGACTTGAATCTGTTAGTATTTTTCTGCATTTTCTCACATTCTTCTTGTATCTGATCCAGTATTGCTTGTAGTGGTTTGTCCAAAATGTTGAATGATACTGCTTGGAGATGCATATGTTGTTTCACCTCTTCACATGCCAATGTATTTTCCATGTTGTGATGGAGGCCTTTTTTGCCTTGTCCACCCGTGAGGCCCTTGAGTTTGCTGGAATGTCGATTAACTTTCGTTCCGGCAAATTCGGGTACTCCATATGTCCTATTTTCAGCAAAGGTCATGCTGAAATTTTCTGTGAATTTTAGCATGACTTTGCTAAAAATAGGACATATGAGGTACTTGTGACTAATGCATGGGCCGGGGTATCTTAGTAGTTAATTAAGTAGGATCAAGTGCCCCGACGTACTTGTGACTAATGCATGGATTTTAGGGTGCCTCGGTGTCGATAAAAACCGAAATGATGAAAGCTTAGGCTTTTAGGGTGCCTCGGCGTCGAAAATCCCTCAATGATAAAAGCTTAGCTTTTAGGATGCCTCGGTGTCGACAAACCCTAAATGATGAGACCATGATCTTGTTCCTTGACAATAACCCCTTTTTGACCAAACTTTTTCCTATTTAGAGAGAAACATGGCCAACAACGATGAGGCCGGGGGTTCGGGCGGCAAGGCATTTTGGGAGCTGTCCTGGGAGATGGAGGAACAACCTCACTTGTATGAGGACGCCGCCTTCCCCACCGATCCTGAGACCACTGATGGTACCGCCGAGGATGACCCCACTGATGCCACCACTGATGGTGCCGCCGAGGATGCCACCATTGATGATGGCGGCGCACGCACAGATGGCAGCCAACGGAAGAGGCAACGGAAGGACCGGCGCCCGACCGTGCTCCGCACCCTCAAGGAGGAAGTTACTGAAGTGGACTCCGACGGGAATCCAACGGCGCCCGAACGAATAGTCAAGGGGTACTCGCTTTGGCTCGGGTGCATTCTCCGGAGCACCGTGTCGATCAACACCGAGAACCCGAGGCATCCTGACCGAGGGAATTTGCGCAACCTCCTCTTCACGAAGCTGCACGAACGATACAAGTTCCCCGCTGAATTTGAAAACACAAGACTCAAAGGGAATAAAGTGAACAATGCTGCCCTCACGAAGATGAGCAAGGCCCTGTCTACTTGGAAAAGCAATGTGAAGAGAATGATCAAGAAAGGTGAGAGTTATGAGAAGATCAAGGAGAAAAATCCTTCGATCACCGAAGATGACTACGACGACTTCAAGATCAATTGCTCGGGCACCGCAAACTCCGAATCAAGTAAGTTGGGGAAAGAAATGCGGGAGCTGAACTTAGGGGAACACACACTCGGTCTCGGCGGTTACAGAGTGGCGGAGCCTATATGGGACAAGGAGGTGGCGGACCGTGCTGAGCAAGGCCTACCGCCCCTCTTCGATAAATACGTTGACAAGCAGACCATGAACTTTGTCAGGGCCCGGTACAAGAAGGACCCAAGAACAAAGGAGCTTACCACGGATCCGAAGACCAGGGCGCTTGAGCTTGTTCTGGTAAGGAATACACCCCCGTGTAATTAGCTCCATATGGTTGCATTCTAATTAATGAAGCCAAATTTATAAATGGTTCACATTCCTTCCGCAGGCGACTGAAAGCAGTAGCGCGGGGTCGACTAAGAGCAACCCTTGGGACACCACTCTAAATAGGGCGTTGAATGTAATGAAGAACAAGGATAAGCTCAGTAAGCCGACGTCAGCTGGTCGTGTGGCCGGCAAAGGCTTGTCGACAAAATGGTCGTCATACTATAACACTGGTGGGCGAAAGGAGAAAAAGACCAGCTCGGAAAGCCAGGTGCGCGAGGTTCAAGAACTCAGGGCACAGGTGGCGCGGATTCCGGAGATTGTCCAAGAGCAAGTGCAACAACAACTCGGAGCGACGATCACCGCCATTGTGCCTACCTTGATCCAGGGGAATAGTGCATGGATTGCAAGCGGCCAACAGGGGCCGCCCCCGATTCCTAGCTTCACGGCCAGCAACTCGCAGAACGCGATGGCGGGGCCATTGGTGTCTCCGGCGGAGGCGGCATTGGTGTCTCCGACACCGGCACGGGAGCTTAATGCACCCGGGTGTATGCCGGCCGCCACCTCTGCAGCAAGCGGCCCCTCCGTCAACTGCACGCCCGCCGTTGGCGGTGCCTCGACATTAGCCGAGCTCGACGCCATCATCACGTTAACTAATTAAGCCTCTCTCGGTCGAGGACTTCATCTCCTTGCCTTTGACTGGGCATCCCTGACGCCCTACATGTTTTCGCAGGGCGCCGCCGATGTTCCATGCACTCTCCTGCACTTCGAGAACAACGAGTTGGTCGATGTCGCCAAGGGCAAAATCGTTCAACCGGGCAACCCCTTGTTCCACGGTACCCAGATGCCACCCAACTTGTTTAGGGTTCAACTGGTTCGGGTGCTGCCAGGCCGCGGCGAGTTGTTACCTCCGATTCTACTCGTCGGGTCCGACGATGATGACATGATGACCCTCAGCGCCTGCCTGAGCTGGCCCCTGCTTTGGCCGAAGAGCCACATTTGTTTGGGGGCGGGGGACACCACCCCAAAGACAACACCGCCAGTCGTGCCGGCGCCAAGTCGGCCCCATGGCAAGACCGCCGCAACGGTGCCGGACATCCCTATGCCACTGGATCCAAACATGCATATGGCACAGGATCAGAACGACGATGACGACGATACATTTGCCAACGTCGATCAGTACTTTGCCGATCATGGGTACAGTGGCGACTTCATGGGGCCTCCTTCTCAAGAACCCAACCCAACAAAAGACGTGCGCGATCTAGCTGGTACCGCAGAGAAGCCAAGTTGCAACAAGCGTCGTCTGCCGTTCAGCTCTCAGGAGACGCCTCCAGCTGCCGACTTCACCGAGCCTCAGATAGGCGAGGTCCGAAATATTATCAGCCCCAACACACTCAAGAAGGCGGTCTGTGAGCAGAACTCGGTCCCATTACATGAGAAGAAGAAGGCACACAAAAGAAAGACTAACAAGGGTGCGGGCCAGCCGGCACCGAGTACGAATCGTGCTCAGGACGGGCCACCTTCACCTGAGGATATCTCGAGGAGGGTGCATGTGGCGGGTAGGCCGATGCTACCGAGAAATATGCTCGATGCCGCAACCAGTGCTATGTGGAGTCTGCATGACAGTGTTCTTTCTTTGGAGAAGCGGCGTCTCGGAGAGAAGGATGTGGCATACCCAGTTTTCGCGGCCAAGGTGCCAGAGGGCAAGGGCTTTGTGGATAACTCCATCGGGGGTACAATCGTCCTGCGGTTTGATGACATCCACGCTATGTTGAACCTTCATCCGCTGCACTACACCTTCATTCGGCTATTTTCGCTGAGTATGGAGATGCGGATCATTCACGACAAGACCTCGGACATCGTGATAGTCGACCCCTTCTACATGCGTGCCAAGATCTTGGGCAGCGCTGGGGACCGGCAAGTCGCGACTTCTTACCTCGAAGGCGTCATTCTGGCAAACCAAGATAAGGATAACTTCCTCGTGCCTTACTTTCCCGAGTAAGTCCTCCCCTCAACCGCCCCGTAACATATGAATTCTTAGATTTCGATCGTTTTTCTTTTAACATCCCGTGTTTTCTACAGTGACACACATTGCACGCTCATCCTCCTAAGCCCCAAATATTCCATGGCCACGTATTTCGACCCGGACCGTCAGTCGAACGTAGACTACACAAATGTCAAGAAGGTTCTTGATGATGTTCTCCCCGGCTACGTCAAATCTGGAGGCACCTTCACCAGGCCTATTCGTAAGTACGGCAAGCACGTGTTCTCCCACAATACGACGTTCTGCTGCGTCAAGCAGCCGCCTGGCGGTCGGAAGGGTGCCTACTACACCATCCATCACATGCGGGCGATCGTACGGGACCATCATCAACTTCTGCTACCGAGTAAACTCAAAGATTGGGCCGTGAGCATGTCGGCAATCCAGGACGTGGGCATCAGACAAGAATTCTTTCGCATCCAGTCGGAGTTTGTGGAAATCATCCATCAAGATGTCCTTCGTACCTCAGGGCAGTTCTACCTTAGAAATCAACTGTCCAACAGTGACATCGACACAATGCTACAAATGCAGGCTGACAATGACCGTTATTTCATGACTCCCACGATAGACGGCGGCTTCATCCATGCTCCGGTCCCTTGAGTCGAGTTGAAAGCAGTGATGCTGTGTCTAGTTCTGAAACATCGATTGGCTCATGTTGTAATTAAACTTTAATGAACTTGTAGTATGTCTCTTTTGTTTCGAGAGTCGTTCAACTTAGATGTAATCGATGCTATTAATGTCTTGCTTTTCTCTTCCGATCGTTCTGTTGCATACTTATATATTGCTTATGTATTGTCTGTGAATTGGTACTAACGTTTCGTTTGGCTACTACATAGCGATGCCGTCGTATGTCGTGTACAAGGGTAAGGTTCCCGGAGTCTACGACGACTGGGAGGAGTGTCGGAGACAGGTTAACCGATTTAGCGGTAACAGTTACAGAGGGTACACCACTAGGGCCGAGGCCGAATCTAGATACGCCCGCTATCTAGCGGGAGAGGGGAGGGAGCGCTGGAGGAACCGGATGAAGATGAGTTTCACCGTGATTATGCTCATCGTGATGACCGCAGCTCTCTTCTATGTGATGGTAGTTTAGATGATTGATATCGACTTGTAATGTGAAGACAAACTCGCTACTCGCGGTCTCGAGACTTGTAATATAATGTTCTATCTTTGTTTGGTCTTTTCAATTCGGAGACTAATATGATGAATTGTATTCGGAGACTAATATGATGAATTGTTTTCAGAGACTAATCTTCTATTGTATTCGATGAATCTGTTGTTGATGTGTGCTATCTATATTTTGTCCAATAATACATTTTGTAACCTATGCAAAAACAGAAAATTAAAAAAAACTAATATTCATACTAATGGCGCATCACATCACAGTGCGCCATTAGTATGCGAAAGGATACTAATGGCGCATCATTAAACAGTGCGCCATTTGTATGCCGAAGTTACTAATGGCGCATCTTGTTGTTGTGTGCCATTAGTATGCCAAAGCACCTGGGTATACATGGCCCCCTGGGAGGCATACTAATGGCACACTGTTGTATATACTAATGGCGCATCTGAGGTGCGCCATTAGTATACCAGGTACTAATGGCGCACCTGTGGTGCGCCATTAGTAAAATATACTAATGGCGTGGCACTAATGGCGCACCATTAATGCGCCATTAATGGCCAAATTAGGTGCGCCATTAGTAGGCCTTTTCCTAGTAGTGCAAGCTTGAGCGATGCTTTCTCCATCGCGAGGCCAGAAATTATATATATAATTGCGATCACGGTGAACAAGATGTATAGGGTAATACTTTTGATGAAATTCCAACTTCAATCTTTTATACTTCCATGATCTCATATCATCACATAGCCTATACCATATCAATGTGTCTCCCTTCAAAGATAAAGGGAAGACCTTCTTCTTAGCAACATCATCGGGTATACCTGCAAGCTTAAATAATCCACAAACTTCATCCACGTATATTAAGTGATCATCAGGATGCTTTGTTCCATCTCTTGTAATAGGGTTAGCTAGCAGTTTTTCCATCATACCCGAAGGAAATTCAAAAGGACTTTCATTTTCAATAGGTTCAGTAGGTTGAGGAGCAAATCTTTGCTCTACTAGACGGGGTGAAGATACCCCGAACAAGCCCCTGAGAGAATTACTTTCCATAGTAGCAAGTGACAGTAAATTTCAGCACACTATATAAATTTTTCCTTACCAAAGGCGCTACACTCCCCGGCAACTGCGCCAGAAAAGAGTCTTGATGATCCACAAGTATAGGGGATCTATCGTAGTCCTTTCGATAAGTAAGAGTGTCGAACCCAACGAGGAGCAGAAGGAAGTGATAAGCGGTTTTCAACAAGGTATTCTCTGCAAGTACTGAAATAAGTGGTAACAGATAGTTTTGTGATAGGATAAATTGTAACGAGAAACAACTAACAAAAGTAAATAAAGTGCAGAAAGGTGGCCCAATCCTTTTTGTAGCAAACGACAAGACGGAACAAACTCTTATATAAGGAAAAACGCTCCCGAGGACACATGGGAATATCGTCAAGCTAGTTTTCATCACGTTCATATGATTCGCGTTGGATACGTTGATAATTTGATATGTGGGTGGACCGGTGCTTGGGTGTTGTTCTTACTTGAACAAGCATCCCACTTATGAGTAACCTCTATTACAAGCATCCGCAACTACAACAAAAGTATTAAGCTAAACCTAACCATAGCATGAAACATGTGGATCCAAATCAGCCCCTTACGAAGCAACGCATAAACTAGGGTTTAAGCTTCTGTCACTCTAGCAACCCATCATCTACTTATTACTTCCCAATGCCTTCCTCTAGGCCCAAATAATGGTGAAGTGTTATGTAGTCGGCGTTCACATAGCACCACTAGAGGCTAGACAACATACATCTTATCAAAATATCAAACGAATACCAAATTCACATGACTACTAATAGCAAGACTTCTCCCTTGTCCTCAGCAACAAACGTAATTACTCACAAAGCATATTCATGTTCATAATCAGAGGGGTAATAATATGCATATAGGATCTGAACATATGATCTTCCACCAAATAAACCAACTAGCATCAACTACAAGGAGTAATCAATAGTACTAGCACCAATCCCAGACTTTGAGACAAGAATTGGATACAAGAGATGAACTAGGGTTTGGAGATGAGATGGTGTTGGTGAAGATGTTGATGGAGATTGCCCTCTCCCGATGAGAGGAGCATTGGTGATGACGATGGTGATGATTTCCCCCTCCCAGAGGGAAGTATCCCTGGCAGAACAGCTCTGCCGGAGCTCTAGATTGGTTCCGCCAAGGTTCCGCCACGTGGTGGCGGAGACTCATCCCGAAAAGTTCCTTTTTATTTTTTCTCATCGAAAGACTTCATATAGCAGGAGATGGACGTCGGAGACCCACCAGGGGCCCACGAGGTAGGGGGTAGGGTGTGGGCCCCCTGGCCTTCATCTTTGGTGAGGATTTTTCTTTATTTATTTTAAGATGTTCCGTTGAGTTTCAGGACTTTTGGAGTTGCGCGGAATAGGTCTCTAATATTTTCTCCTTTTCCAGCCCAGAATTCCAGCTGCCGGCGTTCTCCCTCCTGATGTAAACCTTGTAAAATAAGAGAGAATAGCCATAAATATTGTGACATAAAGTGAAATAATAGTCCATAATGCAATAAATATCGATATAAAAGCATGATGCAAAATGGACATATCAGTATCATGGATTGTTGAACGACTCCCTCGTTGCTCTAGGAATTCTCTGTTTGCAAACAAGAAGACATACAAAAACATTTAGATCAACACAGTGAATCATGTGAAACAACATGGAAAGAGAAAAGAATGAAGCA
The DNA here is from genome assembly GCA_034509565.1 of Triticum monococcum. Taxonomy (NCBI): domain Eukaryota; kingdom Viridiplantae; phylum Streptophyta; class Magnoliopsida; order Poales; family Poaceae; genus Triticum; species Triticum monococcum. The sequence goes on from CM067842.1 coordinate 760,382,514, forward strand.
CTTGGGCGGCCAATGCTTACCAAGAAGGTGGACATGTCGGTTTTTGTAAGGACTTTGGTATATGAAGTGAGAACTGCAGCCCAGTCTGTTGCCGGTGCAACTGCTAGTTCTATTGCCGCTGCATGGGCCAGAGCAGATACTTGTGCAAGTGTTGGTGCAGGTGCCGAAACCGTTGCCGGTGCCCGTGCCGGTGCGACTGGTAGTGCCATTGCTGATGCCGGAGATGGTGCTCCTTGTAGAGCTGGTGCCGGTGTCGGAGCAGGTGCCGGTGTCGATGGCCGATCCTCCGATAGATCAACCTGAACCACTGACGCGGTCGGTGCCCAATCCTCGGCTGAATCAGACTGAGCTGCTGTCGCTGTTAGTGCAAGAGCAACTGCCGGTGCTTGATTCATTGCTGAAGGTGGTAGTGATGTGCAAGACAGCCGCGATCGTGTCTGGTCTGCTATGATCAGCTTTCTAACTTGACTAGGCTCCGTGACCGTGATCCACTCTTTTTCTTCATTTCTTTTAAATGCGAGAAGGAATAATTGTGGCGTTTTGTTAAACCAAACTGCAGTTCATCATAGGGATTGAACTTGTACTCTGACAATAGACTGATCCATTTTTTCTAGCAATATAAGTGATGGACAGTGCCTTCATTACTGACATGACATAAGAAGTGAAACCTGCCAAAATATCCATCATAGAGCAAACCAAACGGTTTATTCTATGACGAATGTCACATGGAAAAACCTGCATCGTAAAATTGCAGCAAAAGAAAGTGAACATGACATTAAATCAATAATATTTAGACAATAAATCAATAAGATTTACTTGATGTGACACGAGTGAATCCTTACCAGGAAATCACTATGTTGAAGTACTAAACAGAAGATTGGTCGTCCAAGTACGTGTGGCATGCAGGGCCCCCGCCTACTCCCACAAGCAGGACAGTCCAAAGGTCATGACAAATCGTATGGATCGAACATCCATGGGACTGGAAATCCTGGTGGGTGCGATAAACCATGCAATGCATACAGATATTGGAGTGTAACCATAATTGATAAACTGTCCTCACAAAAAAGATGATCTGGATACTTCAAAATATATAGATTAAATTGAGTGGACAGACATTAACATAGACTGTTCTCAAGACTCACCACACACCAAAAGCGGCAGTACTAAACAATACAGGGTTCACAAACACAAATCAAGTACTGAACAGTAGTACTTACTACAGATAATTAAACTCTGCAGACTATGTCTTGCCACCGACCTACGGGATGAACCCCACATAACTGACTAGGCCATGGACTTCGTGAGAGATTTCTACCGGCACCATCACCATCTCCTCAACCTTGGAGAACCTAACAGAGTGGTCTTTCCACTCATAAACATGACGATGAAGACAGGATGCATCAGATTTGTCAGGACGCTTTACAAGAACCACACCCTTCATAATCGAAGGCACAGCCGAGAAATTGTCGTGGTCAAGTACAGCCTTGAGAACACGTCTGACAACAATGCTACAGGAAAACACTAGCTCCGGACACGTGGCGACAAGGACGCAGTAGCTGGATAGTTTAGTAGTAGAACTCATCCTCAGGTCTTCCAGTTCACATGGCATGACTTTGAGAACTTTATCTCCATCGTGGACCTGGTTCTAATTCGAACAGAAACCAAATATTTTATTACTACCTCCGTTCAGAATTATAAGATGATTCACGATATTTTACTCCATATATGACTACATATACGCACAAAAATGACTGAATAAAGACACTAGAACATGTCTTCAAAGGCATGAGAGCAGAGGGATTACTTGCAATATCCATAACACAAGTTACTGATGCAAACATACCCTCTTCAAAGGTAGCGTTGATGTTCATAAAGTAGGTGAAAGTAATCAATAAGAAATCAGTGTCAACCTCTCGCATGTTTTGATCAAAAGAGGAATTTAGAACCGCCATTTGGCACACAAAAATCACATGCAAGATCACCCAGAAAGTGGTACTAATAGTACTAGTACTGCGTGTTAGATGAAAAAACACGATCAAGATCGAGAAAAATATTAGCAAGAGAAGAGATATTACCTGGACTTGCTTAATGAGGGATCCCGGAGAGGGGGGCTTGGATAGGGCGATGGCTTTGAGCTTGTCTGTGGTAGTCTCGGCGGGGTGCTTGCGCTTCTTCATGCCATGAGCCTCGACGGTTTTTGCGAGAGCCATAGACATCACTTCGGCCGGTGCTCCAGCGTCCATCAAGAAACTGCCAAATAGAAATAAAAGAAAAGAAACCATAATCACAAGCCCAAAAGAAGAACACAAAGGAGTTATAGGATCGGTCTCGGGGTTGCAAGACCGGGCCTTGGCCAAAATCAACACCATTGATGCGCTCACCTTTCCTTCTTTGGGAGAGAAGAACAATGGCAGAAGTAGGTCGTGGTTTTCTTGAAGAAATGAGGAACAAAATGAGGGAGAATCGAGGGTTGGGTAGAGAGGAAGCTGAGAGAGAAGAGTGAACTAATGGTTGCTTCATCCGTCCAACATACTACTGGAAAGGAGGGGGTTTTGTGATTTGACGGCTCATTGGGCATTACTGCGACGCTTCGATCGGGGAAGTCTACCGTGCAGTTGGGCACACTACTATGGAGTAATTGAGTGCGTGGCTGGTGGACCCTGATGATGGCTATCCCACACGTCGCCGAAAGGGAGTAGCAAAGTTCCCGATGACTGTCGAGGAGGATGCGCATGGTAGAGTGAGTCCACTATTTTTTCTGAAGAAAATAAATTATTACAACAAGCGTTTCCACTCTTACGACGGAGGAGTGTGATACACGGTAGCCACTTGAACATACACAGTGCTCCTACTACTAGGCATGTGCAGTGGTTCATACGTCAGTACTACATAATATTGTTGCTAGTGTAGGAGTAAGATATGACGATAACAAATGATATTGTGCGCATGTTAACTATATGAACAGTAATGTAACTATATTGAGATGAGAATGCAACCAAACACACCCACATGCTTTGCGCTACAGTGACTGATCTGCACTGTCTGATTTTAATCCAACGGCCATGTTGCGCCGAGACATGGACATGCCCATGCAAAGGACGCCTAAACACCACCGAAGTCCCTCTGCTTCTCGAGGCGCGTGACGTTGGTGATGCAGGGTGCAACGGCCCGCAGAGCCCACTCCCGGTCGATGGGAGACAGCTCGTAAAAGACAGCGTCCAATGGCACGAATGGATTCCGGTGACGGAGCCCTGAGATGATTCGCTCGACAACGGCGACGGCAGCCCGCAACCCCTCCTTGTCCAGCTCCGCCCCCACCATCGCGCGGAGATGACTCAGCTCCTCGGAGATATAGGTGAAGGAGGATACTAGGTCAGGAAGTTGCAGCTCGTTGAAGTCGACGGGGTGGTCGAACGGGTTTAGCCCGACTGCCGGCATGGTCACACTAGCACGACGGTAGGCATCGCATAGCCGCAACACGTGTGTGGCAACTTGGTCCACAAAGTGGCCGAAGCGATCCTGGACCACGTCACGATCGACCCGCTCGCGCTCTAGGCGCCTCCCCGGACGGCCTATCGTATCTCCCGCTTTCTGCAGCAATGCCACCGACGCCTCGAGCATCTTTGTGGTGGACGCCTGCCGCTTTTGAAGCTCCGTGAACTCCCGCACATAACGGAGGAGCATGGCACTCCTCTCCTCCTTGAGCTCACAGAGCTCCACGTCCTTGGCCCTTAGCTCCGCATCCTTGGCCTCGAGCTCCTGTGGCAGGCGCCTCACCTCAGACTCCGTGATCTGCTATGCTGCCACGGCACCAGGTACAAGAAATGCGGAGAGGAAGCAAAGGGGGCGAAACGGCTGAAAGGCAATGCAATCTATGGGAAGGCGGAGGGAGCCAGCCGAGGAGCGGGGAATCTTTAGGTTTTCACCATGGGAAAACACCAGTCAACGACTTCTCACATCAAGGAGCAGTGGGTTTTACAGGCGGAGTCATCGTGACTAATTACTGTCGTGCCTGCTCCCGTCAATCAAAAAAATTAAAAATCCTGTCGCGCCTGCTCCCGTCAATCAAAAAATTAAAAACTCCGCCATGACTGTTGCACCCAAAGACTAGAGCAACACAGCGATGGATATTTAAATTTACCTACCGGCAAGGAGATAAAAAAAGGGTGAAAAAACAAATATGGTGGCAGCCTAGCTAATCGGTCACACTAGCCCGACTAGCTAGCCACCATGCTTCATTGATGTACTCAGCTGGAAAGGTGGTATTTCGTGATTTGACGACTCATTTACTTGCTTCGGCGCTACGACCGAGGAGGACCCAGAAAACGCGCGGTAGGGCATCCCACGTCTCGGCAAGGAAGAATATATGCGTGCACCACCCGAGAGGACCCCGAAACCGAGCGGTAGGGTGTGCCACGTCTCGGCACGAAGGAAAATTGTGTGTGTAAAAATATATCAGATGCAGTAGTACCTACGGATCAACCTCGGGACCCAGCCAGTCGGTCGAAAACACCCCACTACCACACAGCTTCATCATGCTAACGTGGCACGGAGGATAGGTTTGGTTAGGTCCATTTCGACGAGACAGAACGTCTCTTGTTGTAGGCGATTCTTCTATTTTCCAAGCTTTTTTAGTTATAATAATGCCACGGCAAGCTAGCGCCAGTCTTCGTGTGTGCCCGTGCGTCTAATAAAGGTTTGATGATGGAGAGGACAGAGAGATCGCAGACCTGGGACCCACCAGTAAGTGAGTCAATGAGCATGCATGTGTTAACGAGGCACTCCCTGTACTCTACTCAACGTACTACTATATAAAATCAAGCTAAGGGACAAAGCCAACAACCGTTGTTGTTTCAGGCTATCGACTTACGCTTTGTAGTCCAGGTTGCCAGTTCGAATCTCGCATTTCAGATTTGTTAGTTTTAGGTCCAAGTTTGATCAATGACAAGTGGGACCCATGTGTGTTGTTCCGATATTTCAGTGTAGGATGGTTTTTTGAACAAACACTTTGCGCGGTTAGACAAGTAACGGCACGAGTTACACATATTTTGCAAGTTTACGAAGAAAAATGACAATGTCATAGAATATCACATCCACCCCGCATCTTAGATGGTATGGTGATACGAGCAAGGTTGTTAGAATTGCGATTTTGAATCGGATCGGAGCTCTGATGGTAGAATCATAAATCATAGAATCTTCACTACCAGGATCGTAGAAACATAGATTTTATGAACTAAAATCATAGAATCAGATGGGTATGTTTGGATCATAAAGTCGTAGAATTGTATAATAGAATCGCGATTCTAACAACCTTGGATACGAGTTTTTACATCGTTGGAAGTGAGATCCAATGGCTTGGGAGTAGTCTTTGTAATTATGCGCAATTTCCAAACTCTCCAAAGGTTTTTTTGCAAATAAACATTCATGCCTCCTGTGTGCCTCTGCATCTTGGATCCAACGGCTCCCCGTTCCTCATATTAGGTGCTCCCCATAGCTTAATTAGCCGCTATAGTGATACGAGCATCTAGGTCGTATGATCTATGATCATGGCACATGCGTAGTACTTGTACTTTCTGCGCAATTCCCAAACTCTCTGAGTTGTATATTGCAAAAACATACAAACCTCCTACTGTGGGCCGTTAGATCTCCGTGAACTAGTATCACCATAGAATCTACGGTGCGGGAACACCTCATATTCACCCGTGCGAGAAAACACCAGGTGCTCTCGCAGCTTGGATGCTACGATGATAGGAGCTTCGAGGTTGTTTGATCTAAGATCCAATGGCATCTGAGCAGTCTTTGTGCTTGTAAGCAGTGGCCGAACTCTTTGGGGGCTTTTCTGCAAAAAACCATTCGAACCTTCGAGGAGTTGCTGGGTCACAAATCCAACGGCTCTGGAGAGCTTGTATCACCAAAGCATCTAAGGTGTGGTAGCACATGATATTCTTACATACAGGAGAATATGATGTCCTCCTTCATCTTAGATGCTACAATGATACGAACTTCGAGGTCGTTGGATATGGGATCCAAGGGCATCTGAGTAGTTTTTGGTACAAATTGTGTGCAATTCTCAAACTCATTAAGGTTTCCTGTAAAAATGTTAAGACATCATGTGAGTTGCTATATCTCAGATCTACAAGCTCCAAGCAACTCGTATCAGCATATAGCATCTAAGGTGTGGGGGCAGATGATATTATCTCGGGGAGGAGGGGCCGGGTGCACAACCAATCAGTGTTTGGGAGCTAGGATGTGGAAAAATATAATCTAAACAATCCTAAACAGAGCTTCACCAATTTATCTAAGGTCGAGGGGTTAACCTCCGACATTCTACATAGCTCCGCCTAAACACAACATTTGCATGTAGTGTAGTACTAGACTTAATATTCATGTTTCAGTTTCCTGTTCATTTTAAATATTGAATTGAGGATCATGCCTGTCTTACATTTCACTCCATGCGTTCCTAAATATTAGTCTTTTCAGATATTTCAAATGGACTGGCACATACGGATGTATATAGACATATTTTAGAGTCTAGACTCACTCATTTTGCTTCGTATGTTGTCACTTGTTGAAATCTCTAAAATACTAATATTTAGGAATAGAAGTAGTACTTTTGAATTTGTTTCATACATGCATGGTTTGGAAAAATAGATGCACTATATACTTATTGGATTGTTGTTGTGTTCGTGTTTTTGTGTGTGGGGGGGGGGCATATGCTTGATACATACAAATTTTTCTCACCACCATATTGTTCATCTTTTAAATTTGAATTTGCAATGAAAAACTTACAAGGGATACCATGAAATGTGAAATCCATGTTGAAATCATTATATCACAAACTCACTCTAATTCAAGAACTCGTCATAAATCAATTACCACGTCGAGATTACTATTTGCAAGGAAAATACGGGCATTGTAATACACATAGATTCATTCAGCAATTTAAAAGATTCCTTTCGTATTCTCGAATGGTACCCAACAGCGTACCAGCCAGACCTTGGCTTGTGTTAATCCTCAAAAAAAACGGGCTCGTGTCCTTTTGGTGGCATGCGTGGTACGCACATTAGCCAACCCCAACCAGTTGAGCCTCCGCGTTTTTAGTCGAAATATCTGGTGGCCAGAATTCTAGCCCTAGGAAATTCCCCTCATGTCCCCGATCCATAATGACTACCGATAAACAATGGAGGGATGATTTAGTAACTAGACAATGTTACCTACCATGCCGAGCACGATTCAATTCCCTCGGTCGCCGCTCCCCAAGGTCACCCATCAACTGCATTGCCTAGTACTGCTACTACTACACCATGATGAGCAAAGAATTGATCTCGTTTGTTCGTGCCTAGTACTACTTGAGTTAATATATCAAGGACCCCTCAAAAAAGAGTTAATATATTAGGCAATGCACTGGTATTGACAGATTATCCTTTTAGTCTGCCAAACTAAGCCAAATGTTTGACCAAATCCTTTCTTAAGAAATACAACAGGCGGGTGTATCACTTGAAAATTTATTGGATGATGCATGTTATGATGTTGTTTTGAATCCTGGATTTTAAATTTCAGAAAATCCAAAAGTGACCAGAAATTCATGAAACTGAGCATGTTCACGTGATATGGCACAAATATTCCTTCGTAAATTTTTTCTTCAATTTGACACAAACTGCTTATGACAAGTTGCACAAATGAAGAGCCAGGGTATTTTGGAACAAAGACCTGTCATGTTAAGGCGAACACTTTCACTATTGAAACCATGGGCGCTTACGTGCCGCCACGAGTCCCGCTTCTCATCGGCAAGTGCCGTCCGAGCAAGCGTGTGAGTCGACGGGAGGCGTGCGAGCAGACTGTTGCGTCGGCTGACAGGGAGGCATGCGAGCAGACCACAGGCTCCGCCGCCCACCTTCTCCCAACTGCTCCCACTTTTAATGTCGCCGGCGCCGCAGTTTAAAATCAACCCTGCACTACCTGGTATCGCTACAATCTTATCTCTTCCTCTCTGATTCTCCTACGTCTACCTCCAACCAGCCTGACGTAAATGTACGCCATGCCGCATCACGATGGCCTGCCCTTGGTCTTCCACTTTCTTGAGGAAGACACCCAGCCGGAGTCTCAAGACCATAAGGCGCTTTCGGACAAGCTTGAACCGGCCTTGCGGGAAGACACCGCGCCTATCCCCGCTCCTGTTTCGGCTCCCGTCGCCCCGACTGCGCCAGCACCCAGCCCCGTAGCATTGAAGGGCTGGCAGCCACACATTGTCGCCGAGCTTGATGCCATGGGATTCCACAAGGTCCCTGTCGGTGTCAAAACCAGCGGATCTTGGGTAGGGAGTCCCGAACTATGCGTCTAGGCAGGATGGTAATAGGAGGCAAGGGACATGAAGTTTTACCCAGGTTCGGGCCCTCTCGGTGGAGGTAAAACCCTATGTCCTGCTTGATTAATATTGATGATATGGGTAGTAAAAGAGTAGATCTACCACGAGATTAGAGAGGCTAAACCCTAGAAGCTAGCCTATGTTATGATTGTAGATGTGTATGTCGTCCTACGGACTAAAACCCTCCGGTTCATATAGACACCGGAGAGGGTTAGGGTTACATAGAATCGGTTACAATGGTAGGAGATCTGAACATCCATATCGCCAAGCTTGCCTTCCACGCCTAGGAAAGTCCCTTCCGGACACGGGACGAAGTCTTCAATCTTGTATCTTCATAGTCCAGGAGTCCGGCTGAAGGTATAGTTCGGCTATCTGAACACCCCCTAATCCAGGACTCCCTCAGTAGCCCCTGAACCAGGCTTCAATGACGACGAGTCGGGCGCGCAGATTGTCTTCGGCATTGCAAGGCGGGTTCCGCCTCCAAGTACTTCATAGAAGATTTTGAACTCAAAGATAGTGTCCGGCTCTGCAAAATAAGTTTCCACATATTGCCATAGAGAGAATAATATTTACACAAATCTAATCTGCTGACGTATTTCGTAATGTGACATCACACCACGGCCAAGATTTTATTCGAACCGTTTTACTGTCCCATCTTAGCGCGTTATGCGAGGCGGTTTCCTTGGCACGTCTTGTTAAAGTAGAGATTGTGTCCCCTTATTCCGGGATTCTCATCAAATAAGGGCGTGGGTAACCCAACCGCTTCTAGGACTCCTAGTTTATAGGCAAGTCCAAACGGACACGGGGATGACGCTTCATATCCACCCTCTTTATAAAGGGACGAGGCCTTTTATTTTTCCCTCCCGTGCTCAATAGAATCCTTCCCCCACCTCAAGCTCAAACTCCCAAAGTTCAGGTCAGGTGATCCGAACCTTCAGTCATGTGTGGATCTAGCCTTCAAGGCCGATTGGTGCCTTCTTCCGTCACGGAAGAAGACGTCAAAAAGTTGAGGGAGGCCAGATATCTGACCGCCGAGATTCTGCATCGGCTGCCTCCCCGGGGGCAGGCCGTCCCCTCCCCCGAAACCAACGAGAGCATCGTGTTCGTCTCCCACTTCCTCCAAGGCCTAGGCCTTGCATTGGATCCTTTTGTCAGGGGCTTGATGTTTTACTACAGGCTAGATTTCCATGATCTAGCTCCGTATTCCTTTCTTCATATCACGACATTTATTGTTGTGTGCGAAGCCTTCCTCCGGGTTACACCTCACTTCGGCCTATGGCTCAGGACCTTTGAAGTAAACCCAAGATGATCGAAGGGCAATATGCAGAGTGTGGAGGTGCCTCAATATGCAAGATGACGGGAGCTGCATAGCCCAAAGGTTCCATTCCAGAGGTGTCTGAATTGTGGCAACAGGAGTGGTTCTACATCACGGCTCCTAGAAGTGCCAAGTGGGCGGCCGCCCCTGTCTTTCGCCCGGGCCCTCCACCATAACTGATGCCATGGATTGGCAGAGGATTGAGCTGGGGTCCGGCCAAGGATGTGCCTATACTGCAAACCCGCATTCAAGATCTCTTTAATGGAGATTTCAGTTTGGTTGCGATAGCACAAGTTATGCTGGTTCGCCAAGTCCAGCCTTGCAAACGCCGGCCTCTTCTCTTGTGGGAGTTTCATCCGGAGGGACCGCGCGCCATTCAAAATTTCCTCGGCCTGATGCATGAGGAGATGAACAAGTCGTTCTTCGGACCTCAAGTGGAGTGTCCGTAAATCACCGAGGACGCGGACCTAAGTAGCAACCGCACCGCCGAACAGGTAAGGCATCTTCCGACTGAACATACTATCTCTCCTTTGTTACAAAGTTATTTCTGAGAGTTTGCTTTTTGACCAGGACTGGCTAACAAAGGCAAAGTTGATTCGGTGTTCGGCCCCCCTCCCTGAGGGTTTGGAAATCCGGTATTGGAGAAGATGCTCCAGACCGCACCCTGCTCAGAGCCCTTAAAGGAAAATACTATAGAGGGTAATGTGGACGGACGCGGGCCCTCATGCTGCCCATTCCAGCCGAGGGAGCGAGCGTCTCCATGAAGGAAGACGACCAGAAGAGGAAAAGAACTGCGCCCGGAGATTTGGAAGCCGAAACTTCCAAATGGGGGAAGAAGTCTCCCACAGAGGGTCCTACCGCGGGGGGCACCGTTGCCGCACAAAGTCCGCGAGGGGATCAATTCTCCCACGAGTCGTAAGTGACCCAAAATACCTTAATAGTACAGATATGTTGTCTTTTCTTCTGAGAAGATAACCGCTACATGTATCTTTGCAGTTCGGGCCTTAGCCCCTCTCAAATGAGCTCGTCTTCGGGGGATCTTCTTCCAGAGATGATGGAGAGCGAAACGCCTCCTCCCGACTCCTCCGCTCCGGAAGCGGGCGACCCTGAAGTGTCGTCGCGGAGGGCCTCTCCGAGTCCGGCGAGGCCAGAAGATAATCCCGTCGACCCCCGAAGTTCCCAGTGTTCGGCTCTCGAAGAGAGTAGACAAACGAGTCCGGCACCGTCTAGTGTGTGGTCGGATGTTCTGAGGGAGTTGGTGGGGCGAGTGGCCATCTCAGATGAACACCGTGTGCTGATGAATACGGTGATGGAGAGAATCTCGTCCGCCGAAAGCGGATTGCATAAAGCTTTTATTAGTCTACTGACAGGGTTTGAGGTACGTAAAATAATGTATGATAGTCCTGCACATACTAGGTGTGCCCTGTGTAGATAGTATCCCCTGAGACTCTGGTTGTCGTCGGAAACGACGATGAACAAAGGATCATATTCCCAGGTAATAACCATACTGCCCTGATGTGTAGGTGATGGAAGCTTCGGTGGATAGCCGGACTAGCGACTTTGCCCATTTAGAACGGCAGTTGGATGCGGCAGACACCGACATCGAGCTTGTTAACAAAAGGCTTGACGAGGCATAGGGTAAGTGTCATTATCTGGTGAACGTCCCATAGGAAGAGTAGCATGATGCCAGTATCTTTAATCATTGTTGAGGAAATCGTTAACTGGTAGCTGCTCAGTTGGCTAGCAAGTAGGGGATTAATCGGCTAATCGGCCATTTAATGAATTAATCGGATGATTTTTTGGCTTATCGGCTACTCGGTGACCCTATGAGTAGGGATTAATCGGCAAGTTAACTGGTTAATCGGATGAATTCTTGAACAGGGTCTTTAATATGTTATGACTGCAGATGGGGCTGCCACTGTTGAAGCCTTGCAGGCAGAACTTGCCCGAGCCAAGGAACAAGCGAGGTTGGGTAATGCGGCTAATTTAAAGACGGCCGAAGAGTTACAAGCCGAGAAGGCCGCACATGGTGAGAGACGAGACAATATGGCCAAGATGGCCATAGAATTAAAAGCCGCCGCCGACCGTTGCCGGGTTCTTGAAAAGGAAAACCAGGCGAAGGCATCGGACCTTGAGAAGGCTACTGCGACGAGAAAGGACCTCCGCTCTGCTATGAGGGCAAAGAAGGAGGAGTTGCGGGAAGCCGAGGATATTGTAGCTGGGAAATCCTTTATGTTGCGCAGGAAGTTCGGAGATCCACGGTGTGCCCCCCTGGATCGGCTATGGAGCTCGGAGGATGTGTATATGGATTTGGCGGCGAGTGCTGCCGATGCGGCCAAGTACTTCCAGGGTCAGACGGACCGTGGAGTAGAGCAGCTGTTTTGGAGACAATTCCATACTCCCGAGCGTCCACTTTCATTGATCAGTTATGGCCGGAAGGGTCAAAACCGAACAGCTATTTCAGCTTTGTGCAACAGTTACTCGATGTGATGCCGCGCATTGATGCGATGAAGAGGTCGGGTGCATAGAGGGCGCACGGATGGCCTTTGCCCGTGTCAAGGCATACTGGGCGGAGATGGATGCTACCAATGTTGCAGTGCGGGATTCGGCCATGGGTAGAGACCCAGTGCTCAAAAAATATTATGTTTGAGTGATATGTAATCTCATTGTAAGTGAAATGCTTTTATAGTGTTTTATAAGGCTATTTTTATACTTTTGCTTGAAAGTAATATGATGCCTCCTGGGCGGCCGTTTTTGTATACGTGTGTATAACCTGAAAGATTGCAGTCGTCGGCTTCAACCCCCACACATATAATGTGGAGGTGCTAGCAAAGACACGCGTTCACACTTAACCCAACGTCTTGGTCCTATTAAGGAGGTGATAGCGGAGCGAGTGAGGCAACCGGACTATAATGCTTTAACACTTTCACTTAGCCATAGGAGTTTGACAATGGGGCTACTAGATAGCCCCTGGTGGCTCTGCACTCTCCCGATCTCGGGGTGCGTATATGCCTGGCTGGAAAACGGCCCTTCGTTAAGGCGGAGGAATTCTAACATTCCCACAGGTCATCGAGTGGTTGACCAGTCTCACACTATATCACGACAGTCAGTTTTTGGCTTTCTCTACTGAGGTGCTCGTCCGGATGAACCAGGGCACAATTGCAGTAGTTCTCCTGGTGCTACCTTAGCCGGTAAAGCGGAACATAAGCCACAAAACACAGGAGCCAGGCAAACCCAACATTTGACCAAAGACAATGATTCAGAGCTGATGCATATAGGGCCAAACTCGCGACGCCAAACACTCCCTAAGGTATTCGGTCTTTGTGGTATAAACCAGGCCTAAATAATGGCCTTTGTAAGAAGCCCCTTGTGACCAGGTACGTGCATTGTTCTGGCGTGGCCACATGCCAAGACATCAGCATCCTTCACAACGGTGGATATGTATCAACAAGAGACAGTGAAAAAGGTTTACGCAGGGTCTTAATCTAAAAAGAATCTTTTGAGCGGGTCCCTACTGCACGTCTGCGCCTGTGTCTCCGTTGTGCCGTATCCTGGACGGGTGTAGCACGATGATCGTCTGTAAACGAGAGGAAGTTAAGTGAAAGAGTTGTCTTGCAAAAAGATAGTTTTTAAAGAAACCATGTATAATTGAAGATGATAAGAAATTGCCACTTGTCTGCGCGCGTTGAGCCCCTTGTATTGACGAATAGGGGTGTGATCACTTATTCGGTGTAATTAGCGGCGCCGGACTCGATCGCTGGTCTGGACGTCTTTAATGTTCGGCTGCCAAGGCAGCCTCACTCTCTTCGGCACGCAGAGAGCGCTTGATATCTCCGTACACTATAATGATGCCACGTGGACCGGGCATCTTAAGTGTGAGGGAGGCGTAGTGTGGTATTGCATTAAAGTGAGCGAAAGCTTCTCGTCCGAGCAGTGCTTGATAGCCACATTGAAACGGAGCAATTTGGAAAGTTAAATGCTCGCGACGGAAGTTATCGGGGGAGCCGAATGTAGCTTGTAATGAGAGGGTGCTCGTACAACGAGCCCCTGGGCCAGGCATTACTCATTTAAAGGTGGTATTGCTATGGCGAATTTGTGTTGGGTCTAACCCCATCCCTCAGATTGTCGAAAGTGATCTCCATCAATTACTGGGTTTAGGCTACTACCGCCGTCCATCAAGTCTTGTGTGAAGTGATATCCGTCTATTACTGGGTCTAATACCAGGGCAGCCCATCCTGCGTGTCGGATACTTGCTGAGTAATCATGATGGTCGAAAGTGATCGGTTGAGATGACTAGTGGCAGGACTTCGTGGTGACAGGAACTTGGGTATGTTTTCCTGGGAGTGCCGTGTTGTTTTTTCCCCTAATCACGTGTAACACGTTTACTGTTTTGACTTCTGGTGGAAATTTCTTTTGTTCTGCCGTGTCTTGTTTGGGAGGCTCATCCTCGTCTTCACTTGGTGTATCCTCCCCCTTGTGTACGGCGTTGAGCTTCCCGGACTTCTTGAAGACCCAACATTCTCTGTGGGTATGATTAGCGGGTTTACCAGGGGTACTATGGATCTGGCATACTTGGTCCAGAATTTTGTTGAGGCTGGACAGTTCGTCCCTGGTTCCTTTAGGGGGCGGCTTTTGACCTGGCCGAGAGCTTTTGAATCTGGCATTTACTGTCGTGCCCTTCGTGCTATCTTCTTTAATCCGGCGTTTGCTATTGCTGTTGCGCCATAATTTCCCATTTCCATCTCTAACTTTGGATGTACTGGCGTTGCTGGTGCTGCATCTGGCTAGCCAGCTGTCCTCACCCGCGCAAAAGCGGGTCATGAGGTTTGTTAATGCGGCCATCGTTCTCGGCTTATTTTGGCCGAGGTGTCTAGCGAGCCATTCGTCACGGACGCTATGCTTGAAAGCCGCTAAGGCTTCGGCGTCCGGAAAGTCGACAATCTGGTTCTTTTTAGTAAGAAACCTATTCCAAAGCTTTCGGGCTGACTCTCCGGGCTGCTGAGTTATATGACTCAGATCATCCGCATCCGGAGGTCGGACATAAGTCCCTTGAAAATTTGCCCGAAAGGCGTCTTCGAGCTCTTCCCAACTTCCAATGGAGATTTCGGGGAGGCCTTTGAGCCAGTGACGAGCTGGCCCTTTGAGCTTGAGGGGTAAGTATTTAATGGCATGGAGATCGTCTCCTCGAGCCGTATGGATATGAAGGATATAGTCCTCAATCCAAACCCCAGGGTCTTTTGTTCCGTCGTATGCCTCTATGTTTACGGGTTTGAATCCCTCTGGAAATTCATGGTCCAGCACCTCATCGGTGAAACACACAGGGTGTGCGGCACCCCTGTAGCTGGGTGTGCCACGTTGTTCGGATACTTGTTGTGTTGCATTGTATGCTGGGGGGCGCTTGCGTGGTCCGTAGATGGATCATGTTGCGCCGTCCTTTCGGTGTGAATCCTCGCCTGGGTCGTGTGTTGTACTGTGAGCGGCGTTGTATGCCGCTCTGTGTTGGTAGAGGGGTCGTCTATCCGACCAGGTGGCTGCTTTGATATTTGGTTGTGGGGGGTCTGCGGCCTCCTCATCAAATTCGGGTAGCAGCTTCAGCTTTGGGTAGATCTTGGAGGGGCGATTGTCGCCGTACCTTGCTGCAGTATTGAGTATTTTGCTCCATCTGAACTGGAGTGTGTCTTGTGCGGCCTTGAGCCTTTGCTTCTGCTTTTTGAGGCTCCTCGCGGTGGCAACAAGCCTTTTACGGGCGTTCTGCTGCTCCGGGTGCTTGTCCGGCGTTATGTCGTCCGGACCATTATCCTTGATAGGGTTTGTTTGTTCGGTTTGATCATCCAGATTGCCGTTGTCCGGCAGCGGTTCGCCTTGCTCCAGCGCTGGGTCTGTGTGATCGCTATTTCTGTCGAGGCGGGATTTGGGGCGGCGCTTGCGTCGCCGCTTTGACTGCTTTTCTAGGGAACAATCCTTCGGTGCGTCCTTCCGCTCTTCGTTGTCATCTTTTGGTGCGTCCACCATGTATACGACGTATGACGAGGTGGCGCTCCAGGGCTCAATAGGCGCTGGTTCTTCATCGTCTCCTTCATCGGCGTCCATACCGTCAATGTCGTTGGAGTCGAAGTCGAGCATGTTGGTTAGGTCGTCGACAGTGGCTATGAAGTGGGTGGTGGGTGGGTTTTGAATTTTTTCATCGTCCGTACCTCAACCATGCTGACCGTAGTCCGGCCAGGGCTCTCCTGATAAAGAGAGAGACTTCAGTGACTTCAGGATATCGCCGAAAGGTCAGTGCTGAAAGACGTCTGCGGCTGTAAACTCCATGATCGGCGCCCAATCGGATTCGATCGGCAGGGGCGCGGAGGGTTCGGAGTCTGGAGAAGAATCCGGCTCCTTGGAGTCACGAGTCTTGCAGAGTGCGGGGCTGGTGTTCGGCTCAATCGCCGTTGGGATTACAGCCCCCGAGGTGGCGTCCAATCGCCCATCCTCGATCGGCGTGGTTGGCTCCGAACTAAGGGTCGGAGCCGATGCGGGTGCGGCCTCCAGGGCACCGTTCGGCGGCAGAGCTAGATCGTGCTCGTCGTGATAGTGCGGCGCGCTCAGCAGTGGTTCGAATCCATCGAGGATCAAGTCCCAGCGGATATCAGCCGTGTAGTTTAAACTTCCGAATCTGACCTGACGGCTAGGGGCGTAGCTTTCGATCTGCTCTAGATGGCCAAGCGAATTGGCCCGCAGTGCGAAGCCGCCAAAGACGAAGATCCGTCCGGGGAGGAAGGTCTCACTCTAGACTGCATCGCTATTGGTGATCGTAGGAGCCATCGGGCCTGACGGTGACAGCAAAGAGGAACTCTCAATGAAAGCACCAATGCCGGTGTCAAAACCGGCGGATCTCGGGTAGGGGGTCCCGTACTGTGCGTCTAGGCCGGATGGTAACATGAGGCAAGGGACACGAAGTTTTACCCAGGTTCGGGCCCTCTCGATGGAGGTAAAACCCTACGTCCTGCTTGATTAATATTGATGATATGGGTAGTACAAGAGTAGATCTACCACGAGATCAGAGAGGCTAAACCCTAGAAGCTAGCCTATGGTATGATTGTTGATGTATATGTCCTCCTACGGACTAAAACCCTCCGGTTTATATAGACACCGGAGAGGGTTAGGGTTACATAGAGTCGGCTACAATGGTAGGAGATCTGAACATTCGTATTGCCAAGCTTGCCTTCCATGCCAAGGAAAGTCCCTTCCGGACACGGGACGAAGTCTTCAATCTTGTATCTTCATAGTCCACGAGTCCGGCTGAAGGTATAGTTCAGCTATCCAAACACCCCCTAATCCAAGACTCCTCAGTCACCGCCGACTTTCACGCGCCCGTGCACCTGCCAGCGCATGCCCCTGCGCGTGCACTGACGCGCACGCCCATGCTGGTGCTCGTGCACCTACTAGCTCATGCACCTGCGCGTGCACTGGCGTGCGCGCCCGTGCCGGTGCCGGTGCACACGAATGTCTCCACCGCGCCGTTGCCAGTGCATGTCCCCGCGGGGTTGCCAGTGCCCCCCTCAACGGCATGGATGGCCGTCGTCGGCTGCTTCCTTGCAACAACACTAGTCGCCACCTCCCGCCAGTTGACTCGCTCCTAGAGACCGAAGTCCAGAACATTGTGGCCTTCCTTGAAGCTAGAGCCAATGTCCAGGAGTACGCCAACAATGGTGCAAGACGCCACCATCGCCGTCGCCGTCGGCCAGTGGCCCGACGACACACAGAGCACGGCAGAGGAGCCCCTTCCCACCGCAAGATGCCCCCCCTCCGCCGCATAATCTAAATTTGCCATGAAAAATGTTCGGATTGCCATGCTTAAAATCCGAACTTTTATCATTTCCGTTTATTTTAGATCGATCGTCGTATGAATGTAAAGTCAGAGTCAGACTGAATGAAATCTATGATTTGATTGATTGAATGTTCTGCTAGAGCTGTATCAAATTAAATATAAAACAGCATCAAGCCCCATGTATTCCTTCTCATCCAACGACCTAGACTGCTTCAATGTCGAGCGCTCAACACATTTAGCATGCAGTTAATTGCATGCCAAAAATAGTGCTAATCACATAATAACACGCAAATAATATCCTACTTAATATCCACATGCACTTAATATACTTCCAAATTAACGGTCATTGCACGTACACATTGACTAGTATTACTAGTACGTGAAACTGGTGCCATAACTTGTGAACGTGTCTAGATATGGTCAACGACAACAACGCCCGCGAGTTATTCATGTTTGCCCGTGCGTCTAAACGCAGAAGGGGGGACAGAGAGAGTCCACACGTGGAACCCATTAGTAACTGAAGGCGAATAGTACGTGCTAACGAGCCGGTCCCACTAATGTACAGAAAATAATATTACATGTTATCCATTAAATAGGCGGTGGTAATATAAAAACATTATATGAACAAAGGGGGGTACAACAAACATTGTTGTTCTACGTATGTTGCCTATTGACATGCGGCTTGAAGGGCCTGGTCGCATGTTCGATCCTCGTCCTTTATTTTTCAATTTTTATATGGGTCCAAATTTGTTGCATGACAGGTGGGCCCCTCGGTGTGTAGTTTGTGGCACTTTAATTTGTGGGTCGAAATTTGTTCCATTCCAGGTGGACTATTAGTGTGTAGTTTTGTAGCTTATTTTTAATAATCAAAGTTTTTTGCAATAATACCATGGTGTGACGTTGAAGGCGAGAAAGGACGTGCGAGAGAGATATGTCCGAGCCAGAGGGAAATCAATTGGGGGAGTTGCGGGGGTTGCAATGGTGTTTGGAGTAGTTGTGGGCCGAATGCTATGAAAATATAATGTACCACCAGAATAAATGCCTACACAAATTAATCCAAGGTTGGAGTCCCCCTCACAATGTAAATAGCTCCAGCTTTGTGAGGGATGGAGAGGTAGCTTCAATTTGTGGAAGATACGGCGTGAGAAAGCGAGGTAAATCGAGAGACATATAGATAGAGAGACAAAGTGAGTGTGGTCCGGCATTCATTGGAAAGATATATATATGCTTTGGAGAAATATTGTCCGATTGAGCTATTGGGAAGGGTGAGGGCCATAAGATAGAGCTTGAGAGATGATCCAGTCACAGACATGTAGACATATTTTGTGTGTGGGAGGAAGCAAGTTCAATCAATTACATATATAAAGGGAGAGAGATTGGGCGAGTGTGCGTCGTCGTGCGATCGAAAGAGTGATACGGGTTGGAGAGAGTGACCTAGATAGACAATGTGCGTGAGAGAGTATACAATATGAATATGTCGAATTAGGCTCAAACATGGAGATATATCGTTTGTGTCCGAGAAAGAGCGAGGTCAATCGAGTGTGGCCCGCCATGCGGAAGAAAGAGTGAGCCGGTCTCGCGGGAGTGATCTAGATAGGCAACGTGCGTACGTGGGCACGAGACGTTGGGGGCTAGATAGGTGATGCATGTATCTAGCGATAGAGGGTGGGAGGGAGAGAGAGAGAGAGCTCGGCATGGGGTGCAATGGCGGGTGTGTGAGGTAAATACATTTGGTAACAGAGTGGGAAAAGGGGGTTGTATAGTTGAGAGAGTTAGAGATCGAAACATGGAGGGAAAGAATGAATGTGTGTCAGAAACCGATAGCTTCCTAAGGTGGTTAGGAGAGGAAGATTGACCGATACAGGAAGTATCTAGTGTGTGTGTCGAGGGGGGGGGGGCTAAAAACAACATTTGAATGTAGATAGTACTAGACTTAATATCGATGTTTCAATTCGGTGTAGATTGTAAGATTTGTACTAAGGACCATGCACATGGGTAATTATTTTGAATTCGTGCCATACTAGGTTTGGACAAGTTGACATTGACTCCATTGTTGTGCTATTTTTGTAGGTCATATGTTTGAATCCATCCAAAAGTTTTCTCACTACCATGGTGTTCATCATATACATATGAATTTGTATTAAAAAAGTAGCATGGATACAGTGAAATGTGAAATCCACGTTAGAATTGGAGATCGCTTTGTGACACACACTCTAATTCAAATAACTAATTATGTGACACACACTCTAATCCATCTTAGCGTGGATACCCGTTTCGTTTTTTTCAAATAACTCCTCATTAATTAATTTATAGTATCTCATTTCGAATGACTAATTATTTGCTAGGAAAACACGGCCATGGTAATACATACAGATTCGTTTGCAAATGAAAGAAGATTCGTTTGATCTCTCAAATCTCCTCTCAAATGTAGGCGCACTAGGGAGACCAGGGTCGTGTCATGGTGGTCGCGTGTGTCGTACAGTGGCTTAGCACCTAGCCACCCACCCGGACGACGCTTCGGTGCCTTAAGGCACCTACCTTTGTGTCAATGACATGTGGGCCCAACAGGTGGCTAGCCCACATGTCAGTGACCCAAAGGCAGGTGCCTTTAAGGCACCGAAGCTGCGTCCAACCCACCCCCTCCCTCCCTCCCCCTTCCCCCCAAAAAAGGACGACGACAAAATAAGTTCACGCTTTTCCATGTTTCGGATTGAAATATCTGGCGGCCCCAATTCCAGCCCTGCAAAATCTCCCTTCTCCATTGTCCCTTCCACGCCCAGATTGCTCAAATCCCCAATTTGCCGCCAACCCAAGCAAAGTTCGAATCACCCCTCGTCTTGTGTCTTTTTCCACCTCTGTGCCGGATGACATGACGAAGACGACGGTCACACTTCACCACCACACGGAGCTACCTCATCTACACCCTAGTCCACCACACCGGGTGGTCCACCGACAACGTTGGCCGCCGCATCCGACGTGCCTCATAGACACCCACTTCCACTGCATCATGTGCACTTCACCGATGCGGTCTCCCACCTCACCGGGGCTACTTCACCGATCACATCGTCGCACCTCCGCCCCCCAAGGCCATTGGGGCTTCACCAACTGTCTCATCCACCGCATCGTAGCGCTCCGCTTCCACCCAAGATTTGCATCCGTGCACGGCCAGCCAACACCAGCGCATCACCCTCAACGGCTCTGAAGTGACCCGCACTCTAGCTAGGAGAGCATGCCCAAACACCGGCCCGAACTAGGTATCTTCACATCACTCCCTTGTGCACTATTCCGACAATGTTTGGATATCCTTTCACAGCTCTCTTAGCTTACACTCCTATGCAACTTTGACTTTAACTCTTATTTCTTCTGGAGATATCATCTGAAACAAGCAAAACCATTGTTTAGCGAAGCATGACGGCGCTACGGGATATGGTACACAACCTGCACACCCATATAACCTTGTAAGTATTTGCCCTCCGTTACAATGGCAAGGTCTATTCCTCTTATTTGATCAACCATTCACCATGTCAAAAATGCAGAGGGGGATGCAAGGAGCACAAGGCCTGCACATCCAAGCAAGTGGTAACATGGACTTGTACATGGAACATCCCAAGCTCAAGCAGAGCTGCAGTAGGCTGTACAACAAGCTAGCGCAAGTCCCTGCATTTCATTTAATTCGTACTGGCATGCGCATAGGATTTGTGTGAAGTGTAGGATCCACAAATTCAAGTTACCAGGGGCAAACATTTAACATAAAAAATACGAAGGCACTTGCACTCCGGAAATCAACATACCTTGAGAAATGAGAAGCTACATGCACTTTGAAAACCAGCTAATGACCCAAAGTAGTTTAGATTATAAAGCACTAAATGATGCAAGCACCAAAAAACACAAAATGCAACATGGTGTACAAGGACTACTAACATGGTCTGTAACTGCTTGAATTATTCGTTCTCTGGATGAAAATATCGAAGTGTAATTGCACCTATAACCAGTGCGCAAACTGCATATCAATATATCTATCCCGCACAAGTATGCCAATAGTTTCAAACAACAGATTAGAAAAGTATTTATGCTACGTTGTCATGATACGGGGACTTCCTGGTAGATGGCCTCGACGTTTCCTCAAGCCATGAAAATGTACTATAATTTGCTTGTCATCAATGCCTGCAAATATCTATGTCTCTCTCAACATAGCAGATCATCATTAGACACTAAATCCTTCAATGGGAGCTTGCAAAATGCTTGCATTAGATCCCTAATTAGACACTGTATGTTCATCACCAGGAGCATGTAAAATGTTTGCATCAAATCCTTCATTAGCAGTCTGTTCATTAGACACTTCAGGTTCAAGAACAACATGAGCTTGTACGTTTTCACCGGAAACTTGATTAGATACATCAGATTCAGTCAGTTGAGTATTGATTGGGGGAGTTATAAAATAAGAAGAAATTGGTTTCATTTTCTCATAGATTCCCTACATACAAGCAGTTTTACAACACCGTCAGCTTTAACTATTGGCCGGAAATTGAACAGTTGAATTAGATATAATCAAGGATGTGATGTACCTACTCTTGCAAGCTATGACTGTCCGTTTACGCAAGCTCGATGCCATGCCCGTGCTGCCGCCCCTGCCTCCCACGTAGGCTACACCCAGGGTTGGATCTTCATCTTCTTGTCCTTCCATTCGATTGAAGCCCGACGACCGCCCTCCAACAAGGGCGTGAGGAAGTGTTGTGTCTATCTATCCAGCGGCGGCTAGGTTAGGAGCGAACCAGACTGGAGGCTGGAGCGAATGAATTGGGATTTTTCCTGCGGTTGATCGATATGGGAGGCGCTTGTTTGTGTCGCGAGCCTGCTATAGGGCCTGCCTTGCACTTACGTTATTGGCCCATCCACATTGAAACATTTTTTACATTGCCTTCTTGTACGTTGGGCCGAACAAAACTAGCCTCGGCCAACCTGGACGACTCAAACTAGGTGCACACTTTTCAGCCACCCGAGGCGGCCGCCCATACCAGCCCCTATGGTGGCGTCACCCCTTTTTGTGTGTATGATTGGGGTAGTGAAAAATATTCCAGTGGCGCTTTTGATTTACCCACAGAATGGTTGAATTGCTTCATTCTATGAACTGAGTTCGCCAATAATGTGAAGGATGCCAGTATTTTCATCCTATTGTAGATTGCTTAGATCTCGATATGCCAAATGTAATCGCATGAAATATATAGTAAAAGCCAGTGTGATGTGTGTGGCTACAACTAGTCTGACTACATGTCCTCATATAACATATCAAGGATGCACCATCTTACCAGATTAACCATTCGACTTACCAATGTTGTGTGGGAAGAAAGAAGTATTGGGACTATGTATCCAAGGAATTGATGCCATGGACTCCTTCGTAGAACCTTGTAAGCGAAAAAAGAAGTTGCAGTGTGCATGTACAAAGAGCTACCATAAGTTCAGTTATCTGCTTCTCAGAATTTTAGTTAGCCACTTATTGCAAAATTGTTCAATTATGTTGCTTGGCTTAATTTAGTTTGCTACTGATTACATAATGACATAGCCTGTTAATCCTATTATAGACTACGCCTATCTATGTGTTTGATACTTACTATTAAGAATTACATGTTTGCCTGAACTTAAATAGCTACTTAAGCACGTAGACAGCTGGTCATATGTACTTATAGTGTTCAGCAGAATTCACGTGTAATTTACGTTCTGATACCCTATTCGTTTAAATGGTTTGTTGTTATCACTTGTAGTGCTAGTAATGTTTGCATCTTCATAGATAGACAACTACCAGGTTCATATGAGGGACACCGTCTTTTTAACTTATATATGTGTTGGAATCATACTGCTTACATCAAAGAAATTCACAGATGTCTGTGTTGCTGGTAAACGGTACCGACATGTTACTTTAATACGTTGCCAAGAACTTGTTAGTTTTACTAGTCATGTGTAATTAAATACGTTGCCAAAACCGGATAGTTTTACCAGTTTGATGTTAGTTTCTTATGGCTCTTGCAAAACTTTATTTATCGATTGCTAACATTCAAGTTTGCAGGATCAAACTGAAACTCCGTTGGCACAATAGGTATGTTTTCAGAATCTTCCTTGTTTACCTGGTTTCCTGCTGTAACTTGTTGCTGTAATCATCTTTCCAACTTCAAGTTTTCAGGATCGAATTGGAAGTCCAATTGCACAGCAGGTACATTCTCAAAAATATATTTGTGTAACAGGTTTGCTACTGTAACTTGTTGCTCTAATCAAGTTATTGACTACTCAACTTTTCAGGATCCAAGAGAAACTCCAATGCCACAACAGGTTCCTTTTGCAAAACTTTTTTGTTTAACTGCTTTGCTGCTGCAACTGGTTGCTCTAATCATGTTACTGGCTATTCAACTTTTCAGGATCCAAGAGAAACTCCAATGCCACAACAGGTACCTTTTGCAAAACTTGTTTGTTTAACTGCTTTGCTGCTGCAACAACTGGTAACAATGATGTTAATAACTACTTTTCAGCATCCAATTGAAGCTCTTTAATTCCTTGTTTGTTTAACTGGTTTGCTGTTATAACTCCCAGTTGAGATGTTTTGCTAACTTCAACTTTTCGGAATCCAATCGGAACTTTAATGGAAAAATAGGTTAGCCCAAGATCAAAGAGCGATGTCCCCATGGACGTTGTATCGTCCAACAGCAGTGGGACCGGCCCAATCGTGCATCTTGAATTGCCAACTGCTGATGCTCTAGAGGCTAAACTAGTGGTAGAAAGATATTCTGCTTCTGCACTTAGAGATGAAGTTGACATGTTGAGGAGGCAAACAGCACAATCACAAGCAGTACTCAAGACAACCATTAAATATTTTGGTGGATTTCAAAACAAAGCAAGCTGAGACTTACTGCATTGTTAAGGTCGTGAAGGAAAAAAGAAAATTAAATTCCCACTTGGTAAATAATAGGTGAAATGTCTTTCCATCGTTGAATAACCTTTGTGTTGTTTTTCCATGTAATCAATCAAACCATTTGTTTTAGAGATCATGTAATAATTGTTTTTTGTTTTTTGGTTTGTAATTTTATTTGAGCATGGTAATTTTGATTGATAAGACTCGCAGACATTTCATTTTGATTGATGTGCCAGACCTACAAATATGCCAATCAGGCTGAATGTGCATTCAGCAATAATAGTAGTATAGATGGACCATAAGTGGCACGCATCGGAAAGGGAAAAGATGTTGTAGTAGATTCGCTAAAAAAGGATGTTGTTCGAGCAAAAAAGTATAGCGGCCTAGCTTATGTATGTTAGTTGATATTATTGATCCATATACTCTATAAGTGTTTATATGTCTATTAGTTATGTACATTCTTGGTTGATTGACTCAGTATTTGAATCTTGATACATCGCTTGTGTACATATCTAAGTGGGAGTACACATTATGCTGCGTGTGACATTTGAGTTGGACATAAAGTGTTCCAAATATTCGAATTCACCTTAAACTAGATTCTAGCTTCTGAATTTGAGGATCGGCATTTGTAAATCATATTCATATATGGCGGTGGAATACATCTTTGTCGTGCTTTTGAAGATATATAAAAGCACATAGAATGATTTATAAAGATTCATATAGGAATACAAAATGGATTCGAATTTAGTTGCCAGGGTAAACATGGATGCTTATTGTCCAAAAATAAGAAGCGGCAAAATGTCCAATCCCACGTCGGCTGCCTGTAGCCAAGTGTTTGGGAGATAGAAATTACTGTCTACCCATTACACGGACAATCCATCGGCCCGATTTCCACTACTTTCAATAGGGGTAGGTTAGTAACTTCAATTAGACGTGACACGACCGCCTCTATGCCCATTCCGACACGGTGGGCGCCAAACATGGGCGGCAAAACACATTTTATTCAAGCTCATCCAAAAGACCTCTGTTTCTCCCTCCATTTCCCCATTCATACATGGTGGGCGGCAAAACAAACTCGACTCGTCCTAAATCGATGTAGGCAAATATTTTCAATAGGGGTAGGTTTGTAACTTCACTTAGACGTGACACAACAGCCCTACCTGTCAGCCCCGTTCATACACCATGGGCGCCAACCATGGGTGCCAAAACACCCTCTCCTCGCCCGAAATCGCTCTGGGCAAATATTGGCAAGATGCGAGATTACCGTCTTATCCCCAACCGACGAGACGTCCAAATTTTAAACGGGGGCTTAGTTCGTAACTTTCCCATATTTCAGACAGGTGCGTCCCAAAAACATGGTTCCCCGTACCTCTCCCACCATTTTCCCATTCATACATTGTCCGCACTAGAACACCATCCCCACACCAGCTTCCTCCGTCCGCCACCCCATCCCACTACAAAAAAAGACACATCCGTGACATTTTCGGCCAAACGAAAAAAATTATGTCATACTTATGACACTTCTATGACGATAAATGTGACAAAACCCGGTATTATCATAGATGTGGTGGGGTCCTACTTCCATGACAGAAAATGGGCTTTTCATCCTGGGCAGGCCGGAGACGCAGCCGCATGACATTCTTTGGGCCGTCCATGACGGAAAAACCATGGTAGAAGCAAGGGCGAGGAAAATATCGGGCTCTTCCCAGTTACAGTGGGTGGTTGGGGCCAAGCGATGCGCGTTTCTATCGTACATGCACGTGTGTGGGTGCGAAGCGTTGGGCTCTAACTGAGCCCGAGCGATGGCACTGCAGGCTACGCGTTACTGAACCTGAGCGATCGATCATTGGCTGTTAACTGAACCCGATCGAGCGATTCCTTCGCTACTACTGCTAACTAAAGCCGATCGATGATGCCTCTAGATGAACAGTGAGCGTTGCTGGGGCGTTGGATGAACAGTTCCCGGCGGGGGTGGATGAACAGGACCCCGTGGTGTTGCCTCTGGATGAACAGGACGTCGGTCGATCGAGTCGGTTGGGGCTGGATGAACAGGACCCCGTGGAGGGCTGGATGAACAGGACCACCTCGTGGAGGGCTGGATGAATAGTAGACGATGGAGGGCTGGATGAACAGTAGCCCGTGGAGGGGTGGTTGAATAGGAGCCCGTGGAGAGGGCTGGTTGAACAGTAGCCGGTGGATTAGCGCGCGGTGGAGGCTTGATGAACAGGAGCCTGTGGATGAACAATCGCATGTGGAGGCTGGAGGAAGTCGACGGTGGATGAAAAGTGGCGCGTGGATGCTGGAGGGGGTCGATGGTGGAGATGAACAGTATCCCGTGGAGTCCCGTTTTGCGGTACGCCACACCCCTACCGATGAACAAGATCACCATCTCGACCGTAGCGCTCCAACACAAGTCCGTTTCTTCCGTTTTGCGGTACGCCACACCCCTCCCGATGGATAGGACCCTTGTTTCGACCGTAGCGCTCCAACACAAGTTCGTTTCCTCCATTTGGCGGTACGCCACACCCCTCCCGATCAACAGGACCCCCGTTTCGACCGTAGGAGATCCGTTTACTCCGTTTTGTGGTACGCCAGACCCCTCCCGATGAACAGTATCCTGTTTCGAACGTGGCCAGTCGAGCACAAGGTCGTTTCCTCCGTTCTGCGGTACGCCAGGCCTCGTTTCCATCAGTTGTTCCATCCAAGCCCTGCCCATGAACACGACGAGGACGCTGTTTCTCTGTTCTGACCCAGCCATGTACACGAGCCCTGGCCGTACGTATGCGCGAGTAGGCATTCAAGGCCCTGCCCGTATGTAAATACGTAGCCGTATTTTCTTTCTACCACACTGGCCGATGTACGTACGTGTAGATGCTACATGCACGCCTCTACATCGACCACTATGTACGTACACTTTCGCGACCAGAATGACAACGCTACGTACGCTTCGACCAGGTGGGTCCCAACTATCAAGCACTTCCTGGCCTGCGAAGATTTAGTTGGCGGGTCCCAGCAGTCAGGGGGTGAATCATTTTTTTGCCCGAACGCACTTCCTTGCGTGCGAAGATGTAGCTAGTGGGTCCTAGTAGTCAGGGGGAAACGTTTTTTTCGCAAAATACAGTGGCCCGTCCGGTGGGTCCCCACTGTCAGGTAGAGGAATAATTATTTTGCGCGTAATAAGGAGGCACTTCCTTGATGCGGCCGTGGACCCAGCTGTCAGCCTCTCCACGTACAGTACTCTTCCGATGGAAGTCGTTCCTTGACGACGTTGATCACGCCGCGCCGAGAGCACCAGGGCGGTTGACGACGGCGAGGCCTAGGAAGGGGACGACACGGAGCCGGGGAACACGCGGCAGTGGAAGCCCGCGCGGAGAGGGGTACGAGGGTTCAGTGGTTTGGCTGCAGTGTGAGGCTGCCGTCGCCGCAGGGCCTGGCCAGCAGCGGGAATAGTAGGGGGCGGTGAGGCCTCCGCGGCAGCACAGCCGGCCACGGGAGGCAGGTGCATGCAGCATGACCGGCGCTGCTTTGGGCGGCTGGAGCAAGAAGACCAGAGGTTGAAGAAGCACTACGGCTGTTGGATGGACAATGTACGGTCACTGGAGCTAGAATCGTTCTTATTGGCTAAGTTGACAAAGCACTCCGTCCCCGTTAACTTAGTAGGCCCACAAGTCAGCCACCCACCAACTAGCAGGGGGATTATTAATTTTTTTGTGCATAATAAGGAGACACTTCTGATGGGTCCGAGCTGATAGCGGGGGGAACGTTTTCTTCGTGAAATACGATGACCCGTCCGATGAGTCCCAGCAGTCAGGGGGGGATTTTTTTTGCCAAATACGTTGGCCCGTCTGGTGGGTCCCTGCTGTCAGGTGGAGGAATAATTATTTTGCGCGTAATAAGGAGGCACTTCCTTGCAGCCACCATGGACCCAGTTGTCAGCCTCTCCACATACAGTACTCTTCCGATGGAAGTCATTCCTTGACCACGCCGCGCCGAGAGCACCAGGGCGGTGGATGACGGCGAGGCATAGGAACGGGATGGCGCGGAGCCAGGGAAGACGCGGCAGTGGAAGCCCGCGCGGAGAGGAGTACGAGGGTTCACTGGTTCGGCTGCGGTGTGAGGTTGCCGTCGCCGTAGAATAATAGGGGGTGTGGGTGAGTAGAGGGATGGCCTGGCCAGCGGTGGGAGTAGTAGGGGGCGGTGAGGCCTCCGCAGCATCACAGCCGGCCACGGGAGGCAAGAGCACGCGGCATGACCGGCGCTGGTTTGGGCGGCTGGAGCAAGAAGACCAGAGGTTGAAGAAGCACTACAACCGTTGGATGGACATCGTACGGTCACTGGAGCTAGAATATTTCATATTGACTAAGTTGACCAAGCCCTCCGTCCCCGTCAACTTAGTAGGCCCACAAGTCAGCCTCCCCCCAAGGTGGGTCCCAGCTAGCAGGGGGCGTATTCATTTTTTCTGTGTAATAAGGAGGCACTTCCGGTGGGTCCGAGCTGACAGCGGGGGCGATGTTTTTTCTGCGAAATACGGTGACCCGTCTGATGGGTCCCAGCAGTCAGGGGGAAGGTTTTTTCGCAAAATACGGTGGCCCATCCATTGCGTCCCTACTGTTAGGTGGAGGCATCATTATTTGCCGCGTAATAAGGAGGCACTTCCTTGCTGCTGCTGTGGATCCAGCTGTCAGCCTCTCCACGTATAGTACACTTCCGATGGAAGTCGTTCCTTGACCACGTTGACCACACCGCGTTCCATTGCATGCATGCGTCCATGGGCGTGGTGCGTCCCCACTGTCAACCTCTCATGTACAGTCATCTTCCGATGACTCTCAATTGTTGACCACGTTGACCACACCGTGCAGAGCGCACCAAAGGCCGGTGGACGACAGCGAGGCCCTAGACTAGAACGACCCGGAGATGGGGAAGACGGGGCAGTGGACTCGCACATGGAGAGGAGTGGGAAACTTGACAGGTGCGGGTGCGTGGCAGCACAGCCGCGGTGCCGCCCACGGGAGACAGGAGCAAGAACAGAGGTTGAAGAAGGAGCACGGTTGTTGGATTAATATCCAACGGTCCAGCTGCTAGAATCATTTGTTGATTAAGTTGAAAAAGCCTTGCGTACATGTCCGCTTAGTAGGCCAACAAGTCAGCCACCAAATCTGACGGGTCCCAGCTGTCAACGGGAGGAATAATTTTTTCCGCATAACAAGGAGGCACTTCCTTCCGTGCGAAGATACAGCCGGTGGGTCCCAGCTGTCAGGTGGAGGAAAAAAAAATTCAGCTTAATAAGGAGGAACTTTCCTTACGTGCGACCATAGACCTCGTGGGTCCCAGCCGTCAGGCTCTCCACGTATAGTCCTCTTCCGATGACTCTCATTTGTTAACCATGCCGCACCGAGCGCAGCGAGGCGGTGGACGACGGCGAGGCCCCGGACGGGAACGACTCAGAGATGGGAAGACGCGGCAGTGGAGTCGCAGATTGAGTAGAGGAGAAGGGATATAACTGGTTCTGGTGCGGCCTAGGGCCGCAGTCGGTGGAGAATAACAGGAGGTGTGGAGGGGTAGAGGGATAGCCTGGCCGGCGGTGGGGTAGCGCTTCGCAGCGATGCGTGCTAAGCAGAGCCGCTAGCCGCCGAAGGCCGGACCAGGCGGTCCTGGCGACGCTGGAGGAAGAAGAAGAGAGATTGAAGGTGCATGCCGACCAAGTTGACAACGCCCGGCGTAGGCTTCGACCTATTGTCCCACATATCAGCCTGCAAAAATGTGGCATATATTTAACCCATGTTTTCTAGAATGTACAGCCCATTTGTAGGGCTGGGTGAACAAATTATTTCACGTCAATGCGGCCCATTTATATTATCTAAGAAATCCTAGCCCATTTGCACTTCCTTCAAATACACGAATTAGCTTTGCTCGTTATATATATAATGTTATGTTAGTAGGAGCAATTAATATTGAAAATAAACCGGAGAGGCACATTTTTTACACACATAATTAACAAATTAGTGAGTTATTGCTCAAAATAAAAATGAGCGCGTTATTATTACATTGGTCCTTAAAATCTTCGCAAGCTTTTGTATGCAATCACCAGGATTTTCCTTGCCTGTGAGTCAAAAACAACCAAGATTTTCCTTGCCAACTTCTGTTAAACATTTATTTTTTATAAGTTAATAACACATGGGATGTTTTTATAATGTATATACAAGTCTCTATAAAATATACGGTAATGGTAATAATATAAATATATATAATGTGGTTAA
The DNA here is from genome assembly GCA_034509565.1 of Triticum monococcum. Lineage (NCBI taxonomy): Eukaryota > Viridiplantae > Streptophyta > Magnoliopsida > Poales > Poaceae > Triticum > Triticum monococcum. Next base: position 760,413,162 of record CM067842.1, read on the forward strand.
AAAAATACATTGGGCTGCCGATCTTTAAAAAAATCCCATAGGACGGTATGGACCTCAAAAAATAAGTTGAAACCACTGTCACCGTATGTCGTGGGCTACACATGTTAAAATACAAAACCTATGCCTAGCTGATACTAGTTCGCCCTCTGGAAAAAATGATACCAGATCCCCGAGCGAAATGGATTATAGAGGGGGCTCGCGGCACGACTGAAGAAGCACATCAGGATCGATTTTTTTTTCTTCAGTAGATGGCTCTCGATGGTGTTTTTTTACTTTCCTCTGCACCATACAACTTGTATTTTTAGCCTCCCAGTCCGTGGTGGACCAGCAGCCCATTTGCTGGGAAGGCCAACCTACAGAAACCAGCAATTGATTTTTCATCAAGCCCCAAAAACAATGCAGTACTATGTTTGTTTTGAGGCTGAAAGCATTACGGCAGGGGTTGAGCCTGGGAGGGGGCAAGACAGAGCAAAAAGATTAAAAAGAGCTGATGCACCGTTGCTACCCTAACAAAGCATGTGCAATTCTTCTCGGGAAGAATGTGTGCCGTTGACACCCACACATCACATACCCCATACTAGGCATACTAACAAGTTCATACACAAGCACAACAGAAAAGGTAAACATTCGTATCAAACTCAGGTTCATAGGACACGTTCATATTCATAGCCAACATTCACTATCAACAACTCAAAAGATTCATATATACACAAGTTCAGCGTGTCTATGGATCCAAATGATTGATAGATCACACAACAATATTCATAGATAATTCACAAAAAGATTCAGATATACACATGTTCAGTATGATTATGCATCCAAATGATTGAGATCATAGCCCATATGATCCATGGACAAACTTTAATTACCTAGGGTGCAGACTGGTAAATGGTGTTCAGTCGGAGGTACTTCTTGGTAAAATTAATGCTTGTACGAGTAAACTTTCGAGTACATAAGAGGCAGCACAGACAATTTGAACTATGCTTGTAGGTTTATCCACAAATAGTGGCCTCGTGCCGAGGGAGGTTTGAGCAACTTGGCCACTACTTTCATCCAAATAGTTTGCTGGCTCATCTTGGTCCTGTAGCTCACCAAAATTCTACATTGCAGGCGAGAAAGGAGGCGGTTGAGAAAATGAACCACCCAATTTTTTTGTGCAGATCAACTGAAATGGAGCATCCCTGGTGTGCAGACTGATTAAGTGCCAGATTAATATACGCGTCAACCAACTTGTCTGGAATCTTTAGACTCCATGCCATACAGTTCGCTACCATATGTGCCGATAACCAAAACGCACAAGTTGGGACCAAAGACTGGACTGTGTTTTTTGGGGCAATGCGCCAAGCAATATTTTTGGCATTCACTCTCCTAATACTTGGATTTTGACAGTTGGTTGACGCTGGTTGATACTTGAATGAATATAGGCATTCTTCTTGTCAACATTGATGCTTGTTTGAGTGAACTTTGGAGTACATAGCAGCAGCATAAGTACATGTCCATCTGATCTTTTTGTGCAGTTCTACTGAAATCACCCGATGTAATGATTTGCCTGCGAGTACAGGCTCCAAGTTACTCCTTTATGAAATCGGGAAAAAGTACCACAATACCAAATTACCAATACATATGTCAGGCACAATAATCAGGATAAAGACCAGTACCAACCTGTGCGAGGTAGCATATCAATTACTATTTCCTTTGACTGGAAGCCGAGATAAGCCAAGCGACTGACAGCAACGGAAGAATGCAAGCCGAGATTAGCGACTAACAAGAAAGAAAGTTTTCGAGGCAATGAAGCACCCAAAGTTTTTGTGCAGTTCCACCAAAATCGAGCATCCATGTTAGCACATATATTGAGAGAGTGAGATTACTGTAATAGTGCGACTAGTTGATGAAACATACACTAACAAATAGAAGCACCCTCATTATCTTAGTGGGTAAAGTTAGCATTCCCTCCCTGCTCCACCACATGATTCACCTCCATAGACAAACATACACACGTACATGATTTAGCATAGGGTGCTACTAAATATTTGTTTAACACCGACAGGAAAACTAGGTAGCAATAAATTAGTGGTACTAAAGCACTCCTAATTAATTAAGTGAGACAACAGAAGTGGAAGGGCTCCCTGGAGGATCGTCTCACATGTAAGGTAGTCGTTGTCGGAGCCCTTGAATGGCCTCGACTGAGGCCTCTGGCTTCAGCAAGATCGCCTTGGCACTGTTTACTCTTCTTCTTCTTCCTCTTCATGCTCTGTTTATTATTCTCCTCACCAGTTGGTGAAACCAAGTACAAGATTGGCCTTGTATTTCAGAATTGGTTTTGTCGGTGAGGGAGTATAAGTGTACTAGTAAAAAATAGCATTATTTTCTCATGGCAGTCGCAAAATAGAGATGAACACATGCATTAAATATCATTATTACCTAAAGGAAGGTTATGGTGCCAATATGGATGATGAGGATGGGAACACAGATCTCCCTTTGTGCAGCAACACCAAAATGAACCAACTGTTCCATTCTGACATCCTAGTTAAACAGCACAAAAGTCACTTCTTTTAAGAATAGTTTTGTGCAGTGCACCAAAAGGTCACAACTGCAACCAGGTGAAATGGATATCCATGTTTTCACAAAAAGCTATAGAGGAAACAGTGAGAGTCTCAAACAATTACAGGCAAAAACATTTGGCTAAACTTGCCATGGATTATCAAAGCAGCATGGCTTCATTTTTACCAGGGGCATTAGATTAAGAACAGATAAATATTTGGTATAAGGGCATGGGACGGTGGGTGCACCAGCAGTCCAGCACCATGTACCTAAACAGGGGCATAAAGTGGTGATTCATAGTTTGTTGCCCCAAGAAACAAACATCCAAGAAACATATCTGGGTTGGTCTCATTTTTTTCACTCTAGCCACCTAGTCCTATGTGTGGATAGCAAATCTAGTCCTGGTCATATCCATGTTTTCCCTTTTCGATCAAGAGACCGGTTGGATGACCAGTCTGTACATCTTTCACCCCCTTTCCTTCCTGTTTGTACCAAGTCCGATGTACTACATACTAAATTCCCCCACCCCCACTTTATTTCTTGTTTGAACCAAGTAAAAGATTTGACTCCATGAAGTAGCTTTACCTCTAACAATAGAATAAAAAAAGTGACGTTGGACCATCCGGCCGAGAGGGGTTGAGAGGTAGAAAATGATGCACATGCAGCAACGTAGAGAGCTGCGAAAGTAGAGCTAAGGCGGTTTCGAAGGAAGATATACTTGAAGGTCGTCGGGATGTGGATAGGTGGGCGTCGGGAGGCCGGATCCGCCCACACTAGGGCAACGATGAATGGATCAGAGGAGCTCTCGCGTCGGCGCTCGGATAGAGATAACGATGCGGCCGGCAGTGGGTCTCCTCCCTCGCTATCAACGATGGCGTAAACGCTGCTCCTCCTCCCTTCACCGGCGGAGGGGGATACGTCCGGGTCTGTAACTAGCGGGGAGGATAGAAAGACAATGTTTTTTTGAAGGGAGAAAGACAGTGTTACCACCCCTATCTTGTTTAGATCTGGAGAGGATGAGAGTGCGTGAATAGAGCAACCCTAGCAAGCAAGCGCGGAGGCTCCGGCCTATATATACGTAGTGGGGTAGTTTTGCTTTTTCACTCCATCAAAACAATCGTTTAAAATTGTGTACTACTTGCTAGGTCGCCTTTTTTTAGTTGTTGATTGTTTTTTGAGATAGCTACCCGCTTGTTCCAAGTGATGTTACGGTGTGCCAGGTCCCACTTTGTATCGTTCAAGTCTGGTAGAAGTCCCTCCATTAAATGAACAACCACCCCCTCGTAAAAATTGTGAACAAGCCCACGGCTAAAATTATCGGAAACGTGGGTTGCCCCCAACATGCATTATTATTTATATTTTCTACTCCCTCCATTCCTAAATATGTCTTTTTCTATTATCCACACCTAAGACAAGATTTTTTTTATTAGCAGTGAACCCCATATGTCATAGACAAAAAAATTGTGGCAAGATTCCCTTAGGCAAGCCAAAGTGTGTCTAACAATTTGAGCAACTCAAGTTAGGCAAGTGTGGTAAGTGTGGAAAAAATAATGATGCAACATAAGACAAACATAGTCACAATCCAAACAGCCCCGTAATTTTTTGTGACATGCATGAAAATTTGGTTAGTTAAATTTATAGTAATTTGGCAAGGTGCATCAAATCAACACATGCAAGTATCAAAAAGGAAGTCACGGCATGCATGCATGCGTTGTACTCCCTCCGTTTCCAAATATAAGTCTTTTTAGAGATTGCAACAAGTGACTACATACGAAGCAAAATATGTCTACATACATCTGTATGTTGTAGTCCATATGAAATGTGTAAAAAAGACTTATATCGAGTGCAGTGCTTTGATTTGTCGCATCAACTCATACAAGACCGAGAAGTTTGATTACTACAACGCCCTCTCCCTCGCGGACTGAGCTCCGGTGCCTTAACTGCACCTGCCTTTGGCTGCATGATAGGTGGGCCAACCACCTATTGGGCCCACATGTCATGGACGCAAAGGCAGGAGCAGTAAGTCAATGAAGTTGCGTCCCTCCCTCGCGCATGAGCGTGGTGGCTGGCAAGACTAGTAGGAGCTTTCGCTAGACGCTTCTTGACGGCGACAAACTTGCGGATGGAGTTGACCATCATGTCGTCCATGCGAGAGGCGAAGCCGGCGTCGGCGAGGGCTACGACGTCGGTGGTCGCCGGCACCTTCTGGAAAAGCTGCGTGGTGCGGGGCCGTAGGCCGGTGCCTTGGATGATTTGGCACAGCCGACTGCCGCTCGCGTCCATTGCCTCCATAGGTGCTTCTGGCTTCTGGTCAATTGGTCTTGGATTGAAGTGAGTAGTGTTGCGCAGAGACTAAGGAGTATATGGATTGGAGTGGTGGGGCACCTGCATATGCGAATCCAAACTCTGTTACATTCACATCGTGCTGGCTCTATTCTGCTTCTCCAATTAATTCCCTCTGCATGTAGAGTAATCTGAGGATGCATCATTGACCATTCAACGTCTCGGGAACTGCTACCCTCTCCCTCCTTGGCATTCAAGCACCTATGGAGGCGACTGCCCCTCGCGTCTATCGCGTGTCAGGAGACGTTTCCGGCGACGACGAGGTGCCTATGGTGACTTCGTAAATTTCAAGATGATAGTACTAGTATAGTCAATATTGTGCACCGCGACCAAGGCCGAGAGGAAAACGAGAGAACTACGTATTTATTTACGGTGTAGATCACTCATTTTTCTCCATATGTACTCCGTCTCGGTGTCGTCTAGTCACTTGTTGAAATCTCTAGAAGGCAAATACTCCTTTCTGGTTTACAGAGCTATACTAGCAAGTACTACAATAGTGGGCTCACATAGCAATTTTGTCTCATGCAAGAGCCTGGCTATATGCGTGCTCCAAGGTTCGCAACTACCACGTTCGGGTTGCGCTTGGCTCTTCGCCTTTTCGAGAAGACGAACAATGATGTTACTACTACTGCTTCTACAGTATCGAATCCACTGCTGCATGTCCGTACACCGCGAGCGGGAGGGATAGCTTGTTGTAGTACTATAAGCAAAAGCTTGTCCTCGTCTGCGAGCCACCGCGCGCATGGGCGAGGGAGAAGGTGTGTAGTAGTAAAATCAAGCATCTCCTCGTTGTATGACTTGACGCGACATATCATAGAACTGGCCCCACATGGTTGCCTCTAAACTTGGCTGAAAGACCCGCAGTGTATAATAGTCCATTTGCTGCAACCTCTAACATTTACCCCACCAAAAATTAAAATATATATTCCTGTCTTGACCAGATGAGTGTGCAAACTAGAATCACCAGGATGACAGCTAGGGCCAGAAGATTATTCTAATCAAAAAATATAGCATGGAGCCAACCCCAATGATTTTAGGCTGGCAAGTGGGGGTAACATAAGTAGTATCATGCACTTGGGACTCGCAATCATCCTTATGTGGCAGGCAACTAAAGAAGAGAGAGATGGTTATAGTAACATAGGTAGATACCATAACATAATAAATGTGATGCTAGTATGCGTCATGCATGACAATAAATGAGACCATCTTGATACTAATCTATGATACTATGCACTATAGAGGTAGTAACATAGACTAGTAACATATGCATGTTACTAGTCTAAGTTACTCCCCACTATGACCAGCCTTAAGCTTACAGGCACGGTACACGCTATCCTAGACTACTCTACACATGAAACTACCACACGAGCGTCCGGGTTGCGCTTGGCTCTTCGTCTCTTCGGGAAGTCAAACAATGATGGAGTACTACTGAAGCGGAGGAGTACTATAGTATGCTTCTGGCCATCTGACACCGATTGAACTACTGCATGTCCACCGCGTGAGGGAGGGAGAGCGTGTAGCGAACGAAAGCTTCTCCTAGTCCTGCCAGCCACCACGCTCATGGGCGAGGGAGGGACGCAACTTCATTGACTTACTGCTCCTGCCTTTGCGTCTATGACAGGTGGGCCCAACAGGTCGGTGGCCCACCTGTCATGCAGCCAAAGGCAGGTGCGGTTAAGGTGAGAGGGCGTTGTAGTAATCAAACTTCTTGTGCTTGTACGAGTTCACACGACACATCAAAGCACTGCACTCGATATATTTCAATAATTTGCGTTTACCGATGCATTAATTAACGCATGCATGCATCTCATGACTCTCCTTTTGATACTTACATGTGTTGATTGAATGCACCTTCAAGTAGTATGAATATGTGACAGTAAAGTGATAACCCACAAGTATAGGGGATCATAACAGCTTTCGGGGGTAGAGTATTCAACCCAAATTTATTGATTCGACACAAGGGGAGCCAAAGAATATTCTCAAGTATTAGCAGCTGAGTTGTCAATTCAACCACACCTGGAAACTTAGTATCTGCAGCAAAGTGTTTAGTAGCAAAGTAATATGATGGTGATGGTAACGGTAAGAAAAGTGTAATGAAAGCAAAGTAATATTTTTGGTCTTATGTAGTGATTGTAACAATAGCAATGGGAAAGTAAATAAGCGTAAACCAGTATATGGAAAGCTCGTAGGCATCGGATCAGTGATGGATAATTATGTCGGATGTGGTTCATCATGTAACAGTCATAACATAGGGTGACACAGAACTAGCTCCAATTAATCAATGTAATGTAGGCATGTATTCCGAATATAGTCATACGTGCTTATGGAAAAGAACTGGCATGACATCTTTTGTCTTACCCTCCCGTGGCAGCGGGGTCCTAATGGAAACTATGGGATATTAAGGCCTCCTTTTAATAGAGAACCAGAACAAAGCATTAGCACATAGTGAATACATGAACTCCTCAAACTACGGTCATCACCACTAAGTATCCCGATTATTGTCACTTCGGGGTTAACAGATCATAACACATAATAGGTGACTATAGACATGCAAGATAGGATCAAGAACTCTCATATATTGATGAAAACATAATAGGTTCAGATCTGAAATCATGGCACTCGGGCCCTAGTCACAAGCATTAAGTATACCAAAGTCATAGCAACATCAATCTTAGAACATAGTGGATACTAGGGATCAAACCCTAACAAAACTAACTCGATTACATGGTAAATCTCCTCCAACCCATCACCGTCCAGCCAGCCTACGATGGAATTACTCACGCACGGCGGTGACCATCACGAAATTGGTGATGGAGGATGGTTGATGATGAAGACGGCGACGAATCCCCCTCTCTGGTGCCCCGAACAGACTCCAGATCAGCCCTCCCAAGAGGTTTTAGGGCTTGGCGGCGGCTCCATATCGCAAAACGCGATGAATCCTTCTCTCCTATTTTTTCTCCCCGAAAGCAGATATATAGAGTTGGAGTTAGAGTCGGGAGGTCTCCAGGGGGCCCACGAGGTAGGGGGGCGCGCCCTATGGGGGAGCGCCCCCACCCTCGTGGACAGGGTGTGGGCCCCCTGGTCTTCATCTTTGGTGAGGATTTTTTATTATTTATTGTAATATATTCCATGGAGTTTCAGGTCATTCCGAGAACTTTTGTTCTCTGCACATAAAACAACATCATGGCAGTTCTGCTGAAAACAGCATTAGTCCGGGTTACTTCCATTCAAATCATCCAAGTTAGAGTCCAAAACAAGGGCAAAAGTGTTTGGAAAAGTAGATACGACGGAGACATATCAACTCCCCCAAGCTTAAACCCTTGCTTGTCCTCGAGCAATTCAGTTGACAAACTGAAAGAAATAAAGAAAAACTTTTACAAACTTTGTTTGCTCTTGTTGTAAATATGTCAAGCTAGCATTCATGTTTTCAGCAAAGATTATAACTAACCATATTTGCAATAATTCTCAGGTGTCATGATTACCCATATCAATAGCATAATCAACTAGCAAGCCATAATAATAAATCTCGGATGACAACACTTTCTCAAAACAATCATAATATGATATAACAATATGGTATCTCGCCAGCCCTTTTTGAGACCGCAAAACATAAATGCAGAGCACCTTTAAAGACCAAGGACTGACTAGACACTGTAATTCATGGTAAAAGAGATCCAATCATAGTCACACCCAATATAAACTAACGGTGATGAATGCAAATGAAAGTTGCGCTCTCCAGCTAGTGCTTTTAATAAGAGGGTGATGACTCAACATAAAAGTAAATAGATAGGCCCTTCGCAGAGGGAAGCAGGGATTTGTAGAGGTGCCAGAGCTCGGTTTTGAAATAGAGGTGAATAATATTTTGAGCGGTATACTTTCATTGTTAACATAACAACCAAGAGATGGCGATATCTTCCATGCTACACATATTATAGGTGGTTCCCAAACAGAATGGTAAAGTTTATACTCCCCCTCAACCAACAAACATCAATCAATGGCTTGCTCAAAACAACGAGTGCTTCTAACTAACAACAGTCCCAGGGGGAGTTTTGTTTTGCAATTATTTTGATTTAGTTTACATAAAGCATGGGACTGGGCATCCCGGTGACCAGCCATTTTCTCGTGAGTGAGGAGCGGAGTCCACTCCTCTTGAGAATAACCCGCCTAGCGTGGAAGATACAGACATCCCTAGTTGATACATGAGCTATTTGAGCATACAAAATAGGATGACTATTTGAAGGTTTAGAGTTTGGCATATACAAATTTACTTGGAACGGCAGGTAGATACCGCGTATAGGAGGTATAGTTGACTCATCTGGAATAACTTTGGGGTTTAAGGGATTGGATGCACAAGCAGTATTCCCGCTTAGTACAGGTGAAGGCTAGCAAAAGACTGGGAAGTGACCAACTAGACAGCAACAACAGCCATGTACATGAATTAAAATTAATAAACATTGGATGCAAGCATGAGTAGGATATAATCCACCATGAACATAAATATCGTGAAGGCTATGTTGATTTGTTACAACTACATGCGTGAACATGTGCCAAGTCAAGTCACTTAAATCATTAAAAGGAGGATACCACCCCATCATACCACATCATAACCATCTCAATAGCATGTTGGCACGCAAGGTAAACCATTATAACTCATAGCTAATCAAGCATGGCACAAGCAACTACGATCTCTAATTGTCCTGGTGAACATGTTTATTCATAACAAGTTGAATCAAGAACGATGAACTCATCATATTTACAAAAACAAAAGAGGTCGAGTTCATACCAGCTTTTCTCATCTCAGTTAGTCCATCATATATCATCATAATTGCCTTTCACTTGCATGATCGAACGATGTGAATAATAATAAGAGTGCACGTGCATTGGACTAAGATGGAATCTATGAGCATTCAATAAACAAGAGAAGGCAAAGCAATATGGGCTCTTGGTTAAATCAACAATAAAGCATATAAGAGCCACTTCAACAATTTAATCATGGTCTTCTCCTACTGACCCCCAAAGAAAAGAAAAGAAATAAAACTATTTACACGGGAAAGCTCCCAACAAGCAAAAGAAGAACGGGAAATATTTTTGGGTTTCTTTTTAATTATTACTACAGCAAGAAAAGTAAACTACTACTAATTTTTTTGGTTTTTCTTAAGGTTTATCAAACACACAAGAAGAAAGCATAAAAGGAAAATAAACTAGCATGGATGATACAATGAAAAAGTATGAGCACCGACATCTAGCAATGAGTGTGCGAGCATAAATGTAATGTCGGTGAGAAATACGTACTCCCCCAAGCTTGGGCTTTTGGCCTAAGTTGGTCTATGGCCACGGCTGGCCTGGCTGATATCCATAATAATAGTTGTTGGGTCGTACAGAGCTGCAGCGTGGCGACGAGCGGCCTCCGCCCTCCTCTCGTACTCATCTGCCTCCTCTCTGGTAATAGTATATCCTCCTCTTGCCTGATAATCAAAGAAAGTAGGAGCAGGGAGAGTAATGCGAACAAGACGGCGTCTGTCAAAGATTAGTCGGTACTGGAGAGGTGATTCGTTCCTCTCGACAAAATGGTGGTGAACCATAGCATTAAAATCTAGATAGGCAGGAGGTAATTCAATATCATCTTCACGTACATCTATACCAAGAAAATTATCTACGCGAGTTGCATAAATTCCACCAAAGAAATCTCCATTAAGTCTACTAGCACATATGCCCGTGCGTTGCAACGGAGAAAATTGATGTTTTGCACAAGCATAATGTCCCTCAACATCGGATTCATTATGAAGAACATGTTGCAACGCAACATCGCCCTTCTTCAAAATGATAATAAAAAAATACGTTGCAATTTAGTCGTGTTCATATTTTCTTTGCGGGGCATAATCTCCCACTGATTCCATTTAAGTATAATCATTTTAATGGCATTTAAGCATAACCCTTTCATTAATTACCATAAAGTCCTCACCTGCTTTAGTCCTCTCCCTAAACATGAGCCTTGGACCTCACCCTTCCCCATCTACAGGAACGAAGGGCGATTTGTGTGAACCCCAGGCTCTCCACCTCGTTGTTGCCGAATCGGCGACTCCCTCGCCCTCCGCCAGCCGCTCCAGTGGCAGGAGGACGGGGGAGCCCCTATTTGCACCGTGTACATAGTGTAGGCGTGCCTAGGGAGCCAGCCGGTGGCATCATGGAGGCGGCGGCACGACTGGATCGGCTTTTTGCAGGTGTTGGTCTCCCCTTCGACGACGAAGTTTCAGTGGAGCTCCGCTATGGACCAACTAATTTCTTTGTGCTCTCTGCTCAGTGAAGCGGCCGTGCACGGTTCCCCGTGCTGGAGATCGAGGGATGGCAATTCCGACGGTTGAAGATCTGGAGAAGGAAGGCGATGCTGAGTGGTGCGACGACGACGACAGCCATGGGTGTAGGTCCTCAGGGACCATTGATCAGAGACTTCCCATTTTGCCTGGGGGCTGCTTCGATCCAAGGCGCCAGCGAGCAGCCGCAAACGGCGCGTCATCGGCTCGTCCACGGTGCCGGCGTAGTCGGGTTGCAGAGGGGCTTGGTTGTAATTTCCTTTTTTATGTGGCCCTTTCTGTAATTTGGCTGTTTTAATATCAACTCCTTTTCTCGCAAAAAAATTAAACATGATGACTGTCGCTCGTATATTTAGAGTGAGTTGGGATTAGTAAATATGAAATGTGCATAAGTCTTTGGTCGTTACATCTAAGAGATAGACAAGAGGTCTTGTGTTCTATTCCCACAATGTTGATTTATTTTAACCTAATTATTTTTCATGGTCTCTCTATGAAAGCCCATAAAAGACCTGGCCCAGATCGCTTAACACGTGTAAACCATACAAAAAGGACTAAACCAAACCAAGAATACCTATTCCCTTTAATAGTAGGTATTGATTAAGATGCAACCTACGTGCAACAATGGCTCCCAAATTATATGATTTGTCTCCTAACACAGCACTCCTAAGAATACTGAGGTCAGGGACACACACGTGACATGCCTCATCTTTACCATTTATGCATCTACCTATGAAGAGAGCAAAATAATGTATAGCAGGAAAGTGGATGCTCCCTATGGTAGCTTGTGTAATATCTCTAGATTCTCCCACAGTTATATTAGCAAGAAAATCTCTAAATTTAGATTTGCGAGGATCCCTTATACTACCCCATTGTGGAAGTTTGCATGCAGTGGTAAAATCCTCTAAGTCCATGGTATAAGATTTATCATAAAGATCAAACAGGACAGTTGGAGAATTACGTAAAGTGGAAAATTCAAACCTCCTCACAAAGGAACTAGTGAGGTTATGATGCTGACAGCACTTCTCTTCCTCGAAGCTCACAAGATCAGCGTTACGCAAATATGCGTTGAATTCTTCTTTTATTCCCGCTCGATCCATAAAATTTTAAGAAGGCCACTCACAAGGACGCACTGGAGCATCTCTTGGTGGCTCTTCTACAGCATCACCCATTGCAAGCCTGGGTCCTTGCTTCTTTGAAGAACCACCTTGGAACATCTTCCTAAGCATTTTTTTTTTCTTCCTCCGAAAAATTCTGAATTTTTTTAGTAACTTCAAAATAAAAGTAAACAAAACTCAAAAATATTGATAGCTACCACTCCTACAAGTGCCTAGGGCCTAAATGATGCATCAAAACTACTTTTGACCATATAAGCTCAAGAACAGGGTCACCTAAGCAGCAAAATTTTGCAATGAATAAAGCACTAGAACAAAAACTAATTGGACCAATGGAGGAGTCACATACCAAGGAACAATCTCCCCAAGCAGTTTTGTGAGAGGTGCTTTGAGCAAGGAGATCGAAAATGGCAGCAAAACGAGCTTGGACTCGGGTTTGAGCTAGTTATTCGTGTTTGGGGGAGGAAGATGAAGTGTATGGGTGAAAGGATAAGTGGAGGACGGCCACTGTGGGCCCACGAGGCAGGGGGCGCGCCCTCCACCCTCGTGGGAAGGTGGTTAGCCCCCCTGGTGTGTTCTCTGTTCCATAAATCCACAAATATTCTGGAAAAAATCATATTTAATTTTCAGTGCATTTGGAGAACTTTTATTTTCGAGGTATTTTTATATTGCACGGATAATCAGATAACGGACAGACAAATATTTATTTTTATTTTATTTAATATAAATAACAGAAAGTAAAAGTTAGGTACAAAAGGTTGTGCCTTCTAGTTTCCTCCATCTCATGCTCATCAAAAGGAATCCACTAACAAGGTTGATGAAGTCTTGTTAACAAACTCATTCCGATTAACATGAAACCGGTGAAATTTTGAATAACACTAGGTTACCTCAACAGGAATATGCACAACCCCAATAATAAGTATATCATATTTCTTCTTGACAGTAGGAAGAGGAAATTCAAAACCTCCAAATATAATCGATGGAAATTTTCCGACAGAATTGATACTATGTACTTGAGGTTGTTTCCTCGGAAAATGTACCGTATGCTCATTACCATTAACATGAAAAGTGACATTGCCTTTTGTAACACCCTCGATGCGACTATATCTCCCACGTGTCGAGGCACGACTTAGAGGCATAATCGCATTGAAGACATATGTCGCAAGTTAGGCAATCTTCACAACATCCCATGTAATATAAATACTAATGGGGAGATAGCATAGTTGTCTTACACTCACCACGTCAATCAAGTACATAAATAACATTACATCATCCAAACACTCATGGCGCGACTACGGCGCCAAAAATTAAAGATAACCCAACATGCGACAACGGTCCCGTTCACCCCCAACTGGCCACCACTACTGATCATCTGGAAAGGAAACATAGTAACATTGAGAGTCCTCATCGAACTCCCACTTGAGCTCATACGCGTCTCCTGGAGCGGAATCATCAGGCCCTGCATGTGGTGTAATAGTAATCTGTGAGCCACAGGGGCTCAGCAATCTCGCACCCTCGCGATCAAGACTATTTAAGCTTATAGGTCAGGCAAGGTAAAAAAATATGTGGAGCTGCAGAAAGCGACTAGCAAATATGGTGGCTATCCTGTTCGCAAAAGAGAGCGAGAAGAGGAGGCAAAGCGCGAGCGAGAATCTAGAGAACAACCTGCGCAAACATTACTCCAACACCATGTCCGCTTCCCGGACTCCGCCGAGAAGAGGCCATCACGGTAACACACTCAATTGATTCATTTTAGTTAAGTTAAGGTTCAAGTCATCTACAACCGGACATTAACAAATTCCCATCTGCCCATAACCGCGGGCATGGCTTTCGAAAGTTCAAATCCCTGCAGGGGAGTCCCAACTTAGCCCATGACAAGCTCTCACGGTCAACGAAGGAATATACCTCCTCCCAAGACGTTCCTATCAGGCTCGGTATCTCGGTTCTTCAAGACACTTCGACAGGTTAAAACAAGACCAACAACACCGATATAACGGAAACTAGGGCGGCAAGAGTGGAACAGAACACTAGGCGAGAGGCTGAGCCTTCCACCCTTTACCAAGTATATAGATGCATTAAGAAAACATGGCAATATAATGATATCCCAACAAGTAAATAAATGTTCCAACAAGGAACGGCCTTCAATCTTCACCTGCAACTAGCAACACTATAAGAGGGGCTGAGCAAAGCGGTAACATAGACAATCAACGGTTTGCTAGGACATGGTGGGTTAGAGGTTTGACATGGCAATTTGGGTGGCTTGAAAGCAAATGGTAGGCATTGTAGCATTGGCATAGCAAAAGAGCGAGCAAACTAGCATAAGAAAGATAGTAGTGATTTCGAGGGTATGATCATCTTGCCTGCACAGTTGTCAGAGTTGACTGGATCCTCGAAAGCAAACTCAACGGGCTCCTCGTTAGCGAACTCGTCTCCCGGCTCTACCCGAACAAGACAAACAAGCAACAAGGACACAATCAACCACGTGCAAGGAACAAACAATATGAAGCAATGATGATATGCTATGCGGGATGCGATGCGGGATGCATATGCAAGATGTGACAGGAAAAGCAAGAATATGGCCTCAACTTGGAAATCCAAGTGTATCACTCAAAAGATGAGATGAAATAGCTTGAAAATGATATAAAGAACGTCGGAATCGGAGTTACGGTTTGGAAATGGCAAGCGATTCAAAAATGGCACCGGTCTGCGATTTACAGCAAGTAGGCATCTAAATGCAATGAAATGAACATGCTACAGCACCCAAACATGACAACAAAATACATGGCAGAGATGCATTCAAGATTCTTAATAAAAGTATCGCACTGAGCTATGGCCAAATCATCCATTAACAGGTTCAAACAAGCATGGCAAAAATGCATATGAAAAACAGATCTCAGACTTGGTGAAATTAACACTTGTCTGGAATTTCAGATCAGGTAGCACTCTTTGGAACAACAAAACTATATGCTACAGGACCTGAACATGGTAAAGTAAAGCATGGCATGGAGCTACTCAAAGAGCATAACAGAAGTCCCTTAGTTACCTTGAGCCAAAAGGGATCATAAAATACAATTGCAAGCATGTGAACATAGCAAAAACATAATCAGTTTTCAGACTTAGTGAAAACTGGCACAAGCTGAAATATAACTCAAGTAGGCATGTTTACGAGCTCAATGCACTCACCACGGAGCAAGTCATGACAAAACAAGCATACATCCATCAAGAAGGCACAATATGCAAGCTAGACATGGCAAGAACAATAACATAGAATGCACGGATCAACTACAACATCATCGGCAAAATTGCAAACAAGTTGACAATCTGCCCAGATTAACAAAGTAGCTAAAGTAGAGCTCGATTGACTCAAGCTAGGGTGCTCCATAATTGCAAACAAAGACATGGATGGATAGAGCACTACAAGGTTACAAAACATCCTTACTGATCATCCTCAAAAGAGGCACGTATCACTAGGAAACAACATGAACATATGGCCATATGAGATAAACAGCTCAAGGACTTAGTGGAATTGCTAAGTCCCTGAAAACAGAATTACTAAGTGCACCACTTTGCAAGCTTGTGCTAGTCACCACACACATCACAAAAATACATGGGTTTCACCTATGGAAAGATGGCAAAACCCTTAACAAAACATATGTAGAGCATCAGGGCATATCATGCACACATTAATCATGGCAAAAATGACAAAAATCTAAATGGAGCAGCAGATCTGACAATTAACTCAAGTAGCCATCTTCTAACAGCATTTCGGGCATCAAGATGAACTAAAATGAAAATGATGCAATGTAATGAAGTGATGTACTCTCTGAGATGAACATTTTGATATGCTATACGCCCAAATCGTAGTTACGGATGCAAAGTTACGAGGCTATGAACAGGAGCACATGGACTGGAATTTCGAGGACTTAGTAGAAAAATCAACCTCCGGATCTAGAGTTTGCACGAGTTTCAAAGTTGGCCGGAATCACTGTAGCGGCCGGAGTTTCGCGGGAGGTGACCGGATCTGAGACAAGAGGGGCCGGGGGCGCCGGATCCTCGCCGGAGGAAGGAGCTGGCGGCGGGGCGGCGCGCTGCGCGGCGACGGTGGCGCCGGCAACCCGCGTTGGCGCGGCGGCGGCAGTGGACGGCGGGCGAGGCGGCGGCGGCTTGGCGGCGGGGCAGAGAAGGAGGCGGCGGGGCGCGTGAGGAGCCCAGGCGGCGCGGGGCGGCGAACGGGCCTCGGGGGCCCGGGGTGGGCCTCTCGGGCCGGCGGCGGAGGGAGTGGCGGCTGAGGCGGCAGAGGCCAATGGTGGCGTGCCATGTAGTGGCGGACACGGTGGGTGGACGCGTCCATCGGCGGGGGAGTTGTCCGACGCGCGCGAGGAGTGGCGGATCTAGGGTTTCGAGGGAAGAAGAAGAAGAAAACGAAGGGGGTCATTAAATAGAGGTAGAGGGAGCTAGGAGAGTCCAAATGAGGTGCGGTTTTCGGCCACGTGATCGTCATCAAACGATCTAGATGATGGAGCAGGCTTAGGTGGGTTTTGGGCCAAATTGGAGGGGTGTTGGGCTGCAACACACACGAGGCCTTTACGGTCCCTCGGTTAACCGTTGGAGTATCAAACGAAGTCCAAATGATATGAAACTTGACAGGCGGTCTACCGGTAGTAAAAAGGCCGCTTGGCAAGTCTCGGTCCAATCCGGAAATGTTTAATCCCCACACACGAAAGAAAGCTAGAAATGACCACCGGAGGAGAACGAAGCGCCGGAATGCAAAACGGACAACGGGGAAAATGTTCGAATGCATGAGATGAACACGTATGCAAATGCAATGCACATGATGACATGATATGAGATGCATGACAACGATAACAACACACGGAGACAAAGAGCCGAACCCGAGAAAATAAATTAACTTAACGCCGAAATGGCAAGAGTTGGAGTACAAATTGGGAAAGTTACATCCGGGGTGTTACACCTTTATTGCAATCAATAACAGCCCCTGCAGTATTAAGAAAAGGTCTTCCAAGAATAATAGACATAGTATCGTCCTCGAGAATATCAAGAATAACAAAGTCAGTTAAAATAGTAACGCTTGCAACCACAACAGGCACATCCTCACAAATACCGACAGGTATAGTAGTTGATTTATCAGCCATTTGCGAAGACATTTCAGTAGGTGTCAACTTATTCAATTCAAGTCTACGATATAAAGAGAGAGGCATAACACTAACACCGGCTCCAAGATCACATAAAGCAGTTTTGACATAGTTTCTTTTAATGGAGCGTGGTATAGTTGGTACTCCTGGATCTCCAAGTTTCTTTGGTATTCCACCCTTAAAAGTATAATTAGCAAGCATGGTGGAAATTTCAGCTTCTGGTATCTTTGTTTTATTTGTAACAATATCTTTCATGTACTTAGCATAAGGATTCATTTTGAGCATATCAGTCAATCGCATACGCAAAATGATAGGTCTAATCATTTCAGCAAAGCACTCAAAATCTTCATCATCCTTTTTCTTGGATGATTTGGGAGGAAAAGGCATGGGTTTCTGAACCCAAGGCTCTCTTTCTTTACCATGTTTCCTAGCAACAAAGTCTTTCTTATCATAATGTTGATTCTTTGATTGTGGGTTATCAAGATCAACAGCAGGTTCAATTTCTACATCATTAACATTACTAGGTTGAGCATCATTATGAACATCATGATTAACATTTTCATTAGGTTCATGTTCATTGCCAGATTGTGTTTCAGCATCAGACATAGAGATATCATTTGGATTATCAGGTGGTTCAGCAATAGGTTCACTAGAAGTTTGCACAGTTCTATCATTTTTCTTTTTCTTCTTTTTAGAAGAACTAGGTGCATCAATATTATTTCTCTGATGATCTTGCTCAATTCTCTTAGGGTGGCCTTTAGGATACAAAGGTTCCTCAGTCGTTCTACCAGTTCTAGTAGACACTTTAACAGCATAATCATTTTTCTTACTATTCATCTCATTGAGCAATTCCTTTTGAGCTTTAAGTACTTGTTATACTTGAGTGGTAACCATAGAAGCATGTTTGGTAACAAGTTTAAGTTCACCTCTAATATTAGACATATAATCACCCAAGTATTTAATCATATCAGCATCTTGTTTTAATTGTCTACCAAAATAAGCATTGAAGTCTTCTTTCTTAAACATAAAATTATCAAACTCATCCAAGCACTGACTAGCAATTTTAGTAGGAGGGATTTCAGCTCTATCATATCTATAGAGAGAATTTACCTTTACTACCTGTGTCGGGTTATCGAGGTCTAGAGGTTCTTCAATAAATAAAGGATTAAGATCATATGTTTCTTGAATAGGCGGTAAATTAAGACCATGTATTTCTTCAATAGGAGGTAAATTCTTAACATCTTCAGCTTTAATACCTTTTTCTTTCATAGATTTCTTTGCCTCTTGCATATCTTCGGGACTGAGAAATAGAACACCTCTCTTCTTCAGAGTTGGTTTAGGAATAGGCTCATTAATTGGAGCAAGAGCTGGCTCAGGAGGTACCCAATTATTTTTATTTGTCCACATATTATTCAATAAGATTTCAGCTTCATCCAGTGTTCTTTCCCTGCAAAGAGAACCAACACAACTATCCAGTTAATATTTGGAAGCATCGGTTAGTACATTATAAAAGATATCAAATATTTCATTTTTCTTAAGACGATGATCAGGCAAAGCATTAAGTAATTTGAGAAGCCTCCCCCAAGCTTGAGGGAGACTCTCTTCTTTAATTTGCACAAAGTTGTATATTTCCTTTAAAGCAGCTTGTTTCTGATGAGCAAGGAAATATTTAGCAGAGAAGTAGTAAATCATATCCTGAGGGCTACGCACACAACCAGGATCAAGAGAATTAAACCATATCTTAGCATCACCCTTTAATGAGAACGGAAATATTTTAAGGATATAAAAGTAGCGAGATCTCTCATCATTAGTGAACAGGGTGGCTATATCATTTAATTTAGTAAGATGTGCCACAATAGTTTCAGATTCATAGTCATGAAAAGGATCAGATTCAACTAAAGTAATTATATCAGGATCAACAGAGAATTCATAATCCTTATCAGTAACACAGATTGGTGAAGTAGCAAAAGCAGGGTCAGGTTTCATCCTAGCATTTAGAGATTTCTTATTCCATTTAGCTAATAACCTTTTGAGTTCATATCTATCTTTGGAAGCTAAAATAGCTAAAGAAGCTTCTTGATCAAATAAATAACCCTCAGGAATAACAAGTGATTCTTCATCATCACTTTCATCATCATAATCAGATTCAATATTTTCAATCTCTCTAGCCCTAGCAAGTTGTTCCTCGAGAAAATCACCAAGTGGCACAGTAGTATCAAGCATAGAAGTAGTTTCATCATAAGTATCGTGTATCGCAGAAGTAGCATCATCAATAACATGCAACATATCAGAACGAATAGCAGAAGCACATTTAGGTGTCACAAGCTTACTCATAATAGAAGGTGAATCAAGTGCAGAGCTAGATGGCAGTTCCTTACCTCCCCTCGTAGTTGTCTTAGCGTCTTTCAAATTCTTCATAGTGTCCAGCAGATATAAATCCCAAGTGACTCAAAGAATAGAGCTATGCTCCCCGGCAACGGCGCCAGAAATTAGTCTTGATAACCCACAAGTATAGGGGATCGCAACAGCTTTCGAGGGTAGAGTATTCAACCCAAATTTATTGATTCGACACAAGGGGAGCCAAAGAATATTCTCAAGTATTAGCAGCTGAGTTGTCAATTCAACCACACCTGGAAACTTAGTATCTGCAGCAAAGTGTTTAGTAGCAAAGTAATATGATAGTGATGGTAACGGTAACAAAAGAGTAATGAAAGCAAAGTAATATTTTTGGTATTATGTAGAGATTGTAACAATAGCAACGGGAAAGTAAATAAGCGTAAACCAGTATATGGAAAGCTCGTAGGCATCGGATCAGTGATAGATAATTATGCCGGATGTGGTTCATCATGTAACAGTCATAACATAGGGTGACGCAGAACTATGTCCAATTCATCAATGTAATGTAGGCATGTATTCCGAATATAGTCATACATGCTTATGGAAAAGAACTTGCATGACATCTTTTGTCCTACCCTCCCGTGGCAGCGGGGTCCTAATGGAAACTAAGGGATATTAAGGCCTCCTTTTAATAGAGAACCGGAACAAAGCATTAGCACATAGTGAATACATGAACTCCTCAAACTACGGTCATCACCGGTAAGTATCCCGATTATTGTCACTTTGGGGTTAACAGATCATAACACATAATAGGTGACTATAGACTTGCAAGATAGGATCAAGAACTCTCATATATTAATGAAAACATAATAGGTTCAGATCTGAAATCATGGCACTCGGGCCCTAGTGACAAGCATTAAGCATAGCAAAGTCATAGCAACATCAATCTCAGAACATAGTGGATACTAGGGATCAAACCCTAACAAAACTAACTCGATTACATGGTAAATCTCATCCAACCCATCACTGTCCAGCAAGCCTACGATGGAATTACTCACGCACAGCGGTGAGCATCATGAAATTGGTGATGGAGGATGGTTGATGATGACGACGACGACGAATCCCCCTCTCCGGAGCCCCGAACGGACTCCAGATCAGCCCTCCTGAGAGGTTTTAGGGCTTGGTGGCGGCTCCATATCGTAAAACACGATGAATCCTTCTCTCCTATTTTTTTCTCCTCGAAAGAAGATATATAGAGTTGGAGTTGGAGTCGGGAGGTCTCCAGGGGGCCCACGAGGTAGGGGGCACGCCCTAGGGGGGCGCGCCCCCCCACCCTCGTGGACAGGGTGTGGCCCCCTGGTCTTCATCTTTGGCGAGGAATTTTTATTATTTATTGTAAGATATTCTGTGGAGTTTCAGGTCATTCCGAGAACTTTTGTTTTCTGCACATAAAACAACATCATGGTAGTTCTGCTGAAAACAGCGTCAGTCTGGGTTAGTTCCATTCAAATCATACAAGTTAGAGTCCAAAACAAGGGCAAAAGTGTTTGGAAAAGTAGATACGACGGAGACATATCATAAAGCTTTGTAATGCCCTGGCCCTAATAAAGCGAGAGATGGTTGTGCACGAGGAGGACGAGA
Source organism: Triticum monococcum (assembly GCA_034509565.1). Classification (NCBI taxonomy): domain Eukaryota; kingdom Viridiplantae; phylum Streptophyta; class Magnoliopsida; order Poales; family Poaceae; genus Triticum; species Triticum monococcum. Next base: position 760,434,600 of record CM067842.1, read on the forward strand.
TCATGCAGACGGAAGAGGACCCGATGATGGAGCTCTCTATGGACCTCACCTTGCTCCACTGCCCCTTGTGCCTCCGCCCCTTGAAGCCTCCAGTGTATGAGGTTTGAATACACCACGTCCGTTCGGCTGATCAAGCAAGGTGCAGGTTTCTTGATTGATGTGTTGTTCGATTGATTTGTGCAGTGCAAGGGAGGGCACCTGGCTTGCGCGAACTACCGCGTCGAGCGCCCCGTGAACCAGCGGCAGTGCCAGAAGTGCGAGCGCGGCAGTGGCTTCGACGTGCGGAACATGGCGGTGGACGCCGTCCTCTCCTCGATGAGGGTGGAGTGCCTGCACGAAGGCTGTGGGATCCACGTCACTTACCACAAGCTCGCCGATCACCAGAGCGTGTGTCCGCTCGCGCCCTGCAAATGTCCCCTGCCCGTCTGCGGCTACGAAGGCTCGCCGTTGTGGCTCTCCCACCACATCAGCACTGTGCATCCCATGCCCGTGCATAGGATCCAGTACGGCAAGGAGCTCCAGCTGCAAGTGCCATTGTCGGAGCCACGAGTCTTGCTGTTCGCGGAGGAGGACGGCCGTGCGTTTTTCTTGGAAGGCAGCGTGCTTGACATCGGCGCACCTATCACCGTGCCAATCATTTTCATCAGAGCGGGGGCATCCCCACTGCAGCACTACATGGCCAAGCTGTGGGCGAACGGCCGCCGGGGGAGCTCAAAGGCAGGACTGACGCCGTCAAGGTGGAAATGGAGGTGACAAGTAGCAGGGATCCCGGCGAAATCGTTGTGCAGGAGCTAACCTTCTCACAGTTCCGCCCAAGATGCTGGTCGAGGCTAAGCTGGTGTCCCTCCACATTAAGATTAACAAGCTCACATCCTAAATGATTCTACAGTTCCTTCTGTTTATCTTAGTAATATGCTAATATAGGGGTTAGCTCGGTCTACTTTAGCTTAAGAGATGGTCGGTTTTGGTGGTGATGCAGCAATTACCTCGACATCATATCAACAGTGAAAGTAATTTCGAACAGTCAAATGGATATTTTGTGTCTGTTGGATATAAAGATCCTTTGGGTAAGAAGTAACAGCTTATATGCTTTTTTTGAAATAGAACAGCGATACTAGTATAATTCTTGTTGACATGCACTAATATTTTCGGAACGGACGTCGGGCTGTAGCTAGAAGGGCGGTTGGGACGCGGCATCGGCCCATACCGCGGTGACCCCTGATTGGGATGCATCGACTGTGGATTTTCTCCCTCGCCGATGTCTGCGTCTACGCAGAACATTGTTCCCTTTCCCCAGCTACGGAATCAGGCCGGATATGTGACCAACGGTGTGGCAACCGTCGTTCTATGCTTGTGAAGAGAGCAACCCAAGCAAGCAGGCTTGTAGCTTAGGCTCCTGCTAGTGTATATATAGTGGTTTTATCTTTCTCTCCATATCAACCATTTTATATTGCGTACATGTCATTGAAGAGTGAAATGATGGTTGCTTCTTCCGACTAACTTACTGTGTGATTTAACTGCTCCTTTAGTGGCCCCTACACGTACTCCCCCTACATGTATCCAATAGACACATGTACACATGGACACAAACGTGCGCGACGCCCTTATGCATGCATGTTCGAGCACACGACGGAACACACACGGTCACGCTGAAGTGCTCAACCTACACATGCATGCACACACATACTCAGCTAGGGTGAGCTAGTGACCGTATAAACACCGGAAAATGTATATATTGAGCGCAATGAGCATATTATGAAGTCAACTAACTGTATTTTTGAAGGAAATATGCCCTAGAGTCAATAATAAAGTTATTATTTATTTCCTTATATCATGATAAATGTTTATTATTCATGCTAGAATTGTATTAACCGGAAACATAATACATGTGTGAATACATAGACAAACAGAGTGTCACTAGTATGCCTCTACTAGACTAGCTCGTTAATCAAAGATGGTTATGTTTCCTAACCATGAACAAAGAGTTGTTATTTGATTAACGAGGTCACATCATTAGTTGAATGATCTGACTGACATGACCCATTCCATTAGCTTAGCACCCGATCGTTTAGTATGTCGCTATTGCTTTCTTCATGACTTATACATGTTCCTATGACTATGAGATTATGCAACTCCCGTTTACCGGAGGAACACTTTGGCTGCTACCAAACGTCACAACGTAAGTGGGTGATTATAAAGGAGCATTACAGGTGTCTCCAAAGGTAGATGTTGGGTTGGCGTATTTCGAGATTAGGATTTGTCACTCCGATTGTCAGAGAGGTATCTCTGGGCCCTCTCGGTAATGCACATCACATAAGCCTTGCAAGCACTGCAACTAATATGTTAGTTGTGAGATGATGTATTACGGAACGAGTAAAGAGACTTGCCGGTAACGAGATTGAACTAGGTATTTGATACCGACGATCGAATCTCGGGCAAGTAACATACCGATGACAAAGGGAACAACGTATGTTGTTATGCGTTCTGACCGATAAAGATCTTCGGAGAATATGTAGGAGCCAATATGGGCATCCAGGTCCTGCTATTGGTTATTGACTGGAGACGTGTCTCGGTCATGTCTACATTGTTCTCGAACCGTAGGGTCCGCACGCTTAAGGTTTCGATGACAGTTATATTATGAGTTTATGAGTTTTGATGTACCGAAGGTTGTTCGGAGTCCCGGATGTGATCACGGACATGACAAGGAGTCTCGAAATGGTCGAGACGTAAAGATTGATATATTGGAAGCCTATGTTTGGACATCGGAAGTGTTCCGGGTGAAATCGGGATTTTACCGGAATACCGGGAGGGTTACCGGAACCCCCTGGGAGCTATATGGGCCATAATGGGCCTTAGTGGAAAAGAGAAGGGGCTGCCCTAGATGGGCTGCGCGCCTCCCCCTTCCCCTAGTCCTATTAGGACTAGGAAAGGGTGGCCGGCCACCTCCTCCTCTTTTCCCCTCCGAGGAATCCTAGTTGGACTAGGATTGGAGGGGGAATCCTACTCCCAGTGGGAGTAGGACTCTCCTGCGCCTCCTCCTTGGCCGGCCAGCCCCTCCCCCTTGGATCCTTTATATACGGGGGTAGGGGGCACCTCTAGACACACAATTGATCATTGAGATCGTTCCTTAGCCGTGTGCGGTGCCCCCTGCCACCATATTCCACCTCGGTCATATCGTTGTAGTGCTTAGGCGAAGCCCTGCGTCGGTAGAACATCAAGATCGTCACCACGTCGTCGTGCTGACGGAACTCTTCCTCGCTGCTTTGCTGGATCGGAGCCTGAGGATCGTCATCGAGCTGAACGTGTGCTAAGAACTCGGAGGTGCCGGAGTAACGGTGCTTGGATCGGTCGGATCGGGAAGAAGACATACGACTACTTCCTCTACGTTGTGTCAACGCTTCTGTTGCGATCTACAAGGGTACATAGATCAGACTCTCCCCTCGTTGCTATGCATCACCATGATCTTGCCTGTGCGTAGGAAATTTTTTGAAATTACTACGTTCCCCAACAGTGGCATCCGAGCCTAGGTTTTATGGTTTGATGTTATATGCACGATTAGAACACAAGTGAGTTGTGGGCGATATAAGTCATACTGCCTACCAGCATGTCATACTTTGGTTCGGCGGTATTGTTGGATGAAGCGGCCCGGACCGACATTACGCCTACGCTTACGCGAGACCGGTTTCCCCGACGTGCTTTGCACATAGGTGACTTGCGGGTGACTGTTTCTCCAACTTTAGTTGAACCGAGTGTGGCTACGCCCGGTCCTTGCGAAGGTTAAAACGGAGTCTATTTGACAAACTATCGTTGTGGTTTTGATGCGTAGGTGAGATTGGTTCTTGCTTAAGCCCGTAGCAGCCACGTAAAACTTGCAACAACAAAGTAGAGGACGTCTAACTTGTTTTTGAAGGGCATGTTGTGATGTGATATGGTCAAAACGTGATGAGATATAAGTTGTTGTATGAGATGATCATGTTTTGTTGAAGTTATCGGCAACTGGCAAAAGCCTTATGGTTGTCTCTTTATTGCATAAGATGCAAGCGCCAAATAATTGCTTTACTTTATTGCTATGCGATAGCAATAGTTGCAAGAGCAATAGTTGGCGAGACGACCATGTGACGACATATTGATATAGATCAAGATGATGGAGATCATGGTGTCATGCCAGTGACGAAGGAAATCATGAAGATGCTCCGGAGATGGAGATCACAAGCACAAGATGATGATGGCCATATCATATCACTTATATTGATTGCATGTGATGTTTATCTTTTATGCATCTTATCTTGCTTTGATTGACGGTAGCATTATAAGATGATCTCTCACTAAATTATCAAGAAGTGTTCTCCCTGAGTATGCACCGTTGCCAAAGTTCGTCGTGCCCAGACACCACGTGATGATCGGGTGTGATAAGCTCTACGTCCATCTACAGCGGGTGCAAGCCAGTTTTGCACACGCAGAATACTCAGGTTAAACTTGACGAGCCTAGCATATGCAAATATGGCCTCGGAACACAGAGACCGAAAGGTCGAGCGTGAATCATATAGTAGATATGATCAACATAATGATGTTCACCATTGAAAACTACTCCATCTCACGTGATGATCGGTTATGGTTTAGTTGATTTGGATCACGTGATCACTTAGAGGATTAGAGGGATGTCTATCTAAGTGGGAGTTCTTAAGTAATATGATTAAATTGAAATTAAATTTATCATGAACTTAGTCCTGGTAGTATTTTGCAAATTATGTTGTAGATCAATAGCTCGCGTTGTTGCTTCCCTGTGTTTTTTGATATGTTCCTAGAGAAAATTGTTTTGAAAATGTTAGTAGCAATGATGCGGATTGGATCCGTGATCTGAGGTTTATCCTCATTGCTGCACAGAAGAATTATGTCCTTGATGCACCGCTAGGTGACAGACCTATTTGTTGGGGAACGTAGTAATTTCAAAAAAATTCCTACGCACATGCAAGATCATGGTGATGCACAGCAACGAGGGAGAGAGTCTGATCTATGTACCCTTGTAGATCTCAACGGAAGCGTTGACACAACGTAGAGGAAGTAGTCGTACGTCTTCTTCCCGGTCCGACCGATCCAAGCACCGTTACTCCGGCACCTCCGAGTTCTTAGCACACGTTCAGCTCGATGACGTTCCTCGGGCTCTGATCCAGCAAAGCGTCGAGGAAGAGTTCCGTTAGCACGACAGCGTGGTGACGATCTTGATGTACTACCGACGCAGGGCTTCGCCTAAGCACTATAACGGTATGATCGAGGTGGAATTTGGTGGCAGGGGGCACCGCACACGGCTAAGGAACGATCTCAAGGATCAACTTGTGTGTCTTGGGGTGTCCCCTGCCCCTGTATATAAAGGATGAAAGGGGGGAGGCTGGCCGGCCAAGGAGGGAGGCGCAGGAGGAGTCCTACTCCTACCGGGAGTAGGACTCCCCCCCAATCCTATTCCAACTAGGAGTCCTTTGGAAAAAGGGAGAGGGAAAGAGAGAGAGGTGGCCGGCCACCTCTCCTAGTCCTAATAGGACTAGGGGAGGGGGGGAGGCGCGCAGCCCTCCTTGGCAGCCCCTTTCACCTTTCCACAATGGCCCATGTAGGCCCATTTGGCTCCCGGGGGGTTCCGGTAACCCTCCCGGTAATCCGGTAAAATCCCGATTTCACCCGGAACACTTCCGATGTCCAAACATAGGCTTCCAATATATCAATCTTTATGTCTCGACCATTTCGAGACTCCTCATCATGTCCGTGATCACATCCGGGACTCCGAACAACCTTCAGTACATCAAAATGCATAAACTCATAATAACTGTCATCGTAACGTTAAGCGTGCGGACCCTACGGTTCGTGAACAATGTAGACATGACCGAGACACGTCTCCGTTCAATAACCAATAGCGGGACCTGGATGCCCATAATGGCTCCTACATATTCTACGAAGATCTTTTATCGGTCAGACCGCATAACAACATACGTTGTTCCCTTTGTCATCGGTATGTTACTTGCCCGAGATTCGATCGTCGGTATCCAATAACGAGTTCAATCTCGTTACCGGCAAGTCTCTTTACTCGTTCCGTAATACATCATCCCGAAACTAACTCATTAGTTGCAATGCTTGCAAGGCTTTAAGTGATGTGCATTACCGAGAGGGCCCAGAGATACCTCTCCGACAATCGGAGTGACAAATCCTAATCTCGAAATACGCCAACCCAACATTTACCTTTGGAGCCACCTGTAGTACTCCTTTATAATCACCCAGTTACGTTGTGACGTTTGGTAGTACCCAAAGTGTTCCTCCGGCAAACGGGAGTTGCATAATCTCATTGTCATAGGAACATGTATAAGTCATGAAGAAAAGCAATAGCAACATACTAAACGATCGGGTGCTAAGCTAATGGAATGGGTCATGTCAATCAGATCATTCAACTAATGATGTGACCTCATTAATCAAATAACAACTCTTTGTTCATGGTTAGGAAACATAACCATCTTTGATTAACGAGCTAGTCAAGTAGAGGCATACTAGTGACACTCTGTTGGTCTATGTATTCACACATGTATTATGTTTCCGGTTAATACAATTCTAGCATGAATAATTAACATTTATCATGATATAAGGAAATAAATAATAACTTTATTATTTCCTCTAGGGCATATTTCCTTCAGTCTCCCACTTGCACTAGAGTCAATAATCTAGATTACACAGTAATGATTCTAACACCCATGGAGCCTTGGTGGTGATCATGTTTTGCTCGTGGAAGAGGCTTAGTCAACGGGTCTGCAACATTCAGATCCGTATGTATCTTGCAAATCTCTATGTCTCCCACCTGGACTAGATCCCGGATGGAATTGAAGCGTCTCTTGATGTGTTTGGTCCTTTTGTGAAATCTGGATTCCTTTGCCAAAGCAATTGCACCAGTATTGTCACAAAAGATTTTCATTGGACCCGATGCACCAGGTATGACACCTAGATCGGATATGAACTCCTTCATCCAGACTCCTTCGTTCGCTGCTTCCGAAGGAGCTATGTGCTCCGCTTCACATGTAGATCCCGCTACGATGCTTTGTTTAGAACTGCACCAACTGACAGCTCCACCATTTAAAGTAAACACGTATCCGGTTTGCAATTTAGAATCATCCGGATCAGTGTCAAAGCTTGCATCAATGTAACCTCTTACGGTGAGCTCTTTGTCACCTCCATATACGAGAAACATATCCTTAGTCCTTTTCAGGTATTTCAGGATGTTCTTGACCGCTGTCCAGTGATCCACTCCTGGATTACTTTGGTACCTCCCTTCTATACTTATAGCAAGGCACACATCAGGTCTGGTACACAACATTGCATACATGATAGAGCCTATGGCTGAAGCATAGGAAACATCTTTCATTTTCTCTCTATCTTCTGCAGTGGTCGGGCATTTAGTCTGACTCAACTTCACACCTTGTAACACAGGCAAGAACCCTTTCTTTGCTTGATCCATTTTGAACTTCTTCAAAATCTTGTCAAGGTATGTGCTTTGTGAAAGTCCAATTAAGCGTCTTGATCTATCTCTATAGATCTTTATGCCTAATATGTAAGCAGCTTCACCGAGGTCTTTCATTGAAAAATTTTTATTCAAGTATCCCTTTATGCTATCCAGAAATTCTATATCATTTCCAATCAGTAATATGTCATCCACATATAATATCAGAAATGCTACAGAGCTCCCACTCACTTTCTTGTAAATACAGGCTTCTCCAAAAGTCTGTATAAAACCAAATTCTTTGATCACACTATCAAAGCGTTTATTCCAACTCCGAGATGCTTGCACCTGTCCATAAATGGATCGATGGAGTTTGCACACTTTGTTAGCTCCCTTTGGATCAACAAAACCTTCCGGTTGCATCATATACAACTCTTATTCCAGAAATCCATTCAGGAATGCAGTTTTGACATCCATTTGCCAAATTTCATAATCATAAAATGCGGCAATTGCTAACATGATTCTGACAGACTTAAGCATCGCTACGGGTGAGAAAGTCTCATCGTAGTCAACTCCTTGAACTTGTCGAAAACCTTTGGCGACAAGTCGAGCTTTGTAGATAGTAACATTACCATCAGCGTCAGTCTTCTTCTTAAAGATCCATTTATTCTCAATTGCTTGCCGATCATCGGGCAAGTCAACCAAAGTCCATACTTTGTTCTCATACATGGATCCCATCTCAGATTTCATGGCTTCAAGCCACTTTGCGGAATCTGGGCTCACCATCGCTTCTTCATAGTTCGTAGGTTCATCATGATCTAGTAGCATGACCTCCAGAACAGGATTACCGTACCACTCTGGTGCGGATCTTAATCTGGTTGATCTACGAGGTTCAGTAGTATCTTGATCTAAAGTTTCATGATCATCATCATTAACTTCCTGTCTTATTGGTGTAGGTCTCACAGAAACATTTTTCTGTGATGTACTATTTCCCAATAATAGAGTAGGTACAGTTACCTCGTCAAGTTCTACTTTCCTCCCACTCACTTCTTTCGAGAGAAACTCCTTCTCAAGAAAGTTTCCGAATTTAGCAACAAAAGTCTTGCCTTCGGATCTGTGATAGAAGGTGTATCCAATAGTTTCCTTTGGATATCCTATGAGGACACATTTCTCCGATTTGGGTTCGAGCTTATCAGGTTGAAGCTTTTTCACATAAGCATCGCAGCCCCAAACTTTAAGAAACGATAACTTTGGTTTCTTGCCAAACCACAGTTCATAAGGCGTCGTCTCAACGGATTTTGATGGTGCCCTATTTAACGTGAATGCGGCCGTCTCTAAAGCATAACCCCAAAACGTTAGCGGTAAATCAGTAAGAGACATCATAGATCGCACCATATCTAGTAAAGTACGATTACGACGTTCGGACACACCATTTCGCTGTGGTGTTCCGGGTGGCGTGAGTTGCGAAACTATTCCACAATTTTTCAAATGTACACCAAACTCGTAACTCAAATATTCTCCTCCACGATCAGATCGTAGAAACCTTATTTTCTTGTTACGATGATTTTCAACTTCACTCTGAAATTCTTTGAACTTTTCAAATGTTTCAGATTTGTGTTTCATTAAGTAGATATACCCATATCTGCTTAAATCATCTGTGAAAGTGAGAAAATAACGATATCCGCCACGAGCCTCAATATTCATCGGACCACATACATCGGTATGTATGATTTCCAACAAATCTGTTGCTCTCTCCATAGTACCGGAGAACGGTGTTTTAGTCATCTTGCCCATGAGGCACCGTTCGCAAGTACCAAGCGATTCATAATCAAGTGGTTCCAAAAGCCCATCAGTATGGAGTTTCTTCATGCGCTTTACACCGATATGACCTAAACGGCAGTGCCACAAATAAGTTGCACTATCATTATCAACTCTGCATCTTTTGGTTTCAACATTATGAATATGTGTATCACTACTATCGAGATTCATCAAAAATAGATCACTTTTCAAAGGTGCATGACCATAAAAGATATTACTCATATAAATAGAACAACCATTATTCTCTGATTTAAATGAATAACCGTCTCACATCAAACAAGATCCAGATATAATGTTCATGCTCAACGCCGGCACCAAATAGAACAACCATTTATCTCGTTTGAAATTAAGCCATATTAACTTGAGAGGATGCAGTATGGACTAGCATTACTTTGCTGTGTCTCGCCAACTTGCCAAACGAGGAGAAGCTTGCGGGACGGGAGAAGCTTGCGCGCGGTGGCTCGCAGGACAAGGAGAGACTTTTGACTAATGCAAGCTCTCCTTCGCTCAGGCGGTGGGCGTGCAACAGTTAATTCGGTGTTAGATTGCCAGAAGCATACACTATACTAGTACTATTATTGTTGCACTTCCCGAAGAGGCGAACAGCCAAGCGCAAAGTTTACTAGTACTAGTACTACTACTATAGTCTATAGAGGCATGTACTATACTAGTACTAGGAACCGGATGGAGGAGCGTCTGCACTCTTATTATATTTTTAAAATGTGATAAAGCAATCTTCAACACATTTGGTTCTCTTCGAGGGTTCTCGCATGTGATAATGTAAGTTGATTGCATTGAACACTCGCCAAAATTCTCGCTTAATTCTGGATCATATCCTGCTACAAATAGGAGCGCTCGGTAATATTTCCTCTTTTTTTATTATTCAACATGTAAATAGGTCAGCAAACCTTGCGGCGCATCTTTGTGAGAACCGTGCTTGCTGCACTTTGAATGTGGCCGAGAGCTGGCTTGATGAAACACCTCGCTTCCTACTTCTTTTTTTGCGGGGTACCTCGCTTCCTAGTGACCAGTGTCTTGGCTGGTCGTCCTAAGAATGCTTATATATGAATAAAGCTCTCTCATTTACCTGCAAAAAAGATTAAGCCATATTAACTGGAAAGGAGGGAGTATGCACTAGCACTACTTGTTGGTGTGTCTCGTCAACTCGTAGAACGAGGAGAAGCTTGCAGGACAAGGTGAAGCTCGCTTACGCCTTTTGACTAAAGCAACGTACCCTCGCCCAGGCGGTGGACATGCATTAGTTCATTCGATGTCAGATTTCCAGAGGCATACACTGTAGTACCGAACATGCGGAGTACCATCATTGTTCGACGTCAGGAAGAGGCAAAGAGCCAAGCGTAAGGTTTGGTAGTACGAGTAGTACTACTACTAGAACCGCATGGTGGAACCTCTGTACTCTTTTTTTAATCTCTGATAAAGTACACATTTATTCCGGAGAAGGGTGGAAAACGACAGCCCAACATGTAATGATGATATCGATCAACCATGCTCGAATATATCTTGGCCTCTGTGCGAGCCTGTCTGTGTGTTCTCGCTCCTCGTCTCTCTCAAGGAACGGCGGGTTGGCCATTTTGCCGTCAATTGAGATCGGTTTGCTCACACTCCGGTCCCACATGTCAGTGATATGCCAAGAGGAGGTGCATTGACCGACTGGCCATATGCGTACTTGGTTTTGCACCTTCATACTACTCCCTCCGTCAAGGTTTACAGGGCGCGCTTCATTATGATGCATTTCTCTCAATGCATTTCCACCACCAGAGAGACTTTAGATGCATTTGGTTTAATGCTCAATTAATTAGGGTGTGGTAACCGCAATTTTCTCTCAATGTAGTACTACAGAGTGGAGTAAGTGCATGCATGTGTGTACCCGGGGTGGAAGCACTGCATGCATGTGTGTATGCATTATTTCCTCTAGTAATAGACGACGTGCTATAACTACCAATGTTATTTTTCAGGCCGATCGCTAGTCGCCTTGGTCCCAGAGATTTTCTCTTTTTCTGAAGCGCGCTCTATAAACAGTGGCGGATGGAGAGCGGATTCAAAGAAGAGTGTATTGATGGTTGCTTCTTCCGAGCAACTTATAGTGGGAAAGGTGGGGCTTATGATTTGACAGCTCATTACTCACTATTAATGCAGCGCAACGACTGGTCTGAGTCTCCCATGCGGTTGTGCACTACCCCCTCGGTTCTTCAATATACTATGGGAAGACGAGCAGTGGAGCAAGGCCGGAGGGGATACATGGAGGTAGTCGGGATGTAACTAGGTGAGCGGCGGTGGCCAGAATCTGCCGATACTGCGGCAGCGAGCAGGTGGCGTAGGCCCTACCGTGCCGGAGCTTGGTCAGAGAAAACGACGTGTACCGCAGATCAGGACATGCTGCCTCGGCACCGTCGAACAGAGAAACGATGCACGTCCTCCCTTTCCGCCGGCAGACGGGATGCGGCCGGATCAGTGACCAACGGTGAGAGAGAGAGAGAGAGGCCACCACAGCCATGTGTGAGATATTCTGAAGAGAGACAAACCAGGCAGGGAGGCTCCACTGTATATAGTGGAGAGGACTACCTTTTTCTCCATAAAAATCAATTTATATTCTGTGTACGTGCCATTAAGCGATATAACTTTATTTAAAAATAACGCACCAACGCATCAAGTCGACCTTTGTTTAGTGCACGCATGGTACACGACCTCCGTAGGTAAAAAACCACTACACGCATTCAAATTAGCACGTGAGCTGCCATTTCGTATAGAAATGAGCTCCACCATGTACCCGTGCGAGTGTGGCTGGGCACGAAGTGTGAGTACGTGCACGGTGCACCTATTCTCTTCTTGTATACGTACACCACCTACGTGGGGTTGTGTGAGAGAGATACAAACATGGAGAGATATAGTGTGTGGGTTCATGAGATTTTTTTGGGGGGTCAATCAAAAAATGTAACATATGCAATGTGTGTGAAATAGAGTCCTGTATATATCATATATATAGAGGGGGTGATCCACGAGAAGAGAGTGGAGGTATCATCGACTTAAGGTGTCCATAGAATCGAAGAGAGGGATGATGTGTGTGTGTGTGTGTGCGCGCGTGTGGTTGATAAAGAGTGCCATCGAATTTGTGTGTGCCCACGTCAAAGATTTAGAGTGGCTGGCCTAATAGAATGAGAGAGGGGACAGGTGCAGTTTGTCTCTGTGGCATGGATACCTACCTACAACACTTGACTATCGGTGTGTGGTGGGGGTGCTTAATTAACTATAGAGGTACAATGGCTGGTATATGTGTGGAGGAGGAGAGAGGCCTACCTCATGTATTAAGGGAGATCGATCGGCATCCATGCATATGTGTAGGAGAGGAATAAGGTTGGGAGAGAGACAGAGCTAGAGTGTTGGAGGGGGTGGCAGTGGAGTTGCTTCTAATAAATGGTGGGATAGTCTTGCTAGACAACCGGAGGGCACACCTGCAATATCAATAAGATAGGGGATGGATGCCTGTCTGTGCATGTGCGTGTGAGAGACAGGTCAGGAGGCATGCACGAATGATGAGGGGGGACGATATGGCTGTGGTAAGCAAACATAACTACATAGGAAGATCAATTGTCCTTTGTTAGAGAAAGGAGAGACATAACTTGTGAGGTACGTCGATCGATGGGGGTGAATAGTTAAAGTCGACCTAGGTATATGTTGGGAGATCGATCAGTATACATGCATGTGGGTGTTAGAAGCAAATGAGGCACGGGGAGAAGGATAGAGAGAGAGGGATGCATCTAGGAGGTGGTGCGAGAGTCATACTATATCGAGGGGGAAGGAGTGTGCGAGTACGAGATCGATGAAAAGAGTGGTGGGAGTGAGGCATGGACGGTGATAAGAGAAGAGGGGAAGCTTGTGTTTGTGCTAGGCACACCTGGCTAGAGAAGCATATCGATCGATGTGTGTCGTAAAGAAGGAGCTGGGGGGCCTACACACACCATGGGTGAACGATCTAAAGTGAAAGGACGAATTTGCGCGATGGAGCTAGAGAATGCTGAGGGAGGGTGAGAGGGATGCGAGCGTGTGCATGCACGAGAGAAAGTTAGCGCTAGCTAGCTACAAAGATAAGAGGATTTTGTGGGTGTAAAAGACGAATAGAAATCATACTTCATTATAAAAAGCAAATTCGGATATTTGAAGAATGTATCATAGTGTTCTAAACCGACGCATGTGTGAATATATATAACGGTGATACACATGGTGTGGTTATGAACATGTTATACTACATATAATATATTTTATCTCTACTCTTATAAAAAAAATGGAGTTGTTGATGATGGTGTGCATGCCATCCTACAATATAGGCCGTCCGATTTATATCTGGCGGATAGGAAGGAAACTATGGCAATTTTGAAAAAGATACCCACACCCCTCTCCATATTTGCAAATTAGGCCTCTCCTTGATCATGTTGATGTTCTGTGGAACACATGGGCATCTTGCTTGTACTACGTATAATATATAGAACATTGATCATAATTTGGGCTAATGTGTGGCTCTTGCAGCTCGGTCTAAATACTTGTCATAATGTAGGGGGCAGGGCACTATACTATGTGTGATAAACACGGTGTACACGTATGGAACATGGTTTAGATTAGAATATATAGTTAGTACATCAAATGTACTATTATTTGGAATCAACATCAAGTGTATTCAAAAAATAGAATTTGAGTTCATGTAGTACACATAGTTCATATCTATCTCTATAGTAATCATGTGGTGTGTTATTAAGGTAATACACGAATGATGGTTGAAGTTGGCAACAATCATGATTGTAGATTCTTATTGAAATATAGAAACGAATTCAAATTCAGTTCGAATTGCAGCGGTAGTATAGACATTTGGAATGCACTAAAATGTTGGTATGATTAGGTTACATGCATTATACAGCAAGCGAAAAAATTTAATTGGACATAACATGGATTCATACTCCCTCCTTCCATCTATATAGGGCGTAATGCATTTGTTAAGACCGCCTTTGACTATTGACAAGATTAATAGTACATGACATGCACATTGTGAAAATGATATCATTGAAAGAACCTTTCACATACGAATTTAACGGTGTGCTATGTGTAAGTAGCATGTCATATATTATTGCTCTAATATTTGGTCAAAGTTAGCATCGAAAACGCATTAGGCCCTATATAGATGGAAGGAGGGAGTAGCTTTGAATAGCATTTTTATAGTAAAACGGGGCAAGACTCTCTCTTTGTGTGGTGTGAATAGTTTTATTGTTTTTGTTTTCTTTTTGGTTGAGGGAAGTGCGAATTGATTTGGTACGTACAAGTACAATATTACATGTTAGGCTTGTCCCTAAAATTCAACCCCCGCCTTGTTATATCCCAAAAATTCAGATATCGTGCTCCCAAAACTGGGGCCTTCACAACCCGCGCCTTGCTATCCCGAAATTACAACGCGCGCGAAAACTCCCTCCAGCTGCCAAATCCCAACAAGCGAAATCCCCCTTCTAACCCTGAGCCGAAAGGGCGGCTAATTCAAATCGGTGGGGGGTACTTTTGTAACACACCCTACATTTTGGAGAAGCGCGTCCCTAAGTCATGGTTCACCCCCTCCCATCGCCTCCTTTTTGCCATTCGAAATCCCAGGCCGCCATAGCCTCTCCGCTCCAGCCGCGAAACCCCACCCTCCTTCGTCCGCCACCTCACCGCTGCCCAGCCGGAGCTTCTTCCCCGACGACGTCGTCCACCACAACAGCTCAACGTCCCTCATCCACCTCCCCGGATGAGGATCCGTCGTTCATCTCGTTGTCCCGCCGGTTCAGTCGCCCCGTCCTCCACCTCCAAGGAGCTGCTCCGATGATCGCCTCGTCTATCGCGGCTGCTCCATCCCCATACCGCCGCCTTAACCTACTCCACCGGAATCGCATCATCCACACTGACTCCTCAGACGAAGCCGAGGCCTACTCGGCGCCACCAAAGAGGTTGTACACTCATCGCATCGCACCTTCTCCTTAGCTCGACCTCCCAGCGCTGACGGTGCTCCATCACACACCCCCATGGAGTGGCTCGCGGGCGACATCTCCATGGTGGCTCTCTCCCAGTGTGAGGCCCCTTCGACGGCGGTGTCCATACCAGCCGGATCTGCTGCTGCTGCTCCGGCTCTCTCTCGCTCGCGCTGCTACTGCTCCAGCTCTCGCTCGATCGCTCGCTCGCCCAGCTGCTGCTTCTCCGACTCTCGCTCGGTCGCTCGCGCTGCTGTAGCTGCTCCGGCTCTCGCTCGATCACCCAGCTGCTGCAGCTCTGGCTCTTGCTCGCTCGCGCTGCTGCTGCTGCTCCCCCCTCGTTCATGCTGCTTCTCTGCTCTGATTTAGCTACACTTCAGTAGGCTGAATCGACTTTTGGGTTAGTCGATTTTCAGGGGTTGGGGGGCTCGCCGGAGTTAATGAAGACTCAGGGGGTTCGTCCGGAGGTGGCTGGCGGCTCAGGGGGTGCAGGTTGTAGATGAACTGCAGGCCCTCCCTAAACTACATGTCAAGTGCCTCTCTGCTACCATTTCGTTCAGTTTCGATAGTAACATTCAGATTCCACAGTAAATTTTAGTTTCGACAGTTAAGTTCCGAGTCAACAGTTTTTACCTCATCTATTGTAGTCAGGTGGTTTTTGTTGATGTAAATTTTACATCTATTTTACATCATCTATTGGAGATGCTATTAGAATCCCACTTGAGATTGACGATGTCTGTCTTGTGCTGCTTCAGCCTTGACGTCTTACGGCTCACCGAGGCTGCTCCAACGATAGAACGATCCATCACAACAGAGTAGTGCCCTAGACGCCGTCTACAGATTCCTTAGATCTTCCTCCACACCTCTGATAGCCACCTCTACCTCAACTGCTTCAGCGACCAACCCAATGATGCTGAGGTCGACACGGCTACGGCAAAGAGGTTGTACACTTGTTGCATCACTTATTACTATACATTCATGTCGACCCATTAGGGCTATTTTGGTTCGACGGGAAAACATAGCAATAGGGAATTTTACAATGGCACTCTACTATTCAATTATTCATGCATTTTGTTGAAAGGAATGAAGCAAAACATCCACCTAGACCTACTTGTCAAAATCCTATGCATGAAAACAAGACCAAGTGCATTAGTGGCAGAATAACATTCTAACTGTACACACTTTCATATGGTTTCACTTTATTTTGGCCATGTTTCTTTGCATTCCTCTGCTCTTCCAATTCCTGTAAACCAAAAACTCAAGTTGACAGAAATCATGTGTTTACAAATGCTCTGTTTACCATGTGCATTCCTATCCTATTCCAGTGTTTTTCCTATCCCTGCGTTTTTAGAATCATGCAAGCCAAATGAGCCCTTATAGAATTACTTTAGTTACAGGTAGGTGTCGAAGGGAACTTTGTGTGGTTTGTCCTGCTCCTGCCACGACGTCGTCCACCTCAACTGAGCTGCTCCATCGACAGAAACATCGACCAAACCAGACATCATGACTCCTGACCGTCTTTCACCGCCTCAGATCTCCTTCCCTGCTGCTGGCACCCACCGCAACGGCATCACCATCATCGACTCAGCAGATGAACCTGAGGAGTACATGGGTCCACAAGAGAGGTCACACTCTTTTGTTTCTGCTTATGTTATGCATTGCCTAAAATTACCTGCTACTTTATCATCCTGTTCACCTCTTGGACTCCAAGTCAGGTCCAAATTAATGATCGAACTTGAGTTCTAAATTAGTTGTGGGGCACATATCGAGGAAGCAATGAATAGTATCTCTGTCTAATATCTGGTTCACCTAGGGTATGCCTATGTTGTTCATCTTGGGTGGGAAACAGATAGTAAAGCAATCATCATCTATCTTTTTATTAAATTAAAGCAATCATCAGCCTGCTATCATTATTTTTGGAACCATCCACTGGTTGTTACCAGCACTCTAAATTTCTGCATGCTCTCCTTACATAATCTCACCATATTTTTTTCGTATGCATGTCAGATATTGTACACAGTCATGCTGAACATGTAGAGAAAAAGAGAAGAGTTTTGCGCGGCAATACAATGTCATGCAGACATCGCTCCACGGTGGGTTCAATGGCAACCCCTCCCCACCCCTCTCCAGATTGTAATCCAGAGGAAGATATATGTTCTGAGGCAGATTCAGATGCCGCTGACCACTCCTATTTACCCCCCAAGGTGTTTGCTCTACCTTCGCATGATGATGTTAATCATATCATGCATATGTTGCCTTGCAGTGCCTACTTTTGACATCATATATGTCATCTGCTTAGTTTAGACATGTTTTGTAATGCCACCTGTTTAGTTTCTATATCATATATGGGAATTATGCAGTCTCATGTCTTTTAGCCAGCCATAATATACGTGAAATGTGCAATGCCATCCTGTTTAATCAAGAATCATATATTTGAATGATATCTTTCCCATCCTTTTCTTCATTACATTTCCATTTGTCGACAATGTTTGTACATTAAACTACTCTTCCTGTGAATCAGCCATTTGGGTGGGAGATTGAAAAATCTGGAGTGAAAGCAAGGCCTTCAGAGCAGACAGTGCTACCCGTCGAAGCAGACTTGTTGGGTCCCGATAGCTCCTCAGAGATGGATTCAGAGACAGATGACTAGTCCTATTCCCCCACCAAGGTGTATGCTCTAACTTAGCGCGGTTATACTGCTCATATCATACATATGGTGTCTTGCATTGCATAGTTTAGACATCATATACACAATATTCAACACCATGTTCTTAGTTCAGACATCATATCTAATGCCCTCTGTTTAGCATATAAATCACATATGTGAATCAAATGATGCGATCATGATTACTTAGATAACATGTAGGTGAATTAAGTCATGCGATCCTGTTTAGTTATTCATCATATCTTTGAATTATGTTATGCTATGCTATCCAGTTTAGATAGACATCATATATGTGAAATTATGTCATGCTATCCGTTTTAGTTAAACAATATACATCTCAACTATTTCATGCCCTCTTATTTCCATATTATGTATTGCATCTGTCTCTCATACAATGTCTGTACATTCAACTATGTTTCCTGTTTATCAGCCATTTGAATTGGAGCGGGTGATGCCAGCATCTAGCGGACTGAAAACACGGTCTTCAAATAAAACAGTGCTACCTTTTGGTGGAGATAGCACCCCGGTTGTACATGCATGAGAAACAGCCCTACCACACATAACCAAACTCTCGTAGATTGTACCCCTACTGCGATGGACAGAGAACCAGCTTCACCCAATCTAACCCCAACCCCAACAGATAGTAACCCATTTCCTGTTGACACAACACCATCTCCACCACAGAGCTCCCAAACAAGAGCAATTAGTAAGGCAGCTCCAGTGCCCAAAGGGCCAGTACTACCACGGCGAACCCCAACTCCACTAGTTAGTATGCCTATTCCTGTGGAGGAAGCACAACCAGGTAGTCGTAGTTTAGCATCTATCGCATTTGATGTTGTTAAATCGTATGTGTTTATCTTCCCATCTTGGAAATATTATACTGAAGATGAAGGAAAATGCCAGTTGCAGGTGTTTTTCCAGGAGTTATGTGTAAGCAATGTTATTCATGGCAATTATTTTGCTTTGTCACATACATCCTACCTCCATGATGGTTATAATATAGCAAATTTTCCCATTTTTCTCTATAGAGAAGGACCGATTTGGAAACTCGGGATGAGGTAAACTGTGCTAATACCTCTTCTATCTTCAAGAATGCTTGGTGGCAGTATCGGAATTACTTGAAGAAAACGTACTTCACCGGCAAAGAAACTCAACAAATTCCCTTATGTTCTCCTGAGACACATTTACTGGACGATGACTAGGAACGCCTTGTTCTGTACTGGTCCCGAACCAAGAATGTGGTAAGGTCTATGGACTCATTTTCTATTTTTAAGTACTATATTCTTGCATCTTATTGTACTCTGTTCATGTAGAACAAGTGCCTAAACCTGCAGAACAATTGTTCTAATTTAAGATTCCATTGCTATCATAGTTCAAAAAAGCGCTAGGTGTTAATTGTGTGTTTTGCCACCGCCTTGCGCTTTACTGTCCAAAGCGCATGCTTATGCATAGTTATGCACAGATTAAGCGTAGTTATGCGCAATGCATTTCGCCAACGCCTAGATCCTAGGCGCGCTTAAGCTCTCACTTAGGCGCGCCTTTTTTAACTATGATTCCTATCGTGCATACTACTTTGCTCTTGTATGACTATATTTATTCATACAAACTTATTTTTAAATTGAGGGATCCAATCGAAACTCTGATGGCACAGCAGGTATGTTCACGCATGTTTCTTTAACAGGCTTGCTCTTATCAATAGCTCTGTTGATTTCAATTTCAATTGTGTATACAGTTGACTTATCATATCATGCACATTACTAGCATCACAACAGAGTCAATAGTGTTGTTGTACATGTAGACCCGTGGTACCCATCTGAAATCTTGTTGTGCCATGTAGTTTCCCATGCTTTGTGTTCTTTCACTACTGCTTTGTCTTGAACTGATATGATTTGAACCGTGTCTCTATTTTGATTTGGCAAGACAATGCAGTGACCATAGGACATAGATATATGTTTGTTTGATGCTTTTATTATGTACTAGTACTTGGCAATAGAAGACTTGGTAGTTTAATCCTGTCCACCTTACTAATGAACTGGTTCACCGAAATGAGTTTCATATACTAGTACATGTTAAACATGTTATGTGTCTGCTTGTTTCTTCTTTTAGAATGCTGACAGAATATTGGGGAAGAGTGCCTTATTAAGAATTGGTAGAGGAAGTAATGCAGATAAGGTTCATGATAGTGACAAATCCTTGTTGGTCTCCAACAAAGCTGATAAAACAGCTAAGGAAGACTATCTCGAATACAATGAGACAACCCCAAAGTCCTGTCTTAGTTTAGTGTTCGAGTTACTGGCCACTACCGCTTGCACAAGCTATTCAAACTCACTGTCTGAATCAGTTCGGTTTCTTGAGTCTCAACTACAAGCTGAAGGACATTGATCAGATGTGCTGCGACAAGAAGTGGAAGGACTGCAGAAGTTCCTGGAGCATTCAGATGCATACTTTCTGGTGCAACAGTAAGCGTTGGAGGATTTTACCACCAAACAGCACAAAGCTAATAATCTTGCTCAGCTTATTGCCAGCATGGTGGGTACCACGTTTCTTGAGCTCTTCTGAAGTTGTTTCAGTTATGCTCTTGTTTTGCTGCCGCGTTTATTTGCACTGGTGGCCAATTTTGATGGCCAGTGTATGTAATATGCTGCTTTGTTCCCTATATTTGCACTGGTGGCGAACTTTGATGCCCAGTGGATGTAATATGTGTAATAGCGGTAATAGGCTAGCACTACTAGGGAAAACCCTAGTAGTAGCGCGGGTTTTGGGGCTATTAGCAGCGCGGGCAGCCGCGCTACCAATAAGGCGCTACAGCTAACTCTTAGTAGTAGCGCGGTCTGTACACGCGCTACTACTCTGGACTATGAGCAGCGCGTTTTCGGAACGTGCTACTATTAATTAGTTGTAGCGATTTCCTTGCCCCGCGGTACTGCTATATCTTTCATCATTCCCCCCCGGCTTCCTACCCTGTTTCAGCTTCAATAAACAGCAATTTCCAAATACTCAGTACTACTAGATATCAATTTCAAAAAGCATTATAGGTACTAGGTAGTACTCCCTCGGTTCCAAAGTACTCGTCGTGGTTTTAGTTCAAATTTGAACTAAAACCACGACGAGCAATTTGGAACCGATGGAGTACTAGATAATAATTTCATATATACTCAACATGCATCCTCAAGCAGTTCAAGGTGATATCAACGACGATCATCATATGTAGTTCTAGATAATATCGACGACGATCATCATATGTAGTTCTACATGATATCGACGACGATCATCGTATGTAGTTCTAGATGATATAGCCACACACACACATGTAGTTCTAGATGATATCGACGATGATCATCATCCTCAAGCCTGGGCGGTGGGTGTTCCTGATAGTAATTAGGATGGCCTGTCCAACACGAAGATTCTTGCCAACGAGGAATCTCTTCCACCCAACCGAGTTTAAGTGTGTGCGACCGTCTGTGTCCATGCGGTAAGTACAGGTGGTGACGGAGCCCCTTGCAGTAAGGCGTAGTCCAGCTGAGCCTTCTTCATCAGGCTTGATACCACAACTCACAGATAGGTTCTTTGGCAATTTCTGAATAAGAAAAACATATCAATTAATAAATAGCCTCGCACATACTCTTGCAAATATATTTCTATTAAGTCTAGGTTTCTATACTATCAAAAATACACAGTACTACGCATTTGTACTAACTAATCATGAATTCTACTAATAAGTATATATGGATTATCTACACTATTAATAGTTCATTGGATTCTACACTAATAAGAGCATGTGATCAGACTCTACACTAAAGCATATCATCGACTAGATTCCACAAAGCATATCATTGGATTCACTAAGCATATCATCAAATAATTTGCATTTGTAAGTATAACAATAAAGCATATATATATTATATATATATATCATCAAATTACTATAGGTAGTACGTATAACATACCATTTCATACCGATCGACCATGGTACTTGTCAGGCGGGTCACGAATGGCACCCCGACAAAGTCATCATGTGGCGGAATTATGTCCCATAGGTTGCACACCTCCTCGCTCAGCCTCATTCTTTGAGCTATGATGGCTTCATGAAGTGGGTTCTCATCATCTTCATCGAGTGGGTCCTCATTATCTTCATAATCTTCGTCATCTTTTACCAGGTTGAGATAAATGACAGCCAGCTTGGGTCTTTCTGCTCTAAAGGAGAAGCTGATCAACTCACCACCAGTAAGACGCATGTGGGCAAGGAAACGGGCCCATCCATCTCCTCCAATCTGCGTCATAGTGCATCCTTTCTCGACCTCCATAGTGTACGGCCCCTAGGAGCCTCAAATGTCACAGTGTCTCCTGTCAGCTTGTTGAATTTCAACCTCACATTGCACAGGACGATCTGTGTAAAAAAATCAAAATGACACAATGCAGTAATGCCAACACTAAAAATAAAATAGTTGTTACATTTCATCTAATTTCTTACCACCGCATGACAAAAACTAGGCTGGAAGTAGATGCCGAACAGCTTGCCAGTTGCAAGGCTGCTGGTGCACCTTGACTTGCACAGTCGACATAGTGGTGGTGGTGGTGGTGCCATTTTCCTAAAGCAATATGAGCAAAGGATTAACGATTCACTTCACAGGAAAGAAAAACAGTAGCATGTGATATTTTTGGTTCTTCCACGAGAAACAATTTTATGGACAAAGCACTTCGGTGGCACCTATTGCCAAAAAAAAATTTCACAAATATCTACCAAATAAGGGTACCAACTACCAAGACATTTCATCTCATCTGGCCCCTATTGCCTAAGATAATTGATTAAAAAACAAGTGGCAAATTTAACTAAATTGGCACCTACATTTTTCCAAAAAAAATAACTTATTACAAAAAAACAAAAGCATCTACCTATCCATGTACAGAAAAATAACAATAAAATGGTGCATAATAAATCAACTAAATCAACTAGCCTACTAAATTCACTAGCATACTAAATCAACTAAATCAAAATGTTCTAAATCAACTAAATCAACTAGACTATTAAATCAACTAAATCAACTAGCCTACTAAATCAACTAAATCAAGATGTTCTAAATCAAGTAAATCAACTACATACTAAATCAACTAAATTAAAATGTTCTAAATCAACTAAATCGACTAGCCTACTAAATCAAAATGTAGCAGGGAGGAGGGGTTGTGGATGGAGGAGGGAGGAGGGAGAAGGAGGGGCGACTCAAGGAGGGAGAAGAGAGTAGGACGAAGGAGGAAGACGGAGCGAGGAGGGGCCAGCCGGCAGTGAGTGGAGGGAGGACGGAGAAGGGAGGCGGAGCAAGGAGGGGCCGGCCAGCGGCAACTAGAGGGAGGACGGAGGAGGAGGCTGGTACCGAGTCCAGCGAGGAGGGGGAGGTGGCGGCGGCGCAGTTCGGAGGAGGGGCGATGGGGGAGGACCGGCGTGGGGGTTTGAGGGGGAGATCGAGTGAGTATGAGTGCGAGTGGATCGGATAGGTCGGAGAGTGGGGGAGATGGAATGGCTTAGCAGTAGCGCGCTATAGCAAAAGGCGCTACTGCTAAACGACCTAGCAGTTGCGCCTTTCACAAAGAGCGCGCTACTGCTATGTGTCGGCATGTAATAATAGACATCAAAAATACATTGATCATCAATGATCTTTTTGTGTACAATCTGATTTGTCAATATGAGTCCTCACCAGTTTAGGAACTGTTGAAGACTCATATTGCGGCCACAAATTTTACACATAGAGTTCAATGAAGACCAAGTGGTTGTGAAAGTTTGAGAAGTAACATATTTAAGGTGGTACAAACTCTCTTCACGAAGCGAGGTGGGACTAAATTTTTTAGTAAACTTAGTAGTAGCGGTTATTGTGTAAATGTGCTACTACTATGGTCCCTAGCAGTAGCGCTCTTCATACAAGTGCGCTGCTGCTAGAACTAGCCTCGCGGCGGCGTCGTGGCAATTATAGCAGTAGCGCGTCTTAGAGTGGGCGCGCTATTGATACATTCATTTCAGCAGCGAGGTTTGTGCGCGAGCTCTACTGCTAGTTAGTAGCAGCGCCTTATTTTAAAGTGCGCTGCTGGTAAGATTCTGTGTATAGGCTTTTCCCTAGTAGTGTAGCGTTAATTGCTTGCTTATTTATTTCCTTATTGTCTTGTTTAGTTGTTTGCTTGTAGTCATTGCAGTTCTTTTTCTATGTTTTTCTAGTAGCCACAGTAACCTATTTTTGCAAACTAGGCCAAAATAATCATGGCAACACACGGACTGTTGTAACCATGGGCCTCCTGCGGGCCGTATGATCCATGGGCCTTCTACGGGCTGTACGATCCATTGGCCTTCTATATGGGTCTTAGGGTCCATGGGCCTTCTACGGGTCGTACGATCCATGGGACTTTTACGGGCTGTAGGATCCATGGCCCTTCTACGGGGCGTATCATCATTTCGCCAATCATGGGTCATACTATCGTTGACAATAACGAGCCGTTAATAGGCCGTATTTGATAACTCTATGAAACCAGCCCAACAGGTTTTTTCGACATGAAAATGGCCCAATGTATTAACGGGCCACAAACGGGCCGACTGTAACCATGGGCTGAATTTGGCCCACAAGCAAAAAATGGTAGTAACGGGCCGTAAGTAACCGAATGCTGGAAATGAGCCCAAGAATAAATCGGCCCTGAGAAGGCCGAAAGATAACATGGGCTGGAAACGACCCAATGGAATAATGGGCCGTTAATGGGTATAAAGTGATACACTCTTCATTACGGACCAGTTTTACCACGGGCCATTAAGGGGCCAAGGGTTACTAAGGGCCTCATATGGGCCATACATGGGCCGGAAGTTAAAATGGGCTGGAATTATATTGGACGGCCCAGATGACACTACTGGGCCTAATTCGGATAGGCCGTAAACGGGCCCTGGGATAGCAGGCTGTAAATGGGCTATATGTGAATAGGCCGTTAGCAGGCTTGCCGTGGGCCGGCCCGCCACCTTTTGACCAAGTCAAATGGGCCGGCCTTTTCGCAGGAATGGGGCTCTGTTGGGCCATGCCACGTGTCGACGTATCATAGGCGCTTTGGGTCCAATGAGTGGATGACATCGGTCCCAATGGTGAGCCGACACGTGTTTCCTCCAGCCAATGATGATTTTACACATGGAAAATCCCCATTGGTCGGGGCTGTTAACGGGTTATCGGATCCAAAACCGGACCCGATAGCTTAACGGTGTTCCATTATGGTGGATGCCACGTGTCGGTCACCCTTGACGAAAGCACTTCTGTGACGCATGATTTATCGTCATGGAAGTGGACACTTCGGTGATGATAATTTTGGTAATGTCATGGAACACTTCTAGGACAACACAGGTATGACTATCTTGATTTTGTCATAAATTTATCATGGATGTACATGCATGACAGAAAACGTGACCTACTGTGACAAACACGTATCATCACGGAAGTGTATTTTCTTTGTAGTGTCCATCACCACCGTCCTCCGCCCCATCCATCGCAACCATCCTCCACCATGCCGGAGCGCCTACCAAGACCTCGTCGTCCACTGCTAGAGATGGATGTTTCTCATCCACGGTGATGGACCAAGAGCCTTGCCTCGCGTCCTCTCACTTCATCGGCGCCGTCATCCTCTTTGTCGGGGCCGCTCACACGACCTTCTCTTCCACCACAACGGGACTTATCCCCCGATGCACCTGTCTATCGTGGCAGATCTGCTTCAACGCCACCGACAGCCAGCGCACCCTGGATGACTACACGGCGCCACAAGAGAGGTGGTACTTCATATCTCCTCAACCTTTTGATCTCAACCAAAATATAGATCGTAACTTGCAATTTAGTTATTAGTTCGAAGCAAACAATGGATGCTAAATATCATTTCTCTGTTTTGCAGCTTTAAATCTGCCATGGCACAGTCATAATATGGTTTAATTGATCATGCTTAGGGTTTAATTGATCACGTTGGTTCCGTGGTGGTTTCTTTAATAGAAATCGGAGGGGAAACCCTCTTTTGCTAAAAAATGCTTAGGGTTTCCCCCTTTTATGATCACTATATGATCAGAATACGTGCTTCGTGTCATAATAGCAATGCTCCACCCATCAAGCTAAACAAGCTTAGTTGTTCAAATATGAATCTGATATTATTTAAACATAGTCGTTTAATTGGTCAGCTAAATGTTCCTAATTTAGTTTCAAAAATGCATGTTCGCAGCTCGGGTGTGTATCTCTACAGGGTGCCCACGGTGGGCAGGCCCACCCTGGGATTTTGGGTCGTGCCAGGCCCCGATTCCCCTCTATTCTGCTGCGCACTTTCGATCTCTACTCGCCCCCAGACGCCTTCCTTGCCGGTGACTTGCCATCCCCGGACGGCATGACTCTAGGAGGAGACGCCGAGCTAGCAGGAGGTCAGGAGCCGCTCACCCTACAGCGCCGCCGCTGCCCGAGCGCGCCTCCGTGCCTACCTTCCCAGTCAGTTCAGGGTTTAGGCGTGCAGCACCCACTACGCCAACCCGATTTATCCTAAGATACGTCCTCAACACTCAGCACTTCAACAGCCACTCCTCATCACCTATTTTCTAATTGATTCATTACTCATTAGGCAGGACAGTCATTAGGGTTTGTTGTGTGCTGAGTGCTACCTACACTTAATGGTTTAGATGTATTTTAGCAATCTTTAGTACCTGTAAAGTTCACAGGGTTTCAAAATTCCGACCCTAGGAACAGACACTAGTCATTTTGGATTGTTGGTCGTAGTGATATTGACCCTGATTACTACTGCAAGCCTGGTTTGTTGACAATTTTACTTGTCTTTCTTACTCATTCAATATGATATCCAATTATTCACGTCGATTAGTTGCAAACAGTAAGTGCTAGACAAACTTCTTGATTCAGATTTTGGACGGTCTCTTACTGCAGTTACAATTCTGCATACTTGTCCTAGTGAGCTCACAAGTAAATGATTCGTTCACTACATCTATGCTTGCCTTCTCATATTTGTTGTCAATATTCTTTTAGGGTGGACCACCCTGTTTCAAAATACTGGAACCGTAGACATGAGTGAATAGTATTTCTCTGTGTGATCTCTTCCATCATGTGTGGGCAACGAACACTGCATTGTATAGAAAGAAAGTGTCATTTCCAGCTTTTACATAGGCTACGATCTTTTACATGGAATATAATCTGCCTACTTGCTTTGTGTCACACTACCAACACTCCACCCTTGAAGCTAAACATTATGCTACTCATAATTCCTTGGTTTATTTGTTCAAATACGAATTTGATATGATTCTAATGTGCCTACTTCAGTTTTGAAATGTGTGTCTGCCTGTTATAGAGACATAAGGGGTTTGTATTTCTGTGTGTGGTCTGGTCAGCACGGTTGGGGGGTGAACTTTGCATATGCAAGGGTTTATAGGGAGACAATCTTCGAGTTGAATCCGCAATGCTTTCCATAGATAATCTAACTACTTTTTATGTTTTCATGAATCTCAGATTTTGAACAACATCATAATGATTATGAGCTTGAGCGCATGAAAAGAATAAAGCAGAACAATGCCATGGCTGTCAAACTTGGCATTAAGGGACTGAAATCAAGTGTGGATGCAATGTAATGCAAACGCTCTCCACCTACAGATTCATGCTCATAATATGATCCTGACAGTGATTCTGAGCTCAAGGGAGACCTAAGTCAATGTAGCTCCCTAGTGGATGAGTCAA
Source organism: Triticum monococcum (assembly GCA_034509565.1). NCBI lineage: Eukaryota > Viridiplantae > Streptophyta > Magnoliopsida > Poales > Poaceae > Triticum > Triticum monococcum. The sequence continues at coordinate 760,462,272 of CM067842.1, forward strand.
AGGCAGATGCCCTATCTTATTCACCCATCAAGGTGCTTGCTCTAACTTTCCATGGTTATATTGGCCGCACATATCTTGCAACTAATGCTTTGCATTGCTTCTACTTTGTTGCACTATGGTTAAGCTTAGTTTACACATTGTGTATGTGAATACGCCCTTCCTATCCATTTTCAGTACATATTCCATCTGTCATCATACCATATTTATACATTCAAATGTTGTTCTTGTGTATGAGACGTTCAAAAGGAAGAGGGCGATTGTTGATCGCGGAGGAGCACAAGCAAAGTATTTTCAAAAGGTAGTGACACCTGATTAATCAAATAGCCCATTAGGTGTAGTTGCAATATCACCTGACCCGCAAAACACCCCAACTCTAGGAGACTCTAGCCCTACTACACTGGTCATTTCTGATGCCCCAACTCAGCAGACCCCAACTGCAGCAAACAGTATGATGATGCCAGTTCACATAGCACCAGCTATACGACGCAAAACCCCCATTCCAGCAAAGAGTACACCAAATCGAGTTGCCAAATCCCTTTCCGAACCAGAGAGAGCCCAAATTGCAGCAAATAGGACTCCTGTTCCATTTCTTCCCAGTTTAGAAGACGAAGCTTATATTGTTGTCAGGAACTTTGTGCGCATCTTTCCTTCATGGAAAGATTATACCGCAGACACAGAACAATTTCCAGTCTTCCTCCGCAACTTACGCGTAAGTAATGTACTAATGTTATTCATGGTAATTACTACATATGTTTCTGCTGACAGAAGACACAAGATTTCATTCTTTTAAATAGGTGAGACAAAACTGGATTGTCAAGATGAGCAAGGGTTGGTTGCGCTTTTCAAGCACTCGTTGATGAAGTATCATTCCTACTTGAGGCAAGCGTACTTCAATGGCAAGCCTCTAAACAAATTTTCTGTGAAGTCTCTGGTGCTACATTTATCCGACAGTGACTGGAATAATCTTGTTATACATTGGTCTCGTCTGCAGCATAAGGTACTGTCTATGATATCACATCACAATTTGAACTACATTTCTGCGTTTGCCTTAACGTCTCACTTGTACGAAAACTATTAGCAGAAGAAAATTCATTCTCAAGGGACCACAGAATCTCGCAACTATACTGCACACTGCATTGCTCTTGTGAGTACCTCTTGCCCTGTATGACCATACTTACTCTCATAGTTGTTTGATTATGTAGCATCACTGCACATGTTAGCCTCGTTATCGTCCATTTGGTGGACATTATAAGATCCCATGGACTCTTACATAAATTTAGAATCAACCCAATGCTTTTGAAGAGGTTTAGCTCTGCAGTCCTCTTGTAAGGAGTGAACGTCGTCTATCACTGTACTTACATTAACAGCTACTCCCTCCGTCCCATAATATAAGAATGTTTTGTACAGTACACCAGTGTTCAAAACACTCTTGTATTATGGGAAGAGGGATTGGTTCATTGTGTAGCATTCTGCATCTCATCTTCCTCACCCACCATTTACTAAAACATATCAGATCTATATTTAATCTTACCAAAAAGTTGAATACACAGACAATGCCAGTGCAGAAGTGTAGCCCATTGGTCTTGTCAGTACATTTTGTCATGTAACGCTTGTACTTCCAGGGATTGGTAGTTGATTATGTAGCATGAATCTGCATCTTATCTTCATTATCCTCTGTCCCTTCCAGTATTATCATATCTATAATTACTCTCTACAAAATGTAGAGTACAGGCAATGCTTATGAAGAAGATTTTGTGCTGAAATTATTGAGTTATCCTTCCCTTGACATGGAGAAGGGCACTATAAAGCCGGTGTTAAATGTTAATGTAAGTCAGTCCTTCTAAAGCCTTTATCCTCAACTGCTATTTAATTTGATCATACTCCCTATCATTTACTACTGTTTAGTTTGTTGTTTCTATCAAAATGCATGTTCACAAGAACCGTAAGTTCCAAGTTTTACTTGTAAAACCAAATTCCTTATTCATACCATGCACATTACTCAATACTCCCTATATGTATACTTGTTTTTGTGGATCTATAATCCAGTGTGTGGTGAAGCAGCCCACGTATGCACCTTGTCATCTCCTGTTTTATCTTACTGATGTGGCTGATGATATCAACAACATGCCATGCACATTAACCAAAATAGATACAAAGATTATGTTGACATGGTAATCCAGTAGTGTGGTGAAGCTCCCCGCATTATGAACAATGCCAGATTATGCTATTGATATTTTGAACTTACTCTTTATTTTCTAATTTGAAATTGGATGGAATTGACAGCACAGTTATCATCTTTGTTTATACACGTGGAAAACCTGTCATCTCTCTGCTTGTTTCAGGGTCATATGCCTGATGGCATGCACAAGTCTGCTGAAGGCTGTGATACAAACCCAACATATATTGTAGCAAAGAAGGAAAACCATCTTGAAGATAGCGAGACAACCCCAAAGTCTTGTCTTGATGCAGTGTTCAAGTTACTTGAGACTACCAGTCAGACAAGCTCACAGAATTCGTTGTCTGAATTAGTTCGACTTCGTCAATCCCAAGTTCTAGTAGAAAGGCATTCTGCAACTCAACTTCGACTTGAAGTCCTATCTCTAAGAAAGATTGTGGAGAACACCAATGAGAACCTCATTGCTAAACAGCTACACCTGGAAGCTATGACCGACATGCTAGGCCGGTCTCATAGCCTTGCTCCGCAGCTTGCGCAGCAGTTCCCGCGCAAGGCTAATCTTTCTTGAACTGTCTTGGAAGTGGTCTCTTTTCAGTATTACTTAGTTATGCTACAATGGTGCCCAGTTTTTGTAATCTGCTTCTTCGTTGCGCTTTATGATCACAGGTGGCGAACTTCAATGCCCAGTGGATGTAATATACCATAAATCCTTTATTGTATAGTGTAGGTTTATTCTAAGTTACTATGCCGTAATTTCTTTATTGTATAGAGTAGGTTTGTTCTTCATTCCTACTAGTTACAGCCATCGTTCGCTATCTGAAAAAAATCTAATGTCGTCGACCGGGCCGAAACATTCGCCTCAAATGGGCCTGGTTTTTAGCGGCCACAATTGGGCTGGCCTGCATCTTTCTTGGGCCCGAATGGCCATCGGAGCCTTCACACTTTGTGGCAGGCCCACAACTTACTCCAGCCTATATTCGGCCCAAATTTTAGTTTGGCCTTTTGTGGATCCAGCGCTTAGATTGGCCCAGGTAGCGTTGGGCCATTAACAGGCTCAATATTCTACTGGCCTGTTACGGCCCAGAAGAAACCATGGGCCTTTAGCAGGCCGAAGTGCATGTTGGGCCTCAATTTTCACTAGTCGTTGACGGGCCTTCAACAGGCTGAAATGTAGACCGGGCCTTTTTTGCCCAGTTATATGACGGGCCATTACCAGGCCGAAACATATCTTGGGCATTAGTTGGCTCACTGATATCATGGGCCTTTAAGAGGGCGAAAGCATAGTACATACATCAACGGGCCGAATTATACGACAAGCCTTTAACAGGCCAAAGTCACATTGGGCTGAACTGTTGCCACCTTTATCACGGGCCGTTAGTGGGCCAGATGTCGCGTCGGACCATATATGGCCCATGGGCAGCATGGGCCATTCCCAGGCCGAAAGACACATCGGGCTAAAATGGGCCCATGTCTACATCGGGCCTCTAACATGCTGAAATTAACTGGGCTGTAATTAGGCCCAAATATTCGGCGAACAATTAACGGGCCAGATATGGCTTCGGGCCGTAAATGGGCCTTTATTAAATAGGCCGTTATTGGGCTGGCCCACTAGTACCTGAGTAAGTACTACGGGCCTTTGACTGGGCCAGCCTTTTTAACCTATATGGGCCTCTGTTGGGACCTACCACGTGTCGGCGTATCATAGGCATGTCTCCTCCAATGGACGGGCGACATCTGGCCCACCAAGGAGCAGACACGTGTTTCCTCCGGCCAATGAGAATTTTACACGTGGAAAATCACCATTGGTTCGGGCTGTTAACGGGTTATCGGATCCAAAACCGGACCCGATAGCTTAACGGCGAGCCGTTATGGTGGATGCCACATGTCAGTCACCCTTGACGAAAGCACTTCTACAACGCGTGATTTATCGTCATGGAAGTGGACACTTCCGTGATGATAATTTTGGTAATGTCATGGAACACTTCTACGACAGCACAGGTTTGACTATCTTGATTTTTTCATAAATTTGTCATGGATGTACATGCATGATAGAAAATGTGACCTACTGTGACAAACACGTATCATCACGGAAGTGTATTTTTTTGTAGTGATGGTTGACACTCCTAGAAACCCGCCCAGACGTCGACGTAGACGCGGATGTGGTAGTAACAAGGACCCTAGTGGCAACAAGTCCACCGCCAACAACGGCGATGCGACAGCCAACGGGGCTGACAACCCGAGAGAGGACCCTCAAGCCTCCCCAGAGCAACATGCTAGCCTAGATGGAGTTCCCGAAGATCTGGACCCCGATGACCTCTTTGAAGGGGCTGATGAAAACTACATGCTCCCGAAGAAGACAAGAGCCTCGACACCGAGGACTATATCGCCCCCGAAGACCCCTTTGAGCAGGAGTGCTTCTGGTGGCGCCTAGTCGATATCGCCCAAAATATGAAACACAAGCAGCAGCAGTTGCAAGCCAATACAGATCCGCTGAATGAGAAGTGGGTTGAAGTACTCTTGGCGAAAAATATCTCGAGGGGCAATGCCACAACGTGCCCAAATCTTATCCTCGTAGGCGCCTGCTGCCCGAGTTCGATGATGAGATGACCGCCAATGTGCCCGACCGACCCCCTAGAGGACGCGACAGGCCCGCACAAGAAAATTTCCACACCGAACCGGCTCCACACCGTCACGGCAATGACCCTGTGGACCGCCTAGACCCTCATGATATTCGACATCGGATAGAGGCAAACTGTGCACCACCTCGATCCATTTACGGATCAAGAAGGTGCGAACCTGTGGGACTCGACGACTACGATGCCTGGATGGACAGGAACGACCTAGCTCGGGACCACTCCTACGCACGGATTTCCCCCGATATCCGGTGTGACACTACTTAGACCCGAGGTCTTGCTCACCCGATCTGTTTCATAGACAGGGTAACCCATCAATATAGAATCATATGACGGCACAACCGACCTAGCGGCGTGGTTCGAGTATTTCCTCCTACATATACATATGGCCAATGGAGATGACCTCCATGCCATTAAGTACCTGTCTCTCAAGCTAAAGGGGCCAGCAAGGCATTGGCTGAATAGCCTGCCCCCTCACTCCAACGGGAGTTGGGAAGCATTTGTGGATGCCTTTAGGGCAAATTTTCAGGGAACTCACGTCTGACCTCCAAACACTGACAATCTCAGCCACGTCATCCAACAATCTGGCGAGTCAACTCGGTATTTCTAGAATAGGTTCCTCACCAAAAAGAACCAGATCCTAGACTGCTCCGATGCCGAGGCCATCGCGGCATTCCAAAATAACATCTAGGATGGATGGCTTGCCCGACAGCTTGGGCAGGACAAGCCGAGGACCATGGCGGCCCTCATGTCAATCATTTCCCAGTTCTACGCTAGACAAGATAGCTGGCTGGCCCGCAGTACTCACAACGGTGAGGCGTGTACCTCGGAGACTCCCAACGTGAACGTCAAGCCCAAGCATAACAAAAATAAACGCAGGTATAAGAATGGCGGGAGCGATACAGAGGACACCGCAGTCATTGCAGGGATCAGTGGAAGTAGATCTGGACAAAAAAGGAAGCCCTTTAAAGGGAATAGAGATGGACCTAGCCAGCTAGATAAGATCCTTGACAGGCCATGCCAAATTCACATCACCTCGGGTAAACCAGCAACCCTTACAAACCGGAATTGCTGGGTATTCAAACAAGCCGGCAAGATAGCAAGGAAGATGAGGATAATCCTCGATGGCCAAATAACGGAGGCCAAAAATAGTTTCCTCTTGAGGTAAAAGACATGAAAATGATCTATGTCACCCACATCCCAAGAGGGAGAGGAAACGAGCACTTCGGGATGTCTATGCGTTGGAGCCCATCGCCCCAAAGTTCAACCCATGATCGTCTTACCCGATCACATTTGATAAGAATGACCATCCGACCAACATCAGGCATGGCGGATCGGCCGCGCTCGTACTGGACCCAAACGTCGATGGCTTTCGTCTGACGCGCGTCCTCATGGATGGAGGTAGCAGCCTCAATCTAATTGACGCTGACATGATTGGAAAGATGGGCATTGACTCATCTCAAATCAAGCCCAACACCACCACCTTCAAAGGCGTAATTAATACCATGCATCAAATCTCGCTACATGGGCACTATAAATTTGGAGGTAGTATTTGGGTCACACGAGAACTTTAGGAGCGAGGAGTTAATCTTCCACATGATACCCTTTCGTAGCGGATACCACGTGAACGCACTGCATTCACTCACTTCAACGCGGTCCTACATTACGCTTACCTCAAGCTACAGATGCCATGGACAAACGATGTTATTACAGTTAATGGTAACACAGAACGATCTCTCCAAATAGAGGAGCAAACCACAGCCTTCGTTGTCGAGGTACAAGCACCCGGGGAGGCAGCTCCTGCAATTAAGCATACGCCCAGCTCTTCAAAGTGTACACAGGCCATACAAGCTGACCTCAGTCGTGCATCCACTCATCCTAAATCAGGGTACAGGCTCCTCACGCGCCTCCCTTGGAAGGGGCTTTATGTCCCTAGGGCACATAAGTTTGCGCTAAAAATTCTCTGTGTCGCCAAGGAGCCAACAACAATGGAAACGTTGGATCAGCTAAACCGAGCAAACGACGATCTTCAGGCCTACACAATGGCAAGGCTCCGTCAAAGAGCTAGCCAACAATAGTATGCCTAGGTGGCTTTAACCACACACATGGCAGCTGATGACGTCTTCAAAGGACACGACCGACGAAAGCATCAAGCGCGTAAACGGCCGAAGTTGCAGGTGGCCCATATACACTTCGCCATAAGCGAAATAAGCTAGTCATCAGCACGGAGATGCAGACGTGTGGCAGGAAACGACTCGAGATAAAAAACCTGATAATAAGTCCGCCCTGTTTTGATTTAATCCTTCCCCTTTTTTCACGTAACGCGTGTTGTATCTTTTCGTAATTCTTTCTATCCAAGCTCGGCATGTACGGATTGACCATATGAAATAAAGAAACTGCTACCCTCAATGTTCTTCCGCATTTCCTTATAATTACTGCCTTCGATTCGAAAATAATTAGCTATGAGCTTTACTTCTTAATAGCATGTCCCAACTATAAGCCCGAAGTACATAGCATCTCGAATGTTTGCACTATGTGAATCAGCCTTGAACCTAGATTTTGGTCAATAGTTGGGTTACCCGGCTCCTGTGTGTACCCCTTACGTTTCCGACCAATTCGGCTAAGGGTGTAACGGAAGAACCACTATGATAGTGCCGCCAGCTCGCATTGCAGAGCGCCTTAGTGGATAAAGCTTAAAACTGACTATCTGGGTAGGCATAAACTGGTCGGCCATCCGAAGACCGCTTTAAGCGATGGGTTGTTAGCGACCACCCGTGTTAAACGAAGGGCCTCTTCTTCACATGGGCCTAAGTGGTCAATGGCATAGACCTCGGCTACATAGCTGACCACTTCACTCACCGGAGGCTCGTCATCGGCCCCCACAGTCAATCTCCGATGACTAAGTGAAAGTAATAAAGCCATTATAGTTCGATTGCCTAGTTCTTATAGGCATGGAACGCCTTCGAGAACGAAGACGCCGACTAAAGGTCATGAATGCCTCAAGGAACCCCTTCTGTATACTGTATTGAAGGGTCGAAGCCGATGACTGGCCACTTTCAGTTCAGCGTGGTCAAATAGGAGGTATGTTAAATAAAAACAAAAGAACTATATGATAGATTATAAAGCTGCATCCGTTAAAACAAAAGGGAGTTTTTTTACATCCACGAACACTTCGGCATTCTGAAGTGGTATCTAAGTGTCTTTAAGATACTGGGGGGCCTCGATAATCCGAGCTGCTACCATCACCTCAACAAGGAACTGCTCAGCGGTCTGATCCTTCGCTCCGGGGGGTGGGGGTGCCATGGCCATGGTCGCCGCTTCAACACGCCAGAAATGCATCCTCATGCAAGCATAAGCTCGCTGGACCCCCTCTAGGCACGCAGAACACTTCCAGTGGACCACTTGCGGAACGGCTTCTCGCAACCAAGCAAGTAGCCCAAAAAGGCTGGTTGGCAACACCTCGGCTGGCCACGGGTTGACTCAGAGGTCTTGGAGCGCCGGCCTTGCCATGCGGAGAAGCTCCACTAGCTGCTTCATCCGACGATTCAGCAGCTCTCGATGCGGCGACGCCTGGAATTGTTGCCAGAATGCCTTCTCCATCTTATGGCCCTCCAGCTTGCTGAAGTAGTTTGTCGGCGTCCAACACACTCTTCGGGTGAGCCGCGAGGACATCTATGGAGCGCCACAGCTAGGTGGGCTCGATGAACCCTTTGCTGCCAAACACACATTGAAGTAAATATGGCTTACCCGCAGGAATCTGCTCCACTTGCTGGAGCACCTCGCGGTCGGCTCTGGCCTGGGTCTAGAGCTCGGAGTGCGCCAGATGGAGCTTTTTGAGCTCGACGCTCGCTTTATCCTCCTTGGCTTGAAGGGCATCGCGTGATTCATAGACGCCCTTCAAAGTCTCCTCCACCTCTAGGACCTGCGCCTGGTCCCTGCCCCTATCCACCTTTTCGGTAGCTAGGTCCTTCTCTGCCTTGGTGGCCGCAACCCTCTACTGCTGGGCCTCCTACCGAGCTTTCACAAGCTTGGCCTTGAACCCCTCAACCTTCAGCAAAGCCTCTGTCATTCAATCAGTTTGACATTAGCTTTTGTTTTCCACAAAACTATCCTCACGCAAAGTAAATTTCACCATGTTCTAGATTTGATCTTGCGACTGCTTGATCCATTTTCTTATCAGATCAAGGTCCTCCTCAGACCTCTCGAGCTTCCGGTTCATCTCTGCAATCTCTTTGGAGGCGGAGCTCGGCACTGAGGTCAAAACCTACAAACACACAATTTGTAATTACCCCTGTCCCAGATATCAACAATCCGGACAAAGCATTTTATGATGCCTGCCAAAGTCTTGGGGGCTCCGCCTTCATCCTTCATAGTTATCTATATCGACCCCAAGGCCAGTTTCTCAAAACTAGCCATGGGCTCGGGGGCTACTCGATGGCTATGCTGCCTAAATACCGCGTCACAGTGTAAGCAAAAATGTCTTAGGGCGGATACACGGATTTGTAAATAAATCCGAACAGGGAAATTACCATCAATACAAAAGAGAAGCATACCTTGAAGCTTATGACGAGACCCTTGAAGACCTCACGCATTGCGGCCTCTATAGACCGGAAGCCTTGTAGTGCCACGCTGATTAGTGTGCGGTGCTCTCCTTTTAGGGAGGAACTCGCAAGGGTTGCCTCCATATCTTCAGTCCACCTTGAAGTAACCTGCCCTAGGGCAGAAGGCAGGGTGGCGAGTAAATAGCATAAAACTACTAGTTTACAGGCTAGGGTTCCAAAAAACTACCACTTTTTAATTTTTCTCAGAAAGCTACCAGTCACGCGGTTCGCTGTTTCAAAAAACCCAAAATGCTCGTGACTAGCGATTGAACCGTTTTTCTGACCGCCCGGACCCACATGTCAGGCCACCTGGCCACGCGTGCTCACGACGCGGCCGTTGACGGCCGTTAGCCCGTGCGGTCTGGTCGGAACGAAAGGAGCTGGTTGGGCCACACTCTCTCTCTCAGTCTCCCCCTCCTCTCCCCTCTCCCCCGCAGTGACCTAGGTTGGCGATGGCGGCGGCGCACCCAAATGCCGTCGACGGTGAGCTATTGAGCCAAGGCGTCACCGGCCAGGAGGGCAGTGGACATCCAGAGGTGGCCCCAGGGAGAGGCAGCTCGAGCTTCCCGACGCAGCGGTTGCAGCATCCATCACCGCCCGCGGCTGAGGTCGATCCGGCGTGCTCAGATCCCGCAGTCCGCGCGGCTAGGGCAGTGGCGAAGTCCATCCACGCGGATCTAGAAGGCGGCCACACTTGGGCTTCATCCTTTGGTGGAGTGAGGTAAGAAATTTCTGGCACTTCATACCTTTAGTTCAAATTACAAATTTCTGGGTTCTTTAGTTCAGTTTAGAACTAGGGTTAGTAATTGTTTGTTCCTGGCATGGTACATTGTTTTATTGGTTAAGTCAGTTCAGAAGAAAGTGCATTTGGTTAGTTCATTTGGTCAGTGCATTCACTGTAATTAGAAGAAAGTTTAGTAATGTTCAGTACGTTTGGTCATTGTTTAAAGTTTTAGTGAGTTAAAAATTAATTGTTTGTCAATTTAATCCTACAGCTTAGATGATGAGATTTGGGACATGAGGCTACATTTTCAAGGAACAGATAACATGGAGAGAAAGTATTCAGTTTCTTCAGACATTAGTTATCTGACCATATTAGCATTGGCTAAGTTGGAGGGTTATGGAATGGATGCTTGTCTGACTTATCTAAAGGAAGAGGGAAAGGGCTTGGAGGGGGTGGAGGTCCTGGATAGTGAGGAGGCATTAGAGGACATGCTTGACTGGTTTGTTGATAAGAAGATCCTGAACATCACTGTCAGAAAGCCTACTGATCCAAGCCCAGCAGATGTTAACATGGATCACATGATGCTTGAGGAGCAGATCCCCATTGACCATGTTGGTGAACCTGTTGTTTATTGTGTTTCCCAACAAGGGGTCCTGTATCCACTCCCTAATGAAACTTTGGCGGCAGCAATCCCTGAGGAGCTCCATCTTAACACACAACAGAGTTGTAATTTCAACAAGGGGAAAAATGTTGTGGAAGAAGAAGAAGATGTAGAAGTAGAATATGATGAAGATGAAGATGAAGATGAGATGGACAAATCCTCTTCAGATTTTGAGTTTTTTAGGGGTGATTACAAAGGGCATAATATATCATACTAGGCTTGGTGTAGGGGTGAAGATGAGGCAGACACAGGGACAAGCCATAAGACTAGGGAGAGGAAGAACCTGCAGATCACTATTATGGAGCAAACTCAGAACCTTCTGAGTTTTGGGAGGAAGACCAAATCCTTTCTGAACATGAAGAACCCTCAGTTGTACCAGAGAAAGGAGCAAAGAAGCTTAATCCTGTTAGAAATCCAGGCCCAACTAGCAAGTCACACAGTGAGCCTGAACACATCAAGTTTGAAGATTGGGTGCCTGAACCTAATGAATACTGCTTTCCAGGTGATTTTGGTCTTAGTGATGAAGAAGAAGTTCCAAGGTTGCCTTTTGGTAGGAAGAGAAGGTTGAAGAAGAGGAAGGAGAGGAGGTGGTATGATCCATCAGTCCCTGATGCACATCAGCAGTTTCCATTGCATTTGTGCTTCCTAAATGTTGTGGAGTTTAGAGAAGCACTAAGAAATTTCCATGTCAGGACACTTAGGAATTTTGAGTATCACAGAAATGAACCAACTAGGGTTATTGCTTGGTGCTCTGATAGAAAGCAAGGTTGTCAGTTTTATATAGTAGCCTCTAGAATAGCAAATGAGTCTACTTTCAGCATCAAGAAGATGAATTTGGATCACACTTGTGGAGCAAGTGAAGAGAGCACCAAAGTTACAGTAAACTGGGTTGCCAAGGTTTGTGAGGATACCATTAAATCAAACCCTGGAGCTGTTGTTGAGATAATTATGTCATACACAAAGAAAACATTTGGTGTTCATGTGCCTATAGGGCAAGGAGGCAAGAAGTTGAAGTTGTGCAAGGAGATCACAGACTCCAATATCACAGACTAAGGGACTATCTACAGTGTGTGTTAGATACTAATCCAGGCAGTAGATGCATAGTGACAACCAAAGAGGACCTAGAAAATCCAGCTCCTACCCCTAGGTTCCACTACATGTTCTACTGCCTTTTGCATGCAAAGAGGGCTTTCTCAATGGATGCAGGCCATTTATAGGTACCTGATCCTTACACATATATCTAAGATGGTTGCATTCATGTTATTTACAACTAATGTGATCATATTTTCAGGTTTAGATGGTTGCTTCATCAAGCTCAGCACTGGACAGCAAATATTGGCAGCTACTGGCAGGGATGGGAACAACAACATCTTCCCCATTGCATTTGGTGTTGTTGACAAGGAAGACACAGACAGCTGGACATGGTTTCTCACACAGCTGAGAACTGTTATTGGAAGTGCGAACAAGTTTGGCAAGTACACAATTATGTCTGACAGGCAAAAGGTATGTTGAATGCAATCAATGATGTATTCCCTGACTATCATACTTATCCATCATTCTAAGCCATCATTAATTCATAATTAACAGGGATTGTTGAATGCAATCAATGATGTATTCCCTGACTCCCCACAGAGGTTCTGTCTTAGACATATATATGCCAACTTTCAATCTGCTGGTTTTAGAGGGGAGGAACTCAAGAAACACTTAGATCAGGCTGCCTATTCCTTCACTAAGAGTGGTCATGAAAAAGGGATGGAAAATTTGAATAAAGAAAGTTTTGAAGCTTGGCAGTGGTTGTCACAGATACCAGACCATACATGGGCAAGATATAAAATGGATACTGTTTGCAAAACTGACCTGGTTGTTAACAACCTTAGTGAAGTCTTCAACGGAATGATATTGGATGTTAGGAACAAGCCAATCAGGACTATGCTGGAGGGCATAAGAACAAAGTTGATGATCAAGTTTCAGAAAACCAGAGAGAAAAGAGAGTCATGTAGATGGGAGATTACACCAACCTACTCAGAAATTTTAGAAGAAGGCAAGAAGAGGGCTAAGTATTGTGATGCATACATGGCAGGTCTAGGCATCTGGCAGGTGACTAGTAGCTCTGAGAACACATATTGTGTTAACTTGAACAACCATACATGTGACTGTAGGAGGTGGGACATGACTGTTGTGCCTTGCAGTCATTCCATTGCTGCAATGCAGAAAGTGAAGCTACATCCTGAAGACTTTGTCAATGACTTCTTCAAAAAGCCCATGTACTGTGAAACATACAAGCATATAATTTTCCCAGTTCCAGGACCTGACCACTGGCCTCATACACCTGGACATGACATATCTCCACCAGTGTTCAAAGAAAAGAAGGGCAAAAAGCAAACTGCCAGGAGGAAAGGTGTATTTGAGGTGCCAGCAAAAAAGGATACATCAGGAATTGGTACTGTCACATGTAGCAACTGCAAGAAGCAAGGGCATAGGTTCAGCAACTGTGGTGACCCTTTGAAGCCTAAGTTTTAGATGAGGATGAACAAGCACTAGGTCATTTGAGGCCATGTCTCATTTCATTGTCTCTTTTCATTGTTCATTTTCTTACAATGTTTCTTAATTGTGTAGGAAAATAGAGCAAATTACTCTCAAGCAGGTTCTTCTATGGCTACAAATTCTCAGAGGCCTCCAAGAGTACCTGTTGCTACTACACCTAAAGCAAGACCAGCTACAGCAAGAGCTACACCTTCTGCACCTTCACCAGCTCCAGTTGCTAATTCTAGGCCTAGGGCAAGAAAAAGGGCTGCTTCAACTATTCCAGAAGCTACAGCACAAGCACAACCAGCTAAGAGGACCAGGACTAACACTTCTTCTCCTTCTGAGAACACCAGATCATCTACATCTTCTCCAGCAAAGAACACTAGATCTTCAACTACCCAGAGAAGAACTTTCATTGCACCAAGGCAATCAAATTCAACTGTTGTCCAGGAGGGGTCAAAGAGGATGAGGAAGCCAAGTCGGAGGCTGAAAGACTATTTTTATGCAAGTGGTAACTAGCTCTTGGATTTGGGTAACTTGAGTTCATTTGGCATGGTTCATTTGGCATGGTTCTGCTTGTTTAACAACCATGGTTTGTAACTTGAGCTCTTGGATGGATTTGAGTCTACTATGGTCTGTAATAACTACTATGGTTTGTAACTTTATTTTGTTTCAGAGATATTCAGTCAGGTGAACTACCATGGTTTGTAATAACTACTATGCAGTATGTTCATTCAAACAAAGATTCCTTTGTTGAATCAGTCAGTACATTTCAGTGAGTGTATCTTCTGTCAGTGAATTCAGTCAGTACATTTCATTGAGAGTAGCATAAATTCATTGAGAGTAGCATAAATACATAGATAGATTGGTTCAGAGTAGCATCAAACACCACTTATTACATAGAATAGATCTTACATAGTACACCAACATAGAAAGATAGATAGATAGGTATATAGATGGATGAGATGAGATTGACATATCAGTCATATCGCTCGGAGAAACGGACCCACTTGGCCCTAGTTGCTGGATGAGGAGCCATGACTGCCCTCATCCTTGCCCACCTAATGATCTCCATGAATGACCTTCCCCTGCCACCAGTGAAAACCAGCTCCAGTTCTTCGTCATTGCACTTCTCCAGTACCTTGTCGGAGAGTCGGCGATTGAACTCCTCTTGCCTGCGCCTCCTCCTCCTCTGTGCCGCCTCTAGTGCCCTCTGCCTGCGCCTCCTCCTCCTCTGTGCTGCTGCTGCTATCCTAACATCCACAACCTCCCCCTCCTCCTCTGTGACATCTCCCATATCAGGATCCATCTGTAGGGTTTCTTTTGGGTGGCGGCTGGTGGAGTGACTGCGAAAGGGTGGGGGTGGGGAGGGGTTTATATTGACAGATGGATGGGGTTGGGTTTAGTAGGCCTAGGGTTGCATTTGGTCAGAGAATAGTGGGACACTAATGTAACACCCCGGATGTAACTTTCCCTATTTGTACTCCAACTCTTGCCGTTTCCGGCATTAAGTTATATTCATTTCTCGGGTTCGGGTCTTTGTCTCCGTCTGTTGTTTTCGTTTTCATGCATCTCATATCATGTCATCATGTGCATTGCATTTGCATACGTGTTCATCTCATGCATTCGAGCATTTTCCCCGTTGTCCGTTTTGCATTCCGGCGCTTCGTTCTCCTCCGGTGGTCATTTCTAGCTTTCTTTCATGTGTGGGGATTAAACATTTCCGGATTGGACCGAGACTTGCCATGCGGCCTTGGTCTACTACCGGTAGACCGTCTGTCAAGTTTCGTATCATTTGGACTTTGTTTGATACTCCAACGGTTAACCGAGGGACCGAAAAGGCCTCGTGTGTGTTGCAGCCCAACACCCCTCCAATTTGGCCCAAAACCCACCAAACTCTGCTCTATGTCCTAGAGCGTTCGATCACAATCGCGTGGCCGAAAACCGCACCTCATTTGGACTCTCCTAGCTCCACTTATGCCTATATATACACCCCTCCGTTTTCGGATCTCTCCCTCTCCCCGAAATCCTAAAAAAATCATCCCCGCCAGATCCGCCGCCGACGGACGTGTCCGGAGCAGATCGGACAATGTCCGCCGCCGCCCGCAGCCAACCCGCCATCGCCACGTGTCACCACCGCCACCAACCGCCGCCGCGGGCCCGAAGCCCATCGCCGGCCCCCGCGCGACGCGCCCCAGGCCAGAGCCCCGCCGCCGCTTCGCTTCTCCTTCCCCGACGCCGACCGCCGCCGCGCGCCCCCACCGCCGCGCCGGACTTCGCCATCGCCGGCCGCCACCTCGCCTCAGGGCCCAGCCGCCCTACGCCGCCTCCGCGCCGCCCCGGGCCGGCGCCGCCCAGCCGCCACCGTCCCTCGCCGACTCTGGTGGCCGCGGCCACGCCCCGTCGCCTCTACGCCGGCCGGCCACCCCGGCCTCTTCTCCATCTCCGGCGACGTCGAGCTCGCTGGCGTCCTCGGTTTCCGCATCGGTGAACAGTGCCCGTGAACAGTGATTCCAGATCTAGATCCGGTTGACTTCTATCCCCCGAACCCTAATTTTTATGCCTACTTTGACCGCCTGTAACTTTGCATGCGTAGCTTCGATTTGGGCATATAATATATCAAAATGTTCGCCTCGACGAGTACATCATTTCGTTCCATTGCATCATTTTCATTTGAGTTCATCTTGATGCCCAAAATGCTGTTAGAAGGAGGCTTCGTGAGTTAATTGTCAGATCTGCTAGTTCATCTTAGACTTTTGTCATTTTTGCCATGATTATTGTGTGCATGCTATGCCTGTGAGTCCTTCATATGTTCTGTTAATCATTTTGTCTTCTTTCCAGAGGTGCAACCCATGCATTTTTAGGATGTGTGTGGTAACTTGTGCAAGCTCGCAAAGAGAGGCACCCGGGAAGTCTGTTTTCAGAGACTTAATTGTTTTCACTAAGTCTGGGATATTTTAGTTCATGATGCCATATGTTCAGCCTGTTTCCTAGTGATCCATGCCTCTTTTGAGGATGATTAGTAAAGGAGTTTTGTTAATCATGTTATGCTCTATCCATCCATGTCTTTGTTTGCAATTATGGAGCACCCTAGATTGAGTCAATCGAGCTCTACTTTTGCTTCATGGTGAATCTGGGCAGATCGTCAACTCGTTTGCGATTTTGCCGGCGTTGTTGTAGTTGATCCCTGCATGCTATGCCATTGTTCTTGCCATGTCTAGCTTGTATTTTGTGCCTTCTTAATGGATGTATGCCTGCCTTGCCATGACTTGCACCGTGGTGAGTGCATCGAGCTCGTTTACATGCCTTCGTGAGTTATATTTCAGCATGTCTCAGTTTTCACCAAGTCTGAAAACTGATTGTGTTTTAGCTATGTTCGTGTGCCCGTTAATATATTTTGTGAACCCTTTTGGCCCCAGGTCACTTTGGGTCTTTTGTTAAGCTTGTTGAGTAGCTCCATGCCATGTTCTTACTTGTCTTAATCAGGTCATGTATCATGTTGTTTTTCTGCTCCGAAGAGAGCATCGTGATCTGAAATTTCAGACAAGTGTTAATTTCACTAAGTCTGGAATCTGTTTTGTATTTGCGTTTTTGCCATGCTTGTTTGAACCTCTTAATGGATGAATTGGCCGTGGCTCAGTGCTAGTCTTTTGTTAAGCATCTTGTGTGCATCCCTGCCATGTATTTTGTTGTCATGTTTGGTGGCCGTAGCATGTTCGTTGCATTGCATTTAGATGCCTACTTGCTGTAAATCGCAGACCGGTGTCATATCTTAAAACGCTTGCCATTTCCAAACCGTAACTCCGATTCCAATGATCTTTATATCGTTTTCAAGCGATTTCATCCCCTCTATCCAGTGGCACCCTTGGAATTCCAAGTTGAGGCCAGGTTCATGCATTTCCTGTCATATCTTGCATTTTGCATCCCGCATCGCATTCCATATAGCATATCATCATTTCATCATATTGCTTGGTCTTGCACGTGATTGATTGTATCCTTGTTGCTTGTTTGTCTTGTTGGGTAGAGCCGGGAGACGAGCTTGCTACCGAGGAGCCCGTTGAGTTTGCTTGTGAGGATCCAGTCAACTCTGACAACTGTGCAGGCAAGATGATCATACCATCGAAATCACTACTATCTTTGCTATGCTAGTTTGCTCGCTCTTGCTATGCCAATGCTACGATGCCTACCTTTTGCTTGTCAGCCTCCTAATTGCCATGTCAACCTCTAACCCACCTTGTCCTAGCAAACCGTTGATTGGCTACGTTACCGCTTTGCTCAGCCCCTCTTATAGCATTGCTAGTTGCAGGTGAAGTTTGGAGGCCGTTCCTTGTTGGAACATCTTTTATTTACTTGTTGGGATATCATGATATTGCTATGTTATCTTAATGCATCTATATACTTGGTAAAGGGTGGAAGGCTCGGCCTCTCTCCTAGTGTTTTGTTCCACTCTTGCCGCCCTAGTTTCCGTCATATCGGTGTTATGTTCCCGGAATTTGCGTTCCTTACGCGGTTGGGTTATAATGGGAACCCCTTGATAGTTCGCCTTGATTAAAGCTTTTTCAGCAATGCCCAACATTGGTCTTTCCATTTGCCACCTAGCCTTTTCTCTCCCTTGGGTTCTGCAGACTCAAGGGTCATCTTATTTTAACCCCCCCCCCCTCCCCCCGGGCCAGTGCTCCTCTGAGTGTTGGTCCCACTGAGCGATGTCCGAGGCTACCAGGGGCAACTCTGGGCTGTCTTACCCGACGTCTGGCTCATCTGAGTGTGCCCTGAGAAAGAGATATGTGCAGCTCCTATCGGGATTTGTCGGCACATTCGGGCGGTGTTGCTGGTCTTGTTTTAACCTGTCGAATTGTCTTGTTGTACCGGGTTACCGAGTCTGATCGGTGTGTCTCGGGTGGAGGTCTATTCCTTCATTGACCGTGAGAGCTTGTCATGGGCTAAGTTGGGACTCCCCTGCAGGGATTGAACTTTCGAAAGCCGTGCCCGTGGTTATGGGCAGATGGGAATTTGTTAATGTCCGGTTGTAGATAACTTGAACTTTAATTAATTAAAATGAATCAACTGAGTGTGTTGCCGTGATGGCCTCTTCTCGGCGGAGTCCGGGAAGTGGACACGGTGTTGGAGTTATGCTTGTGCAGGTTGTTCCTCTAGATTCTCGCTCGTGCCTTGCCTCCTCTTCTCGCTCTCTTTTTCATATAAGATAGCCACCATATATGCTAGTCGCTTGCTGCAACTCCACATATATTTGCCTCATCCATTCCTATAAGCTTAAATAGTTTTGATCACGAGGGTGCGAGATTGCTGAGTCCCCGTGGCTCACAGATACTATAATTCCAGATGCAGGTCCAGGGGATTTCGCTCCAGGTGACGAGTATGAGCTCAAGTGGGAGTTCGACGAGGACTCTCAGCGTTATTATGTTTCCTTTCCCGATGATCAGTAGTGGTGCCTAGTTGGGGTTTGATTCAGGGCCTTGTCGCATGTTGGGTTTTCTTCTATTTCGGCGCCGTAGTCGGGCCATGAGTGCTTGTATGATGGATGTTATTTATGTACTTTGATGTGACGTGGCGAGTGTAAGCCAACTATGTTATCTCCCCCTTTTATTATATATTACATGGGATGTTGTAATGATTGCCTGACTTGCGACGTTGCTTTCAATGCGGTTATGTCTCTAAGTCGTGCCTCGACACGTGGGAGCTATAACCACATCGAGGGCGTTACAACTAAGCCCAATTACCCATAGAAATAATATATGTAGGCTAACAAATAACATCTAAAAGATAGAAGATCAAGTTGAACACTTAATAGCATACAAGATCCATTTCCACAACTTAGTAGCATAAGAGATCCATTTTCCACTACATAATAGCATAGGAGATCCATTAAAACACTTAATAGCATAGGTGATCCATTACAACTTAACAACATAGTAAATAAGGTTCTTACACTAGGTTAAACTTCACATTCCCCCAAAATGTACACCCATAATCACTTGCAGTCATGCCAGGCCACATCCTTATATAAAGGCCTTTGGATGTACTTACTTCACCAACATATCAAAGCCACTTCAAGACTCAAGGATGGCCTTGATTTTCTCTAACTTCTCCTTGCTGCCATACCCTTCTTTCAGCAGCTCAGCAACAACAAGCTCAAGCTTTGCCTTCTCCTTCTTAAGAACATCTCTGTCAACTTGAACATCCTTCATAGCCTTCCTGGTGTTCTTGATGATATCAGCTTGGCTCTGCAAAATGCACCTCTGCTCTTTTGCAAGTTTGAGCTTTTCCATCTGCACCTCCAACATAGCTTTCTCCTCTAGCTCCTCCTTCTTCTTCTCAAGTTCTTCCTCCTCCACTTGTTTCTGGTGCACCTTCTTGTCCACCCTACCATCCTGCCAATCAAACATCTTGGATACATCATCAACAAGCTTGGTGTACTCAATGCAAAGCTTGTCATTTTCAGTCCTAAGCTTGGCCAACTCCCTTTCATGTTCACTCTTAAGCCTGACCAACTCCTTCTCAAACTTCTCCTTGTCCTGTACCCTTCCAAAGTTCTGCTCATGGAACATCTCCCATAGCTTGCACAAACATCTCTGAAGAACAGTTGTCCAAGGCCCATCAACCCACTCTACAACACCACAATTCACACCATTTTCCTGCATTTATAAATGTGATAAGTTATTACAAATGGACTAGGAGCTTATTTCAGTTCCATGATTAACTTGTATATACTTGATAATTTCTAACAATGAATAACATAAATGAGATATGATAAGTTATTATAATGCCATGATTAAGTTTCCAAAGTAACAAAAATACATAGCAGAAAAATGTTTATTGGAATCATATCAAACAAAGTGCTGCATCATATCAATCATCAGTGACCATACATAGCAGAAAAGATTATTGCCATCTAACCTGGACTGGGCAGCCATCGAAACGCCTTCCTGTTAAAGGCCCTTCAAAAGCAACACGCTTAATAGGCCTCATTTGATGCAGAATGCACTTGGGATGAGCAAGCTCAAGTTGGCCACAGAAAAGGGGCTCCACAGTGGTGTCTGGTTCCTCCTGCAACCAAAATAACCAGCAAACACTAGTTTCAATCTGCACTCAACACCAGAATATACTTGCACGCTTCATTAAACATGAACACTAAAAAAATCCCCAACTCAGCATGAACCCTAACACTGTACTGAGATGAACCCTAGCTTACATCAATCCTACAATCAAACCCCAGCCTCACTATTGAACAAGAATCCTACAACACCAACACTACACTTAGCAAGATCCATGGCGGTAGCCTAGGCCTACTAGCACCTAACCCTAACCCTAGGTGGTAAAGAACTTACCATAAGTCCCATGTCCATGCTGACGACCTCGCAGTCCTCTTCCGAGCTAGTTTCCCCGTCGTTCCAGGAAGGCATGGTGGCAAGGAGGTCAACGGCGAGCCACCTCAAAGACGGCGAGCGGCGACGAGCTCGTACTGGAGCAGGGGAGTGAGAGCAGGGGAGTGAGCGAACAGGGAAGGAGTGAGTGAGCAGGAGCGCCCGACCGACCGAGGGGGTTTATTTACCCCCGTTCCGATCGGGCCGCACGGGCTAACGGCCGTCAACGGCCGCGCCGTGAGCGCGCGTGGCCAGGTGGCCTGGCATGTGGGTCCGGGCGGTCAGAAAAATGGTTCAATCGCTAGTCACGGGTGTTTTGGGTTTTTTGAAATAGCGAACCGCGCGACTGGTAGCTTTCTGAGAAAAATTAAAAAGTGGTAGTTTTTTGGAACCCTAGCCTGTAAACTAGTAGTTTTATGCTATTTACTCCAGGGTGGCAGAACCTCAGAGCCCAGACTCCGGCTGCAGTGCTGGTGCCGGAGTCGACTTCGGCTGGGCCAATGTCTGGCCCAGCTCTTCTTGAACGACATCGGGGACTCCGTCCCATCTGTCCTGTTGGACCGAGGTCTCAACCTCGGCCATGATGACCGACCCACCGTCCTCCGGCGTTTCGACAAGAGGGGCCGGAGTAGACATCGCTTCCCCAAGCCTCTTGAGCTGGAGGGGAGTTGCGGGGTCGGGCGTCCCATTGGGGGCTGGCAGCTTGTTTGAGGAGTCACCGCTAAGGCGTACCTTAGGCTGACAGAACAAAAATACCTATATAAAGTGTATCTTGATGAAAAAGTTACTGAAAGTTGGACGAAGTGAATATGACATACCTCTGGGGTGCAGGCTTCTCCCTCCCCATCGCGAGGTCGTCGTCGTTTGAATCGTCGGGGAAGGTGAACTTCCCCGACGGGGCCGGCTTGCAAGCAGGCTCGATAGAGGCCTTGTGTGGCCTCTTTAGGCCCTGTGGTCGTGCCTCTGCTTCGGCTTCCTCGGACGCCACTCTCTTCCCCTTGAGGGAAGATCTTCCCCACCCTCCTCCTCGTCGATGGTGAAGCTCCGGCAATACCTATGCATGCACACGATAGGAGTGTCAAGTAGTATACCATCCTCGAAGGGGTCAAGTGAGCACGTGAAAAGGATATGATTCACATTTATGTGTGTGAAGTGGATGTCGTACGTATCACTTGCCGAACGGACTCTTGACATGGTGATGTATGTAGGATGTTTGGCATCAATTTGTCAAGATCATCAAAAAGCCCGCAACTAGGAAGCATACTGAAATTGCAAAGGTACAAGAGGCTACCCGTAAAGATATTGCAAGAGCCTTTGGGATTTTGCAATATAGGTTTACCATTGTTCGTGGTCCTGCTCGTTTTTGGGACAAGAGAACCCTGAACAACATCATGACATGTTGTGTGATTCTTCACAACATGATCATCGAAGATGAGAGGGACATGAATTTGGAGTTCTTCTACCACAATGTCGGTAGCCGTGTAAAGACAGCTAGAGACCCTGGCCGCATACAAGCATTCCTTCAGACATACCGGCAGATAGAGGACACAAGCACCCACTATCAGCTTCAAGAGGATCTCATTGAGCACCATTAGCAAAGGCATGGGCGGTAAAACCGACCATTTTAAAATTCATTACATTTAATTCATGTGTGATTTGTATCATTGTATCATTGTTGTATTCAAGACAATTCTTGTATTGAATTTTTTTACAGCCCAAAACCGTAGAACAATCGTTCTACGGTATATTTTCATTAACAAGATAAAATTCTTGTATTGAATTATTAGTTTAATTTGGTGATTTGAATAATTACTATAATTTGGATGATTGTTGTATTTTAATATTCACATTTTACCTTATATCGAATTCATAATTCTGTGTAATATGTGACATATATGTCAAATTCAGGAAAAACCAGTTGGGAACATTTTTCGTAGACCGGAACATTTTTTCGCATATGCGAACCAAAAAATTGAAACTGGAGAAAACGTTTTTCAAAAACGTGAAACATCTTTTGAAGTTGTGAACAAATAATGGAATCCCCAACAAATTTTTAACCGCGAAATTTTGAACAAATATTTGAAAAATAGAACATTTCATGAAATTAAAAAAATGCGAATATATTTCGAATTTGTTAACAAATAGTTGAAAACGAAACTTCATGAAATATCTAACAAAAATTTGAAACCATGAACATTTTATGAAATTCCTGAACACTTTTTCGCGAATATTTTTAGAATTTCTGACCAAATTTTGCAAGCACGAACATTTTTTGCAATTCTAGAAGTTTTTTTGAAATATGTACATTTTCTAAATTTGAGAACAAAATTTGAAATACATGATCATTCTTTCAAATTCCTGTATATTTTTTATATTTATGAAATTTTTTAAAAAGTGGAAGATTTTTTAGAATCTTATAAAAATAAAAAAATAAGACAAATATCGACTAGAAAAAGAAAAAAGGGGAGATAAATGGAAAAAAGGGAAAAATAAAAGAAACAGCAAAAGGAAAAGAATGAACAAAAATAAACAGAAAAACTAAAAACCAAAAACCAAAAAGAAAGAGGAAAACAAAACCGGCTGGGAAACTCTTCCCAAAACCGGAAACACTTGGCCCAGGTCATCGCTCGATCTGCAGGACTGTGCGAAAGGTTGTAAAGTGCGTCCAATAGGAAAATCCTACGTATATGGACCCAAATTCGGGGCTCTGGATTTGTGGGGCCCTGTGTGAGCACACAGCTCACACAGGCCCTTCAACGGCCCTGGTTTTAGGCGGCAAACAGCCGGCAGTCTTCTTTGCCTCACGTTTCTCATACTGAGTGCTAGTTAGTAGAGAGTTTTTTTTTTGCGGGTCAAGTTAGTAGAGAGTTGACAACAGCCATTGACTGGAGTTCCTCCTGGCGGTAGAGAGTTGAGAACAGCCATCATGAAGAGAAATCTTGAATTGTTCCCACCGTAGAGAGGCCGATTTTCGTGTTGATCGACTGTTTTGTCCCCCATCTTTGATGTTGACATCTGTTGACAAGGCTGAGCACCTTCACGAGGGACTTTTCCAAATTCTATCCACTTTGTGTCGTTGCCACAGGGTTCCTAGCACTGATTTGTTTGGCTTGGGGATTTTGCGTTGCGTGCTCAGATTTTTTATTCTTACTCTTTGCTCTTGTATTTAGTCTAAGGATGCGACACAACTGAAAATAGAGATATACCGGAGAGTGTGTGAGCTATCCGGCGCTGTCATCCCAACACCACTGGAGAGCCGAGCCATTTGCAGCGGACAGAAAAGTCAACTAAGACGTGAACATGCTCACCCTACACCGACAGAAAAACTATCTACCTGACTTCAACGAGATAAATGTACCGGCTTCAACAGTTATAATATTCCTAAAGAACAATCCATACTTTTAGAAAGTAGGCTGTCCCCGACCTTAAAATGAGGCCCTTAAGTTATCACAAGATTCCGAATGAAAGATACAAGGTCCGAGGGACCAAAACACATGCGACTGAGCGCTAGAATAAAGCCAGAAACTAGAGGTGTAGGTTCGATACATGGTCACATAGAGCCGATACAAGCGACGCAGCGCTGATGAGCGGTACTCAGCGAAGATGCACAAGTACCAAAGAGACCAACCCAATGGCTCTAGACATTGCCGTCGATCTCACATCCATACTCAAAGAACCTCCAGTTGTTGAGGTCGAGCAACTTCCTCTTCCTGATCTCACATCATCTCTGTGAGTGTAAACATAGACACATGGATAAACAGACAATGAGCTAGCTACAATTGGAAGTTACAAAATTGACATGAATGGGAGACATCTATTCAAAACTTACATGGATATGGATAGGTCGTCCAATCATGAATCCAATCATCCGTCATGTTTATGACGGTGTAGCAAACACTCATAAAATGTTGGAATCGAGTTCTGATCTCTATGAGCATATTGTTCTTATCACGCAAATCCTGAAAGATTGATTGACAGTACTAATTTAGTTATTAGAAGCAGAATCCGGAAAAGAATGGGATGCAAAGAATGAGAAAAAAATAAATCATGTGGCTTAGGTGTATACCCCATCGTAGTCACCTCCATGGTTTATCAGGTTCTTAACCAACCTAATAATATTGAGATAGCAGTATCTTGTACCATAGTTAGCTGACCAACTCCCATCATTAGGGTGCTCAAAGAACAAATTCTTTCGAAACTGGGATCCATGCCTGTAAGCTGTAAAGTCCCTGTTTTCTTTGAGTTTCTTATTACTTCCAGGGCGGATGAACGTGAAGAGCTTGTAGTAGAGATGGTTCCAGGGAACAACTCTAGAACGGAGATCATGGTCACGTTCTGGTTCATTATCGAAGTCATGCCAGAAGTACCATTTAAATGCCTGGTAGCGATAGTGAATCCAATTTGAGAACCTAGCTTTCCCTGCATTGTCCAGACGCATTACATCCATGTGGAGAGCTACAAAGCACTCCAATTTTTCTTCGGCAGTGCCCAATAAAATTGGGTGCCGCAAGACAACTTCTAGCCAGTTAGGACCGTAATAAGAATCAATTCTAAGTGGGTCCCTGCATGCATACCCGAATATTAGTTAGTTACACGGGTAGATACAAAAAGATCAATTAGTAAAACAAGTCTTCTTAGTAATAAGTCTACTACGTATACTTGAGATAGTACTTTCATTAAGGCTATAATTTACATATTTAATTTAATTTATTTTCCACATTGTGCTGTACTACTAAGCTGTGTTATGAGATATGGCAGAAATAGTACCGCATGGTCGTTGAGAGGAGAAGATCAACAAGGGTTCTCCACTCGGGATGAGTCAAACTCCCAGGGAATAGTGTGGTTACAAAATCCATAAGCTGCTTCATGTCTCTTTCTCTCCCAACAATGTGAGAATATCGCCCCATATTAATTATCTTCAGCCCATCTCGACAAGTCACATAGTTGGCAAGCTCCGAGAGGCCACCATGTCTGATATTGCACTGTGCCGCGATATGGAGAAGTTCTATGAATGACCTGCGTGATCCCAAAGAAACACAAGAATGAATCATCTATCTCTAAACATGAGTCAACATATTAATTGTATATAAGACAACGCACCTCATCCTCTCCCGCCAACATTCTGACAACTCTAGCTCATCATGAGCAAAAAATGGTTCACTCCTTATTCCCTGAATTGAGGCGGGAACGAATGGCTCATAGGCCACTATGTATCTCTTAGCATTGTGGCAAAAAGTACTGAAATATGCTTGCACAAGTAAGTCACCACCAAAGCTAGAAAGTTTTTCAGTATGCGCCACAATTGCATCTCCGATCTCACTAGCGTTGGCCCAATCCTCTAAGATCACTACTCTGATTTCATGAGGTTGCTCAATACCATCATCGTACGCAATTATCATCGTGCCGTTATGACCATTGCCAATGGCTTCATCATCACAGTCGTACTCGAAGGTTTTAACAAACCCACCCAAGACTCTCTGCATGAATGCATGTGTTGTTAGTTAGAGGTTAGAGTGGATGTGTAATTAAATAAATACATTTGCTTACTCTATGGAATACTACTAAATAAAATGTGTTTTGATAGACAAGAATTTGTGGTTTCAATTAATACTATACAACTAACATTCTCTTATATATCTACGTAAGAATCTTTTGTTATTAAGATCTAGTCTAGCAGAAATTTCGGTCTAGTTTTTGTGGTTATGGAATTTGATTACAACCTAGGCAATGCAGATTTTATGCAATGATCATTAGAGTGAACTTGGCTTAGTTAGGAAAACATAGGGGAACTAATTGGCTTTTAACAATTCTATATATGAGCCTAACATCCAAAAATATATCTGTAGTTTAGGACAAGATCCAAATGGAAGTAGGCATGGCCTTTTTACTGCACGTTCCATAGAATATATTTTTCTGAAATACATTTGATAGAATTTACGATGCATTTCTATGGCAGAAAAAAAATTGTGCTCAATTTTGTGTGTTGCCCAAAAAAGGACAAGTAAAGCTTTTTTGTGTGACTTAACATGGAAGTAAAGAAGTTTATTTTTTGGTAAAGGAGGATCTATGCACACAGCCATAGTAAAAAAGAAATGGAGGTAATATAACTTATGATTGCATATATATACTAGCTGGTGGCGCCCCCAATTTCTATTTCTCTAGGGTCCGATTCCTTCACCCGTTGACGCTGGCGGAGGCTATGACCTCTAATCAACGGGTAGGGCTCTGCTTTGGTAGGGTTGCCGGAGCAGATTTTTTTTCTAGTTTGGATCAAGTTGGACTACATAGCTTTCTTGTTTTAAAATGCATGATTGATAGAAGCTCAAAGAGAAAGAGTTAAACGATGTGTTCTTAGCAAAGGGAAACATCTGATCAAGACATGCGCTGGATGGTGAAGGTTCACTTGGCGAAGACCCCTTCAGCACAATTTCCTTCTATAGCACCAGCAGTCCAGCACCATGAATGCTATGGAGTTCCCTTTCCATCCAGAGAGGTCATGGAGCACCCTAGGTTTTCTTCACGAGCTTGTGAAGTTCTATGCCCCCACCATTCCTTGTCATAAACTTAGCTAAACTCTTGGTCTATAAGGTTTTTGCTATAAACAGCAATGCATGGCCTAAGTGGTACATATGGTTCACGATTGTAGTTGAGCACATCACATGTGTGGTTGGGGACTGAAAGCCTCTTCGATGGCTTTGCCCCAGAACCACCAAAGCAGTGGAGTACTCGGATGCATGGTTTGAAAGATACTTTGATAGTTTTGTGGCCTTTAGAACATCTGTTTGAAGGAGAAATGGTTGGTGGGCTTGTCATGCACAATTAAAAGATTTGTAAATCATTTTAAGTTGCTCCTAAGTGTTATGAACCTTTATGCAATGCAATTACATTGTGAGGGTAAAAAAAGACAATTACAATAATCTATTCCTTTCTTTATTTTTTAAGGCAAGGACAAAAAATAAACATACCTAATTATACCCCAGTTTTAGTCTATGTGATATATAGTATGAAAATGCATATTATAATAGTGAATGCTCGTTGACAAAATCATAACAACACTCAAATTAACTTTGCTAAATTTCTTTTTACAAAGCAACCATGTGTTGCCGTGTTCTTGGACAGACTTTTTGTTTGTTAGAGCAGACAGCACGAAGTGTGCGTAACACCATATAAAGAGAGAAAGATTATGTACATATGGCACTTACATGTTAAGATTGAATGTATGCAATAGAGTAAACTGAATCCTTATTTTAGGGATCTCTTACAGTGCATTGTGAAACATACATAAGTTGGACCATGCATATTAAAAATACTCACTAACTAATTTTTAAGTGGTTGAGTGTTATAAGTTGGCATTTTCTTAATCCAGAATATTTTTAACATAGCTAATGCATCCATAGAAAGAGAAAAAAGACCAATAATATGTGAATGCAAGACTAAATTGGTTAAGTAAAAAGTTTACAGTAAGCACTGCTAAATTGGCTGTAGCTTATTTTTACAGTAAGCACTACTAAATGCTTGAAAAGTTGTCATTACTATGCTAACTGCTAAGCACTTCTAAATTGGAGTTCATTTTTACGCTAAGCACTAAAAAAGTTGCATTCAACCAATGTAGTAGTTGGCATTTTAGGCTAAGCACTACT
The DNA here is from genome assembly GCA_034509565.1 of Triticum monococcum. NCBI lineage: Eukaryota > Viridiplantae > Streptophyta > Magnoliopsida > Poales > Poaceae > Triticum > Triticum monococcum. The sequence goes on from CM067842.1 coordinate 760,490,615, forward strand.
AAATTGAAACTGTTGGTATTTTTAAGCTAAGCACTGAAAATGTACTCAGTTACCTTCTTCAGGTTTGGCGCATTGTTTCGTGCAGTTCTGAGGCTTTGTTGCGCCTTATGCAAGTCGATATTGAATTGTCTCTGTCCTTCCAGCGTCTACATAATAATTGACGAAATAACAAAGTAAGAGCATAGCTAATGCATCCATAGAAAGAGAAAAAAGAAAGCAAAGAGTTTGCTGTAGTTTGTACCAACCTTACGAGTTTCAGCACCATCTGCTTTAATCCACCAAGCGTTTCGCGGCCGATGCATCTGTAGAGGTGGGGTGAGCAAAGAAATGGATTAATCCAAAACTATGAACAAGAAAAAGTAAAAAAGAGAGAGGTAGCAGCGAAGAGAGAGGAGCACGAAGGATAAGAAACCTCAACACGATGAAAAATCACAACACAGCAGGGATCTCTAGATCTGCAAGAGAGAGATGGACTGTTAGAGGTGACTAACAATGCAGTGCAAGAAGAACATCAATAAAAAAAGAAATAGAGAGGCGAAAGCTAACCCTAAACCATAATCCAAAACTATGAATAAGAAAATGGAAAACAAGAAAAATGAGAGGAGGAGAGAGGGAGGAACACTTGAGAGAGGATGAGAAACCTCAACACACTTGGATGAAATCTCTAGATCTGCAAGAAGAGATGGAAAAGATGGACTGTTAGAGGTAACTAACAATGCATTGCAAGATGAACATAAATAAAAAATTGGAAACAGAGAGAGGGATGCTAACGCTAAACCATTAGCAATCCCCTGCGCGCTGTGTGGCTACACTGGTGCCGGGCACTCCAACTTATAGAGGGCGCGGGCCGGGGAGGGGCGGGCGGGTGGGGGTAGCTCTGATATAACTGATGTTTGGTCAGAGAGAGAGAGAGAGAGAGATGTGCTACGAGACAGAGCACGCGCTACAGTGAAGAGAAATAAATATGAGCGTACAGACAGAGAGCTAGACTAGAGACAAATAAACATATGTGAGTAGCTGTGTGTGTGAGAGAGAAAACATCTCCCACCAGACAATGTGGCCACGGGAAGGTAGTTGTAGACTTGTACTAGTAAAGAAGGAGCATCTACAATCACAGTTCTCAAAGTCTTTGCATGGCTGCTATACAAAAACGGTCTATGGTGCAATGACAGGCTGCAGAGAAGAGGCTGGCTAAATGAGTATTTCTGCCAAATGTGCAAGAGAACATAGAATCTTCTGAGCATTTGTTTTGACAGTGCATCATCTCCATTGAAGTTTGGTCAAAATGGGAGAGTGGTTGGGATGCCGCTGCTACACCAGCGGACAGACGGGGTTTAAAATCAATGATCCTGCTCACTCTTTGGGGCAAATTTGATAATTTTGACCTTGGGACGAAATCAATTCACGGAATGAACTGTCCATGAAACTATTTCACAGCATTGACCTTTTCGTGTAGCGCCTGCCACGACGGCGTCACACCCTATGGTGCAGCGCCTAGCTCGGGGGCGTTTCACTCCAGTCCACCGTGGCAGCCCATGGGCCCGCACCCATTAGTGCAGCGCCTCCGAGCTAGGCGCCACACATGTAATGTGCAGCGCCCGGCCCGTAGGCGCTGCACTGTGACATAGATGCCAGCCGCCCCCTCCCCCTCCCCCCACCGCACCCATTCGTTCCAGGAGTTACAGAACAGGCGCGCTGGCGGCTTCCTCCTCTCCCCCTCTCAATACCCTCTCCCAAATCCTTCAGATCCGACGATTTGGTCCATGCATTTCTTCACCAATCCATCCTAGAATGTACTCTCCTCCGATCCCCTTCTTTCTATCCATAGAAAATATGATATTTTGAAGATTTGGGGAATCCTTGTTTGATTAGATTAGATTTGAATCTTGCATGTATTAGAACTTTGCATGTATTACAACCCTTGTTTGTTTGATTTGTGGAACCCTAGTTTAGTTTATGGAAGAGTTATTTGTATGAAGTAGGCATAGTTTATGGAAAAGTTATTTCTATGAAGTAGGCCTAGTTATTTGTGAAATCCTAGTTTATTAGTTTTGTTTGATTTGATATGGTTGGATACATAGATTGGTACGGTTGCATCTAGTAGGCGTACTTTAGTTTATTTGTATTCAAAAGATAATCGTGTTGACAAGAAAGCTTTCTTTCAAAAAATTTAGGATGGTTTGGCTTCTCGATGATTACTGGGACAAACAACACTGGTCGTACGCTATGGCGGTGGAGCAGCGGGTAATAATGAAAGTGGCCTGTTTTATGAATTTCGTATTTATTTCAAACACAAATGCCCCATATGTAATGTTATGAATTGTTTGTTTGTAGGAGCTTGCACCTTTGAAGCTTCGTTCTCACGGGGTCACCCTTGGGTGGATGCTCTATGATGAGCGATACACACCGTATGTAAGGGAGACATGACTTCTCCCTTTCATTCATATGGTCAGACGGTCGACGCCACCCAACAATGCTCCAGCACTCACCGCGCTTATTGATCATTGGCGGCCGGAGACACATAGTTTCCATCTACGGACCGGGGAGATGACCGTGACGCTCCAGGATATTGCTATGATCACCGGTCTTGCTATCGATGGGAATCCTCTATGTATGAGCACCGATTCCGATGGGTGGCGCGCGCAGATGCATGCCCTTATCGGTATGGTTCCTCCGGAGCCTCCAGAACCAGCAGCAGGAGACAAGAAGAAGGAAAGAGTCGCAGCCGGTGCTACTTTCACGTGGATTACTGAGCACTTTGGTACTTGCCCACCGGAAGCTGATGAGGACACGGTCAAGACATATGCTCGTGTCTACATGTGGTATGTGATATCCAGGACTATGTTTGCTGATGGCACAGGCAAGAATGCTCCATGGATGTGGCTGAAGGCGTTGACCGTCTTCGATAGCAATTGGAGTTGGGGTTCGGCGACACTGGCTTACTTGTATAGAGAGGTATGAAGTTGTTTCCTTTTCACTTCATTGCTACATTATGAATGCGATCTTGCTCTTAATTGAACCATGTTCTCTTTTATGTGCAGTTGGACGAAGCCTGTTGTAGGTCATCTGGAGGTATTGGTGGTTGTTTGCTCGCACTTTCCATATGAAGCTAGGAGCGTTTGCCGGTTGGACGTCCGAAGACCCTGAAGTACGATGATTGGGATGACAAAGGCGACCTACTACGGCTACCCACTTGGGCTTACAAGTGGGATGTGTTAAATGAGACGACAGATGATCCCTCGGTCATGTACAAGTTGTACCAGAGAGAGCTTGACGCGATCACGCCTGAGCAGGTGAATTGACATTGCATAAGTGATTATGATGCTTCTATTGCAAGTCGATATCAATTTTGCATTCTATCCCATTTTGCAGGTGATATGGGAGCCGTATGGAACATGAGATAGTTTTGGTAACCCTTTAGAGTTCAGGCTGAATCCGATGTGCACTAGGGATAGGGATCTCTGGCGTATGCGGTGCCCACTCATATGAAACTGGGCGGTTGAGCTTCACCTCCCACATCGAGTGCGTCGTCAGTTTGGTTTGTTCCAGGCACATCCGCCGGAGTGGGAGGACACGGACAAGTTGCTACATGCGTAAGATATAATTAACCTTGAGTACTTAGCAGCTTCTCGGCGGTTTCAATGCTACTAATATTATGTTTCTAACTTGCAGGTTGGATAGGAAAAGGCAGCGGAAGATTAAAGATTGGGACAAGCATCACAGAAAGTATGTCGTACAATTTGCGCTTAGTGTGGAGCAAGCTAGGGCTGGAAAAGGAGTCCAGCTTCATGGGCACTGCCCTGTAGCGTTCAACAACTATCTCACATGGTTTCTTGCAAGTACCCGTGTGGAGGTATGCAAGCCGGCGTATGCTGAGGAGATTTTGGAAGAACCCACTGTTTTTGATGAGGTAGCCCAACACCAGTACAACGCATTAGTAAGGAAAGGCAACCCAGTGATCCCTTCAGCTCCAATGATGAACTTTGTGGTATTTTCCCTCTTTGCTTTTCATTCACACTATTCACATCTTCGCTTGCCTAACACGTTAATACCATTTTTGTTCATAGCGTGCCCAGATCAAGAAAGCAGCTGATGAGACCGAGACTATTCTTGAAACAACCCCGGCTGGCAAAAGCGATGGAGAAGGTGCACTTCGAGCATTCATCAAGGTTCACATCTCCTTCAAACTAGCACTTAACATGTGTTGCTACGTTCAATGTCTTATTCACTTGTACATGTTGCAGCGCCAGGGCCAAAAGTTAAGGCGGCTATCAAACCTTTTCGGTTGTTGTGACCCCGAGTATGTATCACCAGAACGGTCTAGGTCGGCGACACCATCAGATCCCGCTTCGGGGCAGAGCCATGGTGATTATTTGGAGGATGAGGATGTGGGTGTGGTCACCCAAGAGGTATGGCATGAGCATATATATCCAATTTTTGATGCATTGCCAACTATATCCTCACACACGGTCTTTCCATATCTTTTGTTGATGCATAGGTTGCTGATGATATGACCTTTGGGACGTACCAGGTTAGGTCTGCATACAGGTTAAAGCCTAGGACGGGAATCAACAAGTACACACCTGAAGACTTCACCCAAAGAGGCAAAAGGACGGTCGGCACCTCACGGATGGCGGCTTTGGATGACTATTTGGATGACGATGTCGATGACGTGGAGGAACCGGAGCGGGAGCGGGAGCGTGTTCCTCTTCCTAGGAAGGTGAATAAGTTAGCCAGCAAGAGGGGGGGGGAGCAGCCAAAAAGCGCTCAAGGAACTAGCTCTTCTTAGGAACCAGCCATCGTCCTTTATTTGTAATGTCGGTGAACTTGGAGTTGTTATGTCGGTGAACTTGGAGTTGTTATGTCGGTGAATTGGAGTTGTGGTAGCTCTATGTTGAACTTGATCCTCTTTGTATGTCTTAGTTATGTTGAACTTGGAGTTGACGTCTTAGCAATGTTGAACTTGATCCTGTATGTTGCACTTGTTGTCTTAATAATGTTCAACTGTGACTGAAATGTAAACTTAAAGTTTCTGACTGCTTATTCTAGGAAATGTTGCAATGTACCTGAAAATGACCAAGTTTGCAAGCTACAGCCACTGCAGCGCCTAGCTTGGAGGCGTCACACTGTACAGTGCAACGCCTAGCTCTTGGGCGTTGCACTGTATAGTGTAACGCCTCCACGCTAGGCGCTGCAGCGGCTGTAGCTTGCAAACAAAGTACTTGCTCTTTGCTTAGCTCAGCCCAAGAGTGCAACGCCTCAACGCTTGGCGTCACACTGTACAGTGCAGCACCTAGCGCTTAGGCATTGCACCCTTGGGCTGAGCTAAGCAGAGAGCAAACAAAGTTTTTGCTCTCTGCTTAGCTCAGCCCAGGAGTGCAACGCCTCAGTGCTAGGCGTCACACTGTACAGTGCAGCGCCTAGCACTGAGGCGTTGCACCCTTGGGCTGAGCTAAACAGATAGCAAACAAAGTGTTCACAACCTGCAGCCGCTGCAGCGCCTAGCTTGGAGGCGCCACACTGTACAGTGCAACGCCCGAGAGCTAGGTGTTGCATTGTACAGTGTGGCGCCTCGAAGCTAGGCGCTGTAGCAGCTGTAGGTTGCAAACACTTTGTTTGCTCTCTGCTTAGCTCAGCCCAGGAGTGCAACGCCTCAGTGCTAGGCGTCACACTGTACAGTGCAGCGCCTAGCGCTGAGGCGTTGCACCCTTGGGCTGAGCTAAACAGAGAGCAAACAAAGTGTTTGCAACCTACAGCCGCTGCAACGCCTAGCTTCGAGGCGCCACACTGTACAGTGCAATGCCCCAGAGTTAGGCGTTGCACTTGTACTTAGCAATTTTTTTGGCACATGCACACATATTCCGATGAGGAGAGATAGTAGTTCACGACACATAGCAAGCAAAGAACTGTGAAGACAACATATGCACAAAGTACTTCACGACACATACTAGTTCATAATACATAGTACTTCACGACACATAGTAGATCACAACCAAATCGAGGAGGACAGATAGTAGTTCATGACACATAGTAGTTCACAACCAAATCGAGGAGGATAGATAGTAGTTCATGACACATAGTAGTTCACAACCAATTGGAAGAGCATGGTTTAGAGGATAACATGATTATCGTCCACAAGCAAGTTGAAGATGGCATAGCTCTATTGCGTAGAGCAAGGCCCCTTTCCCTTCTTCTTCTTCCTCTCTTCTTCCTCTTCCTCCTCCCTTTTCCTTATGAGGTGGGCCTCCTTAACCACCCTCTCCATGAATATCTTATCCCCCCTCTCTTTTTTTCAGCTGCAATTGCCCAAAGCTTCATGGTTCCTTCTTCAAAATCCTTTTGACGCTTCTTCTGTGCCTCCTCACATTTCTCACCAATGCTTGCTCCCTAGCGTGCATCGCATTTGACGCTCTCTCTTTTTCCTTCCTCTTCTCCTTAAGCTCCTCTTCCTTCTTCTTCTTTAGCTTGGCTGCATCCTCCTCTCTAAGCTTCTTCGCAGCCTTCTCCCACCATCCCGCCATCTCATCTTCGCCATCCTCCTTCATTGTTGGGTTGGGAAGCCGCCATACCTACAATGAGTGAAACATAATGGTTAGTAAAGACAATACAAACAAATGGAAGAACATGTAAAATAAGAACATATGAAAAAGAAGAACATATGAAAAACAAGAACATATGAAAAACAAGAACATTTGAAACATTATAGTTAGTGAGCAACATACGGAAATGGTCCATCGAGGTATCCAAACATTCCTCTATAACGACCTTGCCCTTGTCCATCACCACGGCCAAGTCCATCACCAAGGCCAAGACCATCACCACGGCCAACACCCCCACCACGGCCTAGACCACCACCACCACGGCCTCTTGTAAGTCCTAGTTGCTGACCTCTTTGTTGCCTAGATCCTCTTTGACTAACACTTGGTTGGCTTGGCACTTGTTGGCTACCACTTGGTTGGCTTGGCACTTGTTGGCTACCACTAGGTTGGCTCCCACTTGGTTGGCTTGGCACTTGTTGGCTACCACTAGGTTGGCTCCCACTTGGTTGCCTTGGCACTTGTTGGCTACCATGTTGTTGCCTTCGCACTTGTTGGCTACCTCTTGGTTGGCTTGGCACTTGTTGGCTACCACTTGGTTGGCTCCCTTGTGCAGCTCCTTGTTGGCTAGTGCTTGCATCATTTTTCTTGGACCTTTTCCTTGGTTTCGTACAATTTCTTTTGTTGTGGCCATGACCTTTGCATTCCCCACAACGGGAGCTCTCACGAGGCTCTTGGAATTGATCGTTTCCCGCTTCGCGGCGGCCACCATGGCCCCATCCGTCCATCTCGCCTCTAAGACGCTTTGTTTTACATCTACCCCGTTTAACAACCTTCAACTCCAGATCCGGCCATAGTTGAACTCCATGGTACTCCAGCCATTGTGATTGGTCAAAGTATGGGTGAAAGCGGGGAGCCCGTGTTTTCTTGACCGTCATGATTGAGAACTCCAACTCCCTCACGGTGCGTGGGTGATTGATGTCCACATTTCTAACGCGACCGGCGGTATACAAATGTGAGCATGGGAGATGAAGCAACAATGGCCTCCCGCAAGAGAATCACATTGTGTTAAAGACACCTTGAAAGCCCGACCTCCATGTTGCCGACCATCGTTTGTGGTTCCTCCTGGCTCTTTCACTTCATACTTCCACTCTTCATTGTCCTATAATATAGCTTCTTCTGAGTCCGCCTTTCGTGATTGAAATTCTAACCATTCATCAACCTTGGGTCGGAACTTGTACTTGTACTTGCGCGGGTTCTCACCCGCTATCTATGCATCAGTTTCCATCGAGTATTTTAGAAAGTATGCATTCATCTTGTCAAATGTGTATTGAACTATTGCCGTCACGGGTAATCCACGTGCACCTTTGAGCACCCTATTGAAGCATTCAGCCATATTGCTTGTCATTTCACCGTATCTCCGGCCATCTTCATCAAAAGCACATGCCCACTTGTTCCGGTGTTGAATGTGCCTATTGATAAAGTCTTGACCCCCGTGATCAAGTTTTTTGTGTGCGAGCAATTTGTTCAACAAAGTGGCGAACCGCTTCTCGGAGAAAGCAAGACAACAATCTTGAAGATCATCGGCCAACTCCTTAAGTCCACATGCCCTATAGAAGTTCGAACAAAAGTGCCTCATGCACCATTGATGGTGCAACGGAGCATGCCCGGGAATGTCAATCTCTACCGCGTTAAGAATTCCTGCATGCCGATCCGATATGACACAAATTTCCCTTTTAGTGGGTAATGTTGGGGAACGTAGTAATTTCAAAAATTTCCCTACGCACACGCAAGATCATGGTGATGCATAGCAACGAGGGGAGAGTATGATCTACGTACCCTTGTAGATCGCAACGGAAGCGTTGACACAACGTGGAGGAAGTAGTCGTACGTCTTCTTCCCGATCCGACCGATCCAAGCACCATTACTCCGGCACCTCCGAGTTCTTAGTACACGTTCAACTCGATGACGATTCTGGGGCTCCGATCCAGCAAAGCGTCGAGGAAGAGTTTCGTCAGCACGACGGCGTGGTGAAGATCTTGATGTTCTACCGACGCAGGGCTTCGCCTAAGCACTACAACAATATGACCGAGGTGGAATATGGTGGCAGGGGGCACCGCACACAGCTAAGGAACGATCTCAATGATCAATTGTCTGTCTATGGGGTGCCCCCTGCCCCTGTATATAAAGGATGGAGGAGGAGGAGGCCGGCCAAGGCTATTGGTGCGGCCAGGATGGGAGTCCTACTAGGACTCCAAGTCCTAGTAGGAGTCCATCAAGACGGGAGGAAGGGAGAAGGAAGTGGAGGAGAAGGAGAGGTGGCCGGAGTAACTACCCGGTACTCCGAAAAATACCCGAATCACTCGGAACCTTTCCGATGTCCGAATATAGTCGTCCAATATATCGATCTTTACGTCTCGACCATTTCGAAACTCCTCGTCATGTCCCCGATCTCATCCGGGACTCCGAACTCCTTCGGTACATCAAAACTCATAAACTCATAATATAACTGTCATCGAAACCTTAAGCGTGCGGACCCTACGGTTCGAGAACAATGTAGACATGACCGAGACACGTCTCCGGTCAATAACCAATAGCGGGACCTGGATGCCCATATTGGCTCCTACATATTCTACGAAGATCTTTATCGGTCAGACCGCATAACAACATACGTTGTTCCCTTTGTCATCGGTATGTTACTTGCCCGAGATTCGATCGTCGGTATCCAATACCTAGTTCAATCTCGTTACCGGCAAGTCTCTTTACTCGTTCCGTAATACATCATCTCACAACTAACATATTAGTTGCAGTGCTTGCAAGGCTTATGTGATGAGCATTACCGAGAGGGCCCAGAGATACCTCTCCGACAATCGGAGTGACAAATCCTAATCTCGAAATACGCCAACCCAACATCTACCTTTGGAGACACCTGTAATGCTCCTTTATAATCACCCAGTTATGTTGTGACGTTTGGTAGCACCCAAAGTGTTCCTCCGGTAAACGGGAGTTGCATAATCTCATAGTCATAGGAACATGTATAAGTCATGAAGAAAGCAATAGCAACATACTAAACGATTGGGTGCTAAGCTAATGGAATGGGTCATGTCAATCAGATCATTCAACTAATGATGTGACCTCGTTAATCAAATAACAACTCTTTGTTCATGGTTAGGAAACATAACCATCTTTGATTAACGAGCTAGTCTAGTAGAGGCATACTAGTGACACTCTGTTTGTCTATGTATTCACACATGTATTATGTTTCCGGTTAATACAATTCTAGCATGAATAATAAACATTTATCATGATATAAGGAAATAAATAATAACTTTATTATTGCCTCTAGGGCATATTTCCTTCAGGTAACACCTTCGTCCTCAAAAGACGCAAAAACCAGTCCCAGTTGTCATTGTTCTCCGCCTCAACCAAAGCAAATGCCAATGGCAACACCCGGTTATTGGCATCACTTGCTATCGCAACCAACAAGGTGCCCTTGTATTGTCCGGTCAAGAACGTGCCATCAATGGCGATGACCGGCCTACAGTGTTCGAAAGCCCTCACGCATTGCTCGAACGCCCAAAATGCACGGCCAAATACTCGGACTTTCCTTCCTTCATAAACCGTTGTTTGGTGCCCATGAGGCTCGACCACATGAACCATGCCTGGGTTTGTGGCGGCCATGGCTAACGACAACCTAGGGATTCGGTTGTATGCATCCTCTCAAGTACCATACAACATCTTAAATGTGGCTTGCTTCGCCTTCCATGCCTTGCCGTACTTCACCTTGTAATGAAAGATGGCTTTCACAAGGTCAATGACATGTTGGACGCTCATTGTTGGAAGTGTGGATGTTGAGTTGGAGACCCTGTAAGCGATGAACTCGGACGTGAGTTGTCTCTGGTCTTGGGACACAATCTTGCCATCCACCCTTTTTCCTCGGCACATGTGAGTTGGCACACAACTCACTACGTTCCAAGCGGGACCTCCTTTCCATGGTCTTGCACGCACAATCCACAAACATATTTCATCTTCACATGCACATGCAACCGTGTAGCGCACATTGACGTCCGAGTGCACCACCTTGTGTGGACGATAATGCGTAACCGAGTAGTTGTCGAGCCACATCTTCAATTCCAACAAGGTTTCGAACTTAGACCCTTTAGCAATCCGGTTTTTGTCGTCTCCCAAATCACGGTGAGAGCTTGGCCTAACCCCAAGAGATATAGATTTGCCACCATCCAGAACGGCTTCATCCGCGACACTAACATCCTTGAACAATGGTGTCTTGTGATCCCGACCGAATACCTTTTCGAAAGCTTCGGCCTCCTTCATCATGAACCCCTCCTCATCAACTTGTTCATCGGGACCTTCGTCATCCGAATCCGATGCATATGCATGGGAAAAAGGGATGGAATGGCCCATTGTCTCTTGCAAATGATATTTGTCAAGATCACCCACATTGTTGTCATGGATATCAACTTCATTGTCATCGTTCGCATACTCATCATTGTCCTCTTGCGAAGCTTCATCTTGGTTGTTTGTAAACGGGCTCAATGTTGGCCTCACTTCTTGGGTCAAAAGAGGTTCAACAATTTCATCTCGCTTCAAGGGTGGGGGGCTACTAGCAACCAAAGGGGAGGGTTTCCGGTTCAAGTCCAAATGCAAATTTGAATCAACCTTCTTCGTTGCAAATAACTCAAGAGCCTTGTCAAGTGAATCGGCCACCGTTTCCTTGTATGCAACCTAACGTTGCTCCGAGTTGATACGCATTGTCTTCCAACGGATGTGCATTCCAAAACCTACATTATGCCTTCCCTCCAACTCAACGATATCACCAGGGTCCATCCAATTCAAATCTTTCCTCACTTGTTGCAAGAGCTCCGCATAGCTAGGACTACTATCAAACACCATATCAAGCTCATCCGGATCCGGTTCAATATTGCCTTTCAAGAAGGCGTCTTTGTCCCCATGATGAACAAACACACATGTTCTTCCCATCCCTATAAGCATTCAAACAACACAACGTAACATCGCTTCCATGAGTACTAATTTAAGGATTAACACGGAATACAAACCCTAATATATATATATATATATATATATATATATCAAACAACAACCCTAACCCTAACCCTAACCATAACCCTAACAATAACCCTAACCCTAACCATAACCCTAGCACAAACATAAGAACACCCATAAGAATAACCCTAACATACTAACAAAGCCTAATCATAGGAAATTGGCAAACAAAGATCTCACATCTCCATGCAAATCTCTAGATCCAAACAAAACTAGGGTTTCCCCAAACTAGCATTACTTGGATCAAAACAAGGGGATCGGAGAAGATTACCTTGAGGGAGGGTATGACTTCGAAATCCACGGACAAATTCTTCAAATTTGCAAGATTTGGGAGAGGATTTGAGAGGGGGAGAGAGTGGGAGAGGGGGCAAAGCTCGAGTTCGGGTGTGTGGGGTGGGGGCCGGGAGTGGGGGAGGGGGGCCAAGCCGCTGGATAAGTCACAGTGCAGCGCCCGAGGGCCAGGCGCTTCACATTACATGTGTGGCGCCTAGCTCGGAGGCGATGCACTACTGGGTGCGGGCCCAAGGGCTTCCACGGTGGACAGGCGTGCAACGCCCCAGAGCTGGGCGTTGCACCGTAGGCTGTGGCGCCTGTGTGGCGGGCGCTACACAAAAGGGTCAGTGCTGTGAAATAGTTTCATGGGCAGTTCATTCCGTGAATTGATTTCTTCCCAAGGTCAAAATTGTCAAATTTGCCACTCTTTGGCAAATTAGGCAGCAAAGAAATGAGTGCATGTTCAGAGGAAGAGTAGCCTGCTAAAACAATATTGTGGCGATCAGAAGATCACTGGAATTATGGTGTCAGGTAGGAGCAACCCATCTAGAGCACCCCTTTGAGGACCCTCCATGAGAAATCAGACATGAGGCCTAAGAATTTTTCCATTCTTCTTTTCTATATGCCAGTTCACCTTGGATGGCAACTCACCTTTGTATTCCCGTATGCTCTATGCTATTATTCAATATATGCTAGCCATCAGCTGGATCTTTCCAAAAAGGACATTGCTAACGTCCAGACGTCCGGACCACAGTGAGAGATCCGGACGATCCACATACAGCCTGTTCTAACTCACGATCGTATGCAATCCGTTTTTCACCACATGCATGTGATAATTAGTGTTGCTTTTTCTCCATCATGTACGTGCATGGCAGAAAGGTAATTATATACATGCAAGTGAGACGAATTTGATGACATCACTATAGATTCTCTCATGATTCAAAAATTCAAAATGTTTCGTAGGAGAAACCGTCGCTCTGATCGAAAAAAAATTCACATAAAAGAATCGTCGCGGCGAGAACTTTGAAACTAGATCCCACGTTGATATGTTCCGACAACTTTTTTGTCGGATAAAAATTTACCACGCATGGGGTATGCTAGTTATCACGTATATGGTACATCAGTTACCGCGATGAAAAATGACTTCTTCCAACTTTCTCCCCACATGCAAATGCACTAAAAATGCAGAAAAGCTCACGTTATTGTGGATTCTTTTTGTTTTGAATTTCAAATGTTTTGTCGCTCGAATTGCCTCTTCGATCCAAAATCTGTTTTCACAAAAAAATCCACCGCGGTGAGACCTTCGAAACTAGATACCATGTTGGCATGTTCCGAATAATATTTTTTGTGGGTCAAAAGTTATCATGCCTGGGGTAAATAAGGTATCAGTTCTGGTGGGCATATTTTACCATGTTATTTACACAGATCCTACCGAGTATGTTTTCAACAACTTTTATTCACAGGTCAAAAGTTATCGAGGTGTTTGTACCTAAGTTATCAGGTCTGGTAGCCTATATTACCATGTTATTTATACAGATGTTAGCGGAGTATGTTTCCAAACAATTATTTTCCACGGGTCAAAGTTATCGTGGTGTTTGTATCTAAGTTATCTGGTTCAGGAGTGTATATTATCATGTTATTTCCACGAAAAGTTGTTAGTGGTATGTTTTCAATAAAAAAATCACGGGTTCAAATTTATCGATTTGTTTGTACCTAAGTTATCAGGACCAGAAGTCTATATTATCATACTATTTACACAAAAGAGTTATCGGTGGTACGTTTTTAACATCTTTTTCCCCGGGTCAAAGTTATCGTTATGTTTGTACCTAAATTATCAGGTTTCGGGAGCGTATATTACCATGTTATTTACACTGATGTTACCGGAGTATGGTCTCAACAACTTTTGTTCACGGGTTAAAATTATTATGGTGTTTGTACCTTAGTTATCTATGTAACTGTATATTATCATGCTATTTACAAAGAAGTTATCTGTAGTATGTTTTTAACAAAAAAATCCATGAGTCAAAGTTATCAGGTGTTTGTAGCTAAGTTATCAGGTCCTGAAGCCTATATTATCATGTTATTTACACAGATATTGTCGGAGTATATTTTCAACAATTTTTTCAAGGGTCAACGTTATCGGAAGTTAGCTTTTTCGTTATATTAAAATTACAGGTGTAAGTTCAATAAACTTTTTTTCGTCATGTAACCACAGTGTTGCATGCAAGTTATCAGGTCCGTGTTGCGTAAAATACCATGTTATTTACACAAAAATTACGGAGATATCTTTTTTTAGAAAAGGGGTCAATAACATTTTTCCCGCATCGAAGTTATCACTGTGTTTGTATCCTAGTTACCCGGTTTGTGGTGTGCGAATTACCGCATTATTTACATAGTAGTTACGGGGAGTATGTTTCAGCAAAAAGAATTCCCCGGTCAAAAGTTTCTAGGCCCGGATTAAGTTATTAGGTCCACGTTTCGGAAATTAGCATGTTATTTACAAAAAAATAACAGAGTATAATTCAATAACATTTTCCCTGGGTCAAAACTATCACGGTATTTATACGTAAATTATCAGCTGGGCGGTACATAAATTATCAGAGTTCAATCCCAATTTCAAATACTTTGTTTCTTAAAAAGGAAGATTAAAAATCAATTTAAACATGACCTACAAATACGTATGTACAAAGACGGCATGCCTCTTCCCTATAGTCAGCAACATTATGCTAATGATGCACTAGTGCAAAAATCAGAAGATTAAGGCTTTTCTCACATTGTTTTAATAAAAAAGGGTCAAATACTTAGTTTCTTTCAAGTGTACAACAACTGATGCTGGCTGGGCTGGTTGTTCCTCTTAAGGCCCTTGTTTGGTTTCAAGGAATCCTCCCGGGATCCCCGTCATTTCCCTGGGTGGGGATGCCACGAGTAAATTCCTCCATGGTTGTGTGGGAGGTGCATTTGGTGTCAACCAGGAAAGACCTTTCCATCCCCGATCCATCCCGATTTCCCGGGTAGAAAACCATCGCCTCGCCACATCGGGAGACTTTTCCCTGTTCTCCTCACGACGCACCGCTCGTGACGTTTTGGAATTGAGCGAGGCCTGTTGTTTGTAGAGCCGCAGGCGCCCAACTCGGTCTGGGTGCTGGTTCACCTCTCCACCAATTAATGACAGCCGCATGCTTTCACAGCACATAGCGGAATGCCGCATCAAGTGCGGTAGGAAAGAAGATGGTACTGTCCCCGGCTCTCCCAAAGGCTCGTGTGAATTTTCCACGGGTTTCTTGTTTTGCGAAGACTAAATCGGCATATCATTTTGAGATTTACAAAGTCACCGTAGGCGTCTCGTTGTTGACGGGAACGTCTCCTCCCACTGAAAGCGCTTAATGTGTGCTTGGCAACCAGAGTTCGAATTCCCTACCAAGTTTTTTCAATTCCGTTTCCACACAACAGTCATTCTTTTTCTACAAAACAGTCACAGTGAATGGCCCAAACTTGCGGGCCGAGAATCACATGCAGGACCAAAGAACGTGTTCAGACGTACTTAATGAAAAAGAATTGGTCGTAACGGCGCGTGTTAGCGACCGTAAAATTCGGATCGAACGATGATGGGGTCTGAGGGAGTCCTGGATTAGGGAGTGTCCGGATGGCCGGACTATACCTTCAGCCGGACTCCTGGACTATGAAGATACAAGATTGAAGACTTCATCCCGTGTCCGGAAGGGACTTTCCTTGGCGTGGAAGGCAAGCTTGGCGATACGGATATGTAGATCTCCTACCATTATAACCGACTTTGTGTAACCCTAACCCTCTCCGGTGTCTATATAAACCGGAGGGTTTTAGTCTGTAGGACAACATATAGAACAACAATCATACCATAGGCTAGCTTTTAGGGTTTAGCCTCTCCGATCTCGTGGTAGATCTGCTCTTGTACTATCCATATCATCAATATTAATCAAGCAGGACGTAGGGTTTTACCTCCATCAAGAGGGCCCGAACCTGGGTAAAACTTTGTGTCCCTTGCCTCCTGTTACCATCTGGCCTAGACGCATAGTTCGGGACCCCCTACCCGAGATCCGCCGGTTTTGACACCGACATTGGTGCTTTCATTGAGAGTTCCTCTGTGTCGTCGCCGTTAGGCTTGATGGGTCCTACGATCATCAATAGCAATGCAGTCCAGGGTGAGACCTTCCTCACCGGACAGATCTTCGTCTTCGGCGGCTTCACACTACGGGCCAATTCACTTGGCCGCTGGAGCAGATCGAAAGCTATGCCCCTGGCCATCAGGTCATATTTGGAAGTTTAAACTACATGGCTGACATCCGCGGGGACTTGATCTTCGACGGATTCGAGCCACTGCCGAGCGCGCCGCACTGTCACGATGAGCATGATCTAGCTCTGCCGCCGAACAGTGCCCTGGAGGCCACACCCGCATC
Source organism: Triticum monococcum (assembly GCA_034509565.1). Classification (NCBI taxonomy): domain Eukaryota; kingdom Viridiplantae; phylum Streptophyta; class Magnoliopsida; order Poales; family Poaceae; genus Triticum; species Triticum monococcum. The sequence continues at coordinate 760,506,939 of CM067842.1, forward strand.
GGCTTCGACCCTTAATTCGGAGCCAACTGCGCCGATCGAGGATGGGTGGTTGGACGCCGCCTCGGGGGCTGCGATCCCAACGGCGATCGAGCCGAACACCAGCCCCGCACTCCACGAGACTTGTGACTCCAAGGAGCCAGACTCCTCTTCGGACTCCGAACCCTCCGCGCCCCTGCCGATCGAATCCGATTGGACGCCGATCATGGAGTTTACTGCCGCGGACATCTTTCAGCACTCGCCTTTCTACGATATTCTGAAGACACTAAAGTCTCTCTCTTTATCAGTAGAGCCCTGGCAAGGTTGGGATACGGATGATGAAGAAATTCAAAGCCCACCCACCACCCACTTTGTAGCCACTGTCGACGATTTAACCGACATGCTCGACTTCGACTCCGAAGACAACGACGGTATGGACGTCGATGCAGGAGACGATGAAGAACATCGCCTATTGGGCCCTGGAAAGTCACCTCGTCATATGACATATACATGGTGGACACCCCAAAAGAAGGAGATGGCGATGGAACAGCGGAGGATGACCCCCCAAGAAACAACCTAAGCGCCGGCGTCAGCGGCGCCGCTCAAAATCCCGCCAAAGCAAATACGGTGATTCCAGCACGGGAGATAATAATACTCCGGAGAGTGCCGAAGAAAACCCCCTCCAGCAAGATTCAGCACAGGAGGATGGAGAAGCCAGCCCTCATGAGAGAGCGGCACACAGAGAGGTCGAGGACGATAATTATATGCCTCCCTCCGAGGACGAGGCAAGCCTCGACGATGACGAATTCGTCGTGCCAGAGGATCCCGTCGAGCAAGAGCGTTTTCAACGCGGGCTTATGGCCACAGCAAGAAGCCTCAAGAAAAAACAGCAACAGCTTAGAGCTGATCAAGATTTGCTAGTCGATAGATGGACTGAAGTCCTTGCGGCCAAAGAGCATAAACTCGAACGCCCCTCCAAGAGCTACCCAAAGCGCAGGTTGCTACCCCGATTAGAGGAGGAAGCACTTAAACCTACATCACCAACACTTGATACGGCGGACCGGCCACCTCGTGGCCGCGACAGAGAGGCCTCTCGGCCCTCCACTCAAGCCGCACCCCGTACCAAGGCATGGGAAAATGTGCCAGACCTGCGAGATATGTTGGAGGACAAGGCAAGGCAAACAAGATCGATCTACGGATCGCGTGGGCGCCCCACGACTCGAGACGATAACCGTCACGCCAGACACAAATCCGGTAGGGCCGAACACAGTAGACAAAGCTGATTGGAGCTACGTCGTGATATAGCCCAGTACAGAGGCGCCGCACACCCACTATGCTTCACAGACGAAGTAATGGATCATCAAATCCCCGAAGGTTTCAAACCCATAAATATCGAATCATATGATGGAACAACAGATCCTGCGGTATGGATCGAGGATTATCTCCTTCATATCCACATGGCCCGCGGCGATGATCTCCACGCCATCAAATACCTCCCACTCAAGCTTAAAGGACCAGCTCGGCATTGGCTTAACAGCTTCCCAGCAGGATCAGTCAGTTGTTGGGAGGACCTGGAAGCTGCATTCCTCGACAATTTCCAGGGCACTTATGTGCGACCACCAGACGCCGATGACCTAAGCCACACAATTCAGCAGCCAGAAGAATCGGCCAGGCAATTCTGGACACGGTTCCTAACAAAGAAAAATCAAATAGTCGACTGTCCGGACGCAGAGGCCCTAGCAGCCTTCAAGCAAAATATCCGTGACGAGTGGCTTGCCCGGCACCTTGGACAGGAAAAGCCGAAATCTATGGCAGCACTCACGACACTCATGACCCGCTTTTGCGCGGGAGAAGACAGCTGGCTTGCTCGTAGCAACAATATGACCAAGAACCCTGGTAATTCGGATACCAGGGACAGTAGTGGCAGGTCGCGTCGCAACAAGCAGAAGTGCCGCATTAACGGCGTCAATGCTGAGGATACGGCAGTTAATGACGGATTCAGAGGCTATAAATCCGGTCAGCGGAAAAAGCCATTCACAAGAAATCCTAGAGGCCCGTCCAGTTTGGACCGAATACTCGACCGCTTGTGCCAGATACATGGCACCCCTGAAAAGCCGGCCAATCACACCAACAGGGATTGTTGGGTGTTCAAGCAGGCAGGCAAGTTAAATGCCGAAAATAAAGACAAGGGGCTGCATAGCGATGACGACGAAGAGCCCCGGCCACCGAACAACAGTGGACAGAAGGGTTTTCCCCCACAAGTGCGGACGGTGAACATGATATACGCAACCCACATCCCCAAGAGGGAGCGGAAGCGCGTGTTAAGGGACGTATACGCGGTAGAGCCAGCCGCCCCAAAGTTCAACCCATGGTCCTTCTGCCCGATCACCTTTGATCTAAGGGACCATCCCACTAGCACCCGTCATGGCGGATTCGCTGCATTGGTTCTAGACCCAATTATTGACGGATTTCATCTCACTAGAGTCCTTATGGACGGCGGCAGCAGCCTGAACCTGCTTTAGTAGGATACAGTGCGGAAAATGGGCATAGATCCCTCGAGTATTAAGCCCACCAAAATGACCTTTAAAGGTGTAATACCAGGTGTAGAGGCCAACTGTACAGGCTCAGTCACACTTGAAGTGGTCTTCAGATCTCCGGATAATTTCCGAAGCGAGGAGTTAATCTTCGACATAGTCCCATTCCGCAGTGGCTATCACGCACTGCTCGGGCGAACCGCATTCGCCAAGTTCAATGCGGTACCGCACTACGCATACCTTGAGCTCAAGATGCCAGGCCCTCAAGGAGTAATTACGGTCAATGGAAACACCGAACGCTCCCTCCGAACGAAGGAGCACACGGCGTCCCTTGCAGCGGAAGTACAAAGCAGCCTCTCCAGGCAGTTCTCCAGTCCGGCCATTAAACATCCGAACACCGTCAAGCGCGCCCGGAGTAACCTACAACAAGACCGCCTGGCACGTTCCGAGCAGACGTATCAATGCGGCCCCAACCCCAGCCCTCGCAAAAATGCGACACCAGTGCTTAGCGTACATAACTATGCTCTAGAAATACCATGGGTACAGGGGGAGGGGCACCATCATGGCACGCCCGAAACACGGCTTAAACCGCACCAGGGGCTGCCGATTTTTTTATTTTCTCTTACTTTCAGGACTCCATTTTTCGGAAGGCCTGTTCGGAAGTTCAATTGCCGCACAAACGATGCAAGAACCAGGGAAGCCGACAAGCCATGCCGCATTACGGAACTCCCAGGTCGTCTCTATCACGAGCAGTATACCTGTTTCACATGCCATTCCGCAGCCTGCCCCTGGAACGGACATGTTAAATAGTCCAACATTTTGCTTATCGCATTATTTGTATCGTTCTGCTTTGATCGCAGCCCTTTTTAATAAAGAACACATAGCTTTTGTCTATTTTTGCATTACTCTTTTTTTACAAATATATGTTCCTTAACGACATGTTGCACCCGTACACTTTGGTACGGCCAAAATACGCCAGGGGCTTTAGTACCCCTCAATATGGTGTGAGAATTCCGAACACTTTAACAAGTGCGCCACCCGAACTTATAGCATTATATGCATCGGCTCTGAATCATGTCTTGGGTCAATAGTTGGGTTTGCCCGGCTCCTATGTTTTGGTGCCTTACATTCCGCTATGTCGGCCAAGGTAGCACTAGGAGAACTACTGCGATTGTGCCCCAGTTGAGCTAGGTCGAGCACCTCAGTAGAGAAAGCTAAAACTGACTGTCATGATGAAGCGAGAGCTGGTCGCAGTTTGAGAGGTTTTTTGAGTCCCTAAAGACTTATGCCGCTTAGAGCGAGGAGTCGGCTCTGTCCGGCCAAGGCGTGGATAGCGGCCCGAACTCGGTCTTCCGAATACCAGGGGCTTCGCCAAAATTTAAAATTATAGAATTCTATGGCTAAGTGAGAGAGTTCAAGAATTATAGTTTGATTTCCTTGTTCGTTGTGCTGAGCGCCTCCCTCGAAGGACCCAAACATGGGAAAAAGAGTGCTCAGGTTTATCCCCGAACACCCCAGCACTAGCGGCACGAGGGCAGAAGCCGACGACTCGCCATCTCTCAGAATTGATAAACAGCCGCACAAAAGGTAATATTTTAAATTCCAACAGCATTGCTTAGCGCATATGAACAAGTTTTCAGCGCATAGGACAAAACGAGCGAGTTTTACTCAAAAATTAAATCCCTGGAACATTCATCCGCCATAAGGCGGGCACCCTTCAGAACATCCTTATAATAATTCTCAGGCTTGCGATGCTCTTTCCCCAGCGGTGGCCCGTCCTTCACAAGCTTCTCAGCATCCAGCTTGCCCCAGTGCACCTTAGCATGGGCAAGGGCCCTACGGGCACCTTCAATGCAGACGGAGCACTTGATGACTTTGAGCCTTGGACATGCCCCCACCAGTCGCCGCACCAGCCCGAAATAGCCCCCAGGCAGAGCCTCTCCAGGCCACAGCCGAACTATGAGGCCCTTCATGGCCTGTTCGGCCGCCTTGTGGAGCTCGACCAGTTGGTTCAGTTGGTCGCTCAGGGGCACGGGGTGTCCGGCCTCAGCGTACTGAGACCAGAACACCTTCTCTGTCGAGCTGCCCTCCTCGGCTCGATAGAATGCGGCGGCATCAGACACGCTACGGGGAAGATCTGCGAATGCTCCTGGAGAGCTCCGGATTCGGGTAAGTAACAAGTAACTCACGTTTATATGTTTGCTTCGCATAAAGAATGCCTTACCCGCCGCTATCTTTTTCACCGCATCCAACTCCTGGAGGGTCTTCTGGGATTCGGCCTTGGCAGACTTGGCATTTTCAATAGCCACCGCGAGCTTGGACGCTCGCGTCTTTGAGTCAAGCTCCAAACTCTCATGTTTTTTCATGAGAGCCTGGAGCTCTTACCGCACCTTGCCAACCTGGGCCTCATACTTCTCCCGCTCGGTGCGCTCCGTGGCCGCCCTCTTCTCGGCCTCAAACAATGCTTGCTTAAGGGTCGCCACCTCAGATGTGGCCCCTACAATAGCCACGATAATCCTGTCATTTTTTGCAATTGCACTTTATATATATATATATATATATATATATATATTTAAACAAGGTATTTCTTACCTTCCTTGTCCTCGAGCTGCTTCTTGGCACGCCCGAGCTCTTGCTCGGACTACTCGAGGTTCTGCTTTAGCGTGTCCACTTCCGCAGTCAATGCGGCGGACGCCAACAGAGAAACCTACATACGCATATTGACTCCTTTTTGTTAGACTCCTGCAAATTTTATTTGATCCTCTATTCGGCTTTTCTTCCCGAACGCCAAACAGAGCATCAGGGGCTACTGTCTATGCGGTAATATTATTTACACATTCTTTACTTACCTCAAAGCCTGTTAAAAGGCTAGCACAAGCTTCAGTCAGTCCGCTCTTGGCGGACTGAACCTTCTGGACCACCGCACTCATAATGGTGCGGTGCTCCTCGTCGATGGAGGTGCCTTTGAGCACCTCCAATAGATTGTCCGGCGCCTCCGGTTGGATGGTGGTCACCAGCACGGTGGGCTTGCTCCTCTTGGAAGGAGGTCGCCCGCCGGACTCTGGAACCTTTGAAGGTTCCAGAGCGGTGTCCGGCCTAGAGCCGGACTTGGAGCCCTGGGGGGTTTTATCCCCTTGACTCCTGGAGTCCGGGAGGTCGCCTTGCAGCGCCTCCAGGACCACCTCCTCCTGGCTTGGAACCTGTTGGGACAACACTTCTGCGTCATCCGTAGGGCGGGGGGAGGTAGCCGTCGAAAGGGAATTCACGTCCGACGAGTCCAGTGAACCGCTCGACGATGCGTCGAGCCGGTCTTTGGGTGGGCTGCATAATCATATTCGACATAAGGGAAAGCTGTGCAATAAAGGAATACTATGAATTACTCTGGTATCCGGATACTTACGATTTCGCCAGGGGCTTGGCCCTGAGCGGCCACTCCTCTCCGCCATCGTCGGCGTTGGTGGAGTAGTCCGGAGGAAGGGTTTTCCCCTTCATGGACCCTTCGGCCTCCCCAGTGAGGGCGTCCTTCCTTTTCTTCTCTTCCCCCGCTGGAGGGGGAGAGGCCTCTTCTTCCTCCTCATCATCTTCACGGGAGGAATGCGCCTTGGAGCCGTCGGAGGATGAACCCGACACCTCCTGGCGCCGGGCACTTTTTCGAGTCCCCGTGGCTTTCTTCATGGCCTTCTTCTCCGACATCACATAGGCTGCCGGAGCCAGAAGCTTCGCCAAGCGGGCATCGGCTGGGTCTTCGGGCAAAGGAGCCGGACAGTCGATCTGTCCGGACTTCGCCTGCCAATCCTGTGAAAGGTAAGGGAGCTTAGATCCCGCATAGAGTTAAACTATGAAAAACTAATACCCTGTAAAAGGTACAACAACTTACTGCACCAGCGTGACGCTGCGCGCTGAATCCGCGATCCTCGGTAGCGGATGCGGGAGCCTCAGCGCCCTTGAAAAGCACCTTCCAGGCATCTTCATACGTCGTGTCGAAGAGCCTGCTCAGAGTTCGGTGCTGCGCCGGGTTGAACTCCCACAGATTGAAGGCCCGTTGTTGACATGGGAGGATCCGGCGGATGAGCATAACCTGGACTACGTTGACAAGCTCGAGCTGCTTGTTCACCAGGGTTTGGATGCATGTTTGCAGTCCAGTCACCTCTCCTTTGCTTCCCCACGACAGGCCCGGCTCTTTCTAGGACGTGAGCCGCGTTGGGGGTCCAGACCAGAACTCGGGGGCTGCGACCCGCTCAGGGTCGCGCGGCTCGGTGATGTAAAACCACCCCGATTGCCACGCCTTCAGGGTCTCCACAAAGGAGCCATCGAGCCATAAGACGTTGGGCATCTTGCCCACCATGGCGCCTCCGCACTCTGCCTGGTTGCCACGCACCACCTTCGGCATGACATTGAAAGTCTTGAGCCATAGGCCGAAATGGGGGCGTGTGCGGAGGAAAGCCTCGCACATGACGATAAACGCCGAGATGTTGAGGATGAAGTTCGGGGCCAGATCATGGAAATCCAAGACGTAGTAGAACATGAGTCCCCAGACGAATGGGTGGATAGGAAAGCCCAGTCCACGGAGGAAGTGGGGAAGGAACACTACCCTCTCATGGGGCCTTGGGGTGGGGAGGAGCTGCCCCTCTTCGGGAAGACGGTACGCGATGTCGTTAGACAAGTATCTGGCCTTCCTCAGTTTTTTGATGTGTCCCTCCGTGACGGAGGAGACCATCCACTTGCCTCCCGCTCCGGACATGGCTGGAGAAGGTTGAGGTGGGGAGTGCGGACTTGGGCGCTGGAGCTCGAGTGCGCGAAAATGGATAGGCAAAGGAGGAAGAAGGCGTAGGTGAAAAGGTGGATCCTTATCCCCTTATATGGGTGGACGCAACTACGTGTCCCCACTAGCCTGGTAAAACTCGCTTATCTCCAAGCACCGTAATCAATGGCGCAGTTGGGTTACCCACGCCCGTATTGATGAGAATCCCGGAATAAGGGGACACGATCTCTGCTTCGACGAGACATGCCAAGGAAACCGCCTCGCATGACACGCTGAGGTGGGACAATAAGACGATTTGAATAAAGGCTTGGCCGTGGTGCGATGTCACACTACGGAATATGTCAGCAGATTAGATTTGTGTAAATATTATTCTCTCTATGGCAATATGTGGAAACTTATTTTGCAGAGCCGGACACTATCTTTGTGTTCAAAATCTTCTGTGAAGTATTTGGAGAAGGAACCCGCCTTGCAATGCCGAAGACAATCTGCGCGCCGGACTCGTCGACATTGAAGCCTGGTTCAGGGGCTACTGAGGGAGTCCTGGATTAGGGGGTGTCCGGATGGCCGGACTATACCTTCAGCCGGACTCCTGGCCTATGAAGATACAAGATTGAAGACTTCATCCCATGTCCGGAAGGGACTTTCCTTGGCGTGGAAGGCAAGCTTGGCGATACGGATATGTAGATCTCCTACCATTGTAACCGACTTTGTGTAACCCTAACCATCTCCGGTGTCAATATAAACCGGAGGGTTTTAGTCCATAGGACAACATATAGAACAACAATCATACCATAGGCTAGCTTCTAGGGTTTAGCCTCTCCGATCTCGTGGTAGATCTACTCTTGTACTACCCATATCATCAATATTAATCAAGCATGACATTGGGTTTTACCTCCATCAAGAGGGCCCAAACTTGGGTAAAACTTTGTGTCCCTTGCCTCCTGTTACCATCTGGCCTAGACGCACAGCTCGGGACCCCCTACCCGAGATCCGCCGGTTTTGACACCGACAGGGTCGTTCGGATTAGTCGGGCCACGAAAGCCGGCGAGAGTCCACGCGTCCACATTAGCATTAATAAAAACTAAAATAAACTAAACTACAAGGCGGCGCGCTGCCCTAGGCGGCGTTGTCGTCATCCTCGGGGTCCGTGAGGTCGATGAGCCTTTAAATATATCGATCTTTACCTCTCGACCATTTCGAGACTCCTCGTCATGTCCGTGATCTCATCCGGGACTCCGCACAAAATTCGGTCATCAAATCACATAACTCATAATACAAATCGTCATCGAACGTTAAGCGTGTGGACCCAACGGGTTCGAGAACTATGTAGAGATGACCGAGACATATCTCCGGTCAATAACCAATAGCGGAACCTAGATGCTCATTTTTTTGACTATTTACTATGAAGCAACAGCTCCACAGTCTTTTATTCAAATAAATAAAGAGAAGTCCACCTAATTACAAACTAGCAAGGAGTTTGGTAGAAAGAAAGAAACTTACCTACTTACCTATGTAAGAAAGTACAGAAATCTAAGGTAGGTTGTTAACCCAAGATAAGAATACAGGTTTAACACTCTCCCTCACTCTAGGATACAAGAAGGAGATATCATGTACAAATTTACTCCTCCACGCACCAAAAGAAGCCCTCTCTGATATGAATATCTTCCCATTCCTGGTAGTCCAAATGCACCAGGCCGCAGTAAGCATAACCTCAAAGAAGAAAGGGCGCTGGACATTCTTCTTGGCGAGCAAAAGGCATGAGGTTAAGTCCCGTCCCCCCATCCAGTCAATCTGCAGATAGTACCATACTCGTTGACTGAAATTGCAATTGAATAAAAGGTGAAACCTATCTTCATGCAGGCGTGTAGGACAAAGAAAAAAGAAATTGTCATCTTGGTCAGTCCTTCAGTGCGTCCTGAGAAGTAAGTCCCGTGTGTTTAGACGATTGAAGAAGAGCAACCAACCAAAAACCTTGATTTTCATCGTGCAGGAACATCTCCAAATCCAAACACAATGAGTAATTGTCGGGAGGTGTGATGAATGATAGTGTAGAAGCTCTTTGCAGAATAACCAGACTTTGAAGGCCAAGACCACACATCAGGTACAATGGAATCTCTCTACAACAAAGTAACCCAATGGAGGAGGTGATGTAATTTTGAAGTTGTTGTGTTTGAGATTGGGAAGTGAAACATTGATTTCACATCCTCATATTCCAGAAAATACATGGCAGATATCTTATGATCTTTGACAAAGGAAAATAAGTGAGCCAGGCGGTCTCGAAGAGGTCTGTTTGAATTGTTCAATATCCAACTGTCGGGCCAAAACAGAATAGAGTCCCCTTGATTAACTGTGGCTGGAGAAATTGCTCTATAAGAATCAGCCATCTTGAACACGTCCCTCCACCAAAAGGAGCCGCACAACACCGTGGCTCGGGGTACTACACCATCATAATAGGTACTCCAAATAATAGAGACCCAAGGGACATCTTCCTTGTTGAAAAATTTATGGAGATGCCTAATGAGTAAGCCTTGATTCTACAGGTGCAAATTGATAATGCCGAGACCACCTTTACCTTTGGGCCTACAGACCAAATCCCATGTTGCAAGGGACTGCCTGGGGATGTCAGAATTGCCACGCCAAAGGCATTGTCTTTCAATTCTTTCAAGTTGCTTAATTATGCCAATTGGGATGTCCAAGGTACCAAGGAAGTAAATGGGCATAGAGGACAACACAGAGGCAAGCAACTGAAGCCGGGAACCCTGATTCAGCATGGCAGAGCTTGTAGAAAGTCTTCTTTCAACCCTATCAACCAAACGCATAAGATCTAAAATCCTTGGCTTGGTAGTTCCCATGGGAAGGCCCAAATATGTGAAAGGAGGCGTTCCCAATGACCATCCAAACACAGCAACAAGCCTAGTGGCCTCTTCGGCATCCACATTAAGGGGCACCATTGTGGATTTTTGGAAATTCACCTTGAGGCCCGTTGAAGCATAGAAGACATCCAGCATTTCCTTGACAGCAATGAGTTGGGAGTCCACTGCAGATACAATTAGTATAATATCATCAGCATATTGGATGATAGGAAAATGTGGATCATGGGAAGGTATTGGCAGGGTGAGAACTCCATCAGACAACATTCTATTGACCACTAATTGCAATAGGTCAACTGCAATTACAAAAGGCAAAGGAGATAAAGGGTCCCCTTGCCTAACCCCACACTTGCACAGAAATTGCTTTCCTGGCACACCATTCAACAAAACTGAAGACGAACTAGAAGATAGAATTTCCTTAACCCAAGCTAACAACCTAGCATCAAAACCCTTGTGTTGCAAAATTTGCAAGATGGCCTCATGTTCAGTTGTATCAAATTCCTTAGCAAAATCCAGCTTCAAAATCAGGATAGGCCTCCGAGATTGCTTGCACTGATGAATGTACTCGAATGCCCACGCCAGACAATCTTGAATGGACCTTGACTTCAAGAATCCATACCGATTCTTGTGGATGCATTTAAGTATAACTGTCTGCAACCTATTGGCAAGTAACTTGGTTAAGAACTTGAGGCATGTGTTGGTCAAGGAGATTGGTCTGAAATCTCCCGGGCCCTGAGGAGCAATCATTTTAGGTATAAGAGTAATCAGAGAGCCATTGATCCCCTCAAGGCTGAGCGAGCCAGCAGCAAATTGCTCAATCAAGTTCAAAAAGTCCTTCTGAATTATGGGCCAGCATTTCTTAGCAAAAGACCATTAAATCCATCAGGCCCAGGGGCCCTATCCGTTGGCATTTCCTTCAGAACCGTATCAATTTCAACTTGTGAGAAAGGCCTAGGAAGATCATCCAGGCCATCAATGGGTTGGATGAGATCTGCCAAGCAAAAGCCCATTTGGATGCCCCTAGATTGGCCCATCCTTGATTTGAAAGAGTGCCAAAGAACTCCCGCCATTTGGTCATGATCATGAACAGTAACACCATCATCAGACACCAGGCTGGCAATACTGTTTTTTCTAAGCCTTTTAGATGCCATTGCATGGAAAAATTTAGAGTTTTCCTCTCCAACTTTAATGTAACGGATAGTGAAGCGTTGCTTCCAATAAATATACTGCAACCGAAGCAAATCCTCATGGTGGAGCTTAACTATTTTCCTAAAATTAAACTCCGGAATGGTGAGGGGCATGCATTCTTCCCGAGTATCCAAGCAAAGGATCACTTTAGAGCAGTTAAGAATAACTTTCTTAATGGAGGCAAGATTAATGTGCCATCGCTTAAGATCACTCCTGAGTCGCTTGAACTTCTTAGAAAGAACAGCAGCTGCCGAACCAGAGCAAGCTAAGGGAGCATTCCATGAAGTCGTGACACAATCCATAAAACTAGGTAAATCCACCCAGTAGTTTTCAACCCGAAAAACCTTAGCTCGTGGGATGGTGCTGTCAATCGATACCAAACACGGGATATGATCAGAGCCAGTGCGAGAAAGGGGGTGCACAACCGTGTTAGGGTATAGTGAGATCCAAGAACTAGTCATGACGAACCAGTCCAACTGTTCAAGGAGAGGTTGTTGCTGCATATTCGACCAGGTATAGGCCCTGCCCTTCAGCGCAATTCCAATAAACCAAGATGCCCAATAATCTCATTAAACAAAAAGATATCATTGTTGTTGCCACCTGGTAGATTCCTGTTGTCCAGAGAACTGATGAAATTAAAATCACCCAGCAACAGCCAGTTATCATCAATAGGTATTTGAAGGTGATATAACCATTGGACAAAATCATCTCGCAAATGGCCGTCGCATGGGCCATACACAGAAACCAGAGTCCAAACTTCAGAATTATGGACTGAAGTAAAGGATACCACGACTGCGAAATGCTAGATTTCTATCAGACAATGAGAGAAAAAAGCTGAATTCCATACAACTAAAATGCCTCCAGAGGCCCCATGCGAGGGAGCAAACGCAAAATTATCGAATCTCCGCGGGCAAAATTGCCGGATAGACTTGAGATCAAAAGATTCACACTTTGTTTCTTGTAAACATACTGTGGAGCAATTACTTTCCTCAATCTTAGCACGAACATACCTCTGACGTTTCTAAGAGTTCAAACCACGCACATTCCAGAACAGAACCTTCCAATTAGAAAAGCGCGGATTATCCCTAAAGAAACAAGAAGAAATAACCAAACATCTCTACTGCATAACTGTTGATAGAGTCATACAGGAAATTATCTAAAATGAGTTCAGACATAGACCCGGTGCTGACAACGCAAAGAACATAAGCAGATGATAACGCACAAGTATAGGAGATCGCAACAGTTTTCGAGGGTAAAGTATTCAACCCAAATTTATTGATTCGACACAAGGGGAGCCAAAGAATACTCTCAAGTATTAGCAGCTGAGTTGTCAATTCAACCACACCTGGAAACTTAGTATCTGCAGCAAAGTATTTAGTCGCAAAGTAATATGATAGTAGTGGTAACGGTAACAAAAGATAACGATAGTAAAAGTAATGTTTTTGGTATTTTGTAGTGATTATAGCAATAGCAACGAGAAAGTAAATAAGCGAAGAACAATGTATGGAAAGCTCGTAGGCAATGGATCAGTGATAGAGAATTATGCCGGATGTGGTTCATCATGTAACAGTCATAACCTAGGGTGACACAGAACTAGCTCCAATTCATTGATATAATGTAGGCATGTATTCCGAATGTAGTCATACGTGCTTATGGAAAAGAACTTGCATGGCATCTTTTGTCCTACCCTCCCGTGGCAGCGGGGTCCTTACGGAAACTAAGGGATATTAAGGCCTCCTTTTAATAGAGTGCCGGAACAAAGCATTAACACATAGTGAATACATGAACTCCTCAAACTACGGTCATCACCGGTAAGTATCCCGATTATTGTCACTTCGGGGTTAACAGATCATAACACATAATAGGTGACTATAGACTTGCAAGATAGGATCAAGAACACTCATATATTGATGAAAACATAATAGGTTCAGATCTGAAATCATGGCACATGGGCCCTAGTGACAAGGATTAAGCATAACAAAGTATTAGCAATATCAATCTCAGAACATAGTGGATACTGGGGATCAAACCATAACAAAACTAACTCGATTACATGATAGATCCCATCCAACCCATCACCGTCCAACAAGCCTTCGATGGAATTACTCACGCACGGCGGTGAGCATCATGAAATTGGTGATGGAGGATGGATGATGATGACGATGGCGACGGATTCCCCTATTCGGAGCCTCGAACGGACTCCAGATCAGCCCTCCCGAGAGGTTTTAGGGCTTGGCGGCGGCTCCATATCATAAAACGCGATGAATTCTTCTCTATGATTTTTTTTCTCCCCGAAACACAAAATATAGAGTTGGAGTTGGAGTCGGAGAGGCACCAGGGGGCCCATGAGGTAGGGGGCGCGCCCTAGGGTGGTAGGCGCGCCCCCCACCCTCGTGGACAGGTGGTGGGCCCCCTGGCCTTCATCTTTTGCAGGTTTTTTTTATATTTTCCAAAAGGTTACTCCGTGAAGTTTCAGGTCATTCCGAAAACGTTTGTTTCTGCACATAAATAACACCATGGTAATTCTGCTGAAAACAACATCAGTCCGAGTTAGTTCCATTCAAATCATGCAAGTTAGAGTCCAAAACAAGGGCAAAAGTGTTTGGAAAAGTAGATACGATGGAGACGTATCAACTCCCCCAAGCTTAAACCTTTGCTTGTCCTCAAGCAATTCAGTTGACAAACTGAAAGTGATAAAGAAAAACTTTTACAAACTCTGTTTGCTCTTGTTGTTGTAAATATGTAAAGCCAGCATTCAAGTTTTCAGCAAAGATTATAACTAACCACATTCGCAATAATGCTTAGGTCTCAAGTTTACTCATATCAATGGCATAATCAACTAGCGAGCAATAGTAATAAATCCCGGATGACAACACTTTCTCAAAACAATTTTTAATATGATATAACAAGGTGGTATCTCGCTAGCCCTTTCTGAGACCGCAAAACATAAATGCAGAGCACCTTTAAAGACCAAGGGCTGACTAGACATTGTAATTCATGGTAAAAGAGATCCAGTAAAGTCACTTAAATCATTCAGAGGAGGATACCACCCTATCATACCACATCAGAACCATTTTAATAGCATGTTGGCATGCAAGGTAAACCATTATAACTCATAGCTAATCAAGCATGGAACAAGAAACTATGATCTCTAGTTGTCATTGCAAACATGTTTATTCATAATAGGCTGAATCCAGAACGCTGAACTAATCATATTTACAAAAACAAAAGTGGTCGAGTTCATACCAGCTTTTCTCATCTCAGTCAGTCCATCATATATCGTCATAATTGCCTTTCGCTTGCACGACCGAACGATGTGAATAATAATAATAGTGCATGTGCATTGGACTAAGCTGGAATCTGCAAGCATTCAATAAACAGGAGAAGACAACGCAATATGGGCTCTTTTGTCAGATCAACAATAATGTATATAAGAGCCACTTCAACAATTTAATTATGGTCTTCTCCTATCGACCCCCAAAGAAAAGAAAAGAAACTATTTACACGGGAAAGCTCCCAACAAGCAAAAAGAAGAACAGGAAATATTTTTAGGTTTTCTTTTTAATTACTACTAGAAGCATGGAAATTAAAACTAGCTAAAAGCTACAACTAATTTTTTTTGGTTTTTCTTAAGGTTTATTAAACACACAAGAATAAAGCATAAAAAGTAAAGTAAACTAGCATAGATGATACGATGAAAAAGTATGAGCACAGACATCTAGCAATGAGTGTGTGAACATAAATGTAATGTCGATGGGAATTACGTACTCCCCCAAGCTTAGGCTTTTGGCCTAAGTTGGTCTATGGCCGTGGCTGGCCTGGCGAATATCCATAATATTAGCTGGGGTCGTACTGCGATGCAGCGGCTATCGCATGCTGAGCTGCAGCGTGGCGACGAGCGGCCTCCGCTCTCCTCTCGTACTCATCTGCTTCCTCTCCGGTAATAGTATATCTTCCTCTTGCCTGATGATCAAAGAAGGGAGGAGCAGGGAGAGTAATATGGACAACATGGCGTCTGTCAAAGATTAGTCGATACTGGAGAGGTGATTCATTCCTTTCAACAAACTGGTGTTGAACCATAGCATTAAAGTCTAGGTAAGCAGGAGGTAATTCAATATCATCTTCGCGTATGGCTATACCAAGAAAATTAGCTATGCGGGTTGCATAAATTCCTCCAAAGAAATCTCCATTAAATCTATTAAGATGCAACCTACGTGCAACAATGGCTCCCAAATTATAAGATTTGTCTCCTAACACAGCACTCCTAAGAATACTAAGGTCGGGAACACACATATGACATGCTTCATCTTTACCATTTATGCATCTACCTATGAAGAGAGCAAAATAATGTATAGCAGGAAAGTGAATGCTCCCTATGGTGGCTTGTGTTATATCTCTAGATTCTCCCACAGTTATGATAGCAAGAAAGTCTCTAAATTCAGATTTGCGAGCATCCCTTATACTACCTCATTGTGGAAGTTTGCAAGCAGTTGTAAAATCCTCTAAGTCCATAGTATAAGAATTTTCATAAAGATCAAACATGAAAGTTGGAGAATTACGTGAAGATGAAAATATAAACCTCCTCACAAAGGTACTAGTGAGATTGTGATACTGACTGCACTTCTCTTCCTCGAAGCTCACAAGATCGGCGTTACGCAAATATGCGTTGAATTCTTCCTTAATTCCTGCTCGATCCATAAAATTTTCAGAAGGCCACTCACAAGGACGCACTGGAGCGTCTCTTGGTGGCTCTTCATCAGCATCACGCATTGCAAGCCTGGGTCCTTGCTTCCTTGAGGAACCACCTTGGAACATTTTCCTAAGCATTTTTCTTCCTCTGAATAATTCTGAAATTTTTTAGTAACTTCAAAATAAAAGTGAACCAAACTCAATAATATTGATAGCAACTACTCCTACAAGTGCCTAGGGCATATATCATGCATCAAAACTACTTTTGACCATATAAATTTGACATGCAAGCTTAAGAACAAGGTCACCTAAGCAGCAAAAATTTGCAATGAATAAATCACTAGAACAAAAACTAATTGGACCAATGGAGGAGTCACATACCAAGGAACAATCTCCCCAAGCAGTTTTGTGAGAGGTGCTTTGAGCAAGGAGATCGAAAATGGCAGCAAAATGAGCTTGGACTCGGGTTTGAGCTGGATATTCATGTTTGGGGGAGGAAGAAGGAGTGTGTGGGTGAAAGGATAAGTGGAGGAGGGCCACCGTGGGCCCATGAGGCAGGGGGGCGTGCCCTCCACCCTCGTGGGCAGGTGGTTGACCCCCCTGTTGTATTCTCAGTGCCAAATATTCTCAAATATTCTAGAAAAAATCATATTTAAATTTCAGGGCATTTGGAGAACTTTTATTTTCAGGGTATTTTTATATTGCATGGATAATCAGATAATAGGCATAAAAATATTTATTTTTATTTTATTTAATATAAATAACAGAAATTAAAAGTGGGGTATAGAAGATTGTACTTTCTAGTTTCATGCATCACATGCTCATCAAAAAGGAATCCACTAACAAGGTTGATCAAGTCTTGTTAAAGAACTCATTCCGAATAACATGGAACCGGAGAAATTTCGAATAACACTATGTTACCTCAACGGGGATATGCACATCCCCAATAATAAGAATATCATATTTCTTCTTGACAGTAGGAAGAGGAAATTCAAAACCTCCAAATATAATCGATGGAATTTTTCCAATAGAGTTGATACTATGAACTTGAGGTTGTTTCCTCGGAAAGTGTACCGTATGCTCATTACCATTAACATGAAAAGTGACATTGCCTTTAATGCAATCAATGACAGCCCCTACAGTATTCAAAAAGGGTCTTCCAAGAATAATAGACATACTATCGTCCTCAGGAATATCAAGAATAACAAAGTCCCTTAAAATAGTAACGTTTGCAACTACAACAGGCACATCCTCACAAATACCGACAGGTATAGTAGTTGATTTATCAGCCATTTGCAAAGATATTTCAGTAGGTGTCAACTTATTCAAATCAAGTCTATGATATAAAGAGAGAGGCATAACACTAACACTGGCTCCAAGATCACATAAAGCAGTTTTAATATAGTTTCTTTTAATGGAGCATGGTATAGTGGGTACACCGGGATCTCCAAGTTTCTTTGGCATTCCACCTTTAAAAGTATAATTAGCAAGCATGGTGGAAATTTCAGCTTCTGGTATCTTTCTTTTATCTGTAACAATTTCTTTCATGTACTTAGCATAAGGATCATTTCGAGCATATCAGTTAATCGCACACGCAAAAAGATAGGTCTAATCATTTCAACAAAGCACTCAAAATCCTCATCATCCTTTTTCTTGGATGGTTTGGGAGGAAAAGGCATGGGTTTCTGAACCCATGGTTCTCTTTCTTTATTGTGCTTCCTAGCAAGAAAGTCTCTCTTATCATAACGTTGATTCTTTGATTGTGGGTTATCAAGATCAACAGCAGGTTCAATTTCTACATCATTATCATTACTAGGTTGAGCATCATCATGAACATTATCATTAACACTAGTTTTAGGTTCATTACCAGATTGAGTTTCAGCATCAGAAACAGAAATATTAATTGGATTCTCAGGTGTTTCAGTAACAGGTTCACTAGAAGCATGCAAAGTACTATCATTTTTCTTTTTCTTCCTTTTAGAAGGACTAGGTGCATCTATATTATTTCTCTGAGAATCTTGCTCAATTCTCTTAGGGTGGCCTTCAGGATACAAAGGTTCCTGAGTCATTTTACCACCTCTAGTCATAACTCTAACAGCATTATCATTATCCTTACTATTCAATTCATTGAGAAAATCATTTTGAGCTTTAAGTACTTGTTCTACTTGAGTGGTAACCATAGAAGCATGTTTACTAATAAGTTTAAGTTCACCTTTGACATTAGCCATATAATGACCCAAGTGTTCAAGCATCTTTGAATTGTATTTCAATTGTCTATCAAAATAAGCATTAAAGTCTTTTTGCTTAGCCATAAATTTATCAAACTCATCTAAACATGGGCTAGCAAACTTAGTAAATGGGATTTCAGCTTTATCATATTTATAGAGAGAATTTACCTTTACTACCTGTGTCGGGTTATCAAGACCATGAGTTTCTTCAATAGGTAATGGATTAAGATCATATATTTCTTCAACAAGCGGTAAATTAAGACCATGTATTTCTTCAATAGGAGGTAAATTCTTAACATCTTCAGCTTTAATACCTTTTTCTTTCATAGATTTCTTTGCCTATTGCATATCTTCAGGACTGAGAAATAGAATACCCCTTTTCTTCGGAGTTGGTTTAGGAATAGACTGAGGAATTGGCTCCGGAGGTGTCCAATTATTTTCATTTGTCAACATATTATTCAATAGAATTTCAGCTTCATTCGGTGTTCTTTCCCTGAAAACAGAACCAGCACAACTATCCAGGTAATTTCTGGAAGCATCGGTTAGTCCATTATAAAAGATATCAAGTATTTCATTTTTCTTAAGAGGATGATCAGGAAAAGCATTAAGTAATTGGAGAAGCCTCCCCCAAGCTTGTGGGAGACTCTCTTCTTAAATTTGCACAAAATTATATATATATCCCTTAAAGCAGCTTGTTTCTTGTGAGCAGGGAAATATTTAGTAGAAAAGTAATAAATCATATCATGGGGACTACGCACACAACCAGGATCATGAGAATTAAACCATATCTTAGCATCACCCTGTAATGAGAACGGAAATATTTTAAGGATATAAGAGTAACGAGTTCTCTCATCAGTAGTGAATAGGGTGGCTATATCATTTAATTTAGTAAGATGTGCCACAACAGTTTCAGATTCATAGCCATGAAAAGGATCATATTCAACCAAAGTAATTATATCAGGATCAATAGAGAATTCATAATCCTTATCAGTAACACAGATAGGTGAAGTAGCAAAAGCAGGGTCAGGTTTCATCCTAGCATTTAGAGATTGCTTATTCCATTTAGCCAATAACCTCTTAAGTTCATATCTATCTTTGCACGCTAAAATAGCTAAAGAAGCTTCTTTATCAAAAACATAACCCTCAGGAATAACAGGCAAGTCTTCATCATCAATTTCATCAGTATTATCAGATTCAATATTTTCAATCTCTCTAGCCCTAGCAAGTTGTTCATCAAGAAATTCACCAAGTGGAACAGTAGTATCAAGCATAGAAGTAGTTTCATCATAAGTATCATGTATAGCAGAAGTAGCATCATCAATAACATGCGATATATCAGAACGAATAGCAGAAGCAGTTTTAGGTGTCGCAAGCTTACTCAAAACAAAAGGTGCATCAAGTGCAGAGCTAGATGGCAGTTCCTTACCTCCCCTCGTAGTTGAGGGATAAATCTTGGTTCTTGGATCTTTCAAGTTCTTCATAATGATAAGCAGATATAAATCCCATGTGACTCAAAGAATAGAGCTATGCTCCCCGGCAACGATGCCAGAAAATAGTCTTGATAACCCACAAGTATAGGGGATCGCAACAGTTTTCGAGGGTAAAGTATTCAACCCAAATTTATTGATTCGACACAAGGGGAGCCAAAGAATACTCTCAAGTATTAGCAGCTGAGTTGTCAATTCAACCACACCTGGAAACTTAGTATCTGCAGCAAAGTATTTAGTAGCAAAGTAATATGATAGTAGTGGTAACGGTAGCAAAAGGTAACAATAGTAAAAGTAATTTTTTTGGTATTTTCTAGTGATGATAGCAATAGCAACGGGAAAGTAAATAAGCGAAGAACAATGTATGGAAAGCTCGTAGGCAATGGATCGGTGATAGAGAATTATGCCGGATGCGGTTCATCATGTAACAGTCATAACCTAGGGTGACACAGAACTAGCTCCAGTTCACAGATATAATGTAGGCATGTATTCCGAATATAGTCATACGTGCTTATGGAAAAGAACTTGCATGACATCTTTTGTCCTACCCTCCCGTGGCAGCGAGGTCCTTATGGAAACTAAGGGATATTAAGGCCTCCTTTTAATAGAGTACCGAAACAAAGCATTAACACATAGTGAATACATGAACTCCTCAAACTACGGTCATCACCGGTAAGTATCCCGATTATTGTCCCTTCGGGGTTAACGGATCATAACACATAATAGGTGACTATAGACTTGCAAGATAGGATCAAGAACACTCATATATTGATCAAAACATAATAGGTTCAGATCTGAAATCATGGCACTCGGGCCCTAGTGACAAGCATTAAGCATAGCAAAGTCATAGCAACATCAATCTCAGAACATAGTGGATACTAGGGATCAAACCCTAACAAAACTAACTCGATTACATGATAGATCCCATCCAACCCATCACCGTCCAGCAAGCCTATGATGGAATTACTAACGCACGGCAGTGAGCACCATGAAATAGGTGATGGAGGATGGTTGATGATGATGATGGCGACGGATTCCCCTCTCCGGAGCCCCGAACGGACCCCAGATTAGCCCTCCCGGGAGGTTTTTGGGCTTGGCGGCGGCTCTGTATCGTAAAATACGATGAATTCTTCTCTCTGATTTTTTTCTCCCCGAAACACAATATATAGAGTTGGAGTTGGAGTCGCAGAGGTGCCAGGGGGGCCACGAGGTGGGGGGCAGGCGCGCCCCCACCCTCATGGACAGGTGGTGGGCCCCCTGGCCTTCATCTTTTGCAGGTATTTTTTATATTTTCCAAAAATTTGCTCCATGAAGTTTCAGGTCATTCCGAGAACGTTTGTTTCTGCACATAAATAACACCATGGTAATTCTGTTGAAAACAGCGTCAGTCCGGGTTAGTTCCATTCAAATCATGCATGTTAGTGTCCAAAGCAAGGGAAAAAGTGTTTGGAAAAGTAGATACGACGGAGACGTATCAGCAGACCATGGCATAAGACATCGAGGAACAGAGGATGGTTCAGACTGGAGATACAAAGTAAAGAACTGACAGACACAGGTGCCACAGCAAAAAAGGAATGACAGCGCATTCCCGCCCAACAGACAGCTTGGAGCTTCACTTGTCATCACGATCCTTGTGCTGGTCCTCCTTCTCTGGACTTGCCATTAGCTTGTCCTTGGTGAGCTTCTCGGGTGAAATCCCAAGAGACTCTCCAATGTGCTGCATGAGATGAATTGGGGTTGGTGGTGGGACTGCTGAGTCTGAACCATTCACGTGCCCCTCCGCAGCAGACGAGCTCTCTTCTTGAGAAATAGAACCATACCTAGGCTTCATAGCCCATGGACGCCGCAAAGAAGAGGGCTTGTTAGGAATTGCAGTGGTAGGTTTGAAGCTAGATTTCTTGGCGCAATTGCGTGTCATTCGCGTGGTGGAAAAATCCTCTAGAGAACAAACTAGTTTGGTTCCCTGATGACGGCCACGTTTATGTTTTCCTAACATGGAGGGAGTCTTGGAGGTGAACTCAAAATCATCCTGCTGAACTGAATCCATAGAAAAAACCACAGGTAGATCCATTTGTGTTGCAGCTTCTTCAGGTGTCCGAGAAGAATCCTTGCCAATCAGAGACTGCAAAGATTGCTCAAGCTCTTGTGGCCAAATCCTCATGGGAAAAACAGTAGGTGGAAGCACCGAGAGACAGACATGCCTGTGTATGTTCTGAACTTCAAATTGAGGCAAGAGGTTTCTAAAAGATCGCTCCCACACCATGGCAGGTGGCAAAACCGGACCAAACACCACCCTGACAATACCCAGGTGGATTGGATCAAGATTAACCACTAGTGGATGGACAGCTGGAGGAATGTAGGGGATAATTGCTCGTTCCTAGTTTTTCCTGAACCACAACCTGCTGGATAACTTCAACGCCTGCTTGCTGGCTATCAGAGGAACTATTGGACCCCATGGATGGATTTAACACCATGGACTTCAGGCTCATGCGGTTGAGCATTCTGAGCAGCCACAACCTCATCCCAAGGGCCCCATCCATTAGCATTTCACTCAGGCTCTTGCTGTTGCTCTGGTTGGTCGACGCCCCAAGCATGATGTTGATCTGGTTGATGCTGGGCATTTGCAGGATTGGTGTCCCAGCCCAAAGCAGGAAAAGGTGGCATTCCCCAAAATGGTTGTGGTGGCACATGACCTGGCATAGGATGAGGATTTCCATCAAGGGGCATCGGGTCCTCATCAGCACCCAACATAGCTTCCGCAAAATTGTCAGTGAGGATATAAAATGCAGCAGACCACGAGACAATAGTACCTCCCCAATTTGCATAATCTTGAAAAACCACTAATCGAGGCACCATAATATTATCTGGAAAAGAAGCATAGATCAAAGACCGAACTAGACGCCGATCCGGTTCATCCCAATAATGGAACTGACCAAAAGTACTGACAACATCAGACAGGTATTGGGTATTCCTGTAATCCAAAGGTACTCCAATGAACATTAACCAACCCGTTTTGTGCCCATGAATAGCCGTAAAACCCTCCCCCTGGTTGTGTGGTATGAAACGCACAAAGAACTCACGGCCATCTTCATCTAAACCCATGGGGAAAGGAGGATGCCGAGTAAACCAAGAACTCATCACAGGACTAGCCACCTCAAATAACCCACCCCCCCTGGAACCAGATCTGAGTAGAGAGAACAATCACTTGGAGATCCTCTTGCAAGAAGTTGAGCACTTGCTCCCGTCTGATGGCCACTAGATGCGCCAGCGGTAGAGGCTCGACGATGGCCACCATAAACTGCTCATGAGCTCTTGGGGGCCTGCATCGGGGTGTAGAAGGTTCGTGGCAGTCGCTCTGCCCCTCCATCGATGATGTCATGGCCAGCGGGAAGAAATCATCGGGGATCAAGCTCATATACAGCCATTGGTGGAGTATCAGCTGCAATCGGCGATGGTGGAGGTGATTGGGGTTTTTGAGCAGATTGGTTCTGTGGAGGAGGGGAGGAGGTGGAGTTGGGCGGTGGAGGCAGCGAACCCGAAGCATCGGGGAAGGGTTCTGTCAAGGCGCGAGGCTCGAAACCTGGCGACGGGACTTTAGGTACCCAAACGGTGGAACCAACATTAATACCAGGGCAGTCTTTCCTAACATGACCGGACCGAGAACACAATCTGCAGCGTACACGATTCGTGCACGTATCGGAGAGGAGACCCATCACTACAAAAAAAGACACATCCGTGACATTTTGGGCCGAACGAATTTTTTTCTGTCATACATATGACACTTCTATGATGATAATTATGACAAAACCTGGTATCATCATAGAAGTGGTGGGCTCCTACTTATATGACAAAAAATCATGATAGAAAATGGGCTCTTCGTCCTGGGCGGGCCGGAGACGCAGCTGCATGACATTCTTTGAGCCGTCCATGACGGAAAAAACCATGGTAGAAGCGAGGGGGAGGAAAATTTCGGGGAGTTCCCAGTTATGGTGGGAGGTCGGGGGCCGAGCGATGCGCGCTTCTCTCGTACACGTACGCGCGTGTGTGCGAGGCGTTGGCTCTAACTGAACCCGAGCGAGGCGTTGGGCTCTAACTGAACCCAAGCCATTGCACTGCAGGCTACGCGTACTGAACCCGAGCGATCGATCGATGGCTGTTAACTGAACCTGATCGAGCGATTCCTTCGCTACTACTGCTAACTGAAGCCGATCGATGCTGCCTCTGGACGAACAGTGAGTGTTGCGGGGGGGAGGGGGGATGTACAGTTCCCGATGGGGGTGGATGAACAGGACCCAGTGGTGTTGCCTCTGGATGAACAGGACCCCGATCGATCGAGCCGGTTGGGGCTGGATGAACAGGACCCCGTGGAGGGCAGGATGAACAGTAGACGGTGGAGGGCAGGATGAACAGTAGCCCGTAGAGGGGTGGTTGAACAGGAGCCCGTGGAGAGGGCTGGTTGAACAGTAGCCGGTGGAGTGGCGCATGGTGGAGGCTAGATGAACAGGAGCCCATGGATGAACAGTCGCAGGTGGAGCCTGGAGGAGGTCGACGGTGGATGAAAAGTAGCTTGTGGAGGCTGGAGGGGGTCGACGGTGGAGATGAACAGTATCCCATGGAGTCCCATTTTGCGGTACGCCACACCCCTCCCGATGAACAGGACCCCCGTTTCGACCGTAGCGCTCCAACACAAGTCCGTTTCATCCGTTTTGCGGTACGCCACACCCTCCCGATCAACAGGACCCCCGTTTCGACCGTAGCGCTCCAACACAAGTCTGTTTCCTCTGTTTTGCGGTACGCCACACCCCTCCCGATCAACAGGACCCCTGTTTCGACCGTAGGAGGTCCGTTTCCTCCATTTTGCGGTACACCAGACTCCTCCCGATGAATAGTATCCCGTTTCGAACATGGCCGGTCGAACACAAGGCCGTTTCCTCCGTTCTGCGATACGCCGGGCCTCGTTTCCATCGTCTGTTCCGTCCAAGCCCTCCCGATGAACACGACACATTCCGTTGCCTCCCCATGAACACGACGCATTCCATTGCCTCCTCATGAACACGACGACGACAATGTTTCTTGGTTCCTACCCAGCCATGTGCATGAGCCCTGGCCGTACGTATGCGCGAGTAGGCGTTCGAGACCCCGCCCGTATGTACACATACGTGGCCGTATTTTCTTTCTTGCACCCTGGCCGATGTACGTACGTGTACATGCTACGTGCGCGCCTCTACATCGACCAGTATGTACGTACACATTCGCGACCAGAATGACAACGCTACGTACGCTTCGACCAGGTGGGTCCTGACTGTTAGGCACTTCCTTGCCTGCGAAGATGTAGCTGGTGAGTCCCAGCATTTAGGGGGGCGAATCGTTTTGTTTGTTTTTTTGCCCGGACGCACTTCTTTGCGTGCGAAGGTGTAGCTGGTGGGTCCCAGCAGTCGGAGGCCTGGTGGGTCCCAGAAGTCAAGGGGCGAATCGTTTTTTTTGGACACACTTCCTTGCGTGCGAAGATGTAGCTTGTGGGTCCCAGCAGTCAGGGGGCGAATCATTTTTTCACGAAATACGGTGGCCCATCCGGTGGGTCCCCGCTGTCAGGTGGAGGAATAATTATTTTGCGCGTAATAAGGAGGCACTATCTTGCGGCTGCCGTGGACCCAGCTGTCAGCCTCTCCACGTACAGTACTCTTCTGATGGAAGTCGGTTGTTGACCACGTTGACCACGCCGCGCCGAGAGCACCAAGGCGGTGGTCTGGATGACGGCGAGGCCTAGGAAGGGGATGACGCAGAGCCGGGGAAGACGCAGCAGTGGAAGCCCGCACGGAGAGGAGTATGAGGGTTCACTGGTTCGGCTGCGGTGTGAGGCTGCCGTCGCCGCAGAATAACAGGGGCTGTGGGTGAGTAGAGGGATGGCCTGGCAAGCGGTGGGAGTAGTACGGGGCGGTGAGGCCTCCGCGGCATCACAGCCGGCCACGGGAGGTAGGAGCATGCGACACGATCGGTGTTGCTTTGGCGGCTGGAGCAAGAAGACCAGAGGTTGAAGAAGCACTACGACCGTTGGATGGACATCGTACGATTACTGTAGCTAGCATCGTTTATATTGACTAAGTTGACAAAGCCCTTGGTACGCGTCAATTTAGTACGCTCACAGCTCGGGTTTGGCAGAGAACATATAGCCCATTTGCGATTTGTAAGAATGTACAACCCATTTTTTAATTCTAATGGAATTTACTACAGCCCATTTACAGTTTGTTAAAAGTACAGCCCAACTTCTAGCTAGGACAACGATCAATAATTTCAAACAACCGCTCAAAACAGAATTTAAAAAATCCCACATTTTGATGTGATCCGAAATATTTGTATCCAAAATTTCTAGTGAGGTTAAATATAATTTCAAAATAAAGTTGTATTACATTAAAATCCAATGAAATATTGCGCGCGCAACAAGTCATGAAATTAAAATTTTCAAATTCCAAAAATAATATATTTTTCAAACTAATTACGTGTTTGGTGCATAGTAACTGTCCAGTTATTATAATTACCTCCCATTTATTATTTTCTTAAAGTCCATTTTCTTGTTAAGCCTAATGCATACCTCCTAGGAAAGTTTGCAGCCCAGCGGGGCGGAGAATAACAAGTTGACCCGGATATTGTGTACAACTGTCGGCCCAGTTGCAATGCTGATGTTGAAAAAAAACTATTTTTATACACACATTAAAAAAATTATATAGATAAGGAACATTTTTATACACACATTTAACAATTTTTAAACACATGATTAGCACTTTTTAAAACATATTTTTTAGTCAACAGTGGGCCCACAACGAGCAGAGGAGGTCACAATACACATATTTTTTAAATACATGATTAACACTTTTGCAAAAACAATTAGCCCATAGCGAGCCAATTAGCTCCAGTCGGCCCATAGTGGGCCGACAGGGGCCAGTCGGCCAGCTGTAGGCCGACTGGAATCCAATCGGCCTACTGTGGGCTGACTAGGCCCAGTCGGCCTACAGCGGGCGGACGGTGTATTATATTGAAAAAAAATTACCCAGCGTAATATTTATGAAAATTAATAAAAAAACTGTATTATTTAAAAAAATAGCGAGAAAAAGGCATGTGCAGTACAGTACAACCTAACATGGTTACTCAGCCCACATTCAGCGACGCCAGAAAGGCCCAAACAAGGCTTTTGTACAACTTTTTGAAGTCACTGAGCTCAATTAATAACTTAAGAAAAAAGTTAGATTACAGTGGAACATAATTAAATGTTGTCATGAGCAAATAAATAATTCAACGGGTCCCACTTGTGCGTCTGCGCGCGCGCGTGCGTGTGTGTGTGAGAGAGAGAGAGAGAGACCCATCGGCCGATGCTCGTAAATACATCTTTCAGCCATATGCATTGCTGATGCTCAGTAAAAACTTATATAGTTGACACAATCATATAGAACATCATAGCACACTGAACTTGCATACCAAAAATTCACGTAGGCGGCACAATCAGGATGGAAGCAGTCGATCGCTACGGGAAGGGCTATGTTGAAACCAACGAAGTCGTACATAACGGTTCATCGTCTTTATCAATGACGGGGAAATATCTTGAATGTTGTGCAAAGAAAACAGATAGAAAACACAATAAGTTCTCCTAGCACATTAAGTTGGCGTACAACCCTTTCTAAAAAAAGTTCGGGTACAAAATTAGAACAGGTCACAATCAAATGTACTGGCATATCAGTGCTTCACACCCATAGCTTGGATTTAACTAGTATCTGACAAGATTCAGTTGTTACCTTAAATTAGAGCACATCTAGGCAGGCAGCCCTGCCTCTTCTCCCAAAGAAGTAGTGGCCTCTGCCGCGCGATGGAAAGTCCGACGTTGACTCCTCTAATGGATGTCGTCGACGGACCCTGGCACCAGTGGCGGCGGCAGGACTTGGATTGATGGATTGACCACTTCTTCGACATGCACGAACACTCGATACAGGTAGATCCCTAACGTGGTCCGCGGCGGCCTTGGTGGCCACGAATAGTACAACCTCGGTTCCTGCACCGGTATCTCAACACCAATCACCTTCGGTATGGTGGACGGCTTCTTCATCCATGCCATAACCGTCAGAGCCCAGCTGTCTGGAGGAACAAACATACTTACGAGCTCACCTCCAAGGTCGTTGATAAGCTTGTTCAAGGACTAGCTGTTCCAAGCACATCGAGGCATGCCGTGGAAGGTAAGCTTCGTTAAAAACTCAAGCTCAGAGGGCACCGAGCCCCATCCTGGGTGCCACCTATGAAAGCTCACCAGCGCGCCATCGCAGAACAAACGCCGGGAAGATTCGAACACACGACTGCAGTTGAAAGTTGTCCGGAACCTGACGAAGAAATCAGCCAGTGGCGGACAGACTTCGACGAGCAAGTCACTTATTTGGATGCCATGCGCAATGCCAAGAGCTTTGACAAGGTCATCTGGCGAGACGGGAGGCCAGCCGCCGTTGATGGTTACCATCAGCATTTTGCTGACAAACTGGTCGTCAAGCGCCATCATGCCACTGTTGAGCGACAGCATGCAGCGACCGAAGGCAGGATGGACCTCAGGATCTCCGGCTCGGAGATCCGTGTTCACCGGCGACATGATAGTGCGCTTGAGTACAGGGAGTACAGGAGGGGGATTTGGGGGAACTGGAATAGGAATCGAGATTCCAGAGGTGGGGGAGGGGCGGGAAACTGCGGATGAAAAGGTAGCATGAATTTCGAGCATGCGCCAATATGCTCTCGGCGCGCAAGCGCACGAAAACACCGGCGGCGCCCACATGTCGGCCTAAGAGTCCTTATTCATTCTTTTTTGGAGAGCCCGACCTTTTTTTCAAGATCTTTTGAGAGCCCGGCCTGAGAGTCATAATTGACCTATTTGGCATTGCGTTACTACTCGGCCCATATTCAACGACACCTCACTGGCCCAAACAAGTGTACATCATCGAAAAGACACTGAGCTCAAATTATATAACTTGAAAAAAGGAGATATACTCTGAACACTGGAGAATGGTGATGCCCTCATTTAGCCCACCAGTAGTTCAAGACAATAAATAGTTCGAAACAACGATATATACAACATTCAAACACTGACTAGTGACTACTACTGACATAAACAGCAAGACATGATAGTTCATAAGAAGTCTTGCTACACCACCAAAACGCACCCATTTGCAGATCTCAGACTCTCGTGATCCAGACGAGAATGACTGTCAGGACCCCGATTCTAAGCCACATCGATCTAGCCGGTAACACCTCATATCACTTTGCGGCCTCACGCACGGTATCCCACGGGTGTCATCTTACCATGGCCCGGGACCGTTTGTGCCTTTTGGCTCGCGTATATGACAATGTCGCTAGCATCCATATGACCGAGAACCCGGGCCGGCATGGCTAGTTGTGAACCCAAAGCGGCACAGACCTATGGAGACAGGCATACATGAATCACATCGAACATGTCGGTCATCAACGAGTGATTCCGGGCTGTAGCACTGGGCTAACAGGACTCCGGGGATCCCGGGCTGTAGCAGGCTAGACAGGACTCCGGAGATCACCGCGTGACATTTCCCCGAAGGGACAGACATAGGGACGAAGTGAAACACATGCCGGCCAGTCAAGTGTCCTGAACAGTAGTGCTGGGCTAGCAGGACTCCGGTGAACCGGGCTGTAGCGGACTACTATGGCTCGAGGAACACTAGACTACATTTCCCCATACGAAAGGCTGTGAAGGACAAACAACTAGATTGTCGGATCCCACTCATACCAAGCATTTCAATCATACACACAATATGCCCGATATGAGTACATACAACATGGCATCACAACAAAACTCTACAACTCAAGTACTTTATTTAAAGGCTCCAGGGAGCCATACATAACATATTCATACAGGTAGGGGTCACATGACCCGACACTCAAGTCATACAGTCATACAAGCACATGCGGAAGCAACTAGTCTAAGTACATACTCTAGAAAGAAAGAGGGCTTCTCGAAGCCTGTCTATCTACATAGGGCCCTCCATGGCCTGGATCACCACCTGGGTGGCTAGTCACTCGTCGACGTCAAGGTCTACGTAAAACCCATCGGAGGGGGCAGTGTTGTCGTCTGAAAACAATAAATAAGCAAACATGAGTACAAAGGTACTCAGCAAGTCTTACATCAGAACCTACTATACATGCTCATTCTCAAGAAGGTGGTGGGGTTTATGCAGCAAGCCAGCTTTGACTCTTGGCTAAGCTATCCTACGGAACCTTTTTAGTAAAATAGTTTTCGCACACGAGTCCACTACTCACCAACACAATACTCCACCGTGGATCCTCTCTCGTATCCTGCGAGAGGGCCATCCTCGGTACTCACACTTATCTTGAGTCTTTTAGTAGTATCCATTAACTTGTCTATGAACTGTATAGGCAACCCAGTAGTCCTTTACCATGGACGCGGCTATTCGAATAGTTTTATACCCTGCAGGGGTGTACTTCGTCATACACGCTTTCACCGCTTACCGCCGTCTACACGACATGTACTCGGCAACCTTCAAGCGGAAGCCCAGCGAGGGTGTCGGCCACGGCCTACCTAAACACCTAAGCCCCTAGTCCAGGTTATCGCCTATCCAGGTTCCATCCGCAGGGAGTCCGGCCGAGGTTTCCACATACGGCCCCGAACGATGTGAACAGGGTTCCCGAGACACCAAACGGGTGACTCGGTACACCATGCCACGGTGTATCTACCGCAACATAGCCCACCCCTAGGGTCAGCGCTACGCACGGCCGCCAACACATATCCTACAAACACCAGAAACTATTTGCAACTCCTAGACAGAGTACTAGGGTGGCTAAGAAGCCGAGAGGGTCAATTAAGGATCCCAATGTACGGTAGTAGCTGAATCTTAAATCACACATACAGATCTCAGTTCTTAGGGCGGCCTCAATGAAACAACCCACCATGTACTCCTACATGGCCTCTCATCGATACCTTTACCAAATCATGTTCAACACATCCCACATATTACTGACACAAGCATTTCACTCTAGCCCATCACCCAGATGAACCAGACCTGACACAACTCTAAGCATAGCAGGCATAGCAAGGTAGGAATCACAAAACATGGCTCAATCAACTCCTACACATGCTAGTGGGTTTCATCTAGTTACTGTGGCAATGACAGGTCATGCAGAGTATAAGGGTTCAACTACCGTAGCACACACAGCAGTTTGAATCGTGTTGTCTTAATGCAGTAAACAAGAGCAGGAGCGAGAACATGGGTTTGTATCGGAATGATCAATGGTTGCTTGCCTGATGGAGTGGTAACGGGATACTGCCCTTCAGTTGGATACTCGTGAATATCCTCGGAGGCAGAACCTACCACGAAGAACACAACCGAGCACAATCAACACATGACGATATGCAACAATATGATGCATGCTATGACATGGCAATATGAATGTGTTTTGGCCTAATGCAAGCTAAAACAGAAGGGTAATTGCTTATTTGAACCAAAGGTTCAAGTGTTAGCTCATTTGACTTGATCATATTAGTGCATCACCTTATACTGCATAAATAGCAGGTTTAACTTATTCTGACATGCATGAAACCAGTACCAATGGATAGCTTGGATTTTTCTGATCATTTTTCATATATAATTTGTCTCATTTGGAGTTATGGTTGAATTTTCTATGAATTTTTGAATTTGAGGCAATTTTCTGGAATTTTCTATATAAAATTAAATCCAGAAAAGAGTTACTGCGTCAGCCTTGCGTCAGCCTTGCGTCAGCATGATGTCAGCAAGTCAAAGGCGGTGCCCAGGTCAAACCCGACCAGTGGGGTCCACTGGTCAGTGACTCTAGTTGGTTTCTATGGCTGACGTGTGGGACCAGGTCAACTGTGACGTGGCAAAGTCAACTGACAGGTGGGGCCCTCTTGAGACCGGTGCTAATCTAACAGAATAGTTAACTAACTAATTAAGCACTAGGGCCCACATGGCAGTGACTCTAGAGGGGTGGTTAGTGGGTTAATTAACCGCTAATGACGGCCACGTCGGCTACCGGTGTTTAGCCGCCGGCGACCTCAGATCGCGGCGGCGTCCGCATCGGGATTTCACTACAGGCGATGGTTTGGCGCGCTGGGGGCACCAGGGAGGAGCTCGTGCTCGTGCGCATCTAGGGAGACCAACAGGAGGTGCGGGTGTGGCCGGAGCTGACGGCGGCGAGCTCTTTTGCGGCCGCCGGAGTTCGGGTAAGGTTGGGGTTGGCACTAGGGGGCACGGCAGGTCGAACGGGTGGGTGCGTTAGGCTCCTGGGGACGCGTTGAAGGCGGTCGTGCGCTCGGACGCGTGCTTACACGGCCGTAGCCACGACGGCGTCGAGGCTCAGCGGCGGCGAGCTTCGGGTGCTCGCGGGGCAACAGCTACGGGGCGAAATCGACGGCGTGGCTAAGGGGAAAGGGACCGGGAGCTCACAGCGGTGCCGTAGGGGTGGCTAGCGGGCTCGGGGGCGACCTTGACGGCGCGAATCGACGGCGAGGAGCTCGGGCGGCCGAGGTTGAAGATGACGGTGGTGGTGACGTTCCAGGCTCTCCCGGCTCGCGTAGCTCGGTGGAGAGGAGGAGGAAGACACGGCGATGCTTCTGGGCTCAGCGGTAGGGCGAGGGGAGCACGTGGGCTGCGTCTACGGCGTATGGCGGCGACGAGCTCCGCTCGGTGGAAGAGAGAGGGAGCCAGGGGGAGAATGGGGAAGAGAGAGTGAGCGAGAGGGTTCCAGGGGAGGTGTGGCGCTCGTCTAGGGGGGGGTCGGGAAGCAGGAGGTGGCCAGCAGGGTGGAGGTGGCGCGCGCGCGTGCCGGCGAGCGTCGGACACACGCCCTCGTCCTTCTGTCCGAGGAGGGAGACGACAGGAGGCAGCGGGGGTGGGCTGGGCCGCCAGCTGGAGATGGGCCAGGTAGTCCAGGTAAGTGGCCCAGTGGCTTTTCCCTCTTTTACTTATTTCTGTTTTCTATTTCTGTTATCCTGTTTTGATTTAGTTTACATACTAAATCATTTTATAAAATCCTGAAAATATTCATGGACACTTGCTGAATTATTTCAGTGGCCCAAAAAATAGTTCCAACATTATTTGAGCATTTGATTTATTTAATAGCATTTAAATGCCCAAATTCAAATACTTATGATTTAAATCAATGCCCTTTTGTTGACCTAAAAAATATGTGCACCATTTTTCCCAAAGGTTCTAACCCAAGGCAAAGAGGGTGAGCATTTTAGAAGGGCATTTCAGGTTCATTGAATTTATTTTTAGTAAACCCTAGTTGATTTCAGGGGGGGTGCTGGGGGTTCTGCTTTCCCCATTTCAAGTTTCTGATGAAAGTAAACATGATGCACACTCTAATGCATGGTCTAGCTAGGGTGTGACAACTCACCCCCACTCAATAGAATCTCGTCCCGAGATTTAGGATCATCTGGAAAGAAGGTGGGGTACTCGAGTCAAAGACGATCCTCCCTTTCCCAAGTGGCTTCTTCCTCGGAATGGTGTGACCATTGAACCTTGAGAAACTTGATATTATGACGTCGAGTGGTACGCTCGGCTTGATCAAGGATACGAACGGGGTATTCCTGATAAGAAAGGTTATCTTGTAAATCAAGTGTTTCGTGGTCCACTCCACGGATAGGATCCGCGAAGCAACGCCTGAGTTGCGAAACGTGGAAGACATCGTGAACTCTGGAAAGATGCGGAGGTAGTTCCAATTGGTAGGCAACTTCTCCTTGTTTGGCAAGAATGCGAAAGGGTCCAATGTAACGAGGAGCCAATTTGGCTTTGATACCGAAACGATGGGTTCCCTTTAACGGGGTAACCCGAAGGTAAGCCTTCTCGTCAACTTCAAATGTCATAGGCTTATGTTTACGATCATATTGACTCTTTTGGCGAGATTGGGCTGTTTTCAATTTCTCATGAATAACGCGAGCCTGCTCTTCTGCTTCCTGAATCATATCCGGGCCAAAGAGTTGTCTTTCCCCGGTTTCTGACCAGTTAAGAGGCGTTCGACATTTTCGTCCATAGAGAACTTCGAAGGGAGCTTTGCCCAAACTAGCTTGATAGCTATTGTTATAAGCAAACTCCGCGAATGGAAGGCATTTCTCCCAACTCATTCCGAACGAGATAACAGAAGCTCGGAGCATATCTTCCAAAATTTGATTGACTCGCTCTACTTGACCACTTGATTGAGTATGGAAGGCGGTGCTAAAGGAGAGATGAGTTCCCATAGCATTTTGGAAACTTTCCCAAAATCGAGAGGTGAAGAGACTTCCACGGTCTGAGTTAATTTCCAATGGAACACCATGAAGAGACACTATTCGAGAGATGTATAAGTCAGCTAGCTGGCTAGCGGTGATACTCTCCCGAACGGGTAGGAAGTGGGCTACTTTGGAAAGACGGTCGATCACGACGAAGATGGCATTATTCCCCCTCTTGGTCCTGGGAAACCCAGTGATGAAATCCATACTGATTTTATCCCATTTCCATTCAGGAATAGCCAAAGGTTGAAGGGTGTCAGCAGGCCGTTGATGCTCTGCTTTAACATGATGACAAACATCGCAATTAGCAATGTATTGAGCGATTTCTCTCTTCATCCTAGTCCACCAAAACCTCTGGCGTAGGTCTTGATACATTTTAGTACTACCGGGATGAATGGTGAGAGGGGATTCATGAGCTTCCTTAAGGATCATCTGGCTTAGATGTTTTTTCTTGGGAACCACCAGACGGTTCTCGAAGAAGACAACACCTTGTTCATCCATGGAAAAACATTTAGCAACTCCGCTAGCAATGTTTTCCTTAATCCGGGATATGCCCTTGTCATACCGCTGAGCGGTTATGATTTGATCCATAAGGGTAGGTTTCGCCACCAGGGTGGAAAGGAACCCTTGAGGAATAATGTGAAGATTTAGCTTACGAAATTCCTCATGGAGAAGTGGTTGACTTTGTTGTAACATCAGATTGTTACAATAGGACTTACGGCTTAGCGCATCAGCCATGACATTGGCCTTGCCCGGGGTGTAAGTTATTCCTAAGTCGTTATCCGAGATCAACTCGACCCAACGTCTTTGCCTGAGATTCAAATCTGGTTGGGTGAAGATATATTTCAAACTTTGGTGATCGGTGAAGACCTCGCAACGATTACCGAGAAGGTAATGTCGCCAGGTTTTGAGTGCATGGACTACAGCTGCAAGCTCTAGATCATGTGTGGGATAATTTTCCTCATGTGGGTGTAATTGCCGTGAAGCATAGGCAATTACCTGACGATCTTGCATGAGTATGCAACCTAGTCCTTGTCGCGAGGCGTCGCAATAGATAATAAAGTCCTTGGAGAAATCTGGTGGTACCAGTACGGGAGAAGATGTCAGGCGTCTTTTCAGTTCCTGAAAACTGAACTCGCACTATGGAGTCCACTCGAACTTTTTATCTTTCTTGAGGAGTTCAGTTAGAGGCTTAGCAACCTTGGAGAAATTCTCGACGAAGCGGCGGCAATAGCTCGCTAGGCCAAGGAAACTCCGAACTTGCTTGACCGATTCAGGTGGAGTCCAATCAAGGACGGCTTGAACTCGCTCGGGATTGACAGCAATACCCTTACCAGAGATTACATGGCCTAGATAGGTCACTTCTGACAACCAAAATTCACACTTGGAGAATTTGGCATAAAGGCGATGCTCTCGAAGTTTCATCAATACCAGCCTTAGATGTTCGGCATGTTCCTCTTCATTCTTGGAGTAGATGAGTATGTCATCGAGGTATACTACGACGAATTTGTCCAAGTACTCCATGAAAACCGAATTCATTAACCGGGAGAAGGTGGCCGGGGCATTGGTTAAACCGAAGGACATGACGGTGTACTCGTATTGGCCATAACGAGTAACAAAGGCCGTTTTGGGAATGTCCCCGTTTCTGATTTTGATTTGATGGTAGCCCAACCTCAAATCCATCTTGGAGAAGACTGAGGATCCAGCGAGCTGGTCATACAGGTCGTTGATCCTAGGAAGCGGGTATTTGTTCTTGATGGTGACCAGATTGATAGGTCGGTAGTCCACTACCATTCGATCCGTTCCATCCTTCTTCTTGACGAAGAGGACGGGGCAAGCCCAAGGAGAGGAGCTAGGACGGATGAACCCTTTGTTCAAGGACTCATCGAGTTGGTTCTTAAGCTTGGCTAGTTCTAAGGGTGCCATCTTGTAGGGTCTTCTAGCAATTGGAACGGTTCCTGGAACAAGGTCTATCACAAACTCGACATCCCTGTCAGCTGGAACACCTGGCAGTTCTTCTGGAAACACATCCGGAAAGTCTCAGACTACCGGAACGTCCTCAAGGTCTGGAAGAGGGTTGGCATTTAGGGAGTAAAGTTGGCGCTTGGCCACTCGAGTTAAGACATTAACTGTCTTGCCCGAGGGGTGAGTAAGTTGAACGGTTCTAGTGGCACAATCGATCTTGGCATAATGAGCCGACAGCCAGTCCATACCCAAGATGATGTTTATGTCGGAGGACTTGAGAGCTATTAAAGATGCAAGGAAGACAAGCCTATCGACAAGAATTTCGTTCCCATGGCTTACCCTAGAAGTTTGCCATTTGGAACCCGGAGTTTGAATTACCATGGAAGTGGGCATGTCACAGAATGTCGTGTTATGCAACCGAGCATAATTTTCAGATATGAATGAATGAGATGCTCCAGTATCGAAAAGAACAGATGCCGGATGGCAGTTAACAAGGAGCGTACCAAGGACGACGTTGGGATCCTCATGAGCCTCTTCGGCTGAAACATAATTGACATGGCCACGTGCAGTGGTGGCCGGCTTGGCGTAGAAAGTCTTTCCCGCGGGCTTACCACGGCCAACGGACTTTCCAGCTTGATTGGGGTTGTTCTAGGGACACTCCCGACTCTAGTGACCCGGTTCTCCACACTTGAAGCATGTTACCATAGTGGGGCATGGAGCAGCACTAGCAGCGGGGCCACCATAGGGCTTGGGCGGTGCGAATTGTTGGTTGGGACGAGGCGCCTCAAAGGATGGCCTCGGGGTGAATCTGGGTGGCAGTGCTATGCTTGGAATCCACACCCGGCGCTTCTGAGCTCCAGAGCCGGATGAAGACCCAAAATCACGGGAGTGCTTGCGTGAAGCGTCATAATCAGTCTGGCCTGTCTCAGCACTGATAGCTTTATTGACCAACTTCTGAAAAGATGTGCACTCGTGCAGACGGAGATCGCGGCGAAGCTCAGGGCTAAGTCCCTTGTGGAACCTTGCCTGCTTCTTGGCGTCAGTAGAAACCTCTTCAGGAGCATAGCGTGCCAGGTTCCCAAATTCTCGACTATATGCATCCACACTCAGCCTTCCTTGGTGAAGTTGCAGAACTCCTCCCACTTGCGATCCATGAGACCTTCCGGAATGTGATGCTCACGGAAAGCCTCGCTGAACTCAGCCCAGGTAGTGATTTGACCGACCGGGCGCATAGCTTCGTAGTTTTCCCACCAATGGCTAGCGGGGCCCTCGAGATGATAGGCAGCATAGGTAACCTTGTTGGCTTCGGCTACGTTGGCAGAACGTAGCTTGTCGGTGATGCTGCGAAGCCAATCATCCGCGTCGAGGGGCTCGACGGAATGGTTAAACTTTGGTGGGTACAGCTTGATAAAGTCATTGATTGACACCAAGTCATTTCGTGGGTGGCGTGCAATGTTCTGCTCAATCCGCTCCAGCAGGCGGTTGGTCTCACGCTTGTTCCTTTCCGCCTCCAGCATCACTTCGGCCAGAGAAGGCGGGTGAGGCAGATTTTCACCTCTAACTGCACTGGCTTCCCCCCGCTCTGGGACAGCAGGGTTGCCGCGGGTGTTGACCATCCTAAGAGGAAACAAGACAACAGTTTAGACAAGGATGGCTCAAACTTAACAAGGAGTGCAGAATGTAGGGATAACACGGAATGCAGAGATGCTCATTCGTATGCCATGGTAATATAAAACTGCCATATATACACCAACGGTCATACTCGTCATACATAGTTTAGTACAAGCCCATGCTACAGTACAACTATGAAGGTAGACGTTACATCTCATCGGAGGCATTCCGAGTTCCTATACATTATTTGTCTACACCTCCGGAATCGATTACACACCAAGTCGTATTCCACAAGTCACGCAGGACAGTGGGGATACAACTACTACAATACTAGTGGTACTACTACTAACTCAGATAGCTCCGTAGTAGTCCTCATAGAAGTCACCTCCATAGCCTGGAAGTTCAACGTGATCATCCGGAAACAGACGGTCCGGAGGAGCCTGTGGACCATAGGGACTAGGATGAGGTCTTGGACCAACAAACGGTGGCCTGCGGGGACCATGGGGTGGGGTGATGCCTCCCACATCACGCCAATCCACCATGTCTGGCAGAGCTGCTCTCACAGGATACAGATCCCTGGTATCCATACATCCAGCTTGCACCGCAGGTGCAAACCGAGTCAATGTGGCCCAATGATCAGCACGAGTGTTAAAAAGCTCCAGCCTCAAGGCCCGATTCTCTCGGTCCTTATCTTCGAGC
Source organism: Triticum monococcum (assembly GCA_034509565.1). Classification (NCBI taxonomy): domain Eukaryota; kingdom Viridiplantae; phylum Streptophyta; class Magnoliopsida; order Poales; family Poaceae; genus Triticum; species Triticum monococcum. Next base: position 760,545,244 of record CM067842.1, read on the forward strand.
ATCTCAGCGGTGGTACGAGTTAATGAGTCCTCCTGAGTGGAGTCAGGATAGATAGCCTGAAGATACCCCTGTGCTCCCGGAAGTGAAGCTGGCATGTAACGGAAGTAAGTGTTCCGAAGCAGGCCAGTCCGGACTCGCAAGATGGTCATCATGGAGTAGGCAGCATCCTGCACAGCCATCTCAACGGTAACCCCGAGTCCATAGGAACAGTGAAGGGGCTCGGTAGATCCAGGATAGGAAGGAAATATCCTGATGGTGCAGAAATACTGGCTTTGATTAAAGTCGCGGAACTGCTCTTCAACAGTGTATTCGGGATACCAACGGTATCCTGTCTCGATCATGACCCGGACTAACATAGCAGTATGACCGGGCACGTCGAGGCTCCTGGTCAGGCGAACCACTTGATTTTGAGAACGGTTGGCCATCTGAAAGCACAACCACAAGACAAAGACATCATAATTCCTAGGGAAAATTGGACACCATAACGGCTGTAAATGCTCAGAAAAAGATTTGAGACATCCACAACAGTTCACAATATCGCTCAACAGCATCATATCAAGGTTCTGATTCAAATAGCAACGTACTAAAATAGTAGAAACTGGACTGGAACTCGTAGCAATAATCCTATAAACTACTACGGATTAGTAACACGTGAACCTGATAGAAGAAGAGAGCCTAGTCCTTAACCCACGTTGAATGAGTAGAGAAGGACTCAGATCAGAAGCATAGGGTAAAGGAGTAAAAGAACCTTACGTTCCCTCCCACAATCAATTCCCTTACATATAACTAAAGCATTTCTAGACTCGACATCGACCAGTTTGGCTGAACAAACCTACAGGCAGTCCGGCTCTGATGCCAACGCTGTCAGGACCCCGATTCTAAGCCACATAGATCTAGCCGGTAACACCTCATATCACTTTGCGGCCTCACGCACGGTATCCCACGGGTGTCGTCTTACCATGGCCCGGGACCGTTTGCGCCTTTTGGCTCGCGTATATGACAATGTCGCTAGCATCCATATGACCGAGAACCCGGGCCGACATGGCTAGTTGTGAACCCAAAGCGGCACAGACCTATGGAGACAGGCATACATGAATCACATCGAACATGTCGGTCATCAACGAGTGATTCCGGGCTGTAGCACTGGGCTAACAGGACTCCGGGGATCCCGGGCTATAGCAGGCTAGACAGGACTCCGGAGATCACCGCGTGACATTTCCCCGAAGGGACAGACATAGGGACGAAGTGAAACACATGCCGGCCAGTCAAGTGTCCTGAACAGTAGTGCTGGGCTAGCAGGACTCCGGTGAACCGGGCTGTAGCGGACTACTATGGCTCGAGGAACACTAGACTACATTTCCCCATACGAAAGGCTGCGAAGGACAAACAACTAGATTGTCGGATCCCACTCATACCAAGCATTTCAATCATACACACAATATGCCTGATATGAGTACATACAACATGGCATCACAACAAAACTCTACAACTCAAGTACTTTATTTAAAGGCTCCAGGGAGCCATAAATAACATATTCATACAGGTAGGGGTCACATGACCCGACACTCAAGTCATACAGTCATACAAGCACATGCGGAAGCAACTAGTCTAAGTACATACTCTAGAAAGAAAGAGGGCTTCTCGAAGCCTGTCTATCTACATAGGGCCCTCCATGGCCTGGATCACCACCTGGGTGGCTAGTCACTCGTCGACGTCAAGGTCTACGTAAAACCCATCGGAGGGGGCAGTGTTGTCGTCTGAAAACAATAAATAAGCAAACATGAGTACAAAGGTACTCAGCAAGTCTTACATCAGAACCTACTATACATGCTCATTCTCAAGAAGGTGGTGGGGTTTATGCAGCAAGCCAGCTTTGACTCTTGGCTAAGCTATCCTACGGAACCTTTTTAGTAAAATAGTTTTCGCACACGAGTCCACTACTCACCAACACAATACTCCACCGTGGATCCTCTCTCGTATCCTGCGAGAGGGCCATCCTCGGTACTCACACTTATCTTGAGTCTTTTAGTAGTATCCATTAACTTGTCTATGAACTGCATAGGCAACCCAGTAGTCCTTTACCGCGGACGCGGCTATTCGAATAGTTTTATACCCTGCAGGGGTGTACTTCGTCATACACGCTTTCACCGCTTACCGTCGTCTACACGACATGTACTCGGCAACCTTCAAGCGGAAGCCCAGCGAGGGTGTCGGCCACGGCCTACCTAAACACCTAAGCCCCTAGTCCAGGTTATCGCCTATCCAGGTTCCATCCGCAGGGAGTCCGGCCGAGGTTTCCACATACGGCCCCGAACGATGTGAACAGGGTTCCTGAGACACCAAACGGGTGACTCGGTACACCGTGCCACGGTGTATCTACCGCAACATAGCCCACCCCTAGGGTCAGCGCTACGCACGGCCGCCAACACATATCCTACAAACACCAGAAACTATTTGCAACTCCTGGACAGAGTACTAGGGTGGCTAAGAAGCCGAGAGGGTCAATTAAGGATCCCAATGTACGGTAGTAGCTGAATCTTAAATCACACATACAGATCTCAGTTCTTAGGGCGGCCCCAATGAAACAACCCACCATGTACTCCTACATGGCCTCTCATCGATACCTTTACCAAATCATGTTCAACACATCCCACATATTACTGACACAAGCATTTCACTCTAGCCCATCACCCAGATGAACCAGACCTGACACAACTCTAAGCATAGCAGGCATAGCAAGGTAGGAATCACAAAACATGGCTCAATCAGCTCCTACACATGCTAGTGGGTTTCATCTAGTTACTGTGGCAATGACAGGTCATGCAGAGGATAAGGGTTCAACTACCGTAGCACACACAGCAGTTTGAATCGTGTTGTCTTAATGCAGTAAACAAGAGCAGGAGCGAGAACATGGGTTTGTATCGGAATGATCAATGGTTGCTTGCCTGATGGAGTGGTAACGGGATACTGCCCTTCAGTTGGATACTCGTGAATATCCTCGGAGGCAGAACCTACCACGAAGAACACAACCGAGCACAATCAACACATGACGATATGCAACAATATGATGCATGCTATGACATGGCAATATGAATGTGTTTTGGCCTAATGCAAGCTAAAACAGAAGGGTAATTGCTTATTTGAACCAAAGGTTCAAGTGTTAGCTCATTTGACTTGATCATATTAGTGCATCACCTTATACTGCATAAATAGCAGGTTTAACTTGTTCTGACATGCATGAAACCAGTACCAATGGATAGCTTGGATTTTTCTGATCATTTTTCATATATAATTTGTCTCATTTGGAGTTATGGTTGAATTTTCTATGAATTTTTGAAGTTGAGGCAATTTTCTGGAATTTTCTATATAAAATTAAATCCAGAAAAGAGTTACTGCGTCAGCCTTGCGTCAGCATGATATCAGCAAGTCAAAGGCGGTTTCCAGGTCAAACCCGACCAGTGGGGTCCACTGGTCAGTGACTCTAGTTGGTTTCTATGGCTGACGTGTGGGACCAGGTCAACTGTGACGTGGCAAAGTCAACTGACAGGTGGGGCCCTCCTGAGACCGGTGCTAATCTAACAGAATAGTTAACTAACTAATTAAGCACTAGGGCCCACATGGCAGTGACTCTAGAGGGGTGGTTAGTGGGTTAATTAACCGCTAATGACGGCCACGTCGGCTACCGGCGTTTAGCCGCCGGCGACCTCAGATCGCGGCGGCGTCCGCATCGGGATTTCACTACAGGCGATGGTTTGGCGCGTTGGGGGCACCAGGGAGGAGCTCGTGCTCGTGCGCATCTAGGGAGACCAACGGGAGGTGCGGGGGTGGCCGGAGCTGACGGCGGCGAGCTCTTTTGCGGTCGCCGGAGTTCAGGTAAGGTTGGGGTTGGCACTAGGGGGCACGGCAGGTCGAACGGGTGGGTGCGTTAGGCTCCTGGGGACGCGTTGAAGGCGGTGGTGCGCTCGGACACGTGCTTGCACGGCCGTAGCCACGACAGCGTCGAGGCTCAGCGGCGGCGAGCTTCGGGTGCTCGCGGGGCAACAGCTACGGGGCGAAATCGACGGCGTGGCTAAGGGGAAAGGGACCGGGAGCTCACAGCGGTGCCGTAGGGGTGGCTAGCGGGCTCGGGGGCGACCTTGACGGCGCGAATCGACGGCGAGGAGCTCGGGCGGCCGAGGTTGAAGATGACGGTGGTGGTGACGTTCCAGGCTCTCCCGGCTCGCGTTGCTCGGTGGAGAGGACGAGGAAGACACGGCGATGCTTCTGGGCTCAGCGGCAGGGCGAGGGGAGCACGGGGGCTGCGTCTACGGCGTACGGCGGCGACGAGCTCCGCTCGGTGGAAGAGAGAGGGAGCCAGGGGGAGAATGGGGAAGAGAGAGTGAGCGAGAGGGTTCCAGGGGAGGCGTGGCGCTCGTCTAGGGGGGGGTCGGGAAGCAGGAGGTGGCCAGCAGGGTGGAGGTGGCGCGCGCGCGTGCCGGCGAGCGTCGGACACACGCCCTCGTCCTTCTGTCCGAGGAGGGAGACGACAGGAGGCAGCGGGGGTGGGCTGGGCCGCCAGCTGGAGATGGGCCAGGTAGTCCAGGTAAGTGGCCCAGTGGCTTTTCCCTCTTTTACTTATTTCTGTTTTCTATTTCTGTTATCCTGTTTTGATTTAGTTTAAATACTAAATCATTTTATAAAATCCTGAAAATATTCATGGACACTTGCTGAATTATTTCAGTGGCCCAAAAAATAGTTCCAACATTATTTGAGCATTTGATTTATTTAATAGCATTTAAATGCCCAAATTCAAATACTTATGATTTAAATCAATGCCCTTTTGTCGACCTAAAAAATATGTGCACCATTTTTCCCAAAGGTTCTAACCCAAGGCAAAGAGGGTGAGCATTTTAGAAGGGCATTTCAGGTTCATTGAATTTATTTTTAGTAAACCCTAGTTGATTTCAGGGGGGTGCTGGGGGTTCTGCTTTCCCCATTTCAAGTTTCTGACGAAAGTAAACATGATGCACACTCTAATGCATGGTCTAGCTAGGGTGTGACAATGACATTCTAAACAGAAGCAACTATTACATAGTAAGAGTGACATAGACGAGGATGGCCAAATGAAAAGGAATATGCATAACAAAAGAAAGAACTACCCAACTAGAACCAGCAGCAAAGACAACAAAGTCATTCGAAGAGATGATCCAACACCATCATAATTTGCAGCCCTGCTTCAGCGACCAATGATCCGGAGACACCAGTACTCCACCCTTTCGATGCAACAGCCCAATTACCTATCAACCTGAAGTCTTGAACCACATCACTGCCTGTCGTAATTGAGACATCCAAGGATCAAAGTTAATCCGGATGCCCTTGTCATTCTCACCTTCTTTTGGCTGCAGGCTGTATCGTTGACAATCAGGGGAGTTTGCTCCTGAACTCCTAGGGCTCGCCGTGTAGACACAGTTTTCCATTGCAAACATAGCCTCTCTGCCATCAAGGTCCTTGCCAACAGTGATCTCCTGGTTAATCGGATAATTGAGTCCGAGAAACAGAGAATGTGAACCAATGCTGTTTACCTGCCTCCAACTAAAAAATCCTAAAGGCCCCCAACAAGCTGGTATCCTGCTCATAGACATAACAGCCACTGTCCGGATACTCACGTATTACACGGTGCTTGTATACAGTGGGGGTTTTGCAATATAACTTTTCTGGCTCATGTGTTCGAATGATCATCAGTCTATTGCCGTCGTCTGATCGAGTAAGGAACCAGTTGTGCTTCCCTGTTTTTGGCAAAGGAGGTGTGATTACAAAGGGCAGTAACTGCAGGGACACTGCATCATATCAAAAAGGATAGGCATTGTTAATGTAAGATCAGCATTGTTCAGAGTATGAGTAGGATAATGCAAGAAACAGCATTGATATGTCCCTGTTGGAACTGGGAGGAAAATACAGGGAAATGTATACTGGGTTCAAAAATATAGAAGTGCCATGCATGGTTATACTCATGTTATCTCGCAATCGATTCTTCACAGGAAACTACCATGTCATGCATGTTATGTAATCATGTTCTGTCCTCACAAAAAAATTCTTCAAGGTAACTAACAGACCATGCACTGTTATATACTCGTGTTCTGTGGGCAAAAATTTTGTGAGGATATTATTCTAGCCATTGATTGCTCAAGGGAGAATATAGGTATGTACACATGGTAAGCATTGCAGGATTTCACTACTTCCAAATATAGAGTTCTCCATATGCACATTTTCTTCCCTAATGTATGGTTAGATGAAACCAACAGTGTGGTGCATGTTTCTACATCATGAAAATGAGGACTAACATGGCCATTGATACACACTCATATTTAGTAGTAGTATATAGATTACTGTAAAATAAGGATAATATCCATATATTCCTAACCGTTTGATTATTCAGGGTACAAATTAGCTGTAATGACATGGTCACAATTGCATGAATTAACTCATTCCAAATATAGCTGATTTACGGCGTCTCTAATACATTGCCATAGTTCTACTCAAATTCTGCTCAAACAGAGATATGCCAATCATCACAAAAAGTGCAAACAATGTCATGGCGTCATCATTAACACGAGAGGAAACAACTTACATGCACCGCCCAGCAATACGTGGTGCCATCTGCTTTGTCGATCGCGTAGACGATGCCATTGTGTTCAATAGCATCACAGAAGTGTGTATGAGCTTTGACGATGATCCACTGCGAGCCGAGTTGTCTCCAGCTAAGACTTTAATTGAGGCACAGAATGGCCAACTGCTTGCTTACTTATACGCAACGTGCTGTCTAAATTTGTAACTTGTCTGTGTTTTCGATTGGGCCCCAACATCATGCTCCTCTAGTGAGCTAAGAGGGATTTATGTATGCAGGCTGCACAGACTATCTCTTTTATAATTTTTAAAATATCACCTGCTTATGCTTCATGACGTGTAACATTTTTTTTTGAAAGTGCGTGAACATTATTGTTAGTCCTGTTTTGCCATGTAGTACAAAATAGTGTCTTGTTCGCTTCACTGTTGTAACTATATTTTTGCCCTAGTCATGTGTACTTACCGAAACATTTCAGGATTAAGTGACATCAACACAAAGATCTGTGAGCAGTGCGGCATGGTCGTTACCGAATGATTATGGATTGGAATTGGAATGTGCTGATGTTCTCGAGCATCAACTAGAGGTGGCAAGACAACGTGTACATGATTGTCAACATATAATCAACAAGTTGAGACTGGACATGCAGGTATTAGATGCAGGAGTCAAAAAATGAAACAAGACACTGAGGTAACCATGAAGGAATTGGAGATTTTGCAGACTGAAATTTGTGCTATCTGAATCCGGCCAATCCTATTTTCTGAAGAGATTATAGTTCAAATGGAGTTAAGTTGATGTGCGTCCATGATGTATGAGTTGTATTTGCCCAGTGGGTATAATCAGCTGTAATTTCTTTATTGTATAGTGTAGGATTATTCTACCTTTCTATGCCTTGATCTATTTGTTGTAATAGTGTAGGCTTTTTAGAGGTGATAGTATTGAGTAGGATTATTCTTTGAATATGCTATATCGTTCAAACGGGGGCCAATTCGCCCGACCATGGCCCTTCACGGGCCGTCGGATCCATGGGCCTTCTACGTCTCGTAGGTTCCATGGGCCTTCTACGTCTCGTAGGATCCATGGGCCTTCTACGTCTCGTAGGATCCATGGGCCTTCTACATCTCGTAGGATCCATGGGCCTTCTACGTCTCGTAGGATCCATGGGCCCTGTACGTCTCATAGGATCCATGGGCCGCCGGCTCATTTATGGGTCTTGTACGGGCCTTTAATGGGTCGTAGACGGGCCTTTAATGGAAATCGCACGTTTTATGGGCTTACCATAACGGGCCGTTAATAGGCCGTATTTGGTGATGCTATGAAAATGGCCCAATAGACTAACAGTCCCCAAACGGGCCGACTGTAATGACGGGCACAATTTGGCCCACAAACAGAAAATGACAGGAACGGGCCGTAAGTAACCGAATGCTGCAAATGAGCCCAAGAATAAATGGGCCCTCAGAAGGCCGAAAGTTAACTTGTGTTGGAAACGGCCCAACGGAATAATGGGCCGTTAATCGGTATAAAGTGATACACTGTTCATTACGGGCCAGTTTCACCACGGGTCGTTAATGGGTGTAAAGTAATACACTGTTCATTACGGGCCAGTTTCAGCACGGGCCCCTAATGGGCCAAGAGTTACAAAGGGCCTCATATGGGCCGAAAGACGTCATGGGCTATACATGGGCCACAAGTGAAAACGGGCTGGAATCATATTGGATGGCCCAGATGATGCTACTGGGCCCAATTCGAATAGGGCATAACGGGCCTTGGGTTAGCGGGCTGTAAATGGGCTATATGCGAACAGGCCGTTAACAGGCTTTCCATGGGCCGGCCTGTCAGTGTTCTGGGAACGGGGGTCCCCAGACTTGCCTGCCTGCGGCCTGCGGCGTGGCTCAAGCGGGGGCCCAGTGCGGCCCACCTTCATCAGCTCAAGCTCAACGACCCTCGTGAGGGGCCAAGCCTCGTGGGGAGGGCGACAGGAAGCTTCCCCAAAGGCAGCCTCATCAGGCAGGCTCGCGAGGGGGCGGAGACATCAAGGCAATGGTACCTCGCGAGGAACCCGTGACGCAAGCCATGGCGATCGAGACCAGGCGGGCGCCAGGCGGGCGCCGGCCTGCGTAGTGTCCTTGTTTACCCTTTGTTGCAAACGGGGCAAGCACAGGCCAAGGCATCAGGCAAAGGTTACCGTTCCGGTGCAACGAGACCAAGACCAGCCGGACGGCAGGATGGAGGTCACTGTGGAGCCCAAGATGGCGTCATTGCCAGTACTTTTGGCAGCCGAAGACCACCTTTGGTCAGGATAACTTGTACTAGATGTTCCCCTTTGAAATGGCCAATTGTTGGCGCCCTTCCCGCTCATTATTTGGGGAGAGGCCCAGGGCCTCTATAAATAGAGCTAGCCACCATAGAGGAGAGACATCTAGAGATCCCCGGAGACATCTAGACACCCCAAGAACATCGAGAGATCTGGTAGAACCCTAGTAGAGAGAGAGAGAGAGGCGATGAACTCACCCTAGCAGTTCATCGCACCAACTCAAGAACACCTCTCGCGAGGCTGTTCTTCCCTTGTACTGTCCATCATCAGCCCCAGAGGCAATCCACCACACCACACATTGGACTAGGGTATTACACCACAACGGTGGCCCGAACCAGTATAAACCTCGTGTCTCTTGTGTTGTTCATCATTTTCATCTTAGTTCGCACGAGAGGATCAGACGTAGACCGGTAGGGGAGAGATCTCCGTGCGCACCCCAGTGTTCGAACGTCAAGGGTCTGCCGGAACCCCAAACCCGAAATTTGGCGCGCCAGGTAGGGGTGCGTCGGAGTCCTCCTTCCTGACGACCCGCTCTCCCCCGACATCGCATCCCGCCCTCATGGCGGACAACGCGCCGCCCGCTCCAGCAACAGATGCCGACACTTGGGCCAGGGGGCTCCGGGCCTTGGCCCCCGCCTTGCGGCAAGTGCAGTGGCCGCGCGAGTTCAGGCCCGAGATGCCGCCGTGCTATGACGGCACGACGGACCCGATGATTTTCCTGCTGGCGTACGAGGAGGTCGTCCTCGGAGCCGGGGGCGACGATCGGGTGATGGCCAACTGGTTACCCATGGCCCTCACCGGCGTCCCGCGCGCCTGGCTCCTCGACCTGTCGACGGCCTCTGTCACCTCCTAGGAGGAGCTGCGCGACCTCTACCTTGCCCGTTTCGCCGCACCAGCGCCGCCCGTCGTCGCAGCTCTCCTAGGTGGCTCCCAGGCACCGCCCTCGAGCCATCACATCAAGCCGTTCACCCACCGGATCAGCACCGCCTCCAAGCACCGAGAAGCCCCCCCCCCCCCCCGGGTTGGGTGTCGACCGAGGCCGATCTAACCTTCGACTCGGAGGACCACCCCTTCAACCCCATTGGTTCGGGCGCGCTCCCGATGCTGTGCACCCCCACCATCTGCCAAGTGGCCGTCACCAAGACCCTCATCGACGGTGGTGCCGGCCTCAACGTGCTCTCGATAGAGGCCTTCAGCCTCCTCCACGTACCGTTGGAGCGGCTCCGACCCAGCAGGCCTTTCTCGGGCGTCGGAGCCGGTTCCACCACCTCCTTGGGGCAGGTCCGCCTTCTAGTGACCTTCGGCACCTGCGACAACCTCCGCACGGAGCTGATCGACTTCGACATCGCCCCCATCGGCCTACCCTACAACTCCATCCTCGGCTATCCGACGTACAACCTCATGAAGATGCCTGGGAGCAGCGGCGTCCTCGCCGTGTAAGGACACACAAAGGATGCGCTGAAGGTGCTCCAGCTTGTTTTCAGGGCGGCCGCGGTGGCGAAGCCCACTGGCACCGATGCCCTCGAACCCAAGGGGGTTGCGCCGGCTAAAAAGAAGCAGTTGTTCACCCAAGACAAGGCAGAAACCAAGCCGGTACCAGTCGACGAGGACGGGTCCGCTAGCGCCACCTTCACCATAGGGGCCAACCTTGAGCCCAAGCAAGAGAAAGCCCTGATCGGTTTCTTGCGTGCGAACAAGAATGTGTTTGCGTGGGAACCTGATCAGTTAGCAGGGGTCCCAAGGGAAGTGACTGAGCATCACCTCAACGTGTGCCCCAATGTGCGCCCCGTGAAGCAGAAGGCAAGGCGGCAGTATGCTGAGAAACAAGCTTTCATCGTCCAAGAGACCCGGAAGCTAGAGGCGGCAGGAGTTATCCGCGAGGTCTACTACCCTGATTGGTTGGCTAATCCGGTTGTTGTGCCGAAAAAGGGAGGAAAGGAGCGCATGTGCGTCGACTTCACCAACCTCAACAAAGCCTGCCCGTAGGATCCATTTCCGCTCCCCCGCATTGACCAGATAGTCGACTCCACCGCAGAGTGTGACCTATTGTGCTTCCTGGATGCCTTCTTGGGCTATCACTAGATCAAGATGGCGGTAGAAGATGTGGAGAAGACGGCATTCCTGACCCTGTGTGGAGTGTACTGCTATACGTGCATGCCGTTTGGGTTGCGCAACGCAGGCGCGACCTTTCAGCGGCTGATGCACATCGCCTTAGGCCGGCAGCTTGGGAGGAACGCGGAAGCTTACGTCCATGACATTGTGGTGAAGTCTCGTGAGGCAAGGACCCTGATACAGGACCTAGAAGAAACCTTCACGAGCCTCAACGAGGTGGACCTACGGCTCAACCCGGAGAAGTGCGTGTTTGGAGTCCCCTCAGGCAAGCTCCCAGGTTTCCTCATATCCCACAGGGGCATCGAGGCCAACCCGGAGAAGGTCAAGGCAGTCAAAGACATGAGCCCACCAAGGACCCTCAGAGAAATGCAGAAGCTCAACGGGCGTGTAACTGCGCTGGGGCGTTTCATCTCCAAGCTGGGGGAATGAGCGTTCCCCTTCTTCAAGCTGATGAAGAAAAAGGGCCCCTTCGAGTGGACTGAAAAGGCCGACAAGGCATTCCAAGACCTCAAGAGGTACCTTACCAGTCCACCAGTGATGGTAGCTCCGCATCCTCGGGAGCCCCTGGTGCTCTACCTCGCGGCCACCCCCTACTCCGCTAGCGCAGCCCTGGTAGCGGTCAGGGAGGAGCGTTGTGCCAGGGTCGCATCAATCCTCCGAACTGAAGCGAAACAGAGCCAGGAGGGCCTCGCCAAGGCTGCAACCGCAGCCGGAAAGGAGCAGCCGCGGCAGGCGAACGCACCCAGAGCAGGAGAGGCCCCCTCAAGTGACCAACCACTGGGAGCTCCGTCGTCTCAAGATACGCCTCGACCTCTAGAGGTCACAAGCAGTGCCAGCACCCTCAACCTCGTCGAGCACCCAGTGTATTTCGTTAACACAGTGCTACAAGACGCGAGGGCGCGGTACCCCATGCCTCAAAATCTCCTCCTCGCGCTATTGGTGGCCTCACGCAAGCTGCGGCACTACTTCCAAGGCCACTCCATCAAGGTCGTCTCGGCATAATCTTGGAGAGGGTACTCAGGAGCCCCAACTCGGCTGGAAGGGTTGCTGAATGAAACACCGAGCTGAAGGCATTTCAGCTAGAATTCAGTACGACCAGATTCATCAAGGGAGCCGCGTTAGCAGATTTCGTGGCAGAATGGGCAGAAGCAACGGGTCTCGAGGCAGGCGAAGACCGGTCACTTTCCCTGGGAAGTGAAGCACCGGATGGCTGGGTCATGTACTTTGATGGGGCGTTCTCCCGACACGGTGCGGGAGCTGGCGCATTGCTCGTATCTCCTACCAAGGACAAACTCTACAACGACGTGCAACTTTGCTTCCAGCACGAAGAAAAGGTCTCCAACAACATAGCGGAGCACGAAGGCCTAATAGTCGGCTTGAAGGCCGCAGCTGCCTTAGGGGTGAAGCGCCTCATCATCAAGGGCGATTCGCAGCTCCTCGTCAAGTTCTCCAACAATATATACGAGCCAAAGGACGAGCACATGGAGGCCTACCTCGCTGAGGTCCGCAAGATGGAGAAACAGTTCTGGGGACTAGAGTTGCAGCATGTGCCTCATGGCACCAATCAGGAGGCTGACGACATTGCCAAGAGGGCATCTAGGCGGCTGCCTCAGGAGTCTGACATCTTTGAGGAGCGTCTCTTCAAACCCTCGGCGGTGCCGTCTCTGTCTAGCACGACACAACCGAGGGAGGAGCTCCCTCAGCCGCCTGCCTCGGGAGCTCCGGTCTGTGGCCCGGCATCAGGGGCACGCCTGCTCCCGGCGTTGGAGCCTCAGGAGGGATGTTGGATCCCAGAGCTCAAGGACTACCTGATGCAACGGATTCTGCCGGAGAACGAGGAGGAGGCAGAGCGTGTGGCATGGCAGGCCACGGCTTATTGCATCCAGGATGGCGAGCTCTACAGGAAGCAGCCAAATGATGTGTCCCTATGTTGCATTTCCAGGGAGCAAGGAAAGGAACTTCTGGCGGACATACACAGCGGAGACTGTAGGCACCACTCGTCGTCACGAACCCTCGTCGGCAAGGCGTTCCGCAGCGGGTTCTACTGGCCCACAGCACTCAACGACGCCATTGAGCTGGTGAAGGCTTGTGAGGCCTGCTAGTTTCACGCTAAACAGATCCATCAGCCTGCGGGGGGTCTGCAGACCATACCCCTCTCCTGGCCGTTCATAGTTTGGGGGTTGGACATTCTGGGCCCGTTCCCTCGGGCGCCAGGGGGCTATCGCTACCTCTACGTCACCGTGGACAAGTTCACCAAGTGGGCCGAGGTGGAAGTTGTCCGCACAATCCCGGCAGGCTCAGCAGTCAAGTTTATCAAGGGTCTCATGAGCCGGTTTGGGGGTGCCTAACCACATCATCGCTGACAACCGTTCGCAATTCACCAGTAATCTCTTCAAAACGTATTGTGCTAACCTTGGAACGCAGATATGCTACGCTTTGGTGGCACACCCCCGGAGCAATGGCCAGGCTGAACGAGCCAACGCGGAGGTCCTGAGGGGCCTCAAGGCCAGGACCTTCAAGAAGAAGCTAAAGGCATGTGGCAGGGGCTGGCACGACGAGCTCTAGTCCATGCTATGGTCAATCCGCACGACAGCGACCAAGCCGACTAGCGAGACCCCATTCTTCCTCGTCTACGGAGAGGAGGCCGTTCTCCCTCACGAGGTCAGACGTCGCTCCGCATGGGTCCTAGCATTCGACTAGGCTCATTTATGGGTCTTGTGCGGGCCTTTAATGGGCCGTAGACGGGCCTTTAATGGAAATCATATGTTTTTTGGGCTGACCATAACGTGCCGTTAATAGGCCGTATTTGGTGATGCTATGAAAATGGCCCAACAGACTAACGGTCTTCAAATGGGCCGACTATAACGACGGGCAGAATTTGGCCCACAAACAGAAAATGACAGTAACGGGCCGTAATTAACCGAATGCTGCAAATGAGCCAAAGAATAAATGGGCCCTCAGAAGGCCGAAAGTTAACTTGGGTTGGAAACGGCCCAACGGAATAATGCGTCATTAATGGGTATAAAGTGATACACTGTTCATTACGGGCCAGTTTCACCACGGGCCGTTAATGGGTGTAAAGTAATACACTATTCATTATGGGCCAGTTTCAGCACGGGCCGCTAATGGGCCAGGAGTTACAAAGGGCCTCATATGGGCCGAAAGACGTTATGGGCTATACATGGGCCAGAAGTGAAAACGGGCTGGAATCATATTGGACGGCACAGATGACACTACTGGGCCTAATTCGGATAGGGCATGACGGGCCTTGGGTTAGCGGGCTGTAAATGGGCTATATGCAAACAGGCCATTAACAGGCTTTCCATGGGCCGGCCTGTCGGTATTCTGGGAACGGGGGTCCCCAGACTTGCCTGCCTGCTGCCTGCGGCGTGGCTCAAGCGGGGGCCCAGCGCGGCCCACCTTCATCAGCTCAAGCTCAAAGACCCTCGCGAGGGGCCAAGCCTCGCGGGGCGGGCGACAGGAAGCTTCCCCAAAGGCAGCCTCATCAGGCAGGCTCACGAGGGGGCGGAGAGATCAGGGCAATGGTACCTCACGAGGAACCCGTGATGCAAGCCATGACGATCGAGACCAGGCAGGCGCCGGCCTGTGCAGTGTCCTTGTTTCCCCTTTGGTGCAAAGGGGGCAAGCACAGGCCAAGGCATCAGGCAAAGGTTACCATTCCGATGCAACGAGACCAAGACCAGCCGGACGGCAGGACGGAGGTCACCGTGGAGCCCAAGACGGCGTCATTGCCAGTGCTTTTGGCAGCCGAAGACCACTCAGGGAGTCCTGGATTAGGGGGTGTTCGGATAGCCGGACTATACCTTCAGCCGGACTCTTGGACTATGAAGATACGAGATTGAAGACTTTGTCCCGTGTCCGGAAGGGACTTTCCTTGGCGTGGAAGGCAAGCTTGGCGATACGGATATGTAGATCTCCTACAATTGTAACCGACTTTGTGTAACCCTAACCCTCTCCGGTGTCTATATAAACTGGAGGGTTTTAGTCCGTAGGACAACATACCCAACAACAATCATACCATAGGCTAGCTTCTAGGGTTTAGCCTCTCCGATCTCGTGGTAGATCTACTCTTGTACTACCCATATCATCAATATTAATCAAGCGGGACATAGGGTTTTACCTCCATCGAGAGGGCCCGAACCTGGGTAAAACTTCGTGTACCTTGCCTCCTATTACCATCCGGCCTAGACGCACAGTTCGGGACCCCCTACCCGAGATCCGCCGGTTTTGACACCGACATTGGTGCTTTCATTGAGAGTTCCTCTATGTCGTCGCCGTCAGGCTTGATGGCTCCTACGATCATCAATGGCGATGCAGTCCAGGGAGAGAGCTTCCTCCCCGGACAGATCATCGTCTTCGGTGGCTTCACACTGCGGGCCAATTCACTTGGCCATCTGGAACAGATCGAAAGCTATGCCCCTGGCCGTCAGGTCAGATTTGGAAGCTTAAACAACACAGCTGACATCCGCGGGGACTTGATCTTCGACGGATTCGAGCCACTGCCGAGCTTGCCGCACTGTCACGACGAGCATGATTTAGCTCTGCCGCCAAATAGTGCCCTGGAGGCCGCACCCGCATCGGCTTCGACCCTTAATCCGGAGCCAACTGCGCCGATCGAGGATGGGTGGTTCGACGCCGCCTCGGGGGCTGCGATCCCAATGGCGATCGAGCCGAACACCAGCCCCGCACTCTGCGAGACTCGTGACTCCAAGGAGCCGGACTCCTCTCCGGACTCCGAACCCTCGGCGCCCCTGCAGATCGAATCCGATTGGGCGCCGATCATGGAGTTTACTACCACGGACATCTTTCAGCACTCGCCTTTCGGCGATATTTTGAAGACACTGAAGTCTCTCTCTCTTTATCAGGAGAGCCCTGGCCGGACTACGGTCAGGAAGGTTGAGATTCGTACGATGAAGAAATTCAAAGCCCGCCCACCACCCACTTTGTAGCCACTGTTGACGACTTAACCGACATGCTCGACTTCGACTCCGAAGACATCGACGGTATGGACACCGATGAAGGAGACGATGAAGAACCAGCGCCTATCAGGCCTTGGAAAGCCACCTCGTCATATGACATATACATGGTGGACACCCCAAAAGACGAAGATGGCGATGGAACAGCGGAGGATGACACCTCCAAGAAATAGCCTAAGCGCCGGCGTCAGCGGCGCCGCTCAAAATCCCGCCGAAACAAATAAGGTGATTCCAGCACGGGAGATAATAATACTCCGGAAAGTGCCGAAGAAAACCCCCTCCAGCCAGATTTAGCACAGGAGGATGGAGAAACCAGCCCTCATGAGAGAGCGGCAGACAGAGAGGTCGAGGACGATAATTATATGCCTCCCTCCGAAGACGAGCCAAGCCTCAACGACGACGAATTTGTCATGCCAGAGTATCCCATCGAGCAAGAGAGTTTTCAACGCAGGCTTATGGCCACGGCAAGAAGCCTCAAGAAAAAACAGCAACAGCTTAGAGCTGATCAAGATTTGCTAGTCGACAAATGGACTGAAGTCCTTGCGGCCGAAGAGCATAAACTCGAACGGCCCTCCAAGAGCTACCCAAAGCACAGGTTGCTACCCCGATTAGAGGAGGAAGCACTTGATGCAGCTGACCGGCCACCTCGTGGCCGCGACAAAGAGGCCTCTCGGCCCCCCACTCAAGCCGCACCCCATACCAAGGCACGGGAATATGCGCCGGACTTACAAGATATGTTGGAGGACAAGGCAAGGCAAACAAGATCGATCTACGGATCGCATGGGCGCCCCATGGCTCGAGACAGTAACCGTCACACCGGCCACAAATTCGGCATGGCCGAACACAGTAGACAAAGCTCATTGGAGCTACGTCGTGATATAGCCCAGTAGAGAGGCGCCGCACACCCACTATGCTTCACAGACGAAATAATGGATCATCAAATCCCCGAGGGTTTCAAACCCGTAAACATCGAATCATATGATGGCTGAACAGATCCTGCGGTATGGATCGAGGATTATCTCCTTCATATCCACATGGCCAGCGGCGATGATTTCCACACCATCAAATACCTGCCACTCAAGCTTAAAGGACCAGCTCGACATTGGCTTAACAGCTTGCCAACAGGATCAATCAGTTGTTGGGAGGACCTGGAAGCTGCATTCCTCGACATTTTCCAGGGCACTTATGTGCGACCCCCAGACGTCGATGACCTAAGTCACGTAATTCAGCAGCCAGAGGAATCGGCCAGGCAATTCTGGACACGGTTCCTAACAAAGAAAAATCAAATAGTCGACTGTCCGGACGCTGAGGCCCTAGCAGCCTTCAAGCACAATATCCGTGACGAGTGGCTTGCCCGGCACCTTGGACAGGAAAAGCCGAAGTCTATGGAAGCACTCACGACACTCATGACCCGCTTTTGCGCGGGAGAAGACAGCTGGCTTGCTCATAGCAACAATATGACCAAGAACCCTGGTAATTCGGATACCAGGGATAGTAGTGGCAGGTCGCGTCGCAATAAGCAGAAGCGCCACATTAACGGCGACAATGCTGAGGATACGGCAGTTAATGCCGGATTCAGAGGCTCTAAATCCGGTCAGCGGAAAAAACCAATCAAAAGAAATCCTAGGGGGCCGTCTAGTTTGGACCGTATACTCGACCGCTTGTGCCAGATACATGGCACCCCTGAAAAGCTGGCCAATCACACCAACAGGGATTGTTGGGTGTTCAAGCAGGCAGGCAAGTTAAATGCCGAAAATGAAGACAAGGGGCTGCATAGCGATGACGACGAGGAGCCCCGGCCGCCGACCAACAGTGGACAGAAGGGTTTCCCCCCACAAGTCCGGACGGTGAACATGATATACGCAACCCACGTCCCCAAAAGGGAGCGGACGCGCGCGTTAAGGGACATATGCGCGGTAGAGCCAGTCGCCCCAAAGTTCAACCCATGGTCCTCCTGCCCGATCACCTTTGATCAAAGGGACCATCCCACTAGCATCCGTCATGGCGGGTTCACCGCATTGGTTCTAGACCCAATTATTGACGAATTTCATCTCACTAGAGTCCTTATGGACGGCGGCGATAGCCTGAACCTGCTTTACCAGGATACAGTGTGGAAAATGGGCATAGATCCCTCGAGGATTAATCCCACCAAAACGACCTTTAAAGGCGTAATACCAGGTGTAGAGGCCAACTGTATAGGCTCAGTCACACTTGAAGTGGTCTTCGGATCTCCGGATAATTTCTGAAGCGAGGAGTTAATCTTCGACATAGTCCCATTCCGCAGTGGCTATCACGCACTGCTCGGGCGAACCGCATTCGCCAAGTTCAATGCGGTACCGCACTATGCATACCTTAAGCTCAAGATGCCAGGCCCTCGAGGAGTAATTACGGTCAATGGAAACACCGAACGCTCCCTCCGAACGGAGGAGCACACGGCAGCCCTTGCAGCGGAAGTACAAAGCAGCCTCTCCAGGAAGTTCTCTAGTCCGACCATTAAATGACCGGACACCGTCAAGCGCGCCCGGAGTAACCTACAACAAGACCGCCTGGCACGGTCCGAGCGGGCGTAGCAATGCGTCCCCAACCCCAGCCCTCGCAAAAATGTGACACCAGTACTTCGCGTACATAACTACGCTCTAGAAATACCATGGGTACAGGGGGAGGGGCACCATCACGGCACGCCCGAAACACGGCTTAAATCGCACCAGGGGCTACCGATTTTTAAATTTTCTCTTACTTTCATGACTTCACTCTTTGGAAGGCCTGTTCGGCAGTTCAATTGCCGCACAAACGATGTAAGAACCAGGGAAGCAGACAAGCCACGCCGCATTACGGAACTCCCAGGTGGTCTCTATCACGAGCAGTATACTGTTTCGCATACTATTCCGCAGCTTGCCCCTGGAACGGACATGTTACATAGTCCAACCTTTTGCTTATCACATTATTTGTATCGTTCTGCTTTGATCGCAGCCCTCTTTAATAAACAGTGCATAGCTTTTGTCTATTTTCGCATTACTCTTATATATATATATATATATATATATATATATATATATATATATATATATATATATATGTTCCTTAACGACATATTGCACCCGTACACTTTGGTACGGCCTAAATAGGCCATGGGCTTTAGTACCCCTCAATATGGTGTGAGAAGTCCGAACACTTTAACAAGTGCGGCACCCCGAACTTATAGCATTATATGCATCGGCTCCGAATCATGTCTTGGGTCAATAGTTGGGTTTTCCCGGCTCCTATGTTTTGGTGCCTTACGTTCCGCTATATCAGCTAAGGTAGCACTAGGAGAACCACTGCGATTGTGCCCCAGTTGAGCTGGGTCGAGCACCTCAGTGGAGAAAGCTAAAACTGATGGTCATGATGAAGCGAGAGCTGGTCGCTGTTCAAGAGGTTTTTCGAGTCCCTAACGACTTATGCCGCTTAGAGCAAGGAGCCGGCTCTGTCCGGCCAAGGCGTGGATAGCGCCTCAAACTCGATCTTCTGAATACCAGGGCCTTCGCCAAAATTTAAAATTATAGAATTCTATGGCTAAGTGAGAGTGTTCACGCATTATAGTCTGATTGCCTTGTTCGTTGGGCTGAGCGCCTCCCTCGAAGGACCCAAACATGGGGAAAAGAGCGCTCAGGTTTATCCCCGAACACCCCAGCACTAGCAGCACGGGGGCAGAAGCCGACGACTTGCCATCTCTCAGAATTAATAAACAGCCGCACAGAAGGTAATATTTTAAATTCCAACAGCATTGCTTAGCGCATATCAACAAGTTTTCAGCGCACAGGACAAAACGAGCAAGTTTCACTCAAAAATTACATCCCTAGAACATTCATCCACCACAAGGCAGGCACCCTTCAGAACATCCTTATAATAATTCTCGGGCTTGCGATGCTCTTTCCCCGGCGGTGGCCCATCCTTCACCAGCTTCTCAGCATCCAGCTTGCCCCAGTGCACCTTAGCACGGGCAAGGGCCCTACGTGCACCTTCAATGCAGACGGAGCGCTTGATGACTTCGAGCCTTTGACAGGCCTCCACCAGCCGCCGCACCAGCCCGAAATAACTCCCAGGCAGAGCCTCTCCAGGCCATAGCCGAACTATGAGGCCCTTCATGGCCTGTTCAGCCGCCTTGTGGAGCTCGACCAGTTGCTTCAGCTAGTCGCTCAGGGGCACGGGGTGTCCGGCCTCAGCATACTGAGACCAGAACACCTTCTCTGTCGAGCTGCCCTCCTCGGCTCGATAGAATGCGGCGGCATCGGACACACTCCGGGGAAGATCTGTGAACGCTCCTGGAGAGCTCGGATTCAGGTAAGTAGCAAGTAACTCACGTTTATATGTTTGCTTTGCATAAAGAATGCCTTACCCGCCACTATCTTCTTCACCTCATCCAACTCCTGGAGGATCTTCTGGGATTCGGCCTTGGCAGACTTGGAATTTTCAATAGCCACCGCGACCTCGGACGCTCGCGTCTCTGAGTCAAGCTCCAAACTCTCATGTTTTTCCATGAGAGCCTGGAGCTCTTGCCGCACCTTGCCAACCTCAGCCTCATACTTCTCCCGCTTGGTGCGCTCTGTGGCCGCCCTCTTCTCGGCCTCGACCAGCGCTTGCTTAAGGGTCGCCACCTCAGACGTGGCCCCTACAATAGCCATGATAATCCTGTCATTTTTTGCAATTGCACCTTTCTATATATATTTAAACAAGGTATTTCTTACCTTCATTGTCCTCGAGCTGCTTCTTGGCACGCCCGAGCTCTTGCTCGGACCGCTCGAGGTTCTGCTTTAGCGTGTCCACTTCCGCAGTCAGTGCGGCGGACGCAAGCAGAGAAGCCTGCATACGCATATTGACTCCTTTTTGTTAGACTCCTGCGAATTTTATTTGATCCTCTATTCGGCTTTTCTTCCCGAACGCCAAACAGAGCATCAGGGACTACTGTCTATGCGGTAATATTATTTACACATTCTTTACTTACCTCAAAGCCTATTAAAAGGCCAGTACAAGCTTCAGTCAGTCCGCTCTTGGCGGACTGAACCTTCTGAACCACCACACTCATAATGGTGCGGTGCTCCTCGTCGATGGAGGCGCCTTGGAGCGCCCCCAACAGATTGTCCGGCGCCTCCGGTTGGACGGGGGTCATCGGCACGGTGGGCTTGCTCCTCTTGGAAGGAGGTCCCTCGCCGGACTCTGGAACCTTTGAAGGTTCCGGAGCGGTGTCCGGCCTAGAGCCGGACTTGGAGCCCTGGGGGGTTTCATCCCCTTTACTACTGGAGTCCGGGAGGTCGCCTAGTGGCACCTCCAGGACCACCTCCTCCCGGCTTGGAACCTGTTGGGACAACACCTCGGTGTCGTCCGTAGGGCGGGGGGAGGAAGCCTTCGGAAGCGAGTTCACATCCGACGAGTCCAGTGAGCCGCTCGACGATGCGTCGAGCCGGTCTTTGGGTGGGCTGCATAAACATATTTGACATAAGGGAAAGTTGTGCAATAAACGAATACTATGAATTACTCTGGTATCTGGATACTTACGATTTAACCAGGGGCTTGACCCCTGGGCGGCCACTCCTCTCCGCCGTCGTCGGCGTCGGTGGAGTAGTCCGGAGGAAGGGTTTTCCCCTTCTTCGACCCTTCGGCCTCCCCAGCTGGGGCGGCCTTCCTTTTCTTCCCTTCCGCCGTTGGAGGGGGAGGGGTCTCTTCTTCCTCCTCCTCGTCTTCATGGGAGGAGTGCGTCTTAGAGTCGTCGGATGAGGGATCCGACACCTCCAGGTGTCGGGCACTCTTTCGAGTCCCCGTCGCCGTCTTCTTGGCCTTCTTCTCCGGCACCACATGGGGTGCCGGAACCAGCAGCTTCGCCAAGCGAGCGTCCGCTGGGCCTTCGGGCAAAGGAGCCAGACAGTTGATCTGTCCGGACATCTCCTGCCAATCCTGTCAAAGGTAAGGGAGCTTAGATCCCGCATGGAGTCAAACTATGAAAAACTGATACCCTGTAAAAGGAAAAAATAGCTTACCGCATGAGCGTGACGCTACATACTGAATCCGCGATCCTCGGTAGCGGATGAGGGGGCCTCAGCGCCCTTGAAAAGCACCTTCCAGGCATCTTCGTACGTCATGTCGAAGAGCCTGCTCAGAGTTCGGTGCCGCGCCGGGTCGAACTCCCACAGGTTGAAAGCCCGTTGTTGACACGGGAGGATCAGGCGGATGAGCATAACCTGGACTACGTTGACAAGTTTGAGCTTCCTGTCCACCAGGGTTTGGACACATGTTTGGAGTCCGGTCAACTCTCCTTTTTTACCCCACGATAGGCCCATCTCCTTCGAGGAGGTGAGCCACGTAGGGGGTCCGGATCGAAACTCGGGGGCTGCGAGCCTGCGACCCATTCGGGGTCGCGCGGCTCGGTGATGTAAAACCACCCCGATTGCCACCCCTTCAGGGTCTCCACAAAGGAGCCCTCGAGCCATAAGACGTTGGGCATTTCTCCCACCATGGCGCCTCCGCACTCCGCCTGGTTGCCGTGCACCACCTTCGGCTTGACATTGAAAGTCTTGAGCCATAGGCCGAAATGGGGGCGGATGTGGAGGAAAGCCTCGCACACGATGATAAACGCCGAGATGTTGAGGAAAAAGTTCGGGCCAGATCGTGGAAATCCAGGCCATAGTAGAACATGAGCCCTCGGACAAATGGATGGAGAGGGAAGCCTAGTCTGTGGAGGAAATGCGGGAGGAACACCACCCTCTCATGGGGCCTAGGGGTGGGGATGAGCTTCCCCTTTTCGGGAAGCCGGTACGCGATGTCGGTAGATAAGTATCCGGCCTTCCTCAGTTTTTTGATGTGTCCCTCCGTGACGGAGGAGACCATCCACTTGCCTCCCCCTCCGGACATGGCTGGAGAAGGTTGAGGTCGGGATTGCGGACTTGGGCGCTGGAGCTCGAGTGTGCGAGAATGGATAAGCAAGGGAGGAAGAAGGCGTAGGTGAAAAGGTGGATCCTTATCCCCTTATATGGGTGGACGCAACTACGTGTCCCCACCAGCCTGGTAAAACTCACTTATCTCCAAGCACCATAATCAATGGCACGGTTGGGTTACCCACGTCCGTATTGATGAGAATCCCGGAATAAGGGGACACGATCTCTGCTTTAACAAGACATGCCGAGCAAACCGCCTCGCATGACGCGCTAAGGTGGGATAATAAAACGACTCGGATAAAGGCTTGGCCGTGGTGTGTCACACTACGGAATACGTCAGTAGATTAGATTTGTGTAAATATTATTCTCTCTATGGCAATATGTGGAAACTTATTTTGCAGAGCGGGACACTATCTTTGTGTTCAAAATCTTCTATGAAGTACTTGGAGGAGGAACCCGCCTTGCAATGCCGAAGACAATCTGCGTGCCGGACTCGTCGTCATTGAAGCCTGGTTCAGGGGCTACTAAGGGAGTCCTGGATTAGGGGGTGTTCGGATAGCCGGACTATACCTTCAGCCGGACTCCTGGACTATGAAGATACGAGATTGAAGACTTCGTCCCGTGTCCGGAAGGGACTTTCCTTGGCATTGAAAGCAAGCTTGGCGATACGGATATGTAGATCTCCTGCCATTGTAACCGACTTTGTGTAACCCTAACCCTCTCCGGTGTCTATATAAACCGGAGGGTTTTAGTCCGTAGGACAACATACCCAACAACAATCATACCATAGGCTAGCTTCTAGGGTTTAGCCTCTCCGATCTCGCGGTAGATCTACTCTTGTACTACCCATATCATCAATATTAATCAAGCAGGACGTAGGGTTTTACCTCCATCGAGAGGGCCCGAACCTGGGTAAAACTTCGTGTCCCTTGCCTCCTGTTACCATCCGGCCTAGACGCACAGTTCGGGACCCCCTACCCGAGATCCGCTGGTTTTGACACTGACAACCACCATTAGTCAGGATAACTTGTACTAGATGTTCCCCTTTGAAATGGCCAATTGTTGGCTCCTTCCCACTCATTATTTGGGGAGAGGCCCAGGGCCCCTATAAATAGAGCTAGCCACCACAGAGGAGAGACATCTAGAGATCCCCAGAGACATCTAGACACCCCAAGAACATCGAGAGATCTGGTAGAAACCCTAGTAGAGAGAGAGAGGCGATGAACTCGCCCTAGCAGTTCATTGCACCAACTCAAGAACACCTCTCATGAGGCTATTCTTCCCTTGTACTGTCCATCATCAGCCCTAGAGGCAATCCACCACACCACACACTGGAGTAGGGTATTACACCACAACGGTGGCCCAAACCAGTATAAACCTCGTGTCTCTTGCGTTGTTCACCATTTTCATCTTAGTTCGCACGAGAGGATCAGACGTAGATCGGTAGGGGAGAGATCTCCGTGCGCACCCCAGTGTTCGAACCTCAAGAGTCTGCCGGAACCCCAAACCCGACATTTGGCGTGCCAGGTAGGGGTGCGCCGGAGTCCTCCTTCCTGACGACCCGCTCTCCCCCGACATCGCATCCCGCCCTCATGGCGGACAACGCGCCGCCCGCTTCAGCAACGGATGCCGATACTGGGGCCAGGGGGCTCCGGGCCTTGGCCCCCACCTTGCGGCAAGTGCAGTGACCGCGCGAGTTCACGCCCGTGATGTCGCCGCGCTACGACGGCGCGGCGGACCCGATGATTTTCCTGCTGGCGTACGAGGAGGCCGTCCTCGGAGCCGGGGGCGACGATCGGGTGATGGCCAACTGGTTACCCATGGCCCTCACCGGCGTCCCGCACGCGTGGCTCCTCGACCTGCCGACGGCCTTTGTCACCTCCTGGGAGGAGCTGCGCGACCTCTTCCTCACCCGTTTCGCTGCACCAGCGCCGCCCGTCGTCGCAGCT
The DNA here is from genome assembly GCA_034509565.1 of Triticum monococcum. NCBI lineage: Eukaryota > Viridiplantae > Streptophyta > Magnoliopsida > Poales > Poaceae > Triticum > Triticum monococcum. The sequence continues at coordinate 760,570,122 of CM067842.1, forward strand.
TTCCTAGGTGGCTCCCAGGCACCGCCCTCGAGCCATCACATCAAGTCGTTCACCTGTCGGATCAGCACCGCCTCCAAGCGCTGAGAACCCCCCCCCCCCGGGCTAGTTGGCTCCCGAGGCCGATCTAACCTTCGACTCGGAGGACCACCCCTTCAACCCCATTGGTTCGTGCGCGCTCCCGATGCTATGCACCCCTACCATCTGCCAAGTGGTTGTCACCAGGATCCTCATCAACAGTGGTGCCGGCCTCAACGTGCTCTCGATGGAGGCCTTCAGCCTCCTCCACGTACCGCTGGAGCGGCTCCGACCCAGCAGGCCTTTCTCGGGCGTCGGAGCCGGTTCCACCGCCTCCTTGGGGCAAGTCCGCCTTCTAGTGACCTTCGGCACCTGCGACAACTTCCACACGGAGCTGATCAACTTCGACGTCGCCCCCATCGGCCTCCCCTACAACGCCATCCTCAGCTATCCGGCCCTGGCTCAGTTCATGGCAGCAACTCACCTGGCGTACAACCTCATGAAGATGCCTGGGAGCAGCGACTTCCTCACCGTGTCAGGAGACACAAAGGATGCGTTGCAGGTGCTCCAGCTTGTTTTCAGGGCGGCCGCGGTGGCGCAACCCACTAGCACCGACGCCCTCGAACCCAAGGGGGATGTGCCGGCTAAAAAGAAGCAGCTGTTCACCCAAGACAAGGCCAAAACCAAGCCGGTACCAGTCGACGTGGACGGGTCCGCTAGTGCCACCTTCAGCATAAGGGCCAACCTCGAGCCCGAGCAAGAGAAAGCCCTGATCGGTTTCCTGCGTGCGAACAAGAAGGTGTTCGCGTGGGAACCTGATCAGTTAGCAGGGGTCCCAAGGGAAGTGATTGAGCATCACCTCAACGTGTGCCCCAATGTGCGCCCCGTGAAGCAAAAGGCAAGGCGGCAGTCTACCGAGAAACAAGCTTTCATCGTCCAAGAGACCCGGAAGCTAGAGGCGGCAGGAGTTATCCGCGAGGTCCGCTACCCTGATTGGTTGGCTAATCCGGTTGTTGTGCCGAAAAAGGGAGGAAAGGAGTGCATGTGCGTCGAATTCACCAATCTCAACAAGGCCTGCCCGCGGGATCCATTTCCGCTCCCCCGCATTGACTAGATAGTCGACTCCACCGCAGGGTGTGACCTATTGTGCTTCCTAGATGCCTTCTCGGGCTATCACCAGATCAAGATGGCGATAGAAGACGTGAAGAAGACGGCCTTCCTGACCCCATGTGGAGTGTACTGCTATACTTGCATGCCGTTTGGGTTGCGCAACAAAGGCGCGACCTTTCAGCGGCTGATGCACATCGCCTTAGGCTGGCAGCTTGGGAGGAACGCAGAAGCTTACGTCCATGACATTGTGGTGAAGTCTCGTGAGGCAAGGATCCTGATATAGGACCTGGAAGAAACCTTCGCGAGCCTCAACGAGGTGGACCTACGGCTCAACCCGGAGAAGTGCGTGTTTGGAGTCCCCTCAGGAAAGCTCCTGGGTTTCCTTGTATCCCACAGGGGCATCGAGGCAAACCCGGAGAAGATCAAGGCAGTCGAAGACATGAGCCCACCAAGGACACTCAGAGAATTGCAGAAGCTCACGGGGAATGTAACTGCGCTGGGGCGTTTCATCTCCAAGCTGGGGGAACGAGCGCTGCCCTTCTTCAAACTGATGAAGAAAAGGGCCTCTTCGAGTGGACTGAAGAGGCTGACAAGGCATTCCAAGACCTCAAGAGGTACCTTCCAGTCCACCAGTGACGGTAGCTCCGCGTCCTCGGGAGCCCCTGGTGCTCTACCTCACGGCCACCCCCTACTCCGCTAGCACAGCCCTGGTAGCGGTCAGGGGGGAGCGCTATGCCAAGGCTGCATCAACCGTCCGAACTGAAGCAAAACAGAGCCAGGAGGGCCTCGCGAAGGCCGCAACTGCAGCCGGAAAGGAACAGCCGCGGCAGAAGAACGCACCTGGAGCAGGAGAGGCCCCCTCAGGTGACCAAGCACTGGGAGCTCCGTCGTTTCAAGAGACGCCTCGATCTCTGGAGGACACAAGCAGTGCCAGCACCCTCAACCTCATCGAGCACCCCGTGTATTTCGTCAACACAGTGCTACGGGAAGCGAGGGCGCGGTACCCCATGCCTCAAAAGCTCCTCCTCGCGCTATTGGTGGCCTCACGCAAGCTGCAGCACTACTTCCAAGGCCACCCCATCAAGGTCGTCTCGACATACCCCTTAGAGAGGGTACTCAGGAGCCCCAACTCGGCTAGAAGGGTTGCTGAATGGAACATCGAGCTGCAGGCATTTCAGCTAGAATTCAGTATGACTAGAGTCATCAAGGGAGCCGTGTTAGCAGATTTCGTGGCAGAATGGGCAGAAGCGCCGGGTCTCGAGGCAGGCGAAGACCGGTCACTTTCCCTGGGAAGTGAAGCACCGGATGGCTGGGTCATGTACTTTGATGGGGCGTTCTCCCGACACGGTGAGGGAGCTGGCGCAGTGCTCGTATCTCCTACCCAGGACAAACTCTACTACGCCGTGCAACTTTGCTTCCAGCACGGAGAAAAGGTCTCTAACAACATAGCGGAGTACGAAGGCCCAATAGCCGGCTTGAAGGCCGCAGCTTCCTTAGGGGTGAAGCACCTCATCATCAAGGGCGATTCACAGCTCCTCGTCAACTTCTCCAATAAGATATATGAGCCAAAGGACGAGCACATGGAGGCCTACCTCGCTGAGGTCTGCAAGATGGAGAAACAGTTCTGGGGACTGGAGTTGCAGCATGTGCCTCGCGGCACCAATCAGGAGGCTGACGACATTGCCAGGAGGGCATCTAGGTGGCTTCCTCAGGAGCCCGACGTCTTTGAGGAGTGGCTCTTCAAACCCTCGGCGGTGCCGTCTCTGTCCAGCATGGCACAACCGAGGGAGGATCTCCCTCAGCCGCCTGCCTCGGGAGCTCCGGTCTGCGGCCCGGCATCAGGGGCACGCCTGCTCCTGGCGTTGGAGCCTCGGGAGGGATGTTGGATCCCAGAGCTCAAGGACTACCTGATGCAAGGGATTCTGCCAGGGAACGAGGAGGAGGCGGAGCGTGTGCCACGGCAGACCACGGCTTATTGCACCCAGGATGGCGAGCTCTACAGGAAGCGGCCAAATGACGTGTCCCTACGTTGCATTTCCAGGGAGCAAGGAAAGGAACTGCTGGCGGACATACACAGTGGAGACTGCGGGCACCACTCGTCGTCACGAACCCTCGTCGGCAAGGTGTTCGCAGCGGGTTCTACTGGCCCATAGCACTCAGCGACGCCGTTGAGCTGGTGAAGGTTTGCGAGGCCTGCCGATTTCACGCTAAACAGATCCATCAGCCTGCGGGGGGTCTGCAGACCATACCCCTCTCCTGGTCGTTCACAGTTTGGGGGTTGGACATTCTGGGCCCGTTCCCTCGGGCGCCAGGGGGCTATCGCTACCTCTACGTCACTGTGGACAAGTTCACCAAATGGGTCGAGGTGGAAGCTGTCCGCACAATCCCGGCAGGCTTGGCAGTCAAGTTCATCAAGGGTCTCGTGAGCCGGTTTGGGGTGCCTAACCGCATCATCACTGACAACGGTTCGCATTTCACCAGTAATCTCTTCAAAACGTACTGTGCTAACCTTGGAACACAGATATGCTACGCTTTGGTGGCACACCCCCGGAGCAATTGCCAGGCTGAACGAGCCAACGCGGAGGTCTTGAGGGGCCACAAGGCCAGGACCTTCAAGAAGAAGCTGGAGGCCTATGGTAGGGGCTGGCACGACGAGCTCCAGTCTGTGCTATGGTCAATCTACATGACAGCGACCAAGCCGACTGGCGAGACCCCGTTCTTCCTCGTCTACGGAGCGGAGGCCGTTCTTCCTCACGAGGTCAGACGTCGCTCCGCACGGGTCCTGGCATTCGACGAGGCTCAGCAGGACGCCCTTCGGGGGACGGATCTCGTGCTGGGGGAGGAACGCCATCGGGAAGCCAAACTGTGAGCGACAAGGTATCAACAGGCGCTACGACGATACCACAGCCGCAACATCCGCCCCAGGACCCTTGAGGTAGGGGATCTCGTGCTCAGAAGGGTTCTCTCCAGGGAGGGGCTGCACAAGCTCTCTCCCATGTGGGAGGGCCTGTTCAAGGTTGTTCATGTTTCCAGGCCTGGCTCCGCACGCTTGGAGACTCCGGAGGGAGTACCCATCCAGAACCCATGGAACATTCAACATCTGCGGAGTTCTACCCCTGAGTGAAGCCGCTGCGTTTTGGAAAAGGCCCGGTGCCTGTGAAGAAGGCGAATGCCTGTGAAGCCGTTGCGTTTTGGAAAAGGCCCGGTGCCTGTGAAGAAGGCGAATGCCTGTGAAGCCGCTGCGTTTTGGAAAAGGCCCGGTGCCTGTGAAGAAGGTGAATGCATGTGAAGCCGCTGCGTTTGGGAAAAGGCCCGGTGCCTGTGAAGAAGGTGAATGCCTGTGAAGCTGCTGCGTTTTGAAAAAGGCATGGTGCCTGTGAAGAAGGCGAATGCCTGTGAAGCTGTCGCAATTCAAGAAAGGCCCGGTGCCTATGAAGAAGGCCAACGCCTGTGAAGCTCGCCGCCCGTGACACTCTCACCTAACAATGAGTGGGGTTGTACACGCCCCGGAGTCTCCGGAGTGCCGCCCTCGGGCCTCGAGGGCTCCCGCCCACGCCCAGTGGAAGCACTTAGCTCCGCGCTGGTGAGAAGACATCGAAGACTAGAATAGGCACCGGACGCGGCTTTCCCATTTGCTTTCTGGAGTTGGGTTGTTCATTCCCGTTTGAAGGTTTTATTGGAGTTGCACGTTCCTGGCTTGTGGCTCTTTGTCTTTCTCGCTCACTCACCTCGTTTTCTCTCGCGAAGTCTCGCGAGGGAGGATCGCGGGCGCCCTCGCGAGTGTTTTCTACCCCGATCGCTTGGAGCTTTCCTTTCCGAGTCCTCTGCGGGAGCACCCCTCCCAGTCCGTGCCCCATGGGCATCGCGACACGAGCGCAGGACCTGGGTCGATCGCCCCCATAGCTAAGACCATAAGTTACCCCTCCTACTGATCCTTGCAGGACACGAAGCGCGCGAGGAGGCCACGGCCTCGGGAGACGAGGACCGTGCCAAGCCCCACTGAGCTAAAGTAGTTCCCGCACATGGGAGCGCGGCACGAGAACACGGTGCAGAAATAGCGGAAACGGCGCGATGGTTAAACAGCAACAGTTCTAATACGCCCCCGCGGGGCCCTACATTACTTACTATTTTTGCGCAGGATAAGAAAGAAAACAAAATGGGCGCGATTCGTCCTGCGCCAACCCACAGCGAAGGCTCGAGCTGCTCCTGGGACTCAGGCGGATCCCTCCTCTCGCTTCACCGGGGCGCGACGGCGGGCTGACCCGCTACCTTCACCCAAGCGGGCGCGACGGCGAGGAGGCTGGTCGCGGCCACCGCTGGAGGAGCTGCTGCCTGAGAGGGGGTTGCTGAAGCTCGGCGGACCCCGAGCACCGCCGCCTATACGCCAGTCGCCATCTTCATCCTAGTCAGAACCAGGGCTGGGCAGGCGGCCGCGGTCGTCGTCTTCAGGGCAACACCCGGCACGGCGACCGTCTTCCCCGAACACCCTCACGTAGAGGGTGGCGTCGCCATCAAACTTGAAGTACAGGGTGCACCACCAGCTTAGGCCACGCGCGCGGGCAAACATTTGCCAGCCGCGTGTCAGAGCCCCATTTCCAGAAACGGAGACCTCCAGCGATGCCCAGGAGGCCCTGCTGCAGCATCCGTCTGCCTGGAGCCAGAAACCGCACTGGGCGCTGGCCGGCAGCTCATCTACGAAAAAACGGGGGAGCTGGAGCCTGGTGCTGGATGGGTCTGCCGACCACACGACGAACTCCGGCAGCACCTCCATGGAGCGAAAGCATGGCCTAGGGGGGCGCACACCCACGGCGTGCCCCCCGTCGGCAACCTGGCGCTCACCACCGCGCCGGGAACCGCCTCCATGGCCGCGGGAGGCCACCACGGGGACTGTGGTATACTTGCGAGGGCGGCCTCAGCCGTGCTTGGCCAGGGGGGAGTTAGGCCCAGCCTCGGGGGCCTTCCCTTTCTCCGCGGCCGAGAATCTCTTTGGAGCCATGGGAGCGACGGGTAATCGAGAAGAAGGAAAGGAGCAGCAAGGAGGGACGGGCCGAAGGGGGTCACCCAGCCCCGTACTTATAGCCGGAGGAGGCCAACCGCCGTGCACCACGATCGCGGGTAATCATCACCGGTTTCTCTACATGCGGGGACTTATCAAGTGATGCGGTCGCCGAGGCATCGCGGGGAAGCGCAGTCGCCCATGTCCAATCAATTGCCATGCGGCGCCCAAGGCCGCAGGCTGTTAGGGCCCGCGGCGCTTCATGCTTGCCCCTTCGCTTGTCTGCTAAGCCGAGCCTGCGCGCGCCTTGGGCCCGGGGGCTACTGTCGGCATTCTGGGAATGGGGGTCCCCAGACTTGCCTGCCTGTGGCCTACGGCGTGGCTCAAGCGGGGGCCCAGCGCGGCCCACCTTCATCAGCTCAAGCTCAAAGACCCTCGCGAGGGGCCAAGCCTCGCGGGGCGGGCGACAGGAAGCTTCCCCAAAGGCAGCCTCATCAGGCAGGCTCATGAGGGGGCGGAGAGATCAAGGCAGGGGTACCTCACGAGGAACCCATGACGCAAGCCATGACGATCGAGACCAGGCGGGTGCCGGCCTGCGCAGTGTCCTTGTTTCCCCTTTGGTGCAAAGGGGGCAAGCACAGGCCAAGGCATCAGGCAAAGGTTACCATTCCGGTGCAACGAGACCAAGACCAGCCGGACGACAGGACGGAGGTCACCGTGGAGCCCAAGACGGCGTCATTGCCAGTGCTTTTGGCAGCCGAAGACCACCTTTGGTTAGGATAACTTGTACTAGATGTTCCCTTCGAAATGGCCAATTGTTGGCGCCCTTCCCGCTCATTATTTGGGGAGAGGCCCAGGGCCTCTATAAATAGAGCTAGCCACCACAGAGGAGAGACATCTAGAGATCCCCGGAGACATCTAGACACCCCAAGAACATCAAGAGATCTGGTAGAACCCTAGCAGAGAGAGAGAGAGAGGCGATGAACTCACTGTAGCAGTTCATTGCACCAACTCAAGAACACCTCTCGCGAGGCTGTTCTTCCCTTGTACTGTCCATCATCAGCCCCAGAGGCAGTCCACCACACCACACACTGGAGTAGGGTATTACACCACAACGGTGGCCCGAACCAGTATAAACCTCGTGTCTCTTGTGTTGTTCATCATTTTCATCTTAGTTCGCACAAGAGGATCAGATGTAGATCGGTAGGGGAGAGATCTCCGCATGCACCCTAGTGTTCGAACCTCAAGGGTCTGCCGGAACCCCAAACCCGACACGGCCCACCAGCTTTTGACCAACTCAAATGGGCCGGCCTTTTCACAGGAATGGGCCACTGTTGGGCCGTGCCACGTGTCGATGTATCATAGGCGCCTTCTGTCCAGTGAGTGGATGACATCTGTCCCAACGATGAGCCGACACGTGTTTCCTCTAGCCAATGATGATTTTACACGTGGAAAATCCCCATTGGTCGGGGCTGTTAACGGGTTATCGGATCCAAAACCCGACCCGATAGCTTAACGGCATTCCGTTATGGTGGATGCCACATGTCAGTCACCCTTGACGAAAGCATTTCTGTGACGCGCGATTTATTGTCATGGAAGTGGACACTTCTGTGATGATAATTTTGGTCATGTCATGGAACACTTCTACGACAGCACAGGTATGAGTATCTTGATTCTGTCATAAATTTGTCATGGATGTACATGCATGACAAAAAAAGCGACCTACTGTGACAAACATGTATCATCACAGAAGTGTATTTTTTTTGTAGTGCCTACCCAAACAATGTTGACAATCCCAGTATTTGACTGCCTGATAACCCACAAGTATAGGGGATCGCAACATATTTCAAGGGTAGAGTATTCAACCCAAATTTATTGATTCGACACAAGGGGAGCCAAAGAATATTCTCAAGTATTAGTAGTTGAGTTGTCAATTCAACCACACCTAGATAACTTAGTATCTGCAGCAAAGTATTTAGTAGCAAAGTAGTATGGAAGTAACGGTAATGATAGCAAAAGTAATATTTTTGGGTTTTGTAGTGATTGTAACAGTAGCAACGGTAAAGTAAATAAGTGGAGAACAATATGTGAAAAGCTCGTAGGCATTGGATCGGTGATGGAAAATTATGTCAGATGTGGTTCACATGTAACAATCATAACATAGGGTGACACAGAACTAGCTCCAATTCATCAATGTAATGTAGGCATGTATTCCGAATATAGTCATACGTGCTTATGGAAAAGAACTTGCATGACGTCTTTTATCCTACCCTCCCGTGTCAGCGGGGTCCTAGCAGAAACTAAGGGATATTAAGGCCTCCTTTTAATAGAGTACCGGACCCAAGCATTAACACATAGTGAATACATGAACTCCTCAAACTATGGTCATCACCGGGAGTGGTCCCGATTATTGTCACTTCGGGGTTGCCGGATCATAACACATAGTAGGTGACTACGGAATTGCAAGATAGGATCAAGAACTCACATATATTCATGAAAACAAAATAGGTTCAGATCTGAAATCATGGCACTCGGGCCCTAGTGACAAGCATTATGCATAGCAAAGTCATAGCAACATCAATCTCAGAACATAGTGGATACTAGGGATCAAACCCTAACAAAACTAACTTGATTACATGATAAATCTCATCCAACCCATCACCGTCCAGCAAGCCTACGATGGAATTACTCAAGCACGGCGGTGAGCATCATGAAACTGGTGATGTAGGATGGTTGATGATGACGATGGCGACTGAGGGAGTCCTGGATTAGGGGGTGTTCGGATAGCCAGACTATACCTTCAGCCGAACTCCTGGACTATGAAGATACAAGATTGAAGACTTCGTCCCGTGTCCGGGAGGGACTTTCCTTGGCGTGGAAGGCAAGCTTGGCGATACGGATATGTAGATCTCCTACCATTGCAACCGACTCTATGTAACCCTAACCCTATCCGGTGTCTATATAAACCAGAGGGTTTTAGTCTGTAGGACAACGTACACATCAACAATCATACAATAGGCTAGCTTCTAGGGTTTAACCTCTTCGATCTCGTGGTAGATCTACTCTTGTACTACCCATATCATCAATATTAATCAAGCAGGACGTAGGGTTTTACCTCCATCGAGAGGGCCCGAACCTGGGTAAAATTTCGTGACCCTTGCCTCCTGTTACCATCCGGCCTAGACGCACAGTTCGGGACCCCCTACCCGAGATCCGCCGGTTTTGACACCAACATTGGTGCTTTCATTGAGAGTTCCTCTGTGTTGTCGCCGTCAGGCTTGAGGGCTCCTACGATCATCGATAGCGATGCAGTCCAGGGTCAGACGTTCCTCCCCGGACAGATCTTCGTCTTCAGCGGCTTCGCACTGCGGGCCAATTCGCTTGGCCGTCTGGAGCAGATCGAAAGCTACGCCCCTGGCCGTCAGGTCAGATTTGGAAGTTTAAACTACACGGCTGACGTCCGCGGGGACTTGATCTTCGACGGATTCGAGCCACTGCCGAGCACGCCGCACTGTCACGACGAGCATGATCTAGCTCTACCGCCGAACAGTGCCCTGGATGCCGCACCCGCATCGGCTCCGACCCTTAATTCAGAGCCAACTGCGCCGATCGAGGATGGGCGGTTGGACGCCACCCCGGGGACTGCAACCCCAACGGCGGTTGAGCCGAACACCAGCCCCGTACTCTGCGAGACTCGTGACTCCAAGGAGCCGGACTCCGAACCCTCCGCGCCCCTGCCGATCGAATCCGATTGGGCGCCGATCATGGAGTTCACTACTGCAGACATCTTTCAGCACTCGCCTTTCAGCGATATCCTGAAGTCACTGAAGTCTCTCTCTTTATCAGGAGAGCCCTGGCCGGACTACGGTCAGCAAGGTTGGGCTATGAACGATGAAGAAATTCAAAGCCCACCCACCACCCACTTTGTAGCCACTATCGACGACTTAACCGACATGCTCGACTTCGACTCCGAAGACATCGACGGTATGGACGCCGATGAAGGAGATGATGAAGAACCAGCGCCTACTAGGCCCTGGAAAGCCACCTCGTCATATGACATATACATGGTGGACACCCCAAAAGAGGGAGATGGCGATGGAACAGCGGAGGATGACCCCTCCAAGAAACAGCCTAAGCGTCAGCGTTAGCGGCGCTACTCAAAATCCCACCAAAACAAATACGGTGATTCTAGCACGGGAGATAATAATACTCCGGAAAGTGCCGAAGAAAACCCCCTCCAGCAAGACTTAGCACAGGAGGATGGAGAAACCAGCCCTCATGAGAGAGCGGCAGACAGAGAGGTCGAGGACGATAATTATATGCCTCCCTCCGAGGACGAGGCAAGCCTCGACGACGACGAATTCGTCATGCCAGAGGATCCCGTCGAGCAAGAGCATTTTCAAAGCAGGCTTATGGCCACGGCAAGAAGCCTCAAGAAAAAACAGCAACAGCTTAGAGCAGATCAAGATTTGCTGGTCGACAAATGGACTGAAGTCCTTGCAGCCGAAGAGCATAAACTCGAACGCCCCTCCAAGAGCTACCCAAAGCGCAGGTTGCTACCCCGATTAGAGGAGGAAGCACTTGATGCAGCCGACCGGCCACCTCGTGGCCACTACAGAGAGGCCTCCCGGCCCTCCACTCAAGCAGCACCCCGTACCAAGGCACGGGAATATGCGCCGGACTTACAAGACATGTTGGAGGACAAGGCAAGGCAAACACGCTCGATCTACGGATCGCGTGGGCGCCCCACGGCTCGAGACGGTAACCGTCACGCCGGCCACAAATTCGGCAGGGCCGAACACAGCTCATTGGAGCTACGTCATGATATCGCCCAGTACAGAGGCGCCGCACACCCACTATGCTTTACAAACAAAATAATGGATCATCAAATCCCCGAGGGTTTCAAACCCGTAAACATCGAATCATATAATGGCACAACAGATCCTGCGGTATGGATCGAGGATTATCTCCTTCATATCCACATGGCCCGCGGCGACGATTTCCACGCCATCAAATACCTCCCGCTCAAGCTTAAAGGACCAGCTCGGCATTGGCTTAACATCTTGCCAACAGGATCAATCAGTTGTTGGGAGGACCTAGAAGCCGCATTCCTTGACAATTTCCAGGGCACTTATGTGCGACCCCCAGACGCCGATGACCTAAGTCACGTAATTCAGCAGCCAGAGGAATCGGCCAGGCAATTCTGGACACGGTTCCTAACAAAGAAAAATCAAATAGTCGACTATCCGGATGCTGAGGCCCTAGCAGCCTTCAAGCACAATATCCGTGATGAGTGGCTGGCCCGGCACCTTGGACAGGAAAAGCCGAAATCTATGGCAGCACTCACGACACTCATGACCCGCTTTTGCGCGGGAGAAGATAGCTCGCTTGCTCATAGCAACAATATGACCAAGAACCCTGGTAATTCGGACACCAGGGACAGTAGTGGCAGGTCGCGTCGCAACAAGCAGAAGCGCCGCATTAACAGCGACAATGCTAAGGATACGGCAGTTAATGCCGGATTCAGAGGCTCCAAATCCGGTCAACGGAAAAATCCATTCAAAAGGAATCCTAGGGGCCCGTCCAGTTTGGACCGAATACTCGACCGCTTTTGCCAGATACATGGCACCCCCGAAAAGCCGGCCAATCACACCAACAGGGATCGTTGGGTGTTCAAGCAGGCAGGCAAGTTAAACACCGAAAATGAAGACAAGGGGCTGCATAGAGATGACGACGAGGAGCCCTGGCCGCCGAACAACAGTGGACAGAAGGGTTTTCCCCCACAAGTGCGGACGATGAACATGATATACGCAACCCACGTCCCCAAAAGGGAGCGGAGGCGCGCGTTAAGGGACGTATATGCGGTAGAGCCAGTCGCCCCAAAGTTCAACCCATGGTCCTCCTGCCCGATCATTTTTGATCGAAGGAACCATCCCACTAGCATCTGTCATGGCGGATTCGCCGCATTCGTCCTAGACCCAATTATTGATGGATTTCATCTCACTAGAGTCCTTATGGACGACGGCGGCAGCCTGAACCTGCTTTACCAGGATACAGTGCGGAAAATGGGCATAGATCCCTCGAGGATTAAGCCCACCAAAACGACCTTTAAAGGTGTAATACCAGGTGTAGAGGCCAACTGTACAGGCTCAGTCACACTTGAAGTGGTCTTCAGATCTCCGGATAATTTCCGAAGCGAGGAGTTAATCTTCGACATAGTCCCGTTTCGCAGTGGTTATCACGCACTGCTCGGGCGAACCGCATTCGCTAAGTTCAATGCGGTACCACACTACGCATACCTTAAGATCAAGATGCCAGGCCCTCGAGGAGTAATTACGGTCAATGGAAACACCGAACGCTCCCTCCAAACGGAGGAGCACACGGTGGCCCTTGCAGCGGAAATACAAAGCAGCCTCTCCAGGCAGTTCTCCAGTCCGGCCACTAAACAACTGGACACCGTCAAGCGCGCCCATAGTAACCTACAACAAGACCACCTGGCACGATCCGAGCAGGCGTAGCAATGCGGCCCCAACCCCAACCCTCGCAAAAAGGCAACGCCAGTACTTCGCATACATAACTGCGCTCTAGAGATACCATGGGTACAGGGGGAGGGGCACCATCACGGCACGCCCAAAAATACGGCTTAAACCGTACCAGGGGCTGCCGATTTTTTTAATTTTCTCTTACTTTCAGGACTCCATCCTTCGGAAGGCCTGTTCGGCAGTTCAATTGCCACACAAACAATGCAAGAACCAAGGAAGCAGACAAGCCACGCCGCAGTACGGAACTCCTAGGTGGTCTCTATCACGAGCAGTATACCTGTTCCGCATACTATTCCGCAGCTTGCCCCTGGAACGGACATGTTAGCTAGTCCAACCTTCCACTTATCGCATTATTTGTATCGTTCTGCTTTGATCGCAGCCCTATTTAATAAACAATGCATAGCTTTCGTCTATTTTTGCATTACCTTTTTTCTTTATATATGTTCCTTAACGACATGTTGCACCCGTACATGTTGGTACGGCCAAAATACGCCAGGGGCTTTAGTACCCCTCAATATGGTGTGAGAAGTCCGAACATTTTAACAAGTGCGGCACCCCAAACTTATAGCATTATATGCATCGGCTCCGAATCATGTCTTGGGTCAATAGTTGGGTTTTCCCGGCTCCTATGTTTTGGTGCCTTATGTTCTGCTATATCGGCTAAGGTAGCACTAGGAGAACCACTGCGATTGTGCCCCAGTTGAGCTGGGTCGAGCACCTCAGTGGACAAAGCTAAAATTGACTGTCATGATGAAGCGAGAGCTGGTTGCTATTCGAGAGGTTTTTCGAGTCCCTAAAGACTTATGCTGCTTAGGGCGAGGAGCCGGCTCTGTCCGGCCAAGGCGTGGATAGCGCCCCAAACTCGGTCTTCCGAATACCAGGGGCTTTGCCGTAATTTAAAATTATAGAATTTTATGGCTAAGTGAGAGTGTTCATGCATTATAGTCCGATTGCCTTGTTCGTTGGGCTGAGCGCCTCCCTCGAAGGACCCAAACATGGGAAAAAGAGCACTCAGGTTTATCCCCGAACACCCCAGCACTAGCAGCACGGGGGCAGAAGCCGACAACTCGCCATCTCTTAGAATTGATAAACAGCCGCACAGAAGGTAATATTTTAAATTCCAACAGCATTGCTTAGCGCATATAAACAAGTTTTCAGCGCAGAGGACAAAACGAGCAAGTTTCACTCAAAAATTACATCCCTAGAACATTCATCCGCCACAAGGCAGGCACCCTTCAGAACATCCTTATAGTAATTCTCGGGCTTGCGATGCTCTTTCCTCGGCGGTGGCCCGTCCTTCACCAGCTTCTCAGCATCCAGCTTGCCCCAGTGCACCTTAGCACGGGCAAAGGCCCTACGGGCACCTTCAATGCAGACGGAGCACTTGATGACTTCGAGCCTTGGACAGGCCTCCACCAACCGCTGCACCAGCCCGAAATAGCTCCCAGGCAGAGCCCCTCCAGGCCACAGCCGAACAATGAGGCCCTTCATGGCCTGTTCGGCCGCCTTGTGGAGCTAGACCAGTTGCTTCAGCTGGTCGCTCAGGGGCACATGGTGTCCGGCCTCAGTATACTGAGACCAGAACACCTTCTCTGTCGAGCTGCCCTCCTCGGCTCGATGGAATGCGGTGGCGACGGACACACTCCGGGGAAGATCTGCGAACGCTCCTGGAGAGCTCCGGATTCGGGTAAGTAACAAGTAATTAACGTTTATGTGTTTTCTTTGCATAAAGAATGCCTTACCCGCCGCTATCTTCTTCACCTCATCCAACTCCTAGAGGGTCTTCTGGGATTCGGCCTTGGCAGACTTGGCATTTTCAATAGCCACCGCGAGCTCGGACGCTCGCGTCTTTGAGTCAAGCTCCAAACTCTCATGTCTTTCCATAAGAGCCTGGAGCTCTTGCCACACCTTGCCAACCTCGGCCTCATACTTCTCCCGCTTGGTGCGCTCCGAGGCCGCCCTCTTCTTGGCCTCGACCAGCGCTTGCTTAAGGGTCGCCACTTTAGACGTGGCCCCTAAAATAGCCACGATAATCCTGTCATTCTTTTCAATTGCACCTTTTTATATATATTTAAAAACAAGGTATTTCTTACCTTCATTATCCTCGAGCTGCTTCTTGGCACGTCCGAGCTCTTGCTCGGACCGCTCAAGGTTCTGCTTTAGCGTGTCCACTTCCGCAGTCAGTGCGGCGGACGCAAGCAGGGAAGCCTGCATATGCATATTGACTCATTTTTGTTAGACTCCTGCGAAATCTATTTGATCCTCTATTCGGCTTTTCTTCCCGAACGCCAAACAGAGCATCAGGGACTACTGTCTATGCGGTACTATTATTTACACATTCTTTACTTACCTCAAAGCCTGTCAAAAGGCTAGTACAAGCTTCAGTCAGTCCGCTCTTGGCGGACTGAACCTTCTGGACCACCGCACTCATAATAGTGCGGTGCTCCTCGTCGATGGAGGCGCCTTGGAGAGCCTCCAACATATTGTCTGGCGCCTCCGGTTGGATGGGGGCCGCCAGCACGGTGGACTTTCTCCTCTTGGAAGGAGGTCCCCCGCTGGACTCTGGAACCTTTGAAGGTTCCGGAGCGGTGTCCGGCCTAGAGCCGGACTTGGAGCCCTGAGGGGTTTCATCCCCTTTACTCCTGGAGTCCGGGAGGTCGCCCTGCAACGCCTCCAGGACCACCTCCTCCCGGCTTGGAACCTGTTGGGACAACACTTCGGTGTCGTCCATAGGGCGGGGGGAGGAAGCCGTCGGAAGCGAGTTCACATCCAACGAGTCCAGTGAGCCGCTCGACGACGCATCGAGACGGTCTTTGGGTGGGCTGCATGAACATATTCGACGTAGGGGAAAGTTGTGCAATAAACGAATACTATGAATTACTCTGGTATCCGGATACTTACAATTTTGCCAGGGGCTTGGCCCTGGGCTGCCACTCCTCTCCGCCGTCGGCGTCGGTGGAGTAGTCTGGAGGAAGGGTTTTCCCCTTCTTGGACCCTCCGGCCTCCCCAGAGAGGGCGGCCTTCCTTTTCTTCTCTCCTCCCGCTGGAGGGGGAGAGTTCTCCTCTTCTTCCTCCTCGTCTTCACGGGAGGAATGCGCCTCGGAACCATCAGATGATGGATCCGACACCTCCTGGCGCCGGGCACTCTTTCGAGTCCCCGCGGCCTTTTTCGCGGCCTTGTTCTTCGGCACCACATAGGGTGCCGGAACTAGCAGCTTCGCCAAGCGAGCGTCCGCTGGGCCTTCGGGCAAAGGAGCCAGACAGTTGATCTGTCCGGACGTCACCTGCCAATCCTGTCAAAGGTAAGGGAGCTTAGATCCTGCATGGAGTCAAACTATGAAAACTGATACCCTATAAAAGTAAAAAGAGCTTACCGCGAGAGCATGACGATGCGCACTGAATCCGCGATCCTCGGTAGTGGATGCGGGAGCCTCGGCGCCTTTGAAAAGCACCTTCCAGGCATCTTCGTACATTGTGTCGAAGAGCCTGCTCAGAGTTTGGTGCCGTGCCGGGTTCAACTCCCACAGGTTGAAAGCCCGTTGTTGACACGGGAGGAACAGGCGGATGAGCATAACCTGGACTACATTGACAAGTTTGAGTTTCTTGTCCGCCAGGGTTTGGATGCATGTTTGGAGTCCGGTCAGCTCTCCTTTTTTACCCCAAGACAGGCCCGTCTCCTTCCAGGAGGTGAGCCGCATAGGGGGTCCGGATCGGAACTCGGGGGGTGCGACCCATTCGGCGTCGCGTGGCTCGGTGATGTAAAACCACCCCGATTGCCACCCCTTCAGGGTCTCCACAAAGGAGCCCTCGAGCCATAGGACGTTGGCCATCTTGCCCACCATGGCGCCTCCGCACTCCGCCTGGTTGTCGCGCACCACCTTCGGCTTGACGTTCAAAGTCTTGAGCCATAGGCCAAAATGGGGGCGGATGCGGAGGAAGGCCTCGCACACGATGATAAACGCCGAGATGTTGAGGAAGAACTTCGGGGCCAGATCGTGGAAATCCAGGCCATAGTATAACATGAGCCCCGGGACGAATGGGTGGAGAGGGAAGCCCAGTCCGCGGAGGAAATGGGGGAGGAACACCACCCTCTCATGGGGCCTAGGGGTGGGGATGAGCTGTCCCTTTTCGGGGAGCTGGTACGCGATGTCGTTAGACAGGTATCCGGCCTTCCTCAGCTTTTTGATATGTCCCTCCATGACGGAGGAGACCATCCACTTGCCTCCCGCTCCAGACATGGCTGGAGAAGGTTGAGGTGGGGAGTGCGGACTTGGGCGCTAGAGCTCGAGTGCGCAAGAATGGATAGGCGAAGGAGGAAGAAGGCGTAGGTGAAGAGGTGGATCTGTATCCCCTTATATGGGTGGACGCAACTACATGTCCCCACCAGCCTGGTAAAACTCGCTTATCTCCAAGCGCTGTAATCAATGGCGCGGTTGGGTTACCCACGCCCGTATTGATGAGAATCCCGGGATAAGGGGACACGATCTCTTCTTTAACAAGATGTGCCAAGGAAACCGCCTCACATAACGCGCTGAGGTGGGATAATGAAACGACTCGGATAAAGGCTTGGCCGTGGTGTGTCACGCTACGGAATACGTTAGCAGATTAGATTGGTGTAAATATTATTCTCTCTATGGCAATATGTGGAAACTTATTTTGTAGAGCCGGACACTATCTTTGTGTTCAAAATCTTCTACGAAGTACTTGGAGGAGGAACCCGCCTTGCAATGCCGAAGACAATCTGCGCGCCGAACTCATCGTCATTGAAGCCTGGTTCAGGGGCTACTGAGGGAGTCCTAGATTAGGGGGTGTTCGGATAGCCGGACTATACCTTTAGCCGGACTCCTGGACTATGAAGATACAAGATTGAAGACTTCGTCCCGTGTCCGGGAGGGACTTTCCTTGGCGTGGAAGGCAAGCTTGGCGATACGGATATGTAGATCTCCTACCATTGTAACCGACTCTATGTAACCCTAACCCTATCCGGTGTCTATATAAACCGGAGGGTTTTAGTCCGTAGGACAACGTACACATCAACAATCATACCATAGGCTAGATTCTAGGGTTTAGCCTCTTCGATCTCGTGGTAGATCTACTCTTGTACTACCCATATCATCAATATTAATCAAGCAGGACGTAGGGTTTTACCTCCATCGAGAGGGCCCGAACCTGGGTAAAACTTCATGTCCCTTGCCTCCTGTTACCATCCGGCCTAGACGCAAAGTTCGGGACCCCCTACCCGAGATCCGCCGGTTTTGACACCGACAGCGATGGATTCCCCTCTCCGGAGCCCCGAACAGACTCCAGATCGGCCCTCCCGAGAGGTTTTAGGGCTTGGCGGCGGCTCCGTATCGTAAAACGCGATGAATCCTTCTCTCTGATTTTTTTTCTCCCCGAACACGAATATATGGAGTTGGAGTTGAGGTCGGTGGAGCGTCAGGGGGCCCACGAGGCAGGGGGCATGCCCCCCACCCTCGTGGACAGGGTGTGGGCCCCTGACGTGGATTCTTCTTCCAGTATTTTTAATATTTTCCAAAAATACGTTCCGTGGAGTTTCAGCTCATTTCGAGAACTTTTGTTTTTGCACATAAATAACACCATGGAAAGTCTGCTGAAAACAGCATCAGTCCGTGTTAGTTCCATTCAAATCATGCATGTTAGAGTCCAAAACAAGGGCAAAAGTGTTTGGAAAAGTAGATACGACGGAGACGTATCATTGCCAAATCCTCAATCATCTCATTGAAACTCTGTAAATCATCCACAATTTCCTTTGGTGACGGAAGACAAGCCGGAGATGTAGTGCCAGACGAATCATCATCAGATAACATAATTGGGCTATCCAAGGAGGATCCATGGGCCATGTCCAAAATACGTGGTGGAGTAGGACTGTCTGCGGAGGATCCATGGGCCGGGCCTAAAGCACATGATGGAGTGATGGGGTTGTCTGAAAGGAAAGTAACCATTGGAATGGGCCCAGGTGATTTTGAAATCCCAAGAGATCCGGGATTACCGCTTAGCGAACCAACCGATCGCGGAGATGGAGGAAAGGATCCAAACTGAATTTTCACCGGCGGCGAGGTTGGGCTGGCTGGAGGGGATGATGGTAATGGAGAGCTGCCCGGCGTTGTGGAGGCCGGGTTTTCAGGATAGTCAACAACATAACCAGCCTCGCGGATAGTCAAAATTTCATCAGCAGTGGGGCAATAGCAATAACCCTTACAAGCATCATACTTCATGAAAGTAGCAAATCTTAGCCTCTTAGCAGGGCCAGACCTAGAAGTAGAGCGAAGAGAGGACTTGACAGGTGGATTTTCATGGCTAATAAACCTAGATTAGCACGACGCTTAGATGGACTAACCACTGTCCACTCCTCATTACATTCAATCTGCCATAGACAAAATTCCTTCGTCCAATCTGGGCCACCATGGCCCCAGAGATGGAAGAAACACTTAAACTGAGGGCAAACAAAGCTACATTGATGCAGAATAAGAAACCCAACTTCTTTGGAAGAGACATGAAAAGAGAAAACTTGGTCATGTAGGCATGAAACCTCTAGCTGAGAACAATATCCACCGATTGCTGATTCCAAAGCCAGGGCTATATTCTCCTCAGATAATCTGAAAGAATGCCTAGTGAACGAGACAACCATGATGAAGTGGCCAGAATCTTCCTATGGATGAAGAGGACGGTGAAAAGAGCGCCAGATCTCCTGAGCCAAGCCCATCCCTGGGTTGAAGTCAAACCCTAGAGAGATGGATGCATGAACAGCCATTGAGATGACAACCAGGGGCTTCGGGAGAGGACGCCGGAGACAATGAGTGGATCAGATGGCAAAAACCACGGCTAGGTGTGGAGATCGCCGGTGGGGTGGCGACGGCTAGGGGTTAGGGTGGGTGGGAGATGGGAGTCGCCATCTTTCGAATGAAAATCTCTGGATGCTCATATTGGATCCTACATATTCTATGAAGATCTTTATCGGTCAAACCGCATAACAACATACGTTGTTCCCTTTGTCATTGGTATGTTACTTGCCCGAGATTCGATCGTTGGTATCATCATACCTAGTTCAATCTCGTTACCGGCAAGTCTCTTTACTCGTTCTATAATGCATTATCCCGCAACTAACTCATTAGTCATATTGCTTGCAAGGCTTATAGTGATGTGCATTACCGAGAGGGCCCAGAGATACCTCTCCGAAACTCAGAGTGACAAATCCTAACATCGATCTATGCCAACTCAACAAACACCATTGGAGACACCTGTAGAGCATCTTTGTAATCACCTAGTTACGTTGTGATGTTTGATAGCACACTAAGTGTTCCTCCGGTATTTGGGAGTTGCATAATCTCATGGTCATAGGAACATGTATAGGTCATGAAGAAAGCAGTAACAATGAAACTGTAACGATCATAATGCTAAGCTGACGGATGGGTCTTGTCCATCACATCATTCTCCTAATGATGTGATCTCGTTTATCAAATGACAACACATGTCTATGGTTAGGAAACATAACCATCTTTGATAAATGAGCTAGTCAAGTAGAGGCATACTAGGGACACTCTGCTTTTGTCTATGTATTCACACATGTACTAAGTTTCCGGTTAATACAATTCTAGCATGAATAATAAGCATTTATCATGATATAAGGAAATAAATAATAACTTTATTATTGCCTCTAGAGCATATTTCCTTCACCCCCCCCCCACTATAAAGGGGGGTCTTCTTCCTCAAGAAGACCCACCTCTTCCTACCCTAACTCAATTATTGCTCTAAAAGCTTATTTTCGCCCGAACTCTCTTCCTAGCCAATCAAACTTATTGATTTTCTAGGGATTGGTTGAGAAGTCCCGGATCTACACTTCCACCAAGAGAAATTTGATTCCCCCCACTAATCCCTTGTGGATCTTATTACTCTTGGGTGTTTGAGCACCCTAGATGGTTGAGGTCACCTCGGAGCCACATTCCTTTGTGGTGAAGCTCTGTGGTGGTGTTGGAAACCTCCAATCAAGTTGTGGAGATTGCCCCAACCTTGTTTGTAAAGGTTCCATTGCCGCCTTCAAGGGCACCACTAGTGGAATCACGGCATCTCGCAATGTGTGAGGGTGTGAGGAGAATACGGTGGCCCTAGTGGCTTCTTGGGGAGCATTGTGCCTCCACACCGCTCCAACGGTGATGTACTTCCTTTCAAAGGGAAGGAACTTCGGTAACACATCCTCGTCTCCACCGGCTCCACTTTTGGTTATCTCTTACCTTTACTTTGTGCAAGATATTGTTGTGTTGTATCATTTGCTTGCACTTGTTGTTGTCATTGCTAGCATCATATAGGTTGCTCACCTAGTTGCATATCTAGACAACCTATTTATTGCTTTACCTATTTTGTGAAGAAAAGCTAAAAATTGTTAGTTACCTATCCCCCCCCCCCTCTAGTAAACCATATCGATCCTTTTAGATGGGGTTTGTTCATATTGATTGGATCTATCCCTCTACATCATGTCATCTTGCTTAAGGCGTTACTCCGTTCTTGTTAACTTAATACACTAGATGCATGCTGGATAGTGGTCGATGTGTGGAGTAATAGTAGTAGATGCAGGCAGGAGTCGGCCTACTTGTCTCGGACGTGATGCCGATATACATAATCATTGACTTGGGTATCATCACAACTATGCGCTTTTTGATCAATTGCTCAACAGTAATTTGTTTACCCACCATATACTTTCTTTCGAGAGAGAAGCCTCTAGTGAAAACTATGGCCCCGGGGTCTACCTTTTATCATATTTCTTTCGATCTATAAAATCAAAAACACAAAAATACCTTGCTGCAATTTATTTACCTTTTATTTTATTTTGCACTTTTATTTATCCTTAACACCTATCCCTATCAGATCTCATCCTTACAAGTAACCATGATGGGATTAACAAACCCTTTATTGTGTTGGGTGCAAGTACTTGTTTGTTTGTGCACGTAGAACTATTGGAGACTTGTGTGTTCCTCCTACTGGATTGATACCTTGGTTCTTAACTGAGGGAAATACTTATCGCTACTTTGTTGCATCACCCTTTCCTCTTCAAGGGAAAAACCAACGCAAGCTCAAGAAGTAGCATTATGTCGTCTTTATGGCGTCACGAAAACTTTAGCATTATTTTCAGGAATGCTCGATAAATGTGACGTATGAAGTCCCCTCGGTGATATAATTAGCAACAAGGATGCTACAGGGCGTATAGCCAAATGGGCCATTGAGCTCTTGCCCTTTGAGACAACATATCGGTCGCGTTGAACTATTAAATCTCAGGTGTTGGCACACTTCATAGCCGAATGAACAGAAGTCGAACTCCCTAGAGAGTACAACACATATTTCCATTGGACCATGTACTTCGACGGCTCAAAAATGCTCGCTGAGCTAGGTGCTGGAGTAGTGCTCACATCACCAAACAGGTGATAGTATTCGGTATGTGTTGGAGGTATAACCCCTCAGTGTGACCCGCCCAGGAGAGGTCGGGTTACACTATTGGCGACTCAAGATTAAAGGCTTAAATGGGCCTAATAAGATATGAAGACTGGAGGAGGCTAAGATGCGGGCCTATTGAGGGCCCAAGACTTGGAGGTGTGAGCCGCCCGATGGCGACTTGCCTGGCAAGGTAGGGCGGCTTAGAACCCGAGTTGGTCATGTTGTGTGATCTGACTTAGACTCTTGTAAACCCAGGGCCTCGACCTGTGTATATAAAGGTGAGACCCTGCGGCGGGTTAACAGAGGAAACAATTGATCGATAGCTAGTTCAAGCGATTCCGCTCCCTTGTAATCGATACACAATCAATACAACCAAAGCAGGACGTAGGATTTTACCTCGTTGTGAGGGGCCGAACCTGGGTAAACCTTGTGTCTTTCGTCCTGCTCAACCCCTTAAAGCTAACCTACGTCGTGATGGCTGCACACCTAAGTCCTTTCACTAGGGCATCTGTCGTGACAAAACCACAACAGTATGTACTTCAGATCATGTACATTGATGCTAAAAACGCGGCCGAATACGAAGCCATCTTGCATGGGCTCCGGATAGCAGTCTCGATGGGTGTAAAATGCCTCGAGGTCCGAAGCGATTTCAACCTTGCTATCTCCCAGGTGAATGGTGAGTTTGACGCCAAGGACTCAAAAATGATAGCTTATCAAAACGCGGTACTAAAGATCTTGGCCAGGTCCGGACCCGAAGTTCAAGGACGTCGTTATTGGCGTCAAAGACCAGTTCGAGGGCTACAAACAGCGTCCTGCACTAGAGGATACCAACCTAGCCGGCCCGTGGACTCCGGGTTGGGCTTAGAGGCCCTCATTTTCGTATGGAAGGACTCCGAAAGGCTCACATCTGGGTGTGATCGAGATCACATTTACTGAAGACCTGACGTATACTCCAAGACATATCGTGTCGCCTCCATGCGCATCCCGGATCTGTAACCCACTATGTAACCCTAGATACCCTGCTTGGCGTGTATATAAGCCAAAGGGTTTAGCTCGTAGAGGGTACATATACACAAACTCATTCACCTAACCCTAGGGTTAGAACCATCGATCCTTACGATATCGAGGTAGATCAAGCTTGTACTCGATACATCTCATTAATATAATCAGAAGTAGGATGCAGGGTATTACCTCTTCGAGAGGGCCTTAACCTGGTTAAACACCATCTTCTTCATCCTTGTTACCATCGATTCGAGATCCACAGCTCAGGACCCTCTACGCCGTGGTCTGCCGGTTTTGACACCGACAATTGGCTTGCCCAACTTCATACCTCGATCATGAGTTTTTTATTTCTCCAAGCAATCACAAGGGAAACTGAAAATGATGGTGGCCTATCCCATCAAGTTGTCAACCTCTTCCTCTTGATTTATACTAAAGATGTGGAAGACTTATAATCATCTTCTTTAAGCAAAAATACTTAGTGTACAGCAAGGTCTAAGATTCAAAGCAAATTCAAGCAAAACATCAACATGAAGCATCCATCTAATCATCCATGACTCATTGGGTGAGACTCCACCCTTAGTCTAGGAAGCATGATTGTCCACATTTATTTAAACCAAGCAAAAGACTTCTAATTGAAATTTTAACTAAAAAGCGACATGGGATACAAAGGGCCTCAAAATTCCCCCAAGCTTAACACGCTAATTTGGGTGGATTCATTTATTCTCCTTTTTTATTGATACTTGTATTTTTATCTGGTGGTGGTATGGTGACGCTTGTGAGGGCGTTAATCAAAAGCTTGTTGCCGACCTCCAGGTCCGTTATACAAGAATGGTACATGCGCAACGTTTCATCTTGGTTGGCGAGGATCCTCAAGCTCGTGTTCAGGGCCTCACGAGTCTTAGTAGCCAGCATCACTTGTAAGACGAGGAGTGGACAAATACCTGCTTTGTGGATGGGGATGGGAAGAAGCTCTGGTGGCCACAGGGAATGGCGACGTCCTTGATGCTAGGGAATGGCGACATCCTTGGTGGGGGAGGGGAAAACGCTCAGATGGGCACAAATGGCGGTTTTGTGTGACAATGGAGGTGGGTCAATGATTCTGATGCTTGGCAAACGTTTTTATAGAAACCAAAAGCGCCTACCAATTTGGCGGCGAGAGAAATGACAATGCTTGAGGATCTGGCTAGTTTACTAAACGGGAGCCTTACACAAAAATTCAGATGGTCTGCTAGTGTAAAATAACTCGAATACTCTGCCCAAAGAAGACACGTCAGTTTGTCAGGCAGGCCCGTAGGAACACTCCAGTATCATACTACCTACCTCCTGGTTTATTAGCCCCTTTAGTATTTTGTGCCAAACTTTGACCATAGATTTAACTAAAATAATAATAATACATGTCACCAAAAACTATATCATTGGATTCGTATTTGAACATAGTTTTCAATGATATTACTTTTTGGCACATGTATTAGCATTTTATTAGTTATCACTAGTAGAAAACAGGGCTTTGGTCCGGGCCGGGTCAGCCCATTAGTCCCGGTTCAGTCTAGAACCGGGACCAATGTGGGCATTGGTCCCGGTTCGTGAGCCCAGGGGGCCGGCCGGGCCACGTGGGCCATTGGTCCCGGTTCATCTGGACCTTTTGGTCCCGGTTGGTGGGATGAACCGGGACCAATGGGCCTCGCTCCTGGCCCACCACCATTGGTCCCGGTTGGTGGCTTGAACCGGGACCAAAGGCTCCCCTTTAGTCCCGGTTCATGCACCAACCGGGACCAATGAGGTGCCTATATATACCCCTCGCTCGCGAGCAGAGCACCCCAGTACTCTATTTTTCTCTGGCCGAGGGGGAGAGGGCTTTGTGGTGCTCTAGCTCACCTCCTATGCACATGAGGTGTTCGATGGAATGCCCGAGCCACACTACTTAAGCTTTCTCCTCTCGAAGCTCGACCTCCAACCTCCATTTTCCTCGAGATTTGTCTAGATTTAGCGGTCCATCACGCCCCGTCCCCGTCTTCACCGCCGTCGATCACCCGCGCCGATCTCATCACCGACACCACCATGGTGAGCCTCTTGTTCTTATCTTCTTTCTGAAAGGAAAAATATTCTTACTTGTATGTTTAGATAGATACTTGTATCATTTTCTTACATTTATTATTGCATCTTATATAGTGCGATGGTTTTGGTATCCGCCCATCGGCCCTCGTCCTGTCTATGATTCGGATGTGGTATGTATATTATCTTTATAACTATCGGTTCATTTATTGTTTATGAAAATTATGCCGACCAACGTGACATAGATTTTATTTATCTAGGATGTATGTGAATCAGAAATGCCAACCGACCCTATTGTCGAGAGGTTAAATTTAGTTGAAGAAGAAAACAATTTGTTGAAGGAAAAAATAAAAAAATTGAGGAGGAGAAGATGATATTGGAGTTGCATGTTGCGGATGTCGTCGATGATCACAAGATCAAGATGGATGCAATGCGCTTGAAGATTAGAAAGATTAGAAAATATGCCATTCATACCGAGGCTTGGTATCATTATGCCGTTGGATCAATTATTACCTTGGTTGCGATTATGATCGCATTTGTTTTCGCATTGAAATGTTTTACATAGTTTCAATGTATGGTTTAATTAATTAGATGCTCTGGAGAGCTATATGTTGTTAGATGAGAACTATGTATGCACTTTGGTTTTAATGTGATGATGAACTTCTATTAATTTGGACACTTAATTATATATAATGCACGCAGATGAACCGGCAATGGATGTACAGTGACAGACACACCCGCGAGTACATTAAGGGCGTGCATGAGTTTCTCGATGCAGCTGAGGCAAACAAGAAGAATGGTTTTATGTGTTGTCCATGCACTGAATGTGGGAATACGAGGTCTTACTCTAACCGGAAAATCCTTCACTCCCACCTCCTTTACAAGGGTCTCATACCACACTATAATGTTTGGACGAGGCACGGAGAAATAGGGGTTATGATGGAAGACGGTGAAGAAGAAGACTATGATGACAACTATGTGCCCCCTGAATACGGTGATGCTGCAACGGGGGGAGCTGATGAAGATCAAGAGGAACCAGACGATGTGCCCAATGATGCTGCAACGGGTGAAGCTGCTGAAGATCAAGAGGAATCAGACGATGTGCCCGATGATGATGATCTCCGCCGGGTCATTGTCGATGCAAGGATGCAATGCATTAGTCAAAAGGAGAAGCTGAAGTTCGATCGCATGTTAGAGGATCACAAAAAAGGGTTATACCCCAATTGCGAAGATGGCAACACAAAGCTCGGTACCATACTGGAATTGCTGCAGTGGAAGGCAGAGAATGCTGTGGCTGACAAAGGATTTGAGAAGCTACTAAAAATATTGAAGAAGAAGCTTCCAAAGGATAACGAATTGCCCGACAGTATATACGCAGCAAAGAAGGTCGTATGCCCTCTAGGATTGGAGGTGGAGAAGATACATGCATGCCCTAATGACTACATCCTCTACCGCGGTGCATACAAGGATCTGAACGCATGCCCGGTATGCGGTGCATTGCGGTATAAGATCAGACGAGATGACCCTGGTGATGTTGACGGCGAGCCCCCCAGGAAGAGGCTTCCTGCGAAGGTGATGTGGTATGCTCCTATAATACCACGGTTGAAACGTCTGTTCAAAAATGAAGAGCATGCCAAGTTGATGCGATGGCACAGTGAGAACCGAAAGAAAGATGGGAAGTTGAGAGCACCCGCTGACGGGTCGCAGTGGAGAAAAATCGAGAGAAAGTACTGGGATGAGTTTGCAAAGGACCCAAGGAATGTATGGTTTGCTTTAAGCGCGGATGGCATTAATCCTTTCGGGGAGCAGAGCAGCAATCACAGCACCTGGCCCGTGACTCTATGTATGTATAACCTTCCTCCTTGGATGTGCATGAAGCGGAAGTTCATTATGATGCCAGTTCTCATCCAAGGCCCTAAGCAACCCGGCAACAAAATTGATGTGTACCTAAGGCCATTAGTTGAAGAACTTTTACAGCTGTGGAATGAAAATGGTGTACGTACATGGGATGAGCACAGACAGGAGGAATTTAACCTTAAGGCGTTGCTGTTCGTGACCATCAACGATTGGCCCGCTCTCAGTAACCTTTCAGGACAGACAAACAAAGGATACCACGCATGCATGCACTATTTAGATGACACTGAAAGTATATACCTGGACAAATGCAGGAAGAATGTGTACCTGGGCCATCATCGATTTCTTCCGACCAACCATCAATGTCGAAAGAAAGGCAAGCATTTCAAAGGCGAGGCAGATCACCGGAAGAAGCCCGCCATGCGCACCGGTGATCACGTGCTTGCTATGGTCAATGATTTACACTACATAATCTTTGGAAAGGGTCCCGGTGGACTAGCTGTTCCGAATGACGCTGAGGGACACGCACCCATGTGGAAGAAGAAATCTATATTTTGGGACCTACCCTACTAGAAAGACCTAGAGGTCCGCTCCTCAATCGACGTGATGCACATGACGAATAACCTTTGCGTGAACCTGCTAGGCTTCTTGGGCGTGTATGGGAAGACAAAAGATATACCTGAGGCACGGGAGGACCTGCAACGTTTGCACGAAAAAGACGGCATGCCTCCGAAGCAATATAAAGGTCCTGCCAGCTACGCTCTTACGAAAGAAGAGAAAGAAATCTTCTTTGAATGCCTGGTCAGTATGAAGGTCACGACTAGCTTCTCGTCGAATATAAAGGGAATAATAAATATGCCAGAGAAAAAGTTTCAGAACTTAAAGTCTCAGGACTGCCACGTGATTATGACGCAACTGCTTCTGGTTACATTGAGGGGGCTTCTACCGGAAAACGTCTGATTAGCCATTGTGAAGCTATGTGCATTCCTCAATGCAATCTCTCAGAAGGTGATTGATCCAGAAATCGTACCAAGGCTAAGGAGTGATGTGGCGCAATGTCTTGTCAGTTTCGAGCTGGTGTTCCCACCATCCTTCTTCAATATCATGACGCACGTCCATCCTGGGGCCCGTATTTCTACATAATATGTTCCCCTTTGAGAGGTTCATGGGAGTCCTAAAGAAATATGTCCGTAATCGCGCTAGGACAGAAGGAAGCATCTCCATGGGCCATCAAACAGAGGATGTTATCGAGTTTTGTGTTGACTTCATTCCTGGCCTTAACAAGATAGGTCTCCCTAAATCGCGGTATGAGGGGAGACTGACTGGAAAAGGCACTCTTGGAAGAGACTCAATAATATGCAGGGACGGATATTCTTGGTCTCAAGCACACTACACAGTTCTACAGAACTCTACCTTGGTGACCCCATATGTCGATGAACACAAGAACAGTCTGCGCTCCAAACACCCGGAGCAGTGCAATGACTGGATTACATGTGAACACATCAGGACTTTCAGCAGTTGGTTGGAAACACGTCTCAGAGGTGACAACACTGTTTTTGATGAGTTGTACTTGTTGTCCAGGGGACCATCTTTGACTGTATTGACTTATAAAGGATACGAGATAAATGGGAATACATTTTATACGATCGCCCAAGATCAAAAGAGCACCAACCAAAACAACGGTGTCCGCTTTGATGCAGCAACCGAGAGCGGAAAGGATACATATTATGGTTACATAGTGGACATATGGGAACTTGAATTTTAAGGTCCCTTTGTTTAAGTGCAAATGGGTCAATCTGTTAGGCGGCGGGGTACAGGTAGACCCACAGTATGGAATGACAACAGTGGATCTAAAAAATCTTGGGTACACTGACGAACCGTTCGTCCTAGCCAATGATGTGGCACAGGTTATCTATGTGAAGGACATGTCTACCAAACCGAGAAAAAGAAAAGATAAGGAAGCGAATACATCATACGATGAGCCAAAGCGCCACATAGTTCTTTCAGGAAAAAGGGACATCCTGGGAGTGGACGGCAAGACAGACATGTCTGAAGATTATGAAAAGTTTCATGAAATTCCTCCCTTCAATGTCAAGGCTGACCCAAGCATCCTGATAAACAATGAAGATTATCCATGGTTACGGCGCAATAAGCAAATGACACAAGCGAAGAAAAAGTGAAGACTTTCTCCCGCAACTTTGTAACACATGAACATGCTACCATTGTCCGTTTTGTACATGCACATGCTATGTGGGTGAAATTATGATACCATCCCAACTTTCTGCCTTCCCTCTCTGCCTTGTTGAGCTCCTCTCAAAGTGAAAATAGTGCCCTAATAGAGAAAAGTTTAACCTAAATTCATAGTGAATTTCTTTGAAATTCATAGAAATTTACTAGGAATTTAGGTTGAATTTTCTCTATAAGCGCATCTATTCTCATTTTTTTAGTAAGTTAATCACAAACTTGTGATTCAAACAATTTTCAAAGAATTCAAATTTTAACTATTCAAATTTGAAAACTAATGGCACTAACAGAAAGTTTTTCTAAAACTAATGGTACTAACAGAAAGTTTATAATTTTGCTAACCTAAAAGCAAACAGAATTAAAAATTAAAGCAAAAAACAAAAGAAAATAAATAATGCAAAAAACAAATCAAAAAACAGGAAAAAACTATTTTTATAGTAAAGTTAATCACAAAATAAAATAAATAAAGCAACAAAGAAAACAAAAAAACTAAAAAAGTGTTTTCAAATTTGAAAACTAATGGCACTAACAGAAAGTTTATAATTTTTGGTACTAACAGAAAGTTTATAATTTTGCTAACCTAAAAGCAAACAGAATTAAAAATTAAAGAAAAAAACAAAAGAAAATAAATAATTCAAAAAACAAATCAAAAAACAGGAAAACACTATTTTTATAGTAAAGTTAATCACAAAATAAAATAAATAAAGCAACAAAGAAAACTAAAAAACTAAAAAAGTGTTTTCAAATTTGAAAACTAATGGCACTAACAGAAAGTTTATAATTTTTCTAAAACTAATGGCACTAACAGAAAGTTTATAATTTTGCTAACCTAAAAGCAAACAGAATTAAAAATTAAAGCAAAAAACAAAAAAATAATGCAAAAAACAAATCAAAAAAACAGGAAAAAAACTATTTTTATAGTAAAGTTAACCACAAAATAAAATAAATAAAGCAACAAAGAAAACAAAAAAACTAAAAAAGTGTTTTCAAATTTGAAAACTAATGGCACTAACAAAAAGTTTATAATTTTTCTAAAACAAATGGTACTAACAGAAAGTTTATAATTTTGCTAACCTAAAAGCAAACAGAATTAAAAATTAAAGCAAAAAAACAAAAGAAAATAAATAATGCAAAAAACAAATCAAAAAACAAGGAAAAACTATTTTTATAGTAAAGTTAATGACAAAATAAAATAAATAAAGCAACAAAGAAAACAAAAAAACTAAAAAAAGTGTTTTCAAATTTGAAAACTAATGGCACTAACAGAAAGTTTATAATTTTTCTAAAACTAAAAGCATAATTAATTAAAAAATAAAGCAAAAAACAAAAGAAAATAAATAAAGCAACAAAAAACAAAAAAATGCCACCTACTGGGCCACCACGGCCTGAATACAACTAGAAACCCTACCATGGGCCAGGATTCAGGCCCGCAGCAGGCCTAGTAGGCCCACAGGCATTGAAGTGACAGATTAGGCCCGAAAGCCTGCGGTTGAGAGGAGCTCGGGAGGGTGGGCGCAGCAGCGCTTATAAACCACTCCCGAGCCCTCTCAACTAGCGAGGTGGGACTAAACTTTTGGGCGCGGGGCAGCACAAGGCCATTGGTCCCGGTTGGCGGCACCAACCAGGACTAAAGGGGGAATTGGTCACGGTTCGTGGCACCAACCGTGACCAATGCCCCCCTTTAGTCCCGGTTGGTGCCGCCAACCGGGACCAAAGGCCTCTGCTTCCCGCCCATTGGGCTGCTGAAAAGAGACCTTTGGTCCCGGTTGGTGCCACCAACCGGGACTAAAGGGGACCATTGGTCACAGTTGGTTCCACGAACCAGGACCAATGGTCTCAGTATATAAGAAAACACTTGTGAAATTTTCATTCAGTTCCGCATTCTCTCGATGCCCTGCCGCCCTCTGCCCCGTCGCCCGTGCCCGTCGCCACCGCCGTCGTCGCCCGCGCCCATCATCGCCGTCCCCGTCGCCGCGCGCCACCCCGCGTCGTCGCCGTCCGCCTCACCGCGCCGCCCCGACGCCGTCGCCGCCCTGCTCCACCACTGCCCCGACCTCGCCGCCTCGACGCCACCGCTGCCCCGCGTCGCCCTGACGCCGTCCCTGCCCCACGCGCCACCGCCTCTGCCTCTACCTCGACCTCTCCCCGCGCTGTGAGCCCCTGCCTCCTCCACTTTCCTTCTCATTGTCGTCCCCGTATGCTCCACCGCCAACCATCGTCGCCGTTGCCGACCACCGCGGCCTATTTTTCATTTTTTTTGTTAAGATGTATGTATGTATGTATAATGCTCTTTATATGCTCTGTATATGCTCTGTAATGCTCTGTATATGTTGTATAATGCTCTTTATATGTTGGAGAAGAAAAGAGGAAGAAGGAAGAAGAAGGAAAAGAAGGAGCGTGTATATGTCCTTTTTTAGATTTTTTGTTGTTTGCATTTTTATAAAAATGTATATATGTATGTATGTTCTCTGTGTATATGGCAAAATTTCAGAATTTTTTGATTGGTTTAGAATAGGTTTTCAGCAAGGAATAGTTTTTATATATGACTATGGATATATGAGCAATGATGATCCATGGATGTATGCATTGATATATATGTATTTTTGTTCATAGCATTTTTTCCATTTATATATGTATGTGGCTATAGATGGATATATATGAGAGGTTTCCTAGTGTCAAATTAGTATTGAAGAAATCCATGGAAGAAGGAAGAAGAAGTAAAAGAGGGTCGAGGGGGGGGTCGATATACTCCCTCCCCGATAACAATTTTTTCCATGTATATATGCAAAAGTTACATTTTTAGAAAAGTTTTATATATCTAGCTAGAAAGAAGGAAGAAGAAGAAAAAGAAGGAGAGGAAAAAGGAAAATAAGAAGAGGAAGAAAGGAGAAGAAGAGGAGAGGAAGAAGGGAAAAAATAAATAAGAAAAAGAAAAAAAGAAGAGGAGAAGAAGAAAGGAATAGAGGAGAAGAAGAGAAAATAGAATATATTCCCTCCTCGATAACAATTTTTTCCATGTATATATGCAAAAGTTACATTTTTAGAAAAGTTTTATATATCTAGCTAGAAAGAAGGAAGAAGAAGAAAAAGAAGGAGAGGAAAAAGGAAAATAAGAAGAGGAAGAAAGGAGAAGAAGAGGAGAGGAAGAAGGGGAAAAATAAATAAGAAAAAGAAAAAAAGAAGAGGAGAAGAAGAAAGGAATAGAGGAGAAGAAGAGAAAATAGAATATAGAAAGGAATAGAGGAGAAGAAGAGAAAATAGAATATTCTATTTTCTCTTCTTCTCCTCTATTCCTTTCTTCTTCTCCTCTTTTTTTTCTTCTTTTTTTTCTTCGATCTTCTCCTCTAGATATTCCTGTCTTCTTCTCCTCTTTTTATTTCATGGTCGTCTAGGGGTTGAGGGTTCCAG
This sequence comes from Triticum monococcum, assembly GCA_034509565.1. NCBI lineage: Eukaryota > Viridiplantae > Streptophyta > Magnoliopsida > Poales > Poaceae > Triticum > Triticum monococcum. Next base: position 760,602,789 of record CM067842.1, read on the forward strand.
GGTCGTCGAGGGTTCGAGGGGTCGAGGATCGCCGAGGGGTCGAGAGAGGTTTCCTAGTGTCAAAGTATTGAAGAAATCCATGGCTTCATCATTAGCCGGAAGTAACCAGAGCATGACGAAGTCCTCCAAAGTTATTTTGGAATGGTGTCCCGGATAGGATAATTTGCCTTTTTGTATGAATTTCAGCAAAGGCCTTCCAAATAACGATATTTGGAAGGTGTTGCTGAACTTTGTACCAAAAAGCGAATTATCTTATCTGGGACTCCGTTCCAAAATAAATTTGGAGAGCTTCGTACCATCATGCACATCTTACTTTCGCCTAATGATGAAGACGTGGTTTTGTTGAATCCTTTGACACTAGGCAACCTTCCGACCCCTCGACGATCCTCTCGAACATGAGAGGAAGAATAGGATAAAAAAAGAAGAGGAAGAAGAAAAAAAAGAGGAGAAGAAAGAATAGAGGAGAGAGGAGAAGAAAGAATAGAGGAGAAGATCTCCTGTATTCTTTCTTCTCCTCTTTTTTTTTCTTCTTCCTCTTTTTTTATCGGGAACGAGGGTCGTCGAGGGACATATAGATGTAGTGTCGTCGTTGTCGATATATACCCCCTCCCGATAGCTTCAACACGTGGAGGGGGGGGGGGGGGGTCGAGGCCACTAATTAATATATATGATTCCTTACTATGATTAGGTAGCTAGTTCTACATTTGGCACTAATATATCCATCTGTCATGTTTGAATAATAATTGCCATGTTGTAAATATTTGTAGAAACTATGGACAACGCCCTAGACGAAGCAAAAGAAGCGTTGTTGAGGGACATAATCGCAGAAGGAAGTGATGCCGTCTCGTTGTTTCTCAACGACACCGATGGTCTGGAAGGAGAGGGTGAACAAGCTGGCTACGGTGACCTAATGCCGGTGCAAGAAGAAGAACATGAGGACGGCTCCGGTGACCCAATGTCGGTGCAAGAAGGAGACCGTGATGACGGCTCCGGTGACCGAACCGAGTCCGGACAGGTATATATATTAGTTAAGCCTGTGCTGACTAGCTGATTGATGCGTTCATTGTTTTGGTATGTACACATATTAATTAAGTCTTTGTTCTTTTTCTATCCCTCCGGATCGAGCACAACTTCGGTAAAGAGACGAGGCCCGAAGAAAAAGTTGAGCTCGGATGAAAAGTTTGAGATCATAGCAATCACGCCCGACGGCCAACCGATTGAACCCCTCCGGACAAAGAGCGCATTTGTTGCTCAGTGCGGGGTTCTGGTTAGGGACAAGATCCCGATAAGCATCCAGCAATGGTTTAAGCCGGCTACAGAAGACCCTGAGGTGTCTTATGTCAATGATATGCAGAAAAATGATCTTTGGACTGAGCTGAAGTCAAATTTCACCCTACCGCCAGAGGATAATCCAGAGAACCCAGTTAAAGAGCGATTAATCAAGTCTTTTGCTCTTAAGAGGATGGCAGAACTATTCGGGAGGTGGAAGAAAGAGCTAAATAAGTTTGTCGAAAATAATGAGACACCAGAATTCAAGGGCAGATATGAGAAGATCAGAGATCACTGGCCCGCATTTGTGGCCCACGAGACATCAGAAAAGAGTAATAAGATGTCGGTGACAAACAAGCAAAATGCTGCGAAGAAGATGCTTCACCATCGCACGGGGTCAGGTGGCTATCTCGTAGCCCGGCCTAAGTGGGCCAAGACTGAGAATGATCTGGTTGATAAAGGGATCGAACCAGAGACAATTAGCTGGCCAGACCGTTGCCGGACTTGGTTCTTCGGGGCTGGCGGAACCTTGGACCCTGTAACAGGGAAGTGCATTTGGACGAATGATCAAATGGACATACCAGTCAGGAAGCTTAAGCAGTATATCGAAGCAGCGCAGCAAGGGAAGTTCTTTCCAGACAGAGAGAACGACAAGCTCACAATGGCCCTCAGGAATCCTGAGCACCCTGGACGGACACGAGGCAAGCCAGGCTCCATTCCGTGGAAGGTTGGGTTTCCGGACGCAGGCGGTTACAACTCCCATGAGAGGAGGAAAAAAGTGCAGCAGACCCAAATGCAGGCACTGCAAGCAAGGGTAGACGCGATAGAGGAACGAGAAGAAAATTGCAGCAAACGTACTGCCGAAGCCTTCCCCAAAGCTACCCCGCCATCTCAGTGCAGAAGCAGCGTGGCTTCCACCGAGCTGCTTCAGCCGGAGCATGCCTTGATGGCTCCTGCCAGCTATCCCGTGGATGCTATCACGGAGTCTCAAAATTGCCACCTTATGACGCAATGGATGAATTTGAAGGTCAAGGCGACTGTTGGCTCTGTTTATCCTACTGAACCCGGTGCAACTTTTCACTGCCGGCCGATTCCAGAAGGATATGCTAGGGTGATGGTGGATGAAATAACGGAGGGATTTGAGGACCTCCAGCTTGACCACCCTACCGGTGAAGGGGAGACTCGGCTGGGGTCTGCTCTGAAGACTCCATGCCTATGGCGGAAGGAGCTCATCAACCTTCCGAACTGGACGCCTCCGCCTCCTCCTCCTCCTCCGGCGTGTCAGGGCACTCCGCCTCCTCCACCGCCTCCTCCTCCGGCGAGTGACGATCAGGGCCCTCGGCCGGCTCCTTCTCCGGCGCGTGGCGGCACTCCGCCTCCTTCTCCGCCTGCGCCGACGCGCCCGAGCAGCCAGCCTCCTCCTTCTCTGCCTCGTCAGCAAGGGTGGAAGAGACCAGCCGCCGCTCCAGCTGCTCCGGCGTGTCGTAGTCCTTCACCTCCGCCTTGTAAGCAAGTAAAGAAGACAACGGCTCCGTCTGCTCGGTCGGCGTCTAGCAGTACAACCAGAGGCGGGAGGACATATAGATTCGGTCCTTCTCTGAAGACTCCAGAGAAGTTACCGTATGAGAGGACCCCGGAGGAGAACGCCGAGATCGCGCGAACCGAAGTGGATGACTGGTTTCAAGGGTTGAGAGCAAAGAGACATCCACCTCCGGAGGAGAAGGTAGATCCGGTGAAAGTGAAGCGCACTCTGGCTGCCTTGGCAAAACCACCCAAGTCTCCGCCGAAAGGCAACTATGAGCGCATTATTGCAAAGACATGGGCCGAAGCAGAGCGGTCGGGAAGTACAGTCAGTGATCAAAGGCTGAAAGAACGACGAGCAGCTAGGAAACAAATTTCCCAGCTCGGCGAACAAGCGAAGCAATCGTGCCCCCCCCCCCCCCCCCCCCTCAAGGTGCCTAGCGACATCGTCGATCCGAGGATGGTGCCCGGTTATGGCAATGTTGACGATTACCTGCCCGACGATGTACATTATGATACCATGGAGGTGCAGATACATAGATACGAGTACGGGAAGCCTCTCGTCAAAGATGAAAAATCTTTAACAACGATGATGCAAAGATTACAGATTGGTACTTGAAAATCTGCAGAGAGTCTGGGGGAGGAGTACTTTGTATGCGAGAGTTAAACCGGAGCATGACCTCATTGGAATTGAACTGTTGCCTATTCCATTTGAGGAGTTCTATCAGTTTTTCAATCAATTGGCCCTCGATAAAACAACGATCACCTGCTACTGTCTGTAAGTACTACTACTTCTGTCATTAAGTCTCTCTATATAGCTCTTCTCTTTCATTGCATGTATTTATAATTATCCTCACTATATTATGCAGAATGAAGATCGCCGAATTGAAGAAAAGACAAATCGGTGATATTGGGTTCGTTAACACATATCTCATAGATGCAACTGAGGTTCAACATCGTCTCGGAGATACCGAGGCCAACTTGCTACGATCATTCAAAAAAATGAAAACAAAGATATAATACTCTTTCCTTACAACTTCAAGTGAGTGTTACTGTCTTGTGCATATTCGGTTTCCCTTATATATTAGTCCAGGTTATAGTAATGTAATTGATGAGTTATGCATGCGTGTGCAGTTTCCACGATATTCTCCTAGAGATTAGGCTTGAGCGGGGAGTAGTAACCGTCTTGGACTCTAAACGAAAAGATCCCCAGGAGTATGCGGACATGACTGAAATCCTAAAGAAGTTAAATCGATCATTATCCACCATATCAGCAACTTGGTTCATTTCCTGATATCAAGTAATTGTTTTCTTTGTCCGGCAGGGTTTGGAGAAAATTCACCAGAAAAGTTCCAAGACTGCCGAAGGAGCTGGAATTTAGACACCCGAAAGTAAGTACTATAGTAGCATGTTCCGCGCATCTCCTAGTGATTCAAGCGCTAGTTTCATCAATACCATTTAGCATTCTTGCTTATCAGTTTGATTGACCTCTATTTCTTGTAAAGTGGTTGTGGCAGGAAAAAGGGAATTATTTCTGTAGATACTACGTCTGCGAGTCCATCCGCCACACGACCTGTGAGCGGGGCGGGTACTCTGACGAACAATATGAAGTACGTAAATAACAACATTCACAATTTTATTTTATTACCATCATTTGTATTGAGTTTCATTCATTCATATATATATATATATATATATATATATATATATATGTATTGACCCCCTTCTTCAAATTAGATGTTTCGGAAGCGGGATGAACTCCTAGCACCAGCTCGCATGCGAGCAATTCAAGAGGAATTGGCGGCATTCTTTCTTGACCAAGTGATCGCTGAAGACAGAGAATACTATGTGGACCATGAGTCCGTATGATTATATTTGTAAGAGATAATTATTGTATATATGTAGCCGGTAGTGTCGGATAGATATACGAGAACTTGTTGTTCGACCAATCTCTCGGAGAAGGAGAGGTGGTCGATATCACTTCTCTCTGTATGCATATATGTTCATGACAATCTTCTGTTTCCTTCGTTTGCTTACTAGCTAACTAGCGTGTCTAGTCCTCTCTATACGTATGTATAGTACGTAGCGTCGACCAAGCACGGACATAAGAGAGGACACTTCTCTCTATTAATTATAGCTACCTAACACAATATATGAAACACCTAAATTAACCCCCAACCCCCCCCCCCTTCAAAAAAAACAAAAACCCCAGCCACAGAAATGCTGACGCGTGGATGCCTATTGTCCCACCAACCGGGACCAAAGGGTCTCCTGCCTGGGCTCTGCGCACTGCCCACGTGGAGGCCCATCAGTCCCGGTTCTGGTTTGAACCGGGACTAAAAGTACAGGGCATTAGTACCGACACTTTAGTCCCGGTTCAGGAATCGGGACTAAAAGCCCTTACGAACCGGGACTATAGGCCCTTTTTCTACCAGTATATATCTAAGGTCAAAATTTAGCACAAAATACAAACGGGACCAGTAAACTAGGACAGAGATAGTAAATATAAATGCCTACTAAAAAGGCGTTTACATATTTCAAAATCCTAACATTATAGCGGTACACTGAAAAAAAAATAGCGCCATTTAGTGAGTTGCGTCACGTCAGCGCCATACTGGCGGCAGGACCGACGCCTGTGAACCGTCAGTGGTCAATGGCGCCTTGGCGTGCGGCGGCTTCACGTGTAAGTTAGGCGCCTATCGGGAAGGCGCGGATGGAGGGGTCCAGCGATGAAATAAGTTTTGGGGGCGAGGTTAGTGAGCGAAATAAGATCCTCCAAGGGCCATTAAGTAAAAAATAATACGGCAAGAGTGAATAGCATAAAACTACCAGAATTTATGTTAGAGTTCAGAAAAACTACTAGAAATTTGTTTTGACTAATAACTACCAGAATCCGCGTCGTTTGTTTAAAAAATCAGATGAGCGGGTGTTTTACTTTTGATCGATTATGACAGGTCGGGCCAAGGCCTAAACGAACCATCTGTTTGACCATTGTTTGACCATTAGCTGACATGTGGGGCCCACATAGCAGTGTCTCTTTTACCGATTATGACATCCGGTTGACCAATTTCCATATTCATATCCGCCGGATTCGTATAAGTGCATACCATATTCTTAAAAACGGATGCGTGTGCCGATTAGGAATAGAAATTATCCGTACCATTTACATCTCTAATGTCAGCTAACGGTCAAACAAACCGTTCGTTTAGGTGCGAGCCCGACCTATCACAATCCCGCTCAATAGTAGAAGACGCGCCCATTTGGGTTTTTTTAAACAATCGACCCCGATTTTGATAGTCATTAGTCAATAATAAAAATTTTCTAATTTTTTGAAACCCTATAGTTTTATATTATTCATCTAAGGGAGGAGCAAACATAAAATCCAGTGAGATCGTAAAATCTCTTCTGACGCGTCCTGCGTGCCAAAGCCAATCGATCGTCCCTCATGTTGGACTTGCCACCTTTCACGCGTCTATGACATTCATCACAATCGAGGAGGGAGCGTGCCTGGTCAAGGCTGCGCTGCGCAGGTGCAGCTGCTAGCTTGCACTCCATGTGGTTGTGGAACTGAGAGGTACTACTATTTGGCGTCACGTCAGTCATGGCAACCTTTCACGGATAACTATTGAGTCGGGCAAGCAACCCACTGGCGTTCATGGTGACCCAGCGAACGAGCCTGCCACTCCACGGCCTCGACGGCGTTACGGCACGTGCCGCTGCTATACGTCTAAGCTTGCACTCCATTTTCCTCCTCTCTTCATTGGATGTCTAATTTATGAGCATTGGCATAGCCACCAGGCATCACAACTGACTTTGCTGCAGCCTCCAAGGAGTAAAATAAGTAGTTTACACGAGCAACTTCAAGCATTAAAATCAACCCCCGAGTATGGCGTAGGGTAGTAGTATGGAGTAGTTGCTAGCCTGTGAAGCTTGAGCTGAGCTGTGTAACGGGACGCCCCAAGGCGTGCTTCAGTAACTTGCTTGGTGTGTGTGTGTGTGTGTGTGTGTGTGTGTTTGCATGACGTGTGTTTGTATTATGGCCTAGTCCGAGCTATTCTAGGGGAGGGAGTAGGCCAGCTGGGCATGTTTACTTTAAGATGGATGTAAAAATAGATAAACAAAAAAAAGAGGCTGTGTTAGATAGCACGGTAATACCAAACTATCCATCAACCCCTCTGTTGTTGTCCGCGGCCAGGAAGAATAAGGGAGGAGCGTAAAACCTCACCCAAGGAGCATAAAATCAAGTCCAGTAAGATCATAAAAAAATTGTGGAGCATGGCCAAAAACACATGCACTACTTCTAGGAGTACATACTCCCATCTTTAAACCGCACGCACACACGTCCTAGCGGGTAACAGACGCCTGCCCGTTTAGTCTTTGTTTAATTATATTTAATCTAATTAAACAATTCGATACGGACTCAATTATCTCCCTGACTCAAACAACTCCCGTGACAATAGGTATTTTCGTTACCCATTAATACCTAGCTAGCCAGGCCGACTCGGCCGACGTCGGCGCTCACCGGCGGAATCAATCATTGCTGATCTCCGGTGGATTTAATCCACAAGATATATCAGCGTGCAGCTCATCTTATGGCCATGGAAGCACATCCTACTGAGAGGTGAGCTGATCGTTAATTAATTGATCTATCGGGCGGCAATGAGCTGATCATTTCCTTCACATGCATCTAGCACCTCAACCGGCTGATGGATCAGAGAGCACGACACAACCGGACTTGAGGTTGATTGGAATCTGGGGTCAACGATCTGTTCTTGAACTTTTTGTGCATGCCGATTCCACGGCTAGATCTGCAACATATTTCTATCCATTGATCATAATCCTCTTGCTTTGCTTCCAGATCTGAAATAAGAATATACGGTCCCTTTGAGGAGATGGGTCTCATCGTTTGCTGACGTTAATTCTGTGAACGGAAGAATATTTGTGTGGTCTATGGTTGTCACTGGAGGCATGCGGCTTAGGGCGTCTAGAACGGAAGAATCAATTCAGTGGCTTCTGGTGGTCAGTTGAGGGCGTGGCAACATCATGCGTGGTGTGCTTGTCGATCTCCAACGTATTCTCACGGTCATATGGCCCGCGGCACCCAGCTAGCCGTAAACTGATTACTGGCATACTTTTTAATTACTTCTGCTAGTGGATAAATGATCAAATGTACCCAGCTGTTGTTTCGCCTTGGGAAATTGGTATACCCAGCAAAAGGAACAGTAGCTCCGGTTGCTAATTTACTGTGTAGAAACTACTAATTTTATTAAAGCTAGAGGATCCTACCTGTTTAGTTGTCGAAGAGTACACTACCTTGCTTCCTTTATGTTAGTATCAGTTTACTGAACTTGCTGCTTTAATTTTCTATTTGTAAAAGGGCATATGCACTTCCCTCTTCAACGAGTGCTTCATTTTGCTTTGCAGAAGCCTTATGTGCTTGATGCTATATAAAAAGAATTTAATACCCCCAATGTTTCATCTGGTTTCTTACTCTTTTACCTATACTATTGTTTGCTCAGTGCCATACAAATTGTACATGTTTTTGCTGAATCTTCTTTTTGAATGGAGTATACCTTTTTTTTGTTATCTTCATTCTGAATACTCCTTAGTTTGTAGTTATTTATATTTCTAAGTGAAGTATATTAATAACAATAGTATATGTTCCTTTACCCAAAAAAGAGTCACAATATGTGGTATATACCCCATTAAAAAATATATACTAATCAAAAAAGTATATGCTTCCAGACCAAAATAGTAGTAGTATATACTACAATTTAAAAATGTACATACTCAGCTACAAAAAAAAAATTATAGTCCATACCAAAAAAAGTAGTATATATTTGTCGTGAACAAATAGTACATACTTGTATGTAGAAAAAGCTCTATAAACTACAATGCAGATAGCAGTATATACACTGATGTGAAAAAAAAAAGAGTTCTTCCATAAGAAGTGGTATATACTCACATAAAAACGTATATGCTTCCAGACCAAAAAAAGGAGTATATAGTACAATATAAAAAACAAGTATATACTTATACTCACATAAAAAAGTAGTAATGCTCCTTACCAAAAAAATTAGTATATATTGGCCATGCACAAATAGTACATATACTTTCCACACAACAAAAAGAACATACTACACATACTTTGCATGTAGAAAAACCTCTATATACTACAATTCAAATAGCAGTATATATACCCTACAAAAACAGAGTACGATCTTTCATAAGACGTGGTATATACTCACGTGCAAAAAATAGTATATATTGGCCATGCATATATTTTATATATAAAAGTGCTGAACTACTAGGCTCGTGGACTCGTGGTAGACTTGAACGAGCGCAACCTTATCCATTTAGAAGGATCCCTCGAATATCTCTGTTTGTTCACGCATGCATGCAATTGAAAATCATTTATTCAGCCGGTGCAATAATCAGTAAATATATCTAACAGCCGATCTAACAACCGCTAGCCTGTTTAGTCTATAGGAGTACATACACTTGGGAGTATAAAACATGAGGAGAGAGAGAGAGAGAGAGAGAGAGAGAGAGTATAATGCACTACCATCCGCGTCGAGGACACGTCCGGCCATGGGCACTACTTATTATTCACTGGTCTATCACATTCATGGTCATCAAAAGATGACGCTGCTAGCTTGCACTCGGTCAGGCTGTGGAACTGAAAGAGTAGGACGGCGTCAGTCCTGGCACCTTTTAGGGGTTGTTTATTGAGTCGGGCAACACACTGGCCGGCCTATCACATTCATGCCACTCAAGCGAGGCGGGCGTCATGTGCGCTGGTAGCTTGCACTTTATGGGATGTCTCATTTATGAGTTGGAGCATTGGCAGCAGGGAGAGATAAGAGATGGGCAGGCATCATGAAAATATACTATTATGGATAAACATACTCCCTCTGATCTTTTTACTCCGTGAATTTTATTTAGGTCAAGTCAAACTTTGTAAAGTTTGACCAAATATATATTAAAAAGTATCAACATCTACAATATCAAATATATATATACTGTGAAACTATATTTCATAATGAATCTAACAATATTGATTTGGCATTGTAAATATTGATACTTTCTTCTACAAATTTGGTTAAAGTAGAGATGCTTTGACTCTGGAAAAAACATATATACAAACTAAAAATGACTGAAGAGAGTATGAGTCAAGATTCGGCCAACCAGGCACTGGTAGAAAACGAGGCTTCCATACGCCCCCATTAGTCCCCAAAACAATCGAACCGCGACCAAAGGGGTCTTTAGTCGCGGTTCGGGAGAAGATCCGCGACCAACTACGGACGGGAGGGGCTTTAGTCCCGGTTGGCGTGGCCAACCGGGACTAAAGGTCCCAGAAGGCCTTTAGTCGCGGTTGGCCAGGCCAACCGGGACTAAAGCCCATCCAGCTGGCGGACGGGAGGGGCTTTAGTCCCGGTTGGCCTGGCCAACCGCGACTAAAGGCCCTATATATACTCAGCTCACTTCACTTCACTCGGCTCACTTCACAATTTTCAGAAGGTGGTGGTGGGGTGGTGGTGGGTTTGCTTTTGGTTTCTCCTATGCACACAAGGTGTTTGATGAAATGCCCGAGAGCCTGAAACAAGCCACATTTGAGCTTTCTCATTTATTTTTCCTCCGCGATCGCGGTTAGCAACTCGAACCTTTCATGTGTCATTGATAAAATACGCATGTGTGTAGTTCATTGTTTAATTTGTATTATTTCTAGCTAGTTAGTTTAACAAATGCATGATGGTTAATTATATACTTTATATAATAATAATGCAGATGAATCGGCAATGGATGTACGGTTCCCGACTCTCCGGCGAGTTCACTACGGGTTTGAAAGATTTCCTCGTAGTGGCAAATGCGAACAAGCAGCAAGGTTTTATTATCTGTCCATGTGCTGTCTGTAAGAATGAGAAGGGTTACTCCTCCTCAAGAAGAGTTCACATGGACCTGCTTAAGCATGGTTTCATGCCAAGCTATTATTGTTGGACCAAGCATGGAGAAAGAGGGGTTAGAATGGAAGAAGATGAAGAAGGGGATGATATCGATGACAACTATCGTGATCTTTTCGGTGATACTTTCATGGAGGATGATGTTGAAGGTGTGGAAGGGTTAGGTGAAGGTGAAGAAGAGGCACATGATGAGCCCGCTGATGATCTTGGTCGGACCATTGCTGATGCACGGAGACGCTGCGAAACTGACAAGGAGAGGGAGAATTTGGATCGCATGTTAGAGGATCACAAAAAGTCGTTGTATCCAGGATGCGATAATAGTCTGAAAAAGCTGGGCTGCACACTGGATTTGCTAAAATGGAAGGCACAGGAAGGTGTAGGTGACTCATCATTTGAAAATTTGCTGAAAATATTGAAGAATATGTTGCCGAAGAATAATGAGTTGCCCGCCAGTACGTACGAAGCAAAGAAGGTTGTCTGCCCTCTAGGTTTAGAGGTTCAGAAGATACATGCATGCATTAATGACTGCATCCTCTACCGCGGTGAATACGAGAATTTGAATGAATGCCCTGTATGCACTGCATTGCGTTATAAGATCAGAGGCGATGACCCTGGTGACGATGTTGAGGGCGAGAAACCCAGGAAGAGGGTTCCCGCCAAGGTGATGTGGTATGCTCCTATAATACCACGGGTGAAACGTCTGTTCATGAACGAAAAGCATGCCAAGTTGTTGCGATGGCACAAAGAGGACCGTTTGTCCGACGGGCAGTCGAGACACACCGCTGATGGAACGCAATGGAGAAAGATCGACAGAGTTTTCAAAGATTTTGCAGCTGACGCAAGGAACTTAAGATTTGGTCTAAATACTGATGGCATTAATCCTTTTGGCGAGCAAAGCTCCAACCATAGCACCTGGCCCGTGACTCTATGCATCTACAACCTTCCTCCTTGGTTGTGCATGAAGCGGAAGTTCATTATGATGCCAATTCTCATCCAAGGCCCTAAGCAACCCGGTAACGACATCGATGTGTACCTAAGGCCATTAGTTGAAGAACTTTTACAGTTTTGGGCGAAACCTGGTGTACGTGTCTGGGATGAGCACAAAGGAGAGGAATTTGACCTACGAGCGTTGCTTTTTGTAACCATCAACGATTGGCCTGCTCTCAGTAACCTTTCGGGACAGAAAAATAAGGGATACAATGCATGCACGCACTGCTTACATGAGACTGAAAGTGTACGTTTGGTTAATTGTAAGAAGAACGTGTACCTGGGTCATCGTCGATTTCTTCCCCGAAATCATAACGTAAGAAAGAAAGGCAAGCATTTCAACGGGAAGGCAGATCACCGGCCGAAGCCTGCGGAACGTACTGGTGCTGAGATATTTGATATGGTCAAGGATTTGAAAGTCATCTTTGGAAAGGGTCCTGCCGGACAATCAGTTCCGCGGGGAGTTGACGGGCACGCACCCATGTGGAAGAAGAAATCTATATTTTGGGAGCTAGAATATTGGAAAGTCCTAGATGTCCGCTCTGCAATCGACGTGATGCATGTTACGAAGAATATTTGCGTGAACCTGCTAAGCTTCTTGGGCGTGTATGGGAAGACAAATGATACAAAGGAAGCACGGCAGGACCAGCAACTTTTGAAAGACCCAGATGACCGGCATCCGGAATGGTTTCAAGGTCGTGCCAGCTACGCTCTTACCAAAGAAGAGAAGGTCATTTTTTTTGAATGCCTGAGCAGTATGAAGGTCCCGTCTGGCTTTTCGTCGAATATAAAGGGAATAATAAACATACCGGAGAAAAAGTTCCAAAACCTGAAGTCTCACGACTGCCACGTGATTATGACGCAATTGCTTCCGATTGCTTTGGGGGGGCTCCTACCGGAAAATGTTCGAGTAGCCATTGTGAAGCTATGTGCATTCCTCAATGCAATCTCTCAGAAGGTAATCAATCCAGAAGATCTACCACGGTTACAGAACGATGTGGTCCAATGCCTTGTCAGTTTCGAGTTGGTGTTCCCACCATCCTTCTTCAATATTATGACGCACCTCCTGGTCCACCTAGTCAAAGAGATTTCCATTCTCGGTCCTGTATTTCTACACAATATGTTCCCCTTTGAGAGGTTCATGGGAGTATTAAAGAAATATGTTCGTAACCGTGCTAGGCCAGAAGGAAGCATCTCCAAGGGCCATCAAAATGAAGAGGTAATTGAGTTCTGTATTGACTATGTTCCTGACCTTAAGCCGATTGGTATTCCTCAATCGCGGCACGAGGGGAGACTAAGTGGAAAAGGCAAGATCGGAAGGGATACCACGATATGTATGGACGGTCATTCTATGACTGAAGCACACCACACAGTTCTGCAAAATTCCAGCTTGGTGGCTCCGTACTTCGAGCAATACAAGAATATTTTACGCTCGGACAACCCGGGGAAGCCTGAATCCTGGATTAGAAAGGCCCACATGGAGACTTTCGGCAGTTGGTTGCGAAAACATTTAATGAATGACAATGATGTTGGAGATCAGCTGTACATGTTGGCCAAGAAACCATCTTCGACTATAACGACTTTCCAAGGGTACGAGATAAATGGGAATACATTTTACACCATCGCCCAAGATAAAAAGAGCACCAACCAAAACAGTGGTGTCCGCTTTGATGCAGCAACCAAGAATGGGCAAAAGGTCACATATTATGGTTACATAGAGGAGATATGGGAACTTGACTATGGACCCTCCTTTAAGGTCCCTTTGTTCCGGTGCAAATGGTTCAAGCTAACAGGAGGTGGGGTAAAGGTGGACGAGCAATACGGAATGACAATGGTGGATTTCAACAATCTTGGTTACCTTGACGAACCATTCGTCCTTGCCAAAGATGTCGCTCAGGTTTTTTATTTGAAGGACATGAGTAGCAAACCGAGGAAACGGAAAGATAAGAAAACGATCAGTACATCATGCGATGATCCAAAGCGCCACATTGTTCTTTCAGGGAAAAGAAACATCGTGGGAGTGGAGGACAAGACAGACATGTCAGAAGATTATAATATGTTTGGTAAAATTCCGCCCTTCAAAGTGAACACTGACCCAAGCATTAAGTTAAATGATGAGGATGCTCCATGGATACGGCACAATCGTAAGCAAGCAGGGACGTACAAGGGAAGAATTGATGTGTAATAATTTATTGTACCAAACTTTGTATTTGGTCGAACCTTCAAGGGATTTTAAAATGAATTAGTTTTATTTTTCTGATTTTTTTGATATATAATTGTATTTTTAAGATTTTAAAATGTCAGAAGATTTTAAAAAAGGAAAAAGGAAGAAAGGAAGAAAAAAAAGAAGAAAAACAAGAAAAAGGAAGAAGAAAAAAACAAAAGAAAACAAAAAAACAAACAGAAGAAAAAAACAATAAAAAGGAGGAAAGAAAGAATAGAAAGGAAGAAGAAGAAAGAAAGAATAGAAAGGAAGAAGAAGAAAGGAAGAAGAAGAAAGAAAGAAGAAGAAAGAAAGAGAGAAGAAGAAAGAAAGAAGAAGAAAGAAAGAAAAAAGAAAAAGGAAGAAGAAGAAAGAAAGAAGAAAGGAAGAAGAAGAAAGAAAGAAGAAAAAAAGGAAGAAGAAAAAACAAGAAAGAAAAAGGAAGAAGAAAAAAATGAAAACCAAATAAAAATCAAATGAAAACCAAGAAAAAGGAAAAAGGAAGAAGAAGAAAGAAAGAAAGAAGAAGAAAGGAAGAAGAAGAAAGAAAGAATAGAAAGGAAGAAGACGAAAGGAAGAAGAAGAAAGAAAGAAGAAGAAAGAAAGAAAAAAGAAAAAGGAAAATAAAATAATATAGAATAATATAAACTTTAATAAAATAAAATAATTATCATAAAGTAAAATAAATAAGTAATTATCATAAAGTAAAAATAAATAAGTAATTAGAAACAAAATAAAATAAAATAAATAAGTTTTTTGTTGTAAGTAGAAACAAAACAAAATAAATAAAGCAAAAATGAAAACAAAAAACAGGCAAAAAAAATATGCCACCTACTGGGCCACCACGGCCTGAATACGACTAGAAACCCATTAATGGGCCAGGATTCAGGCCCGCAGAAGGCCCAGTAGGCCCACAGGCACATAGTAACAGAATAGGCCCGTAAGCCTGCATTCGAGAGGAGCTCGAAGTGGTGAGCGCAGCCGCGCTTATAAACCACTGTCGAAGCCTCTCGGCTAGCGAGGTGGGACTAAACATCCCACCGCACCGCGCCAGTTCAGCACAGACCCTTTAGTCCCGGCTGGGGAGGCGGACCGCGACTAAAGGGTACCCTTTAGTCGCGGTTGTTGTCCCCAACCGCGACTAAAGGGTCTTTCTGCGCGGGAAAGGAAGCGGCGCCAAAACCCTTTAGTCGCGGTTGGGGAGGGGGACCGCGACTAAAGGGTACCCTTTAGTCGCGGTCCGCCTCCCCAGCCGCGACTAAAGGGTACCTTTAGTCGCGGTCCTCCTCCCCAACCGCGACTAAAGGTGCGTCTATATATATAGCCGATCGATCTCCTCTGTCTCCCCAACGCCGATCGACGCCGACGCCGAAGCCCTGCCCCGACGCCGACGCCGACGCCGAAGCCCTGCCCCGACGCCGACGCCGAAGCCCTGCCCCGACGCCGACGCCGAAGCCCTGCGCGCCGCCGCCCCCGTCCCCAGTGAGCGCCGCCCTTGCTCGCTGCCCTTGCTCACCGCCCTTGCTCGCCGCCCTTGCCCGCCGCCCTGCCGCCCTTGCCCGACGCCCTGCCGCCCGCCGCCCGACGCCCTCCGCCCGCCGCCCGCCGCCCTGCCTGCCGTCCTCCGCAAGAAGAAAGAAAGAATATAAAGGAAGAAGAGAAGAAAGGAAGAAGAAGAAAGAAAGAAGAAGAAAGAAAGAAAAAAGAAAAAGGAAGAAGAAGAAAGAAAGAAGAAAGGAAGAAGAAGAAAGAAAGAAGAAGAAAGGAAAAAGGAAGAAGAAAAAACTCAAGAAAAACAAAAGAAAACAAAAAACAGAAGAAAAACAAAGGAAGAAGAAAAAAACAAAAGAAAACAAAAAAACAAATAGAAGAAAAAAACAATAAAAAGGAGGAAGAAGAAAAGAAAGAAGAAAAAAAGGAAGAAGAAAAAACAAGAAAGAAAAAGGAAGAAGAAAAAAATGAAAACCAAATAAAAACCAAATGAAAACCAAAAGAAAGAAGAAAGAAAAAGGAAGAAGAAAAAAAGAAGAAGAAAGGAAGAAGAAAGGAAGAAGAAGAAAGAAAGTAAAAAGGAAAAGGAAAGAAGAAGAAAGAAAGAAGAAGAAAGGAAGAAGAAGAAAGGAAGAAGAAGAAAGAAAGAAGAAGAAAGAAGAAGAAGAAAGAAAGAAAAAAGAAAAAGGAAGAAGAAGAAAGAAAGAAGAAAGGAAGAAGAAGAAGAAAGGAAGAAGAAGAAAGAAAGAAGAAAGGAAGAAGAAGAAAGGAAGAAGAAGAAAGAAAGAAGAAGAAAGGAAAAAGGAAGAAGAAGAAAGGAAGAAGAAGAAAGAGGAAGAAGAAAGGAAGAAGAAGAAAAAAAGAATTTTTACTTAAAGAATCTTATTTTTTAATTCCTCCTCCTCTATGTCCCCTTAATCTTATTTTTTAATTCCTTTATACTTAAAGAATTTTTACTACATGCAGGAGTGACATATGGCGGACGACAGAACCGAGCCGCTTAGGGATCCGGAGGCTGAACGTTATTTAATGGACATCATCAACAACGAGATTCCTTATGTGCCGGGCTCAGAATATGAGCAACAAGAGGATGTAGTCTCTTCTTATATGAACCTTGACGGTGACGATGATCGAGAAGGTGAAGGAACGGACATTGTCGACGGAGGTCAACCGTCAACAACCGACGATCTCCAATTGCAAGAAGCAACCACCTCCGGCGAGGTATATATATACATTGAGAGCCTCTCGTGATACAAACTTACTGAAATGTGAATACATATGTATTAACGCGCGTGACTCTCTTTCTTTTTTTAGCCCTCCGGATCGAGTACGACAAAGCAGCGTGGCAAATCCAAGGCGATGAAAACAGGAGAAACATATGCCATTGAGTCTGTCAGTGAAACCGGCAAGCCCCTACAGCACACCTCAAAGTTTGTCAACCAATGCGGAGTCGTTGTTAGAGACAACGTCCCGATCACCGTCCAGGAATGGAAAGAGCCAAAGAAGGCACGTCTTGGTTTCAGTTTTGTCGACAAGAGAACGAAAAAGGATTGCTGGAGAAAGCTTATGGAACATTTCATTCTACCTCCGGAATACAACAAAGTCGATGAATTCGGTAACGAGGTTCCGGGTGGACGTCAGAGGAGGAGGCTAGTTAAAGAGTTCGCTCTTCAGAAGATGGCCGATGCATTCCGGAACTTCAAGAAAAATTTAACCCGTGACTATGTCAACAAGGGCAAGACTCCGGATTTCAATGGACAATATGAGAAACTGAAAGATGATTGGCCAGAATTTGTGAGGCAAAAGCAATCGGACCATTTCAAGGAAATATCGAAAAAAAATAAGGATAATGCGGCTAAGAAAAAGTACCATCATATTATAGGGCCAGGAGGATACCGCCTTGCGGACCCTAGGTGGCAGAAGATGGAGGAGGACCTGAGGGTGCGAGGAATCCCTCTAGGTACAGAGGGATGGGACCCAAGGGCCAAAAGCTGGTGGTACGGGCATGGGGGATCGCTAGACCCGGAGACAGGGGTGTGTGTTCACAGGCATCGACGCTTTGCTCCGACCCAAGCCCTTATTGACGCAATGACCCAAGCTCAAGCGGGCTTGATCAAGTTCAACAGAGAGAAAGACGCACTGACTTTAGCCCTCGGGAATGATGAACACGGAGGACGTGTACGAGGCAAAGGCAAAGTTTCGTGGAAAGTAGGGTTTTCCCAAGACAATGACCCGTACGGTTACAGAAGCCGTAAGAGAAAGACGGACCGGGATGCAGATCTTATGACGAAGTTTGCATCGGAACTCCATGAGTTGAAGCAGAGCGTGCATGAACTATTGAAAGAAAAATCGGCTGCAGGGCCGCATGAAGATCATGAAGCGGATTGCGGAAGCCAGCAGCGGAGAAGCAGCGTGGCTTCCACGGATGCCCCGCCTGGTGCTAGTGCACCGATGATCGAGATTCGTGCACCGGAGCCTCACTACCCCGTGGATGATGTAAAGAAGATGAAAGACTGTGATCTGCATTATCCCGTGGGGAACGTTTCCACGAAGGTAGCTAGCGGCAGTGCTTTACCCTGTAAACCTGGAGCACTCCACCACAACAACCCCATTCCATATGGCTATGCTTGTGTCACGGTGGAAGACATAGTCCAAGGGTTTGAGGACCTGGAGATTGACAAACCTACACCCGAAGGGGATAGCAGACTTGGAGATGTCAAGCGCCAGTTCATTCTATGGAAAAAGAAGTACATAGTGTTTCCAGACGAGGCGCCAAGGCTAGCAAGTCCACCCCCCTCCGATGGTGGTGGTGGTGGTGGCGGTGGTGGCGGTGGTGGTGGTCGTGGTGGTTCACCTACACCTCCTTCACGCCATTCGATGCCGTCCCCCGATCCACAACCTCCGGCGGGTACGACGCCCCCCAATCCTCCTTCGGCGGGTACGACGCCCCCCAATCCACCTCCGGCAAAGAAGCAGAAGCAGGCGGACAGCAAGGAAACCTGCTCCTGGACTATTAACCCGGACCCTTATGTACCTAAGACCACAAGGGTACCGGAGCCATCGCTGAAGCCTCTCCTCCCAAGGCCTGGGGAACTTAGTGAAGCTGACCTCACATTGGCCGCGTCTACTGATTATGAGAAATGGAAGGCGGATATGAAGGCGAAAAAAGTGCCTGAGCCCAAGCAAGTATTCACTGAGAAGCAAAAGAAGTGGGCTAAGGATTTTTTGACGACACCGTCCCAAGCCGAGCTGAATATGCCTGACGACTATGGACATGAACTTCGTAGGCAAGCAAAAATATTGAAGGAGGAAGAAAGTAAAAAAAAGCGGGAAACAAGTTGACCAGCTCGGGATGCAGAAGAAACAATCGATCCCCCCGCTCATAGTGAAAGCCGGTCCGGAAGAGGACCCCGAGATCATAGCAGCTGCGGCAGCACTTGGATTGACTGTAGCGGCTGCCATGAAACAAGCGTCCGAGATGGGTTTGACTGTTCGTGCCTTCTTAGACCTTGAGGATGCGCCTGCAGGTGAGATAACATTACAATATGTGCGGAAGGGGCCTCTCGTCGAGCCTGAGAAGGAAAATAGTCTACCAACACAAATGCGAAATCTGCTACGTTGGTACAAGCAATTCATAACATGGGCCGACAAAGAATATGTTTATGCGGATGTTACACATGAGCATCACATCAAACGGTACTCTGTAGAAGTTCATATGAGTGAATTATTCCAGCTGTTCAATCTGCGCGCCCTCGACAAATCTATGCTGAGTTGCTACGTTCTGTAAGTGATTTATTTCTACCTCATCTCGTTCTTCATTGCCTGCACTATATATATATTGTCCTAACTATATTGTTGCGTACGCTATTATGCAGATTGAAGATTTGGGAATGCAAAATAAGAAACATCCATGATGTTGGGTTCATTGACCCACATATCGTTAATGGACATGTGTTAGAACATCACCCCAAAGACATGGAGAAAGACCTTTACAAGTTTCTTAAAAAGCATCAACTCAAAAGTCATATTCTATTTCCTTACCATTTTGGGTGAGTGTTTCTCTCTTGTGCCCATTCTATTTTGTTTACTCCATGCATGGTATGTCTAATCGATGAGTTATGCATGACTGTGCATGTAACGTGTCCGCAGGTTCCACTGGATTCTGCTAAATATTGAACTTCACACCTCCACAGTTCTAATCATGGACTCTAAGGATTCGGATCCAAAGCGTTGGGCCGACATGAGAAAAATGCTGCAAAAGTAATTATTTTCAATCATTTGAGCTCTATATCGATCGGTCTCTTCATTTCCTAATATCAACTAACTAATAAATCCCTTATTCATTTAATTTTCTTTGCCCTGTAGGGTTTGGAGACGGTTCTCAGAAGAAACTGTCGGTGAATTCAAACATGAGCTAGATTTCAGAAAGTTAGTTAATGTGGATCAGCAGCCATCGGGGACCGATCTATGTGGATACTATGTTTGTGAGAACATCCGGAGACAAACCACTGAGCGGAAGGCATCAGCTAGCGTGCGGAACGCGACGGATAACTTGCGGAGGAGGCTTAGTCCAGAAGCTCGCTTCCGACCAATTCAAGAAGAATTAGCAGGATTTTTCATGAGGGAAGTCATCAATCCTAAAGGACAACACTATACCGAGGACGAAGAAATTTATATGCATACCCGAGGTTGAAACTTGTTCGAAGTTGTATATGGTCATCCATCCTAATTGTGTATGGAAACTTGTTCGAAGTTGTATATGGTCACCCGAGATTGAATATATATTATATATTCCTCTTGAATTCTTCTTGTTTGAAATTTCATATGCATGTATATAGAAGCGTAGAATATGTGTACTGAAACTTCATCCAAAATAAAATAAAACACAAAATAAAATATAAAACAAATAAAACACTACAAATTAAAAAGAAACCAGGTTTAGGGGGGCTAAAACCCTAAACCTGCGAAGGAGGCCTTTAGTCCCGGTTGGCCACGAGAGCCGGGACTAAAGGTCCTCGGCCCCGACAGACCACGGGCGCCCACGTGGCGGGCCTTTGGTCCCGGTCAGCCACAAGAACCGGGACTAAAGGCTTTTGTCGCGGTCCGTAAGAGCCGCGGCTAAAGGGGGGGGGGGTCTTTAGTCGCGCTTATTTAGTCCCGGTTGCACAGCCGGGACTAAAGGCTGTTGCGAACCGGGACTAAAGGGCTTTTTTCTACCAGTGAGGCGTGTTGAGCATATTTTGCAATCTAGGCTACACAAAACAATTCTCTCTCAAAATGCTACACAAAACAAACACTTATGACCAATGACCTAAGAGTGTCAACAACCGGAATTGCTAAATCCGGCACCCTATATGCCCGTCGGCGCATCCGCGGACAGTGACCGATCAGTCCTTAAATCCGCGCGTCCACAACCGCGTATCTCATATCCGACACCATATATTCAAACAAAATCATTATCCGGCACCTTATATTCATACAAAATCATGCAACATAGTGCGTAGATCACCTCACACTGGTAGAAAAAGGGCCTATAGTCCCGGTTCGTAAGGGCCTTTAGTCCCGGTTCCTGAACCGGGACTAAAGTGTCGGTACTAATACCTCCCACCTTTAGTCCCGGTTCAATCCAGAACCGGGACTAAAGCCCCTCCACGTGGGCAGTGTGCAGAGCCCAGTCAGGAGACTCTTTGGTC
Source organism: Triticum monococcum (assembly GCA_034509565.1). Classification (NCBI taxonomy): domain Eukaryota; kingdom Viridiplantae; phylum Streptophyta; class Magnoliopsida; order Poales; family Poaceae; genus Triticum; species Triticum monococcum. Next base: position 760,623,914 of record CM067842.1, read on the forward strand.
CCGGTTGGTGGCACCAACCGGGACCAATAGGCATCCACGCGTCAGCATTTCTGTGGCTAGGGTTTTTGTTTTTTTTAAAGGGGGGGGGGTGGGGGTTTTGGGGGGTTAATTTAGGTGTTTCATATATTGTGTTAGCTAGCTATAATTAATATAGAGAAGTGTCCTCTCTTATGTCCGTGCTTGGTCGACGCTACGTACTATACATACGTATAGAGAGGACTAGACACGCTGGCTAGCTAGTAAAGCAAACGAAGGAAACAGAAGATCGTCATGAACATATATGCATACAGAGAGAAGTGATATCGACCACCTCTCCTTCTCCGAGAGATTGGTCGAACAACAAGTTCTCGTATATCTATCTGACAGTACCGGCTACATATATACAGTAATTATCTCTTACAAATATAATCATACGGACTCAGGTTTAACATAGAATTCTCCGTCTTCAGGGATCACGTGGTCAAGAAAGAATGCCGCCAATTCCTCTTGAATTGCTCGCATGCGAGCTGGTGCTAAGAGTTCATCCCGCTTCCGAAACATCTAATTTGAAGAAGGGGGTCAATACATACATATATATATATATATATATATGAATGAATGAAACTCAACACAAATGATGGTAATAAAATAAAATTGTGAATATTGTTATTTACGTACTTCATATTGTTCGTTAGAGTACCCGCCCCGCTCACACGTCGTGTGGCGGATGGACTCGCAGATGTAGTATCCACAGAAATCATTCCCTTGTTCCTGCCACGACCACTTTACAAGAAATAGAGGTCAATCAAACTGATAAGCAAGAATGCTAAATGGTATTGATGAAACTAGCGCTTGAATCACTAGGAGATGCGCGGAACATGCTACTATAGTACTTACTTTCGGGTGTCTAAATTCCAGCTCCTTCGGCAGTCCCGGAACTTTTTTGGTGAATTTTCTCCAAACCCTGCCGGACAAAGAAAACAATTACTTGATATCAGGAAATGAACAAAGTTGCTGATATGGTGGATAATGATCGATTTAACTTACTTCTTGAGGATTTCAGTCATGTCTGCATAGTCCTGGGGATCTTTTCGTCTTGAGTCTAAGACAGTTACTAGTCCCTGCTCAAGCTTTATCTCTAGGAGAATATAGTGGAAACTGCACACGCATGCATAACTCATGAATTACATTACTATAACCTTGACTAATATATAAGGGAAACCGAATACGCACAAGACAGTAACACTCACTTGAAGTTGTAAGGAAAGAGTATTATATCTTTGTTTTGATTTATTACGAACGATTGTAGCATGTTGGCCTCGGTAGCTGCGGCATGAAGTTTAACCTCAGTTGCATCTATGAGATATGTGTTAATGAACCCAATATCACCGACTTGTCTTTTCTTCAATTCGACGATCTTCAATCTGCATAATATAGTGAGGATGATTATAAATACATGCAATGAAAGAGCTAAGCTATATAGAGAAACTTAATGACAGAAGTAGTACTACTTACAGACAGTAGCAGGCGATCGTTGTTTTATCGAGGGCCAATTGATTGAAAAACTGATAGAACTCCTCAAATGGAACAGGCAACAGATCAATTCCAACGAGGTCATGCTCCTTTTTAACTCTCACATACAAAGTACTCCTCCCCCCAGAGTCTCTGCAGATTTTCAAGTACCAATCATGCAATCTTCGCATCATCGTTGATAGAGATCTTTCATCTTTGACGAGAGGCTTCCCATACTCGTATCTTTGCATCCGCATGTCCATGGGTTCATAATGTACTTCGTCGGGCAGGTAATCTGCAAGATTATTATAACCGGGCACCATCCTCGGGTCATTAGCGACGTTGTGGCTAGGCACCTTGAGCGGGGGGCATGATTGCTTCGCTTGTTTGCCGAGCTGGGCAATTTGTTTCCCAGCTCGTCGTTTTTTCAGCCTTTCATCACTGACAGTAGTTCCCGACCGCTTCGCTTCGGCAAATTCCTTTCCAATAATGCGGTCATAGTTTCCTTTCGGCGGATCAGACTTTGGTGGTTTTGTCAGGGCAGCCAGAGTGCGCTTCACTTTCACCCCATCTACCTTCTCCTCCGGAGGTGGATGTTGCTTTGCTTTCACCCCTTCAAAGAATTTCCTCACTTCTTCTCGCGCGATCTCGGCGTTCTCCTCCTGGGTCCTCTCGTATGGTAACTTCTCTGGAGTCTTCAGAGAAGGACCAAATCTATATGTCCTCCCGCCTCTGGTTGTACTGCTAGACGCCGACCGAGCAGACGAAGCCGTTGTCTTCTTTACTTGCTTAAGAGGCGGAGGAGAAGGACTACGACCCGCCGGAGCAACTGGAGCGGCGGCAGGTCTCTTCTGCCCTTGCTGACGAGGCGGAGAAGGAGGAGGTTGGCTGCTCGGGCGCGTCGGCGCAGGCGGAGACGGAGGCGGAGTGCCTCCACGCGCCGGAGAAGGAGCCGGCCGAGGGCCCTGATCGTCACTCGCCGGAGGAGGAGGCGGTGGAGGAGGAGGAGTGCCCTGACTCGCCGGAGGAGGAGGAGGAGGCGGAGGCGTCCAGTTCGGAAGGTTGATGAGGTCCTTCCGCCATAGGCATGGAGTCTTCAGAGCAGACCCCAGCCGAGTCTCCCCTTCACCGGTAGGGTGGTCAAGCTGGAGGTCCTCAAATCCCTCCGTTATCTCATCCACCATCACCCTAGCATATCCTTCTGGAATCGGCATGCAGTGAAAAGTTGCGCCGGGTTCAGTAGGATAAACAGAGCCAACAGCCGCCTTGACCTTCAAATTCATCCATTGCGTCATAAGGTGGCAATTTTGAGACTCCGTTATAGCATCCACAGGATAGCTGGCAGGAGCCGTCAAGGCATGCTGCAGCTGAAGCTGCTCGGTGGAAGCCACGCTGCTTCCGCGCTGAGATGGCGGGGTAGCTTCGGGGGAGGCTTCGGCAGTACGTTTGCTGCGATTTGCTTCTCGTTCCTCTATCGCTTGTACCCTTGCGTGCAGCGCCTGCAGTTCGGTCTGCTGCACTTTTTTCCTCCTCTCATGGGATTTGTAACCGCCTGCGTCCGGAAACCCAACATTCCATGGAACGGAGCCTGGCGTGCCTCGTGTCCGTCCAGGGTGCTCAGGATTCCCGAGGGCCATTGTGAGCTCGTCGTGCTCTCTGTCTGGAAAGAACGTCCCTTCCTGCGTGCGTCGATATAGTGCTTAAGCCTACTGACTGGTATGTCCATTTGTTCGTTCGTCCAAATGCATCCCCCTGTTTCAGGGTCCAAGGTTCCGCCAGCCCCGAAGGACCAAGTCCGGCAACGGTCTGGCCAGTTATATGTCTCTGGTCTGATCCCTTTATGAAGCAGATCATTCTCAACCTTGGACCACTTAGGCCGGGCTACGAGGTAGCCACCTGACCCCGTGCGATGGTGAAGCTTCTTCTTCGCGGCATTCTGCTTGTTTGTCGCCGACATCTTCTTACTCTTTTCCGATGTCTTGTAGGCCACAAATGCGGGCCAGTGATCTCTGATCTTCTCATATCTGCCCTTAAATTCTGGTGTCTCTTTTTTATCGACAAACCTATTGAGCTCTTTCTTCCACCTCCTGAATAGATCTGCCATCCTCTTCAGAGCAAAAGACTTGATTAATTTCTCTTTAATTGGGTTCTCTGGATTATCCTCTGGCGGTAGGGTGAAATTTGACTTCAGCTCAGTCCAAAGATCATTTTTCTGCATATCATTGACATAAGACACCTCAGGGTCTTCTTTAGCCGGCTTAAACCATTGCTGGATGCTTATCGGGATCTTGTCCCTAACCAGAACCCCGCACTGAGCAACAAATGCCCTCTTTGTCCGGAGGGGTTCAATAGGTTGGCCGTCGGGCGCGATTGCTGTGATCTCAAGCTTTTCATCCGAGCTCAACTTTTTCTTCGGGCCTCGCCTCTTTAACGAAGTTGTGCTCGATCCGGAGGGCTAGAAAAAAGAACAAAGACTTAATTAATATGTGTACATACCAAAACAATGAATGCATCAATCAGCTAGTCAGCATAGGCTTAACTAATATATATACCTGGCCGGAGTCGGTTCGGTCACCGGAGCCGTCATCACTTTCTCCTTCTTGCACCGGCATTGGGTCACCGGCGCCGTCCTCATGTTCTTCTTCTTGCACCGGCATTAGGTCACCGTAGCCAGCTTGTTCACCCTCTCCTTCCGGACCATCGATGATATCGTTGAGATAGTACGAGACGGCATCACTTCCTTCTACGATTATCTCCCTCAACAACGCTTCTTTTCTTGCTTCGTCTAGGGCGGTGTCCATAGTTTCTACAAATATTTACAACATGGCAATTATTATTCAAACATGACAGATGGATATATTAGTGACAAACGTAGAACTAGCTACCTACTCATAGTAAGCTATCGGGAGGGGGTATATATCGACAACGACGACACTACATCTATATATGTCCCTCGATGACCCTCGTTCCCGATAAAAAAAGAGGAAGAAGAAGAAAAAAAGAGGAGAAGAAAGAATAGAGGAGAAGAACTCCTCTATTCTTTCTTCTCCTCTTTTTTCTTCTTCTTCCTCTTCTTTTTTTATCCTCTTCTTCCTCTCATGTTCGAGAGGATCGCCTTGGGGTCGGGAGGTTGCCTAGTGTCAAAGGATTCAACAAAACCATGTCTTCATCATTAGGCGAAAGTAACATGTGCATGATGGTAGGAAGCTCTTCAAAGTTGTTCTAGAACGGAGTCCCAGATAGGATAATTCGCCTTTTGGTACAAAGTTCAGCAAGAGCCTTCCGAATATCGCTATTTGGAAGGCCTTTGCTGAATTCGTACCAAAAGGCGGATTATTCTATCCGGGACTCCATTCCAGAACAACTTTGCAGAACTTCGTACCAACATGCCCTGGTTACTTCCGGCTAATGATGAAGGCATGGATTTCTTCAATACTTTGACACTAGGAAAACAAAAGAGGAGAAGAAGAAAGGAATAGTGGAGAAGAAGAGAAAACTATTCCTTTCTTCTTCTCCTCTTCTTTTTCTTCTGTTTTCTTCTTCTTATTTATTTCTCCTCTTCTTTTCGGTAGAGGAAACCCTAAATAGCTAGCAAGTATCGTGGGTGTGAGATACATGTGGCCTTCGGTGTCGGACACTACATCCACGTCCCACAAGTGACATGGGCGTCGAAACCCGCGCCACTTGTGGGATGTGGATTTAGTGTCCGACACCAACGGTACATGTATCTCACACCGACGATACTTTCTATTTAGGGTTTCTCCTCTACCACTCGGCGGCCCTCTCGACGACCCTCGTTCCCGATAAAATAAAGAGGAAGAAGAAGAAGAAAAAAGAAGAGAAGAAAGAATAGAGGAGAAGACTTCCTCTTCTTCCTCTCCTCTACTTCTCCCTCTTCTTCCCCTTCTTCCTCGCCTCTCTCATGAATGTCCGGTGTTCTCGACCCCCCCCCCCCACGTGTCGAAGAAAAAAAAGAAGAAAAAAAATAGGAGAAGAAGAAAGGAATAGTGGAGAAAAGAGAAAAAAGAAGAGAAGAAAGAAAAGAGGAGAAGACTTCCTCTTCTTCCTCTCCTCTACTTCTCCCTCTTCTTCCCCTTCGTCCTCGCCTCTCTCATGAATGTCCGGCGTTCTCCACTATTCCTTTCTTCTTCTCCTCTTCTTTTTCTTCTTTTTTCTTCTTCTTATTTATTTCTCCTCTTCTTTTCCTCTCCTCTTCTTCTTTCTTTCCTCTTCTTATTTTCTTCTTTCCTATCCTTCTTTTTCTAAAATTGTAACTTTTGCATATATAAAACTTTTCTAAAATTGTAACTTTCTATATAAAACTTTCCTATCGGGAAGGGGAGAAGATCGAAGAAAAAAAGAAGAAAAAAAAGAGAAGAAGAAAGGAATAGAGGAGAAGAAGAAAAAATATTCTATTTTTTCTTCTTCTCCTCTATTCCTTTCTTCTTCTCCTCTTCCTTTTCTTCCTCTCCTCTTCTTCTCCTTTTTCCTCTTCTTTTTTTCTCCTCTTCTTCCCGACCCTCGCCCCCTCGAACACTTGGCGACCCTCGACCCTCTACCCTAGCTAGTTCCCGACCTAGCTTGTCGAAGTTATCTGGTACACACATATACATACATACACATATACACTACACACATGCATACATACACATACATACACATACATACACATACATATACATATCTGCATGCACACACATATACACTGCACACACATACACATACATACACATATATATACAGTACACACATGCATACATATATCTCAAAAAAATTAACAGAGGCGGGCGGCGGCGCGGCAAGCGGAGCGCGGCCAGGCGGCGCGGCAAGCGGAGCGCGGCCAGGCGGCGGCGTCGAGGCAGAACACGACGGGCGGCGGCGGCGAACCAGCGGCGGCGCGGCAAGCGGAGCACGTACGGGTAGAGCACGGCGGGCAGAGCACGGCGGGCAGCGGCGTCGGGGCGCGGCAAGAGCACGGCGGGCAACGGCGTCGGGGCGCGGCTGGCGGTGGTGGCCGGGCGCGGCGGGGGGAGAGGAGGAGAGGAGGGGAACGGCACGGCGGCTCACAGTGGGAGCGGGCCGGGAAGGCGTCGGGGTAGGGCTCGACGGCTGCGGCGAGGACGGCGAAGTGGAGCAGCCTGACGGCGTCGGGGCAGGGCTCGGCGGTGGCGGAGGCGACGATGAGGGGCAGGGCTCGGCGACGGCGACGGCGACGAGGAGGACGAGCAGCCTGGCGGCGTCGGCGATGGGGAATGGAGCAGTTGGCGAAAATTTCGCAAGGGTTGGCTTATATAGCCAGAGCAATGGTCCCGGTTCATGCAACCAACCGGGACTAATGCCCCTCTTTGGTCCCGGTTGGTGCCACGAACCGGGACCAAAGGCCAATTTTCGGCAGCCCAAAGGGCGGGAAGCGGCGGCCTTTGGTCCCGGTTGGTGGCACCAACCGGGACTAAAGGGGGCATTGGTCACGGTTGGTGGCACCAACCGTGACCAATGCCCCCTTTAGTCCCGGTTGGTGCCACCAACCGGGACCAATGCCCTTGTGTGCCCCGGGTCCAAAAGTTTAGTCCCACATCGCTAGTTGAGAGCGCCCGAGACCAGTTTATAAGGTCTGCTGCCTCCTCCCTCCTGAACTCCTCCAAACTGAAGGCCTATGGGCCTAATTTGACACTGCTTTGCCTGTGGGCCTATTGGGCCTTCTGCGGGCCTGAATCCTGGCCCATGTAGGGTTTCTAGTCGTATTCAGGCCGTGGAGGTCCAGTAGGTGGCATTTTTTTTTGTTTTTTCTTTTTTATTTCTACATTTTTTTGGTTTTTTATTTTTTGCTTTTAGGTCACAAAAATTATAAACTTTCTATTAATGCCATTAGTTTTAAATTTTAAATAGTTTAAATTTGAATTTTTAAAAATTTGTGTGAATCACTAGTTTATGAATAACTTTACTACAAAATTAGAATTTTTTTCTATTTATTTTTTATTTCTACTTAAAACTAAATACTTACAGTTTTTTAGTGATTTCTTTTTGCTTTTAGGTCACAAAAATTATAAACTTTCTGTTAGTGCCATTAGTTTTAAATTTTAAATAGTTTAAATTTGAATTTTTAAAAATTTGAAGAATATTATAGTTTTATTTTAGTTTAATTACTTACAGTTTTTTAGTGATACTTATAGTTTTATTTTACTTATAATTTAATTTTTTTTATTTGTACTAAATACTTATAGTTTTAAAATGCACCATATTTTTTTTACTATGAAGTTAGATCATCTGTTACAAAGGGATTTCATTTTCTTGAACTTATTTGAACTCCATATTTTTTCTGTGTTCAAAATGCACCATTCAAAGACACATCATCAATTTTCAACCCTTTCTGACTTCATTTGTTATTTTTCATGCATTTATTGAATTTTTTGAGCTATAAGACCCTGAAATTGAAAAGCATTTCAAATGAACTCCGAAAAGGTTGAAAGTTGGCATGGTATCATCATTTCACCCACATAGCATGTGCAACAAAGTTGAGATGGTTACGGCAAAAACTGGATGCACTTCGTGTACAAAACGGACAATCTCTTTCGAAGTATCAGGGTTTCGGACGAAAGATCATCTGTTACAAAGGGATTTCATTTTCTTGAACTTATTTGAACTTCATATTTTTTCTGTGTTCAAAATGCACCATTCAAAGACACATCATCAATTTTCAACCCTTTCTGACTTCATTTGTTATTTTTCATGGATTTATTGATTTTTTTGAGCTACAAGACCCTGAAATTAAAAAGCATTTCAAATGGACTCCGAAAAGGTTGAAAGTTGGCATGGTATTATCATTTCACCCACATAGCATGTGCAACAAAGTTGAGATGGTTACGGCAAAAACTGGATGCACTTCGTGTACAAAACGGACAATCTCTTTCGACGTATCAGGGTTTCAGACGAAAGATCATTTGTTACAAAGGGATTTCATTTTCTTGAACTTATTTGAACTCCATATTTTTTCTGTGTTCAAAATGCACCATTCAAAGACACATCATCAATTTTCAACCCTTTCTGACTTCATTTGTTATTTTTCATGGATTTATTGATTTTTTTGAGCTATAAGACCCTGAAATTGAAAAGCATTTCAAATGAACTCCGAAAAGGTTGAAAGTTGGCATGGTATCATCATTTCACCCACATAGCATGTGCAACAAAGTTGAGATGGTTACGGAAAAAACTAGATGCACTTCGTGTACAAAACGAACAATCTCTTTCGAAGTATCAGAGTTTCGGACGAAAGATCATCTGTTACAAAGTTGGCATGGTATCATCATAATAGTTGCGGGAGAAAGTCTTCACTTTTTCTTCGCTTGTGTCATTTGCTTATTGCGCCGTAACCATGGATAATCTTCATTGTTTATCAGGATGCTTGGGTCAGCCTTGACATTGAAGGGAGGAATTTCATGAAACTTTTCATAATCTTCAGACATGTCTGTCTTGCCGTCCACTCCCAGGATGTCCCTTTTTCCTGAAAGAACTATGTGGCGCTTTGACTCATCGTATGATGTATTCGCTTCCTTATCTTTTCTTTTTCTCGGTTTGGTAGACATGTCCTTCACATAGATAACCTGTGCCACATCATTGGCTAGGACGAACGGTTCGTCAGTGTACCCAAGATTTTTCAGATCCACTGTTGTCATTCCGTACTGTGGGTCTACCTGTACGCCGCCGCCAAACAGAATGACCCATTTGCACTTAAACAAAGGGACCTTAAAATCAGGTCCGTAGTCAAGTTCCCATATGTCCACTATGTAACCATAATATGTGTCCTTTCCGCTCTCGGTTGCTGCATCAAAGCGGACACCGCTGTTTTGGTTGGTGCTCTTTTGATCTTGGGCGATCGTGTAAAATGTATTCCCATTTATCTCGTATCCTTTGTAAGTCAATACAGTCAAAGATGGTCCCCTGGACAACAAGTACAACTCATCACAAACAGTGTTGTCACCTCTGAGACGTGTTTCCAACCAACTGCTGAAAGTCCTGATGTGTTCACATGTAATCCAGTCGTCGCATTGCTCCGGGTGTTTGGACCGCAGACTGTTCTTGTGTTCATCGACATACGGGGTCACCAAGGTAGAGTTCTGTAGAACTGTGTAGTGTGCTTGAGACCAAGAATATCCGTCCCTGCATATTATTGAGTCTCTTCCAAGAGTGCCTTTTCCAGTCAGTCTCCCCTCATACCGCGATTTAGGGAGACCTATCTTGTTAAGGTCAGGAATGAAGTCAACACAAAACCCGATAACATCCTCTGTTTGATGGCCCATGGAGATGCTTCCTTCTGGCCTAGCGCGGTTACGGACATATTTCTTTAGGACTCCCATGAACCTCTCAAAGGGGAACATATTGTGTAGAAATACGGGCCCCAGGATGACAATCTCGTCGACTAGATGAACTAGGACATGCGTCATGATATTGAAGAAGGATGGTGGGAACACCAGCTCGAAACTGACAAGACATTGCGCCACATCACTCCTTAGCCTTGGTACCATTTCTGGATCGATCACCTTCTGAGAGATTGCATTGAGGAATGCACATAGCTTCACAATGGCTAATCGGACGTTTTCCGGTAAAAGCCCCCTCAATGCAACCGGAAGCAGTTGCGTCATAATCACATGGCAGTCATGAGACTTTAGGTTCTGAAACTTTTTCTCTGGCATATTTATTATTCCCTTTATATTCGATGAGAAGCCAGTCGTGACCTTCATACTAAGCAGGCATTCAAAGAAGATTTCTTTCTCTTCTTTCGTAAGAGCGTAGCTGGCAGGACCTTTATACTGCTTCGGAGGCATGTCGTCTTTTTCGTGCAAATGTTGCAGGTCCTCCCGTGCCTCCGGCGTATCTTTTGTCTTCCCATACACGCCCAAGAAGCCTAGCAGGTTCACGCAAAGGTTCTTCGTCACGTGCATCACGTCGATTGAGGAGCGGACCTCTAGGTCTTTCCAGTAGGGTAGGTCCCAAAATATAGATTTCTTCTTCCACATGGGTGCGTGTCCCTCAGCGTCATTCGGAACAGCTAGTCCACCGGGACCCTTTCCAAAGATGACGTAGGGTAAATCATTGACCATAGCAAGCACGTGATCACCGGTGCGCATGGCAGGCTTCTTCCGGTGATCTGCCTCGCCTTTGAAATGCTTGCCTTTCTTTCGACATTGATGGGAAGAAATCGACGATGGCCCAGGTACACATTCTTCCTGCATTTGTCCAGGTATATACTTTCAGTGTCATCTAAACAGTGCGTGCATGCGTGGTATCCTTTGTTTGTCTGTCCTGAAAGGTTACTGAGAGCGGGCCAATCGTTGATGGTCACGAACAGCAACGCCTTAAGGTTAAATTCCTCCTGTCTGTGCTCATCCCACGTACGTACACCGTCTCCATTCCACAGCTGTAAAAGTTCTTCAACTAATGGCCTTAGGTACACATCAATTTCGTTGTCGGGTTGCTTAGGGCCTTGGATGAGAACTGGCATCATAATGAACTTCCGCTTCATGCACATCCAAGGAGGAAGGTTATACATACATAGAGTCACGGGCCAGGTGCTGTGATTACTGCTCTGCTCTCCGAAAGGATTAATGCCATCCGTGCTTAAAGCAAACCATACATTCCTTGGGTCCTTTGAAAACTCATCCCAGTACTTTCTCTCGATTTTTCTCCACTGCGACCCGTCAGCGGGTGCTCTCAACTTCCCATCTTTCTTTCGGTTCTCACTGTGCCATCGCATCAACTTGGCATGCTCTTCATTTCTGAACAGACGTTTCAACCGTGGTATTATAGGAGCATACCACATCACCTTTGCAGGGACCCTCTTCCTGAGGGGCTCGCCGTCAACATCACCGGGGTCATCTCGTCTGATCTTATACCGCAGCGCACCGCATACCGGGCATGCGTTCAGATCCTTGTATGCACCGCGGTAGAGGATGCAGTCATTAGGGCATGCATGTATCTTCTCCACCTCCAATCCTAGAGGGCATACGACCTTCTTTGCTGCGTATGTACTGTCGGGCAATTCGTTATCCTTTGGAAGCTTCTTCTTCAATATTTTCAGTAGCTTCTCAAATCCTTTGTTAGCCACAGCATTCTCTGCCTTCCACTGCAGCAATTCCAGTACGGTACCGAGCTTTGTGTTGCCATCTTCGCAATTGGGGTATAACCCTTTTTTGTGATCCTCTAACATGCGATCGAACTTCAGCTTCTCCTTTTGACTAATGCATTGCGTCCTTGCATCGACAATGACCCGGCGGAGATCATCATCATCGGGCACATCGTCTGGTTCCTCTTGATCTTCAGCAGCTTCACCCATGGCAGCATCATTGGGCACATCGTCTGGTTCCTCTTGATCTTCACCAGCTCCCCCCATTGCAGCATCACCGTATTCAGGGGGCACATAGTTGTCATCGTACTCTTCTTCTTCGTCGTCTTCCATCATAACCCCTATTTCTCCGTGCCTCGTCCAAACATTATAGTGTGGCATGAAACCCTTGTAAAGCAGGTGGGAGTGAAGGATTTTACGGTTAGAGTAAGACCTCGTATTCCCATATTCAGTGCATGGACAACACATAAAACCATTCTGCTTGTTTGCCTCAGCCGCATCGAGAAACTCATGCACGCCCTTAATGTACTCGCGGGTGTGTCTGTCACCGTACATCCATTGCCGGTTCATCTGCGTGCATTATATATAATTAAGTGTCCAAATTAATAGAAGTTCATCATCACATTAAAACCAAAGTACATACATAGTTCTCATCTAACAACATATAGCTCTCCAGAGCATCTAATTAATTAAACCATACATTGAAACTATGTAAAACATTTCAATGCGAAAACAAATGCGATCATAATCGCAACCAAGGTAACAATTGATCCAACGGCATAATGATACCAAGCCTTGTTGGGGAACGTAGCAGAAATTCAAAATTTTCCTACGTGTCACCAAGATCTATCTATGGAGAAACTAGCAACGAGGGGAAAGGAGAGTGCATCTACATACCCTTGTAGATCGCTAAGCGGAAGCGTTCAAGTGAACGGGGTTGATGGAGTCGTACTCGTCGTGATTCAAATCACCGATGACCAAGTGCCGAACGGACGGCACCTCCGCGTTCAACACACGTACAGCCCGGTGACGTCTCCCACGCCTTGATCCAGCAAGGAGAGAGGGAGAGGATGAGGAAGACTCCTTCCAGCAGCAGCACAACGGCGTGGTGGTGATGGAGGAGCGTGGCTATCCTGCAGGGCTTCGCCAAGCACCACAGAAGAGGAGGGAGAGAGAGATGCAGGGCTGCACCAAACGAGAGATCTAATCGCGTGTTGTGGGCAGCCCCCAGGCCTCATATATATAGGGGAAGGGGAGGGCTGCGCCCCCTCTAGGGTTTCCCACCCCTAGGGGGGGCGGCAGCCCTAGATGGGATCCAAAGGGGCGGCCAAGAGGGGAAAGAGGGGAAGGAACCCACTAGGTGGGCCTTAAGGCCCAACTGGACTAGGGTTTGCCCCCTCCCACTTATCCTTGCGCCTTGGGCCCCTTGTGGGGGGCGCACCAGCCCTCCTAGGGGCTGGTCCCCTCCCACACTTGGCCCACGCAGCCTTCTGGGGTTGGTGGCCCCACTTGGTGGACCCCCGGGACCCTCCCGGTGGTCCCGGTACGTTACCGATAAACCCCGAAACTCTTCCGGTGTCCAAAACAGGACTTCCCATATATAAATCTTTACCTCCGGACCATTCCGGAACTCCTCGTGACGTCCGGGATCTCATCCGGGACTCCGAACAACATTCGGTAACCACATACTAACTTCCTTTATAACCCTAGCATCATCGAACCTTAAGTGTGTAGACCCTACGGGTTCGGGAGACATGCAGACATGACCGAGACGTTCTCCGGTCAATAACCAACAGCGGGATCTGGATACCCATGTTGGCTCCCACATGTTCCACGATGATCTCATCGGATGAACCACGATGTCAAGGACTTAATCAATCCCGTATACAATTCCCTTTGTCTATCGGTACGATACTTGCCCGAGATTCGATCGTCGGTATTACGATACCTTGTTCAATCTCGTTACTGGCAAGTCTCTTTACTCGTTCCGTAACACATCATCCCGTGATCAACTCCTTGATCACATTGTGCACATTATGATGATGTCCTACCGAGTGGGCCCAGAGATACCTCTCCGTCACACGGAGTGACAAATCCCAGTCTCGATTCGTGCCAACCCAACAGACACTTTCAGAGATACCCGTAGTGTACCTTTATAGCCACCCAGTTACGTTGTGACGTTTGGTACACCCAAAGCACTCCTACGGCATCCGGGAGTTGCATAATCTCATGGTCTAAGGAAATGATACTTGACATTAGCAAAGCTTTAGCATACGAACTACACGATCTAGTGCTATGCTTAGGATTGGGTCTTGTCCATCACATCATTCTCCTAATGATGTGATCCCGTTATCAACGACATCCAATGTCCATGGTTAGGAAACCGTAACCATCTATTGATCAACGAGCTAGTCAACTAGAGGCTTACTAGGGACATGGTGTTGTCTATGTATCCACACATGCATCTGAGTTTCCTATCAATACAATTATAGCATGGATAATAAACGATTATCATGAACAAGGAAATATAATAATAACTTATTTATTATTGCCTCTAGGGCATATTTCCAACAGTCTCTCACTTGCACTAGAGTCAATAATCTAGTTCACATCGCCATGTGATTAACACTCACAGGTCACATCGCCATGTGACTAACACCCAAGAGTTTACTAGAGTCAGTAGTCTAGTTCACATCACTATGTGATTAACACTCAATGAGTTCTAGGTTTGATCATGTTGCTTGTGAGAGAGGTTTTAGTCAACGGGTCTGAACCTTTCAGATCCGTGTGTGCTTTACAAATCTCTATGTCATCTCCTAGATGTAACTACCACGTTCTATTTGGAGCTATTCCAAATAACCGTTCTACTTGGAGCTATTCTAAATTGTTGCTCCATTATACGTATCCGGTATCTCTAATCAGAGCTATCCGGATAGGTGTTAAGCTTGCATCGACGTAACCCTTTACGACGAACTCTTTTACCACCTCCATAATCGAGAAAAATTCCTTAGTCCACTAGTTACTAAGGATAACTTTGACCGCTGTCCTGTGATCCATTCCTGGATCACTCTTGTACCCCTTGACTAACTCATGGCAAGCCACACTTCAGGTGCGGTACACAGCATAGCATACTGTAGAGCCTACGTCTTAAGCATAGGGGACGACCTTCGTCCTTTCTCTCTATTCTGCCATGGTCGAGCTTTAAGTCTAAACTTCATACCTTACAACTCAGGCAAGAACTCCTTCTTTGACTGATCCATCTTGAACACCTTCAAGATCATGTCAAGGTATGTGCTCATTTGAAAGTACCATTAAGCGTTTTGATCTATCCTTATAGATCTTGATGCTCAATGTTCAAGTAGCTTAATTCAGGCTTTCAATTGAAAAACACTTTTCAAATAACCCTATATGCTTTCTTAGAAATTCTACATCATTTCCGATCAACAATATGTCAACAACATATACTTATCAGAAATTCTATAGTGCTCCCACTCACTTCTTTGGAAATACAAGTTTCTCATAAACTTTGTATACACCAAAATCTTTGATCATCATCAAAGCATACATTCCAACTCCGAGATGCTCACTCCAGTCCTCAGAAGGATTGCTGGAGCTTTGCATACTTATTAGCATATTTCAGGATAGACAAAAACTTTCCGGTTGTATCACATACAACCTTTCCTCAAAAAACGTCAAGGAAACAATGTTTTTTGACATCCTATCTGCAAGATTTCATAAATAATGCAGTAATCGCTAATATAATTCCAACAGACTCTTAGCATCGCTACGAGTGAGAAAGTCTCATCGTAGTCAACTCCTTGAACTTGTCGGGAAACATCTTAACGACAAGTCGAGCTTTCTTAATGGTGACACTTACCATCATTGTCTGTCTTCCTTTTAAAATCCATCTGTACTCAATAGCCCTACGAACATTAAGTAGTTCTTTCAAAGTCTACACTTTGTTTTCATACATGGATCCTCCCTCGGATTGTATGGCCTCAAGCCATATATCGGAATCCGGGCCCACCATCGCTTC
Organism: Triticum monococcum; assembly: GCA_034509565.1. Taxonomy (NCBI): domain Eukaryota; kingdom Viridiplantae; phylum Streptophyta; class Magnoliopsida; order Poales; family Poaceae; genus Triticum; species Triticum monococcum. The sequence goes on from CM067842.1 coordinate 760,639,558, forward strand.
TCCATAGCTCGTAGGTTCATTGTTGTCTAGCAACATGACTTCCAAGACAGGATTACGTACCACTCTGAAGTAGTACGCATCCTTGTCATCCCACGAGGTTTGGGAGTGACTTGATCTGAAGTCTCGTGATCAATATCATAAGCTTCCACTTCAATTGGTGTAGGTGCCACAGGAACAACTTCCTGTGCCCTGCCACACACTAGTTGAAGAGACGATTCAATAACCTCATCAAGTCTCCACCATCCTCCCACTCAATTCTTTCGAGAGAAACTTTTCCTCGAGAAAGGACCCGATTCTAGAAACAATCCCTTATTGCTTTCGGATCTGAGACAGGAGGTATACCCAACTGTTTTGGGTGTCCTATGAAGATGCATTTATCCGCTTTGGGTTCGAGCTTATCGGCCTGAAACTTTTTCACATAAGCGTCGCAGCCCCAAACCTTTTAAGAAATGACAGCTTAGGTTTCTCTAAACCATAGTTCATACGGTGTCACCTCATCGGAATTACGTGGTGCCCCTTTTAAAGTGAATGTGGTTGTCTCTAATGCCTAACCCATAAACTATTGTGGTAATTCGATAAGAGACATCATGGTATGCATCATATCCAATAGGGTGCAGTTATGATGTTCGGACACACCATCACACTATGGTGTTCCAGGCTGTATCAGTTGTGAAACAATTTCCACAATGTCTTAATTCTGTGCCAAATTCGTAATTCAGATATTCATCTCTATGATCATATCATAGATCTTTTATCCTCTTGTCACGACGATCTTTCAACTTCACCCTGAAATTACTTGAACCTTTCAATAATTCAGACTCGTGATTCATCAAGTAAATATACTCAACAAAATCATCTGTGAAGTAAGAACATAACGATATCCACTACATGCCTCAGCACTCATTGGACTGCACACATCAGAAATGTATTACTTCCAACAAGTTGCTTTCTAGTTCCATTTTACTGAAACCGAGGCTTTCAGTCATCTTGCCCATGTGGTATGATTTGCATGTCTCAAGTGATTCAAAATCAAGTGAGTTCAAACGGTCCATTTGCATGGAGTTTCTTCATGCATATACACCAATAGACATGGTTCGCATGTCTCAAACTTTTCAAAAATGAGTGAGCCCAAGGATCCATCAACATGGAGCTTCTTCATGCGTTTTATACCGATATGACTTAAGTGGCAGTGCCACAAGTAGGTGGTACCATTTCATATATCTTTTGGCATGAACATGTGTATCACTACGATCGAGATTCAATAAACAATTCATTTTAGGTGGAAGACCATTGAAGGTATTATTCAAATAAACAGAGTAACCATTATTCTCCTTAAATGAATAACCGTATTGCGATGGACATAATCCAATCATGTCTATGCTCAACGCAAACACCAATCTCGATGGTAGAGGGAGCGTGCGATGCTTGATCACATCAACACTGGAAACACTTCCAACACATATCATTAGCTCACCTTTAGCTAGTCTCCGTTTATTCCGTAGCTTTTATTTCGAGTTACTAACACTTAGCAACCGAACCGGTATCTAATACCCTGGTGCTACTAGGAGTACTAGTAAAGTACACATCAACACAATGTATATCCTATATACTTCTATCGACATCGCCAGCCTTCTTATCTACCAAGTATCTAGGGTAATTCTGCTCCAGTGGCTGTTCCTCTTATTACAGAAGCACTTAGTCTCGGGTTTGGGTTTAACCTTGGGTTTCTTCATTAGAGCAGCAGCTGAATTGCTGTTTCATGAAGTATCCCTTTGTGCCCTTGCCCTTCTTGAAACTAGTGGTTTCACCAACCATCAACAATTGATGCTCCTTCTTGATTTCTACCTTCGCGGTGTCAAACATCGCGAATAACTCAAGGATCATCATATATGTCCCTGATATATTATAGTTCATCACAAAGCTCTAGCAGCTTGGTGGTAATGACTTCGGAGAAACATCACTATCTCATCTGGAAGATCAACTCCCACTTGATTCAAATGATTGTTGTACTCAGACAATCTGAGCACAAGCTCAACAATTGAGCTTTTCTCCTTAGTTTGTAGGCTAAGAAAATCGTCGGAGGTCTTATACCTCTTGACGTGGGCACGAGCCTGAAATCCCAATTTCAGCCCTCAAAACATCTCATATGTTTCGCGACGTTTCAAAACGTCTTTGGTGCCTCAATTCTAAACCGTTTAACTGAACTATCACGTAGTTATCAAAATGTGTATGTCAGATGTTCGCAACATCCACAGACAACGTTCGAGGTTCAGCACATTGAGCGGTGCATTAAGGACATAAGCCTTCTAAGAAGCAATGAGGACAATCCTCAGTCTACGGACCTCGTCCGCATAATTGCTACTATCAACTTTCAACTAATTTTCTCTAGGATCATATCTAAACAGTAGAACTATAGCGTGAGCTACGACATAATTTGCAAAATCCTTTTGACTATGTTCAGGATAATTAAGTTCATCTTATGAACTCCCACTTAGATAGACATCCCTCTAGTCATCTAAGTGATTACATGATCCGAGTCAACTAGGCCGTGTCCGATCATCACGTGAGACGGACTAGTCAACGTCGGTGAACATCTTCATGTTGGTCGTATCTTCTATACGACTCATGCTCGACCTTTCGGTCTTCTGTGTTCCGAGGCCATGTCTGTACATGCTAGGCTCGCCAAGTTAACCCTAAGTGTTTTGCATGTGTAAAACTGTCTTACACCCGTTGTATGTGAACGTAAGGATCTATCACACCCGATCATCACGTGGTGCTTCGAAACGACGAACTTTAGCAACGGTGCACAGTTAGGGGAGAACACTTCTTGAAATTTTAATGAGGGATCATCTTATTTACTACCGTCGTTCTAAGCAAATAAGATGTATAAACATGATAAACATCACATGCAATCAAATAGTGACATGATATGGCCAATATCACTTTGCTCCTTTTGATCTCCATCTTCGGGGCTCCATGATCATCATCGTCACCGGCATGACACCATGATCTCCATCATCATGATCTCCATCATCGTGTCTTCTTGAAGTTTTCACGTCATCTATTACTTCTACTACTACAGCTAACGGTTAGCAATAAAGTAAAGTAATTACATGACGTTTATGTTGACACGCAGGTCATAAATAAATAAAGACAACTCCTATGGCTCCTGCCGGTTGTCATACTCATCGACATGCAAGTCGTGATTCCTATTACAAGAACATGATCAATCTCATACATCACATATATCATTCATCACATCCTTTGGCCATATCACATCACATAGCATACCCTGCAAAAACAAGTTAGACGTCCTCTAATTGTTGTTTGCATGTTTTTACGTGGCTGCTATGGGTTTCTAGCAAGAACGTTTCTTACCTACGCAAAGACCACAACGTGATATGCCAATTGCTATTTACCCTTCATAAGGACCCTTTTCATCGAATCCGATCCGACTAAAGTGGGAGAGACAGACACCCGCTAGCCACCTTATGCAACTAGTGCATGTCAGTCGGTGGAACCAGTCTCACGTAAGAGTACGTGTAAGGTCGGTCCGGGCCGCTTCATCCCACGATGCCGCCGAATCAAGATAAGACTAGTAACGGCAAGCATATTGAACAAAATCAACGCCCACAACTACTTTGTGTTCTACTCGTGCATAGAATCTACGCAATAGACCTAGCTCATGATGCCACTGTTGGGGAACGTAGCAGAAATTCAAAATTTTCCTACGTGTCACCAAGATCTATCTATGGAGAAACTAGCAACGAGGGGAAAGGAGAGTGCATCTACATACCCTTGTAGATCGCTAAGCGGAAGCGTTCAAGTGAACGGGGTTGATGGAGTCGTACTCGTCGTGATTCAAATCACCGATGACCAAGTGCCGAACGGACGGCACCTCCGCGTTCAACACACGTACAGCCCGGTGACGTCTCCCACGCCTTGATCCAGCAAGGAGAGAGGGAGAGGATGAGGAAGACTCCTTCCAGCAGCAGCACAACGGCGTGGTGGTGATGGAGGAGCGTGGCTATCCTGCAGGGCTTCGCCAAGCACCACAGAAGAGGAGGGAGAGAGAGATGCAGGGCTGCACCAAACGAGAGATCTAATCGCGTGTTGTGGGCAGCCCCCAGGCCTCATATATATAGGGGAAGGGGAGGGCTGCGCCCCCTCTAGGGTTTCCCACCCCTAGGGGGGGCGGCAGCCCTAGATGGGATCCAAAGGGGCGGCCAAGAGGGGAAAGAGGGGAAGGAACCCACTAGGTGGGCCTTAAGGCCCAACTGGACTAGGGTTTGCCCCCTCCCACTTATCCTTGCGCCTTGGGCCCCTTGTGGGGGGCGCACCAGCCCTCCTAGGGGCTGGTCCCCTCCCACACTTGGCCCACGCAGCCTTCTGGGGTTGGTGGCCCCACTTGGTGGACCCCCGGGACCCTCCCGGTGGTCCCGGTACGTTACCGATAAACCCCGAAACTCTTCCGGTGTCCAAAACAGGACTTCCCATATATAAATCTTTACCTCCGGACCATTCCGGAACTCCTCGTGACGTCCGGGATCTCATCCGGGACTCCGAAAAACATTCGGTAACCACATACTAACTTCCTTTATAACCCTAGCATCATCGAACCTTAAGTGTGTAGACCCTACGGGTTCGGGAGACATGCAGACATGACCGAGACGTTCTCCGGTCAATAACCAACAGCGGGATCTGGATACCCATGTTGGCTCCCACATGTTCCACGATGATCTCATCGGATGAACCACGATGTCAAGGACTTAATCAATCCCGTATACAATTCCCTTTGTCTATCGGTACGATACTTGCCCGAGATTCGATCGTCGGTATTACGATACCTTGTTCAATCTCGTTACTGGCAAGTCTCTTTACTCGTTCCGTAACACATCATCCCGTGATCAACTCCTTGATCACATTGTGCACATTATGATGATGTCCTACCGAGTGGGCCCAGAGATACCTCTTCGTCACACGGAGTGACAAATCCCAGTCTCGATTCGTGCCAACCCAACAGACACTTTCAGAGATACCCGTAGTGTACCTTTATAGCCACCCAGTTACGTTGTGACGTTTGGTACACCCAAAGCACTCCTACGGCATCCGGGAGTTGCACAATCTCATGGTCTAAGGAAATGATACTTGACATTAGCAAAGCTTTAGCATACGAACTACACGATCTAGTGCTATGCTTAGGATTGGGTCTTGTCCATCACATCATTCTCCTAATGATGTGATCCCGTTATCAACGACATCCAATGTCCATGGTTAGGAAACCGTAACCATCTATTGATCAACGAGCTAGTCAACTAGAGGCTTACTAGGGACATGGTGTTGTCTATGTATCCACACATGCATCTGAGTTTCCTATCAATACAATTATAGCATGGATAATAAACGATTATCATGAACAAGGAAATATAATAATAACTTATTTATTATTGCCTCTAGGGCATATTTCCAACAAGCCTCGGTATGAATGGCATATTTTCTAATCTTTCTAATCTTCAAGCGCATTGCATCCACCTTGATCTTGTGATCATCGACGACATCCGCAACATGCAACTCCAATATCATCTTCTCCTCCTCAATTTTTTTTATTTTTTCCTTCAACAAATTGTTTTCTTCTTCAACTAAATTTAACCTCTCGACAAGGTCGGTTGGCATTTCCGATTCACATACATCCTAGATAAATAAAATCTATGTCACGTTGGTCGGCATAATTTTCATAAACAATAAATGAACCAATAGTTATAAAGATAATATACATACCAAATCCGAATCATAGACAGGACGAGGGCCGGCGGGGGCGGATACCAAAACCATCGCACTATATAAGATGCAATAATAAATGTAAGAAAATGATACAAGTATCTATCTAAACATACAAGTAAGAATATTTTTCCTTTCAGAAAGAAGATAAGAATAAGAGGCTCACCACGGTGGTGTCGGTGATGAGATCCGCGCGGGTGATCGACGGCGGTGAAGACGGGGACGGGGCGTGACGGACCGCTAAATCTAGACAAATCTCGAGGAAAATGGAGCTTGGAGGTCGAGCTTCGAGAGGAGAAAGCTTAAGTAGTGTGGCTCGGGCATTCCATCGAACACCTCATGTGCATAGGAGGTGAGCTAGAGCACCACAAAGGCCTCTCCCCCTCGGCCAGAAAAAACAGAGCACTGTGCTCTGCTCTTGCGCGAGGGGGTATATATAGGCAATTCATTGGTCCCGGTTCGTGGCATGAACCGGGACTAAAGGGGAGCCTTTGGTCCCGGTTCATGCCACCAACCGGGACCAATGGTGGTGGGCCAGGAGGGAGGCCCTTTGGTCCCGGTTCGTCCCACCAACCGGGACCAAAAGGTCCAGACGAACCGGGACCAATGGCCCACGTGGCCCGGCCGGCCCCCTGGGCTCACGAACCGGGACCAATGCCCACATTGGTCCCGGTTCAAGACTGAACCGGGACTAATGGGCTGAGGTGGCCTGGACCATAGCCCCTTTTTCTACTAGTGTCACGTGCAAAATCGACAAGAAAATGACTCTAAACCGATAGCAAACGAGCATAATTCACATATAAACATCACCAAAAAATCATCTGACGTTCATAGTTCACATAGTTCAAACTGTCCGACAAATTCTAATTAGATACTATGAGCTAGATATGAGAGGATAGAGCTTCACCACTTCCTCGTCGGCCCTTTGCCCTTCCGGCTGTAGGCGTCCGCGGTAGGAGGTGAGTCGATGTCGTGGCCGTCAAAGTTGGACCCATCGTCGGAGGATGAATCACATATGATGATGTAGCCCTTCAAGCGCCGTACACATGCGGTCCTACTTACGCTTCAGCTTGGCCACCCTTGCCGCCTCCGACGCCTCCCGCTCGAACTCCTCAATGCCGAGCGGGAGCTGCTTGGCGTTGATCCTCCGGGGCCGCCGGGCGTCCGTCTCCGCCATCGTAAGTGTCCAGCGGTACACCCGGCCATTGGAGGAGACGCTCATCCTCGTCGGGCACCGCGGCATCACGCAACGACGACGGGAGGACTGCGCAGCCGCGTCTGACGCACCTCCCATCTCCCTTGACATTTGCTTCTCGCGGCGGCCCGCGGGCACCTCCGATTCCGGAGTCCGCATCCGCAGCGCCGGCGAAACAGGGACTAGAAACCACCATTGCCCGCATGGAGCAGCGGCCGAAGGTGGAGGAGGTCCTCGTACGGGCGACTCCGATAGAGCTACCCTCATAAATCCGCGCACGGGGAGGCGAGAAGTGTCGGCGCTAGGCAACAGGCGACGTCACACCTGAAGTGCACCTGAACCGGAGCTGCGCCCGTAACCACCCGCGAGCGCTCCAGCGCGATACGGAGCGCCAACTCGTCCTCGTCTCTGGAGGTGTTGTCGGAGTGGCTTCCAGTGATGGACATGGTCGCGGGCGCTTGAGATTTGACGGATTGGAGAAAGTGGAGTGAAGTGGAGTGAAGTGAGGCTAGGATTTGCTTCGGAGGGGGATTTTGTGGGGTCGAGATGGAACGGGCGGACGTGGCGGACGCGTCTGAGCTGCCTTATATATGCCCTAGATTTGGGTTGGATAAGAGGGGTGTCGATCAGCCGGGGCGTTTGAAGGCGGTTTGATGTGTTTGGTTAGGTCGGTTTCTCATGACTGGTTAGTGACCGGTCCACCTGTCCAGGCATCTGAACCGGTTTTGAGGCGCACGGGTGTATACGGGCTGGATCCTTGCTAAAAAAATTTAAATAATACATCTTTTCTATAAAATTTGAAAAATAATATACAGTTTTAAAAAATTACACAAATAATACAGCGTCGGCTTCCTGTAAGCCGATTGGAGCCAGTCGGCCAGCAGCTAGCCGAGTAGGGCCCAATCGGCTACCAGTAAGCCGATTAGTGGCTGGGCCACCCGACGCACGGGCAGTCGGCCAGGTTGCCTGCAGTCGGCCAACGGGAGGCCGATAGGCCGGCCTATCGGCTACAGGTAAGCTGATAAGTGGCTGGATGGGTGGAGTGCTGCGCGTGATGGATGGATGGCTGCGTGGGCATACGTGGGCTGATTGATTCCGGTATTATATAAGTGCAAGTCCATGGGTTAGCCAGGCATACGGGTATTCGGGTACTCGCGTATGCATATACAGCCGGCCGGTGTATACATATTCGATGTATTATATATACACCACTACACCAGGTCCTGGACCACGTACAACCCGGCCAGCTCATGCGCGTACGCACTGGCTGTAGTGCTGTACCAAGTCATAATCCTGTGCTAGTACGCACGTAGGTAGTTTTTGTTTTTTTGTTTTTGAGACACGCACGTACATAGTTTTGTCATGCATCTGCACGTGCATGCACGGGCCATGCAATATTGGAGTCAATCAGTCCATGTACTAGTTAACCACACATATAATATTGAAATCAATCAGCCCACCTACGCCCAAGCAGCACCCCATCCATCTAGCCACCGATAGGCCGGCCTATCGGCCTCCCCTTGGCCGACTGCAGGCAACCTGGCCGACTGGCCGTGCGTCGGGTGGCTCAGCCACTAATCGGCCTACCGGTGGCCGATTGGGCCCTACTCGGCTAGCCGCTGACCGACTAGCTCCAATCGGCTTACAGAAAGCCGACCCTGTATTATTTGTGTAATTTCTTAAAACCGTATATTATTTTTCAAATTTTATAGAAAAAATGTATTATTTAAAAAAATTCGTCTGGATCCTTTGACTTGCAAAAGGCACAATACTACTTCTTTATATAAAATGGAGAAGAGAAGTCAGGGGTCACACACCGTTCTGCAAATCAAGGTAGATGTTCTGGTTACTTTCATGAATCTTTGTTTGCGATTACCGTTTACAAATCACTAAGTTAGCTCATAATTTCTGGAGAGCCAACGAAGGGAAGTTAGGGCAGTGTTGCATTGTCTGACTTCCCTCCTAAAGTCTCATTCGGTTTTAGGAAATCAAAATGTAGGAATTATGAGTAGTATAAGAATTTGGTACAATGACACTTGCCTCTTGGAATTGATTTGTCTCGTTCCTACACGTAAAATGAACAAGTGGATGGATGTATAGTTTTCTTCAAAGCATAGAAAATAAATATTATTTATACAAAACTCATGTACGCATTTCCTACAAACCAAATGTGTATCTATAGAAAATTTTGGTCTGAAATCCTTATTTCTATGCTTTTTCTATGAGAATCCTCCAAACCGGCCTAAAGCCAGAGGAACTGGATCCGGCTGTATAAGGCTACTGTTTCACGCCGGCTTGCAAATCACTGTGCTCTTCATGCGCCTGCTCGCCGAGTCTGTCCCAAGGAAGCCCTTTAAATTTGAGCGCGGCAGAGCAGGATGGGCATGCGGGAGCAGCGTAGTGGGTGGCGCGCAGGGTTTGGCAAGATAGACGCAGCCCACCCCTACGTGTCGATCAGAGAGAGGCGCCAGTCGAGTTAAAGAACGCCGTTGCTAGACGCTCCCTGCCTATGGCCTATGTTGAGGTAGGCAAGCAGCAGGTGGAGCCAAGCCAATGAAAAGCTCTGCTTTATCCTCGTTCAAGCCTTCAAGGTAGTACCTCTGGATGTTGGGCGAAGCAAGCAGGCGGTGGGTGAAGAGTATCAGCGTGTTGTCCTATATGCAACTGTCGTCTGTGAAAAAAGGACAAATGATGGACCCATGAAGCCTGTGACCTGGTTTTTGGCATTCTGATTTGGTGCAGACTACTTTAAGACTGACGCCCGCACAAATAAGGAAACACGTACGAGTATTGATTAAAGCTCATGCACTAGCCGTGTTACACACACAATCGATGCACGGGATACACATTGACAAGCGCGCGAAATTGTTGGCATTTTTTGACAGTGTTACGACAGAAAGGATGGGTACAAATTGCTTCCCTGCACGACGACGACCCGACACTTAATGATCAGCATTACTAACAAATTCGCTAACCAGATTCTGCCTTGTCGCCTTGCTCGGGTTACTGTTATGAGTTAGAAAAATGGTCGAGGCCGCCGGTGATGCATGCTTTCTATCCTACTAGATATGGTTCACTGTTTCCTAAAGGGCAAAGGTCCTGGGGAATCTGTTTGTATATGTTGTTCTGAGTTCTAGGGATGTCGCACAATCTGCGGTAAATCTGGAATTGTGTAAAAAAAAATTTGCAAGACAAAACATGTTGACATAATGCATGTTTACAACTAAAAAAGGAGCTTCTGAAGCTGCCACTTATTTCTTATTTTTCTTTTGTTTCAGTCACCTCGATTTGCATGATTTCAAGTACTGCTGGATTTTCTCACTATCCAAAACATTAACATGCATTGGTGATTCGCAAATATCCTGCTGGATTTCCTTGTGGGAAAAAAAAAATCCTTTTATGGCACAAATGAATTGGAGTGGCACGCATTGGAATTTTTCGCTTGCTTGAACTTGTCAACAATAGTGTTAAATGAATTTTGGTATCAGATATGATGGTTCATGATTCACCCTAAAAGAAAACCTCGCCCAACCAGCACCAGGCCTGCGGAGGCTGAGCCTCGAATGCGGGTGGGCGGGCTGCGAGCACTTCAGCCCGCTCTAGCTAGCCAAAGGATTTCATTGACTCCTTGTGTCCACATTGTATTTGAACCTGATAGAGAACTGATTAGAAACTTAAATCTGGAATAGTCACAAATAATATGGATTGACCAATTATTTTGTTTCTTTCAACTACGTGTAACGCGTTTACTTTTTTTTTGTCAAAAAGGAGTTCCCTGTCTTTTTATAGAAACTAGACCTGCAACACCTTGTGAACAAATGCCACTTGTGCCATGAAACAAAAAACGTAGGCATATGCAGTTTTTGCAGTACACATCATATTACTATTATCTTGAAATTGCAAAACAGTGAGCATACTAGGTGGTACCTGGGCATGTTGTTGGTCCCCACTCCCCAGTGAGCAGACTAAACCCTATTCCCTCCTCTCAACTCTGTTACCTCCCTGTGTACGCTGCCCTGGCACCCTTGCATGCAGCCGAAACCTCTCCCTGACAAGAGCCACGCTACCACCTCCGCCACTTTCCATCCTCCAATATCCCACCACATAACACCCAGCTATACAAACTCTAGTTGATCTTAGCTGCTGGGCTGCTGGCTTCCTTGAATAAGTTTGCGTTCGCAAATGCCTGCAGGAGACCCTAAGATTGCGAGTAACAGATATGGAGAACCAGATCAATGATATCTTTAAGTACCACCACTCAGAGTATGCTCTGTTCCATTTTTAAATTGACCAGCATGCTAATGCTACAACAAACATTGTGAATGCATGTATATCTTTGTTACTGGAGGCTGTACAACAAACCACCATCATCACTAACTCAATCTTGTGCCTTTTTGTGCTCATAAATGCTGCCTGTGGCCTGTTTTTTGTACTCGAAAACATCTAAGGCATATAATTACCATTTTCATATACGTTGCTGGGCCTAGCTGTTTTTTTTTAAAAGAAGGATGACCCGGCCTCTGCATCTGGGTGATGCATACGGCCATTTTATTAATTATTTTCACAAGACCTTACAAAGCCATACAACAGCAAAACTAAAGTCACCGTCTAAACAACAACTATCGCTACACCTATCCAATTGATGAAAGGGTGCAGATAGTTTGGGCCTAATATCAAACAGACATAGCAGCCAAACCTAAACATCTAAGACCTGAGGTCCCAACCAGGAACGCCTGCCGGGTATGGGGCACCTACCAGTCCAACGCGCTCCTCAACCAGGACGCCTGCCGGGTATGAGGCCGCCACAGCCACCTGCCACCAATCCATCTTCAGAGTTGTACTGTTGCATGAACCGTGCCAGGTCTCTCTGCCATCAACGCCACCACGACGCCCGACAGCGTCCTCCTCCTGCGTGAGTCCATTCTCCCACACCGAACTCCGAATCTGCACCGCGCCACGCCGTCAAGATCCGTCGCCATCAAGTGTAGGATGAATCACCGCTCCACCAAAGAATCCGTCCTCTGGTCCCTCGATCACGTGTGTACCTCCAAGAATGACGCCCCCAAGGGAGGAACGACACCAGAGTGTCGTCGTCATCCGATCTAGGGGTTTCCCCGGAGGTAGCAGAGAGTGGCCTTGAACTTCTCCACGGCGATGACTTCAAGAAGGGAACGATGCAGATAGCGCTGCCACCGCCGGCCTTGGCAGACGCCGAAGGCAAGTTTTCACCCAGATCAGTTCGAAGGGATCCAACTCTCGTGCACGGGCCGCCGTCACCACCAGCACCACCAGGCAGAACCTGGAGCACCGGCAGATCAGCGAGCCGCCGGCACCACCGCATCCAGATCGCCGGCCACGCCGGGCCGCCACCATCCCCCGCGTCGTCCGGGTCGGAGACGGAGCCGCCGACCACGAACAGGGACCACCGTCGCCTGCACACGCCGGAGCGCCGCCGAGAACCCAGCGCCCGCCACCGCTTGCCGAGGGCCGCCGCCGCGCGCCCCGAGCGGACTCCCACGCGCACCAGGGGAAACCGCGAGCGTGAGCCCTGTCATCGCCCCCAAGCCCGCACCGCGGTGCCCCGCATCCAGCGCGCCGCCAACAATCGCCGCGATCCGCCCGCGCCAGATCCGACGAGCCGTGGGAGAAGAGATCCCGCCGCCGCCGACCGGGTTTTGCCCGGCGGCAGCGAGGAGGAGAGGTCGGGGGAGGGACAAAGACGCGGCGGCGCTAGGGTTCCCCCCGGTCGCCGCGCAGGGGCGACACGGGAGGAGTTCTTCTGATAGAGCACAGAGGGCGCAAGCATGGACTGGTTCCTGGCTCCCTATTGCTGTTTGTGTGGAGTTCTTCTAGAGGGTTGACGGCGTGTTCTGACGTTGACCTGGATTCTTGGTTGCAACTTTAGGGGTGGAACCTGGCATCGACCAATCTCCTGTCAATTTGCTGAAACTGTTCCTGCAAAAGCAACTTTGTTGAAAATGCAAAGAATTGTGCATTGGATCAGAAAACCCAGGTACTATTTGCCGTTATAGGAAACCTCTTTTGTGTAATGGATCTCTTGTAGTCGACGCGTGGACTGATTCGGGAGGAGATATTTCCAGCTTTTTAATACCGTCACCACAAATTCGGCTGTGGTTCAGACTTGTGCTTGCTTCTCATTGACATGGTCGTCGCTGCATCTGCATTCCTCATGCCTGTCCGTTTCTGTTTACAAGGCCATCTGCACACCCTGTTCTCTGCTTCAGCTGTAGTTCAGACTGTGCGCTGATAATTTTTTTTTTTGAAACGGAGGCAAAAGTTTTGCCTCGTCTCATTAATAAAGAAGAAGAGAATTGTCCGGTTAATTAACGGAAATTGCACTGATAATCCATCAGGTTAATGTTGTCGCCACGAAATTCAGCTCTAGTTTCAGACTTTTTCTCCTCGTTGCCATGATTCTCACTGCATCTACTAGCTTAGAGTGATAATCTTCGTCAGGGTAATACTCACTCCCGTCCCTTTTTTTTCTGTGTATGTGCAGGGTCATCTGCACACCTACAGGTTCTGCGACAACGTGTGGACATTCATCCTGACGGACGCGCAGTTCAAGAACGAGGAGACGACCGAGCAGGTTGGCAAGGTGAAGATCGTGGCCTGCGACTCCAAGCTACTCAGCCAATAAGCAGCTCACATGAGCTGGCTCCCGGAGGCGGGGCTCGTTCGATCCCCGCCTCCGCTAGAGAAGAACTCCACCACCACCACATCCCCCTCTTCATAATCCATGGGTACCTGTAGAAGAAGGATCTCATGCTATGCGATCCTAGAGCAGAGCATAGCATCGCAGCCACAGAACTTTTTTCGACCCGTGTCGTGTACTGTTGTTTCCGGAACTTTTGATATAACTGGTGACTGGAATGAGCAGTAGCAATCAAAACTTTGTTTGGAAATGTATGTGACATTTAGCAGATCTTGTGTGCTGCCGGTGTTTTCCAGCCTGCCATATTATTATTAATATGTAGCTGGGATTGTTGGCTGGGAAATGCTTGTTTGTGCCAAGAACAAGCAGAAAGCAGAGCATTTTTCTTGGCTTTGCATTGCAGTTTCGGGTGGAAAAGTCAAGAGATGTGTGTGCCGAGCTGAGCTCCAGTGCCAAGCCAACACCAGCATGCTATTGTTGCAACCTGTAATGGTGGCAGAGAAGAGAATCAGAGATGAGCTGAGCACATGCACAGCTGAGGCGAATGACCGGTGACAAGAGTGGCTATCTTTTTTTAAATAATACACCTTTTTTAGTAAATTTGAGAAATATTATGTCGTTCAGGTTTATTTTAAAAATAATACGGCATCGGCCTCCCGTAAGCCGATTGGTTTCTGTCGGCCACCGGTAAAACGAGTAGGCCCAGTCGGCCACCGGTAAGCCGATTAGTGGCTCGGCCACCCGACTAACGGCCAGTCGGCCTAGGTGTGCATGCAGTCGGCCTCCGCGAAGCCGATAAGTGCATGAGCTGATTTGCTAGCTAGCTTTCTGTGCGTGTGTGCTTGCAGCTGATGTATATTAATCGATGAAAGGGCTAGCTTTTACACTACGTTTCGCCGTATACGCTTGACCGGCCGGAAAGTACTCGGCTGTAGCTTGTACGTGCGTAATCATCGAAAAGTATTCGATCGACGGCTGCGGGGTCAAGGTCGGGCACAACGACGAACGACGACAACGACCGCAACGAACAAAGCGAAGCTGACTCATTATCGACCACCCGCAAGTGTAAAAGCTAGCCCTCGAGCTTGCAATCGATCTTTCCCTGGACGTGAACTAGTACTTACTAGTACTTCTGGCCGGAACAATCTTCACGAGACTAGCACAAGCACCCTAGCAGGTTGGTGGATCGATTGGACAGAGGCTAGCTAGCTAGCTTATCAAACGGGATTAGCACAACTCAGACTACGTACATTGCATGGGCCATGCACCTATCGGCTTGCTGTAAGCCGATTAGCCCCAATCGGCTACCGTACGTCAATTAGAACCCAGTCGGCCTCCCGTTAGCCAACTGGAACCTAATCGGCTATCCCGTGGCTGACTGGCTCCAGTCGGCTTACGACAAGCTGACGCTGTATTATTTTTGTAATTTCTTAAAATCGTATATTATTTTTCAAATTTTATTTAAAAAATGTATTATTTGAAAAGAATTAGCGACAAGAGTGAGCAGAGCTGCTCTGCCCTGCTCTCTTCTCTGCTTTTTTTAGGGCCAGAGGGTAGAGAGAGAGAAGGAATAATAATTGCATGCATGAGGTGGCTTCCACTGGCGATGGCCACCTTTCAGTTGAGGTCAGAGATTGCTACTGACCATGAAAGATACTGTAACAC